>OY829914.1:297477848-298936396 GCA_963691935.1 Nephrotoma guestfalica | reverse complement strand
ATCTGGTTAGTTTGTTTGCTGTTTTCCAACCAGATCAGCAAATTTGCAACGAGTTTTTTATTTCTATTATGATTTTGAACAAAAATGTTTAAGTTGGACAGAAAGAATAAATCTAATCAGAATTCGCATGAGAATATTAGTTATTTATTGTACTAAAATGGTTGTAGTATTGACTATCCTTTAAAAGGGTTGCAACTTTGATAACTTATTTATGTAAAATAATTCTTAAACTTAATCAATACAAGTTCTATTAATTTATATCAATTATTTAAATATTTTGTTCTTTAAAACTAAATGAAAATGATGAAATGGTTTAATTTAATCCTCTTATCTTATTTGTAGATTCATAACAGTGTACTCCATTCACTAACACAAGCAAAATTCAATCAGAATCTCATAAGAAAATAAATATTCCAATAGGATTTGTATACGTATACGTGTGGAAAAAAAATACAAAAACGGCATACGCATATGATTTCAACGTATCTTTCGGCCAGAATCAATCTTTTAAATGAACATTTTCATTAAGCTTCCTTCTGTTTCTAACAGATGTCCATTCATTCGAAAGTTAAACTAAATTTATGATTTTCACACACCAGTTACCGATGACGAAATATTCGAAAACCCGAGAGCAGTTAACCCCAGTCTGATATATGTAGACTGACAGAACGCTTTAAAGGATATTGCGTGGCATCCAGTTAAGCGCCCTAATACTTCCGGTAAAGTATTATCTGATTTGTTTTGAAAATAGTCGGGTATTTTCCATACGGCCTAGTAGTCGCAGTAAATCGGGTATCATTATTTGATTTAGTAGTATTTTCAAAAATTGTTTTATGGACAGCCTTTAGATGGTTAAGCATTCCGCTGGTACTTCCCCCATTACATTGAATAATTGCTCCACATTTAGAAATGGTAAACTTTCTTGCATTTTTGTTGTGGAACGGGCCGCGACGAAAATAATAATATTCGGAATTTTTGTTATCTGATTTAACACTATTTTCAAAATCTCAAACCCTGCGTTGGGTTGGGGTTAGCAAAAATTGTAATTAAAAAATTTAGTCGTCTTATTGCGTTAAATTTTATTTTTTATCTAACAATAACAATTATTTTGAAACACCGGTTTTTAAAATTAGAAAACCGGTTAATTTAGTTTTCTTTTTTCTCCCGGTTTTAACCGAAACCCCGGTTTCGGTAAAAACCGGTTTGGAAGCTATTGCAGACCCGCCCTGCGGCCGGAAAGAATCAAAAAAAATATTCTTATAGAAAGTGTTATTCTATTAGAAGCAAAGTTTCAAGAGATGAAAAACGCACATTTAACATCAATGTTGGAGAGCAGACAAATAGATGCAAATAAAATGCGACGGACTCAGACTAATTGAACAGAGAAGTCGACTGGGCGATGTGTTTAGAAATAAACGAGGAAAAAACCCTAAAATGAACAAATTACCTGATCTAATAAAACTCATGAAAATGTTAAAGAAAGTAAAAAGGCACCACAAACAAACCCGCAACCAGTAATTGTAAATAAAATTGAAAACTGTCAGGAAGTTCGTAGATTAAAATCAGATACAATACCAAACAACATTGCTGAACAGTGGAAACCTCAAGGGTTACTGAGAAGGGTACTCGTACTAGGAAAAATAGCCTCGACCAATAACAGTTACTGCCAAAGAGCTACATCCATCCTGCCAGCCAGAGGAAGACGACTTTCTTCTGAAAAATGAAAAAATTAAAGAAGTTACTCAAATTGTGAAGAGAACAGTTAAAACCTCTCTGCCCATATAAAAAATATTTACGAAATTAGATATTTTTAAAATGTAAAGATCGCGATTCAAGCCCTAAGAAATCAATGTTGATTCCACAATTCTAAATATATCAGTATATGAACACATTCATAACTATTGCAATAGATAGCCCTGATGCGGCAAGTGCGCAGATTAACATCTTACAATGGAATGAAATTTTTCTTTAATGGACAACTCTCAAAGACCCCGGTGACAGTAGTAACGCTATTTAATGATTATTTTGTTGATGTTGGGAATTTGATAAGTGAATCTATTAATTCAGACAGTGACATACATCGTTCACTGGTTCTTACATGTTTTTTTGTCAGCCACTCATACTGAAGTTTACAATATAAGTTGTTCTCCTAATAATATTAAAAATTCTTTATTGAAAGATGTATGTAATTTTTTTCAAACTTTTTGTCTGATATTTTTAATGAAAGTTTAAAATCAGGTATTTCAATCCCGACTTTATCTGAATTTAACAAAATTTTTGAAAAATTAATCCATTTACGGTTGCTAAAGTTTCTAGAGTATAATAATTGCTTTTATTCCTACCAATGCTGATTTAGGGAAGGTGCAGGTCCGAAATTAGGGCTTATTGAAATATGGAACATTATGTATACAATAATAGTTACGCTACGGGGGGCTCTCCTTAGATTTGCAAAAAGCATTTGATTGTATTAATCACTTCTAAGCAAACTATACTGTTACGATGCACGTTACCTCTCAATATAAATCATAAGTGCCGTTGTCTCCATATCTAAAGTAAACAATATTACTATTGAAAGAGTTTTTTCAATGAAATATCTGAGACTAACATTTGATGTTCAAATGCTATGGTGGGATCATATTAATATCATTAGTAATAAAATAGCTTTGCTTGTTGAACTTCTCAGAAAATTAACAATCTTTGTTCCATCTCTAGAGCTGTTAATGATTTATTTTTCTCGTATACACTCATTGCTCAGCTACTGCCTTGTTTACGCATAACGATGAATGATATTAGAATATATGTGAGTATGGAATCGCCTATTGCAACATCAGCAGGAATTGCAAATGCTCTTGGACATCCAAATTGATGATTGTCTCATATTCGAACACACTTCACAAAATAATCACATATACAATTTGCAGAATATCAAGCATCTGCATCGAAGCAAAAAATCATTCACTAACCGTTTCTGCAGTTTATTGTCCACCACAATATAACCTAAAAATTTCCTAACAAGTTTAGGAGAAATGTTCATTGTTGGAGGAGGCTTTAACGCAAGACATACTCATTGGAAATTATTACTAGTTTCCACTAGAAATAATGAGTATCTCGAAGCAGTGACAAAATGTGGTTGTAAATGGCACTCTACTGAAAAACTAACTTTCTGGCCCACAGATGTTAATAAAAACCCGATCTACACAATTTCTTTTTAGCTAGGAAATTACCGATAACTTACGTTAGTATTAAAAAAGATTTCGACTCTCAGCCAAAGAAGAAGTTGAAAAGTTGGTAATAAACATATCGCACATATGGTACATATGGAATTACCAAAAAGAAATTAGAGACCTACTTGCCGAAAAACGAAAAATCAGGAAGAAAAAGCAGCATAAGAGGGTGCCGAAGGTTAAAAATATAATGCATTATTTGACCCAGCGTATTTACTGTCTATTCATAGTGGAAGAAAACAAATCAAATAAAAAGCCCAATAACTTAGTTTCCACCTATAAGTAATAACAAACAATGGAAGTAAAGGCAGAACCTTTGCCGATCTCCTAGAGGTTATATTTCTGCCTAACGAGGTAAAGGAGAGCGAACAAATATAAAAAATAAAAGAAACTGAAGATCAAACAATCACTCTGACCTCTCTAGCAGAAGTCATTAATGAAATAACTCCGAGAAAAGCGCCAAGCTTTGTCTTGATAACAGGAAACATCCTTAGACATCTTTTAAAATTGGCATTAACAAATTGACTACTCTAATCGACGAAGCCTCAGAATCAAATATGTACCACAAGAATGGAAATTTGGAAGTGATTATGATACCCAAGCCAGGAAAAACACCCAATGAAATAACGTCTCATAGACCAATACCACTATTACCTATTATGTCAAAATTATTTGAAAGACTCCTATTAAAGCGCTAATTGAAAGTAATGAACTTAACAATGTATATCTCGAAATCCGTATGGATTTCGAAATAAACATTCCACAATAGATCAAGGTCGTAAGATAACGGAGAATGAAAAATGTGGGTTTGCTTAGCAGTTTTCCTTGACGTGTCTCAAGTTTTTGACAAAATCTCTCACGACAGTCTATTATTGAAACTTAGGAAAATTTTACCATAACAATTCTGTCATCTTTTTGGGCAGACACTTGTGTGTTAAACAGGAACAAGCATACTCACAAATTAAAGAGATCAGAGCTGGATCACCACAAGGGGGTGTATTAGGATCAGCACTTAAGTTTTATTCACAACCAAAAATTCCACTAACTGATAATACAGCAATGGGTTCATTTGCTGGTGACACTAACATCACATCAATAGGTGACGAGCGAAATAAAATCCGTGCTTGTTAACTACACCACGATAACTCAATAAAATATCTACGTATGAATCTAGACCGCGATGGAAGGTGCATGTCAGAAAGAACTGTGAAGACGCCAGATTTAAACACAGAAAAATATACTGGATTTTGGGAAGGAACTTCCAATTGACAAAACGTCATAATAAACTTATGCTATATAAGCTCATATGGAAGTATGAAAGCCTCTATGGAAGTATGGTATTCAGGAAAAGTTAATATGTGTGTAAGTAGAAACTCGCCTCTGAAATTGGTTGCATTATAATATACTTGAATGCATCCAAATATCCCGCCATTTTGGGTATATTTAGCTTAGTCATTGCTGTTTTTATGACATAAGTTTTAGTCATTTACAAGCTGTCGTTCCGTGTGCACCAATTTTAAGAGACGGATGTCGATAAGCAACATTTCATACATCAAGGCATTCTATTCTGTTTTCAAATGGATCAAATCTATGGAATAGATTAACTCGACATATAGTGAACATTTTGTGAGTCATTCAACAGTGAAAAAGTGGTTTGGAAGATTTCGTGACAGCCATTTTAGTCTTGAAGACGATCCACGTCTAGGTGCAGTAAAATAATTTGAACGACGAACTTAAAGTTTTACTGGATGAAAATAATTATCAGAGTCAAACAGAGCTTTCAGAACAGTTAGGAGTTACTCACCACGCAGTATCACTTCGATCACATGCAATGGGAAAAATACAGAAGGAAGAAAAATGGGCTACTCATAAACTTACCGCAGAAAATAAAAACCGAAGAGTTGACATTCACATGAATTTGCTTTCTCGGTACAAAAGAAAGAATTTTTGGACTAAATCGTTATGGGTGATGAAAAGTGGATTTTGTTCGAAAATCCTAACCGCATCCGATCTGGGCCAGCAAACAACATTAGTTGCAAAATGAATACTCATGCCAAGAAATTGTTACTGTGTGTCACTCATTTACAGCTGAACGTTACCTGGCCTAATTGATCAAATTAAGTGATGCTCTGGATGAAAAAAGTCCATTTACGAGCCAAGTAATGCGGAAAGTGATAATGATGTATGATAACGCTCGTCCACATACAGCAAAATCAATCCAAGAACATATCTTCTCCTTAGGCTGGGATATTTTATAACATGCAGCGTATTTTCCAGACTTGGTTCCATCTGATTACCACTTACTTATTCAGATAAATGTCATCATAATCAAAAGACCATCAGTTCACAAAAGTTGAAGATGAGTAAAAATGGATCGATGATTATTTTGCTTCGAAATCACCAAGTTTCTATCGCGAAGGCATTCATCATCTACCTGATAAATGGCACAAGACCATAGATAGTAATGTCGAATATTTCGATAATTAATCTTTGTAAGCAAAGCAGAGTTTCTACTTGCACATCTAATATTTGAACAATTCTGTCTTGGGGAAGATAAGGATCTTCACCTGGCTGTCAATTTATGAAGCATTGTTCTTTAAATTGCACCCTTGCAAAATAAATACTAAATACATAGAGAAATTCTGCATCACTATTTAGAACCGCCCCACTATCCGAAATTAAGCTTTTAGTGCAAATTGATTTAGGTTTATTTAAATGATTTTATTTCTAAGTCCCAATTTATTTTAACGGTGTCACGATTTAGTGAAAAACGATCGATATAGTATGCTATTTGTTCAGACATACTCTTATAGATTCTCTGAAGATTTCGATTTCAGCCGATTTTGTACTTTTTTATACGAAATCCAAGGTTGTAGACGATTAACTATTTTATCCCGTGAACTTGTATAGCTATGTTGCAAAATATTAGATAATGTAGCGATTTCATTACAGTTTTTTCATTACAGTTCAAAACGATATTCCAATTCATATGGTCGAGTTTATCAAATAAAAGGTTAAAATTAAATTTTTTTATACGATCAGATTGCATCTTTTGCTGGGATTTTGTACTTGCTGGCACTTTAAATACAATTTGAATAAAATCATGATCCGTAAACTCACGCTAAATCACTGAAGATCGCAGAAAGGTCGTTTAAAATTTTTCATTTTTGTTTTCTTTGTATTATGTAAAAATGCAAATCTCCTCCATTTGGATTATCAACACATGTGTCGGATATAGATGATTTAACTATTTTTAACATAAATTAATCTTTAATTATAACTTACGTATTTAAAACAAATTAGAGTCTATTGACATACATAAAATTACAGATATAACATATACGATTCTTCTCAGATATATCTCAAACAATTCATCTCAGACATGTCACATACGATTCGTCTATGACTTATTATATTCGACTCAACTCAGGCATGCCATAAACGATTCACCTCAGACGTGCCACAAACGAGAATTAGTCGCATTTCCTGATCCTGCTGGGATATTACGAATAAAATCCGAAATTTCTTGCAAAACAACAGGCGTTGAGTGAAGAACCGCATTCAAATGAGTATTCATCATTATTTGAATGCCAATTAATTTTAATAATATCAGCACAAGATAAGTTCTAACCAAACGACACGGTGGTTAAAATCTTGACGTTTGGATCGGGAGGTGCCGGATTCAACTCCAAATATGGGCAATATGCAAAAGGAAATGTTCATCATCTGATCACGATGTGGGTTGAAAAGAAACACAACTATGACCCTCTGTCGGGGTGCAGAACTCATAGGCCGACCCATCTTGCATGCCAGTACTAGAGGCATTGTTCTTCGAAAATCGGACCTATAGCCGTACGTCCTCGAATTGGCTGGCAATGATAATAACAAAAAACAAGATAAGTTCTAACCAGTAGGCGAACATTTAATTTAAAATTTGTAACACATGACCCAAACAGTGTTAAGAGTATCAGAAATAATTGTTGATCCATATTTCACTTTTAAAAATATCTCTAATCTCTTTAAGGCATCAAAACAGTAATTGGCGTGTTTCTCCTTTCATCTAATATCTCTGGGTTTTGTCCCAAATTTAGAACACGTAAATCAGAAAATAGTGGCTGGGACTATGTAAATTTTGACCGGCGAGATATACGCCTTTTATGAGCCCGTTGTTGTTTTCTCAGATCCTAAAAATTACTTGGTCGAAAAATGGTTGGATCCCTAACGTGGATCGTCTAAAATGACTGATTTTTTGCATGCACTGATTGATTTTTAAGGTATGTTTAACGTAAGGTAACGAATTAATTTTATTCGATTTTTACGTTTGATGCTAGTTGTGAAGAGTTACAAAAGCTAAAGCAAATTATGTTTATACCACTTTATGGTCGGCATTGTACTCATAACTAGACATGTAGATAAAATAGTAGATTTTTCGATCACTTGACGACAAACGATAGCACTAGTGAAATGTTTTTCTTATAGACTGTTCGAACAAAGCGATGTTCTTCAAAGAATTTTATTTAATAAAAATTTCTCATGCCAATTTTATATTTCACCAAAATTTTCCAAGTAAAGAGGATACATCTTATCTCAAAATGACGACAACCAAAAACCTATCTACTGATAATTTTATAATGAAAACCCATTTTTATTTCTCCAAAATATTTTTCATCTTTTGCTCATTGTTAAATCGTATTTTCCGATCACTATCGACATTCTTTACACTTTTAAGAAAATTAAAATGGTTTTATGTATAGTTGAAAGTGGGGGTGAACATTTTTGGAATTTCGATTCAAATCTGTACAAAAAAAAAATACAAAATAAGTGATTAAATTTTATGAATGCGGTTGAGAAGCAAGTGTGTCGGGATATTTTAATTATTTTAATGATTTCTTTAGAATTTGAAAATTTCAACATAACCTCTTTTTATATTTTGTCGTTTCAGGTTTGTGATTGTGGTTGAATTAGCATGATGCAGACTACATATAGTACAGTACATTATTATTTTTTAATAATTGAATGCAGTAACAGTGAGTACATATTGAAAATTTATTTGCGTGTTACAAGGTTCCAACCTTCTATGTTTATATCAATTTAATTCTAGCTTTTATTACAAATTACCATTTCAAGCACAATTGCGACAATATTTCTATTTTATTTGTATTTTAAGACCTCGAAAACGGTTTGAACTCCACACCGTTGTTCCACCCAATTTATGTTTTCGATTCGAAAACAAAGATACCAATTATCATTCAACGATGCTAAAACGAACAGAAATTATAAAATCTCATAATTTTCATAAAAAAGCATAAAAATCGTATAAAAATATTCGTGATTATCATGAAATTCTTATCAGGTCGATACATTCACGATTCTTTTCCGTTCATATTATCTTCCTCCTGCCATCTTTTTAATGTCTTATGTACTCTATATATATACGTAGCTTGTATACATACAATATATTGTAATTTGAAACGTTGTGAATTAACGTTATACAAACATAAATTTCTTTTAATTACATTTAATCATCAAATTAATAATTATTTTCCGTCATTTGATCGTAAAAGTTCTTGTCTCTAAATCTGTCCGTATTTATCATGCAAATATACCGGATAATAAAACCGAAATAGTTTTTATGTCGTTGTCGAAACGAACGAACATTGCGTGTCTACAAATAAATCTTAAGAAATTTGTTATTGTCTTGTAAAAATTATAATAAATATTATACAACAATAACAATTTAAATAAAAGTTTTATTATTGAAAATCGTAACTAAACCGTAATACACAGTAGTAAGTTGAACTACATAAAATTACATAAAGATATGATTATGATCACATCATAATAAAAAAAAAATGTTTTATTATTTTATTATTCTGTGCGCTTATAAGAAGAATTGATCTATACATTGTATGTACATAGCATGTACATAGTTTGGTTTATTACATAACATTACATATTACTAAATAAATCTGATGATGTTTCATGCATATGAGTATATTGCACAAATAAGTTAAATTTGCATACAACATAAATTTTTTTCTGATTTTCTAAAAATATGTCGGAAGACAGCACAGACAAAATATTGTAATTTAGATGAACAAAAAAAAACTTTGTACATCCAAGGTAGATAGAATTACCCACATTTAATATTATGTTGTAATATCAGTCAGGTGAAATATTATTTTGTTCCTTGATTTTTTCATTGTGGTCGTGCAATGTTAACACATTCACTGCGAATGTGTTTCATGTTTTCTGGATGTATACAATATATAATTTATAATGAACGTAAAGTGATAAAATCACGATCTTATATACAGGTATAGTAGTGTACACCTTTGAAACCGACCGCGCTATTGTTCGCGGGCATTATAAACTAATAATATTGATTAGTTGTTATTTTCAGAATTATGGTAATCAAAAATAATTTTCTGCATGGTGGATAATCCCAATCGATCGATATTCATCATTTTTTTAACGAGGTAGTTTAATTTAAAAAAATATAGGGCATTTTGATGTAATCAAATAATGATAAATATTATTTTATTGGAAAGTCCCGTGCTATTGTATACAATTATTTTTAAATGTCTAATCCGATACAAAACAGTTTTAATTTTCCTCTCAAACGTTGATGATTTCCATCTCAATCGGTCGCAATATAAGGAACTATTTAAATTGAGTTACTTGTCGACACTTTCGAGCAGGCCTAACATCAAACTGGATCTATTTCCGAGAAGTAGAAATTAAATCAAGTTATGTAGACTTCACGATTCTTTTGCAAACTCTTACTTGGCATTCTCTAATACGGTATTAGTAAAATTTGCTATTTTTAATCATAATCCAGTGTATTTTAATAAAAATATAAAATTACCAGCAGTTGCTTTAGGAATGTTTTTGAAGTGCTAACTCTGATTACCTTACTCCTTTTCATATCAACTCAGTGATGGGGCATGCTCAGTCATTATTAAGAATTTTACAAATAAAGCATAGTATTTCACGGATGTGAAGTTCTTAACAAAACAATTAAATTAACAAAAATCAAATTTGTTAAATTAACAAAAACAATCCGTCGGTAAAACCAATGTTAACAATGCAAACCTGACAACAGGCGCATTTCTTTTAATTTTAACTATTTTCGTTTAATAATCAAATCATAATTTCGATTGAAATAAAGAAAATAAATTTACAATTTCAAAATATTTACATAAGTAAGACAAAACATTTTATGTAATTTAATTATGTTAATAAATTGTAGTATACACTATTAAATATTCAGTTATATGTTTATTGCCACAGCAATCAAATCTAGTTGCATAAACGTATATCGAATGTTGGCATAAGAGGTGCTCTTTGAAATACAATTGGCCTCATCAACTACGAAATTTTTACCATCCAACCCCTTACAGGATTTTTCTCGAATTTAAGATCCATCAGAACCGGTTCCCACCCGTACTAAAAAACCGCCTGCAAGCAATTTTCATCTGGGCTCACCAGACAAACCCTTTTACGAATTTTCCCGAAACCAGGATCCATCGCAATCGGTTTTTGGTACTAGAAAATCGACTTCACGCAATTTTCATTTAAATCGTTTGAAAAAGCCCCCTATCATCTCAGCCTCCGAGCACCTCTTATGCCATCATTTGACACTAGCCACTACTCGGTAGAATCTCTGAGATCTGGTCAATAATTAATACAGTGAAACCCAAAAATCGCAAAATATTCTATGCGATCCGATTTTCCAACGCATTAATAAATGGGAAAATCTCGTTGTTTTTTGGTGAAGCCAATTTTATTTCAAAGAGCACCTCCTATGCCATCATTTGATATACGTTTATGCAACTGGTCTTGATTGCTATGCCAATATACATATTAATATTATTAATTATTATTAATTTATGCGAATAGTCGAAATAAACACAAAATAATTTAGAAGAAGGATAGAGATTTCAATATGGCCTGCGGGATAATTTACCAGTGAATTTTTATTCCGAAAAACACCTATGCCTTAATAATCGGAAGTTTTCCGATGGTCCAAATGTATCCAATATTTTTCAAAATTATAACCACAACATTTCTTCTTGCATGTAATAAATCCCGCTCGGAAAATATTCCAAACCCAACTAAATTGCATGATCCTAAAATTAAGAAACATCCTCTTTATTTCTTAAACCCGTTTCCTTTCATAAATCTTTATTTCTCCTATGCAAGGAACCATTAAATTTTCTCCTCGACCTTTGAAGTCTGTAAATTATAGTTGATCTCGAAAATGTGTTGATAAGCATGGCAAAATATTGAACTAGATGATTATCAGTATCACTAGTATTTATATGCTCGAAAGGTAAACTAGGCATTGAAAAAATACATTTATTCCTTTCTTACCAATGAGAGGCGGATAGAATGTCTTTTGGCAGCTTCCATTTAATGGGGAGTCTATACATATAAAATAACTTTCTTTGTGCATTGCCTGCTTAGTGACAGGTAACGGCGATTCAAGTCGATCCTGATGAAAGTCCAGTATCCAATGCCCAAGAACACCCATCGTTTTCTTAGTATGACGGATTACGACCGAATAATTATTTCGAACTATGTATAAGACGATAGCTAGGAAGAATGCTCTAACTAATGCGGTATATAGGAGGAACTTCAATAAACTTACAACAGTTCTGCATAATACAGGTTGTAATCGCGAGATCGAATACCAAGTTGTCGTACCCGGAATTAAAAGGTAATCGGCCCCACAAACTTGAATTAGCTAACGGCTCAGCGTGATCTGACCGCTGTAAATGTACGTTGTAAATGTACGTAGTAACTGTATGTGTATAGTGCCGATATGGGCACTATAAACAAACAGTTACTACGTACATTTACAAACAGCTTTCATATCGAACTTATCCGATGTGGTTAACTTTCCAATTTTACAAATGAAATAGTATTATCGATTCACATTCCTTTGTTACATATTGATCTCTTCTAGGCAAAATTTTTATCAACGGAACTTTAAAGATCCTCGAATTGCATCAAAATCCTAAAATTCAAACAAATATTCGTATTGTTGACGAAAAATACTAATATCACTCAACTCTGACTTAAAAATTCGTTTAGGAGGTTCTTCAAAGGGGCCCGGGTTTATTTTTCCTACTTTTTTCTCAGCTGAAACGACTTTGATGAAGATTGATGCAGGAATTTTTAGAATATCAGTAATCGTTTGCTATTGTAATGATTTTGCAGGAATTAGCTTAGGGAGTCACCCATTGAGGTCCGAGGTCAGTTTTGTAATTTTTTGTTTTGGTTCACACGATTCTATTAAAAATTGGTGAAGAGGGGTGCCAAGAATCTATTGCGATCGGTTCAGATTTCGGAAAAAATTTGTTCAAAGCGTCGAACGGTTAGCCTGGTCCTAATTTCGGGAAAATCCTTTCAGAGGGTCGTCCGTTGGGGCCCGGATCTCTTTCGTGAATTTTTTTCCGCTCGCACGGTTTTTATACGAATTGCTCGGGGGAACATTTCTCTTAGTTACAGAAAATGTTTAGCAAAATTTTTATAAATTTTAGCGGGACAGGGTTGCGAGCACAAGAAAACGATTACAAGGAGTTCTGATTTATGAATAATTCATTTAGGACTCCTTGGATAGGCCTTTATGTTGCACCGCGCCATGTAGCATGATGTTCCGTCATGTTGCATAATGTTGCGTTATGTTGCAACATTTCGCATTAAGTTGCAATATGTTGCATTATGTATGTTGCGTTGTGTTGCACCATGCTGTAGGATGCTGCGCTACGTTATGGGATCTTGCATTATGTGTTATTGACACCATGTTGTCCCATGTTGTTTGATGTTCCATCTTTTTGTGTGATGTTCCACTATGTTGCGACCTGTTGACCTGGGGAATTCTTTTAGCATTTTTTTTCTTGGGCGCTTTTGATAATATTTGACGAGGAAGGGTTTTCGAATTCAAGGAAATGATTACAAGGAATTCTGGATAATTCATTTAAGAGTCCTTTGGATCCGCCATCATGTTGCACAACTAAATATAATAAAATCGAGTTCATGAATGTGTTAAAATAAAATTGGCGGGAGCAATTTTGTGCATACGAATACGCATCTTTTTGCGTAAGTTTACCAACCATTTTTGATGCGTTTATTATCCGTGAGGAATCTTTTATGGTTAATAATCTTGCGTTCCGAGTTTTTTTCTGAAACTTACATAGTTTATCGATGTGATCGGGTAATGAATACCAGCGACAAAACATTAGGAGGTGGAGTCACTAGTGCTGTTAAATCAGTAATCTTGTGTCAAAACGTTGATGTTACGCATTCTTCTATGTAACTACTCTGTGTAGCGTTTACATTCTACTCCGAGAAATACCTTCAATTCTGTGAAATCATAGACGAGATTATTAGGCAAGTTGATCCAACTGATATTTTTCTCATCCCTGGCGACGTTAAACTGCCACATATATCTTGGTGTTTTGATCCGGATCTTAATAGCAATATTCCATCCCAATTCCCTATTCCCATAATTTAAACCATAATCAGATGAACCTCACATACCTAATAGATACCTTCACCATATCCTCCCTAATGATCTTAACATGTTCATCGTGGAAGTGTCGTTAGTATGCCAATTTTATGGAATTCTTAAGAAGCATTCCCTGCGTGTTCTGCCAATAGAAACGGAAACCATTAATTTTAAAAAGATCCCTAAATGACTTAAATACGCGAATGGAAATATCTTCAAAGAATGTGAATAGATATGGGGCAAAGTTTCATTGCTAAATTCTTCGTAATTTTGAGTCACACGTCCCGCTTTCAAGAGTTTATACAAAACGTTACCCATGATTCTTTACTTAGAACAAATACAAGTTTATGAAAAATAACAGTGCTGAGAAAAATGGAAGATGGTTTCTAAAAATTAATGGTATATATGAGGAATACTTTAAAACAAACCAAATTAAATAACCAGTATCCAAAACAGCATAAATAATGACTCAAATTATTTCTACAACTTTTCTGCGTAGAATATTTCGAGAATTGTAAAAACGTTTGCCGAGCTTTTTCAAAGTGTCTATCAAGTAAATGTTCCAGTATCGCCAAATCTATCTGGTTATGAATATAATCTGGACATAAACATACTAAACATATCAAACAACGAAATATAACAAACACTATAGTCATTTAGTGATTGGTTGCGGGCCTTATAAAATACCATCCTATGGTCTAAAAATGTTCGGAAACGAACTGGTCGAACCATTTTGGAAATTTCTCAAAGCATTAGCACTAAACACATTGCAGTACCCCAGCACAGTTTTCACCCCTGGCAAATCGACTGCGTAGAGCATACAAGCAAAACACAGAAAACAGTTGCAGAGAACTGTTGAGAACTTTTGATTCAATTTGCCACCTTAAAGCTATACAAAGCTTATTTCAGTTTGGGTTCTCGATATCGAAATATTTAAACCCATTAGGACCAAAGAAGGTGTGCAATGACTACAAGATTTAAACAGAGTAAGCAGCTGGCGTAAACATCATTAATTACGATCAAACATAAATAAGATTATGTCGTTTGAATAGAAGAAGGAGCCGTTACATCACGTTTACCAAATCAATGGGTCAACTCTAGCTAAAATAACTGAAAAATGCGATGTGGGTTTTATAATTTTGAAAAATATGACATTCAACAAATACATTATCAAAAGTGGCGCATATAAAATCACAGAAATAAGGAATTCACACATTCGACCACAGTTGAAATGTATGGTTCCAGTTTGGTCCCCTTACCATCAAATATACGTCAATCACATTGAAAGCGTATACAAGGATGATTGTTGATGTACATTGCTAAGAAAGACGGTTGGTGCTACGATCCAAATCTACACCTTACCACCAAAATATTCTCCGCTTATCACCTTAAATTGAAAGATACAATAATTATCAACTTACCACTCTGTTGTTATGAAATGACCTTCTTGAGCACATCGACTCGCAAAATATTTGGACTACTAAATCTTGGTTATCTGAAATTACTTTAAAAAAGGTTGAAAACTAGTTTATGATTTACTTTAAACTTTGTTTACTTTTCAGTAAAAATCCCGATTATTTCGTTTATAAATAAATTGCCTGATTACAATGATGATTCCACTGATTCCAGTGATTGTGATTTTTTATTTTTCTAAAATAGTTAGATTTCTAGTTAGTTTTGCTTGCTTGATGTGGTTCAATAAACAATCTTCAAACTAACCTCAAGCTTGTATCGTTAAAAAAACTGATTTGGAAGAACTATAACCTTACATGTGTGTTCAAATTAATTTGTGTATTTAAAGAAGTCCAAAGATTATTGGCCCCATTAAGGTTAAATATTTTAATTAGCGTCTTGACATTGAGTATGCAGACTGTATCGTAAGCGACAGTAATTAATATCGCACAAAGGAATGAAATTCTCAGAACTCAATATTAACTGATTCAAATTAAAATTAAAATTCAAACGCAAGGAATTGATTTAAATTTTTGTTTAATGGGTTAGGTACGAGTATAACGAGAAGGGAATGTCTGGAAAAGTTTCATTTAAAGTTGAGCATTAAACTTTATCACTCCCCAAAACCAAAAATAATTATTAATAATAATTTCTGTGAAAATAATATTCTCTCAATTAAAAATTATATCTGACTTCTGGTTGGTACAAAACAGTTCAACTTTTCACAAAGAATTTATTTATTTTTTTGTGTAAAGCTTATATTTTGTACATCCTTTTTAATTAAAAAAAAATTCTCAAAACATAAATTTTACCTTATTAGTTAGCTTCTATATTTTGTTGAAGACAAGTAAATAAAAGCGACTTAACTTTTTTATTAAAACAATGGATCTATTGTTTCGGGGGCTACGTACTATACTAACGTACATACGTAGTATTAATTTATTTAATAACAATATAATAATTTAATCGACGACGACCTCGAACCCATATCAAATTAAATTATTATCCAACTCTTAAAAATAAATTGTGTCTCGTTATATTTTAATAATGTGGCTGCTGCCTGCTTAATATACTCACATTTTGATGATTTTGTACACAGTAACCGCTCGTTCGACTAAAATGACCAGACCAGTAGAGACCTTGTTCTTGTTTTGGTGTCGTGTCTATATCGGAGTACAGTTTATAAAAAAGGATATTATAATATATTTTATGGTATCCCAAAGATTTTATCGAGATATTTTTGTTGTGTTGTTTTGGTTTCGATTCGATCTTCATTGTTATCGAGTTAATATAATAAACAACACACAAACTAAAAAAAAATACAGATATCCAACAACTTCCATCCTCTCTCTTCACGTATTTATGTATGTTTAAACCATTCTTCCATTTTTGGTATTTTATTTCTTTATGATTATTAATATTTAAGAAATTTATAATATTGTGTGTCCCCTAAAGGAATATATGAAAAAGATTCAGATAAGACAATTGACTAGAAAACTATAAAAAATATCGATCTTAAGTTATAAATGTTCTTCTTGCTCCGACGTCTTCTTAACGAATAATATATAAAACAATTGGATATTTAAGAGATATCATCTCCCTCGTATATGTACGTACATTTATTATATCCGATTTTGAATAAAATATTAGAAAAAATAATACTTACGAAGGTATCGAGTTTATAAGATCAGGGCTGGACAAAATTGTTACGGAGTTCAACTAAATAATGTTCTAAATTTATTGTACTTCAAGACAATTTTGGGCAGCATGGAATCGTATTTCGGTTAAATAAAAAGAACTACTTAGGAATAGGTTAAGCAGCACTGCTTTATTTATTCAAAGTTAAATTTCCATTATTACGGATTGAAATGTATTTTAATAACTACTTTGCCACATAAAATATGTATATATCATATGTCGAATATATGTTTGGGCTTATGTACATCTAATAGCCAGACCATATTGTTGAAATGGCTATAAATTTTAATAAAAAAATATCTTTTATCAAGATTGTATTTCAAAGAAAATTATGTTTATGCGATAAGAACACGCGTTGTTATGTAGAATGGTGCGAGATGATCAGCACAAAATTACACATGTTCCCTCAGCCCACACACTTATCTACCTAAAAACCCGAAAATATTGGGAAAAAAACTCACTCAAATGATTTATAGATAAAAACCTTTAACACTTGACCTAAATACCCGCACAACGTATATATACGGAAACGGTCTTCTTCGATATTTTTATTTATTAAAAATGACATAAAAAAAATTCTAATTTCTCACATTTATCATCAACACTATAAATAAAAATTATTAAGCTGAAGAAGAAGTAGAAGACGAATTTCTAATAAAAAAAATTAATTCCAATCAAATTAAATCACACACAAAGTAAAAAATTAAGAGTCACGATTTTGTGCTCTATTCGATGTTATAATACTTAAAATTCTATTATTACAACAAGTATTATTGTTGGATTCTTCTTGGAGAGAAAAACTTTAATAATATAAAAGATTTAAAAATTAAAAAAAAAATTTTAATAATAGCAATAATAATAGTAATACAACCAATTTCTGTAGTTTCATGCCAAAATAATAGAAAATATTGATTCGAGCCGAACGAGGTATACCTGATCAATGGTATACAATACAAAACATGGATACTCGAGAATTGTGTTAAGTGAAATGATTTCATTGAACACTTTTATATGATTTTGGATATAAGGTCGGATTCAACAAATATGGGTAAATTATTGGTGATTATTATGTAATCGTAACCGTTTTTTTCTGTTGGTTTGGTAGGTAAGTGGTTGTTGAGCGCATTGCGTAAGTTTAGTTATAATGATCACGACCATAATTGTTTGATTCACCTTCAGTTTATCACAAATGGAATATGATTTTATGAATTATTTAAATTCTAGAGGATTTGGCAAATTTGAAACGTGAAAGTTTATGAACCGATTTCATTGAGAATGTCAACTGAATTGTTTACATTGGTAATAACTGTATGTGTGAATTACATATGCAACCAGAAGAAAAACGTTTTCTGTTATCGATACCAGTTTCACTACGAAAATGATTAGGAACAACAAATTAGAATTAATTCATATGGACAAACCTTGACCAAAAACTGGATTGAAAGAAACTTTTAAAATTCTATACTGAACCATTCAAGGTTATATTTTAGGCAATATTTTATTTTGCGTTTTCATCTTCAGAGACATTTAACTTTTATATATATAAGTTAATACAATTAGAAACGTTGAGTCAACATAAAACAACAACAAGCGCAATAGACGAGCATCTGGTCCAAAGTGTATTATATTTTTACATGTTAAGCTATTATTTTAATTCAAAGTTAGTTTTTAACTTTAGACTCCAATATTGCAAAATATTTTAGTTTTCCTTGAGCTTTCGACAACTTTTCGATATCATTTTCAAAAGCACACGTTTTCATAGGAAAACGGCTACCTCAGACACATTTAAACAAAAATAAACTTTCGATTTTGTCTGAAATAGTCGTTCTTCTATCTGAACTTGAATGCTTTTGAGAATGACATCGAAAAAGTGTCGAAAGCTTAAGTAAAAATAAATTTGTTTTGGAATAGAGTCTAAACCAATATAAAATTTTAAAAATTAAAATTAAACTCAATAAAATTATGAGCATGCTCTATTCAATGGTTTTGTTTTGTAATGATTAACATCATTAACTGGCGCCGACACAGAACGTTAAAAAATGATAAATAAGTCTAAGTAACGAGAAAGTGAAAAACTAGTGAGGGGAAAAATCAAAACACCTGTTGAATAATAACGAACACAAAAGGACGGAAAATTTAGGTATAAACCGAAATATCTATGACAACAAAATCGGTTTAAAATGCAGAAGGATAACTTCAAATGCTATACACGCATAAGAACATAGCTACAGAAACCAACATTTTAAATTAATTTAAATTAATAATAAAAAAACACAACTTGAGCATATTCAAGACGAATTAAACCAAGTAAAAGATGCAATGACTACTCAAATCGAGCTAACAAAAAATCTTGAAGGAGGCTCGACTTATTAGAAAAAAACTTTGCCGTCCGGCAAAAATGACAACGTTCGCAACACACAAACTGCATCAAAGACCTACAAATTTTTGATGGAAACCCCACCCAATACATGTCTTAGGTGTATGAGGCCACAACATCATTCGCGGCAAGCCAATCTACGATTGGCGAAAGCGATACAACGGCACATAATACAGAAAATTATAGACAACACTGACTCCGCACTTATATCGTATAATACACTCAATAGCGAGTGGGCATATATTAAAAACTGCCTATCTTTCCATTACGCAGATAAAAAGGATCGTAGGATGTTGTAACACCAATTGAGCAGTGTTACACAAAGAAATACATATGCCAGTTGATAAATATTATGTCAATGTGAATCATCAGTTCTCGCACTGATCGTAAGAAAGATCAAAATAACGTTCTTGTTGAAACGTACAGAAATCGGGCCTCGTCTAAGGTGTCAATGATCTAGAAATCGACAATACCACCAGGAGCTTATGCATCTTGCCTCAAAATACAAAACATGATTCTCAGGGGTTTCGAGATCCATAAAGCAATAGCAATAATTCAGTAAGCAACTCCAATCAGCCAAATCTCATATATCAGCTCACAACAAATACAAACAACCCTTAGTTCAATACCACCACAACGGAGAACTATGGCATATAATATCTAACACTATAATGATCAAACACCTTCCAACAATCAGTATCAAAATAATTAAGCACAATTAAAATTAATATTTTCTAAACCTCCAGTACCAATGGAGATCGACCAGTCTATTCAAGCTAACCGGTAAATTTCACGAACAGGCCACCACGTTAAAATGACCAGAAAAATAAAATGACCCAAAAGAGAACACGCCACATATGGGGAGTCTTAAAAAAACAGAGAATCTATCATTTGGGAATAGAAGTGGAATGATGCTGAAATCGACAGAAATAAACTCAGAATTAAACTGTCTTGATGCAAATCCTTTTTAGCATACCTTATCTAGAATATATAAGCAGCTGGAGTTGATACTAAAATAACACAAAAATATCATAATAATATTTCAAATAAATCGGCATCAACCTAAAAACGGAATTTATTGTTCTACCCGGTCTAAAAAAATGTTCGATGAAATAATTGGAAACACAATTTAAAAGAACTTGGCCAATCATCCACACCGCAGAGATAATATTTTGTCAATAACCCCAAACGTGGAGTTTTGCTCCACGATCATTTCAAGTAAATAACATTGAAATAGACTATAATCACCTGTCATCAGAATACAGATAAAACCTTCAAGTATAGTTCTCTCAAATTTCGAAGTACCAGTTGAGTCAGTGAATAATATTGAAGCGATCGACACCAATGTGAGAGACTATATACAAGAACCAGATGAAATTTTACTGCTATTGACCGGATAAGATGCGTGTGACCAGAAGTGGGACCGCAAACTGAATCTCAGACTCAAAATATGGCCTTTCGGAACGACCTTGGGACACAACAATTGCCTATCCCGAAACCAACGATTGTAATGTTCTAAGAATCAACCCAACTTATTAGTCAACTATAAAAATATTAATAAACGGTTTTGCTACATTTACTAAAACTATTAGATGGCGTTACAGTTGTTTAAAACAACCTAAAACCATCGATAGCTTCTTTGCAACTAAGGATGTGCAAAATTTATGTGAATTATAATTTTAGCATGAGAAATGCAATAAAATCAAACGATATCATGATAACATCAATTAGGAAGAACAAATTTTTCCAGCCAATGACACCAACATTTACAAACTGCATAATATCGTTTTGCGAAAATCAGCCTAATAATCGACCACTGTATACGATCATCGTCTAGTCAGTTTAGCAAATTTAAAATGGTAAGCTTTTAGAAAAATAAAGCCTACTGTGAGACGAAATTTGAATAAATCTGATTACTAAACGCTAACGAAATCGCAAATAGATTTGTACAAATTTGTTCAATGAGTCTAGAAACCTGAAGACATCCAATACTATAAAAACTAATACAATTTTTCAATCAACACCCATGACGATTTAATAAATGCAGTCAGCTAAATTGGGGAATTCACTTCAGAAGGGATTTCAGCTTTTATTATAAAAAAACTCACTCCGATTGATTCAGAAAAAGTAGTGAGTTTTATGTTGTACAGGGTACTAACATCTTTGATATCAAAATAATTCGATATTCGTGTGTCTAACTGACTCAAAATGTCAAAATGGGTTTATACCTGTGGTAAATCTACAACGTAAACAAAATTTATTCGGATCTTAGCAAAGTTTAACTGCATTGTTCACCATACAAAATTAGCAGGTCTGAACTACAGAAGAATCTCCTCACCTTTCTAGTGAAGTCTCCTCTAATACTTTGCAATGCTGGCATGTGGATATTCAATTATTAATGATGTGTTTACTGTCCTTTCTAAATCACCCGCGTACTTCTTGTTACGATGTGCTACAATTATTCATACATGTTGCGACATAGATAGTCGCATAGTGGGAAGGCTATCATCGTCAGGAATTACCAACAATTAATAGCAACTGCACAAAAATCGAAAGAAAAATAATGGCAAACGATTAGGCACAACTCATTGAATTTTTTTTTGACTATATGTGCTCCGGTAGCATATGCAGTCCAAGTCGGCGGGTGTCCTTTCTATTAATCCGTAATTCATAAAATTGGCAGTATTCAGGAACAAATTTTACTGGTTATAATGGAAAAAACAGATTGGGATTACTAACACGACCAGCCTTACCTAATTTTAAGTTTCAAAGTTTAAGGAAATTAATTGTTTAGCTGGATGAGAAATCGAATATAAAGGAAGACCTCAGTTGTATGTATAAGGTTAGAAATCAATTACGATAGTTAATGCATCTTCTTTTGGAATAGCTACAGATTTGTATGTATACGCTCACTGGTGTGCAGTAAACCCGAATTCGAATTACGATACAATGATAGCTGTCTATGGAGCATAGCGCATAACCATAATCGCGTCATTTTGAGCCAAGACCACTTCATTTCTTGTTGCTCAATGGAAATGCGTTTGCACCTCGTATTTCTGGAGTGACCACGATTTCGGGTTCTACTCAAACCCCAACGGTTTGCGATTAAAAGGCGTTCGGCAGATGACATTTGAGAGCTCCCAAAAGCATTTTCCAAAATTACATCGAATGCCCGTTCAAAGTTGGCAAAGAGATGGGAAAGATACAAAATCCATTCTGCACATACTGAACAAAACAATTATTCTATTTCACGGAGAATATTGATGTCATCGACGCGGGGACGAAAAGGTCTGAATCGAACTTACTCACTAGCAGCACTTTATTAACAGTTGGCGAGACACTATCAAGTATTACTATGAAGGCGCTTAGCAAATGACATTTGAGAGCTCCAAAAAGTATTTTTCAAAGTTACAAGTGGAGGAAAAGTGGCAATTTCCGTTCTGCAAATGCCGAGTGCTATTGTCGTCGACGCAGGAATGAAAAGGTCTGAATCCTGCTTGCTCACATCTTAGCATTAGTTTTACTTCAGTTGGTGAGATACAATCAAATATGTTTGTAACGAATAATTTTGTACCGTATACATCTCCAGTTGTTCCAATCACTAAGGTTTCAATTTTTTGGAATAACTATGATATCGTCTTTCCAGTTACATGGAATTTTATAGTCTAATCATGCTTCTCATGTAACTGGTGTTGCAGTTGATGCCAGAGGACTGAGGAACCGCGTTTAAAATGCTCCGTTGTTAGGTTGTAATAGCCGGGCACTATGTTCTTTTTAACCTTTAGATAGCGTTCACAACGTGTTCAGTATTATGTGGATCGGTTCAGATATTCCATTGGGAACGTATGTGACCTTGAAAATCACGTGAAGTGAATTCGTTCTCGCCCTGCACTGACTAGTCTAAGAATTCTTTACATTAAGTTGTTCCTGCTAGAATGCTTCCGTGGTAGATTTTAGGGGCGGAGACGACCTTTTGTTTCCTCCACGTAGTTTTTTTATTAGTCGCCAAAAAGACACTCCCGATAGCCGTTGCTCCAAGTCAATATTTTTAATCCACTTTTTAGTATATTCGTAGCTTTTATCACAAAATCAAACATTCCAATGGAATAAAATCACAAAATTGTTTCATATGACAATTGTCAAATAGGCTAACCTCCGAGGTCAAAGAATTCGATTTAGACGAATTTGGAATATTAAAAATCCTAGAGGATATTTATCCCATTTAGGCCCTAAAGTGAGTTTTGGACATAATTTGACTACCCCGGGGTAAAACTATACGCAATTTCTTTGACATTTAAGATGAAATTTTGTTTGTAAAGTTTGACTTAAGTCTAGGGAGTATTTAAGATGAAGTTCGGGAATCTAAGCATGCCACCAGGAATTCGGCTAAGAAATCTTAACCAATGAGCTAAAATTTTGAAATTTTAAGAGTTATCTTTGGTGCAAAGAACTTGTTTATTTGCTAACCAGTATGAATTAAATTTGTACCAATGAGAAAAATCTAGGATGGCGTGTAGTATTACTCTAAAGTTGAGTGTTTGAACAAAATAAGGGGTACATGCAAACCAGGCCGAATTTAATGGTGTAGAATTCATTGGAATTTCATGATTCGGTCATATTTTAATATTACCTAGTTCCACTATTATGAGAACCCTGCAACTGCGAGATATCCCTGCAACTATGAGATATCCTTGAAACTGCGTTTAGTATTGCATGCAATCCAGGCCAAATATTAAAATGGCAAAGTCTAAAACTGCATTAATCATTGGATAAAAACTGTTTTCCTGTTTTTTTCGTACTAAAAATGCTTTAAAGATTTAGTTAATTTTGGTTGTAAAACTAAATTGTCTTAATTGAACTATTTTCTATTCTGTGAAAAACGTACTAGTAATATTTTGGAGGGTAATCTTCAATTTAAAACCGACTGTACTCTGTACCCCATACACCATCAATGGATTGTATTACATCAAAATTAATGATAAATTCAAGTGTCAGATCAGTATTTCCTAATTAATCAATATTGTTGGTAAATGATCAATTCATCGGATAATTATTTGATGCTGTATATTATAGAAAAATATTGCTATTAATTAAGTTGTATACGAGATGATCATTATTAATGATTAATCACTATAAATTTATTTTTTATTACATAAACTAACGATCATTATCAATTTTATTTAATGTGAACGGTAGCTTTGTATAAAATTGAGATATCCAAGTATTAGAGAAATAAATAATTTTGTAAATGAATTGGTACACACTTGCTGTTTCAACCGTGCCACTACCAAATAGCGTTGGGCAGTTATTTTCGTAAATAAAATGAAATCCAAATTATCCTTATCAGTGAAATTAATTTATTATAAACAAATTAAAAATCGATTTGCAGCAGAACAAACTCCCATCAGTTAATATTTTGGGGTTCAAGGTAAACATTACAAAATTAACTCTTATCAAACTTTTATATACCTGTTCTTTTGAATTGAAAGCTTTTCATTAATTACCAATTAATTTTGTACAAAAAACTCATTTTGGATTAAACAAATAATTAATTTTCAATCAACATAAAAAAAAATGTGAAATTATCTTGATCGAAAACCAGGCCCGGTAAATTTGTTTCGACAACGACGACAGTTCGTTAACGTATGTATAGTCAACCAACAGAAATTTTAATTCGGATTTAATTTTTATGATCCAACCGCTGAATATGTTAACTGCATAGTACGAACTGCCGCATGCATATATGATGTGGGTTGTTTGATTTATTTCTAAACTTTTGATTCTTCCCGTTCCCCATACACACAAGTTTCTTCATTTCCAATGTGTGTATAGCTAGGTAGTTCGAATTAGTAGCAACATAGGTGATGTTAAAAATTTTTTTTTGTTTGTAACTTTCGTTCAAAGAATTTTATGGAAATATAATTTTCATGTTTTCTAGACTTTTGAGTATATGGAACAGCACACAGCACAGACAAGAAAACCAAAAATTTAATAAAATTAACTCTTTTAAATCTCATTTTGATCAATGTTTTGGACGATGTAATTACATTTTGTGTTGGTGGAGAGACAATTAATAATTGTTGTTGGATTTTCTGTGTACATGTATGATGCTGCAATGTAATATGTAACATACATCGTGTGGGATATGAGAAGATACATTTTTTATTATTTATTGTTATTATTTTTTATTATTATTTGTTTTTGTTAATTGGCTTCCATGATTACCGTAATTTTCTCCATTTCTTTAGATAGATATATCGTGTAGTTGGATACACAGAATGAATTATTAACAGCAGAACACAACACAGTAAATATGAACATTTTCATGTTGTACGTATGTACATATATGTTATGTATGCATACATAATATATGTAATACTCTTGGTAATGATATTTAACTTTTGCCATGGGGAACGTCAAGTTGTTGACATCATATTATGATATTATTGTTCTATTTTTGGATGGCGTTTGGATATTATGATATGTTGTTATAGTTAAATGCAAATTAGCTCCATCATTTTCTTGCTTTATTCATAAATAAATCAAAATACATACCAGAATATTCAGTTGAAAACTTCTAACTTGCATTCAGAGTGCAATTTCGGACTTGTACCGACACCAGCGAACTAGTTGTTTGGACGATTTCGCTTTCTCTTCCGTTCTTTACTTTTCTGAATCGAATCGATATTTGCGTTTATTTTTCAAAAAGTCTATTACAGCTTTCTGGGTTCCACTTATGCTGCTTCTATTCCAATTTTAGCTAACTCAGTTATCTTCGATATTTCATTTATGAAAGCTTACATTGAAATAGTAGCTTGAAATAATTGTGTAAATAGTATCAAATTATGTGCTTACATGAGAACCGTGTTCAAAAGCTTTAGTTAACTTTTCAATATTGAATGTGTGCACTCAGGTTTAATCCTGTAATGAAGAATTTCACCTTACTAAAGGTACACGTTTTTCTTGTTTTATTTCGATTGAAATTCTTAAGTTGCCTTGCTATTTTTGGTAGTCGAAAAAGCCGCTTATTCGCAACAAATTAGTTTTATCAAAGAATCAATCATTTTATTGTCCCCAGTATAAGTATTGTAGAACAATACTGAGGAACTGAGTCCTGAATCAACGACAAACGACCAACAATGATGTGCACAACGCATACATAAACACAAACCTGCAAGTAGCGAATTTAGGTGGAAGGATCCTCGGCAAGACCAAAAATAAAAGAACAACATTTTTATTAATTTCTATCAAAATCGGGAACAGGTATACACAAAAACTTGAAACTTCCTTAAGAGAAGTTATATAATAACATCTTCAAAATTGGTTTATTTATAAAACCTGCCGTTTCCCGTTCAATTCCTGGATCTAAACCATTTTGAATTTAACAGTTCCAAGAACGTTAGTTCAATAATGTTTTAAATTCGTGTGTCCAATCTTGTTGAAATGTTAATTATTATTTTAAAAAAATCCGCCTATAGGAGATTTTTAAATCTGGGCCGAAATCTATTTTAATACGAGTAGTAGGAAGGTATTGTATTATCTCAAATGTTCTTAAGTTTCTCATGAAAGTCATAAATAAGTTTTTGTTAATTTTTGAGTTTATTATGGGCCAAATTTATATCCTTATTTTGCTTTTGTGAACCGTCAAAATCAAATCTGAATATGGTAAATTTTCTGAAAAAATTAAAAGAAAAACTATAAACTTGAAATCACGCAGAAATTCTAGATAACCGTGAGACGCTCAGATTATCTAATATATTTTCAAACAGTTCTCTTAGTTCATGTTTAAAGTCCAATACTACGCTGACTATTTGAGCGTTAGTGCCATCTAGTTCTATCAGAAGCTGCATTTTTTTACTGAGAAAATCCAAAGCATTCGTTCAATTAGATGACTTTTTAAAAAATGTGCTCAGGCCAGATACGCTCCTAAAAAACGGTTTACGTTCCCTAATATTGGACATTGACTTCGTTACAACCATATTAAACCTGTATCGTTCCAAATTTATTTAATTCTAGTACGAAGACTCGTTCCAGCTGCCCAGCCATAACTATGGCACTTGTTTAGCCACCTCGCATAAATTAGAGACCGATCCACCGATACATTCCCAAAACCTAAAAAACGTTACCTGCATAATTCCATTTAAGGCGATATATCGCAAGACAATTGGTAACTGGATTTTATTAGATATGTGCGAAGAGTATTATGACGACAACAAATTTGCTTGACCTTATAGATTTGGTATTTTATTTGTACTTTTAGTATTGATTGCTATATCTGATAAATGCAAGATGGAAACTGATAATACATAAAGAAGATGCTGGTACAGACAGTGCGGCAAGACACATGCGTTCTTTTTCGCCTCTTACCTATTCACGTACAAACATAATTCGAAAGTGGGGATTTTTGGCTGCACATTAGGAGCAATAATTTGATGCGCGGATCGTGTTGTTATTCATCAACGCAAACGAGAAAACAAATTTAGGCCCAGAATTTATGTATTGTTTTATGAAACTCTTTTGAAACAAATTTTAAATGGTTTATAAAAACCATTTTGTAACTTTTAATATTAATTAAAATCCCGTTTTATTGTTTTTTATAATTTGCTTCTATTTAGGTATTTTTGCCACCGTACTTTTTGGCGATTTAACAACTTATAAAAAAATTCGCTAAGTCAATATGAATTTATATTGTTTATAAGCATAAATAATTTAGCTGCATTTTTAGAGTATGTACATTGTCGGTTGATAAGCTTCCCGAATGACGAATCTTTTATCAAGTCAATTAACAACAATTAAATTGGTTCCTCACTAAAAAAAATAAATTGAGATTGTATCAGGCAATGCGGCCAAAAGCAGTATTTGCCACGGTTTTGTAACGCGTTTGAAACCATTTTCAAAATTTTTTGGTTTTAAAACAAGTTGAAACATAAAATTGCTACTTGTGATTTGTGCTTGAAGATAAAATCATTGCAAATAAATGAAAATAGAGCAAAATAAAATGTCATTTAAAATTGTATGTAGCTTAAGCCAAAAAATATCTACTCAAAATTAGACTAATTTTTGGCTCACTAAACATTGAAAATATCTACATTTCTTTCTTGAGATATTTTGCATACAGCACATAAGATGTGTGAGGCCTACTTTTATTTAGTTAGGTCTGCATGGGCTTGATACAGTTTTTTTAAATTTTGTTTTGTTTTTCCAAGCTCGCTACTCACTAACCTATGTAATGTCCTCCGCTCTATTTGGGACCAAGAAGAGCTACCAGAGAATTGGAATACCGCAAGTTATAAGTCCACCGCACAAAAATCCGCCATCTTATAAATGTCATATGTATCGTTGCATACATTGAACACTATTGAACACTTTTGGCAACCGTTGTACTAGCCAGACTCATCCCTCTCATCGGCAATATAATTGCCCACTACCAGTAGCTTTCGTCACAACCGACCAACACTGACTAGTATTTCACCACGAGGATAATGTGGGCAAAATGATGACAGTACGAAAAAACCATACATCAACTATATGTAGACTTCCGGCAGGCAAATGACAGTATTAATCGCGAGACTATCAATTCCAGAGAACAACATCTGGGTCTGTATGCTAAATCGTAATCGATGAGACTGTATCAGACACCTTTTACAATAACATTTAGTATTCGACAGGAAGATGTACTCGCCCCTGTGATGTCATCAATATTAATAAATAAATATAATTTCTTGCAGCGATATCATCGGCTTTACTAAATCCAATCGAGAACATGTTTTAAGGTACCCACAACAACATATGAGTAACAACATGTTCCAAACACAACCAGCCATCGAGACGTCAAGCAAGCCATACGTATAATAAATGTCGCAACTGAATACGAGAGATATGCGGATCGAGATAAATAGAGATCCTCAGTTGAGGCTCCAAACACTTTTTTTAGGATGTAAAAGCTAGAGAGCGAAAGAAAGTGTGTGTACTCTTATAATCCAATCTTGGATGGAAGAAAATTACTAATTTTTTCTTCAAAACTATTTATAAAGCGAAGCATTTCAAAGAAATTAGATTTTGTGACTAAAAGAAACACTTCTTCCCTAGCTTGTAGGAAAGCGCTTCTGCGGAAAGCAACACATCCTAATTCTCGCTCACAATTTATAAAGGGTGGCGCATAACTAACGTTATGATTTAATTAATGAATACATTTTGTGTTTACGTATTTTTTGGTTTTTCCAGAATTAACTTTGAAAAACTGGAAATTTATGATGGAAAGACTCAGCACCGAACCCGAAACTTCCACCAGATGACGTTCTCAGCCGCATCTTTGCAAATAATTTTGCACCAGTAACACCTTTTCCCCTATAAGATTCAATTGGTACACGAGTTAAAACCAAATGCTGCAGAAATACGCATTCAACATAGTCGCCTTTTTCAAGAATTGTGACAAGAAAACAAGGAGTTTATTCACAAACTCATAATGAGCAATGAGACCCATTTTCACCTCAATGGTCACGTGAATAAACAAAATTGCAGAATATGGGCCACCCAAAATCTAAGAATAATTGTTGAAGATCAAATGCATCCACTTAGATGCACAGTATGGTGTGGAATAACTTCAGAAAGAATCATTGGAGCATATTTTTCGAAAACGTCGAACAGGTTGCGGTCAATGTAAATGGCATTCAATACCGGACAATGATTGAAAATTTTTAAAGCCCGAGGCAGAGAACAATCCAGAATTGTGGTTCCAACAAGATGGAGCCACAGCTCATACAGCTCGTCCAAATATAGCTCCCCTGCCCAAAATTTCTGGCGATCGAATAATATCGCGTTTTTCTGATTTTAACTGGCCAACGCGTTCGCCTGTTATCTTCAAAAAATAATGTGAACATATTTCCAAACTATAATCTAAATTTTAATAAATGCCAACGTTAAATAAAATCAGAAACAAAAATGTTATTCATTAAATAAATCATAACGGTAATTATGCGCCACCCTTTACTAAGGATCATCAGTAAAAACACTAGGGACTAATTCACCTGTTTAGAGAATTCGTTGAAAAACCTTAAGCTCAGACAACATTTACTTATTAATTTGAACGATTTCGGGTATTAATAACGTACCATAGATAAAAACGCAACGATGCCTTAAACAATCTCAGTCGAAAAGAGGTTGAATTACTGGTCCGTACAAGGAATGACTGCTAGGAATAAACTACTAAGTAGGGTGGGAATGGTTGGTAAAATATTTATAGCGGCGTTGCAGTAACCTAATAGTAACCAATTAATTTTGTTATTACAGGGTAAATTAAAACTCAAATTTAGTCAAATTGTGTGTGGCATTTTACAATAATTATAGCAATACCGGAAACCAATTTGTTTTAACTGAGTAAACTCCAAACTTTACTTGAGTAAATATGGAGATGACAATTAAAGGGTAAAACTTAATGAGATACAAAATTAAATAATTTACCTATAATTAACAATCGTAACTTCCTATCAAGTTGTTAAAATGACTCAGTCAGTTTCAGAAATTCATATAGAGATGATCTATAAAGTTTGCACAAAGGCATTAAACTTTTAGTGGATATACATGGTGTCCCAGGAGTGGAGGATGAAACTAAACAGGGTCATAGGCGTCAATAAATTTGTATTGATTTTTAAGTCTTACTAACGAAAAAATAATGTACCACAGAAAGTTAGCCAACTATCAGCAAAATATGCGACCCTACTGCATATTTTAAAACGGTATCACACATCTCGATATTTTAACATTTTTCCCATTTTCACTTGTTTTTCGAATACACTACACTTGATTACGAAATCTAACAGTTAAACTTACCGTACTTCTGGTAAAACTTACAAGAAAATTATACAAGATAATGAAAACATATTAAATGCCTGGCTCAGAAAACCAACCAGATCAACCCTTATTGGTTAAAAATTGAATCCTTAAATTTATTTAAAGCTGTTAGTTCGTTGATGTTTTAAGTAAATGCTAAACTATTTAACCTCATTAAAATTGAAAAGCTCTCATTGATGCTGCTGCTTCCGGTATACAGATTTCCACGAAATTTCGCAAAGGTCTCCCAATTAATGGAAAAAGTTCAACTATGAAGTTCTATTCCGAATGACTCCGGAAAAATTTCTGAGGTTTATCGATTTCAGCCAAAATTCGTTGGGTTCTCTGAGAAATAACAGACATTTAGTCTGCGTGGCGCCAAACACGGACAGAAATTTTATTTTACTTCGGCGATATAGCGAATGGTAGATCTGCAAAAAGATTTGCCATTCGCTATATCGCAGAAGTCAAAAATTTGTTTTTAAAAAAAATCTGCGTGCGCGTGCGTGTGTGCCCCAGTGATGTTCGGCCGTAATCAGTTAACAGAACATGTCAGGTTCCACAGGACCCTATTTTTACGAAAAAATGGATAAAAACTAAAAGATTGTAAATTAAATTTCAAATAAAATTAGTTCAGATCATTTTTTAAGTTTTTTCTGGACATGACGAGTTTTGATCAAAAAAAATATATTGCTTCAAAATTCGTCATCTTTATATAGTCCATGCGGATTGACAAATGCCGAAAATAGTTTTAGGGGCGATCTCGTGTTCGGAAGTTCGAGATAGTATGTCGGCGACTACATTGTCCTTCCTGTCATGTAAGTCTGAAGAAAATTGAGTCATAAAATCTAAATGGCGTGATTATGCATTACGTTCCGCTTGAGATGAATTTCCGACCGTCGACAAAGTAACTTATGTGCTTAATTGCTTGGAAAATTGTAAGCTGGTCTCAGTCAAATGCGGAATATTTCCGTTTAGAATCTGATACTTTTTTGAGAAAAATCCAATTGGTTCTGTAATGCTATATGTGGAATTGTTTAGGCTCTAAACTTTAGAGGATGCGCTAAATGAATTAAATCCTCTTAGCTTTTCTTGAGCTGAAGACATATATTTTGACATTCTTTAGACCAAAAAAGTTTTGATGAGTTTTGGGTCTTCTAAGAAGCCATTTGTGTATGCATTTTACTAAATCTCTGTGAGTTTTGGGATAAATCATTGGTAGTAATTTGTCATACCGATAAATTGTTGTGTTTGTTTAACGTTTTGTGGTGCTGGAAATTCTCAATTGCATTATTCTGATATTGGGACTGGGGAAGTCAAGATTGCTTGTTCAAAACACACATTTTGGTGTGTTAATATTAACTAAATAATTTAATTGCGAGATGGTATGCTCAATGTAATTGCATGGAGTAATTTTGTTTATGTGGGATTTACTAACGGTAAGGAACTGTAATTGCATTAAGCCTTCTTTAGTCCTCACATGTTATTCAGCAGTTGCTATTCTTCTTCACCATGCGTAATGATCATGATATTGCTGATGATGAAGATCGGAGATTTCTAGTGGTGGAACTCTGTGTTTCACCATAAAGCTGCTTTATGGCGGATTGGATCAAGTTAGCGTGGTCTCGAAATGGGTAAATGTCTCGTAGTCACGATGTACTACAGAAAATTTTTTCAAGAGTGTACTATAGACATCGTTGTTATTGTATGATAGAAAGTATACTTATACTTGATAAAATAGTTAATCTAATTTATGATTGGTGCTGATTAATGACTAATATTCGGGTGTGATAATATTTTAAAAATGGATTGGAATAATAAAATTAATTTAATCTGGATTTAGGAAAGGATTCCGGAATTAATAGTATCTATGCATCTCAATTTAATAACCAATTTAATTTCTAGGACATTGGTGTTTGGGAAGCAGTTTTGTTGGTTAAACTTTCGAACATTGTAAAGTGAAGTGGTAGTCATTAACCTTAAGTTTATCTACAGGAAATATTTTGGAAGGCGACCCAGTTATTAACTATTTAAATTTAGTATTTAGTTATAATAAGTTATTATAAGTTAAACAGTTTACTTATTCTTTGTAAAGCAGTTAATCTATTTTAAGAGTGGTGCTGGTTAGATACGGATACTCCGAGTGTTAGTGTTTAAAACTGGTTTATAATAATAAAATTTAAATTAAATATTGGCTGTTAGGGAAAGAATTCCGGATCCAATAGCACTTATCAGCAAATAATTCAAATTCTAACAATATATTGACTCCAGGAGTTAAGCATTCTGGAAGCGGTTTTGATGGCTATACTTAACTAAAGTATTTCAAAATAATAATTAATTTCAGATGCGGTTCAAAGGGAAGCTGACACAATTTGAAAGAATCTGCAACCGGGCCAGGTCTGTCACATCTACTGTTGGTTGTGCATACAAATCAAATCAAAATTTATTAATCCTATTTAATTAATGATGAATTTACATTTCAGCTTTAGAGGCAGATGAATAATAGAATTTTTAATGTAGGTTTATTTTAGGTGCTGTTTCCAAGAAGCAATTGTTGAAGGTCATTAAAACTTTTATCCCTTGTATTGTCTTGTGTTGTACGATCAAGGTTCTTGTAACCGGGTCGCTCTGCCAAAAAAAAAAAAAAAAAAAATAAACCTTTCCTATCCTTACCATTGCCTACCTTATCGGCTATTTCTAGGTGGCTGTAACCGGGCTGATTCAGTCCCATCCAATTAACCTGTCTAATCCCTCGGTTTGTTATATGTAAAAGGAGTGTACGGTCGGCCCGGCGTCTCCCGGGAGATCTTGTTTATGAACTTGGTCGTGCATTCAAAATCAATCAATCAATCAATCAAAGAGTGTACTATAGACATCGTTGTAAAAAATGGTGATGGTGTATCACCACGTGTCGATATTGCGTTGAGAGTAAGCTTGGTGGATGGATCAATCAATTTGCAATTTTTCAGATCCACTAGCAAACCGAATTTCGTTTAGAAATCCGCGCTATTTATTGGGCAGTGGTAAGGTTGGAGGCGTGTTTAAATGAACGTCTTAATCCAATGTTAACATCTAATAATTTGGTATTTTAGTACTATAAGAATTTATTACAATACCGGTTGCTCCTGCCAGAACTAAATCGCGATTGAGATTTATTCCGAAGCTATAATTTTCGGCCGGTACCAACTTCAGTTTTGTTTAGATTTTATCGCTTGTTGGTTGCTTTTGTTACTCGAACTTCCCTTAGTTGAAGGGGATTCCAATTTTCTCGAACAGACGAATGATTTCAATACAGAGTCATATTTACAGTAGAAAGGTGTATATAAGTACGAAAGTATAATGCTCACCTTTAGGTTTATGGTTGTTATTCAAGTCTGTCATAGGTTATTTATTTATTTAGTTTTACTCAACAATTTTTAGACTGCACAACTCATTGTGTAGTTTGTAGTTCGTAATACAATTCGAGACAAGCAGAACCCAAAATTCCCGTCTGGAAATAAAGGCAAAAACTAATAAATATTACAACTAATTAAATGCAGATACTTCAAGGAAAATTAATCTTAATTAAATTGAAAAAATAAAACATTAATAATGTAAAGGTGAAAAGTTAATTTATTTTTCCATTATGGATTTAACCAATTTAAATTACTCCAAACGACCCTACCGCTACAAACTGTACATAAATATATGCTACATAGATTGAATGTGCAAATATTTTCGAATATCGAAAGTTTTACAATTCAAGTGCGATTACTTTACTTACTTGATTACAGGTAGAATAGCATCTACGAAATACAAATCAGTTTCCAAACTCCCGAATGAAAATTTACGTATAAAAATATGTGGTGCCCAACTGTATACGCAGCTTACGAACGAATAATGGGATTCTCCTTCAACTTTATTTAATATCCATACGCAATCAAATAAGTATTAAGTCTCACATTGCCATAAAATTTTTATTATTAATTTATTTTATTTTCAATTTAACTCATTCATTAATAATTTACGTATATTGTATGAATATAAAATATAATCTCATTTCCACGTGAATTTCACCACACAAACAAATAAACATGAAGCACCAAAAAATAATCTTATTTTTATGTACTGCGCTGTATAAAATTCTCGAATGTATAATTTATTCAATTTTCAATGTTGATTTAGAATTACAATTTTAAGACGACAAAACCCAAGTACCTATACACACAAGAAACAATAAGGATGCGAGACGGAAAAATCTTTTTGGTTTTCCATCTTCATGTAAGAAAATGTTACCAGTATTACTTTCATATGTTTGACGTGATATATACATACATAAGAAGAAAGATTTAAACATTTTTTTTTTAAACGAAAAGCTTAAAATTTTAAATTTAGTCTTCTTTCACGCTTTTTCGAAACGAGGTTGTTGTTGTTGTCAAAAAATAAAATTTTATATAAGACGATTAAAATTTATATAAACCTGGATTTTTCATTTTCATTTTTGATTTTCGTTTTATGATTTCCGTTTAATATTTTTTTACAAAAATCAGAAAATATACGAAATAATTATTTCTCTGTGATCTTAACAAAATAAGATTGATGGATTACATAAAAGAAATTAAAATCATCTTACCCGAAAAAGAAATAAAATAAAAATTTAATTTAATTAAAAATTTTATTCAAAGAATCACCTGTATATTATAGGTACATAAAAATATTTATTCTTCTTAAGATGATGTTAACAGTTTTTTTTACTTTACTTTTATTTTCTTTATACTCTTCGTCGGTCTTACGTCGCGCATTGTTGTAATTTCAATTGTATTTTTATGTACTTTTTATATCAAACCGACAAAATATTTTTGGTATTTACTCGTAAGTATCTAGAAACAGAACATAGTGTGTTCAAAAAAATTCTTTATACAATCATGCAGTACGTCAGCAACGAATCACCCAGTAACACTTTGTACAAGAATCCTCCAAATGTGCTAACATAACGATATTTCAATATTATTTCTACATCTTTTAATATTATAACAATAAAAAATCCAAACATTACAAATTGTTTAAGATAATTAGACCGCGGCTAAAGATCAAACATTGAGGAGAGCGCACCAAAGTAAAATTATAAGAAGAAGAGGTAAAGTATTTTTTGATCAAGAACGAGAGATTACCAAACGAGAAAGAAATCCGATTTTCTTTTAGTTTAGTTTAACTTCATCTTATTCCGTCTTGGTTTCATCATTTTACAAATAAGACAAAGCAGTAAAAAAAAATTAAATTCTTTTTGATAAATTTCTTAATTGCAAAAGTTGAACGATACTCTTGGTTAATGGGTACGGTGGTAACAGTAAGCTCAATTTAATTTTTTTTTACGCAAAAATCTTTTATCAACATAAATTAGAAAGGAATGAAGTGGATTTTGATTGTGAGAAGTACAGAAACAAAAAATTCGTATATGTAAACGGATTTTGCCGATCCAATATGATTAGATTTGAATGAAGAAAGATTTTTGTTGCTTGCTTTTGGATTTTGATTCGGAACTTCTTTGTGTGATTTGAGTGAAATGATAAAAGCTTAATTTTATTGTTTACAAGGTTTTAATTTAAGTTGTTTGCATCGATACCGACTTATCTTCTGAATTGTCATTCGAATTATGGAAATTTTTGTTCACAGGCAATTCGATGGGAAAATATTGCGGCGGAAGGTGTTTTCATTTTGATTATAAATCGCCGTGTACTTTGAAGTGTTGGATTTGGGATCATTTTGGGGATATAAAAATGTTGAATCTTTATGATATCCCCATACTGGTTTTCCAGTCAAAATAGACTAGCTAAACTATTTCTATACGTTGACAAATTTGGCTTAATTGCAAAAGGATTTATTCTGATAGTAACATAAAATATTCTTACCGGATAATCTACCAATTTTGCAGAGCAGAACAGTTTTGCTACCGAAGTTGATTGGTGTAGACGGTAAAGACCGTAAATATCCTGATGTTTTTGAGGTGCTGCTTCAATGAAGGTAGATTACATAACAGTACTTATTTATCCAATTTGATGTGTGAGAAAATTGTCGATTTACATCGATGATATTCAAAGTAATACGACAATCACACTACACATTTGGGGTCAATTGACAATCATACATAATTCATTAACAATTCGGCTGCAATGCAGTAATAATTGTTAATTAGGCGCTACAGATCCACGTTATAAAATGGCCTTTCAAGATATCGTTGCGTTTTATAAAATCATTTCTCCATTGTGCATCTAAATATCTGCTATATCTTCTCCATTGTGACTCCATTAGACAAGGGAAGTGCTTACATAAAACGGAGCAACTCCGAATTACTGAATCCATCAGACCACACTGGGACTTTTGAGTCCGGTGTCATTCTTCATTTTCCCTCCTTTACCTATGAAACCGGAAAAATGAAAAACGGTTTGATGGGTAAAGTTAATGAAGAATAAGACCGGATTCAAGAGTCCTATTGTAGACTGGTGGAATAAGCAGCACTACGACTGCGGATGACATAAAGGAACGGTTCCCGAACGTAGAACGATTTCGCACTGAATTTAATGAAATTGAAGATAAATTTCCTGCGTTCAATAATGATGAAGAATTGGATATGTATTTCGAGGATAATTATTATAAAGCCGGGCAGGATTGGTTCGAACAGTAAGTACGATACGATCGTTGATACATGTACACAACCCGTGGGGTGATGCATAAATAAAATTTATATAATACTCTAAGAGCAATGACTTATTCACAACGAAGATTTTAGAAACTCAGTTTCTACCGGCATAGTGCATAATTGTTTTGTTAAACGTTCATTTCATAATATCGCTCCAGAACTGACACCAACGCAGAAACCACAATATCGTGAAGGAACGCTAAAGGAAGGGGCCATAAAATTGGTGACACTTTTTAAAATTACGGATGCAAACTACTTTGAAGCGTCAATACAATTACAAGATCGATATGACAAATAGAACCACACCATCAGGCCTTTATAAAAAAACTGCTCCAACCACACGCAATCAATCAAATGTAAGGCACTTTTTAGATACGTCCGACGCAGTCTTATGTCGATTAAAGGCTTTTGGAGAGGAAGCTTTATCTAGAGATCAATAATTGATCCACATGTTATTGAGTAAATTGGATGGTAAACCAACCGTATCTGGGCACAATCCATTGCTTAATATGATCAACCCTAAAGCAGTTTATGGTTTTCTTTTCAGAAGAGCTGTTGCACTCGATTCATTGAAATGTTCCGAAAAATAAGTTACCAGCCACAATACAGCAATTGGAGTTTTGACCAAAAATAGAAGTCATGTAATCGCATAATTTTCAGAAGTGCCAGTGTTTTCGTTATGCCCGAAATATCACAATAGACTGTTTGAATGAAATTTATAGATAGGCCTCTTCACGATAGAAGATACGTTCCAAAAATACAATATCGATGTTTTAACTGCTTGAACGACAGCCACAACCCCTACTCCTCACATTGGTGCACGAAGATTCAATTAACTAGACAGAGCTACCTAGCTGTAACGAATATTTCGAAAGTCGATGCGGCATAAAGCTCAGGCGCTCAAATCACCACCGCAAAAACCAATCATATGGGAAATGTACTGTTACCATCATTATTAATAAAGGTGCGGCAGATAATCAATACCAAGTACGTCGCGTCGTATTGGATTCAGGATCATAAAGATCGTTCATCACGAAAAGATGTGCGCAGAGGCTACAGCTATAAGAAGTAGAATGCTTAAATGTCTGTTTCGGGCATTGTGGCCATCACAAATGCTTATACAAGAAATGGAAAAGCCAAGCAACATGCCAGCAATTCAGTCTATTATTAGCAACACTGATAAAACAGAGACTGTTCAGGTAAACCCATTGAGAAAAATTAAGCATATTGTAGCCGTAACGAGGACAGACCCTGGTTATCACTCGAGGAACAACTGTGTGAGGAAGGTGTACAGAATTTTAAAACTACAAACGACTTTGACCGTTCTGTAGTATTCTCATTCAAATTAACGCCATCTTTTCTTGTGGGCGATTCATATCTCAAAGCGGTGCAGCAAATGCATTCCATTGAAAGAAGGTTTGAAAGAGATCTTTAATTTGCGTCGTTATATAAGTCTTTTATGCTAGAATATCTTAAACTTGTGCTGAGAAAATGTAGACAAGCTAGCAGCACGGATGAATAAGAATGCCATTTTTTTGCCTCACCATGGTGTCATTAAAAACATGAGTATTACAATTATGCTGAGGTTGGTTTTTGATGGAAAAACCACAACTAGTGAATCGTTACAGGACTGTTTGACAGGCGGATCAATCATACAATCAAGCCTATTTCAAATTTATCTCGATTCAGGAAGACAACCCGATTAAACCCGATATGTGTGTCGACGATTTATTAAGTTGAACGGCATCCAAAGATGAAGCCATGAAACTCATGGACGAGATAAATGGATTATAAATGAAACGGTGATGAGTGACAATGTGAGCGTGGTATATCCTCGGAAATACTAGAAATCTTCTAGTAATTTTTCAATCAAGTATTGTTTTTGATCCCAAATCAGTTTGAATGAAAAACTACCGACCAAACACCACAGTGGTTGAAGCTTTGGCGTTTGGATCGCAGGATACCGGGGTCGTATCCCGATAGGGGCAGGATGCAAAAAGGATTTTTCATCATCAGATTACGATCTCTGATGAAAATGAAGGCAACTATGACCCCTTGATAAAGGTAAAACTCATGGGCCGACCCATCTCCGATGCCAGTACTACTCGATGATGCTACGAAAACTCGGGCTTGTAGCCGTACGTCCTTGAACTGGAAAACTGCAAGAAAGTAAGGAAAGGAAAAGCGAACTGTGAAAAGGTTGGGAGGGCCTAGCATAGATTAGAGATAAAAAATAATGAAAAACCAACAACTACTAAAAGAGACGGCTGGCTTCTATAACAGTTAGTTTAAATATATTTTTACATTTTGTGCGAAATGTTTAGATTGAGACGACATTTACCCATCTAACATCCAAACCGAATGGTTTAAATTTTAGGGCAATCTATTAAAAATGGAAAATGTCGAATTGGCGAGATATCTAAATATAAATCCAGAAATTGAAATTGTTGCTTCCACCCAGTCTTACTCACTCTGCAGGTCTGTACTGCATGTTAACATAATACGAAGAGATAATCTTCTGTTAAACTTTTATTTTATTTTAGCCATCAATCTCGTGATGAGTGTTTTATGGATGGCGCTTCTTACGAAACCACTTCTACACGTTAATCAATCACGTAAACCCCAAATTTGTGGGAAACCGAACGGATGAAATACTATCTCGATTCAACAGGTCGCAATGAAAACACGTGTATATTCCCGATAAATCTTGCCGATAGTGCATGCAGAGGAATCGATCCAGATAAATTACAAAAATTTGATTTAAGTTGGAGCGGTCCAACTTGGCCAATGAATCCTACTAATTGGCCAGATAACATGAGAACTAATTTAAACATGGTAGAAGAATTGTGCAGTCTTTAGTGGTGTAGTTGCCACAATAAAACGTAATCGCAATTAAATGCAAACACTTTAAGTGTTATCACTGCCGTTGGTGTAGTGACTTAAATACAGATTCGAAAATTGTACATAAAAAGAACTACAAATAATGCTGTATCGTCATGTCTTAACGTCCCTAAAATACATAAATCGCAGCACATCATTTTTCGTGATATTCAATCTGAACACTTCTTAACATAAATCAAACCAATGAAATCGAATTGCTTTACTTTTAATGCCTGCATGTTGAGCTTATGTTAATGATGGTTTCTTTGCGGCACAAATACTGGATAATAGGAGCTCGAAGTTTAATCTGCAAAGTTGTTCTCAGCTCTATCCTGAGCCTTAACCAAATGGTTAGTTATCAAATCCATGAGTTGAGATTATTTGACGATAATGTCGAAGTCGATTATTTCATCAAAAGTCAATTTCAACATAAGGAGAGAGTGAAAAAACCCACAAAACTTATGTGTACATCTATGTGTGTGTTGCCGCAAGGGAAGCTATTACTCGATCTCACTACCTAAGGTTACTTAAGAACCCTTAACGCTTTATTAGGAATTTGTAAGGAGATATACAACCATAATGAAACCAATTTATATGACGCTCGCAATCTTTGCGTAAAGCTTTACCAATTTTTCCAAGTTAAAAAAAAGTTACTGATTTTTCTAAGTTTTAAGTTCATTCCACCAAATGCGCTACATTTTGGTAGTTAGTGTGAGGCGAAATGAAAGGCAGTGTGAGGCTGCTTGTCAGGCACTTTTCTTGACGGCACCTTTCTTGAGGCCAAAACTTTGCGACCAATTTTAATACTTTATGAGTAAGATCGGGAATGTCTAACGTCATCGTATTTTTGAATAGGTCGATCATTAACGCAGCTTCCTGAACATAACCTGGTTATTAACTAACTAGTGTATATACGACAGAGATGGCGTTTCGAATATTTAACCAGCTTTCAATAGCAAGCTTGAAGAATATAAAAGAACAATAAGGAAACATAATTAAAATTCTAAAGCATTTACACAACGATAACCGATAATATACCAGCAGTTGACGTTGTCGATGAAGCTGCAAATCAAATTTTAATATTCGACACAACACAAATCTAGTTTTAAAAAACTAATACCAAAACCAATCAATGGTGTCCAAAGAAATCATAAGTTATACAGGATAAGTGTTCCAGACGAAATTTTTCATCGTGCTATTTCATCTAGTACATGGCCTGCCTAAAGTTATCTTGCTCAAATAGTTCGGATTTTACAAAACACCATTTTTCACACATTCGTACGTCTCTTCACAAAATAAAAATCTGCTCATTAATTTAAAAACGTCAACAAAATGCCATGTAAGGCAACAACTTTGTTTTAAATACTAATTAGCTCATATATGGAATTTGCAAAACATCTTTCAACCCAGGAGATTACGTAGTTCTGAATTATTCTCAAGCGATAATATAGTCCACATACGCGACTTTCCTTACACGCGCTTCCTTCCATCCTCGACATTGGCTTTTTAGCACATAATTTAACTCTAGAAACTGAAAGTTTATTCATTGACGCAATACTCAGGCGCAACGTAAACTAAATAATCTACATTGCGAACGTGGGCGAATGAATTGTGGATTTAATCTTCACTGATGAACTAAATACCATTTTCAGATCTGAATCATTAGCACTATTTCTCTTAAATGATGTAGATCATAAACCTGTGGAAATTCTATTCGACATCCAGAAGCTGACACAGAATAGCAATTGCCATTGAAATACAATGTGACCTATAGCTTCAGAAAGAAGAGATCAATTCCGAATTTGCCCGTTATTTTAACAACCAATTCCGAAAATACATCAGAAATATCCAAGTCAAGATTGAGTTGGATCCAAAGTACTTTTGGAAGTATTTTAGTACCATACGTGAATTAAATGCACCTAGGAGATTCTAAATCAACAGATCCTAAATAAATAGAATGGTTGCTCAGTTTCAACCAGAACTTAAATTACAATAACACTGAAGCAATTTCTATGCCAATTATCAGCCAAGACGATTCATGACAATGAATGGAATTAATGAATGCAGTTAGTGAAATGCGTACAGAATCATGCCTCAAATCAGGCAAATGGAGCAAAATTTCATCCTGGATTTCATTCTAAATCACCATTCCATGACATCTGTCCAACTTCCAGCATGGCATCAACCATTTTCTTCAACTGGTACATCTACAACGACAAATTTAGTAAATAATTTGTTGAGTATAAAAGTAATGTTCTTAAAACCATTACACCACATCACCAAGTGGGTATAATTTATTCTGTCTGGACGCCTTTCACTTTCCTGCAGATTTTTTAATTGGTTTTCTTCATACCTGTCGGAAAAATAATAATATATTGAAATTGGATCAAATACAATAAAAAGCCTTCTCTGGACTTTTAAAAGGCTCAGATGATTTGAAACAATTTAGACGTTTTGCACACTCACAAGATTACAAATTACCACAAGACGACATAGATAGAATCGGCGAGGGTTGTAAAGTCAATGGCGGTTGACTGCTCAATATCGAGAAATGTAAAATTATGTCTTCCATCGGAAAAACACGAGCAAATGGCATACAAATAAACAGAATTATTCTTCACGAATTTTATGTGTGGTTTTATTTGGAGATGGACCAAGTACCTAACCGATCAGTGCTCTTTGATCATCTTACCCTTCAGCTATTTCAGATCTCAGCTTGAATATGCAGTTCAAGTATGCGCATCCATCTCACATAGATATAATTGAACGTATTCAGTTCTGTCAGTTCAATGTTGACTTCGAACACGATATTCCTTCCCAATTAAACGTAGTCCGTTTTCTGCATATATTACCAGATGTAAAAATTATGAGATCTTGGCTCTGGCTAATAGGCCATAAATTAATTGGGTCAATGCGAAATGTACTCCTGGGAAAACGCCCTCATCTTACAGTCTTGGAAACTCAAATATTTATGAATTGAATGCATTTTAGACAACGCGATTTTTTAAAGTCAGAGTTATATAGAAATAATTATGGTGAACATGAAAATAATTCAATTGACTAAAATGTTTGGTGAAATACAAAACTTCTCTGAATCTAGCGACCACTTCAAAAGAAAGCTGAAGAAACAATTTTTATAATTATAATTTTAATTTTCTTTTCTTTAATTAATTTTTAGAATTCAATATTGCATTTTCTTTTAATAAATAAATTTAATTCATATATTCTTTGGAAAGGACCGTCATATCAAAAGAAAATCTATCACATTTGTAGAATCAACGACAAGTTTTAGAGAAAATCTCGTTTCCTATGTACTGTCTGTGCCGATTCAGTCCAATATTCAAAATGCTATCAGTGTTTAAACTAAACAAAAAAGGACTATGAGATTATTATGAAAAACAATAAATGTGTCCTTGCAGTTAATTTTCATAGCAAATACATGAAGATCCAGCCATAGGTGGAAAGGTATGAGAACATTTCATAAATAAATAAGTTAGCACTTCTACACGCAATGCTACAATTGCTTTCAGTATTGCAGAACATTTTAGAAGCCAAAAACCGTTTCCACCAAAAGATTTAATTATAAAAAACCTCCACTTTGCAGTTCTTAAAACTCATCAAGGGTTTCCTTACGAAGATTGAAAAATGATCTGTATTTTTGAAAGTACTAAAGTTGCTAATATTTTCAAATATTAACGAATAGCTCTTGTAGTGCTACCACAGACAAATATTTTTAAATTAGAAAAACTGGCTGGCAATAGAGCATTTCAAAAGTCGCGTTACGTTATTTGCTCCACTAAGAACATCACGAAGATCCAATAAAGCATGTAAAACATCATGTTGCGCCCTGATTTACTGCTTTCGTCGCCATATGCCACATTTCGATGTGTTACATTATAATTTCGAGACCTACAAAATTCAACAGTTTTTTAAATGTTACTCATCTCATTAATCACAGTTTATACATCAAATTTAAGATAATAAACTCGGAAGTACACCATAAAATAGAAAATCATTTAAAGAAAACCCATTAAGGTCCATACATTAATATTAAAACACCATGATCGCGCATCTTCAAAAAAATTGATGTTCTTAAAGCCATTAAAAACTATCATAAATTTTAGATTAATCGTTCTCATCTTAATTTAGTTTATATAACTGTTTTGTGTAATCTACAAACCCTAATAGCACTAATAGCACACGTATATATTCATTGAAATTACCTCGGATTTTAAATAAAAACTTTCAAGGTATACAAAATATATTGGATTTATAAAAGTTATGACATTTGTGGCTAACTGTCAAAAATTTCTCGAAAAATAATCAAACCGAAAAAAATTTAATTTTATCGTTATTAAATTCATCATCTGCACACCATAAAACTATCATCATTATCCGCACGAGTAATTATGATTATTATGGATTATTATTGTACGTGCAACTGAAAATTATGTTTGATCTCTTTATTTTTATGTGCACAGTGTTTTTTCTGGAGCACAAAACAGAAACTATATACAACATAAAATTAGAGCTTTACATAGAAAGTTTTTCATTTCTCGTATTTTAATTTAACTTTAATTAGACTTCATTTATTTATTATACGTTTACAGTGCGACACAAAATACGTTGCTACCATTAAAATCCGATTAATCATATACATTTTATTCAATACGGAACGCATGTTCTGATCCGAAAAAAAACGGAAAGTTTGGCGGAATTTTCATCACGCCATAAATTAATTCGTGTCTGGTGGTGTATATTAAGAAATTAGACATATAAAAATCATAATCATCGCATGCGATTGTTGTGAGTAATTACGGGGTGTATATTCAGTCGTTTTGTGACGACTATATAATAGAGAAAAAACAACAAAACAAAACAAAACACAACCAAAATAACAGATTTTCCTTCCTCAAGTCACAAGACGAACATCTTTCTGTGTATAATTTGAGGGGTGTTTCCGTAATTTTTCTGTTTATAGGTTTTTAATAATACCTAATAAAATTCCTATTTTAAGAAATGATCCCTTTTTATGTACTTTGTTGTGGAACCGTTTTCCATCTTACGTTATATGGTAAGTAATTTCGATGTCAAAACTATCAATTAAGTTTTTTGTGTTATTTAAGAACAATGTGTGGCATTTTATGAGATCTATGCAATAGTCAAGAAAATATTTATGGGTGGCAGGTAGCAGACTGTCAATCGTTATTATACGGCAACAACAAAAAACACTTTTAAATTGACACACAAAACCCCAAATGAGGAAACTGACTATAAACTATAATGACTTTGTTATTGTCGTTATTACAAGCATAATTATACAATAATAGGTTGTAATAAAATAACTATTACCTTTAAATTGGAGGTTTTGTGTACATATTTGTTTGTGTCATACCTACAAAAAAATTCCACTGTGCGCAGCCATAAAGAGGAAATTTGCAATTTCACAATTTCGCCGTTGTTGTTGCTGTGAAATACATTTCGAATTTATGCATGAAAAATGGATACGAGGAAATGGGATTTGGAAACAAAACGATATTATAATAGTCTTTCATCATATCCAAACGATGTTATAGTTCGCGGTGCTATCAACATAAAAATCTAAAAACTGGCATCGCACATCTAATCTAATTTTTGGTTCATGATCCATGAAATTTATTTTCGATAACCTTAAAAGCATTTATTGGTTTGGTACATAGTTTGGTGAGAAAAAAACGATTAACACAAATTTTTTTGTGTTATATTTGAAATCACCATCACTAAACCGCACCAAAAATGATAAGTTATTTCATAAATTTATCGATTCTCATGCAGACATTTTTCACAATGAACAAAAATCAGTTCTACATTTTATTGATTTGTTACAAAAATAGTTGGTTTTTGTGTATGTTGTGGCGAAATGAAATAGCGAACAATAATATTTTTTTTTTGCGTTGTGCGATAATTGATTGCTTATGTTATGTTGTGTATGGGGCAAAAGCAGCAGAAGAAAATGATGTATGGTGCCGATAACACAAAACAACATGGGAACGTACAAATTGGATTCTAATTATATGGTTGTGTGAATGGGAGTGTTCTAAAAATTATGGAGAGTTAATGAGATGAGATAAATAATTTTGCGCTGGGGTGGTCGAATAAAATGGACTTCCGTATTATTGTTTTGTGGGCGAAATTTTTACGACGCAATCAAATATTATTTTAATTCTATTTTGTGTCTTTTAAGAGATTATATTTGGGATTAAATCATCATAACCGGATATCAAAATCTCAGAAATCAAACTCCCGGAAATCAATGGGAATGGGATTTTTATAAGTCAAACCTAAAAATGTACAAAAGTGAACTTTGGAAGGTACAACGATAGTTTTGGTGATTCTTATGTTGTAAAACGAAGAGTTCTTAGAGTCCTCTTGCATTATAAATGTGGTAAACAAATTTAATCACTCCATGTTATTGAAACAAGACACCTCATGAACAGCTTCGAGTGTCGAATCCTTCGAGCGTTTCATTAAACCGTTGGGTAAATTTTTTTAATTTTCTCAGTCATTTTGCTTTCTGTTTTTTTTTAAATCTGTACGTGTGTATTTGGTCTCGTGTGGTCTAGACGCCTGTTGGTTCCCTACAGCGCAGGCGAACTTATGAACTAAAAGATTCTAAACTAAATTTTCAATATTACCTGTCCGGATCATTTTTGTATCTACACGTGCTTTTCCACAAATTGGGAGATCCCAGTGAATTTTTGGCCGAAATCGGTCTACCGAAGCCCAAAGGAACATTTTCGTGTTTTGCAAATACATGCTTTGAAAAGTATATATACCAGTTACGAAAAATCAAACGATTGGAACAAAAAAAAAATGTCGATTTAGTTTTAAAGAAAATTGGTTCAGATTATTTTTATAAATTTTATCGAAAAACGAGTTTTGAAAAAAAACTTATTTCGCCAAAATTCGGTATATCTACAGTCCAGACAGATTGACTATTCGAAACCAAACTACACACTAAAACGTTTTCATTAATTGGGAAATACATGAGAAATGTGGTAAACAAAGATGATCATCTGTCTACCGGAAGTAACAGCTTCCATAGGAGCTTTTTCAATTGTTACAATAAAAATTAAATTTTGTACTAGGGTTGACCTAACTTTGTTGGGTTTCTCAAATTTAAGGAATAGCGGTTTACAAGACAGTTTTTATCATAAATTCGGTAGGTTCAATATTTAGATTTAATGCTAGGTTGTGTGCATTTGTGGTAAAAGAAATTCGGGTGTTGGCCACCCCTCCTTTTTTATATTCAATTATGAAAATCACTTTTTATCAAAGTTTAGTGTAAGACCATTTAGCCGAGACACGTTATTAGTGCTCATAAGTTGTTTCGGTGTGCGATTGTAAAGGAACTAATTCAAAATTATTTCAGTATTCGGACAGTAAATGAGCTAATTGACAATGTGAAAAAGAAAATTATTATGGTAATGTCAAAATCATTCACGTCCTTAGTTAAATTTTTTTATTCAATCCTGAAATTTTGAAAATTTATGATAAGTGTTTTGAAATAATTCTACTCTAACCTATTGGCATTATGTCCCAAATTGTAATAATAATATTGTTAAATTGCTGCATCGTGCACAGTTTCGGCAAAAGATCTGTCACTTACTCTCTATGATGACTTTAATTTTTGTTGGGGTGTTTATATAATTGTCACCGTATAAATCAATATGTTTTTTATGCGACATAAATAAGTTTAAGTGTAATGGTTATGCTATGCGGGCTAGACACATTGCTAATGAAATTTTAAATTATAAAAATAAACAATTTGGTAGTCTCACCAGAGACAACCGATGATTTTATTTAAATAAATGAAAGCTATTAGTTCGAAACCAAATCTTTAAACCTCTTGATAACATCGAAGTGTTTCGTAAATAATATTGTTGACGTCCAAAAACAATCTATAATAATTGACTAATCCAAATCGTGAATTTTTTTAAATACAGTTTCCAAAATTTTGGATCAAAAAACCTAAAATTTTGTAAATTTTGTATCAATCCATTCTGGTTTAAATTTGTTAAAAATAAATCGTAAAATTGTTCTTCCAAAAATGTGTGTGCAACCTGCTCTAGTAGCGCCTGCCGAATTTAGGTAGCCGCACTATTTCTAGTTCCGTTGGATACAAAAATTCTGAAAATTGTTAAAAATATTGATTCAGCATAAGCACGGTTAATTTAATATACTTTAGTGACTTACTCAAGTAGTTTCTTTTTGTATTCAATTTATTTTATTTTTGTAATTTCTTTATTGTAAATTTGACAAGGTCTGCGTGCACCCAATTTAAATATATAGAAACAACCCATAGAGCTTAGAATGCAAATGAATAGAATTAGAATATCGTCCACCTTATACTAGAATGAATTATAGAAATTTGCTTAAATTTATGTTCAAAACTATAATGACAATAAAAGGTTAACAAAGGACGAGGTTCATTAATATGATCAAAATTCCAAATTTCGTTAACTATCTGTGGTAGAATTTGAATCCCATATGAAAACCGAATTTCACAATAATCCCTCAGAACTAGCAGGATTAAATGATAAAGCTATTCCATATCCTCGGTCAAAACTTTTGTAAGAATTCATCTCAGACAAACAATTCGAACATGATCAGTTGATAAATGGTCGATTTTCATTCAGGATGGCTTAATTTCAGAACTTCAACGGAAATTTATGTTAGAATGAATACCAATCAAATCCTATAAAAATCGAATTTGACCATAATCATTCAAGAAATCGGACAAGATTCAATCCGCAAGGCAAATTTTAAAATTTCATTCAGAATTAGTCGAGATCGACTCAGGAGGCCTCACTTCCGAAATATGGTTCAAAATTGATAAATAATTCTTGGTCACATTCTACAATCCCAATTTGATCAAAATCAATATTGCCCCAGAATTTTATCTTAAACTAAAGTTAGAGATGAATACCATCTTACAATTAAAACATTTCCTACCTAAGTCTGTCCTTCACATCGAATTTTGAATATTCTCTGTTAAGAAATAATCAACTTCTATGAATCATGACAAAAATATGGATCGTGATAAAAAACTAATTCAAATCAATTTTCCCAATCCGACCATAAAAACCGAATATAGTTGACTATGAAATGGTCTAATATCATTCAACAAGGTCGAATTCAAAAGCATCGGCCTAACCTATAAGAAAATCCAGCTTTTCAAAGTTCCGCTTTTGATGCAACTTTTGTTTTAGGGCTCATTAAAATCATTTCTTTATATTAGCGAGAAACCATCTCTTGACCGATCAATATCAAATATGAATACAAACTAGTTGCTACTTAAATAACGCGATGTCTTGAGAAAATATTGGATATCGCTAGGACCAATGGGATTTAGCCATTTCTAACCCAAATATTGTCAAATTTGGTATGTAGACTTGGGTTGGAATTCTAACATAAATTTTCGACGAAGTTCTAAAATTCGGTTATGCTAAATGGTACTGGGCTGAGACATTTCTGGGATTCAGCTCTAATGAATGGAACTACATATGCGTTTTGTAAAGCTGCGAGGTGCGATGGCTCTATCATGCAGTTGGATTATACGAGTACACTATAATCACAATTTTTACATTTTCTTACAAAGTAAATTTTTAGAATTACTAACATGAAAATTGTCTACCTCGAGGTTTTAGCAGATTTACCATTAGCTTTATCACCGAACTCAAAAAACATTGTTTTGCAGGCTAAAAATTTGTAACCACTCTTCAACACTGACGGAGCGATTACTCGCAGCTTCCATACTTTTTCTTACTTTGCAAATATTTAGAAAATTCTATTATTTATGAGAAAAACGATTATATAATGAAAGATTCTAATTAAAATTTACAACAATATCGGTCCACATCAGTTTTATAAAACTTAAGCGTAAATGACGATTTTTGACAAAAACTATATGAGGTAAAACTTCATACTTTAAGCTTTTTTCATAAATTGAGTGATCCCAGTGGTTTTTGAGGCGGAGTAACTATGCGGAATAAAACTTCATTCTTAAATTTCTCATTCCGATCCTTGCGAAATTTGGTGGAAATCTGTGTACCGGAGGTGACAGCTTCCACGAGAGCTTTTTTAGTTTTTGCAACGATGTTGTAAAGTTTAGCATTTACAAAACACGACAAAATTAAAAGTTTCGGCTAAATTTAAATATTTAATTTTCAACAATATTTAACCATTTTGGTTTTCTGAAATTTAAGTTGGGTTTGATTATTCAATAAAGTTTCATCAAAAATCCTTCAAGTTTAATTTTTCGTTTTAAAAATCTCATCTTAGTTACGGACTTCCCAGATCATAACCTCTGTAGGTGAAATCTGGTGAAATTTTGAATATAATTGTGTGATTTTATTCAAATCTGCAATGTAATACAATAATCATTTTCTAACACAAAATAATGTTTGGCCAGTTAGCATCATCTTTGAGTAAAAACCACGAAATCTAGTTTAAGGAAAGTTTTGAAAAGCGTTGACTATTATAAACAACTTGTGACAGTCAATAAATTTAAACATTTGGATTGATATTTACTTAGGGTTTTGAATAATTATTTGTGTTGGTAATTTTAAGTTATCATTATTTAAAAAAAAGTTCAATTTTTAACCTACTGTCGTTATTTTTCTCTCCAGGTAAGCCGTTCAATCAATTTTAAAATTATAAGAGTATGCATAACGTGCGCATAAAGTAAGTACATGAGTACATTATTTAGAGCAAGATCATTTTGAGTTTTCACATCTGACCCTCAAGGTTCAATTTAAAGTTTTTCTACTCCAAATTCAATTTTTAGTTCATTTAAACTAACAAATTTTTATAATTAGCGAGCGAATAACATCATAACCTACCAGTGGAAACCCTTATCAAAAGTGACATTACAACAATTTCTATATTCGTTATATCAAACTACAGAGAAAGAAATATCAAAAATCCTTCAAACTCAACTTTCATTATCGATTGGTCCAGACAAATAAGAGAGGGGAATATTTGTTTTATTTATTAGATGTAATTTAATTATTGTGTGCACTTTGACACTCTCCAAACTGCTCTAGATTTAATGTTTAAGTTAAAGTTGGTAGCATTTCGCACTCTTCTCCTCTATTTTGATTGGCCCACGTCAACACATCATAATTGTCAACATGTTGCGCCGGAACGATAATTCGAAAAAAATATGCATTTGTTTTCGTGGCCGCCCATTCCAGCTCCTTATAGCAATTCAATAGAGAAACAGTCGTGACCATCGACCGCTGTGATGTCAATATTTTCGGATTGTTACTTTGTGATTAATACAGAAATATATTCAAAGTATGCGGAACATATCATGTCTATAAACTTGCAATCGAAATCGTAGACTAACGATTTGTCGTATATTTCAACGTATGTACCAAATCTAAAGCTTCTATCTACAAGAATATGGTGCATAAAGACCTTGATGCAAAACTAGGAGTTGAGTCCGCTGATTATGGTGTTCATCATTTTAATAAAATACCAAGAGCCGGTTTTACACCATGTTGTAAACAGTTCACTTAAAATGGTCTGCTTGAGTATTGATCCACAACTTCTTAGAAGGGAAAGATCGATAGGGATATGTGCGATCGCACTTCATTATTAGTAGCTTATGCCGTCTGTTACGTTGTAACGATTATGCCGTCTTTTTGAGGCGTCAAAAATCAATTTCTTTGTTCAGATTTACAAATGATTAGTTCATTGACGACTAGGCAAGGGATCTGTCTGGGGTACTGGATAAAGTAAACTGGCATGCGACGAAGAGCAATGTTTACGTTATTTTCAATTTTATTTTATTTTCCGTAGCAAAAGCATAAACATTTTTGCAGACTTACCATTAACTACACTGCAGAAGTCCGAAAACCTGGTTTACAAAAGGTTATCTGTGTAGGTGGTGTCATTCAGCCTAAATCACCTATACAGCCTACGGATTGATTGATCGAGGTGAGACTTCAGTCTTAAGTTTTTCCCATAAATTGAGAAATCTAAGTGGTATTTGACCGAAATCGGTCAACCGGAAGTGGCAGTTTCCATTGAAGCTTGTTTGAAAATGTTATGAAAAGTACATCACATTTATGAGAAAAATCCCTCTATCAACTACAAGATTGTTATTGCCTGTTATTCATATAAAAAAGGGCCAGACCATTTAAAAATTTTGTATTAAAGTACATACCAAGGCTTAGAAAATTCATGAATATAAATTATGTGGGACTTATAACTTATGTAGATCATTTTTTTGCAATTAATGCTTATTACCTAAAGGACTGAACCCAGGTACCGACCAGTGGACCATGTCCACAATTTTTAAAATTAAATTATAATTTGAAGATATGAAATTATTTTTTTTTTGATGTGCCTCGAATATTCCGCCTATTTGTAAATTCGCACACATGTATAGTTTTTGTTATTTGGTAGAAGCATAAATACATCATAAATACATAAATCTTTCAATTTTTGAGTACATCTCATTTATTTTCATAATAACAAGACATCACAGAGCTTGCACTACAATGCCATCATATAGGAATAACTCATACGAGTTTACCTTATTAAACGATGCATGTTCCGTTCCAATGTGGAATTGCTCAGAATGTTTCTTTGAACAAAGTTCCCATCGGCTCCTTACGATTTTTGAGTGAATCTAATTTATTCTCACAATAACAAGACAGCACGGAGATTGCATCAAAATCAAACCATATAGGGCTCACTCCTACGGGTTTATCCTATAAAACGAAGCATCGTTCGTTCCAATATGGATTTGCTCAGTACGTTTTTTTGAGCAAACTTCTCATTGGTTCCTAATGATTTTTGAGTGAATCTCATTCTCACAATAGCAAGACATCACAGAGATTCACCACAATGAAACCATATAATAATCACTCCTACTGGTTTAACCTATCAAACAAATAATGTTTTGTTCGAATATGAGTTTGCTGAGTTTGTTTTTGAGCAAACTTCCCATTGACCCCCATTTGGCAGTGGCACGAAACTTGCTTTATTTGATAGGTTAAATCCGTAGGGCTATGCGTGATTCCTATATGGTTTGTGGTGCAATCTCCATGATGTCTTGTTATTGTGAGAATAAATGGGATTCACTCAAAAACCAGAGGGAACCAATGAAAAGTTTGCTCAAGTAAACGTGCTGAGAAAATCCATATTGGAACGAAACATGCTTCGTTTTATAGGATAAACCCGTAGAAGTGATCCCTATATGGTTTCGTTTTGGTTCCGTGATGGCTTGTTATTATGAGAATAAATGGATTCACTCAAAAATCTTAAGGAGCAAATGAGAAGTTTGCACAAAAAACACGTACTAAGCCAATCTACATTGGAACGAAACATGATTCGTTTGATAGGTTAAACCCGTAGGACTATACGTGATTCCTATATGTTTCATTGTGGTTCAATTACCATGATGTCTTGTTATTGTGAAAGGAACCAATGAAAAGTTTGCTCAAAAAAACGTGCTGAGTAAATGGAATTGGAACGAAACATGATTCGTTTGATGGGCTCAACCCGTAGGAGTGATTCCTATATGGCTTCAATGTGGTGCAATCTCCGTGATATCTTGTTAGTGGCAATGATATTCACTTAAAAATTAAAATCCTCGTGACTGTTTTACTTCAAAAAAATATTGTGCAAGTCCATTGTAATATGATTACCCGCCATTTGTTAAGTCGGGCCCTAAAAACAACTTATACGTGGTTTATTTTTGGTGTAGTCTATTTGATGTCTTGACATTTTCCAGAATTGGATGCACTGAGAATCAAAAGAGGCCGATAATAGTTTTACTTTAAAAATCATTTCTGAGCAATGTGGTAGTTTTCCTCAAAAACATCTCGATATATTCGCGTCTTAGTATTACAATAATTAATTTATTAAATATTATTATATTTGGAAATTTCATGAACTTTAATTTTTCACACAAAATTCCTATAAGAAATATTTTAACGGTGTGATTTCCAATACGTGCTTTTTTTGTTAATTGGTAAAAACTTCATTCTCATTATTTTACCTAATTCGAGAATATACGCGGTACTCGATAAATGACTCGTTTTAAATGGAACAGCCACGTCTCCTGAAATATGTTATGGATATAGCATAACAGTTTTTATTAATTTCGAATCCCATCCTTCAAACAGGAATTGAAATGAAAAATTCTGAATCAGGCAATTGGGAGTTGAAAGTGTATATTACCTAAAGGTACTATATTTTACCGCAGGGGTACGTCAGACAGAGGAGATTTGTTGTGGTATTTTCAAGACTTTGGGTACTTGGTCTTTATTATCCAATAGCTGTGTTTTCCATGAGTACTGCACTAGAACGCGATAAAAGTATAGTTACTTGCGGTACGTATAAGTCGTAAAAACAGTTTGGTAAAATGATTCATTTTAACTAGATTTAATCCATTCACAGGCAAAGCTTATATTTTGAGTTACACTCGATAAAAGCAGAAAATTGTTAAATGCGGTATAATTAGGTGAATTCGCGTCATTCATCACAGGACGTTATCTTAAGTCAGGACAAATAATCGTTCGCCAAGGCGAAATATTTGTATAGGCTAATTTTTTTAGTAATTTACTCGATAACCTCAGAGTACTAGGTATACATTGGAATTTAAATATGACATATAGATTGACAATGATCTGGGTTCATATATATGAACTCATTAAAGTTCAGCTACAAATTTATACGACAAACTGCATACTCGTGTATAGTTTCACTAATACTCCCATCAAATTAAAGGTAATAAAATGCAAGTCGCATAAAGCCACATACTGAACATTGTAACTCTATTATGGTAATCCGCATATACCTCAGCATTACAAAATACCACAAAAAAAACGTTTATAATTTTTATGTTTCGTAATGAAAATGGTTCAATAATTTTTATGATTTAAGTGTGATTCTAAGAAACATAAAAACAACCAAAAAATTTTATGTTTTATATTCAAATTAAGTGAGAATTTATGAGTTCGTCGTTATTATAAGAGTGTATAGGTACGAGTATATGTATATAAGGAGAGCTTAAGTATTTTTATTACACCACTTTACATACAAGAGCACATTACACACGAAGTGAAAAATAATAATTTTCCCGCCAGGTTTATCAAACTTATAGCCGCAATATACATTTATAATGACAAACCGTACCACCATACCAATTATGCTTCAATACTCGTTGCACGTATAATAAATTATGAAATTAAATTTGTCATACATGATTTTATTTGATATGCAGAAAAATGCTGAAGATACATAGCATAACCAATTAAATTAGCTCATAAATTAGACAGTCGCGACGCGACTCAGGGACATATAAACGAAATATTTCCCAGATCTGGTTCGCTTCGTTCGCAAATATTTTTTTTTTTTTGTAATTTTATGGCAGGATTTTATTTCGTTCATATATACCATATATTGATTGCATATCCAATTAGAGTCTTATAAATATAATCCTTTGCAATATTTCAGCATTTCGTCATTTTTATTACGACTTTGTGCAAATTTCCGCTTGTAAAGATTTTTTTTAGTACTCTTCTTAAGACAAGACAAAAATTTTTATTGCACTTTAAAACTTAAATAAGAATTGTAATAAGACTTTTATTATATTCATCTGAAATATCGTGTGTGAGAGTGTATTTGTTGTTCCAAGAATCGTTAAATCTCGTTTTGTTATTATTTATGTACGTAAGTATAAGATTTTTAATTATTAGAGTTTTAGACACTGCCAGATGAATATTTTTTTTTTTTTGAAACAACTATAAAAACTATAAAATGCTGTCTAATTAGATTGTAAAATGATAATACTCGCAGCCCAGAAAAGTTTGTACGACTCCGTCGTCTGCTGCATGAGAAAATAATTGTATTTATTTTAATTTTGAGAAGCGTAAAATTCAACAATTTTAATGGATCTCGTTAAAAACTATCGCGCACTTTACGAGTAAAATATAAAATGTTTATAATTGAAATATATTTGTCGTAATCTCACATTCATCTATATTCAAATGCTATTTTTCACATAATGGTATGCTAATCATCTCCGTACTAGCTACTGGTAAAGTAAAATCTCTTAAGAACATACGGTAATTTGAAAATATCGTACACTGGATAACAGCCCAATTATCCAACAAAAGGAAGTAATTTATATTTTTACAGGTTTGTTGCTGGTGCGGATCACGCGAAAATTAATTATTATTATTTATGTATTGAAAAAACGCAAAATGATTGATTGTTTGAAGTGTTGTGAAAGGTGTTTCTCTCGCATATACAATATACATATACATGGCTTAATTGACCTTAACAATCAACATGTCAAAGCAACATGCATGCATAACCATTTCTCAAGTTCAACAACATCGCGCATTTTAATTTCTCACACATGATCACCAATTACGTTTTTCTTTTATTTTGTATGTTAGGTATGTATGTTGATTGTTTATCGGTCTTGTAACGCACGTTTTTGCTTGTTGTTGCAGTTATACGTACAAATTTTGAAAAGTATAAAAAATCCAAAAATGCCCAATTTTTAGTTTTGTATTATTTGTAAAAATACGTACAGCATCCCAACAATATTTATCCTCCTATTGAATTTTCATGGATTGATTGGCATGTTGTCATGTGTGTTTCTATATCTTAGCCGTACCATTCTGGTTTGGTTTGTGTTTTGTACAACAAAGAATTCAAAAATTGGCGAAATTATGTATCTCTCTCGTCATTATGTTGCCAGAAGAACAATTACAGGTATTTGTTTTGGATATGCTCGTACATGTATGATACACAATATACGTACATGGTAAATACATATAATTTTTTGGTCGTTACTGATGTTTCGGTTTCCCTTGTTGCCCTGTTTCGGTCGTCAAATAAATTCGACATTATCTTTAGGATAAACTGTGTGCTATTTAATGCAAATCTGAATTGTTGTGAATATCTGTCGAATTGTTTTACTAAAGTTATATACGAATCTCTATTCCTTTCAGTTTTTGAAAAAACAGATCTAAAAATAGTCGTTCCACTATTATAAAAATATTAAAGTCCAATTTTGTCACCTTAATATCGTCGATTGAAACATCTTTATCTACTTTGAGTAAGGTGATGCGAGGCAACTTCTTAGTTGGTAGCGTAGATAAAAATCAACTACCAACAAGTTCGTGTTATTCAGAAAACATACCAAGCCTTCCGATTTCGCACTTTCGATCAGCAGTCCTTTTTCACTGATGTCGCTGACTTTTTCTACTGCCATATTGCTTTCCGCTGGGTTTATTATATCCCGCAACTTCCTTCTCACTTTGCTACTGCTATACAAGGTAGACTCTTCCTCAACACATTTTGAATCTATTTTTAATCCGAGGACTCTGTTTTTGCTGCAATGCTATCTAAGAAATGCTCCCCCACAGTTTGAGGGCGTACTCGTGTTAGGTCCTGATCACCAGAAAGCTAAAAAGAAAACGAAGCTTTCCTTCGTAAATGCTAAATTGGATAATAACTGTTATACAATTCCTGATTGTACTGAGGCTTTTACATTAAATTCAAAATATTTAAAAACTTTGTCGCGACGTGCCATACGTTCTATGGGTTGAGTCTACGGTATCAAGTTTCTATAATATCAAATGAAAATCCCTTTGGGGGACCGGGCCATGTGTATATTGCTGCATCGTAATGTATTTTATATGACATGTGATCGTATTTGTTATCTCTAGTTTAATTTTCAAATCGGTTTTGAATGTTGTAAACAGACCTATGACTGTTTGACCATACTGACTCAAACCATGCATCGAGATTATATTATATTGAAAGGGATTCGGTCTGGCATGGTCAGTTACCTAATATTAACTAGCTTATGTTTTAATTTCAAACCGATTTGCATTTTGTGAACAGAAGAACTATGATGGTTTGGGTGAGTGTGATATTTGGTTTTTATAATATTCATAGGGATTCGGCCTGGTGTGTATTGCTGCATCAGAGGCTAGTTACGAAATGTATTTTATTAGACATGAAATTGTACTGACCAACTTTAAATTTTATTTTCAAACTGGTTTGCTCATTTTGGACAGTGCTGTGATGGTTTGGATTAGTATATTTGGATTATATAATATTCAAAGGGGGCTAGTAGAGCTAGCTAATGCGATTTCATTTTAAAAATACATTCCGTTTCTGGCCCCCGATACAGCAAGACATATCAGCCCAAATCTCTTTAGATATTACAGAAACTCAATAACACACTGATTCAAACCATCATAGCTTTGTTCAAAACATGCAAATCGGGTTGAAATTAAAATTGGAACTAAACAGTAAGAGACCGTATCGAATTAATTACACCTTGTTACTGGCCTCTGATGCCCTCTTTACAACATGCAAATCGGGTTCAAATTAAAACTAGAGAACTCGCTACTAACCTAGCAACCTTGTTTTAGATAGAATACATTCCGTTACTGGCCTCCGATATATCTGAACACACCAGGTCGGTTCTTTTTGATTCCCTTACAAATTTAGAGCTTATCAGTACGACCTAGTGCCACATAGAATACATTCCATCAATGGCCTTTTATTGACTATGTTCTTAGAACACAACGAATAGGTCTTCGTTATATTTACAATTTGATTTCAACTTCAGAGCTAGAATAAAATTTCGAGGTTGAACGAAACTGCTATATTAAATTCTGGGCTGGAACATCATTGCAGTTTTAGTGTTACCCGATGTTTTTTCCAGTGATTAAATTCTGAGCTAACTTAACACACAACTAAATTAATACTTAAGAAATCGAAACGGAAAGATTACTAGGAAGCGGGCCTTGGTACATCATCCACCGGCGTGAATTTTATATAACGTTAAAAAAGTGTAGGTACACAAAAAAGTGGCAACTTAAAAGTGTAAAAGGTTTTACGTTTCTGACACTAAAATGTGTAGGTTTGAAAAAATTGACAGCAAACAACAATTTACGATAAATTATACAACAAAACTTCGACAAATGTAAACAAAATTTCAAATTTAAATTTTTTCACACCGACCAAATGACACAGTGGTTAAAGCTTTTGCGTTTGGATCGGGAGGTACCGGGTTCGAATCCCGATAGGGGCAGGATGCAAAGCGAATTTTCATCAACAGATTACGATATGTGATGAACTGGTACACATCAATGACCTCCTGTCGGAGTGAAAAGCTCATGGGCCGACCCATCTTCCATGCCAGTATACGCGGGCATGGAGCTATGCAATGTGCAGATGGGATGATAAAATCAGATCTATAACCGTACGTCCTCGAATTGACCGGCACTGGCGTAAAAGTAACGACGGAAAATGCAAACCGCGAAAGAGTTGGGAGAGCCTTAGCACCAGAACTCATTGCAGGGATAATAAAAAAAAAAAATCTTCACTGTAAATTGTTTAATTTATGTCAAAATATAAAGATCATGTTATTTTCAAAATAAATATGTGCCATTTCATAAAATAAACCGCGTTCCGCCGATTTTTAAGGTAAACTTTATATATTTGAAAATTTATGTCAAAAGTCACGGTCTGTTTTGTGGAATGGAACAAACAAATTTTGAAAGTCCACTCCATCACCTTTGATTGCAATATAGACACCATGCGAGCACATTCTTCAGATTTTGGAATAATTGCCATAGTGTAGCATAACTTCCACGGCCCATCATTAGCCACGGTTTATTTTCTGAAATGGCACAAACTTATTTTGAACATAACATGATCTGTATATTCTGACATAGATTATACTATGTACAGTGATTAAATTTAAATTTGGAAAACTTTTTTGCTTTTGTACACATATTGTTGTATAATTTATCGTGCATTGTTGATTGTTGCCACTTTTTGTGTACCTACACTTTTCTTAACGTTAGAAACTTCACACCGGTCATCCGGATCAGCAGGCTAATTCGACTGGAGCACGAGAAAAAATTGTATCAAATGCAAATAAAAAAGCCCGATATGATAGTGAACAGGACATCGATGATGAACACGATGCAGATTTTGGCCCGAATCAAATGTTCTGTCAATTTTTTACATTTCCACGAAGCGAAAGCGATGTAGTTTCCAGTTTTGTTAGGCTTATCGTATTCTAATTGTTAAGAAACTGTGACAGACGGCACAATATTAGTAATAATAAATATTTATAAATGTGATTGTTATCTGGTGTTACTGGTTTTACAGTGACAACGCTTGACGGTTTTTATTGCAGATGCCTGTAGTTTACTTGTGACTAGTGTCTGCGCGTATGTAGCTCTGTTTATTTTGTGTATGCAATTTTGTAGCAAACCAACTATCTCTTTAGATACATTGTACGATATGTACGTGAAGCTGGCACGAACAATCGGTGCGAAAAACACCTTTTAAATGTTGGTGCGTTTCTTTGTTAAATTTAATAATATTCGGTATAAATTATTGTAAATACGAGAAAAACGTAAATTCCTTCCCGAAATATTTTTGTTGTTCTATTTAAAAATATAAATTAATATCGTTGAACAGTACAGTAATATGAGTTATTCTTATTATTTAAAACTACAGAAGCCATATAAAATGTACAAATACACTATATTGGTGTTGCCCACAAAAGGTATTAAAATTAGAAATAGTTAAGCAAAAGGGAATCAAGCAGTTTCTCCTTATGGTTTCAATGTACTTAAAGTTTTACCAAAGTCATGACTGTTAGATCCCAATCTTAAGCAATTTCATATCAAACCTGAAGTACATTAAAGGTTAGGTTAGGTGTTAGTGGTTGTTATCGCACACTTAGGCATTAACTCCCTTTAAACCCATCTAGTGTTATTTACATAACGTAAAAGATCTCGCACATTACAGTTTTCGATATCAGAGAACCTGTCCATAGTGTATTTGGCCAAGTGATCATGCCATCTGCCAAGAAGTGAACAAGAGTCTCCTCCTACTCCTCGTCCTTGCAGCTTCTACAGAAGTCATCTGCATCCAGACCCAGGCTTCTCGCGTGATCTCTGAAAAGGCAGTGTCCGGTAAGTACCCTTACAATTCTACCTAGATCACACTTTCTTAGATGGTCAAGATCTTGGATCGCTTCATGCTCTGCTCAGGCCATACTTGCTTCGCTTCCCTGTCAGTCAGACTGTCGAGCTACCTTGCATTTTCCAAGGCAACTGCTTCCCTATGGCTCGCAGCTTTCAGCACAGGCATAGGCCGTCCTAGACATTCTCTCTATTCATTGATACCATAAGGACAACAAATCCTTTTACAAATTGCTTAAGATTAAGATCTTATGTGGTCATGATTCCAAAATGAGGTTCTGGTATGACTTAGGAGATGAATGGATTTGACTTTTAAATCGTAAAATTCTCGATGGAGTTATTAATTGGTTTTTGCATATGAAACCTGAAGTACAATGAAACCAAAAGGACATACTGCTCGATTTTTTATTCCGTAAGTATTTTGCGAGTAGGTGTTCGAAAATTCTGTGTTCATTGACTGATCAACAAGTTTTTCATATGGTCTATCAAATTTGCTTAACTGGCAACCAGCTGTGCAATAAAATTTTTCATATCTTCACCGAAGATTAGTATCGATCTTACAATTCTTAAATTTTTTCCACATCAAAACGTTTTGTCGCAAAACAAAAGTCCTTTCTATAATAATTCAAGCTAAAATACCATGACGAGATCCAAACGTGAACCGCATGACAATCAAAGTTCGAAAGCAATCGATGTTGAGAGAACTGAGGAAATATATTGTTGCTGTAAATGAAAGAGGCGGGTGAATATTTAGTGTGTTCCAGAAAAATATTCCAGCAAAATAAATATTAATTGGTCGAAATTTTTCTACATATTTAGTTTCAAGAATTTTATAGCTAAAAATCTAGTGAGGGTATGTTTAGGAATTGGTTAAAAATCATAGACAATTTTGATTTATGCAATCTTGTCGTATTATAGCCAGGATAATTTAAAAAAAATTATTTGTACTATTTACTTTCTTAAGCTATAGCACTATCAGTGTACTCTGCACAAACTTACATTAAACCGCACCCCCTTACTTAAAAGTTTATCGCAGGGAACTAAATTAAGATTGAAATAATAAATTGCCTGAAAATTAGTTGTATTCAAAATCTCATTAATCCTCCACTGAGATTAATAAATTTCCCATAGCCGCACGCATGAATGTCATATTAAACCGACACAAATAATAAAGCAAGTAAATATACAAAATATTCAAATCATTATTTACGATCGCTAACAAAGCACCACATATCACTTTACAAAATGTTCAAAAAAAATTTAATCTTCAATTTATCATATACAGAAATATGTAAGAAACTTGCAATATTTAGTATCCCATATATACGATATCCTAACGAAAAGCGTCTCGAGAAGACGATATACGCACACATATAGAGGACAATGAACGTATATATTTGTACAAAATAAATAAATAAATCAAAAATAATAAATCAATTCCTTGTGGTTTCTTATATCTCTCGTATACCATATATCTACTCTTATTTCTTTAATCATCAAGAATTCATTATAACCAATAAATCAAAATAATGTTATTCAATTATACACAAAATAAAATCTCATGTGTGTGTGCACAGTGCGTTTTCAAAGAATCATCACATCAAATAAATATTATTTATTATTATTCAACGGGGTGTTTCGGCCTGTACGATATGAAAGCGAGAATTATGCCGAAAGCTCTATGTAAACATCACCCAGTGCACAATATACACAAAACCTACGAATTTAAAAATTTTGCTTCTTGTTTTCATTACATAATATATACTCGTAGACGCGAGTTTATGCTTATATGATTTTCGTAAGCAGACCAGATCATCATCATCATCTTCTCATAAACGTATGATAGATTAGATTTTGATTTCGGTGTTCAGTTTTTAAGGTTAACGACATTCAATGCAAAACACAAATATTTTGAAATATTAATTAATCATTTATTTATTTATTTATATCTATTAAACTATATATAATCATCATCTTCATCGTCATCATATCGTTTAAATTAAGAGGACTTAAGAACCCACAATAAAAACACAAAAATTATATACTATATACATGCACGAGTATGTATATAGTATATACTTAACGATGGATTTTAGATTACGAAGAAATTTTTCATAAGTACATTTGTCTAGCATAACATAATCTCTATTTCATGTTTAAATATTTGATTTAAATTAAATATTTGTATAAACGTACACAAACGTCTATAATTAAAACTATATATATACATATATACATATATATATATATATATATATATATATATATATATATATATATATATATATATATATATATATATATATATATATATATATATATATATATATATATATATATATATATATATATAAAATGGAATAAGGTGAAATTAAATTTTCACGAAAATCTTTATTTTAACTTTTGGAAAATTATTTTTGAAATGAAACAAGAAAAGTTACTTAATTTTGATAAACAGAAATAAAGTAACTTTTATAAGTTTAAAAAAATTATTTTGTTTTAGCTGTGCTTAATTCAATTTTCATTTAATCGGTCGCAAAACTTGAAATAAACGAAAAAACTAAAATACTCTGCTGTGAATAGAGAAAGCAGCGAAGAACTTTTCTTTAGTGTATTTATTTGTGGCGTACAACCAAAAATAATTAAAGTCTGAATTTTGTCGAGGTGGTGTGAAAATTGTATGTGTAAAAATGCAGTTATTAGTTTCAGTAGTGTTCAGTTTCTGAACTACGATTCCAATACTGTAATCTTTCTTAATTAACGGGTGTTTTATTAAGCCCGATAGAACTTGTAATTGTAAAAAATAACACAAACAATTAAATTGTAATCAAAATTTTTATTTTATTCGAAAGATCAATACATGGCATTAATATTTGAAAATGATTTCTGCCATATAGGTGACTGTTCTTGACGAAACGCATTCTGGACGTCCAAATTTGGGCCACTTTTTCGAGCACTGCTGGCCGTTTGTCACGAATAACACGAACAATGCTGGCCTCCAAGGCGTCAATTATTGCTGGTTTATCAGCATAAACCAGTGACTTCACGTAGCCCCACAGGAAATAAACAGAGGAAACAGATAAACGGAAAGAGTCCCAATTCCTGCGAACGACGATTAATCGATAAATTTGGATCTTCTTCCACACTTTCGTTTACAGAGGCGATATTTTCTTCAGTACGTCCATTCCTTCGACGTGTTGATGTTATTGCATCGTCTAGAAAGTATGTGGTATGAAATCTATCCACTGGTCGACGGATGGCTTGCTCAGCTGGACGATTATGTGCGCCAAAAAAATCCCGAAGTCGTATATATAAGTTGCGCGAATCGACGACTAATTTTTAAAGTAAATTTTAATAATTTCGTAGCGTTCTACATGCGTGAGTCTATTCATGATGATTTGCCAGATTATACTGATATATGCCAGAGTATATTTTTCATAAAAATTTAATTTTTTGTTTTATTTTTTACAATTTCAAGTTCTATCAGGCTTAAAAAAACGCCCGATATAAACGACTGGCAGCCAGAGTTTACTGCAAGTCATAAGGATAAGTATTAGTGTCGCTGCTAATTACTGCATAAGATTTGTTTCTGTATCTTAACAGTGTACTTCTACGAGGTTGAGGGAAGGGAATGAAGTAGTGGTTGCATCTAAAGGTGAAATAAAATTACACTACGGGGCTAAACACAGTGCAGGAACATACGTAATTAGGGACGGTGCAAAATGGGCTCCAGAAAAATCATTTTGGCTTTCCTCTAGGAAAAGGGTATTAGGAAAAATATGTTCATAGTAGTTTTGTCGCAAAAATTTTATTTCTGGCATACTGTGATAAACAGTTTGTGTAAATTTTTGCAAAAACAAAATTAAATTGGGAATATTTTTCATGTCAAACTTTGATATGGAAAAATACTTTCCTAAATTATAAAAATTTAGATCAAACATGATCAACCGGTGTGTAGGCCAGAAAAAGATATCTTTGACAAAAACGCGATATTCTAACGAGAATATTTGACAATATTATTTATGAAAATAATTCGATTGCAACAGAATTTTAATTTTTTTCTATTTAATACACACAACCGTACTTAAAGATAAGACAAAAAATTTATTGTCAGAAAACTTAACAAAATTTGTTATTTTAAAATTTACGCGAGTGTGCATTCAATATTTCAACAGTGTAATTCAACAAAAACTTGAACAGAAATGATTGAATATCGCATTAAAATAGTTAAAAGTAAACTCATTCAATTTTTTGTGTTGTTCAATATATTTTACGAGCCCGATTATAGATCGTCCCACGCATTTATATTACATACATTAAACAGTTTACCCAATAGGCCTTCAAAATACAATGTTAAGATTTAGGGCTAGTGAGATGCAATATGAACTAACAAGCTTTCAATGGGAAATATTAACTCAGTCAATTTTTTGTGTTGGCCCCTTTGTGTGTTTCGATATACATGGCTATACATGGCTAATCCTAGAGATTTTCACGCGGTGTCATTTTAATCGTTAAATCGCCTAACTAGTAGGCTTTCAGAATAACATTTTATACTTATTTTATTTATTTTTAAATGAAATAATTTTGTTTATGTGATTTTGGCGGATCTCTTTGTTGGATTTATGTTTTTATGTAAAATAGTACTACGGGGTTAACATTTGAGTTTGTTTTTGTTTCAATCGGTCAGATCATCGTGAATCTCCCATATTCCATTTATTATGCATTCATTTTTATGTATGCTTGGTAATGTCCTACGCCTAATTTTGAACATGGTTTAATAAAGTTTACGATTGATTTCAATTCAAACTTTTGGTTGCTGTCGTTGAACGATCTGTCGTTGATTGAATTTGTTGTATATGCATATTATAAAACTCGTTTGGGTCATGATTTTGTACATCTACCATTACTATTCCATAGTTCGATGAAAATAGTTTAGTTTTTTTTATTTTGACAAATATGGCACGCTACTTTAGAATCAGTGTCAATAAGACAAAGCCTATTAGTTATGTGATTTAACGTGTATAATGAAACCGCGTGCAAATCTCTAGGATTAGCCCCGTATATCGAAACACACAACGGTATCAACACAAAAAATTGACTGAGTTAATATTTCCCATTGAAAGCTTGTTATTTCATATTGCATCTCACTAGCCCTAAATCTTAACATTGTATTTTGAGAGCCAATTACGTAAACTGTTTAATGTATGTAATGTAACCAAAACCAAATATATGGTATTTCATTCCCCATATAAATCGATGACTAGTTCACCTCTACTTGAAGTTAGTAACATTAATATTGAGAGAGTTAGTTCATTCAAATATTTGGGAGTTACTCTAGACGAACATATGTTTTGGGATGATCACATCAATATCACAAGTAAGAACAATCATTTGCGATCGGATCAGAAAATTATCTTTCTTTGTTCCTACTAGGGTATTGCTTATGATTTATTTTTCGTTTATTCATTCGCGACTTAGCTATGGCCTTATCGTATACGGAACAGCTACCTTAACCAGGCTGAAGAAATTGCAAGTTATGCAAAACAAAAGTGTAAAAGCAGTATACAGATTGCCAATTCTATTTTCCACTAGGTTATTATACAGCAAAGATGATAATATGATATTGCCCATAAATATCTTATATAAGTTTCAGTTAACCCTTTATATGTACAAAAGCCTAAATGTATCTTCATTTATGTCTAATATAAACTTTAATTACGCTCATCATGTGTATTCAATTCGAAATTGTATCAGAATTGATTCGCATCATATTAGTTATGAATTTGGAAGAAAATCGATCACGTTTATAGTATTTAAGTTTTTGTTGAATTACACTGTTAAAATATTGAATCGAAATATCAAACAAATTTTTGTTAAATTCTTCACACCGGTGTGTACCTATGCAATCAGATAATTACATGTGCGAAGTGAATATTAATATTCATTTAGTAAAATTTATTAAAATAACCACAACTAAACAGAATTTCTATACTTAAATTTCACTCAAGCAATAATAGTAATGGTTACACAAAAAAAGTAGATTACAATTATTATATGTAGGAAGTGAATACTTCATTGGTTCAGTCACATACTATGTTTTTAGTTAGAATTAAAATATGAAAAAATATGAAATCCATTTATTTGAGACCTTAATTAAAATATATTCCATATAACGTAAATAGTTATTAGTAAATTTTGAATACCAGATTATTACATGCACGAAGTGATTATTAATATTAATTTAATAAAATTTATTTAAATAACCAATTCGTTAACAGTAAACATAATCTTAAAATTCTGTCAAGCAATAATAATAGTATTTCCACAAATAATATTAGATTTAAATTATTAATTATTACATGCAAGAAGTAAATGAATACTTCCATTGTTACAGTCGTGTATGTTTTTAGTTTAAATTAAAATATGAAATGTATTTATTTAATATCTGAATTCAAATGGATTAATTATCATGAAATATACTGTAAAATAGTAAAATTTATTAAAATAACCACAAGTAAACATAATATACAATATCGCTCATTTGCTGCAACAGTAACACAACTCAAAATTCACTCATTTCTAAGATATTCGAATCAAACGATTCCCAATAATTCATATTTTTATTATTTTGTATGAAAACAAACTCTCTTATGTGGTTATTTTTAGCCAATTAGGTGAAATTCCAAATAAAAAATCACTCAACTCGCGAAAGCAATTAACATCCTAAGATATTGCAAACTATCCTAAGAAAATTAGCAAAATATTAAAGAATTGAGATCCGATTGAAGATGTAGGTTAAAATAAACAATTTATTTTATTAATCAGAATGTATTTTTATTTACTTGTGATAATCGCCATTTTTACAATCAATTTTGAGTGATATTTTCAAATCGCTCTACTGAAAAATTCAAAATTTTGGACTTTGCCATTCTTGCAGCAGATCAGTATTATGTACATAAATTTCACTCAAGTAATAAAAGTAATAGTTACTCAAATGAAATTAGATTTCAATTATTACATGCATGAAGTGAATACTTCCATTGTTACAGCAGAGACAACCTATAAAAGAGATTTTTCATCCTTTGTAAACGAACAAATTTAAACTGTGTCTTCTTTTCCTGTAAATAGTTGCACACAATAAAATACATTTTGATTTTTTGTGTATACGTATACGCAGTTTAAGCAAAAATCACCGATACAACGATGACATTGGAATTATCAGAAATAGATTTTGATTTAATTTTTTAGTTCAAATGAAACATCTCCTTTGATTGTCTGTGGTTACAGCCATATGAAACGAAAGCAACACGACAAATACGTTACCAAAGCAAAACGAACAAATTTATTTAACAAAAATAAATTTAATTTTTCTAATTAGTTCCGTTAATTAATTAGTTAATTAATGCCGCACGATGCATAAGTAAGAGGCAAGCCGTTACATCACTTACACGCGCCACCACACCATGTCGAACACAAACCATCCGCCATTGTACAAGGCAGATATTTAATATAAAATTTAATTTAAAATTACAAATTAAATTAATAATAATACATATAAATTAAATTGAATTAATTTCTTAAATTAATAAAAATAAATTAAAAATTTTTAATTAAATAATAATAAAATGGACGTCAGTTTTTACCGAGCGAGAAAAATTAATTAAAATTTTAATAAAATAATTAAAGTTAAAGTCGCCACACCCACATAACTACGCAACAACAACAATAACAGGAGAGCGCATAAAAGCCGCCACAATAGATTTGGGCCAACATTTGCCTCGCAATTACAATAGCACCCCACGAGGGAGCCGGATAACGGCATCAACAATATAGAACAACTTTCGCCCACACAATAAACGGTAAGCAACCTTTCAACTACGTGTCAGACATCGGAAACAATAACAACGATGCGACAACAACAACAGTAGATACAGCAACAGCGGTGGCGACACCAGCGGCAAGAACAATAGGGAAGCAGCAATGCAACTGCAATCAATAAAAATATTTGTTTACCTTGGATACGTGGATCATGCAACATCCATGAGTTAGTAAATATCACTTACCTCCACAGTGAACCCAATCGTCCATCTTTTCACACATCCACACACACACACACACACACACACACACACACACACACACACACACACACACACACACACACACACACACACACACACACACACACACACACACACACACACACACACACACACACACACACACACACACACACACACACACACACACACACACACACACACACACACCAGTTTCTTGATTTACACAATCTTGCGGTCAACGTCAATCGGCTGGCTTAACAACATCTATATCTTTCTGTATTTCAACAATGGGAAACAATCATTTGCGATCGGCATTCTCTCACACTCCGAAAACTACATTTTTATATTTGGACTATCGGTCAACTTAACGACCGACCAGGCACACAATTCGAAGCTGTGCCCTGAGTTTTTACACTTCTTAAGGTCACATTGCATACGAACTACTGCCTAAAACAAAGAAACTATTCACTACAGAAAATATAAATGTCTTAAAGAACGGATATCGTTCGGTATCTAGATCAATAAATTAAACGATCGCGCAATCATCTTCTTCACGGTGTGACTCATCTGGGGGAGGTGATGTAGCGATTAGAATATTCAAACCAATATTCTAATCTTACATATAGCAAACTTAATATCTCGCAAACTCATCGCTAACTCACCATTCTTCACTCTGTAAATGCTTCGACAGATGTACATATATACGCAAAAAGGAAACAACATACGACGAGCATTACAAAACGAGAGCAAAAGCAACACAACGAATATGCAACCAAAGAAGAACGAACAAATTTAATTTATTTATAAAATAAACTTCGATTTTTATTCAGTCAATCCGTTCCAACAATGGATCGCGCAAATAAATCAGTGCTATTCAACACCGCCGCACACCACGATTCACGTGCATCGCTCCGCCATTATACAGCTGTGGCAAAATAGTAGTGAATGAACCAAGATTATTCAATACAAACTGCCTTGAAAACAAATCACAGTTTTTAAGAACATTGCTCACATCTTTGCTCTTAATTACCGAATTACAACGATTTTTCATTGCATAAACAAGGTTTCGAAATGTTACTACAGGTATCGCATGCCACGCTTCTTCTACAGTACGCCATAGCTGCTCTTTATTTGTTGGTTTAGCTTTTGATACATCCTTCTTAATATCAGTCCATAAGTTCTCGATTGGATTGGAGATCACGATGTTTCGGAACGTTGTCCTGCATAAATACAAATCTGATTGGCATTTCTTCCTCTGCATAAGGCAGCATAGTATTTTGTAATATGCTAACGTATATATCGGCGTCCACGGACCTACTCCGTAGTAAAAGAAGCAGCCCCATATCATTATACTACTACCTCCATGTTTCACAGTAGCAAAAGTGTTTTTTTGATGGTATGCAGTATTAGAACGACTCCTAACATAAAGTCGAGAACCTCGATTGCCATATAATACCACTTTACTTTCATCCGACCATAAAATGTTATACCATTTTTCAATGGGCCTTTTATATGTTCCTTAGCGAATCTAAACCGTTTCCCTATATGTCGTTTTGTCAATAATGGCACTTTTCGTGGGCTTCGGATATTTACTTCCTGGCACATTTAACTCCTTTTTAATCTCCGTAGCTTCTCGAAAATCGCACAATCCGATTTACCCATTTTTCTGTTAATAACGGTTTTTGACCTCTCGTTTCAGAATTTGCCATATATTTTTTGGCATTAGAGATCATTGTTGATGAACATCCAACAATTTTTTGAATATCTACTTACGTTTTGCCTTGCTCCACCAATCTGATAACTTGATCTCTTTTTTCGGATGAACAGTACTTACCAGGACCCACTATCCAGATAAAAACAGCAAAAATTCTTATATAGGGTGTCTCAGCAAGAGCGCCGGATTTAAATTTGCCGCCATTTTGTTAATACATTTGTATACGGTGATTTTTTTTTTTGACAGTTGTCACGTACAGACCACGCGATTTAAGAATATGGAGAAGTATTCAAACCAACAACGTTTATTATTTTAAAAACAGATTACAAAAATGATGAAAGTTTTTCGCATAAATGTGGCTGTATTTCGCCAATAACGCGCCGTAGTTCCTCTGTAAGATGTCCAACTATTTCAGGCTTAATTTATTATTCGTTAATATATTATTCGAGGGGGATCGGATGCTTGTATTTTGAATAATGGTTGTAAACAAGTGGTAAGAGTTGTTACCGATTATGGATTCAATTGTGAAATCGCGTCACTGATGTAAACATGTTACAGATGCAGTTGGTGAAGTACAGAATTAAAGAAACAATTGCTAGCTCCTAGAATAATTGCCTGGTTTAGTCCAAATTTTTAATTTTCCATTTCATATTTCTCAATGTGTTTTATTTAATTTGAAATGAAAGTTTCGAATTAAAAACTTAATATATAAAATTTAATATTAATTTTAAATTCTATAAAAATTACCATTCTAATTGAACCTAAATTGGTGAACTTCCGTTAAATTGGCTGAGCTTTTCTAATAATTTTGTACAGAGGTATAGTCAAAACGCTTGATTAACCCTTCATTTATGATTTTCAACGATATAGCGATAGTTCTTCAGACCTATAAAAAAACTATTAAATTGAACAACTAAAATACCACTACAGTTTTCGTTAAAACAGCATCTCTTTAGGTAACTTATCTTTTTGACCACCCTATACGATTTAAACGAGCATATAAGATGTACACTCGTACATGCATAAAGCTCTAAAGACTTATAGTTATCCTTTTATTTTGGAAATCTCAAAAATAAAATTACTCGTAGACGGGAAGAATGAAGAGCACGGAACGAATGTAGAAAGAATCTGGGAATCTTAGAAATTATACATACGAGTACAAAGAGTAAACTAAATTTTTTTTTGTTCTTTTAAACTAATTTTCCGTATTTTTCTGTGTGTTGAATTGTTTTTCGGGAAATAAAACTTCTGCAGTGCGGAATGAAATAAAAATAAAAAAATAAAAATCTTATATGTACGATGTATGTATAGAGATGGATTATTACTTTCGTATATATATCCTTGTAATTTCATGTTCGGCAAAAAATCACAAAAAAAATAAAATAAAATAAAAACTTAAAAAAGAACTTCGTTAGAAAATACAGGAAAAACTTTTATCTTATTATTTTTGACATTTTCCATATACTATATCATGTATAAGTTATTTCCGAATTTCCACGTTCTACAATACAACAATTTCATTTGTCTGATGTGTATAGAGAATTCCAGCATACGAGTATGTACATATACACATAATTGGATTACATATTCTAAATGATTACATTTAATACGAGTTCCCCATACGTATATAATCTCGTACATACATACACAGATAACGTTATGTGGATTTTTCATTTTTTTATATAAGTTTTTCTACTTTAAATTTAAATTTGTTGTATTTTATTCCGAAAATGAAAAATCAAATCAAAAAACATGAAAATAAATAATTAATTAGTGAATTTTTTTTTTTCGAATTTTAATGGAATATTATGTGTGTACTCGTATACTCAGTAATTATGTATTTGATAAGGTTATGTTATTCTGTCTGAGCAATGACACCGTAGGGAGGGATATATTCGTATGTACGAGTTCGAGGATACTCTAACTATTAAATTTAAGTAGCTTGTTAATTAACAATATTATACAATTACGTTAATAATTGATGCAACATAGAGCATGGCTTTGTGAAATGTATAATACATGAATATTACCATGAACATGATATGCCCGCCCAGAAAACTAATATAGACACTCACAGGCCGTTTGCATATGTAAACTGACGTACATTAAGTCTAAAAATAGGAATATTGCGTATATCGCAGTATTACGCGAGATGTTACCTGTTGCATATAATACTTTAATAGTTATTATAATCTTAATGATAATCATGAAATCTTGAGCTAATTAAAATCTTTTCGTAATCCCTGCAATTAAAATAACGAGCAAAAATAACAAAGTGCGCGTCCACTTCATGGAATTGTATACACAAAAACCAGACTTTAGGAGGTCAGACAAACATTTTATGGGATTTTTAGTATTTTGGATTTTTTTTATTACTTTTTTATACATAAGATTTCTGGTAGCTGGAAATTACCTTAAAATTCACACCATAATTTCTTAACCTTTTTTAGTGCGTTGTTTATGTTTGAAACTATAAAGATCATAAAAAATATAAACATAAGTATGGTTGTTGTTAAGAAATGGATAAATAAATAATTTTATTACTCTAGATTCACTTTGTATTATTCGTATGTAGTTTGGTTTAGCCTGTTTGATGTGTATACGTCTTATATTGAATTCGTGTGATATAATTAGAGTAAATCATAAACTATATAATTACAGTGAGCCGCAATTGTGATTGTCCTCTAGAATTATACATTTACATCAAGGATCTATAAAAAGCTCATACAGAGTAGGAAAAATGTTGCCAAGTAAGCACGTTCGATGCTAGAGCAGCTGCAGATTATTTTTAGCACCATAAAAATCAGTTTTGCACCCAAGTGCAATTTGTCACTATTCGAACTTTTCTATCGTTAATTATAGCATTAATTATCTCTAATTAACTTTACAAAAGTAAAACAAAACATTCAAAAATTTTGCTTTTTAACTAAATTAAATTGCCATTAAGCATTTATGTTCGAAGAATTAAGATACGAGTTGGGAGAGAGAGTTTGGAGTTTGAAACTGATGGAAAGAATCAAGGTTCGATTAGACGGAATCAGTTAAGTTGATTGACTGATCGATTAATTCTGAATGTACACATGTTCTAGTTTTTAAACACAGGGTCTCCCGGGTGACGCCGAGCCCACCGGACACTCTTTTTACATATAACAAAACCGAGGGATTGGATAGTTTAATTAGATGGGACAGAATAGGCATGCACACATTCCAACATTGTTATATTTTTATAGTCAAGTATTGGGAGCACAACTTATTTTTTTTGCAAACACATTTATTTCTAAGAAATGGCAAATTTTATTTTGATCAAAATATTTTCCATCGTTTTCTATGATTTTCTACCATCTAGAATGATGCAATTTATGGATTCCATTCAAAAAAAAAATTGTTTGTCTTTTGATGCAATCCATTCGCCGAGCCATTTTTGATTTCTTCATTTTTTATGGAGTGCTGGTTTTGAAGATCGGTTTGCATTGATTGGAACAAATAGTAATCTGATGGGGCACAATCTGGTGAATATGGAGCATGTGGTAGAATTTCCCATTTAAATATTTCCACCGTATTTTTTACTTGTTTTGCGACATGTGATCGAGCATTGTCGTGCATCAAAATCACTTTACGCTGTCTGTTGGCTGGAATCAGCCGCAAAATGATTTTATGCGCTTAGGGTTATTGTAGTAAATCCTTTTTTCATCGCCAGTCACAATTTGAGATAAAAAATTCCATCTTAGGTGTTTTGTAAGCAAAGAATTGCAAACCATTAAACGATTTTCAAGATTGGCTTCAGTCAGTTCATGTGGGACCCATTTTCCTTCTTTTTGAATAATTTTCAAGCATGCGAGCAACGTTCAAGCAAACGAAAACTTTCAGCAGCTTCTTTTTTTTGATTAAAGCAAAAAGTTATGCTTCCCGCAAATGCTGTTTTGTTGGTACGAAATTCGACATGTTGAAACGGGTATAAAAAATATGTTGTTTACGCTTTCACCAATAATAACTAAACTTTAATGTGAAATGTCAACACATGTTCTATGTAATAGAATGTTTAGTACTAAAGTTACGCCATTTCTTAGAAATTCCAAAAAACTAAGTTATACACCCAATATATAGTTCCAAGCAAATTACGGGGCAAATGGCACAACAACTAATATTCAGATACATTTGATCAATCAAAATATGAAAAAAACAGAATTTTTAAGGTGAGATTCATTTAATAAAAATAAAATTAAATTTCAGATACTTATCTAATCTTAAAATGAATAGTTTCTGGGGCGGTGCTGAATGTATATCAGCATGGTTAGAAAACTAGGTTAGAAAACATTAGAATCAACATACATCATTCTATCAATCAAATTCTAATATTCATTCCAAATAACGGTAAACATATTCAAAGTGTCTGCTACCGACTCTGATACACGTCCGACATCTCCGAATAAAAGCTCTTTTGAGAAGTCGCACATAACGGCGCTGAGTAATTTTTGAAGCGGCTTCCTGGACACGGCTACGTAACTCTGCTAAACTCCTGATCAGTTTAGAGTAGTCCTCCTCTTTTAGGCAACCTCAGTAAAACAAATCCAGCAGATTTAGGTCCGGGGAACGTGGAAACCACAAAATGGGCCCCAGACGGCCAATCCTTCTATCTGGATATGTGGAATTCAAATACGCCCGAAAGTTTACTGCATGGTGCGCAGGACATCCATCATTCTGGAGCCAATGGAGTTCTCTCACCATCTCGGACATATCTTCCAATCAATTTGGCAGATCATTTTGAAGAAAGTTCAAATAGCTTTGGCCAGATGAATATGCCGGTCCAATAATTTATTTTGAATTTGTACTGGGATCTGTTTTCTCGCATTCGATGAAAATTCGAAAGTTACCAGCTGTAAAGATTGTGCATGTTAAAGCATCCATCTCTATTCAGTGTTGATTCATCTCTTCATAGAATATTGTTAAAGAATTGCGGATCTTGTTCTAACATAATCTTGCGTAGTAGTCTCTTGGTTTGCACGCGTCTAATATGGTAGGGGTGGAACTTATTGTTTTTTCAGTACAAAGTTTTTTCAGTACAGACGGATCTCGCTCAATTTCCTTAAGCACCGTTTCTTCAGTGTCAATATTAGCGACTCTTTCAGTGCTAGTACCACCAACACCGCTGCCAGGTAATCTTTCTTCCGAGTAACAACCGTGGACTCTGAAGAATACGCGATAATTTCCCGCATTTGCGTTGCTTCTGCATTCACCATAAATATAATGTATGTTTGCGTATTCTTGTGACGTATACTGATAACGTGGCATTTTGATACTCAAGAATCCGCCTAGACACAAACCAGTAAAATGGAATAAACACATGCGATGTCGAAAAAATCGAGTGACGCATTAAATTAATGTTGAATAATGTTAATGTTTAATTATTTAACTTTTAGCGCAGATCATGCTTAGATAGCAAATATCAAGTTCATAAATTCCTTATCATCAGGTACAGTTTAAGACAAGAAATAAATCCAATTTTTAAAATTTTGATATTTAATCGAATTTACTCCTTCTGCATACTAATAGCAATGCGATATGCACATTAGATCTACATTTTTATCTACATTAGATAAAAGGATGTATTATACCATTTTAGAATCTGCATTAAACACGCATGTTTTTAAAATAGTTGGCCACTTAGGTTCTCATACATTTTTTTTCACCAAAGACGCTTAAACTTTTATAAAAAAAATATTTACCACATTTCATGCTGAAAATTAAAGTTTTATTTTTTTTTTTCAAAAAAAGTGCAACAGGTACTCATACTATTTACTACATATCTATTAGTATAGACCATTAAGAATATTATTACACCAAAAACCGATGGATTTAATTTAATTATAGCTGTGGTGATCGGAAACGTAAAGTAATGTAAAAAAATGGATTTTCTTTTAAAAATGTAATATCTTAGGTACTACTTGGGATATATTTTTTTTGTATTTTATTTTGAGCTCCCAATAGCTCTAATATAAGGTGCTTCAGGCTTATCCATTCATTCTGGGACCCTGTATATCAATTGAACAAACTCTATGTAGTCTATCTACCATTCCCAATAATTCCAATTTTGTCTGTTTTGGTGCCCGGAACATTCCCAAAAAATCAACATAGATCTTTATCGTTACTCACATTACATTAATATTAAATAACTTGTCAAAAAATTATACGAGCTACGTCAATTGCACTAAAGCCGATTCTTATAAATTCGAATTAAGTGACCACAGATTAATATGGATTGATTGTACCCATCGAAGAAAGATCACAAGGCCACGAACACTCCCCTGTACACTTCCGTAACTAAGACATCTATTTCAACGAAAACTTACAAATAAATAAATCAATCAATTTTGCAATTATTGCAAAATGAAAAAATAAGAGCCCAATCCATTGCATCATCAATCCATGAGCAAGTCATTCTAGAGAATAAAAATATTAATTCCTAGAAGTAAATTAATGATTCTATTAAAATCTCTTCGCAAATTGTCCTTACCAAACGGACACCTTTAACACCTGAACAAAAACAGGTGTTATGCAAATTAAAGAGCGCCAGATCGTATCATAAAGCCCTCCACAAGATCCAAATTCTCTAACATGCTTAAAAATCGCCAGACAATATTTATCTAAAACATATTCAGACCATTGTTTTCTTGATTGCCAGGAATTTTTCTCCAACCTAAAAAAAAAACATACACCAACCGACAGAGTACGCAAAACATTTGCATTTCTCACGCAGCATAAAGTGGGAAATTTTTGTTAAAACTTGACACCATTATGAGTTTGTACTTAAAATGGACGCCAAATTATTTTTTTATTCTAGGTTTTCAAATAAGCTTCACTTATGATGTGGGCATTATTATTTATTATAAAATAAAAAATAAATAATGAAATAAAATTGGGAGTTTTGTGTAAATAAAATATTTTGCATTTACGTGTGGCCGACAAAATTGTTAGTATCGAAAATAAAATTGAACCACCGAATAATTTTTTGTGGTGTGATAGTGATCCATTAGGCGTCTTGCCTATTTGAATATCAATTTTGAATTATGGCCCCGGGATTTTTAACAGTGCTCTTAACCCGACTCTACATTCGGCTATTTACTGTAGTACGTCATAAGTACATACTGACTGAGTAATTCATATATGTATTTATACGTTCATATAAAATGACGTAAACAAATTATACGGCCATGTTTAAGTTTTAAACTAAACGATTTTCTTTAAAACTTAGAACTCAAATAAATTTTTGGTTTTTCTTTGGAGTCGTTGACTAAATATTTATGAACGTATCAAGTAGGTACGAATTCGTATTCAAAAATAACAACCAAACGAATACGTACAATTTTTGTTCGTATTCGTTTTCAGAAATAGGAGCCCTGATTTTTACGAACTAGGATCCCCACCCAATTATGACTCATAAATGGATACACCATATCCGCGTTATTTATATGATATTTTCGATATTTTCCAAGAACTTGTTATTTGTATTTTATAAATTGCGACTGGCATCGCGTTCATCAGAATTAATATTGTCTCGAAATGATTTTCAAATAACATCGAATATTTCCATTTTAGCACTAAATTTATTATGACTTAGGAGACATTTACCGGACAAGTGGTGCAGTGGTTAAAGCTTCGGCACTTGGACCGGGAGGTGCTGGGTTCGAATCCCATCAGAGGCTAGATGCAAATCGAATTTTCATCATCGATTACGATCGGTGATGCTAATAAATACAACTAAGACCCTCTGATGGAGTGCAGAATTCCGTGTCACGCGCCGACCCACCTTCCATGTCAATGTACAGGTTGACATGGAGCTTGCAATGTGCAGGTGGACTGTAGTTGTGTGAGTAGGTGAAGTAGGTGGGTTAATGATGTGGAGTGAATGAGTGGTATCACAATGGGCCTAAAAATTGGCCTAAGTGTGCAGTAAGCAACCACTGAAACCTAGGAGACATTTCCATTATTCCTAATATTGAGCTGGCTATATGCAATATTTCATAAAATTGTAATTCTATTAGCTTTTTAAAATATTCTAATCAGATTTATTTTAAATCTTAAATCTATTAGCCATTCTAATACCATTAATAATCATAATTTAATTTAAATCGATATCCATACACCGCACAAATTTCCAATGTAGCGTATCACCATACCGCCCATAAAAAACAAAATAAAACTGAAGAGGAGCAAAAACAAAAATGAAATTCGATAATTTGGCCAAATCAAAGCAAATCCCCCAAACATAAAATAAAATGAAAGCTAAACGATCTAAAATATAAATTTCATGACTAGAATATTATAATGAATGTACGCGCGCGAGTGTCTATCGATGAATATTGGGATTACAGAAAAAACCACTCAACAGGAACAACAATAAAACGAGATAATTTTCTCGAAGGATTTTCGATTTTTAATTGACAATTTTCCAAATTTAATTCCTTACGTAAAGTAGATTTCAAGAGAGATGTAGAACAGAATGTATAAGTATCTGTTCTAATATCGATCGAAAATTCATGTCCGACATGCCTATTATTGTATCAATTCGACGTACTAGTAAATTTATTCTGTTTTTGTTTTTTAAGAGATTTAAATAATTCTAATCCATAAATCCTTCTTAATTTTTTTATTATATACATTTTTTTTACTTCTTTTGTTCTCTGTATATATCCATTAAGATTATACAAGATTTTTTTTTTTTTTTTTGGTTGAAATTGAACTCTTATAATCTTATTTATATCCTTGTTTATGTATTTTCTAAGATTTCTCGTTATGGAAGTCTAATATTCTACTTCTTAATATTTTATTACATTGTGCTGCTGCTCTTTGCTTTTTATTACATTACTTTGATTTTTACGATTTCGACGGTTAATTTAAATCAAATCAAAGTGAAAAGAATAAAAAGTCAAAATATTAATACAAAACAAAAAAAAATTACTTATTTTTAAATAATTTTCTAAAGAAATATAAAATATTAATAAATTTTAATTAAATAATTTACTTAATGATTTTCTTCTTCTCGCATCTCGCAGCATACACAGATATATCTTATTTTTAAATTAAGATAAATTAAAAATGTCTTTCTCTCGTTCGTTTTATGCAAACATACTCGTACATAACTTCTGTGTATGATATATTTTTGAAATCATAAATTTCGATTAAATGAACGAATAACTTTTTTTCTTTGTAATAAAATAATAAAATTATTTAATTTTTATGTATACATATTTTGATTACGATACAGAGATATGAAATTACGAGGAAGAAGATGAAATGAAATGATCATGTAAGAAATTATATGTGATGGAGTGATATCAGAATGAGTCATAAATATTGTAGACAAGTTTTGTTTGTTCTAAATTCTTGGTATTCATTCATAGAATTTATAGCAATGATATAATGAACCAACGAACGTTTAAATAGACGTTATGTATATACGTAAGTAAACGTATATTACATATGTACAGAAGTGATTAATAATGAATAAAAATTCTAGTTTGATTGAAGTTCTTTGATCTACTACAGCCCAGAGGGTGTACTACTTTTATGTTTTTTCATAAAAATATTTTTATCGATATTAAATCCTGTACGTTGTCAAACGAGTATTCGTTTCAACTATCCACATGTTGATTATTGCCACTTTTACCTTAACCTGAAAAAGATTATAAATAAAATTGGCAACAAAATTGCCGTACACTAGTTTTTCGAAACATTTTGCAGAATTGGCGGTTCAACAAATGTTCGTACAAGCACAAGTTTTACATACGATTATTACCAGAATGTTAACAAATTAGCATCTAAATAATTACATTTTTTTTAAATTTATTTTAAGTCTACAAATTTGACTTGAAAAATTATTAACGTCAAAATACAAAATTAACTAAATTGCCAAACTAAAAAATCACTGGGGGCATACAATTTATTTGAATAAAAGACAAACAAATAGTTAATTTTATTGAAACAACACATTACACGACAAACTGGTTCATTATCGCCATAGTTGGTTCTGTGTCTATGTTTTTTTTAAATTTATTTAAAGAAATCTATCCTGTGATTTACAAGTATGATTTCAGAATTTAATTTAAATCAAAAATATTAAAAAATCAAATAAAAAAGTTTAAAACACAAAAATATACATCAAATTTTGATCTAGCGCTAAAAACTCATGGTTTCGAAATGTTCTGCAAGGCACATGAATTGATATGTTTTCCAAAATGTAAGCTGAATCAATGTGGCCAAGCAAAACGTTACCAATGAAAGCCGCACCTAAGAGAAGTCATCTATTTTCAAGCGTGCATATTTTGTAATCCGTGCATTTAGTTGAGTTTGGAGGTAACCGAGCCACATTTTCATGGAATGGTAAATTGTGCTCGTAATTCCAGTCACTTTTCTTTAACAAGAAAATCAGAAACTTCTTTTAAATGCTTTCAATTCTTTTAATGTGTACGGCATAGTATGGATTCCAGACCGGTACAGCCTATTCCAGTTGAGATCGAACGTAAGCGAAATAGAGTGAACATAAGCTTTGAATATGTTGAAATTCTCCTGCCCACCTTTTAACAAATCCAAACATGGCATTCGATTTCGCAATACAATTTTCAATCTGCCTATTGAAACTGGCATTTTCGAAAAATGTAACACCTAGATCTATGATCTCATTGACTCCTTGCAATACTTCTTTGTTGACTTTGTAGGAAGTAATTAGCGGATTTCTCTTACGATGGAAAGACATGATTTTTTTTTGCATTTCTTAATATTTAAGTAAAGCAAGTTTCGATCACACCACTCACTTAATCTATCGATGTCCTCTTGAAATTTTTTCGTATCTAGCATTCCATGAACAGTTCAGTTCGAAAAATTTTCATGTCATCAGCAAATATGAGCCCGTTTGAGTTTTTGATTATCTCGGTTATTTGATCTATAAAAACAATAAATATCCACGGCCCGATGTGAGATCCTTGGGGAACACCAGACGTTCCTATTATTACAAATTGTGGCCGGTTTGATAGATAAGACTTGAACCAATTTATGTACTCGAGTGAAAACCCAAATGTGAATAAACTCCGGAGTGCTTTTTTATGGCAGATGGAATCAAATGCTTTACTGAAATCCGTGTACGCTACATCAACTTGGTGATGGTTTTGTATCTCATTAATTATTTTACTGGTGAATTCAACCAGCTTAGTTGATGTGGATTGGCCTGGCATAAACCCATGCTGGTTTATTGATATATAACGAGCATTTGTGGATTTAAAATTGTTGCATAAAACTAATTCAAACAATTTTGGAATTGATGATGTAGTTAATTTTCCTCGGTAGCATGTAACGTCGTCTCGTTTGCCCGATTTAAAAATTGGTGTAACTTTTGAAATTTTCCATTTTTAGGAAATAATAAAAGCAATTACCCCGGTGCTTAAGGAATGGTTGAATGGGTAACATAATGGAATTGCTAAAATTCCAGCGTACTCCTTCATAATGGAAGAGGGTATATTGTCAAGACCACAACTGTCTCCAAATCCCTTTAAAGCCGATAAAATGTTATCCTAAAATATTACAGTTCGTACAATCCACTAGTAACGCTTGGGGTTTGGGGAGTTGGTATTGTTATAGGTCATATTTGCAAGGTATCCGTTAATTTCGCGTTTATTTCTAAAGTATTTCAAAAATTGTTTTGGATTTACTTTGATTTGTCCTTGAATTTGATCGAGATACGACCTGTATCTTGATTTGAAGTAAATTTCAAATTCGTTACTATGTTGTAGAAACATTGTTTCAACAACATACGCTTTCGACTTCCGGATTTTTAAGTTAACTAGCCTATCATAGAACCACTGAGGATGAGTATTTTGTGGTTTATAGCACGTAGGTACATAAAGTTCGAAGCCTTGCTGCATAATGTTATAAATTTATCAACATTTTCGTTTATAAAGGGTGGTTACATTTTAAGGGCCGATGTTGATTTTGAATAAAACACAAATTATTTAGGAAATTATTATCAATTATTTTTATTATGATAATATGGTATGGTTCAATTATGTATGGAACAAAATATCGGCCAAATGGCCGCCGCGACCTCGGCGGCACACCTCCACCCGATGGTAAAAATTTTCGATGACGCTTAGGCATAATTGAGGTTCTATGCCGTTAATGTGCCGAATTATCACATCCTTTAGCTCTTGAATTGTTGCTGGTTTATCGACGTACACCTTTTCTTTCAAATAACCCCAAAGAAAGAAGTCCAACGGTGTCAAATCACATGATCTTGGCGGCCAATTGACATCGCCACCACGTGAGATAACACGGCAATTGAATTTGTCGCGCAAAAGAGCCATTGTTTCATTAGCTGTGTGGCAAGTGGCACCGTCCTGTTGAAACCACATATCGTCCACATCCATATCTTCCAATTCGGGCCATAAAAAGTTCGTTATCATCTCATGATAGCGAACACCATTCACAGTAACTGCCTGACCGGCCTCATTTTGGAAAAAATACGGCCCGATGATGCCGCCAACCCATAAATCGCACCAAACAATCACTCTTTGTGGGTGCATTGGTTTTTCGACAATCACTCTTGGATTATGGTTCGCCCAAATGCTGCAATTCTGCTTATAGAAAATGTGCCTCATCACTGAAGATGATTTTCTTCGAAAATTGATCATCCACTGTTGCCATTTCTTGCCACCATTCCGACCATTGACGACGTTTGGAATGGTCAAGAGGCTTTAGTTCTTGAGTCGATTGCGCCTTATAAGCGTGTAAATGCAAGTCTTTATGCATAATGTTCATCAACAACGAGCGTGAGAGGTCCAATTGTTGGGCACGACGACGAGTTGAGGTGGACGGCTCTTCAGCCACACTATCGCGAACAGCAGCAATATTTTCTGCTGTACAAGCTGTACGAGCACGCACTGGTGTTTTAAAATCTCCTACAGACCCGGTTTGCTCAAATTTTTGCACGATTTTTCCGATTTTACGCACATTTGGACGATTAAATTGACCGAAAAATCACGAAGTGCACGATATGCATTTTGATTTGAACGCCCATTTTCAAAATATGCCTGAATAACTTTAACGCGTTGCTCGATTGTGTATCTTTCCATGGTTCAAATTAAGTTAGTCTGAAATTGAGAAATGTCAAATTAAATGAGCAAAAATACTTGACGTTTAGGTGTGGTTCACATTCAACGTCGGCTCTTAAAATTTAACCACACTTTATGATTGGAATTGAGAGTTGTTTGCCAGTTGATGGATTCTAGGTAACTTTGTAGTCCCGCACATGTCCAGATTCCATATTATATTTAGAAGATTAAAATCACCAAGCACAAGAACTAAATCTGACGAGTTTGCTGTATTAATAACTTCATCAATCACATCGATGCAAGTTGCGTAAAGATCACTATTTGATTGAGGTGGTATATATGCTGCGTAAATGAAAAGATTGGTTTGGTTAATTTTGATTTTTACACCAATTTGTTCAACTCTCGATGGGACTAAAGTTACTGGAGCATTCCAGAGTTTAGAATGTACTGCTATCAGTACGCCACCACACGATTTCTTTGAGCTACTTTCGAGAGGCCGACCTGTGGACAACGTAATCATGGCCAAAAAATTCACTGCTCATTATGCCGGGTTTTAATGAAGTTTCACAAACTACATAGATTAGGTAGTTTGATTTTAAAACGAAGTTATAGAATTTAGATGCTTTTGATGGCATTTTGTTGACGTTTTGATAGTAAATTGCATATTTCTCATAAACCAACCTTTTCTTGAATTTTATGGGTTGAATAACTTTTTGTAGTAGTGTAGATTCAAGCTCTCATTAAAAGTGAGTGTAGTCTATCATTAGCCACTGGTGAAATATATCTAAATGATTGGGAGTGTCTTGAAATTGCAGCTATGGGGTACACTATCGAACAACCCAAGTGGTTGAGAATTGATTCTTATACATATCACATTTGGTGAGGTTAATCCTTGTGCTTCGTGGACAGTCATGACTTTACTAGATTCTGGCATCTTAAGCTGGGAGATTAATTGTTTATCTTCACATCCAAGTATTCCGTCTTTGTTAGGAATGCGCTTGCATCGGAAAATTGCTTGTTGACATGATGTAATCTGTCAATATATGGTATTTGGTCTTTATCACCAAGAAGATATATTTTAGAATATTTACTAAGGATAGCCACGAGTCCTATATATCCAGCAAGCACCATCATTAAAAACTGTATCGTAGGTCCGATTTCCATTGATTAGATAGGAGGCAACCAGGCAGCAAGTCCTTCTTTTGTAGCACATAAAACAAGATCACTGACAGGTTTATGCTTGTTTATAATCCAGGTTAATTTACCGCATCCAGGTACACCCTGAATATTTGTAATATTCGGCATCTTTATGTTTTCCTTAAGATAGATATTGTTTAACGATTTGGTGATCCAACATAATTTCCGTACCCGATGAACAAAAAATATATCTGTTTTGGGTAATAAATGTGTTAGTGTCTTCACACAACTGCACCAGATTATTCCCATCAAAGCCAAAGTAATGTTTTATGGTCGGTTCTTCAAGATATTGTTTGGCGACGTTATCAAATATGAATATGTTCCATTGTCGTAACGAAGAGGCAGAGAAAGGCAGTAGATGGATGTTCTTGATGTAATGGTCCTTTAAGTGGCTTTTAATTAGGCTGTCTGAGTGTTTAATGTAAAACATTAGTTCCATGATTGAATTTTATAGCTGGACTCTGCGGACAACACTTTGTAAAATGCCGGAGATGTAGTTGGGAAATCCGTACAGTTACTATGTGAAAATTTCAAGGGATCACCAGAAATTCAACGGGAAGATAACGCTCTTTCATACTTAGTTGACATATTGAATAGAATGTTCAAAACCTATTTGATGTTGTTAGATGGATAGTTTGTAATATAATCCAACACCGACAAAAGTTTGTTGACATGGTGGTTAACATCTAAAGTAATTGTGAAAGACTCATCTTTACGTTGTTGCAAGTAACCTGTTAATGTTTCTAAAGCGTATATTAGATCACTACAATCAGTTTATGATTGATGATTAACCACAATAACGTATTTACTCTCAATTTTATCAACTTTTGTAACTGCATTGACGGATTTAATGTAGAAGCTTTATAGTTTAAGTCCGTTCCGCGACAAGTGTTTCTCACAGATTACAATTTCTCATCTAAGGCAACACAAATTAAAATAGATGAAATGTTTGCTATTTATCCAAATGGTGGTGGTTGTTTTTACGCCTCTTGTTAGCATAAATTTAGATTTAAATGATGAGATGATCGATTTGTTTGGGCCATTTGACTGGGTTAATATCAATGTCAGTTTGAGTTTCGCAATGTTTATCTAAGTGATAAGGTCTAGTAGGAGATTCCAAACAATAGTAGTTTTAGCAATATGTGAATATTTTCTAGCGTTGCCAAATTTTAGGTCTGCTTAACAGTTAAATCCACCATATTTGTCCACCATTTTGTCGCTATATGTTTATGTGGTATATAAAGCATGGCTATACACCCAACCGCCTTTCCAAGTCAAGAAGCGTATATACTTCTTTTGAATTTTCAAGTATATGTGAAGTTATCCCAGTTTTTCATCCCAGGATTTCTTTTATTATTTACACGAAACTATATTCTATTCAATCCCAGTTTTTTATTTTATACTTCTGACGATTTTTAAAATAAACGTGGCAACAAAATATCCCAGCCCAGTTTTTTTCGTTTATTTGTTGTTCATGTAAAACAAATAAAAGCAAATATACCGGATGATTTTTTTCAGCTGCAACTTTCAAATACCTTGGAAAATAAGCACTTTTCGAAAAACAAGTCCAATATAAAAATTTAATCATTCCGGGGGGACCTTCAATCCTGTTTTAAGGATTTCCTTAAAACATTTTTTTCGGTTCATGATAGATGGCGCTGTTAAATTAAATTCATATTAAATTTGTTCCGATTTCTCTTGCTGAGAAATGCAGATTGGTAAGTTCATTGAAGTCGAAAGCCATCATTTTGAGGACTTAATTTAATTACAAGATGATGAGGCGAGGAGACCCATGCAAATCAAGCGCCATGGTACGTGAGAGGCGCAGGGACTCACGTTAATCAAGCACCCCGAAGGGAACAGAAAAGTACTACGTCCAAGTCGTAGTTCCTGGGTTACGCTGAAAGTAGTTTATTCACCAGCCAATTACATCTAGACAAGTAACAACTTCCCAGTTATTCAGATATTTTTAAAACAAAATACAATAGAAATCATTTATTTGAAAGCAGATGTAATCGCATGTTCCTTGGTTACGATAATTGTGGTTTCGTAACAAGTTGTTTAAGACTAATTCGAGTACATATTTACATTGAAAACGTGTTAATTTTAATTCAAACGTATTGCAGAATCGTATGCATAGATTCTCAGTAAGAGAAATCGAAAAAAGATTATAATCGTTATTACAGCGCCATTTATCATGCATCGAAATAAATGTTTCAAAGAAATCCTACGTACTTTAAGCTGTAGAATCCGAATCTGTAATAAAAAATAGGGGTTCCTATTTTAATTTCAAAGTTACTCCTGCCAGACCCCTACAAGAAGGGGAGGAGGAATACTAACTTTAGCACTAATGTATGTCCCCCTCGGAATGATTAAATTTTGATAATGGACTTGCAATGAGTAAGTACTCTCAGCCCTATGGTAGGATTGGCACAAACTTCCATCTTTGATATGACCCTAAATAAATTCATATCAAAATCGTTTATAACTTCCAAAACCTTCCCGAGCCGGAAATAACGGTTGATGTTTTAAAATGGTCCGTGAGTTCAACCGTATGTTCAAATTTGAGTAAATGGCCAAGTTCCAAAATCTCAGGTTAAGTTAAATAAAAATTTGCACCTCCTAAGAACTTCCAAGGCTGGAAATGATTCTTTATGTTTTGAGCTGGCAATGATACGGGCAAACTATGGTGAGATCCCCAGTGCCGGCTATGGCCCCACACAAATTTATATAAAAGTAGTCTATAAGCTCCCAGTCTAACATGGCTGGGCCGGAAATAGCAATTACTGTTTTAAAGTAGTATGTTATCGGGTTCGTGCTGATCAAGTGGCCAGCACCAGCCGTATGTTTAAATTTTAGTTAATGACTAAGTTCCAGAATCTCAGGTCAAGATAAATAAAAATTTATATCTCTCAAGAACTTGCCAGACCGGAAATGGTAATTTATGTTTTGAATTGGTAATAATAAAGGCAAGCTATGGTGGGCTCTCCAGAGTCGGCCGTGTGTTAGGATGCACAATCTGCCAGCTGCGATACGGCCCTATTTAAATTTATATGAAAATCGTTTAAAACTTCACATAACCTTCCTGGACCGAACATATAGATTTATGTTTTGGGATAGTACGAGATTAGGTGAATGCTGGCCAAGTGACCATTACCAGACGTGTATGTTCAAACATGAATAAATGACCAAGTCCCAGAATCTCAAATAAAAATTTACATCTCTTAAGACTTCTAGGGTGGAAATGGTACTTTAATTTTTGATTTGTAATGGTAACATTGCAATTTATAGTAGGCTGCTTAGTGCTGCCCGCATATTGGGATTGGCACAATATGCCAGCTACGATATGGCACCATACAAGCGAGTTACGTTTTAAGATGGTACGTGATTAAGCAAATTCTGACCAAGTGGCCAGCACCATCTGCAACTTGAAACTTGAGTAAATGGCCAAGTTTCAAAATCTCTGGCTAAAAGCCATATGCGGTTTCACGTAAATTTATAAGAGGCCATATTGTTGCTGAAAAATTGTGGTAATTCTAAATACAGCTGGCACTGAGGAGCTCACCATAGTTTGCCCGTATTATTGCCAGCTCAAAACATAAAGTAACATGTCCGGTCTAGCAAGGTCTTAAGAGATACAAATTTTTATTTAACTTCACCTGTGCTTACAGCTAGTGCTGGCCACTTGGTCAGAATTTATGTAATCACGTACAATTTTCAAAAATCGATCGCTATTTCCGACCCGGAAAGGTTTTGGAAGTTATTGATTGTGCCAATCCTAACATACGGCTGGCACCGACTCAAAATATAAATCACAATTTACCGCCTTGGAAGTTCTTAAAAGATACAAGTTTTTATTTAACTTCGCCTAAGATTTTGGACCTTGGCCATTTACTAAACTTTGAACATAAGATTTGGAACTTTTAAAATCGCTACTTTGTACTCTTTGTACTATAAAGTACTTATAAGAAGACAATTTCACAAAATGCTTTCCATATTGAGTTCCTATATATTGTGTCGAATGCACTTTCGAAGTTCATGAAGAGCAGATACAATAGTGGATTCTATTCGTTATACTGCTCAATGAAGATGCGTGTTGTGTTAATATGATCGGTGCAACTTCGATATAAAATCAACTTGTTCCTTTGAATGAATATGATTTATATCGTTGAAGTGTAAACAACTTTATTTTTAACTGCTTGAAAATGGCGAATTTATTCCAAATAAACATCATTTGCGGGAAGTTTTATTACATTATTTTATTGCAAAGAAAGTGCAGCGGAAACTTATCGTTTGCTTGTGATAAGATAAAGAGCATGGAAAACCACCCAACAAATTTGAAGATGCTGATTTAAAAACGTTATTGGCTGAAGATTCTTCTCAAACAAAATCAGAATTTTCTGTAGCATTAAATGTGGTGCAAAACCATTACAAACAATCGGAATGGTTCAGAAAGCTAGAAATTGAGATCCACATAAATAAAAAAGAGACCTCGAACGTCAAAAAACCATTTGTGAAATACTGCTTCAAAGACAAAATTGATTGACAAAAATGAATGAATCTCGTGATAATTTTCCGTTTGGATCGATGAGAATCGAACGAAACGAAAAAATTTTAAAATAAAGCGAAACATTCATCGCTATAAGTTTATGTTCTGTATCTCGTGGGATCAGAATGGTGTGGTATATAGTATGAACTGCTGGAATCAGATGAAACTATCATTGGTGGTGTCCACCGTTGATAACTAATACGTTTGAAGTGAGCTAGCTGCATAGTAGAATAACAACCAGAATGGTTGTTTATTCCGGTAGATGAAGTCGTCTCTTTCTGAACAACGGTTCAGTTCTCGAAAATTGGCTTATTGATTGGATCGCCTCCAAAGACCAGGATTTCTTCAGAGAGGTAATTCGTAAGTTGCCTGAAAAATGGGGGAAATTTAAAGCTGCAACTTGAGCATACTGGTAATAAAGAAAATTTTCATTTTAAACCAGTAAATTTGTTTTATTTTAACAAAAAAAGGGCGGAGTCATATTCACACACCAATTAGTTTACCTTTAAGTTAATCCATTTGGTTTAAACGAGTGGCACTTTGAGTAAGTGTTTCACTCATTACAGAAATGTATATGCAGGTTGCTTGTTTTATAGAATGTTATGGGTAATGGTCCCATAAAGATCATAATACATATATTTGAAACCACAAAGTGTTAGTATTTGGTATGCGAATTATTAAAGCACTCCGAAATTATTCAGAAACATACAACTTAAAATTCATCGTCCACCATTTTTAATAGCCTTACGAACCGATACTCAGCATTTATGTCGTAGATTGCAATTTAGATACAGCTAATACAGCTATAAAGATTTACGAATTATTAAGATTCTTATCAATTGAATTTAACATGCAAATTTATAACTTCTAATCGAACATTTTCTTTATATTTTCAGGTATAAATTAATGACTGTCAAATTTAATGCGTAAGTAAATATTAATCACAAAAATAGTTATAATCTGCCACCAACCGAATTAAAACTCATAAATTAGCCACACTTGCCTATCATCATTATAATAAATCAATCTGAATGATTACCATGTGCTCTCACGATTTACATGTTTTCGAAACCTAAATGATGTTGTTATGTAGTCGGACCCGTTATAGTATGTGAATCTCGACATTTCAAGATCACTAAAAACTCCATCAAACATATAGAAAGTTCCCAAAATACACGACACACTCAGAGATACAAGATAAGATCAATTAAGATATTAATGTATAGCATGTTTACGTTTGTTTGATCGTTTTGATTAGATAATTAAAACAGAGAAGACTTCAAAAATTTCAATCATTCCCCAATTTCAAGTGGTGATCATTAAAAAAAGAACCAAATAACCATTTAAAAATCAACTTCAGTCTTAATGAGTCCCATTTATTGTCTTCGTTCGTGTTTTTTTTTTTTTTTTGGTTTGTTTTGATAATTAAGATAACTCAATTTGATGATACTACACAGGTGATCTTTAATGTAAATTACGTTATATTTTTATCGATTGTTTTATCTTGTGTGTTTTGACTACTGAATAATATTTTCAAAGTTTTCAAAATTATATAAATATTCATGATTTACAAACGGAGAAAGAAATCGGAATAGAAATTAATAATCGTCACAAAAAAAATTCGAGGGTGGATCAAAAATTATTTTGTTCAACCAAACTGACATTGAAACACCAAATTTAAACGCTAATAAATCTAAATTGAACGTGATTAAGTTAATAGAATGGAAGATTATACGAGTATATAGCATATTGGTAAGCCATAAATAGTATTTGTGTATATGTATCCGAGGCACCCTTAAATACCCTATATCCTGTTACATGGAAAATCAATCAATAAAAGCGAAATTAATAAATTCGGTAAAATTATTTAGCCCAGTGTTGTGGTATAACCAGAAAATTATTGTGTTTTGTATTAATAAAAAGGGATTTTAATATTAAACCAGATGTCCTTTTTGGCACAGATCGAAGTCAATAATTTTTCGTTTGTTGTGTACGAAAACTAACAACAAAACTATATAAATATCAATTTGAGTCAAATAAATAGTTGATACGGTTACCCTCCAGTACAGTATTAACTTGATCGAAGGGACACACACATAAACCATATCTATTTAATGTTATGCCTCGTTCCTTTTTTCCAATTGATTCGTTCCACATACACACAGTGTTATTTGTTCAAATTTTTAGGGATTTTTTGCATTGTTATCCTCGTACATACATACGAGTTGGTATATAAGAACGCTAAACGTAAAAATCGATAATTTTCTATGTCGTATATGTCGCCTTTGCCTTACTTCTCGTAGTCTATATAATACCGATCAACCGTGACAAAATTGCGACTCGTGATCAAATCAATGAAAATTATTGTTATTATTTGACAATGTTTGCGAAAAAAATATGTGGATTGAAAATTTATCAAGATATATTACGGAATATTAAACTTTGGGTTTGGCTTTACTTCGCACGTGCTATTATTTTATCTGATTGAATTAGATTCAATTAGTGAGATTTGATCTACTGTACGAATATTTTTTTCATGGACGGGATTGTGTCTAGTACTTTTTTATGTTACAGTTTAATGTGTGTTTTGCAATTGCATAGTATATTTTCGGGGTTTCAGAGTGGATCGGGTTTTACTTTATCTACTGAGTAATTATAATGGAGCGAAACATAATACAAAGGATATAAATCCGAGAACGGGATGTACGTCTGTAAATGAAATAACTTATTGCGAAAAACTGAGTTGAATGTAAGGGCGGCTTTGTGAAATTACAATATTTCAAAAATAAAATGTGATACTCGTACTACTCTTCTGAATTTGACACTAATCTGTTTCCTTGGAGTCGCTAGGAGGCAGATCTGGAGAATACAGCGAATGAGGAAGATAACCAAACTTCAATTCGTGCAATTTTGTCATCGTACCCAACGACTTGTGACACGGTGCATTGTCTTGGTAAAAGAGCACTTTTTTCACTTTATTCCGACATTTGCTTTTTTATTGTTTCGAACGACTTTCGCCGGCTGCTGTTTACTCAGGTGATTGACGTTTTGATTACAAAGGGTAGTTATGGATTCGTGTTTTGTGACAAATGTGACAATGCACACATACCGTCGCAAAAAGTCCTGTTTATTACGGTTTATTACGGTCTGAGAACCATCAATACGTTGTTGTTTTGGCCCAATTCGAGCAAGTGCGGCGCACCCACTTTGAACAAAGCTTTCTCATGAATAAAGTTTCATGCAATTACGTATTTTCACGTTATGGTCTTTCAAAACGATTTTGTACATTTTTTTATCATTTCTGAAAGAGCTGCCGAATTCGGACGTTTGTAATGCCACGTTTAAACTTATCAAATCAACGTTCAACGGTTGCTTTCGAAGGGGCAGTCTCAGCCTCAGGACTTATGGAATGACATAATCGATTTAAATTACAGTGAAGAGGGTTATCAAGAAAGCTATCGTTGAATAGGAACTTGTGTCGTAATGGACCACTTGGTTGGATTGGGACTCGTTTATTTTTCTGTTGCAATTGAGTCCTGATGCTTTACTATGAATTCGAAGCACATAAACAAATGAAAAAAACCAGTAAATGGCATAGTATCATATATCTGTCTTCTTTTTTCCTTTGTCTACAGTACTGGCTATTTTTTCTTTGGCGCGGGCCTATTACAGGCGAGAATGGCAGATGATTTTATTTTATTTGTGTTCTGAATGATTGATATTATTACAAAGAAATTTCTAATAAGCTGACAATTTGAGGTGAATGAAATGCTGGCGGTCTCACTCAATCGAATAGCTTCATTAACTTTATTACAGAAAATATCAAAACAATTAATTGTCTTGATTCCGATATTGTTTATAATTTGTACGTACATAAAGTTTTTTTTATTATCTTTTCAATCTGTGCTGGCACCGACGCTTTCTCAACTATTCCGCGGTTTGCTTTTCTCGTCTTTACTTTCTCGCAGTTGCCAGGAAATTCGAGTACGTATTTGTGTTCCTTTTCATCACATATCATAATCTGATGATAAAAATTCCCTCTAGCTTCCTCGGGATTCGTACCTGAGGCCTCCCGATGCAAACGCCGAAGCTTTAATCATTGTGCCTTTTGGTCGGTGTATATGAAGTTATCCTCTGATTCCACCGTAGAAAAAAATCATCAGGACACACTAATTAATAAAAAATAGCTAATTTGATCTTTTGTGAAATTAGCCTAGCCCAGAATTTATTAGAAATGAATTTAAACACAAAAATTCATTTAGTTTCTTTCAAATTTTACGACTTTTAGCCGTGCAATCGTTATTCCTAACCAACTCTTATTTAACCGAAAATTATCATTAAATTTGGCACGTTAAAAGTATAAATTTGTCGGTTTAAGGTTATGTGGGTTTGAGACGGTCACAATCATGCCATCCTATTAGTAGAATTAGAGAAAAATCGTACAGTGGTGAGTTTGCGAAATTTGGCCCTAGACCTTATATCCATACAATTCGTTCGCACAGTTACCACGGCACGATTTTTCTCTAATTTTCTGAAAGTAAAGCATGAGTGTGACCATCTCAAAGAAACGAATTTAGTTTTTCTATTTAATTTCATTTGTAATAAATTCCGGGCTGGGCTAACTTCACATAAGAGAAAGTGCAATTTTTATTGATTAGGGATGTGTGATACATTTTTTATATTTTGGAAATCGTGGCACCAATTTATATACGAGTACGTATAATTTGCACCTATAGTATATGTTATTGTACTGCAGAATGTGCATGAGAACTTAGCATTGAGAATTGACTTTTTGTTCAATATTTGCGCGATATCGCATATTGGTTGTCCTTGCCTTGATGGAATATAACGTTCTTCCTGCTTAATTATTGTCATATATCACATAGTAGGATTTATGCAGTGTGATTTAATACCGTGAAGAACGTGTAACGGCTAATTGATGAATTGAAAACTGTCCTCTAGCACTAGCGGGAATTGATTGACAAGTTGTTGAGATTAGTTCCTCTTTAAAATTGATGGTCTGATCGTATGTTCTAATGCCTTCTTTAGATTCCCTTCAGCCGATGTGGTGTGAGGAACTATTGAGTAATTTTTTCTTGCTGATGGTGGGTTAGCACATCAATTATTTGCCTTATGGGTATCCTGTACTTCATTTGTGACTAGTATGTAGTGATAAAAAAACTGATTATTGATTTAATCTTCTCGTGACGTAGATGGTCGCCAACTATCGATTTTTCAGAAGGCTTTGTATTGTTCTTCGTTGTATTTTGTTTGAATGATATTTTTTCATAATATTGAGCTTTTCTCAAAGTCAATGAATCGAACATGTCGCCAAGGACGAAACTTACTGTGCCTTTAAAAATTATTTTACGGCGATGTTGTTGCTTAATAATTTTCTAGATCAACCTATTTCGTTGGTTTATAGTTAGAATTTGTCTTCTCAATTGTTGGTACATTACTACGCACATTGCTTAGTACTCATCCATTGTCTTTAGACCGAAGATGACTGCATGTTTTATTCAGGAAGTGAATGTAATGTACTACAATTGTCCATCTTGATGCAAGTAGTCTTATTATAGAGCCAATTTCTTCAAATTAGAGCCCTGGTATATTGTCTCAAAGTGACAATTGGATTTCTGGCCTTTATTTTGAAAAAGATAATCAAGCAGATACCAAAGTGATGACTTCGTAGGTAATGAAGTTCCAATCGGCTCCATTTTTTGCAAGTTAAGCAGCCATTCATTTACACTGTTATTGTTTTTTATTCTTTAATATTTTACTAAATCCCACAAGCTTGGTGTCGCAATCACAAGATCCTTTTAATCACAAACGTCTTGTTGATGTGATTCGGTTGAAAAGCGTTTCCATTTTTAAGCCGCTAACTTTAAGATGAAACGTCATTGTGGTCAATGAAATGAATACCGAAATATATGCCTTACAGAACTGTTGCAGCGGCCTTAGAGCTTCAAGCTGATATGCCCAGTCTTGTTTACTCCACATTTGGCGATGGTGGAGTGACTCCACCACCGTTTAACAATGGAAAAGTCATCAATTGATATATGAGTTTGATTTTCTTCCTCTGTTGCATACCAAGCGTTTTTTTCTTATAAAACGAATCTAGTTTTTGCGTTTAATGTCCAGTGATCTGTCTTCTTCCACGCAATGTTTTTAAGTGTGCTTCTTTGATGACCAATTTCGAGAAATCGTGAATTAGAAAATATCATTGGATGCTTCTCATTAAATAATACATTTTCATTGTGTAACCTTCCTCATGATTAAATTGTTTTTCTTTTTATCTTTGATAAACGTCGATTGCATTATACCATTGAGGGTACCAGCCGCACTATAACGAGGAAAATCTGTCTAAGTCGAATACAGTTGGGACCAAGACGCGTTTTCCCGTTCTTTGAGTATCTACAGCTGTTTCCGACCAGATATGTTGACTGACTGACGCTCTCTTGAGATGCCGTTGAATTGGTTGGGCATTTGAGTATTTCGGTTATCTTGTTGACCACGAACGTTTTTTAGTTTTGTGGCCCTTTTATCCAACCCAGATAAACATACCGAGATTCTGGATGCCCGAATCAACATCTTAACGTAGACTTTTTGATGAAGTAGCAGCTGGGGTTTACCATCCTACCAGTGCGGTTGATTATTATTTTGCTGTGCTAAGACATTTTTACCTTTAACTGGAATGTGTCGGCTGATGAGTTCCAGAATAGCTCTTACGTTTTAATAGTGTTATCGGTTTGGTTTAAATCTAAACCATTTTCTCTGAGGTTGTTTGGCAAATGTTGGATTATTGCTTTGTTTTTCTTCCCCCATTTTCGTAGGTTGAAGCCGTACTCTGCATAGGAAGATTATTGACAATCGGACAATCGTCCACATAAAAGTCTTCCAGGGCTACTTGTGATGTACGTTTGCATTCATTGCATTTGGGATTCGCGCCACAATATAAGATGAAAATTGGAATCTCTTCTGCTATGTTGATCTAATGAAAACTGTTTTGAATTTCGGCTGTGAGCGCATTCTTATATTTCCGCCATCTTAGTAATATCTTTGTAAAGTCGTCTTGAATTTTCGGCCCAACTAGCAACAACTGATTCAGAAAAACATTTGTTGATGTTTTGCCATATTCGTCATATACCACTCATAAAGCTTAGTTGTTATGCTATCTTGCTAAAGTTCAGTGTAGTGCGGCATATGATAGGTTTGTAAGGCATCAATCTGCAAATTTTCTAATACTAATACCATGTGGCCGGATTTGACTTATTCGTTCATGAATTGGAGATATCTTAGGAGATATCCTCCTAGCCGCTAGTGTGGCTTAAGAGCCTGGATCCTCCTTATTTATAAATGTAAATGTAGATGCCTCATATGTAAAGATTCTCAGTTTAACTAGGACAGTTGTAAGGAGCACGAGATCTGAATCATGTTTCAGTGTAGACTCAATGTTTAGTTTTGTATAGCAAGTATCTTGCAAATGTTTTTGGTGCAATAGTAAATGGTGTGTACCTTTGCACCTTGATCATTTCATTGCAGTAATGTAATTTAATGTCTCGCGGTTCTAAGGAAGTTCTACATAGTTTATGTGGCATCACTATTTGATTTCCTTTAGAACGGCTTAGGGTTTATGGACACCGTGGGTACATATTAATTCTTTATGTTTGTATTGGGTCCACGTTTTGATTTCCCACTGATTTCAAAAATTGTGATGTAGATTGAAACTTTTTTTAATATTCATTCTGGCATTTCTTATATAGTGTACTCGGTAGCTGTATCGTGCAAAGACTTAATGGCGGTAGCAGAATCTGTATTTGTTGTCGGTTGATTAAGTTTGTTGTCGGTTGTTCAACAGGTAAGAAACTATATTATTCCACAGATACTGAATCCGTTTTATAAAATATTCGATGCCGATGTCTAATTTTATCCGGCTAGATGTAAGTGATTTTGTAACTTATCTGCTTAGTATCGCAAAGTTAACTAAACTTTCGCCAAAATTTAATATAGTTTTTGATTAGTTAATTTGTACCTTAACCGTTAATAATGATCGTCATATAAATTCTGCACAAAAAGTGTGTTCAATAAATAATTGATGCGAATATTAATTTTTGCTGTGCCATTCAGAATTTTTACGATTCGCGATTGATGTCTGTTGCTCTAAATTAAATAATCGAAAATGTGTCTGCTTCAAATTAAATAAATAAAATTGGTTCATAAAACACATGTTCGCCATTAGAATAAATTAAGCGATAATTAAAAATTTGTAAAATCATTAAACATGACCGTATGTCACCAATTATATGCCATTTAGGCATACCATATGAAACCGAATACGTAAACCACACCGATTACGTACACTTATGACCATCATAAATCCAGATCTTAATTATCGCACAAATTTTATGTGTAAATAAATAAAGATGCCGTAATTTCAACTTCCTTGTCACCCGGTTTAACACAAATTACCCAAAGTGTATACATTAAATTCCAGTTCGCCTCTCCGTATAAATGTTTGGGATACCATTTGATTTGTTGACATTTTCGGTGTGTGGTGGTGGTCTGTTGGTTTGGTGGTTTATTTAATATGTTGGACCAAAAAGAATGCGGAGAATACATATCGTTGTAATATTTCTTGTGTTTTTTAAAATTTATTAGATGATTTTTATTTTTATTTTTTCTACTGTATATGCTCCTGCTATTTGGTATTTGACTTCTCGAACGGCAGAAAGGAGTACGACAAAGCGAAGAAATATATCCAATTGGAAATATATAATGCAATTAATTTATATATACATTTTGGCTGGATGCTGGTGCTGATTTTTGTTGGGAACACAAATTTATTAGACTGGATGGAGTAGTTTCGTTGCCGCTGTTCGCATAGATGATGAAGTAATATGTACCAACAACGAACGATGGGATTTTGCTTATATATTTTATGTATGTTATGTGTTTAGTGTTTCGTTGTGTGAAATTTAAGTCAAAAAGTCAACACATTTTGTTAGAGAAATTAATGTTTCAACTAAATTACTGGTTTTGATTTTTTGGAAACTTAAAAAAAAATTTGTTAAATTTATGATCGGGTTTGTGAGTCTTCTACGGTAGCATAATTTGTATAAATTTGGTTGGTTGGTTTTATAGAAGAATGATTATGGCATTGAGTATCATTGTATATCATTTGGATGTACATAAAGTGTTTGGTTTTCATCTAAATGTATGCCACAATGCCTCTTGATTTATTGTCATTTGAGCTAAAAATTTATCATGATGCATTTTACCACAATATAATAATTGCGGTACGGTATGAAAAAATTATTTTACCAAAAACATATTCACTGACGAACAACCTAAAACTATAATTCCGTCTATATATAGAACAAATTTTAAATTCTATTTTTAAATACGAAATCCACCAACACAAAAATAACACTTTCAAAATCGGAAACTACATTTTTCCAATTAATGTTCTGTTTTTCCAGAAAGTACGTTTATAAACAATTTTTCTTTCAGCATTTCCATCTGAAGCGATCCAACTACAACACTCATGAAAATAGAAAATTTATGTGTGTCATTCGAACGACACAACATCGTACATGTTGTATTCAAATTAAATTCTAATTACATGACGTTGGAATTTTAATAATTTCTACATTGATTGTTTCTATTTTTATTTAATCCTATTTATTTAATATTTAATGTTCTATAAATATTTTTTCGGTGAAGCTTGTGAAAAATTAATCATAACTAATTTTGATTTTTTAAAGGAAATTGGAAATTTCGTGTTCAATGTATGTTTACAGGTCCAAACTGTGTATACACCAAATACTTTACGTATATCATAAAGGGCATATGAGTTTTAAATTTCAACACCTACGTATGAGGTTTATGTATTATTACAATTTGTAATTATGTTAACCTTGATATTAATACTTTTGATTTTATGTCTTTGATATACGATTACGTAAAAAGTAAAAAATGGTCACAGCTGGATTTTCGAGTTGATCATAAATACCGATCAATTCAATCATTCATCATACACCAAAAAAAAAAATTGATTTGAAAAGACATAATGAATACTATATAGGCTACCAGTTTCGAATGTCTGTCTATTGTGTTTATAATGAGATTCGTATTTGAGATAGGAAATTTGTAATAATGTACGGATGTTGTTAAAACGTATATAAAACGTGTGTGGGTGAGAATTTATTATGCTTTGTACAAAAAATTGTCAACGTGAATCATACGATTGTCGGATATAATATGGAGGGGTAAATATAATGTGGCCCACACCCGACTTTCTCTTAGCACTAATTTATACAAAGTTCTCGAATACACCACATACGATTTCTAAAGCAAAACACCAAACTTACCGAACTTTTGCTAAAGTGGAAATCAAACAATCCCAATCCCTGTTGAAATTTAAACTTACAATTCTTTGTCGATTTTTGTATATGCCAAACTTTTCATTATCATTGCAAACATTGAAAAAGCTGTCATGGAAGCTGCTGTTATTTGCTTTCCCGAAACCATAAGTACAAGATCAATCTCATAACACACTGATCGATAAACTCGGATAGCTGACTTTAACCAAAGGATCGTTTAGAGTACACTCTCTGCGGACAGCCCTTGAAAACTGTAATAGAAACCGAGAAACCATACAACTCAAGCTCAACTATGCGATGCTTAAGCGTGGATTCAATCCAATTCACAAGGTAATTATTAGTGACAAACGAGGTGCTGTACTATCAAACGCTCCCGCGATGTCCAAATAGTAATTACTGAGTGTACCTTTAATCCTAGAAACAAGTTTATAGAGCACCGTTTCTCATAGCTTACCCTCTCTGTAAGCATGCTGTACGTTTGTTAGGGAAGCTAATACAAAAATGGTCCCTAATAAATCTGTCAACTATTTTTTCTAATAGTTTCAAAAAGATCAACGACAGATTGATTGGACGAAAACTCTTAGGATAAATATAGTTAGACTTATTGGCTTTGGGTATAACTATTGGGTGGCCCAATCTAACGTTTGCAACTTAATTAGGCTCTAATTCAAAGACGAATTAATATTTTATATAGCAGTTTGTTTTATTAGACAGAGTAGACATTGTCGTTATCCATAGAAGACAATTTCATTCAAATGGCTTCCAGGGCTGGCTTTACAGTACCCCATTATGTCAACCCAATTTTTAGAACATTATCGATTGTATGGGCTCCTATCTCTTCAAGGACAACTTTTATTTGATCTTTCAAGTCTTAGATAGTCTTTGGATGGGTAGCATAACACTTATCCTTAACGGCTCCCCACAAAAAAGTCCAACGGAGTCTAATCGCAGCTGCGTAGTGGCCAATTAACGTGTCCATTACGGCTGATTATTCGATCCCCGATGACACTGTGCAAAAAACGATTTTTGCGTTTGCTGTATGGAAAGTTGCGCCGTCCTGTTGAAACCAAATGTCGTATGTGTCTTCCTGAACTCTGGATAACGAAAACTCGTTTTTCATGGCACGGTAACGCTCGCTATTTACTGTAAGGGCGGATCTTTGCCTATTTTCGACTCAAACATTCACTCGTTGTGGATGCATCGGCTTCTCTATGGTTACGTGTAGATTTTTTGAGCACCAATTGCGACAATTTTGCTTATTGGCGTAATTTACGAGTTGAAAATGAGCTTCGTCGGAAAAGATGATTTTTGGGTAAAAATGCTCATTTTCTTCCAAGATCTTTACAGTCAAATTTCCAGGTTCACGAACTTGCTTCACAAATTAATCCACAAATTGCCTTGTATAGGCATCTCATGTCTACTGAATTTTCCACACTGTTTGGGTAAATTTTCAATATTTCGTAAATGTCCAACATTAAACTAATTATCTGTCATGACACGAATGACGAAAGTGCTGCCACACTCAAAATAACCGATAGATAAAATTGCAAACGCTAGATGAACCACCCGTTTCTACTCTTTCCCTGCCCCTAGAGTAAGGCTTGTGAATATGGAATACAAACTCCACATATGAGACATGTGGAATACAACAACAATCTGTAATGTACAATAGTGTACGAAATCATAGCTTTTGGTTTACCACTGTTAGTATTTAATCCAGAAAAACACCACCAATAAGATAAGGCTCCTGAGTGAGACAAACACCAAACTTACTGAGATGCAGGTTAATCTGTTTTATATTGAGCATGGACATCATAATAGATGATGCAATCGGGTTCATCAATAATTGAAACAATTTTAGGATCCCACGTAGGACCGGGAACTCAAGTACATAAAGCAAAGGCTTAGACGGATCACCTAAGTCAGTTGACAATATATGCAGATATCTGTAGTAGACAACCTCACACAACCACTTGCGGGTCACTGTTGGCGCATTTAAAAATTATGGCATTGTCAGACATGTAAAATCCCTAGAATTGCGGAATAAAATTACCAGTTTCAACGAAAACGAATAACTAATTTTTATCGTTATATTTATCTCCGTGGATTCAGCGACAGTATGCCCCAGAAAGCGCGGTTTTCTGGCTTACATTTCAAGAGTAATGTCAGACGGAACTCAAGCGTGACCACGGTGATAGGTGAGATGTCTGATTTTCCTTTTATCAAGCCACACAACATACGTAAGACGTAACATCCCATTTTATAGATGCCAGCGATTCCTCAAGCGTGCAGCTGAACCTCATGATTAACTTCAGCATCCGAACCAAGTGGGGCCCATCAGAACTCGACTTTACTAACTCTATGTTGAAACCACCAACACTCAAGCGATTCTAAGGCTCAATGTCGGACTCCGCGGTTCCATAAGGTTAAACACAAATTGAGCAAAAGTTTAACCACCTGTGGAGAAAATAGATATCAATAAAGTAAACAAGCGAGGATGACTGTATTGGCTGGCCCAAAAAATTTAAAAACTGCATACTTGGCTAGTTATCCTGAAAATGTTTTCACTACAGCGTGTTACGATAAGATTTGATTTTAAAATCCATATACTTGCATATGCAAAGAAAATTTGCTTCCAAATTAAATTTTTTGTGTATTTTAAAAATTTATTGATATCACGTCAGATTTTAAAAAAAAAAATACGAAAACATTTTCTTCAATCGTGTTTCAGGCCATCTGAATTGCCTGAGACTTCGGACACGATCACAAGGTTGTGAATGCCATCTAGAGTCTAAAAAATGTAGCTCCATTTCTAAACGAGTTGGAAAGAAGATTCGGCCAGACTCAGTATATAATTTTTTAAGAAAAGGTTTTCACAGAGACTTCGGCCACTATCACAGGTAATCTGTATAAAAACCGACAACACAATAAAATATCTTTAAATTTTTTGTTGAAAATCGCTACGTATTGAGTCTGAAACAAACTTTATGTATAGCTCGTACAGAAATGTCGCTACAATTTTTAGATTCCAGGTGGTCTACACTGTTTTATGACAGTAGCCGAAGTCTCAGGTAATCCTTATGAAACCGCCACGGTTGAAAACTTCTAAATAAATTTTTTGTTCAAAATCGTTAACTACTGAGTAATGAACTTGCTTTTGCTTTCCAGCTCGCACTGAGATACTTCGTGGCTGTGGCCGAAGTCTAAATTAATCCCTGTGAAAACCGCCACAGACAAAAAAAAATTTACATAACTTTTTGTTGGAAATCGTTACTTTGTGATAGTAGCAAGCTCAGGTAATCCCTATAGAAACCGCTACGGAAGAAAATCGTTAGAATAATTTTTAGCTAAAATCGTTACATACTGAGTCTGGTAGGAATCGTTTTTCAGCTCGTATAGAAATATGGTTACATTTTATGGATTCCAGATGGCTTATTCTACTTCTTGATAGTGGACTAAGTCTCAGGTAATCTCCATGAAAACCGCCGCCAGAAGCGACATATTTTATTTAAATACTAAGTCTAACACGAACCTTCTTTCCAGCTCGTATAGAAACTACATTTTTTGGATTCCAGATGGTCTACACTACTTTATGACAGTAGCCGAAGTCTCAGGTAGTCCTTATGAAACCGCCACGGATAAAAATTTCTTAATAAATTTTTTGTTCAAAATCGTTAAATACTGAGTCATGAACTTGCTTTTGCTTTCCAGCTCGTACTGGGCTACGTCGTGGCTGTGGCCGAAGTCTAAATTATTCCCTGTGAAAACCGCCGCAGACAAACAATTTTTTACACTTTTTGTTGGAAATCGTCACTTACTAAGTCTGGCACAGATCTTCTTTCTAGCTCGTACAGAAATGGGGTTACAGAAATTGGGATACAGATTTTGGATTCCAGACAGTGGTCGAAGTTCAAACCTTCACATGGTCTATACTTCTTTGTGACAGTAGCAAGCTCAGGTAATCCCGGTAGAAACCGCTACAGAAGAAAATCGGCAGAGTAATTTTTAGCTAAAAATTGTTACATACAGAGTCAGGCAGGAATCTGGTTTCAGCTCGTATAGAAATAGGGTTACATTTTATGGATTTCAGATGGCTTACTCTACTTCTTGATAGTGGTCTATGTCTCAGGTAGTCTTGGTGAAAACCACCGCAGGAGGCGGCTTATTTTATTTAAATGCTAAGTTTAACACGAACCTTCTTTCCATCTCGTATATAAATGGAGCTACATTTTTTGGATTCTAGATGACCTACACTGCTTTATATCGCGTTTGAAGTTACACCTAACTTAATCCTAACCAACAAAAGCAGACGAAAATTTGTATGTATTGGTTAAAAAGTTAAAAGAGAATGTCATTTAGGCGAAATATTGAATTTGTGAACTACATGAATTTCAATAATTATTTATTAGGTTCAACATTTATTAGGATGGGATATAAGAATTTAATATTTTCTTAAAAAGTTGCATATTTCGAGACCTAGTATGTTTATCAAGAATGTTATTATGTTTTTCTGATATGTCTAGGTTAGGACGGTCTATATTCCAACCCATTTGAAAAGCTAATAATTACTGCGCGATCAAATTAATTTGTTGTTAGTCTTTCTTGCTGTTAATCAATTTCTTAAGAAAATCCTAACTTCTCAGGTTAGTAAAGACTAACAAAAAATTAATTTGATCGCGCAAAAATTATTAGCTTTTCAAATGGCTTGGAATATAGATAGTCCTAACTTAGACCTATCAGAAAACATAATAACATTTTTGATAAACATAGGTCTCGAGATATTACGAGTATATTTCTTAAGAACATATTAAATTCTTATATCCCATCCTAATAAATGTTGAACCTAATAAATAATTATTGAAATTGATTTAGTTCACAAATTCGTTTGTTTTTGTTGGTTAGGATTAAGTTAGGTCTAACTTCATACGCGTATACGAGCTTGTGCTAAACTAATCCTCAAGCTAGTTCTTTACTGGTTAGGTCTAACTTCACAGGCATGCTTTATGACAGTAGTCGGAGTGTTTGGTAATCCCTGTGAAAACTGCCGCATAAGAAAATGTTTTTTATTTTTATTTTTTCAAAATCTTACGTAATATCAATAGACTATTTTGAGTGCAGACCAATTTTTTTGAATCGTCACTAAATTTGCTTTGTATTTGATTTTAATTTTTAATGCAGAAGTAAAAAAAAAATCGGGCTAAGAAGTAGAGGTTACGCAGTTTTTCTAAATGTATCGGCCTAGCGCGAAAATATTATTTATTTAGCAAAGACATGCATTTTTTTATTTCGGGCTAATTTTCGACTGGCTCCTACAGGATAACCAAAAATAAATTAAATCTGTGTAAGAACAAAATTTATAGTAAACGGTCTATTAAAGTGTCCGGCCATTTAACTTACGTCACGCTCGTTACATGGTGTGTTCTTTCATTATCTAATTTATATAAACATGATGGAAGTGTTGATATACTGTTAAAGAAATAAGAATTAGAAGAAAAATATTACTTCACTGATTCAAGCAATTACTGAATGTCTTTTAACACGGAATTATGCACTATAACGCACCACAGCTCACAAAGCAAACAAAAAATCACCACGAGAATAAGTAAACTACATAATTACTACTCCTAATCGACTTTAATACTCGCTCGTTATTTAGAAAAAAAAAATTACATTTCAACAATAAACCGTTCTATTGTTGTACGAACAACATTTGTATAAATAAAGGCGACATTTCAAAGAGATCCACCAGACCTGTTAAATTCTCGAGTCAACATTCTAGTTTTTCCCCCATCGCGATGCGCCACCAAAGCTCGTACAAAGTAAATTTTAATTTACTCCTCCTATCTTTCCTCGCTTTCATAATGATAAATATTGATTTTTCAATCATTCAATAAACTTTTGTATTAAAACAAAAACTCATGCCTCATAAATTTTTAATTAGTTTTCTTATATTTATTAATATTATGTATAAAAAGAATAAGATAAATATTTTAATAAAGAAATTGAACAAAATAAAAATTCTTTTGATCTATTTTTTCCCATTTTAACGACCAGACGGAATCTTCTTTTTGCTTCTTCTTTTGCTTCCAGATACACAATAATAAAGGAAAATATCTTGATAATTATCTATTCCGAATAAAAAAATAAAATTTTAAATTATAATAATTGTTGTGTAGTAATATTAATAATACATAATAGATTAAATATGTCTATTAAAAGCCAACAACAAAAATCGAAATGATTAATTTAAGGTTTGTTAAATTATTGAAACTAAATTAATAGTTGAAACTTTTTTTAAAATAAATAAAATTAATTCTTTTATAACACACAGGTAAAATATAGTTTAGTGTTTATGGTAATCGAAGGTGAGACGAAACCAGAAACTATAATACATTTTTAGTTTTGTATTTATTTCTATATATAGACAAACTCTAGATAGGGCTCCTATATAGATATATACATATACAGATTGGGAGTTAAACCCGTAAAATACACCAAAATTTTGAGTGAGAAAAATTCGATTTAAATATTTTTTGTTGGGAGTTTTTAAATAATTTATGAGCAACATATTTTATTTTTAATAAAATTATATAAATATTTATTTATTTGTAATAACAAGTTTTTAGATAAATCGTCACAAGGGAATTTTACGGATTTTAAAAAATTTTGTACATAAAATTTATATTGAGGTTGTGCTAAAAATCGATAACCTCCATTGTCTCTCTACATACGAGTATATGCGCTTATCATGTGTTTTATGTGTACGGTATACGGTGTTAAATGGAGAGTGATGTACTTTAGAAAAATACACCAACAAACCGATATAATAAATCTTTAAGAAAAGTTTGTGTTGTGTGTTCCTCTGTTGTGTAATATGGGTGATAAATATAATGACAGATTATCTATTCTACCTATATATAGCGCCTAGCTAATATATAGGATTAAGTGTCTAGATGGCATATGCAACATAACACTTGTGTTTTTCTTGCAACTTATCTCGTCAATTTACACCTGTCATATTTTGTAAAATTTAATAATTTTATTGATTTTTTAATGTAGCAAATTTCACAATGTCTATTGTAACTCTATACCTTTGAGAGTTGATGATATATATTTTATGATGTTCTAAATTCCCAAAAAATTAAAATGTTTTAAAAGTATCATACGAGTAAGTGGGTGTTAATAAACAAATTATAATTTAATTAATTATGTTCTTGTTCAACATTTAGAAATATATGGAACAGTTTCAAAACTATATAATTACAATATTGTGCGTCTACGCGTATTTCGGAATTATCTACATGTTGATGTCGAGAATAATGTAGACAATTTGTTTAACCTGCTTAGACTCTGTTGATAATAATTGGTAGATTAAGTAGACTATTTCCCACTGTTTTTTCAGCACGAGGTTGCCATCTTATAGACTTCCAGTTCAAATTAGTGTTTTCCCAAATTTTAGAAGTTAATAATAGGTTGGGGAAAAACAAATCCATTGTTTTTCACTAGATGGCTTCAGTGGCATTTATCTCATGCCGTATTTATCGATGTGAGTCATACTTATACTCGTTGGAAAGTGGGATTCATAAACAAAGACAAAAATTCGCGATAATTTACAATTTGCTTCGAAAAAGGCGAAAACGCAAGTCAGGCGGCTGAAATTATGAATGGATGATGACTATGATCCCGATAGTGTCCGAGTATCCGTTCCGGTAATGTCTATATCAAAGATTCACTACACACTGAAAGGCCTACCGTCGAAAATGTCAATAAAATCCTGGAAATTATCGAAGTAGGCCGGCAAGCGAGCTATCGTAATCTCGCCCAGGAGCTGAAGATCGAACACAAAACAGTTTTAAACCATATGCATGGCCTTATGCTTATACTTCAAAACGAACCTCGATGTTCCGGTGCCGCATGAGTTGATGCAAAAAAATATTTGATGGACTGTGATTCCATTTGCGGATTCTTGGCCAAACGGAGCGAAATCGAGTCATTTCTGAAGCGGGTAGTGACTGGTCAGGATGCTTAAGCTATGTGTTTGATGGGATTACGTGGAAATCATCTTATTTGAGCTGCTGCCTCATGGCCAAACGCTCAATTTGAACCTCTACTGCCAGCAATTGAATCGACTGAAGGCAGCAATCGGCATGAAAAAGCCTGAATTAGCCAATAAGAGAGGCGGCGTGTTCCACCTGGGCAACACACGCAAGAAGTTACGGGAGCTTGGTTGGGAAGTTATTATGCATCCACATTATAGTCCGTACCAGGTGGCAAACAATTTTCATGTCTTTGGTAAATGGCCTCAACAGGTGCTTGTAAAATCTAGCTATCTCAGTTTTTTGGTAATAGGGACCAGACGTTTTGAAAAAGCGCTATAATGAAATTGGCTTATAAAAGGCAACAACTTGTCGAAAAAAACAATGATTGTTACCACGTTAAATAAAGCCCCGAAATAAACGTAAAATTAATGGATTTATATTTCCCCAATCTAATATTAAACTCTTACCAATCAAATGGGTGAGATTAGTACATCAAACATTTTTTTATTCGCAATGCTATTTGCTTTATTCGTTACTAAACTCTATATTACATGGTATTAAAGGACAAATGAATAACGTTTTCACTAGAATAGTAGATTTCACTATTTCGTGATTTCTTTTTACAAATATAATTATTTTGTAAAAATAATACACGAACTACACTAATCTGTTAAAAAGCTTAATTTTGCAATGGTCAAAGTAGTACCTGCCAATAAGTGAAAAGCTACTAGCTTTACCCGCCTCAAGTAGTTGATATTAAAACTATAACAAGTTGAGCCTATAAATAAATCTGTCGGCTTAGATTTGTCCAAACCTTCAAATATTTTGGTTATTACAGTATGGTGCAAATTTCAGCAATCATTTAAGTTCGATATCGATCCCCTATATATGCGATACTGAATGAAATTTTTAAAGAACCATTACGTACTAAACTTTATTTTGTGTTTTTTTAATATGAATGCATTGCCTATGCTTATCCATCGTGAATTGTATTAAGTCTATGCGGTAGTATACAGCCCGACCAACTATAGCCCAGCAGCTCGTCTGGCCATTTTGTGAACTGGTGTTGGCGAAATTAAATAATCTTGCTTACAAATTCAAGATCAAAACATTAACCATTTCAGTAGTTTGTCCCGATAATGTTTGACCTAACATAAGATTTCGTGCACTCGGTGGAGTGAATTCTCGATAGTTTCGCGAACACAGGTAGAATCTGTATATTTCGCATGATTCTCATATCACTCAATAAATTAACGTGCTCCACTATGTTTCGTGAATTTGACCTTAGGGGTTTAATATGATCCAGTAAGATTTCCTGCCACGTTATTTGTACGGTGGTGAAATATTTCCTATAAACCTTCTTAAAAAAAATAAAACTATTAATATTTTGTGACGGTTTGTAAAACTACACAAATTATACACCATGGATGAAAACTAACAGAAAAATATCATTCCATTGAGAGAATCATTCCATCTAGAGAAACCGAGGGGATATACTAAACTAAATTGGTAAAGAGAACAATTTGCGTATTGTATGATTTTTCCGAGCATTTTACCAAACTCCAGGAAAACTGATACGACTAAGCGCACTTTTGAGTTGTTATGGCTTAAAATTCACAGATAAAGAAATTAATTCCTTTGTAAATTAATTCCTTGTTTCTTTAAAAAAAAAAAGTGATTAAAAGCGGCTGTTACATAATTATCAACCAATTCTTTCGTTTGTAGGATGACTAAGCAAAGGCAAAATAAGCATGGGTATCTCAACATCAAAAATTCCATTCAGTAACTTTACCTCTTATTTATCGCATTTATTTGCTTTAATTGCACTGAGTGAAATCATGGATATTTTCAAATCTCTATGACTGTAAAACACCCACTTCATATTTTTCACCAAGTAAGTTAATCATTCGGTAAATTATTTTGAAGTAAACCTAATAGCCCTGCTTGACTGTGTTCTAAAGCTTCGTTATAGCAATCTAATTTAAAAAATCATCTTTCTTCTATACTTCTAAATTAAATTTATAATAGCAAACAAGTTTTGTTTTATCGAGTGCTAACTGAAAATACTTTAGACGTGTGGTTTAATACTTTGAATTTCTGCTGAAAATCTGAACGAAAACCTTGTTACCCTTATATTCGTACAGAGTTAATTCTGCGAGATTGAAAGATAATTCGTTTATCTTTTGTTAGTAACACGAATAACTTCTCAATGTCTTATGTTTAAAAAACCATATATGTGAAGCACACGATTTACAAAATTGTATTTACTATGTTGTCCTTCGTTAATTATAGATCGCTACAGATTGAAACCGTAAACAAATCCTGACTATTTTAAGCACTTGAAATGGAGAACACCATTGCCATTCTCAATAAATTCCACCTCAATAGCATATTGCAGAATGTAGAAAACTACGAAAGATTATTAAAATCGGAGTACACTCTGGGGCGGTATGTTGTATCGTTTCTCGTCTTAGTTTGTCTCATTTATTATAATAAAATGGCTTCACCCAAATAAATGCACAAAAAGTATCGCGATTTCAACCTTTCAGTATAAATATGTTCTCTGTTCTTTTTCCAAACTTCAACAAACAAATGACCTAGAAAAATTTCAAGTGATTTAACCTAAATAAACAAATCGAGTAATCATAGACACCGTAAAATATAGCAGCGTTGTGCCGTATTGTCTACATGGCGTAATTAATACACTGTCTACACGTGTAGACAATGTATTCGAAAATTAAATAAATCGAAAATAAGAATGACACAATTATTAGAAAATCAATGCATAGGGCATGTCTGCTATCTTCACGCCGAATTATCTACTAGAAATATGACGTCATCAGTGGTAAGATTAAATACAGAATATATTGAGAGATGGCAGTACACATTTTTTGAATGAATTGTTTTTTGGTCGTGCATTTCATATATAAATTCCGACTTCTATACATAAATTCCGGTTCTTCTACTAGATGGCAACTCTTAAGTGATCATTTTTGTTCGAATTTAGTCGAAATCCTACTACAATTATTACAAGTGGCACGTATTTATGTTACTCATCGGGTAACGGTTTACTTTAAGAGTTAGTTGATGAACCGGAATTTATGTATAGAATTCGGAATTTATATTTAAAAACAGTGCACTATCGAAAAACAATACATTCGAAATGTCTGTACTGCCATCTCTCAAAATATTTATAGCAAGCCACAAAAGATTACTAAGTGACTTGCCGTTTCCTTATACATTGACATGCTCTCCATCTGCCATTGAAATCAAGTTATACCATTCAGATTCCAACAGTTGTGCAAAGTTGTGGTGGCGCAAATTATTAATGTCTTGTATTGCAATATGTCATGATTTTGTCCTTTTTAATTGCGCGACTTTATTTTTTAATGTACCATTTGCTACTTTTAGTGGTTTTTATGATGCCCCCGTATTTTATTTAAATTTATGGGCATTCATATCAAATTAGTTTTTTTTTTGGTTTTTAATTATTCAATTGAATTTTAATAAAATATGTTTAAATTTTTTAAATTATTACAACCAATTTCAAATCACAAAAGTTATCAAAACGCCAATTAATTGAAGGTGTCCCTCACTGAACGCAATGTTTAATTGTCGTTCTAGCAATTTTTTTTTTTTGTTAAAGAAAGTGTTAATTGTCCAGTGGATTTAATGTCCTTTGAATGTCAACTAATACCTCCCTTTTCATTCACACACCACCCATTCACCTACTCACAATATTACAGTATACCTGCACATTGCAAGCTCCATATTAACTTGTACACTGTCATTTTACGAACTTCTGTTCGTAATTTTGTTTTATGAATTTAGTCGTATTAATGGCCGGTTGCACTGAAAAATTACTAATGGCCAATTAGTTGTGCGCAAGTCAAATGTTTTATATGATCAGAAAAAACTCAATGCAACCTTGATTAAATATATTTTATTCCATGGAAATATTTAACCATTAGTTAAAAAGTTATTCAATCAAAATTGTCCAGTTAAATATTTCTATGGAATAAAATATATTTAATCAGGTTTGCGAAAACATGATAGGAACCAAGCACACAATTTATCGATAAAAATATCAACATAAAAAATAATTTTTTAGAAGAAACTGGAGAAGGCAAAGGCTGGTTTGCTTGACTTATTCTGGTTTTAAAGTGAACCATATTCATCAAGACAAAATATTTTTATAGTTTTGTTATTTGACCACCCAGTAAAATCAAAGGCCTTCTGCAAACTTATTTGGAATTTTATGGATATTTTATTGAGTTTTTTAATCGATAAAATTTACGCTTGGTTCTACCCCAGATTTCATATAAAACATTTAACTGACGCGCAACTAACCGGCTGTTAGCCATTTATCTGTGCAACCAGCCATAAGACACAAGACATTAGTAAGTTTAGTCATTTACGGCACGGGCAGAATTTAATCATTACTTGTCTTCTAAATTTTGTTAGTGGGTATTAAATTACATTTCATACGACAGAAATTTCAAAATAGTTGGCTCAAGCTCAAGTCAAAATGTTCATGTCACCTCTATTCATTTATTGCATAACCTACTTTTTGTAATAATTTTCCTAGTTTAAGGTGCAAATCAATAGCATATATTTGTAGGGCTATTGGACATTGCAATTCGATTCTACTTGACGCATACAGGAATCTCAGGTTGAACTTGTAATGTAGTGGAACCTAAAGCTTAATAGCCAAACATTCATCAATTTAGTTTATTCTGAATTCATCAACAATTTAACTTGGACTTAAGTATTCAAATTAATACGGGCATTGGTAGTGCATTGTCATTCTTATACGGTCAACTTATAATAAACATCTTGCCGTGTTATAATATACAAGTACAAACACAAAACAAAATAATATTCTACATTTATCTACCAATAATCTACTTTCTTGACATATTCTACGCCAAGTGCCTACATTGTCGACGCCAAAAGCAATTATCTGCGCAATTATCGACTAATAATTTCATGAATTTGTTATTTGCATTTGTACGTGAAGATTTTGGAAATCAAAACTGATTCGAACAAACTATTTTGTTTGCCTACCACTGACAGCTACTTGTACAATTGGTTTATTTTATAATTCAACCCGAGCAGGCAGTGCGCTGTCAAAAAATACTGCGTGTTTTTTATTCAACCTGGGTAGTTTTACTCTGCACACTACGTATTTATTTGTGAACTTACACCGTGTATACCCAGTTGTTTAAATTTTACTCGGAAATGAATGTCGGTGTACAAAGAGTGTGCAAAGTAGAAAATAATTTTTACTCTATGCACACCGGATTATTTGGCACTGTTCAATCTTTGCTCGGTGTACACTACGCGGAGTAAGCCGGGTTGAATTAAAAAATAGACAAATTTCTCAGTGTTATGGAGTCGAAAATCCTAAAGTTTAACAAAAAAATTTTTATTTATCTTTATTTTATAAATCTTTTAACATTATATAAAAATCCCGAGATTGTCCAAAAATGTAAAGTTTTTCCTATATAACCATATTTCAAATTTTGGCTTATTCTGAGTGATTGTCAGATATTACTTTTCATCGAGATGAGGTTACCAAGACGTTGGAAATTTAGTTACGAGCGAATGAAACATTGAATTCGGTGCTTTAAATCTGCACCGACCAAATGAGCCTAAACAACCTAGCCTATACCATAATTTGTTACACATTTATTACAGCAAATCCCAATTTTGTTAGGCCAGTTTAGCTTATAAGACCACCGAAATTATTAAAGGTGGTAAAATCGACCATTAAATTACAAATTTGAAGCCATTATATTCAGAAGCCAATTCCGTCAAACCTGACATAAAAATAATTTATTACACACCTGGTTACTTCAATATCTGGTGGCGATCTGGTGTATTATGTTATTGTAAGTGGTAAAATCGAACTTTAAATTACGTATTTGAAGCCGTCACCGTCTGGAGTTAATTACGTTTAACCTGACTCAAAATTAATTTATTACACACTTGAATAAGATTGACCTAGTAGCGGTCTAGCGTAATAAAATATTAAACCTGATAAAATTAACCTTCAAATTACAATTTGAAGTCTGCATCGTCTGATGCCAATTCCGTGTAATCTGACCAAAATATAATTTATTATACACCTAGATAAGTTTACCTACCATCTACAAGGCTTATAGAGCAATATTTAGCCCAATATATGGTGGCAGTCTAGCGTAATAAATTTCAAAGGAGTGGTCTTGAACTAACCAATGAAATGTAACTAAATGGTTATAAATTTTGGCCCAAAAACCACCCCGATATCATAGCTACATTAAAAGTTACAATTTTGTCGGTGCAGGTTTAATTAGAAGCTAAACCGACCGCACTCGTTCCTCGAAAACGGTAACTGTCACAGAATCGGGATTTGTTGTATAACTGAATTCTTTAAACTAAAAAATTCGGTTGTCTCATCAGATTGCTGTATAGTTAAACAATAAAAATATTGAAAACCCTTTGAACTTACATACAAAGTATAATTCCCAATACTTTGGCGACTTATTATGATTCGCTACGCATTTGCCGACCCTTTCGTAACCCCAAACTTTATTGTACTAAACGTCATGGTATCTCATCTCGTTGAAAAAGTAATATCTGGCAATCACCCAGAATAACCCAAAATTTCATATAGAAATCGCATGCATGCGTTACGTATTTTATATACAATAAAATTTTAGGTTACGAAGGGGTTGACAAACACGTGGCGAATCATAATAATTCGCTAAAGCATTGTGATTCTACTTTGAAGGTAACTTCAAATAACGGTAAAATATTCATATAAATTTATATCGTCAAAGAATTTGGAAAATAAGTGCATCATCATAACTCTAACTAAACTAGGCTAAATCAGACTGTAAGATATATACACAGATCATTATGCTGTTTGTCATAAAAACCTTTGAATCGATTAGTGAAACCAACCAACACTGGCGGCATACAGATATAGCGGCAACCACATTGATGTTGTCAAACAATTTGGTTTTGCCTGCTTTAAATTCAGATTCACGTTACAACCACAAAAATATTCCAGGGGTATTTGTGTGATTTTTCCAAGGGAAAATTTAGTATTGTGTGATAGAGTAATGCAGTGATATTTATTTTATATTGGCCTACTCTGAAATCTACATATTTGGCCAAGAAATTTGTCATTCCAATTTTTTTGCATTACATTGCCTGAAATACCGATTAAACTATGGCGTTTTTTATTATTATGTTTGTAATCTGTTCCGAGACCTAAGCACTCCCGACTCTTTCGTGGATCACTTTTCACGTCATACTTTTACGTCGTGCCAGCCAATTCGAGAAAGTACAGCTGTTGACCCGATTTTCGTAAACCCATAGTTGTTTTCATTTTCATCACAGATCGTAATCTGATGATGAAAATCCCTTTTGCATCCTTTCTCTATAGGGATTCATATCCGGTACCTCCCGATCCAAACGACAAAGCTTTAACCACTGTACGTTTATAACAATTATAAATAGATGAATCTTTATGTTTATTTAGTGTCTGAAAAACTATCTTGGTGTTTTACATTTTATTGCATTGTCATGATGTTGTTCATTGTAGTACATTAACAGTTTGTCAACTCTACTATGATTGGTTCAAAATGAAATTTGTTTTCGGAGTACCATACTGCCTTAAGTTATTGAAATGCCCAAATAATATATCGAAACTGGTTTGTTTCGTTAATAAATTTAAGTTTTAAGTTTTTATGTACTCTGCAATAATTATATTGTCCTTTGTAAAATTCATTAATTAATTTCTTAATTTTAATTTTTTCTGCTATTAAACATTGAATAAAATATTAAATTAATGTTCATTATTCGTGGACACATTAATTTTGATTGATTTGCCATCTAGAGTAAAAAGAAAAGACTTAACTTTTGACGTAATATTTCAATCGGCCAGAATCGAAATTTTAAATATTTTTAAATTAAATTTTCTAATTTCCAAGTTATTTCAATGACAATCTTAAACTCTCCTCTTATCTTTAACACCCTGGTCTGGTGCAAACATTTTTCGCGGTTTTTAGGTAAAATAATAAGAAAATTGAGTTTTATGGTCAAAAAATGATTTTTATCATTTATGTTAAGTGTTGAGAACCATATAGGCAAAACTGTGTAGAAAGTGCTACCTGCTACTACTAGTTACATTTTATAACACACGCTGTTTTTTAAAACAGCAAACACTTTATCAAATGTGGAGTAAGAAAGAAGCTCTCCATCTTGAAATGGTTATTTTTGAGTAGCAGTTATTTTTGTCAGTTTTTTAATTGTCTAAATATTGGAATAACCCTTAACTATGCAGTGTTGATAATAAGGCACAACACTGTAATTGTAATACTGCAAATAATTTGTGTATTTTCACACTCGATGAGAAATGTTGACACTGAATAGTTGCGAATATAAATACGTAGAGTTAAAAACAAATACCAAATTAATTAAAGTAACAAATTAATAGAGCGTGCCCAATACACATTCTTATACTCAATTGCACAATCATTAAGTATCTAAATCACTAGGCGCGCTTTCCAAACAAACAGTAATGAAATATCAACAACACTAGTTGTATATAATTCCCAATCAATCAATTTAAAAATAAAACAAAAAATTAATTTAACATTACTAGCCAGAAAAAATTATAAAATTTGATCGTCTAGAAAAGCGTCTAAATTAAATTTTAATTGTCTAGTAAGTGTACTCGTAGATACGAGTACATTATTTGTTTATTTGCTCGCGTATTTAATCACACATTTAATACTTTAATTGTTTTTAATTTTAATGAGCCATAATAATTATTTCACTATTAGAAAATATAAATATAGAATAGTTAAGCACAAGAAAACCAATTATAATTATCTCAATTAAAAACGCAACAATGAAATAATTTTTATCTGCGCGTCTCGTAAATATAAAAAACTAAAAATGTTCCCCTTTTCCAAATTACAAAAATATACAATTAATTTTAATTAATTGGAATTATATAAAATAAATAATAATATTTCATCTTACAAAAACTAAAAACGTAAATTGAGATTTTATTGATTGGAAATTAATTGAATGTAATATTTATTGGAATTATAATTATTATTAATTAATTAATTACTACAGAACTAGATGTGTAGTTGAGATACGTGTTGATATTTTATTTATTTGTATTATTAATTAATTATTTGATTTATGTACGTACATACTGCACTACACATACGTATGCATGCGATTTTACTTGTGACACTTTAATTTATAATTTAAAAATTAATTAATTAAACACAAAAATGTTGTTCGATATTGCCTACACATTATGACATTTGGTTAGATACGTACACGGGTATGTGGTTTGATTGTGCAACACGAATTGATTCATGAACAGCTTTTGTTCTTTTTAATCTTTAATTGGATGTTGGTTCTGTTTGTATCGATATGTACACGTTTAATAGTCGTCAGAATTCTGATAGTGGGTGACGTACAAGTCGAAAACGTACATGTATTTAATTAAACAACTTCTGGAGACAAGTGATTTTGGTAAGAAATATTTAACATCACAACGCTATGAAAGAAGTAATTATTGTTTTTGTTCTCGAAGACAGACCACTAAAATAAAATGTCAATGTATGTTGAACGAGATATTATGATGAATTTATTTGTGGTCCGGATTATGTACATTGAAATGGTTGCACATGGCCTAACAGTATTGATTATAAACGCAAATTTGATTGAAGAAAATAAAGATGGGTGCATTGGATATTGATTAGTAAGCAACAGGCGCTCCTTTATCGATTTCAGTTGATAAATTACGCTTTATTCAGCAGGATCTTGACGAGGTAATGGCCACAATTTGACAGTCGATAATATTGTAATGTTATTGAGCCGTCTGAAATCCACTACAAGTCTCAATTTTTTTTATGTTATCGGATTTTTTGATACTTTCAGAACCGATTAATTCCAAGGGCTTGCATTCGGTTCAATTATCTTATTATTTACGGTTCGACTGACTCGATTATCTATTTCACTTTTATCTGTCTGAGGAAGACACTTGCGAGTTCTTGATTGTAGGAATTCGACAACAGGCATTTGTCGTTGTCAGAATATCGCCTTCTAGGTAAAATGCGTCATTAAGGTCATGAATTCTTTTTATTACTGAACATTTTTTTTTCATTCGGGTGACCTAGTTCAAGATTCGGGCTTAGCATTTTTAATCTTTTCTTTATATTCATATTTCGACTTTCGATAGCAAGCACCTCATAAGCAAGCAACAACAGATTCAAAATTCAAATTTATTTTTCCGATATTTACCTCATAGTCATTAGTGCCTACAATACTTATAGAAGTAACTTCATTACTGAAACTAACTATAGCGCACTACCACTAATTATTCTCTCTACACATTCGGGAAGTACATACTGTATTATTTTACTTGAATTGTTTCTGGAATCGTGAACTTGCGTTATTGTAGTTTGTAATACGTTTATTTTCTAGTAGGAAGTTTTTTCCTAAAATACTATCGGACTGAATTGGGGAATTATCTGTTACTATCTGAACATTTTGGTTTAGCTTCGAGCCATCTATTTATATATTACATTTACAGAGGAGCTAGTATCACAATTTTTTCGGTTGAAATACCTCTAATTTTACATTTTAAATCAGGATAACAAACGTTTTCTGATTTATTACTGATTTTTTATAAGACTAGCATCTACTCCAGGGTCTATAAGAAAATACCAATTTGAGTTGTCAGATACAACAAGTAAGTGTTACGAATTTTGTGTTTCCTGATAATTTTGAAATTTGTTGCGAATGATTTTGCAGAGATTCGTATGGATACGTCTCATTTACCTTTACAGATGAAGAACAGAATTTCGACTTTCAAAGATTTTTTCAGAGTTTTGTGGAAATTTATCAACGGATGTTAGTCTGAATAGTTTTGATAATTTTGTGAAAGGATTTGTTTTAATCTTGGAATATAGGTTTAGTTTTAGATGTTCTGAACTCGATTAACTATATCCGTCTGGTCGAGTTCTCTGGAGTTTCACGCAAAATGAACAAAATGAACAATATCAACAATATTGTCGTTGACTGTGAAATAGAAGATTCATCTTGTATCAAACCTTCGCTTCTGATTATTGAATAATCGTTTTCGGCAATCCTGTAGCACGTGATCTAATTTTTTGCAAAACAAACACGTGAGCAGATTTTTATAATTCGAAATATTATCATTCATTACTACGAATGCGAGCAGAATTATTTTTCAACTTTAAACTATTTAATTGATCATCATTCGCGACAAGCAAGGCTGAACTAAACAGATTAGACCTGTACTGAAAACAATTACTAGCGGTATGTCCTTATTTATTACAGATCTGACATTTCATAATATTTTTTTGAATATAGTTTCTTGACTAATTCGATAGTTCCTCTTCCACAGCTTTATTTACTGCTTCTTTTAATTTTGTGATATGACAAGCTTTTACAATAATAGAGATCGACTTGCTCAGTCCATCTTGAAAATATCGTAAAGCTGTGATTTCATTTACATTTGTCCCTTCTAATACATCATGCATTATTTAAATCGCTTAGAGTTTTTTCAATTTTATGACCGCAAGACCTACCACCGTAGTCTCTCCCTTCAAATTGTGAATACCCTTGTTTGGGTGTTCTTAGTATACGATATTCTGTAATACACAAGTTCATAAGCACGACCCGAAAGTTTGGATTTAATTATTTGCAATTATTGCGGTTTTCCCGAATCTTTTTTTAACGGCACATAAAATATTTCACAGGTACTTATGAATTTGTACAGTAAATCTGATTCTCTGATTTTTTTCTTAAAAATTCATAGATAAATCTTTGGGTGGGTATTATGGTCCGATTATGGTTCACTGTACACTTAGTATTAGTATATCTGTTTAATTTAAATTGTGCAATATTAATTTTAGTATAATTCATTCGCACATTCATACATTTTTTATTTCTTTTATTCCCACTTAGCACACATGTGTCTGAGGTTTCGATATTATTGGTTTCCAGCTGTGTACATTTCACAAAAAATATGTGTTGACATTATTTTGATGTACGAGTATTTCGATTTTTGTTTCTGCTGCTGTACAAGAGTTTCCGGAGCCACTCACATTGTATATGCGTCGCCAATCCACTATCTTCTTCGAGATGAATTTCTAATTTTTCTTTTTTATTATCTTTGCAATCTGTTCTGGGACCCGTCGTTACCTTTACGCAGTTGCCAGTCCATTAAAGGACGTATGGCTATAGGTCCGATTTCCGTAGAGCCATCTGCACATTGCATAGCTCCATGCCAGCCTATAGTACTGGCATGGAAGATGGGTCGGTCAAAGAGTTCTACACTCCGATGGGATCATAGTTGTGTATTACAACTCAGAGGTTTGATGATTCCGTTGGCGGTTTTTAATGAACCGACTCGAACCAATTTGTCTTTATCTTCATGAACTTCGATGATTCGACCTATTCTTTATTGATTAGGTGGTAATCGTTCATCTTTATTAGAACCAAATTGCGACATTTTCTTTGATTTTATTCAATTTTTGGACCCATTTGTAATCGTGATAAATATTATTTATGCCAGACGAACCAAAATTCGTGTATGATTTTCTGTAATTGATGCCAACGATTGATTAGCGATAAATTTTCGATTGGATGTTCAGGGGGCGGTGCTAATAGAGCGTCTTCTCTTATGAAATGTCCATGGAAGCAACATTGGAAAAAATGGCCTTTCGGCCAGTCGGAATTTCTTTGAAGGTAAAAGTCGAATTAGAGATGTTGAAGCGCATCTGCTTTACCGATTTGACTCCGGCTTTCCAAATTTCACCGAAATTTGGTGAAAAGTTTGCAATGAAGTGCCATTGTATTCCATGTGGTATAAGCATGGGCAGAATTTTATTTTCGAATAGTTTCTGGTTAGCAGTTTCATTTACATTGACCTGGTTATTTGCTCCGATGAAAGTTGTGTCACAATCGCTGTACATATCTCGACAAAATTCACGACTAGTAAAGAATCGTTGTAGAGTTCCTATAAGAATGCTGAGGTGGTGAGATCATTCACTGGTTCTAAATAGATTACCATTGTGCTGAGACAAAGAAAGATGGCTATATATCTCTTGTACGATTTGTTTCTACGGCCTTTTGACAAATTTTCAATTGTAAACCGACGATTCGTTGTGTGTATAAAATCCAATAAATTTCTCGAATTTGATTCAATGTAAGTTGGAGACCTCCGTGAATCAAATTCGGTTACAATGATCGTAATAATGAGTTTCGAAGGCGGTCCGTTTGTTTTTGGTTGGTAGCGGATGTTTGTGTGTAAGTGCCGCGATTTCTATTAAAAAAGCCTCAAACTGGACGATTATATCCAATGGAATAACACTCGGTCTCCATTGAATAAATTAGTAGCCTGAAGTGATTCGATTGTCGATTCTTTTTTCACGACAATTGTTGATGAAACGTAAAATCCTGTTATAATTTTAGGTAAACGAATGTACGATAAATAGGGACGACTAATTCATTATTGAGGATCGATTCTAATCAATGCAGTAATGTAACTTTTCTTTATTTCTGAGTGGCTGTCTTTTTCGATGGAGGCTAATGTTGGAAGAAAGAAACATTTTCCACCGATCTGGGTCCCCTCGAATTCACTATAAACAGGATAGTTGAACCGGTCCAAAAATGACTGTTTATTTGATTAACAATTTTGTGGCCAGAACAGCTCAACACAACTCAATCAATGAAATTGTAAGAGTCCGTTTAGATTTCCTTTGTTCCCTGTTGTTCCCTTGAACCATCACAAATCTTATGTAATTTTAATGTTCGCTGACTGTGCTGAGTATGTATCCAATGAGGACTTTTGATTTGATTGATTCAAACTCTCCGTGACTGATTACCAAACGTGAGCTAGATTGTGTGGAAGCTGATCATCGCCATAAAGTTATTGGCACCACAAACGCTTAGAAATGTTTTGGCGACTTTAATAATTGGAGTGATCCGGATCTCAACAGATAAAATAAGCGAGCAATTGTAGACTAAATCGTGCGTTTTGTGTAATCCCCATTTTCTAGATCGAGATTGATTTTGCAGTGAAATTCATCAACTAAATGGAGCCAATACCGAGAGCTTTAATCGAGTCAATGTATCCGAGTACAAAATCCGATTCACTCTTGCGATACGCCAGTGGAATTGATGATATCACTTACGACGCATTGCTTGATCATTTTCTTAATTCAAAACCGGTTGACTGGAGACATTGTATGATTTGCTGGCGAATCTCAATAGTCGATTCGATGGCGAGACTTCCAGAAAGTATGTGATGCCATTGGAAAATTGTTTTGTTCCTCTTGAGCTAATTGATGCATTACACGAATTGGGGTGTGTGGAGCGAAGGACGCTCCAAATATCATTGTGTTCAATCGATCGATACGTTTTGATGTTTTTCATTGGGTAAATCTCTCCATAAAATTCGCTGATATTGAGTGTGTTGACGGTACATGTCGATTCGACGATGCATCTTCTCAATGTCATTTATAAAAACATACTTGATGAAATGCCAGTTGATGATGACGCAGCTGGTAAATCTGATTGAATCGCTGAACTCGTTTCCAATTTCATTTGTCCTAAGTCGAGATACTCGTTGATAACTGCAGAATTTTCTAACTAGCATTCTAATCGTAATGCGACGAATTCGTCACTGTACCAATTATCTTCCTTGATCAATGTCTTTTCGTTTTGGGTTTCTTCTATTTCCCATAACTTGCGTGAATCATTTTCATAGACCAGGTCGTAGGATCAAATCAATATGTATCCGATATCTGAAACCGCAATAATGCTAATTTCAAAACTGGCCTCTAATATTTTATTGCTCAAAATTCAACTATTGTTATTGAATCCAGTGAAATGAAATGCCTGCAAGAATTGGTAGAAATTCGTAGAAAAATATTATGTGCCTGGAACGCTCTATAGACGAGGAATACAGTAAGTGAAACCCACCAATACCTGAAAATAAATTTTTCAGTAATTTGATTAAATTAATTATTATATAAATTAATTAATTTATACCATTGAAGTAAGGTGTTTTAGTTACATTTTAACTAAACCGAAGTGCTCTGTCTTTTATATTGACATAGAATTATGGCTGTAAAATAATTTTCAGTTAGTTTTTATTTTTGATTGTGATTCTACCTATTTACTTATCTTTAAGTGAAAAAATGTCGCTGTTTAAGGTTTCGAATATAGAATTAAAATCCAATGTCTCAATAGCGGATGAAGCTGATACACGATCTGCTGAAGGAGGTGCACGAGTTCATCGTAGAACGACAACTCATCGCATGAAAAGGGGACCACCGCGACCAGCACGTTTTTTTCAGCCTACCTATCGTTTAGAATCCCAACATCCTTTTGATTATTTTAAGGCCGGGGAAATAATTCGGAATGTCTTTGAAAATGTATTGCAGAAGTTTAAGTATACACCAAAGGCGGCCATAAATACGGCGAAGGGTCTCAGCCAGGAGATAAAATTTCACCTTGGACTCTGTAGATTTGATCGATATCGATTTGTGTGTATTGTGTCGATTGGTGAAAAATTGGCGCAAACGTTTTGCAATCGTATGAAAGCTCTTTGGGATAGTGAACAGGATGGTTTTGCTAATTATGTTTATGATGATCCTAATTTTTATGCGATTGGAACAGTTTTAGCCATTTATTATGAATAAAGCGTTAGGGCTGATAAAATAATTCACAACAATTATATTCACAACAAAAAATTCTGAGTTTTTATTTTATACCTTTGATTAGGTGAATGATTGCTTTACTGTTCAATGATAATCTTCTAAGTTTCCTCATACGATGATTATAGCCTACACAATTTCGTTTGTCAATTGAATAAGTTTAGGTTGGCTTAAATAGTCGATCTTTCATTAAAAATGTTCGTCAACACACAGAATCCGCACTTCGATGGCAAATCTTTAGTAGCAATGCTGTATCGTTTTGAGTATTTTTACTATCCACATTCAAAATTCACTAAAATATTGACGTATATCAAGTAATAATTTTGTAAAGATCTGCCTTTTAACGAACTAATATTATATTTATTGTATTCTTTGGCATTCGAGTAAAATACGAGAGCTTGCAAAGTGAAAATTATTCATTTACCTGACTTTAAACCACCCAATTCCACATATCGCTCATTTGCTGCAACATTGACATAACAAATGATTCCCAATAATTCATATTTTTATCATTTTGTATCAAAACATACTCTATTATGAAGTTTTTTAAGATATTTGGAACTATCCTAAAACATTAAAGAGTTATAAAAATTATGATCCGATTAAGGATGTTAGAATAGAATTTTGAGTGATATTTTCAAATAAAACAATTTTGAGTGATATTTTCAAATCACTCTAACGAAAAATTAAAAATTTTGGAATATGTCTCTCTTGCAGCAAATGAGCGTTTGCTTCTTGCAGAAAACGATTACCAATTCATTAATAAATGTAAATTTTATCGTGTTTAACTATAAAACAAATAAATTGAAGTATTCGGCACTAAAGAACAAATCATTTTCACAAAACTCTGGCAAGAATTATCGACAGGTTCAACAAAGATCGTAACCTTTCTAAACAGGTGTACATAAACTTGATACAAGATGATGCTACAGATCGCTTGGAAGAAGTTTCCCATGAGCACGTTCCTGGATTATTGTAGCATTATCGAGGCTTGTACTAACTTTGAAATTTATACAACCATCGGTATATAGATTGGATCCATATTTAGGTCTCACGTTTCTGAATTCGTACTGGTTTACCCTGTCAGTCCCCGCTAAAGTCCCCAATGGTTATGTCCAGGGAAAATTTTGGTCACATTTCTTGTTGCCCCTGGTGATTGATGAGTTATTCTTTAAACTGCAGTAATCTGGCTATATTGCTCAGAACTATGCTGATAATCTGATATCACAGTTTATGGTAAACACTTAGCTATCCTATCTCCGTCACTAGACGTAGAAATATCGGTTAAAATGTCTGTTATATTTTTGGTAAAACGGTTACCAGATCTAATATAGTTATATCTGGCGTTACCTTTTTCAGTAAACATTCGTGGAGACCTCACCTTGAAAGTAAACTTCAAACTCTTCTGTTCTATTTTGGCAATGTAGCAAAGCATTTGGGAAATCCTGGGGCATGTTTCCCAAAATACTCCCCAAAAATCTTAAGCTTCGTTGTTTGGTGGTACGTGGTAACATCGAGTTCCGTTTTAGCGAAACTTCTACATGGTAGGGCATGCAGGGCTATTACCGGTGCTATGTTTCCCGGACTCCGATCCTCGCAGACCATTATGTTCGTGTCTCCGCTGCAATCGTTCATTCTGAGTATGACTTGTTCCGCGGCGTTCAGACAGATGCGCGGTTGGTTCGTGGTGGAATAACCTTGGATTTATGGCAGAGACTAATTCACAATATGTTAAGTTCATCTGTACCAGAAATCATTATGGTTATTGACAAACTATTACCAGTACTCGACTTTGATATTCCCTTTTCAGTAGTTTCTCTTTTGGCTGCCCAAAATATTAATAATCGAGTGTTTGAGTCGTAAGTTTATTTTACAGACGTCTCTCACAATGAATTAAGTGCAGATTTTGGAGCCTAATGCATTTCTCTTGATCTGCGGTTGGAAGTATGACGTTGCCGTAATGGAGCGTGTAATTTGGGATAAGAGCATTCAGTGCGGGAGCTTCTTGAGTTTCAGCCAACTTGCAATGTTTAATCATCTCTAAGGTTTTCTTTATATATTGTATTTACGGCGGAGGTCGCTATTTCTGTGTTTTTGGTCTCTCCACATGGGCACCTTTCTCATTCCAGTTTCATCTTTTATGGCAGTCCTGCCAGCAGTTGAAACAAAAGGAACATGCTCCTCTTTTTGAGCATTTATAGCAGCGGCGATCTTCAATTAGAATGTGTATCCAAGAAACTCAAACAATCCAGTTGCGCGTTTTATCCAATATTAGATTTTTACAGTATTTTGGCAATTTTACTGTCGAAGTGGCCTCTTTAATGTGACCAATATCTCGCCGATATTTGGTATTCCTAAGACTACCTTCATTTCTTGGCTCACATGAGATTCGACCGGTTCGTCCTGTTGTCTTGGTTACCTTTTTTCTGCTCCAAGGGTAACACGTCTCTGCACTTGATTACCTATGAAGATTGTGTCATACCTCTCTCTGAACTATTTCGAAGTTAAGGTAGTATTTTGTTCCTCGGCATGCCTCGGCCAATAATTGTTTGAATTTGTTGCGAGATTTATTACACTCGAGTTGCACACGTTTTTATATTCTTTAACTCGAAAATTACAATACGTTATCAAATCTTAATCAATAAGGTAATTATGTAAATCGGTGGGAGAATAAATTACACATTTTATAATTTATTTTGTCACAGGCCTCGTTTTCTTCTTTAATCGTGAAGACATAGGTTATTATTTATATTTCTCGCCAGCAAATTCGGATGATATGATAGTTTCCCTGCACAGCTGATCCGCATCTTTTGTAATCCGTCTTTGACAGCGAGGATGCTAAGGTCCTTTGTAATGTAGTCGTTCTGATGATTTTTGACTATGTTCGTTGGACAGTGTTAATATTCGAATTTGAGGTTGATTGCCATAATTGATTGCCATCATACAACCAAATTGATTTAATCATTGTGCTATACAGGAGAAGTTTGTATTCTAGGTCAATTGTTGAATATTTCCCCATCAACCAGTGCATTTTATTCACTTTTACTCTCATATAGTCTCGTTTCATTTCAATATGTTTTGTGATTACGTGGGCCAATTTCTCTTCACTGACCTTTATCTTCCATTTCTTTAGCCAGATTTCGATGTCATGATGATGCAGAGTTTTATACTCCGTTTATGTATGTTTATGGATACTTACGATTGCCGTATCATCTGCGAAAGTATACGTCATAGTGAGCGAATTCGTTTGTAGAAAGTTGTCTGAAGTGAAAGTTAAATATTATGTTGGGCTAAGCACACTGCCTTTTGGTACTCCTGTCAGAATGTTTTTCTCGCCCGATTTAGAGGTATTGTATTTGACATAATATATGTTGGTAAATACCTGATAATTTAAGATTAATTTTATGAAGCAGACCCTCGTGCAAAACTTTATCGAATTTTTGGGCAACATCCAAATATAAATGCTTTACCAGTTTGGCGAAATAGTTTTAGTTTTATCGAATGGGACGAAAATTAATTAAAAATCAATGAAATTCCCAGCCCAAAGTTCATTTTGATAAATTTGCCAGGGCACGGATATTTTCGGCACTATTCGGCCAGTTTCCGCCCCACTATACAACTCTGAATTTTAATTTTTTTAATTAGTTTAAAAATTCTGGGCTTGGCTAACTTCACACAAGAACAAATTGGTTATTGATATACTAGTGTTGCCTGATTAAATATTTTTATTTTCTGGGATAGAATGCTGGGATAACTTCACATACGACTAATCCGGTAAAGTGACAAATACCTGAAGATTAATTACTAGATAAATTAATTAATTTATATATCTATTGAACTAAAGTGTTTTAATTACATTTTAACTGAAACAAAGCGTGCTATCATTTATTTTGACATATAATTATTACTAAAAAATAATTTTCAGTTAACTTTTATTTTCGATTGAGGTTATATCTGCTTATCTTTATGTGAAAAATAAATGTCGCTTCATAAGAGTTTCAATTACGATTTAAAATCCAATATATCATTATTCCCAGATGAACACGATGGACGATCTGTTGATTTGGGAGGACGGTTGCATCGAAAATCGATGACTACCCGCATGAAAAGAGGGCCAACGCGACCATCACACTTTTTTCAGCCGACTTATCGTTTAGAACCCCAACGTCCCTTTAATCATTTTAAGGGCGAGGAAATAATTAAGACTCTCTTTCAAAATGTACTCGCGAAGTTTAAGTATACACCAAAGGCGGCTATACATACGGCGAAGGGTCTTAGTCAAGAGATAAAAACTCAGCTTGGACTGTGCGGTTTTGATCGATATCGTTATATTTGTATAGTGACGATTGGTGAAAAATTGGCGCAAACGTTTTGTAACCGGATGAAGGCTCTTTGGGATAGTGAACTGGACGGGTTTTCTAGTTATGTTTATGATGATCCTGGTTTTTATGCGATTGGAACAATTTTAGCCATTTATTACGAGTAAAGCTGATACAATAATAAATATTATAACATAAAAATCTGATTTTTTAATTTATGAATTTGATTAGGTGAATGGTTGCTATTGCTGTAATTTTCAAAGTTGTTGTATTATTATTTCGATATTTGCCAGCCCACGACTCTGTGAAATGTATTGTAAGTACCAACACCATTCCGTTTGTCAATTGAATAAGTTTAGGTTGAATAAAGCAGCAGACTTGCTATACAAGTATTTCGCCATCACGTGGTATTTGCGCTTCAATACAAACCTTAATCTAGTAATGCTGTATCCTTTTGAGTATTTTCACTTTTTACAATCAAAAATTAAACAATTATTATTCAAAGATCTGTTATCTAACCAACTAATATTATAATTATAGTATTCTCTGGAGTTCAATTAAAATACGAAAACTTGCAAGTTGAAGTGTATTTTGATTACGAAATTAGATTGCTAACGACCACTCAACTCCACATATGGCATGCACCCAATTTTCTATTTTCTTAAATACGTAGAGAAAGCGATAAATTTCAACTGTCATATTACCAATATGTTAATAAATGTAAATTTTATCGTATTTAACTATAAAACAAATAAATTAGAAGTAATCGGCACTCAACAACAAATAGTTCCTTAAGTTTTACCACGAGAATATTTTGTTTTGGGGTGTGGGTGAACTAAAGCATTGGGAAAAAATAAAAATTAAATACAAATTGATTGTAGAAATATAAATTAATTAATTTATATTGAATTTTGTTATATATAAATTGTAATTTATTGATTTCTATTTATATCTTTCAATTTGAAACGAAACAACTTTCTTAATTACATGGTTACAAATTTTTATAAATTTTTAATATTTTTGGGGTTTAAACTATTTATTATTATTTTTTTTATCAAAGCTATAATTAACTATGTGCGTAGGTTTAATAACAAATTTTATCTATTTTTCATTGCAGGATCGACATGTTAAGAAGCACGGTGACGGCGAACCAGTGGTTGATCCATCCCAAGATTATGTTTTATTGTTAGGTTATGAAAATGCAACACACACAGTGTTACGATTTAGACGTAAATTAGACACATGTGATACAGCACATGATTTAGTATTAACTGTAAGTATATTTAAAAAAAATTATTTGTCGTTTAAAGGTGGTTGACCAAAATACTGTGATTACATGTTCATGTCGTCGCGAGCAAAACCATTTTAATTATAAATTTAATACCTACAAGCACTATGATAATTTTAACACACATACCTGCACACAATGAAGAAAAATTATGTAAATAAGCTTTTACATTATTTCATAGTGTTACCTAGTTATTTTTTATTGTTGTCGTCTCAACTTCAGTTCATCATTCTTCTCGGCATTATTTTAATAAGCTTTTCCTATTATTTTGCAGTACTTCTCCATGACGCTAAATAATTATAAAATTTTAATTCATAAAACATAATATTTATGCAAATTTTGTCTCCTACTTGAAAATACAATTGAATTTTTAGTTTTAATTTTAATTACTTAATTCAGAGTCTAGAATGATTTATTATTCGTTGGTGTAAAAAGACAGAAAAAGAATATTACAAATTTCCAGAATAATGATTAAGTACTCCAAGGATGGTGTCAGGGATACAGTCAAACGACAATTATTTCGATCCTTTGGCAATATCATAGTCCGAGTCCGCTATCTTGTTTTTACTTATGAGATTTAATAAATTATTTGTTTCATTTAGCGACTTAAGATAAGCTAATCGCTTCGGTTCATGCAATAATTATTATCACGTTGAGTGCCTGGATTAGAAATTTAATGAAAGCGAGAAAATAGGTTAGGATTGACCTTATGTAGTGTTTATGTGGCTCGATTGCCAGTGTGAATTTTAAAGTGAGCGAGGAACAGAATTTACTGAAATCGAATCAATCAAGTCTTCTGTGGAAAAATTGCGAATACCATTTCGCAGGTGTCTAATAATTTTTTTTCCTTCTTGTTTGGATATTTATTGGTCAACGGGGGCTTTTGCCAATTTTTTGGTTGGTGAAATTGTTGATCAGATCGCACAAACACAACTAATGCTACATTTGATGTAACTATAGACGGAGCAACTACAACTCCAACTGTCACCCCATCGCCATACTCTTCGATATTTGGCTTTTTTTTAGATCTTTTCCAGGTGACTCAGCAGTGTCTGAATTATCAAGCCCAAGTTTTGTTTCCACATGTCGCAATTCGAGCCAAGAGTCCAACAATTAGAGCTTGCGATGTTTGGTAATGAAAGGCTGGATTGTATGCTTTAAAGTAGGAGTGGAGTTCGACCTTAAAGCAAAAAAACTTTATTAGAAAAATGCTGGCCTAATGATATATTCATCCGTTTATTTGACAATTCAAATTTTCGGTTGCGTCAACGAGCAGAGATCGGAGGATAATTCATGATAACTCTAAATTCACGCCAATCTACTACCATAACGTACAACACAGATTCATTGGTGGTTTTTAATCACTAATGAAAGACCGAATCAGTCAATTAACTACGAATCAACCGAAAATTACTTCTATTTACTACCATTACGTCTCTAGCAGAGTTACAGCTAAGATATTCCGTATGTGTGTTGTAGAAAATCACTATACGAATCATTGGTGAAACCTGGTGACGTCAAAAATTAACTCCATAAAATATTTTCGATCAACCTATATCGTGTACAGAAAATACAGGTTCGATTTTGACACCCGTCTTAAAGCTGGAGGATTATTGATTGCAGTGAAGAATGTTTTCCAAGTGAAATGATTGCTCGAGCCGCATCGGCTCTGTTCGGGCCAATGACGAACATATGATTGTCGGTGACTTTAGCATTCCCGGCATAGTTTTGTGTGACGATGTTTTTGCTTCTTATTCCACAGACGAAACCCAGATCTGTTATTTGCTAAGGATGTATTGTTTTCCGAAATCTCATCTTGTGAGGATAACACCGATTGCAGCACTATTCATCACAATCTAACCACGATAAATATTTTTGAAATTGCGACCCTAATTCTTCTTCTCATAATTTTCATTTAGTTTCAGTAATTTCGACTACAGTTCTTTAGAATAATTTGTGGTTAATTGCGATTGGAACGATTTTGTGAACCTTGGTATAGTAGGGAACTGGCCTTAAAAAATGCTGAAATAAACTTCGATAAACGGCGCCGAGTTTTATCCTGCTTGTATTCCGCCCGGAAAAAGTCTCTCTATGTTGTCGATCGTTGATGAATTAACATCTAATCTGAAGGCGTTTTGGAGTTTTATGAATAGTAGTTGGTTTCCCTCACGAATGACTTACGAGGACCCCCTGTTAATTCATCTTCTACACATCAAATAATTTCCGTTAGATCTTAGATTTGAACCTCATTAACTTAACTAAGGAAGAAGTTAGTGATGGCCTTAAGAAAATCTTGTCTTTCCGTTTGAAATCATTTACTATTCCTCCTATTACTTTTATCCCGAAACCGTCAACTGTTACCAATTTTTAGTTTAAATTTGTGGGTGTACGAATTCTAAGCAGCAACTAGACGTGATTTATTACCGATTTTGCTAGAGCCTTCGATAAAATTTATCGCATAATTCTCATTGATAAGTTTGAGAATTTAATTTGTGAGTTTGTCCCCACAAAATTGGTGAATAGTTTTGATTCATCTTCGCACTTATTTCGAGTGATATTTGGAGTGTCTCGAGTTTGCGAATTACCTCCCTTTCGCCGATGACATAAAAATACTTGCCGCTATTGCAAATGTATTAGTTTACCTGAAGATATAAGTGATCTGGATAGAATTTGTAACTAATCAAGAAGCAACAATTTGGGTTTGGATGTAAGCCTCTTTCATTTTATCGAATTCTATCTCCGAATTTCAGCAATATTTCTTGCATGATAGCTTTGTTAGTAGAATTAACACGTGTCTGACCTAGGTGTAATTTTTTCTACCGATCTAACCTTCACAAGGCACACTAGTTCTGAAAACAGTTCGTTCTGTTTGCACTTCGACGTTCACTTTGTGCGTGGATTCATCAACTCGCACTTCAACCTTATCAGGATCATCGAGTTTTGTTGAAGTTGCAGAGGTTAGATCATCGAAAAGATTTGACAGAATACCGAATTGTTTCAGCATGTTTGCTCCAGAACGTATTATGCCGTCGCCTTGTTGGTTTTCTACGTACTGTGTCCACCAAATACGGACTATCGGAACCTGTCTTCAAAATGTCGCCACTTTAATTCAGTATATGACATTTTCGTCTTTTATCAACAGATTCGTTTAGGAAGGCGTTAAATATATTTTTATACATACACCTAAATACTTGAAAAAATAACACCTTTAATTTTTACGCACGAGTCAGAACAGTTTTCATTAGAAGCAATCAAAATTATTGAAATAATTTACTGCCCGAGAGTTTAGTTATTTATCATGAGGAGGCAGTCAGAGATATCCAGATCTTCACAAATTTTAAAGTATATTTAGTTTTTACGTATATCTCCAGCCTGTCAGACCCGTTGTAAAAAGTGCCAAATCATTTGCAAAATATAATTTGTCGACATTGTTGAATTCAAGAAAATAGTTTTTGGAAATAAGAAATAGAAGTGGACCTAGAACACGGCCATGCGGAACTCCGAACATGCTTAACAATATTCGAAACTCCATTTACACTAGACATTTGCATTCTATCTACTTGATAAAATCGTAATCAATTATTAGGAGTTCCAAGTATCGAGAATGAAAATAACTTATTAATTAATAACTCCTGTTCTACCGTGTAAAATACCTAAACCATCTAAGCAATTATTAACTCAAACCAATCGTTCTCGAAATTCATCCTGATGTTTTCGGATTAAGTGAGACAGGGAGATTACGTGAACAACAGACAATAATTTGTCTTTTATTGCGGCGCTTTTTTGATTTTAACTTATTAATTTTTGCTGAAATATTCTTTTTGCAAATTCTATCAACTAGTTCATTATTAATCCACAATTTTAATTTATGTATGGTCACGCAAGCCATAACGATTGCTTTTGCAACATATTTTCTGTTTTATTGAGAATAGTTCTTTTTGCTTGATTCCAAATTTTAGGGTGAATTTTTCAATACAAACAATACATTATAAAGTAAATAGAATTCATGTAGTGCTCGGATAATTCCAAACTAAAAAATTTATTAAGTTTCAGCAAAATGTTGAATGTTACTACCAAGTTAGTTGCTACTAAACGGATTTCGTCGATGCACTGTTCCGAAACGAAATTTACTGAAATGTTAACTCATTGAAATCGATTCGTTGCTTTTATACAAATTTATTATGAAAATCACTCATGATTTTAAATTTAGTCAGCGCCATTGGGTTATTTCGTGAAACATGAACTGAACCAGATCACATCAAGCTTCAAGAAACAAAGCTATTTTATTCATATTAACCAACATTTTAGAAAAAATGCGAGTGAAGCAACCCTACATACAACATGTGGTTGTATTGCAATCAACGCAACAGTTTAAAATAAAATTAACAAGATATTACTTAAGGCCAGCCATCTAATTGACCGTAAAAGACGTGACGTATGCATTACGAAACATGGCGCAACCTGGCGGCTCCACCAAGGACCTCTAAATAAAATTTTACAAAATCATAAATAATTGCAATGATTCTTCTTATCGCGAAACGTTATCAGAATTGTTATAACCAACTTTCTCAAGTTTTTCCGAAATCACGGGCCATCGCAAACGAATCGTGTTAATTCAAAACAAATAATTTAGGAAAAATATGAAAAATGGAATTCTAGGCCTACTGGAGAATCTGCTAAATATATTTACCGGAAATTAGAGCCCCTCACAACCAAAGTCGTTTCAGCTGAAAACAAACAATTAGAGAACGAAACTTAGACCCCTAGGACCTTCGAAATAAAATTTTGCGAAATAAGGACCCACTGCAATGGATTCGGCAGAATACAGGTAAATATCCTTCCAGTAATTTGGTTGAAATTTTGCTTTGGCATCAGAATTATAAATAAACCTCGGTATCAAAATTATTTAGTAAGGAATTGAAAGGATGATGATAACCATTCATTAAATTTCAAATTTTAGTAAATATTGAAAAACTCACCTATTCATTGAATTATTTAGTGACGCACAATCTTCAACTGCTTTTTTAATCACATTCGGTCTGCCCCAAGGTAGTCGTTTTGGGCTTTTACTCCTTATTCTAAATATATTCCTCGCTGCTGGTGTTATAAAAATTCGTCCATATTCGTTTACAACGACGATATGGAGATTTATGTTTTCTTAACCGCCATTGACAAGAATAAATAAATTCTCTAAACGTTATGGCTGAGTTGAATATTACACTTTCATAAAATAGTAAATATATCTTATTAACTTCCGAAACCTTTGGGAGTTGCCTACAATGACAATGCGGTTCATCCATATCGGTTATTAATCACGTGCTTAGAAATTTTATTATGATTGGGGTGTGCATAACATTTTAATGGTAAAAATTCTGATGTATTTCGTCGATGGGTGGTACAGTTCTAGATTCGTCTTACTTTTCTTAATTTCTAGTATCTTTGGTTCGACACATCACTTACTGAACCCTTCAGACAGTTTCTTCAGCCTCGAATTAAAATTTATTCTTCGATTTGGTAATCATCTGAACCAAGTAATGATTTCTAAAAGTTTATCAGTGGACTATAGACTTGCAAACGATACCTGTCAAAATTTTATGACAATCACGCTTATCACCCAAAATATTTTACAACTTGACAACATCATTTAATTAAAAGGGTTTTGAATAAATTTTAAAATTTACATAGAACAAATAAAACGTGACACAAAAAGTATTTTCCGTAAAAATGTTGTCCTTTAAATTACGTAACGGCAGAAATCAATAGAATAAACCACTCGAAATAAAAAGGCTAAAATATTTCAAATTCATTAAATTTTCCACAGAAAATTCATTTTCCTAAAACCTAAAGTCTACAAAAATAAAAATAAATAAATTGTATAAAACTACAAACTTAATTAATAGATAGTGTCAAGTTGTTTTACCCAGCAAAATTTCCCATCTATAAATCTGTACCAAAACTGGGACTACCACACTCAGTATAAAACAGCAATACTAAAGGAAAAACAATTTTTCCCATAAAAACTGTTTTTGTTATTTATTTACGTCTGATTTAATTTATATACATAAAAGTTTATAAGTTGTAAATTTTTATTTGTTGCAGTTCAATTAACATACTACTGCTACTACTACTACTACTACTACTGCTTCAATCAATCAATTCAACAAATCACTTTTGAAAAAGTTTTAAGTTATTTTCGTCGATTCGGTACTTTTGCTTTTAGACGCCGCGCCGCACATAAGCATTAAATAAATTTTAAAAAGGTTATTATTTGACTCTAATTGTACCGAAAATGTTATTTTTATTATTTGTGTGTGTGTGTGTCTGTTATAGGTGCATTGAATAATAATATAATTCCAATAAAGTATAAAAGTTTATAACAGTTTTTTTTATAACAGCAACACTATGGAAGTACATGGTAACAGAAAGAAAGAAATTTGCATTAAAAGGAAAATCATAAAGTTTTTCAAACAAAAACTTTTTCTTTTTCTTCTTTAGTTTCCAACTTGATTTTGTTTTGTTTTGAGTAGATTTTTCCGCGATGAAAATTGCAATTTATTAACATTGCTACATTTGCTTTATTTTTGTATTTGTTGTTGGTTTTGCGTTACTCTCACTGTTTTATACCCAAGAATCATAAGGAGACAACACAAGGGAAACAGAAACGGAAAAAAGTGAAAATAATGAAAAGTTTGTCTTACATTTTTAATTTTAACAAGATTTCTCTACTTTTCTTGCCTGTGATTCTTCTTTGGAAGTTTGCGGAAGTAGATTATGAGTTGCTACTTTTTACTGCTGCTGATACTGCTAAAGAAAAAATATTACGGCAGTCACATAATTTTTAAATAAGTTTTAAATAGGTTTTCATATTTTATGTGAGTCGCGCACACCATATAAAGGAGTGCGGTAATAGGATTGAGGAAATGATTTTATCAGGTACTTCGAGTTTATTTTGATTTATTTGTGGCCAAAATATGTAATTAATAACTAAACAATGAAAGTTTTTATAGAAGACTAACAGTATAGCATCGTTTGCCAGTACATGTTTGAGTAGAGTTAAATTTATTGTATTTGAATGTTAAATAACTACACAGAAGTTGTATTCATTTAGCTGAAATAATTTATGAAACCTTACAACTACCTAAGCATATCACTTACAATTCAAATCTCATGCACAATATTTAAACTTTCGACTATGTTGAATAATCGGATGATTCTCGCCCTCGATTTTCATAAAGATCGCTAAGTAGAATTAGTTAAATATGATAGTTTAGATGCTTCTTGACGCGTGATAATCACCGAAAACAAATTTTCACGATTTTGCGTATCGGCCAAATTTCATAAAACATAAGAGACTGAAACAAAGTTTTTGGTATTAATCGTGTCTTACCAAATGGACTATTATTTTGTATTTTATAGTTAATCAAAAATATTACAACAAAAATGTTGACCCTCAATGCAATTGTTAATAAAATTAAAACTAGAATTAAGAGTATTGCGAATACTCAAGATACGGGCTCTTATATGCGGCCACCCAAATTTGTATTTCCCCAGCATTACATACTTGACGTGGTGATAAAGTTGTTTATCTTTCTTTCTCTACGCCACTCGCTTCCATCAATGTTACCTAACCAACAGCACAGATCTCGACTATAATGTGGAGCAACACTAATATTTTAAAGGGGTGCCTAAAGTAAAGCCTTTCAATAAATTTTGACCCTCAATAAAATTCAGCTCTATCTTCAATCTCAATTCTTTATTTTATGTTGTTCCAAGATAAGAAACAAAACTTTTGTTACAAAAGCGATGAGAAATAATTGTTGGCCTCGCCAGTTTGTTAACCTGAAACAGTAATCCAGCAGAATAAATTACCGGTTCTAGCTAGTTTAAAATCAAACTTTGAACTGAAAAGCTCATGTACATGCTCGTTCGTAAAATTTATTCATAACAAAGATTTCGAAAATAATAATATTTGGCTTAAACTGGTCAATGGATCAATTCCTTGCAGTATTTTATACGTAGATCTTCAGTGTAACTAAAATCATTTGGCGGGCGAAAAATGTGTGTGCAAGCTAGCTTGCATTTTTTTCACGAAGAAATATTTAAAACCAAGTCCTTTTCAAAATAAGTAAATTTAAAGTTAAAGAAAAGTAGAGAATGCTTTATATTTTTCTAAAGCGGTACCATTAAATTATTGTTGAAACATAACTAAAATGTATTTAAAATAGTTTTAATGGGGTACCTTAAATAAACTTACATCGGTGCCGCTTTTTGAATTTTAAAAAGGCTGCAACCATAAGATCAAGAATCCACAAAATTCCAGATTTCAATTTACTGACAATTAAATTTTCAAGTTACCTCTCATCGCTTTAGTGTAGTTTGCTCCTTTACGTAACTGAAACCCAATTTATTAGAGAAATAAAGTACGGCACACCTAAAACGGTTTACCTTTCACTCCATGGCCTATTTGTGATGGTATTAGTATATTCGTATATCATCTATAATAGTAGGGTTGAAGGGCTTCAATAAGTCTCATGCGCTTGTGGGTGGTAAAGTACTCATTGAAGCGCTTAGTCTCCGTGACTTATACCTCTTTGCCGGTGTTGTGCCGTATTGTCTACATTGCGTAGATAATTAATATTGTATGACGAAAATTAAAAAACTGGCGTCGACAATGTAGGAAACTCCGAAAATTATTATTTCTGTTAGCAATCATCAGAATTCTATGATTTCTTTGTAAATAAGCATTTTAGGAAAGAATTCATTCTTCCTTCAGATTAAAAATTTGACCTTAAGTTTTTATATGGTAATGTAAAGGTTAAAGTGCGAAATCGTTAAATGTGCGAGGTTAAAAATTCGTTCCTGCTACCAACATATTTGCTGATCCCTTCTTCATATAGGCATTTGTCAACTGTGTTTAATGCAGAACATAGAGTTTCTCCGTTAATCCTCTCTGGATGCCGTCGGAGAATGCGCTATATAATTGCCTCATGCTACTATCTAATACTATTAGGAACGAAGAGACCCGAGTACGATTCATTGTCTTACTCCTTGCCTGTTACAGTGTAATCCACTTTCCTTGCCTTTGTATTGGACTCGGTTACCTGCTCGATTACGAGTTCGATTAATTTCTTTGAGGTGCCCATTTCAAAAAGTGACTTTGCTCACATTGCGTTCCTGTGTATTGTAACGAGCAAAAGTTTAAGGTCCACGAAGAGTAGACTAAAGTCATTTGACTATCGGTGAAACTTTATCTAGGATGACCATTGCTAATATATTTATGGTTTTGTTGATGAGGAATATATCCTGACAATTTTTGCATTCTCTTAGTAGGTCACCTTTCTTGGAAGTCATTATAGTCAAGACTTTTTTATAATTTCGCTGTATTCTACCAAAATTCCACACTTCTGTTATTACTGGTGTTAGAGCTCTTGCAATAGTCAATATATCTCTATCTATTCTTTGTCTTGCTATTATTTATGTTAGCATTGACACCACTTACTTCCCACTTTGCTGGACTTCCCGTTCCGTTGGTGGGTGGGTGTTAATAGTTTCGTTATTAACGTCAATTGTTTATTCGAAGATTTGTGTATCGTATGGTGATTCCTTCCATCTCTTCAATTGTGATTCATCTGTGGTAAAGATGTATGCATCCCATATTGGTAAATATCGGTGAATTTTCTAGTTGCCTGTCGCTCTTCAATTTTCATTCAAATGTTATTGCTGATCCAGGATTTAAGCCTGAATTCTTGTGTTGTTAGCTGTTTCGATATAGACTTTTTCGATTGGTTTCCAATGTTGCTCTAGACTGATGGCTTCTTCTTCATTGGTTTGGAGGCTGATCTTAAGCACTTCGCAGAATGTATTTCTTGTGTCGGCAATTTTTAATAATTTGCCGGTGTTAAATTTCTTCCAATTTATCTTGATGCATTTTACAACAGGCTTAATTTTGAATTGTGATATTATCAGTTGGTGGTCACTGTGGATGTCTGCACCATTCATTGTGACATCTTATAATGATGTGAGGAATTTCTTGTTTATCATTACGTTATCTTTTTTGGTTCTTTGTTCTGACATCAGGTGATTTCCATGTGCATTTGTGTGTAATTTTGTGTTGAATTTGTTGTGTGGAAAAAATGTCCTTCTACTCATTGATGGTTGTCAGTACCAACATTTTGCTCGAAATCAGAAACTTCCCGAAATAATAACCGCAGAATAGTAGTGGTATGTGTGCTTGTGTTAGTGCGAATGCACGCCATTTATAATTTAAAATTTATAACTGCAAATTATGCATTAAATAACATTTAATTTAATTAGTTAATTTTAGTTTTAAAATAGTTACAAATTCTATGTTTTTGTAAAAAAATATTTATTTTACTAATTCGTCTACTCAAAGGCAAGGAAGGCGTCAGAAAATTGAGACGACGAAACGACATAAGCAAAACCTGAACCGATTTGTACAGATTCATAATTGTTGATACTTATACCTTCGCAGGAAACGAACAAATATAATCACAAACTGTACACTCGTGTTCGTGTAAGATAGTCGGGGGTCTATATTTGCCGGTTTATATTATCAGTATGCGTTTGTTTCTGTTATCATTTTGATTTTTGATTAATGACTGATTGTTCTATTGGATGCTAGCCAGTTCCTAGGGCTTCTGGTTTAAGGTATACTGGCATGTCGTGGGTAGGAGGGAGACTCGTTTCGTGCCATTCGCTTATTCATCTTCTTCTATGGTATTCCCAAAAGGTCACTCAAATTTATACTAACTAACGACGTTAGCGATGAAGTTGTTATTGTCTTATTTATCTCTGATACGTACCATTCATTTCAGGCAAGATAACTCCAATGAAAAAAGACCAGGAAAAACAAACGTCGATTGATAATCAATTGGTGAATTTCTTTGATAAATGTAACCTGAACTAACCTGAACAAAATGGACATCGCTTGCATTAAAAACTCCCCACCTTATTCTTGTTCAAACAAGATTAATCGCCACATTTCTTTTTTATTTTTGTTTATAATTTGGGTCAAAACACTACCAAAATCAGTAAATTCATTTATCCTATAAGTTTTATAGAAACCCCAACTACGTTGCTGAAGAAACGGACATTGAAATCAGTAATGAAACATTCGTTTCGAAATTATTCATGACAGAAGGCACATTTGGCACAGCGAATTTCTTTTAAAGCATAGCCAAATTTAGCCTCATAGAGCGTTATAATAATCGATCAATCTTTAGAAAGTGCATTGCATACCGACATTATATTTGATCTCCACCAGAGCGAAAATTATTATTTACTTCTGTAAAGTCCGCTGGATTTAGAAAAAAAACCAATTTTTTCGTCGATGAAAATGTTCCGATGTTACGGTCAATGGAGTTCGCTATCGATATGTGGTTCCGACAAGAAGGTGGAAGTGTTTGAGTTGATTTAAAAATATAATTATAAAAATACAACTAGCTAATTTTCAAATGACAAAACCATTGCGATTTTGTGATACTCGACTAAAATTGTTTATAAATTAAAAAATTATAAGAATTGTGATTATGCCATTAACCATTAACTAATTTTTTGTAAGAAGAACTTAAACCTCTTTCAAAATAAACGGCTCAATTAGTAACTCACAATGATCTAATCCCAGTTCATGTAAATGTCTAAACTTAAATTTTTCTCTCGATGCTCATATATTGCAAAAATATATAATCTGAAATTTTACAAAAATCTAACAAGGGTCGTTTTCCACCGAAGAGGTTTGGTTGTTATGTGAGAAGTTCCATAAAAATTTCGATCAACGTTACCGCACTCTTCGAAATATCGTAGTTCTAATGCAACAAACTGACACTGTGGGTATGCCGTTTTCTACTAAAAAACACTTTGCAACATAGACATTGGTAATCTCAAAAAGATTAATTATGTTTTTTTAATCAATTAAGAAAAATTGCATCAACAGATGCTTCTAAAGTTAACCCAAAAAATTTCCCAAAGCAATATGATGGCCACACTACAATATGAATATTGCGAAATTTTTGAGTGCAATTTGTTTGTGTTATCCCGAGAAAAAAATTCCAAAACTGCGAATTTCAGCGAAAAAAATCAGTGTACCATCCCAAAATCTAGAAAATTATTGAAGCGCAGAAATTTATATCACGATAAATTAATTTTAATATTAAATAAAATACTGGCAATGATAATCCAACAATGCGATACGAATAGTTACATGAAGTTGGCATGAAGTATGTAGAGGAAGAATCCAGCTTTTAAATACCAAGAAGTTTGTAGAGTAAGACACCACATTTCAAAATGGAGGAGTCAAATTTCAGAGATAACCTTGCGGGCAGTTCGAATCGATGAGTGAAATTTTAGATATGGCCTTGTGAAGTCCAAGTTTATTGATTGATTGATTGATTGATTTTGAATGTACGACCAAGTTCTTAGGCTTGAGTTCCCGGATGACGCCGGGTCCACCGTACACCCTTTTTTACATATAACAAAACCGAAGGATTGGATAGGTTAGTTAAGTGGGACAGAATCGGCCCGGTTACAGACACCTAGGTATAGCCGATAGTTAGTAACACAAAGACAACACAATTCTAATCTACTAGATGAAGGATAAAGGCTTAATAGATTAATGGATAACGATGGTATTGGTCTTCAACAATTGCTTCTTTAAAACGGCAACCTAAGAAAAAATATTATTATTTCACATGCATCTGGAATTTTCCTGAAATTTAATTCTATTAATACTTTTCGGCAAACCAAAATTGGTAGACTCGACCTGTTACAGACACCTATGTAAAGTCGTTAGTAATAAAATGACAACACAATTCTAAACTACACAATCAGCAATTACAATGAAGCATCTGTAAATTTCCTGAAATTTAATTCTAAATTCATATTTTCCGGCTTCCTAAATAATTGAAACATTTATTAATTTAATCATTCTGCAACTCCGCAACTTACAGTAGTATTTCCTGAAACCAAAGTTATTTGAACTATATTCAAAACAACTCTAAAATTCATTAGTATTTAACCGTTGAATTGGGCGAACACGAAATAGCAAAAAAAAACAGATTAACTAGATTAACTACCGGATTGCATTCAAATATCCCTTAAAATATCCATCCATTAAAATATCCTAAATAATTTAGAATTCGCAAAAATTTGAAAAAATTATTCTAAAATGAATGATAAATAAGTTTATTTTATAATTTTTATAATTAAATATAAATCGTACCAGTATCTTAATAGAGGGATAATATGTACTCGTATATTAAATATATTTGAATGAGATTTCCTGAGAACCGAATAATTTTAATATAATAGCTCGGCACTGTACATGTAGATTAATATTTAGGGTTGATTTGAAATTGGGAATTAATAATTATAATTCTTGTACTAAAACAGTCAAGATTGGCAACGTTGCATTTTATGACAAACATCCAGTCGTTGGTGTATTGAAGTATACAAACCTTCTCTTTCTTTTGAATAATTATATTAATTATATCAAATATTTCTAGCTTTTCAGTTACATAGATATAACGAAGTTGCCGATAAACAATTCTTTATGTTAAGATTGTTAAAATCCCAAATCCAATGCAAATAATATTTCTTTTTATAAAGCAAAAATATCGCTAATAAGCTGTGAGAAACTACTAGTAACCCATTGAGTGTCACAAAAAGGCAATTTTGCGGTAAATAATAGGATTCGTTACCAACTCCAACATAGTTGCAATTAATCTTGCAAAAATGATGGATTATGAAGGAAATACAATATAGAAAACAGCTAATCATAAATTACCTACACTATATTCTCAATACACAGAAGAAATACGGAAACGGAAAATTCTATCGCTAATCAAACCAAAATAAAAATATAACAATTTATTACACAAACGCTGAATAATAGGATGAAGGAACATCACCAAAATAGCTCTATCCGAAAATCTCCGAAATCAAAGCGTGGAAGAAACCACCTCTACAAACAATCGTAGTAAAATGTACCAAGAGAATTATGCAATGTCCATCCAGGAGCTAAAATTACCTCGAAACGATCCCAACAGACGGCATGAATCTTCCCACCATGAAACCACTACCATCCACCAAGCGACCTCCTGCCAACACCACCATTCAACAAAAACCACGCTTCACAAAGCCGTGACGAATCCATGACAGATCACAAACGAACCATGGCAACCCTACAGCCCAGAAACTTCAGCGTACGACCGATCATACCAAAACTCCCAAAATGATTCAGCCCCCGCCAAATCGACGGTAAACTCCAACAGAAACACCCGAAGCATTCAGCAAAGAAACCAATTTGGACATACAAATCCAACATTCAGGCAATGATTCAATACAAAACTGCAAATCCGACCTTATACACTAACAAATGAGAACTACCTCAAGTCCTAAACAAAACAACTCAAAACAGTCAAAAATACCTTATAAATACAGGTAACGACAGAACACACATGAACACAACTCTCCGCAAGTTGAGAAACACAACGTTCAACGAACAACCACCACAAACCGCAGACACCGAGCCATTACTCACCATGAACGAAACCCATTCAAATCACTCCAAATATCAAAAAAGATTCACTGCAATACAGCTGCAGCACATCCTCGCCGCACATCCTGTGTTAACCAATCACACACATACACCACTCGTCAAAATCTAATCCAGTTTTCGCACCACAGAGAAAAAGTATAACCCCCTCCCAATCGCCAAAAATATATATTCCTTTATATGTACAATATTCATTTTGCGCGATCTCGACCTGCGACAACATCCACTCCTTGCCGATGACGCCAACCCAGGTCGACAAGGAGAGGTCAACGTCAGCCGCCTCTCCACAACGACGGCAAAAAATCTCACAAAGTTAACAAAATTCTAAATTATTATACATATAACAAATCAACAAATTATGAACAATTAAAGTCTAATCGACTTTCCCAATTCACAAATTGAATCATCCACATTCAAGAACATTTAGTGCAAATCCAAAGAAATTCGCCCATTTAGACAACGTACTACGAAGTATTAGTGTAATCCACTACAAAAATATAAATACAACCGTGAGAGAGCAGAGAATATTATACGATCATTTTGTTTATATTTTGCGCATCCCATATACCATATTTTCACTTATATGTATATCCTTAAATAAAAAAATTAAAAGAAATAAGGATTTCAGTACAACATGCAATAAAGACTTGATATCCAAATTTTAAATTAGCTTTTTGGTCGTGATTTGTTCAACTTTTCCAAGAAAATACCATCAATACGAAATTCAACAAAATCACTGTGTACATAAAAAACTATAAACAATACGTATGCGAGAGAAAAAACAAAATTATAAAAATTAGAGACCACGACAGTATTTTTCATAGAAACAGATTACATAGAATGAATGCTAGCAACTGTCGTCACAAACTGTTTCATACCACAACAACACAAATAACTCATCCATACGATTCATTGATTATTATGTAATAAAATATAATGTATAATGTAAAATAAAGTAATAAAAATAACACTTATCTTAAGCATCCTTTGTAATCAAAAAAGTCCTACAAATTGAATATTAACATACAACGCGTACGATGCATTCAAACAACGGTGTCGAAAAACATATAAACGAAATTGTTATATACATATCCCACACCATTGCAAGCGCACCGCACACAAATTAATATATTAACACAATACGTATAACTTTTCACTTTACTTATTACTTCTTTACACACAAATTATCATTAATATTATTATTTATTTATTTCATAAGACATATATTAATGAATAATATTATGATTAATATTATAATTAACCAATTATTAACACATATTTAAACTATTTATTTATTTATTTAAAGGAGAGACAAAAATCACGTCTTTCCTTTACGACGTTCAATCGCCGACCGGCCTTGTGAAGTCCAAGTTTATGTATATTAATTAACATATCAACGCTGGTATAGAGTTTGTGGGAAAAAATTCACCTTTCAAATGTCAAACTCCACACATACGTTACTCTGTTAATTAATATCTACTTAATCGAATTCACATGGTTATATGTAAAATTTCACTCTTAGACTCTATTTGCCATTTCGGCATTTGAAATGTTGATTTTTTTTCTATACAAATTTCATTCCAACTATTCTCTGGTAATTACTATGTAATACGACTTCATGCGGCTATATCTAAAATTTTACCAATAAATTCGATTTGCCATTTTGGTGCTTGAAAGGTGGATCCTTTCTTTACAACTCCAAATACCCACTTTGCTTTGTTACCAGGAAAAAAGAAACGTTTGGACCATCGACGGCATGTTGCATCTGCAGTATTGGTTAGAGACATTTTCAATTCCCATCGAAACATCGACATTTTTGATTCTCATATCGATTAGTCAAAACTCCTACAACGGTTAAATCTTTATCCTTCCGAACATCGTGTGCGTTAACACGGTAAATTACTGTACATATATAAACCAATCATCACAAACTACGGTCTTTCGGAACCAATTTTTAGCGTTGCCTTTGTTTTTTTCTTGCAGTACCGATTGCATTAGTGTAGATTAACTAATAAAATTAAAATAAATACATAATTTAAGTTAAACTAAATACTAGCAATTGAGCTTGAGATGTGCTAAATAAAGTAAAATTATTAATTCAGTTATGTTATTTTATTCGTACAATATCAACCACAGATATTGTTTCAATTATTATGTTGATCAATTTTATTATGTTCGACCCCACGGGTGATACCCTAGACGAGCATTGTTTTATTTTCTTGATTTACTAATTATTTAATGTAAAAAATTGTATGTTCATTATAAGAATAATGACAATAATTAATCTAAAATTAGAAAACTCTCAAAATTTCCGGTTGAAATTTACTGTTAACCATCGGTTCCGTTCGGAAAAATATTTTACCAGAAAAGGTTGTTTAAAGGTAGGCCAATTTTACCTATATACATCGGTATAGTATATACCTTCACCAATTTCTGATAGTGGCTTGTTACGAAGCGAAAGCAGCATGAACCACGTGCAAGTTTTAGATAAAAAACTTTTACAAAGAAATTATTTTTTATGAAAAATTAGGCTGATAGATTACCTTAAATTTTATACTACCGACAACTGTAATTTAAAAAAAGTTTGAAGAACCTCTTTACTATAAGGGGACTGGAATTTTCGATATTTTTTAATTACGAATGCCACTTGGGTTACCATACAGTATAAGTCCCATTTCATGCTTTCAGAAAATTGTTATGCCGGGAAATTATTTTTAAAGAGAGGCGAGAAGTAAACAGTGGCACTTACTTCTCGCCTCTCTTTAAAAATAAAAGGCAAGAACCTTTTCCTAAATTTTGGAAGTGTTATTTGCTCAGAGTGTAAACTACTTATACTCGCATTATGACAGTTTTATGGTTACCATTTTAGAAAAAGTGCAACGGTTAAAATTACTTATTTTATTACAATTTCTATGTAGAATGCTTTTCGTCTAGCTGTGTCTAGCTTATATAGAGAAAATTCTAAACAGGAACAATTGAACTAAGAACACTTTGGAATATAACAACGAAATTGTGAGAACTTGTTTAAATCGCTCTAAAAGTAATTATTTTATCTTCGTTGTCATCGCTATTATTGAACCAAGTTCATTAAACCTCACCAGAATTACAAAACAAAACATTAAATGTTTACTGAAGCTTTAATAATGATCGATCATTAAAATCCTTTTGTCAAAATTAATTGAAAATAATAATCGGAAGAAATGTATAGGAAAACCAGGAAAACTATTTCTTTTGTTATTAATCAATGAAAAGGAGAAGACCAATTCGTCTTCAATTCTTTGATTCGTTTTCTTATTTTATTACGTCAGAACGATGAAAATACTTTAAAGTTGAAACAAACTTTTTAATAAGTTTGTCTCTGAATGAAAATGAACAAAAAAAACATTTTTTTTAACTGTAAACACAAAAAAAAAGAAAAAATTTATACAAGTGGAATATAAGAAGGAAATGAAAAGCTTAGATAACTCGAAGGACACATATAATGAGAGAAAAATGAAAGAATAATGAGCATTAAAGACGATGAAAGTTTTTGCTTAAGATAATCCAATTATCTATTAAGTAAATACGTTGTATTTTGCCTTATTTTTGCGTCCTGCTTCTCTCGTTAAAATACTACTTGTACATTATACCCTATGTGTCTGTGTGTGTGTGCAATAATGCTTTTCAGACTTTAGTCCAGTCGCATTTTTAACTTATTTTTTGTTCCTTATAAACAGAAATGAAAAATAAAAAATTTCAAAGTTATTTTTCTCCTTAAATCCAGCAACAAAAATTGGTGAATAACAAGATATAAAATTTATTTTGGCTATTAAAAAACTTTTTCCTAGATTTAATTTATTTATTTCTTATATAAAAACAAAAAAAAATAGAAAATTTATTTAATACTGTTAAATAGCTTGTATATTCTTTTCGTCGTCTAGAAAAATCTGGATGCAAGTGTTTTAAATTTTTTACTTAACACAAGAAAAAAAAAGTAATTAACAAAATTAATTAAGAACGAATGGCTTTAACGAAATTACGTGAAATAAATAAGAAAATTATTTTATAAATTTATTTTTTGTTGATATATTTTATTAAATATTTATCGAAACACAATTATTATTGTAACTGTCGTTGTAAATTTATATTGCAAATAACTTACTTTTATCAAGTTCATCTGCAAAATTTATTTTCGGTACCAAACAATTATAGATAAATTAACTATTAAGGCAGGTAAGGCTTTATAGCAGCTCTCTATCAGTGAGGTACGATTACACGTCACCTATACTAATTTTTGCGTGATATTGTCGACGATTGCCCTTATGTTATACATATTTTGAACTTAAGTTTCTGGAGATTTTAGTTAATGGAAGCCATTATTACTATAAAATATATTCCCAAGTAGTTACTGAACAAAATGAATTGACGTTGATTTGCACTAGTGATTGATAGTTGTTCTAAACTGATTGATTGTGGTACGCAATGATAAATTGCGTACTAAATTGTTAATTAACCACCATCGATAATCACATTTCGATAATTGATAAACCTTAAATTAAATTTGCGAATTAAAATAAACTTTTAGTGTGATGGCATTAGAGTTTTTATATCGTGTGCCTGACGTTCACTATTTAATTTAAATTTCCGACTAACTAAATATTGATGGTTTCCGACATCTATCAATACCTGGTACGAACTAACCATAAATTTGGTTAATCGAAATTTTAAACAAGTATATCGGCGGTAGATACGCGGCATTGAATATCAATTTATGACATATACTGTGTGCCTGACCAACTTCGTTCAGACTTATCAATCTCTAATTAGCAAAAAAAAATTAAGAAAAATATTTAAATAGCGTTTTTGTCAAAATTATCATTTTCTGGTATACTTTGAAATCGTTTGATCTATATTTTTATTATTTGGGAAATAGTTTTTCCGTATCGAAATTGGATAGGAAAAATATTCCCAATTTAATCATGCTGTGAACAAATTTACACCAACTGGTTACCGTAGTATGCCAGAAAAAATTTATTGCTACGAGAATACTATGTAAATATTTCTCCTAATTCCTTTTTTCTAGAGAAAGCCAGCATAGTACCACTGATGAAGTTTTCATTGTGCCATCTACGAACGACTGGAGTAAACTAACCATTTCTTGCTTGGGCATGTACTGACTATAATAATGCGGTTAACGGGATTTTTTAAAATCGCGTTCTGTTATGCCCAATGAGAATTTAATTTGGTGCTCGGAACAATTGATGTGTCCAATGAGAATTTAATTTGGTGCTCGGTACAATTGATGACCGCCGTTTCAGCGCAGGTCCATTATTTTTCCGTTGCGTGGTGCTTATTATCATATTCCTCCAGAGTTTGAGACCAGTCCGAAAATGTTTCAATTTCAAGAGTGAGTGGAGTTGGTACATTTTTATCACAATATTAACAATATTTATACTTCCATTGACAAAATTTTGTAAACACTTTTATGGAAAATTGTATGTGACAGTTGACAGTAGGGATGATATTGTCGATACTATAGTACTTTTTTCGATGCTTTGGCTGTATGAAAAGTACTTCGATACTTTGAAGAAATTTTTAGTACTGTAGAAAAACTTTAAGAAATATCACTCGTAAATCGATCGATGCAATCCATTGGGTTTCATCAGAGGTGTTCAACAGCTTTAATTCAAAGACTAAGATATTTAATAAATTTTACGATTAAAGTTACTTACGAAGCTTAATATTTTGGGCCAAGTATAAAATCTTGTGAAGGCCTAACGAAACTCTTTGATATAGCACATAGTTATTGGTTTAAATGTAGGTCTAAAATCCAGATAATAAATTTAAAATTTATTAATTCTCGGCAAATATGCTTCTCGAGTAGTGTCTTAATTGAATATTTATGGTATTTAGATAAAACCCCGGATAAAAACGGGTAATTAAAAAATTTTTTAAGTGGTCTCAATTAGTTTAATCCCATTCCGCTAAAAGTTTGGGGCATCGTTTGTCAAAATAGTCTAGTCTCTCGTAATTAAACAGTAATTAGTAAATAAACGTAATAGTAATTCGTAAATAAACCGAAAATAAGACTCACTTGACGTCGTTCTTTCGAGCAATGCAGGTCTACAACAGCAAACGTAGCTAAGTAGCGAAACAAGTAGTTTAATTCCTTAAGTAAAATCGAGCCCTATTATATGATTGACAGAGTTTTAATGATTTACTGGAAACTTTTTTAATAACAACACCAGAGGCACTCAACAGTTAAAATCCCTGCGTGGCGAACAAAAAATTGTGAATCGTTAACTACTACTTTCAAAATGAGGTTGTTGGTTATTCATGGATTACATTCAAATAGAGCCGGTTCTCCATTACGATAGATTTGCAAGAATTTTTTGATGTGAGTATGGTCGAGATTAATTGATTTAGCTTGCTGTTACCTCTGCTGTGCAAGAATGCATTAATTAAAATTGCGACTTGGATACTACAGAATGCTATTTTTATGTGAGTACCGTCAAATTTAATTTCATTTACCTTGAAATTTGCTCGTAAAGTTGCTGAAGTTTTGTATTGTCGATAAATGAGTAGAAAGTGTTTTAAGCTGGATTCAGTACTCTGATCCTCATCAATTTAGTACTTTTGATTTCTTGCGTATATCATCCCTGGTTGACAGATGTATGAAAGAAAATATTAAAATTGTAAGTCTATTTAAAAAGAGATGGCGCGCAAAGCAAGATCAATTTTGTATTTTATTGATTATTAGTAGCTATTCCATTTTTTAAATAGATGCCTCTCGTTAATTAGAAATTTTAAATACATTTCAAAGTTTTAATATAAATTATTGTTGTAAGAGTGAGAATTAGTTTTAAATAATTGTGCATATAATTTTCATGTATTTTAATAGTGCAGAATTTACCATATACTCGTAAGCGTTTGACAGTATGTTGCCGAATTTACAGGAAAATTATCTTCTAATGCGGTATTGACGCCACCTTATTATTACTCCACTGAGTTTATTTAAACAATTAACTAATAGCTAACCAGCAACTTGAGAAAATTAGGTTTCCAATATCATTTCTGTGGTTGCCGACGTTGTACACGTAATCTACGTAATAGATTTCGAGTCGATAATCGCGTAGATTACATTGCGTAATCTACCTCGCCCATTCCTTCTCTCTATACAAATTCATTAAATTTGAATATAATCACCGATCCTGCTTACCGATTCTGCTTTCCGTTTCTGTTCTGCGAGTGATATTTAGTAATTTTTAGCACAAAATTTTGTCTTGAAGCTATACGCCTGAGGTAAAAATATACCTTATAAACATATTTTCACTGGTAGTGCAACTACAGAAATTTTCAAAACATGACCAATTAATTGTTTTATCTAAGTGAAGCTGCGCAAATTCTCAGAAATATTTGAAGAAAGTATTGATAAAACTGTGTGAACTCGTGTGTTCAATTTGGCGAATGAAAAACTAACTAAAAACTAACTAACACCTAATGACTAACTTAAATTGGTTACACGAGACTGCATAACTTCATCCACTCATGTAAATTATTTACACTTTCTGAGAATTTATGTACCGATACTTTTTTTTTATTATCCCTGCAATCTATTCTGACCCAAGGCTCTCCCAACTCTTTTGTGGCTTGCTTTATCCGTCCTTACTTTCACGCCAGTGTTAACCAGTTCGACGATGTACTGTTATAGGTTCGATTTTATCACCATCTGCACATTGCATAGCTCCATGCCAGCCTATACTGACATGGAAGATGGGTCGGCCCATGAGCTTTGCACTCCGACAGTTGGTCATAGGTGTGTTTCATTCCATCACAGATCGTGATCTGTTTATTAAAATTCCCTTTGCATCCTGCCCCTATCGGGATTCGAACCCGGTACCTCCCGATCCAAACGCCAAAGCTTTAACCATCCTGGTCGGTGTACTAAGACTTAATGAATAACTTTACATAGTCTGAGAATTCGTGTAGCTTCACTTATAGCGTGAAAATATTTATTTTTTAGAAAGAAAACGGTCGAAATGCTGCTAACAAAGATGCATCTTGATAATTAATGCATTTATGTTTGAAAATTTCCATCGCAACAGTTCAAGTGAAAAATTGACGATAACCTGTAGTATCTAAAATAATTATACTATCTAGTTCACCAAATATCAAACTAAGCTCATTAAACCCCACTCCACTGCTAGGTAAATTTCTTGAAGCTTTACTATTGATTGATTCCTCTTCACTAATTTTATCAAAAATACTTCATAATAATCGTATTAATCCAATAAAAATATTCCGTTTACACCACAGTTTGGTGGTGTATGGGAGTTCAACGTTAAGCCTATCAAATCACATTTGCTTTTTATTGTGAATAATCTAACCTCGCTGACATTTGGGGAAATGCAAACTCTATTGTATCAGATTGACGCCATTTTGAATTCAAGACCTATCTCAGCAATCAAACGATCTAATGTGAATAACTCCAGCTCATCTGGAGTCAATTTCAATAAGTCAGCCAAATTGTGAAAATACAAAAATAAACAGATTTTCATGTGCTTGAAAAATTTATTACAACATTTTTGGAGTCGACGGGCGGGTGAATCTTATCAAACTCTTATCAAAGTAAGTGTTAGTAGTGACTATTGAAGATAATTTCCAACAATGGAAATTAGAACGTATAGTTCCTCTTTGTCAAGCGATCAGTGGCAAAAATAGATGTTGAACAATGAGGTTACTATTTTCCGGCGCGATTATGGTTGAGAGAAAAATATACTTTCAGTCCTCAATTTTAATCTGACACTGATAATGACATTTGACAACATTGTTCTTATTAGTTTTCAATTTTTATTTTTATTGTATAACGTTAACGTTTTTTGAGCTGTTGCAACTTGAAAGTAGAGTGAAAGTTGAAAAATTAATTTGAAAATTATAACAAAACGTTTATTGTGTTACAGTCCATTTATTTTGCGTTAATAACAACAACGGTTGATAGGAATTTCAAATCCAAATGCTAAATTATATACAAAATTTAACCTTAGTTAGTATAAACTTTGCCGAAAATTCATGTTAATATTCACATCACATATTACGAGTATCACATCCAAATCTTGTCTTTCATGTAGACCTTTGACTATAGTGGTTTAAGAACCAATCGAATTCGATTCAGTAATTTCAACTTCAAAAAATGCGTTCAAAATTTATATAAAAATTCCAATAACATTGTGCATTCCAGATTTGTCCAAAAAAGTTTCATATTCCAGACATTTATTCAAAAATTATGTTGTATTCTCAATTTTGTGGTATGTCTGCTTAAGGTTAAGCAGTTGAGTTAGTAGAGAGTTTAGTCGAGTTCAAAATTAAACTTTAAATCTTGGTTCTATTCAGGCCACAGAGTGTAATTGTTGTTTAAATCCTATCAAGCAAATGTTAAATCCAAATCGTTGCCTACAATTCACGTAATCGAATCATACAAACGAAACTTGAACAAAACCGATTAAGGCACTACGTTCGATTTTGTATAGCCATATTTCAGAACTTCATTCGAAAAAAAACAAGCGTTGGAACATCGGAATTTGTTCCATTTAAAAATCGTTTGCTTGTAAAACGGGATTTTGTAGTGATCGGAGATTTGATATCCAAGATTTTGGTTTCTATATAGATTTCCGGAATACCGATTTTTGGGGTTTTAGTTTTCAAAATTTTGGTTTTCGGTATAATGATTCCATGGGTTTTAAAATCTATATTAATGGCTAATAAAATTTAACCTCGAGATGTTTACAGACACCCAACATCTATGTTTCCTGAATGCGAAAGATGGTATCTCGCTTAACGAATTAATTGTCCGGAGTGAAATTCCAAAGTTACGTTGCAGTTTTGTTTGTGTTGGGGAACTGGTTTCTTGTGTCTGAGCTAAACTTTTATTTGTTTGCACTTGCATATTATATGTCTGGATGGATATGAATGTCCATATTACGCTGTTCATTTACACTTGAAGTTTGGACAAATTTTATGATTTTCAAATATCTAAAAGCGCCGGGGTTCCGACATTTAGATAAGTTTGTGTGGCCCTCATTCTCTTGATTGGGAATTGATTAACTTGAGGTTGTAATATGGCTTGTTCGTGCTCCATTACACCTAACTTGAGACCCTCAGAGTTTTGCTGGTGCCAAACTAAATTAAACACGATTAATTAAACAGAAATTTTTTAAGCGTTCCAATGTGCCCAATGTGTGAATTTTTCAGGAAAAAAATTGCGAACTTAATAATTAAAAATTAAATTGAAGGATTGACAGTAAACATTCTGAGTTAGAGGGTCTTTATAGCTAAGTCTAACTTGAAAGAAGCGCGGGCTGTCAAGCTACTTGATGTAAAATATTAAGTGTCTTGCAAAAAATGTCAATGCAAGTCAAAGAAATGTCATCAAAAATTTTGTTATGTGTCGAGCACTCTTGTACAAATAATTCACGCTGTGTCGGTCTTTCTGTCAAAAATTTGTAGGATATCCAAAACAACTCAACCAGCTGAGAAATGAAAAAAAATCTCCACCACCAACATTGCTGAAACGCTAAGGCCGTTCACCAAAGACGAACCGTTTTTCGAACTGCATATAGTACCAGGTTGTCTTCTCTGCTGTGAACTTGATGACAACTCCACTGACGGTTTCAAGCAGCTTGAACATCTTTTGCTTGATATAAAGTGTGCTTATTATAGAATCAGCTCACAGATCATCAAGACGAAATATCGATTACGGTAATAGAAAATACACAATTGAAGAATAAATTAGAGTGAGCCGAAGAAAATAGCACCAAGCTTAAAGCGTAGTGTATCTACTTCTGAAACGGAGGTTGAATAAAGGGAAAAGACAACATAAACAAGTATACATCGGGAAGGAAGTAGTTTAATCGAATAATCAAATGTCAAGAACGCATACTTTTTTCTTGTGAAGTCTTGCATCATTCAGAGTCCAGTATGATAATATTGAGAAAAAAACGGCTTTCAAAATTCTCGTGTCTGATTCAAAAACAAATTATTAGGAATTATCTATTCTTATGAACTACAAATAATAACTAGCAAGTTTGTAAGAAGTTAACCATATTACACTAAGGTTTATTTCAAACAGTCACATTAAATACACCATGCGTTGACAAATCGTAACAGGACTGCACCAGTACATAAAGTTGTGGGACAATTATTTTCAGCTTAAAAAGAAACATCACGACTGAAGGAAAGCATTGACTGCTTAGAAATCGGAAAGCAAAACGGTATATTTACGCTTTGAAATTTAAAAAATGTAACCGAAACGCTTAAGAATTTTGAAATTTGGTTGTGATTAATAAAACAAGACATCTAGCCACACCGCCCTTATCTCTGAAAATGGGTGGCTCGGTAGTCAATGAAAATAAAGGTGAATAAGAATTGCAACGTTACCTTTTCCGTTGTATAGGTAACTGAAATTTTTGGTGGCCGGAAACCATTGCCGCCTCGGGATGGGGTAAAATCTCAACAAAGTTCCTTCAGTTTTCCCAAAACAAACTGAAAAGCGCTGACAATAAATCAAGTTTTGAAAAAACGTTTCCAGAGCAACTAAAAATTTCACAAATAGTTCCAATTTATAAAGATGGGGATTCGTTGACTTCTTCTTCAAGCGTCTGATATGCTTTCATATATAATAGAACAAGGAGACGATCAAATGTTTGCATTGAATTTTTTAAGCTGTATACAAAGAACAGTAATATCCTCGACACGGACCTGAAAGAATTTAACGTTTTTTCTACAGAATTAAAAGATATAGATATTCAATTTTTGCAAAACAACTATCCTTTAGATATTCAATTTTTGCAAAACATGTTTATTATAATTTAATTTAAGTTTTAAATTAATTTGACGTGTTTGTTAAAACGAAAACAGAATGTAAACTGCGTGTAATTTAAACGAGCAGCGTCATGTCATTTATTTTTGTTAAACTCTTACTTACGACTTAAAGTATTTTGTAACAAGATGTGTGTACCTTTATACCTTTGAAATCGAGATTTTATGTTAATAGTGGTTTAACTATTGAATGTGGCTCCTACACATCGAAAAGAATACATTTTCTCGCAATCACTTTTATAATTTTGGCATCATGATAGTGATTAGAACGACTTGGCAAAGGAAATGTAATTATTTATATAAAGGATGTCGCAGAATTGGACGATCAAACGAACCAGGGTGATAGGGCGCATTTCCAACAAAATTTCGAATTTCGTTGCAAAATTTATTCCACTTTTAGTGTTTTTTAGTGAAATCGCATACCCACCAAAAAATTAATTTCAAAAAAACCACGAGTTCTTTTGTTTAACGTTCTGTTTTAATAAAATTTAGAAGAGTGTGCCTTTCCAACAAAATCATTTTTATAAGCTGTATTATCTTCTGTCAAATAATAACAATGGTTATGTAAAGTCTTTTTGTTTATTGAAATTTTTTTGTTGATTTTTAAGTGACGCCAGCGGGGAAAGGATGTACTACAGAAAGTTGATCCATTATCAGAAAAAATATGCAAAACTAATGCGGTTTTTAAAATGGTATCACACACCGGGCTATTCGCAACAGAATTGTTTTATCAATTTTTTCACAAAGTAAGTCGTGCTTATTAAAAAATGCACTTATCAAAGTTTCGATTTCTAAAATCGAAGCTTTGTCACATATGAAACAAAATGATAGACACAGTGACAAACTAAAGTATAAAAATTTTTTTAAGCAAGTCTAGTAGCCCGAATTAAACAAAAATTTTGGTATAAAAAGAAAAACATTTTGTAATTTATGTTAGTAGTTTCATACATACATACTCGAACGTTTATAATTAAAATGTCAATAAGACATGTGACTTTCATTTATGGTTTATGTAATGGCAACTCCCGAACAGCAGCAATAGAATACTAGAGACGATATCCAAATCGGGAACGCTTTCTCGATTACAAAGTATTTCAAAACATAAAGCAACCGGACAAGTGGTGCAGTGGTTAAAGGTTCGGCACTTGGATCGGAAGGTACTGGGTTCGAATCTCACCAGAGGCTGGATGAAAAGCGAATTTTCGTCATCGATTACGATAAGTTATGTTAATAAACACAACTAAGACCGACTGTTAGTAGGGGGAGTTAGTAGGAGTACATAATTCAGCGCCGATCCACCGTCCATATCAATGTACAGGTTGCCATGGAGCTAGCCATGTGCAGGTGGACAGTGGACAGTTAATACTTTCTTATATTTAAAATTTTTTAAAAAAAATTTACTGTGAAGGCTAAGTTCCTGGTCGTCCGAGAAGATATGAAACACCCGGTCAACTTGATAAAAGCAGCATTTTGAGCAGCATTTGTAGATAGAGTAATTGGAATGGTGACAGACGTTACATCGTATTTTAAAAATAAATCAGTTGCACCCTTACCATGTGCAACGTGTGTAAGACCTTTTACCTGCTGACAATGAAAAAAGAGTGCAATTTTTCCAAGATATGCTATGTCGATGCCAAGAAAATTCGCAGTTTTCTAACAACATTTTATGGAGTGACGAAACATGTTTTAAAAGAGAGAGGATATTCAAAATCCATAATTTGTACTATTGGGCTCGCGTAAATCGGTTTCTACACCAATTTGGAGTGAACTTGTGGGCGGGAATAATCGATGAAAAATTGATTGGCTCATTTGAACTCCCACGTCGGATCAACGGGGAAGTCTATCTAAGTTTTCTACAAAATGACGATGTACTGGAAACGAAGGCAAGGACATTACATGGCCACCCTTCAGACTTTTTTCTGTGTTCTTATTATAAAGAGCTGGTTTATGAAAAAGTAAAGGAGATGCGGCAACGTATAATCGAAGCGTCGAATATTATTAAAAATAACGAACGTACGTTTCCACGGATTAAGCAAAATTTTTTTACGGCGATGCCGTAAAACGCGTGAACACTTCAAACACATTATAATATTTAAAATTAATTTAAAAAAAATTATTTTATTCATTTTGTTTTATTTCGGACAAAGCTAGATTCTGTGGGTACACATGCGATTCCTCTAAAAACACTAAAACTAAAATAACTTTTACACCATCAACCATTCGAAAAAACTTTACTTGGCTGTTTTTCTATCACCCTTTTTCTTCGATAACCCAGCTTCGTTTGATCTTCCAGGGGGGCACTCTGTATACTTGATTTTTAAATGTAAATTGCACTCCGTACATTTAATTGCTTTTATAGTGAACTATATGCAGCCCACCAAAGGCAGCGACAAGAATATCCGTTGAATACATTTTACCTAAATTGCATTCCACTGTATTTTAATGTAAATAAATCAGCTTAGCAAAATACGAATTGCTGATGAAAACTGTACAATACCATATAAGTGCATAAAACAGGGAATCACCGCATTTTATGTTAGTACCAATGGCTTACTAAAATCTGAATTATATTTCAAGGTACTAATTTCTAAAAATGAAATAGATACGCCATACAAATACTGATTACATAGAAAAGGTAGCTACTAGGTTTATATTTCCATTACCCTTTTATATCCCCAAAAGATTTTGGATTTTTATTGAAAATTATCCAAATACATAACTGAAACACTATAAAAGCTTTTGCTCCGAAAAAGAAATGGAAAGCTTATTGTTAGAAATGTTCACGGTTAATTTATTACTCTTTTTTTATTGTACAATATATACATTAGTATAGGTATGTAGGTATAACCGCGCTCAATATAAAAGCTCACCAATCTTTCATACTAATATTAAATCCTCACAAAGTACATTTTATATTGGAAACTTAACTTTTCCATTAAAAAAACTTTTCTCAAGAAATGGAACAGAATGAAACGAAATAAATTCTACGTTATATTATTGAGTTAAACCACCCAAATATAAAATCCATTACATTTCTATAATTATATATCCTTATTATTATTACTGTTATAAGGAATTTATACATCCAGAGCATAAAGCTTTCTCTATGTATGTAATTTATAACCGACATTTTCCAGTCAAATAAAACAAACACCATATTGTTGAACAATAATTTTTTCTGAAATTTTCATCAAATATATAAAATAAAATAAAAAATTCATTTTTGGTTGTACGCTCCGCTCCACAAACACCCCGCACACACATCCAGAGCGTTATAATAAGGATGTTGAATATACCTCGATTCATACAAGAACGGAATAATATTTTTGCTCTTGATATTAAATCTTTAACGATTACCAATCAAAAACAATAATCATAACATAACATACATACACAGGAGGAGGAAAATAATTTTCATGGGAAAAACATGGAAAAGGATGAAGGATACATAAGGAATAATATGAACTAATAAATTTCATTTTTTTTTGTTCGTTTCGTTTTCTTGGTCTTGTGTGACGGGATAAATTACTCAAAATTGATTTTCTTTCGGTTTTTTTTTTGTTGCTGGTTCGATTTCATTTCAATTTTGGTTAAAATCGAGCTATGTGGATATGCGTCTGTGTGCGTAATGGACATAGTACTATATACATATAGTAAAGCAACGTAATCGATTCAATTGGCATTTTTCTATTTCCTTTTTTTAATTTTGATTTGGAAAATTCTTTTTTATTGTTTTCTGACCTTTCTCAGTCAATTTTGTATTTTTTTTTTATTTCGGGCGGCCCAATAAAATAATATTATATTGAGAGAGGCACACACATACACACACACACACACACACACAAAATTAAAATGGATCCTTTTTTTACTTTTAATATATTTGATAAGGATGTAATAGGAGGTGAATTGGGTAATGAAGAAAATGTTATTTCTTGGGGGTAATAGAAAAGTTAAACTCATTCGATACCTTTTTTATGTTATCAGTTATGCTATTTTCAATTGAAAACTATTACCCAGATTATGTTTTTCAGTTTCGATTTTCTCGTTACAAGTGAAAATAAACGGAATGAAGTTAGATGCTTTGGAATAATTTAACGTTGATTATTATCAATAGTAATTTGGTCTAATGGTATTTTGTTCAATGGCCAAGTGATTTTGTTTGAAGAATTTTGATGAAAATTTAATGAAAAGTGGTTTAATATAAAGAGTTGAATTAAAGAATTGGACTTATAAGTAGTTTTTTTGAGTTCGTGCGTAAACCAGTAACGCAGAATGATGCAATTCGTGATAAAGATGAGATGCTGTTTTGAGGTATAGAATAAATATTACCTCAAAATTTAATTTGTTTCGGATGCATACCGACAGAATGTATACCGACGAAGAGTCGAACTTTTTAGTTTATTATACAACTTTCTAAATGAAATCAAAGATGGCATTCTGCTACTATAAAACACTACAACGAAATTTGAACAACCGAATTTAAGAGAGGTTGGTATAGCTAAAGCTAAGGTTCAACGTTGCAGAAATTCAGACTTAATTGAGCTGTCCGATTGTTGTCGAATTTTTGGTATTTTAATGCAGGTATAAAGTTTGGCGTCTATTATAAACCTTGTTAGCATCGATCCTGGATTTAAAGCTCACAGATGCCACCGCGATAATCAGTTAGAGGTCCACTTCTGCTCTAATAGGTGTTAATACGTCTCGGGCTAAAATAATTCTTCCATACTTGGTTGCCTGCGGTTTCTCGATAGCTTAATGATCTCCTTCAATATTAAAATTGCAAAACCATATTAATTCGTAAAGCGAAACACAAACGACAATAATGTTAACAATCTAACCCCTGGGATTCGTGGATTCGTCTAAAATTGCACCACAGCACCCTCTGCTTATCGTAAGAGGTAAAATGGTCGGGGTTTTCGGCTTCACCCGCACCCGTAAAACTTTTCTTCTTTTATTATCTCGTTTTTATAAATATTACATATTTAAGTTCAGTTTATGATTCCGCCCGCGTTAATTTGCTTTATTCTTTTATTATCCGATTTTATATCTTTTGTGGGAGGGTTTCTCTGCATTTTTGCACACAAAAATGTATTGGTAATATGTCTCTCCGGATCGTGGGGCGAGGCATAATTATCGCTAAGATAAAATTGTTACTAATTCTATTTCAAGCAGTATCCGTTCGTACAAGCATTCGAGTTGCAACGTGGAGTGTGCATGTTCTTTAAAGACCACAAACCATACGCTCGACATCAGAAGTAAAACTATTAAGCTTAAAATATCCTACCAGCTAATTTTAGTTTGTGACTTAAATGCCCGCCATATAAAGAAGGGTTGATTGACCAAGATGTGAATTGTGATGGACGCCAAGCCGAGGTGTTTGCTGCTTTGCATGACCTCACACAGATTGTCAGTGATTATTCCACATTTGAATGACAAAATTCTATGAGATTGCATATTCTGGATCTTTGTCTCATAACAATCCCCCATGCCATGGGAGTACTTGTCAAGACTGGAATATTCTGACCATAATCTGATATCCATAAAAATATTAATATTTTTATAATTATAAATTCAGGCAGCAGCCACAAGGCATATTTGCATTTTAACGAGGCTGACTAAGGCGCGGTTTACGATCAATTTTTCAAAATTTCTCTTGGGAGGTCATTATTTCTGAACTTGTTGATATACGTCCAAATTGGAGTAAATATACGTCCAAATTTTAAAATCTTTTCAAAAGAAGCCACCAAAGCCTCCAGACAAAATAAAACTGATACAAGCACAACGAAATTTATTTTGAAGAATATTAGATCATGAAAAACACTTGTAAAAAATCTGGGCTGAGGAAGTTAGAAAAACGAAAACAAGAAAGCTGCAAAGGCTCCCGAGTTGAAAATCTCGCAACTTTTACCAGACTTTTATTTCTAACTCATCCATTTCAGCATTGAAATGTGCACACTTTTATGGTGGATCCATATTTGTAGGCCGGCTTACTGGAAAAGGCATTTACATTGAACCCGACCTCAGTTGTCCCGGTGAAGTTAGTTGTTATTCCAAAATTCACCCGAAAAGACGGAATTCCAGGTCGAATATTGAAGGAGTTTGCCAGTGACTTATCTCAAATATAAACTAAAAAATTTCTCCTTTCAAGAAAAATAAATAAATACACGAACGGCGGGAAGAGTCGATGGTACATCCAGTTCTGAAACGTGGTTGTGATAAAAGTGACCCCTCAAACTTCCGGCCAATATTAATTGTGTTAGCCAAAGTTTCTGAGAAATGCATTCACCAGTGCGTTGAAATTGATAAAAGAATTTCATACAAATAGTATGGCGTTCGTGAAAGTACGAGTAGCTCTACAGTTTATCTTTTGTCGTATGTCGCAAACAAACGGAACCTCGGCTTTTGATAGTACAATTCCCTCAAACATGATCATCATCCCGCGTGAAACAAATCACAACGTATACTATTTTGTGACAGTCCTTTCTTGTACTCGTGGGTTGTGACTCAATTCCTTTGTTTGGCGATCAAATAAACAATTTAAAATGGAATAAACACATTGTCGCATTGGCCAAGTCAGATTCACGAAAACTTGGGTTCCTCAATAGATGCAGAAGGTTTTTTATCACACCAGGTTCTTCAGATATAAAAAACCTTCATTAGATCATGTATAACTTTATACTGCCCTCAAGTTTGGGGTAGAGCACATGGCATTAGCCTCACATGGTAAATTAGTTTCAGTACGACAAGCATCTGTAAAATTTGTAGATACCCAAAAATTAGTTATTCCAACAATAATTTACCCTTGACATAAGAAGTCCCACATTTGATTTTCAACACCACATCTGTCTATATTATTAATAAACCAGCAAAGATTTGGCCGATGTTAATTTTAAAACATTTATTGCACATACATACACAATATTCACAAAATTTTAGCTAGGCTAAGGCTTTTCAAGCGATGTCGGATGAAACGACGTTCAAACGATGCTACGATCTTAATGCTAAAAAAATGTATCCGCCTCCATAATAATAGTATTGAGAACTAAGGTGCTTCATATAAATTTGAGGCATTCTCAAGATCATTTCAATGTCGCTAACACGTATGTTTTCCATAATAAATGGATAATTTGACAACAATGCCAGAATAATGGATTTGTGACAGAACCTAAGTGATATTTTCAAAATTGTTGCTTGATTCTAGATCTTTCAAATGTTTTTCTAATTGTTTATATGAAAATAGTAACAAACACTACAAGTCCCACTCGTGGTGTTAGAGGGGGTGGTTCTGGTTAGTTCTTATGGTAAGTGCTAAAAATGCGCAGATATCTCGAAACTGACATTTGTGGTTTGAATTTTTCTCTGCATTCTTCTTTCATTTTCAATTCGGAAAATATAAAAGTTTTTGAAACATGTACACATTAATAAAGTCCTTTACCGGCCACAAGAACCAACCGAAAGGGAACAACCACCCAACACCACACGTTCAGTCTGATTTACTACTCCCATATATTCGTGTAGTACATCTTTTGAAAGGTTTAGGTCAGGCAATAATTTTGATATTGCCAAATATCAAATCCATTGGTTCAAAGCAACAATTTTGTCATAATCATTTTATTAGAAAACTTTGTTTTATAACATAAATATTTCATTTTTAATTATTATTTAACGTCAATCAGTTTTTAATGTTATGTTTGTGATATCCCTGTCGTTATCGATATATTGCACTAGATAGCTGTCACAAACTGGTCGACTGGAGGAAAATGTCACCACAATCTCGGATATTCGAGCCAAACCAAGCCAAATACTACAGTTAATCGACACATACCGCCTATATATTTTTCTGATATGTATGAACACTCAAAGTACTCGTACTTCCGCCACAAACATAGTCAGATGTAACTATGATCCATAAAATCAACGAAACTGTGGTAACTAATAGCAGACGGCTTAGATGACCAAAAATATCGTCGCCCTCATGCTACAATGATAAACCAATTGTTAGTTAGGGAACTATAAAGAGTACAAATGCTCTTGGTAAAGGATTCATGCTATCCATTAAAGAAAATAAGTAAGTTATTTGTCAACTGGAGGGATCAATTATGACAGAAATCGTAAATAAATAGTTACGAGTCAATAGTTAGTACTAGTTCAAGTTTTGAATTGAAGTAAACTTTTGTAGCCGTAGCCCAACCATGCCTAGCGGAGCTAAAAATTAAAGAACATCCTATGCTATCTGAAGTACCTTATCTCAACTGTAAATCAGCAGATCCGGCTAAATTCTGTGGTAGTAATTTTCGAGATTTGAACAACTTGATCGTCCTGCGTAAGGCAAGAAATTTGGGAGGGCTTCGGTCTCAGAACAGATTGAAAAGATTAAAATTAAACAAATAAGGAGATCGAATATGCCCTACAAAGGCATTTCTTACTTCTTCTCACTATCATTCAAAGCAAGACTGTAAAATCAGAAAAAGTCTGTTGTTAAATATTTAATATTTCCAATTAAGATGAGCTGTGGAAAAGTGGAAAAGCAATTAGTGCATAATTATGAACTCATAAAATCCGCAAACAAAAATTTTGTGCTCGTTCAGAAGAGTCAAGATTAACTCAGCCCATCTCCAATAAAAAACGAGTATTTTGAATTAATTTTTATTGTAGAACTGGGAACTTTCTATCTATTTAATATTATTTCGATTTTTGAGGTTACCCCAAAAATCAAATACAGCCTATAAATTAGTTTTTCTAACTGAACCGCGATATACTGTTTGCTTAGAAATGACAAATTCCTTTAAAACTGTAATAATTATAAAAGTAAATATTTTAATATCGGATATGATGCATCAATTTATGACCTCATGAAATACGTGCAGTTGAATTTTTGAGATGTTATTCCTTGGGAAGGATTCAGACCCCAATTTCTCAAATGCAAATGACCAGTTCTACATCTATTGAGCTGGCTCCCACCTTTAAAAACTGGACAAATAACCAGTGCAAAATCATGAACTATTTAAGTTCTCCCAATTCACAAACCAAAATCATTGAGCCTGTTCAGGTTTGCAGAAATTTAAATAATTGCTTGCACTTAAGAAATTAGGGGTGGTATTCGTGCTAAGGACAACTAGCTCAAAAATTAAACTGCTCGTATTGTGTAAGCTCATAAATCGATACATCATATACGATTGTTTAGTCATTAAAACTAATTAAGGGCTTGTTTTAGGCGTATGGGGTAAGCTGAAAAATTGAAGTTATACCATTGAAACCTCTCTAATAGCTCCTAATTCTTCAATAAAAAATTATTTCAGTACTCTGTTTTACTGGTGGGCGCTTAGGTAATGTTGTTAAATAGCTCACAATTTGGTACTGATTGTTTTACAATTTTTTAAGGGGGGAGGGCCAGCTCAACAGAGGTATTAAAATTATCTTTTGGTAAAAATTAAATTGAAACAGTTTTCATTAATTTCAGACTCCCGCATCTAAGTGCTCACTTGAACATTTTCCTAAATCTATCCTAAAAACAAAATCAAAAAATTAGGAATAGTTTAGGAAATACTTCACAACCCTATATAGATAAATGAATTTTTTTCTAAAACTAAAAATATGTCTTAGTGAATATGCTATACGAAAAAAGATGAACTGCACGATCAAATAATTGATTCAGAATTGACCAATAAAATATTATCAAATTTTTTTTCTCTATGTAATATCTTATTAATTTAATTTATATCTAAGATAATTGATATGAACAGCATATAAAATAAATGTTTTTATGTTTTACATTTGAGTTTCGAACACGACTCGAACGATTTTCTGGCAAATTGGCCAAAGCGGGTCATCGAGTAACAGGAATCGTTTGCGATTCAATACTTGTTTCCGCTAGAAATATTTTAATTAAAAATCGGTGAGGTTTTTTCGAGTGCCGAGTGAGTACAATGCCGGATTTCTAGACGGATTTTTTCGACTTACACGCTTTTGATGAAAAAATTGTCGAGGGTTTACCATGTTGCAATGGTTTGCATAATCCTTAATCGTTCATTAAATCCTTGTTGAGTTTGATTATAGCCAAAAATATAATCCAATATTGTTTTTGGTGCAACGACGAGGTAATATATGATGAATAAAACCACAAATTGAACGTTAATTTATTCACTGTCTTAACCCATTTACTCCTTAGCAAAAAAATATGAAAAAAATATTTTGGGGATGACGGGATAAATATGACGAGGGAACCATACATTGACCGTTTATTTATTCACTTGAGTGGGGTCAATACTTCGATTCCATAAATCTTATTCCAGCACGGGCCATACATTCAACGTTTATTTCACTAATATTTTCAGAACGTGTTTGGTCCATTCAAGATGCACACACAGTTTGAGAAAATTCTCTTGGCAATAATAGGTTCAAATAAGAAAAAACCACCCCATGTCATATTGTGAACCACTATAGGCTCTTGGCAATAGAGCAGACTAACACTTTTAGATCGTGTTTGGTCCTTGAATGGACACATGGTTTGAGAAAATTCTCTTAAAAATTTCCGGTTCATCATATGACTTGGGGTGGGTTTTGTCTTATTTAAACCTGTTATTTCCAAGAGAATTTTCTCAATCTGATGTGTGCTTCTTGAATGGACCAAACACGATCTAAAAATATTAGTCTCATCTATGGCCAAGAGTCTATAGTGGTTTCTGACCAACATCTATCTACAAATATTATCTTATTGATGCCTTCGATTATAAGATACGAGTAGTTCCTGGAAGTAAAATCAGCAGTACAGATCGATTCAATTGAGCTACGAGTAATTTCAGTTCGTCGGTGACGTTGTAGTTTAAATAATATTTTTAGAATGAAATTGATAAGGTTAGTTTTTTATTTTTGGTTATTTAAGATTTTTAACAATGATTTTTCTTTATTAAGGCTGGCGCTTGTTAATAACTATAACTGGTAATTATTTTAATTGTTATATTCAATTGAAAGATTTACTAATACTATCAAACGATTTTAAATTTAGGAAAGTTTTAGGAAATTCTTCATCACCGCCATCTAAGTGACAAATAAGATGGATGGAGCTGGCAATAATCCTGTCCTGACACAACTTTATTATAATTTTTTAAGCTCGAATAATGTATATTTTATAATCAAATACTATATCACCTATCCTATAGATGGTAACAGAGTCTTAACTGTATGATCGGATATATCAGCCAGAGTTCTAGTTTTGCGGTGAGCCGTCGAATATTTTAATGGTACTTAACTAGAGGCCTTTATCAGTTTATGGATTTATTTAGTATAACTTAGATAAAGTTCCTTCCATTGGGCCCCACCTATACGGTCGGATAGCTTGAACAAGAGCTGATAACGATCGTTTTTAACTTGTACTCATTTCTATATCATCTTAGTTGTCATATTCCGATCTTAATAAGTATTTACAGGTGCAAATAAGAATCTTCGGTCATCTCCATGATGGTCATTTATATAAATTTAAAATTATGTTATATTCAGTGTGAGCTTCATAAACATTTTGATTCGCGTAGTGAAATAGCAAATCTATAATAAACGAATTTTCTCTCCATTTGATAGACGGATAGTTAAACCGGCTTGATAGAACAAATTTCATTTTGAGTTTGAATTTAAAGGATGCTTCCGGTAGATTATTCAGTTCCGATGAAAAATGTGACATTTTTAGCGTCCTCTACAATTCTTCCCTAACCTTGTTTCTTTGCGGATACTTTTGATGAACAACTTAGTCCACTTTATACGAGTTGCTATGAGATCGGCTTAATCAAACCTTTCAATAAACACTCGCTACGAATGTGTGCCAGTAATGACATCTAACGTGCACCAGTAATTTTTAGTAATGTTTCACATAATCCTGTAAATATTTTAAGACAATTAAGACTCTTCTGACAACGAACATCACACCAAAAGCAATAACCTAAGAACTTTATTTATTAGGAGTAATATTTTTCCCGTTTTGTCTTCTCTACTAACAATAAAACGTCTTTGTCATACCACAAATTATAGAAACCACACACAAATGATCGAATTCCATGTCTACAAAAATTTCATACTACAATTCAGATTAAAATGCAATAAAACCGGCACACAAAAGAACGACGTCCATAATGAATTTTTAATAAGTTATGACTTCTTCATAAGCATAAAGCCACCTTGTCCTTGTACATCTACGATTATATGTATACACGATATAAGTATATAGTTCTTAAGAAGCAATTTGGCCATTTTATTTATAAAACAAGAGCACAGCAAAAAATCCATTTTAGTCATTCCATTATAGTTTGTTTTGTATGAATTAAGTTGTTTCGTATACAACATTTTGGTAATAGTCCTAAATTATAGTTTAATTTGGCTTAATCACAATCGACTGTATCCGGAATATTAGTTAAAAAATTATTTAATATTCGTACACAAGCTGATTTGCAAATTAAAATCTGTCGAATTTATATAATTATAAATTGAAGAAGTATTTCTTGGTATAATATATACGTACCGTCTTTAATTTATGTAGATCTTATTTGACAGTAAATATGAAATCAATTTATATCATCACGCGCTTGGTGTGTTCTAGTTGCAAGCATAATCAATCATATTTAATGTGAAGCTCTGCTGCCATTTAAGATCTATGTATATAAAGATAATTATCATTCATCCGATTTCATCATACGCCAAAAATGACTTCAACACATTGGTAACTGTCATTGTTTTGAAATATTTTGGTACGTAAAATTCCTTAATTTTAATTTTTATGTGTAATTAAAAAATATTAGTGTTAATCTCAACAAAATTAACTAAATATGTATGTATGTGTAAACAGAGTAACATGTGAGGGGAAAATTGTTTGAATTTTTTTCGAATCCGTCAAACAAACGAAAAACTCATTAATCAACATCATTATCATAATCATCATCACGCGTTCATATCATCATCAAGTCAACCATCCATCAAAAAGATATATTTTTATTTTTATTTTTTCATTTCAATGTTAATTATAAAAATTAAATTCTCTCCTCATTTATCTCATTTCAGAATGATACAACAAGAATTGTATATATGTACCATGAAGATGAACCACGACGAGGTTCTGTGCTACCCGGTAGCCTACCATCACCGATGGACGCGTTTAAAGGGTATCGTCCCGTGTATTTAACACAGCGTGTGCAGCACGATTCGTTTAGTACACAAGATCCTAAGTTAAAAACATTAGAATTAAGGAATCAAGATGTTGAATTGCCACAGGGCGACGAAACATTGCACTGGTGTAAAATATTTAAATTAGTCGATATAAATAGGAAACATCATTTAATAAGGGTAAGTCTCCTTTTACGTGATATCCATTTAACGTAATTTAGTTTTCGAGATTTCAATCAACAAACCATGATACAGTAACAAATCAACATCAAAGCCAAGTTTTTGTACCATAATAAGCATTGTTTTGTGAGAGGGTTAACAACGGAAAAACTTACCCTCAATTTATTTATTATTTATCTTATTACGAGATGTTTTTTATTGTTGCTTTTGTATTCTAATAAGTCTAATACAATAAACAAAATATCAAAATCTTATTTTATTTTTATGATGTTTGATCTTCTTGAAATTTGATGATTAGGATGATTTTTTTGTTATACTTGTACCAGTACATAAAAAAAAGTTTATATTGTCTAAGTCAATATTGGATTTTTTTATTTTATATTTTCAATTTTGACAAGATGAATAAAAAAGCAAATTTTCATTTATTCGGCATTTATCTAAAGTTTTTGTTAGGGTGGGTGGAAAGATGCCATGTATTATTTAAGATGAATATCGCACATCGGTGTGTATGCGTTGATGTGTCATTTAACGAGATTGTTTACAACGGTTTAGTACATGACTAACGAACTTATCAATTGTATATGTCTATAATGAACACAAATACGAACGAAATGACTTATTTTGTATTTTATTTAGGAAATCGTTTGTCAACCCGCTTTGCATTGTAACATTTAGTGTGCTAAAACACATGCATTGGAAGTTTTTACTAAATTATAGTCAAACCAGAAAAATGCACCAATCCATCAAATTATTTAATTGTGTGAAAAATAAAAAAGACTTAATAGTAAAAAAAAGATTTGTGATCTCAAATATTGTGTAGTGTTTATTAGTTCAATAAGTGATATCTAATGAGAACGCGATCTGCAACTAATAGGCGGTGAGCTACCAACGAAGAGAGGTCTTTATGACCCCTCAGATAACTCAAGCATCAAACTCATGCGAATAAATTTGGATTACAACAACAAAATGGCACAATCATGACATTAACGCGGTTAAAACCGGTACCTCTTTCAATAGCCGTGCAGTAGATGTTGACTTGAACGATGCTACTGTAAATGACGAACAAAAAACAAAAAGTACCACCAGTCATATCAAATGATGATCAATATAAATTGGGTGATATACACAACATGCTGAAATCAATAGCTACCAACAGAAATTAATTTCAGATAAAATTACAACCAGTGGGAACTAAAATTCTGTTTAGTGATATAACTCATTACAACCAATTTATTGCGCTCCTCAAAACTAAAAACACCAAATTGTTTAGCTTTGAGGCAAAACTTATTCGATCAATTAAAATAGTTCTGTCTGGATTACCAGATTTAGATATTGATGAGCATAAAGAAGTTCTAAAAACGGGTAACAATATTATTCCTAGCAATATACGCAAGTTTGATTTGAAGAGGTATAATGCCCAAATGAATTGTTTATTATATTTCAACAATGCAACAACAACCTTAAACGAATTAAAGAAAACGAAAGATGTATGCAGTACTGGACCTATTATATTAGTCGTCGTTCTGGCCCAACACAACGCAGCAGATGCCAAATGTTTGGACACGGAACCCATTGCAACATGATAACTACTTAAATTTTACCTCTGTGGAGATAACCACCTTATAAATTACTGCAGTCTTCAAAAGTGTAAAGATAAGACGAGCGTCGTGAAAAACTGAAATGTGCCAATTGTAGTGAAAATCATAGTGCCAACAGCCCTCTATGTCGAAAGAGAGACGAATTCATTCGGATAAAAGAAAATATGAAAACAAAGAACTGAGTAAACTGAATAAATCACTTAAATCAACCAAAAATCCATGGTTTGGACAATTCTCTGGGGCGAAAAATCAAATTATGAAAATACCTACAACCTACCAACTGCAAACAGCAATTCACTTTCCATGGACGAAATGATGATTATCTTAAATGAAGAATGTAAAAAACTAGCTACCTGTAAATCACGTGCTGAATAAATCAACACGCTTCTTTAATAGACCTACAAACATGGCTGTGGTTCCAATAAGTAAATTAAAAATGTACTGTCTGTACTGGAATTCTCTAGATGTGGCTTAGATTAATGAAACTGGTCTGAAAAATAATATTAGACTGTTAGGCAACTCTAATTATAAATTCTATAGACTTGATAGAGAAGTAAGGAGAATGGGTGGTGTAGCAATTTTGGTCCATAAAAAACTTCACCACATTCTATTACCAAATTTAAACACATCGATCGGTATTCAGGTAATTTGTGATACTACCAATATAAATTTAATGTCAGTATATTTTCCTGGTTCTAACAACCCATACAATCTTAATATTTAAAAAAAAAATATTAGAAAGTTAACTAATTCTGGCTGCAGTTACTTCATCTGTGGTGATTTTAATAGTCGACACCGTTTCTAGGGTTGTAACCGTAGTAATAAGGCCGGCGATAGATATCCTATATAACGAATTCAATATAAACCTTTTCAAATCCATTACCCATCATCCCAAACATGTTATCCATCCAGAGGGTCGCCATCAATCCTATGATTTAGTTTTATCGAGCAATAAACACAAGATTTCTAGGCTATCTGTAATACCCGACTTTGCTTTCGACCACTATCCTGCCACATTTGAAATAGATGTACAGCATATTATATGTCACAAAGAATTCATCTTCGATTCGCCTATAAACTGGCTAATTAGTCACTATTTAGAAGGACAATTAGCAAAAATTTAGTATTAAACAGTGAATGCCACAATTATAATACTCCCGAAATCATCGATAAGAAAATCACACAAATAACCAATCTCATAACCCATGCGGAAACAATTGCTTTACCCAAAGTGCCCATTATTCCGGATAACAGTACTATAATACCGCATTTTATCCGCAACTTAATTAAAATAATGAATTCGGCAAGAAGGAGATGACAGTACGATCGTAGACCAGAATCTCATGTGTATTTTCATCATCTTAACAAAATGATTAAATAAAATAATCAAAAGACCTATTCTTTGGTCATTGCCTCCTTTAAAAATATTTGATAAGATTTTCATTACAGTTCACCGAGGCACATTCATTAGCTTGTAGTCTTTCATATCCTGAAACGGATAAACTTGTATATGAAAGCGTTAAAAAACTCAAAAATTCTAAGGCTCCTGGACAAAATTAATAATAAACTTCTAAAACAATGTCCGAAGAAATTGTTTATTAGAAATTATTTCCCCACAACTTGCAGGAAAGCAACAATAACACCAGTTCCTAAGCCAAACAAAGATACGTCTGACCCCACTAGTTTTAGACCAGTAAGCCTCCTATCCACAATTGGTAAGATCTACGAGCGCTGTATATTAAGCCGGTTAAAAGAATATATTGACGATAACAATGCAATACCTAATGAACAATTTGGTTTCCGCTCAAACCATTGAACATCACATCAAATGTCTAGAATGTTAGTCCATCAGAGCTGGGTTAGTAGCTAAAAACTCGATAAGCATTGCATTGTTAGATATTGAAAAGGCATTTGACAGTGTATGGCACAAGGCCCTAATACACAAATTAAAACTCATTAATCTACCTACATATTTAATTAAAACAATGTGGTCCTTCTTAAACGGGCGAACCTTCCAAGTACGAGTTGGCGTTGGCTTTCTGAACCTAGAACAATTCTCGCAGGTGTACCGCAAGGCAACATCATCAGCCCAACTCTCTATAATTGTTTCATATACGATTCTTAACCGAGCCAATAATTCCTATCACAATTATCCGAAGGCTAGAAAAGAGCCTAAATGTAATTCAGTCTTACTACCACAAATGGAAAATCAAATTTAATAAGAGTAAAACCCAACTTGCATTTTTCACGAGGAGAAGGCATAATAGATACTTACCATCGAGAAATTTAAATTTCTCTGGAGATTTAATTCTTTGGAAAAATGCTATCAACTATCTTGGTATTACACTTGACAAAACACTAACTTTCTATGTTTTGACATATAAGTAATGTAATTAAAAAAGTCAGTAAAATCTCCAAAATATTTCCCCATTTATCAACCGCAAATCATCAATCGCACTTAGTAACAAAAAATAATTAATTATCTTTAAAACCTTAATTCGGCCAATAATGACCTATGAATCACCGGTGTGGGGTGGTTGTGCTTCATCGCACCTGAAAAGACTGCAAATTTCTCAAAATGAAATATTGAAATTAATTTATGCTCTGCCTTGGCATTATTCTACCAGAAAACTTCACGACTTCGACCACGTAGAACTGATAACAGAATTTATTACAAAACTCAAAAATGTCTACACTGCTAGACTACTCATCAATCAGAATCTATTAATCAGCCAATAGTTATTCCGTTTTTCTGAATATTTATAAGTCTTATTAAGAGTAGTATGTTCAGCGACACACAGGAACGACCAACTCTGTCAGTATGTGACATGTTACTAAGGGGAGAAATACCCAAGCAGCGGTTTTCCACTTGATTATTTCTAACGATTTCCAAAGTTCAAAATATTGTTATTGGGTAAAAATTCTTAAAGTCGGTGTTATCCGGCCTGCCAGTTTTTGGTATAAATAAAGGGTGGTTAAATTTTAAGGGCCGACGTTGAATGTGAACCACACCTAAACGTCAAGTTTTTTTTCTGCATTTAATTTGACATTTCTCAATTTCAGACTAACTCAATTTGAATTCCAGGCGTCGTCAATGGTCAGAATGGTGGCAAGAAATGGCAACAGTGGATGATCAATTTTCGAAGAAAATCATCTTCAGTGATGAGGCACATTTTCACCTCAGTGAATTCGTCAATAAGCAAAATTGCAGCATTTGAGCGAATCATAATCCAAGAGTGATTGTCGAAAAACCAATGCACCCACAAAGAGTGACTGTTTGGTGCGGTTTATGGGCTGGCGGCATCATCGGGCCGTACTTTTTCCAAAATGAGCCCGGTCAGGCAGTTACTGTGAATGGTTTTCGCTATCGTGAGATGATAACGAACTTTTTATGGCCCGAATTGGAAGATATGGATGTGGACGATATGTGGTTTCAACAGGACGGTGCCACTTGCCACACAGCTAACGAAACAAAGTCTCTTTTGCGCGAGAAATTCAATGGCCGTGTTATCTCACGTGGTGGCGAAGTCAATTGGCCGCCAAGATCATGTGATTTGACGCCGTTGGACTTCTTTCTTTGGGGTTATTTGAAAGAAGAGGTGGACGTCGATAAGCCAGCAACAATTCAAGAGCCAAAGGATGAGATAATTCGGCACATTAACGGCATAGAACCTCAATTATGCCTAAGCGTCATCGAAAATTTGGACCATCGGGTGGAGGTGTGTCGCCGAGGTCGTGGCGGCCATTTGGCCGATATTTTATTTCATACATAATTGAACCATATCATATTATCATAATAAAAAGAATTGACAATAATTTCTTAAATAATTTGTGTTTTATTCAAAATCAACATCGGCCCTTAAAATTTAACCACCCTTTATAACTTCTATCTACAGCCATGCAAGCTTGGAAGAGAAGAAGGACATGACCTTTAATTATAGGAAAGCCGTGCTACAGTTCAGCGGGAAAATTCCCAGAGAAAGGAGAACAGACGCCGACGCAGAATGTCTCCAGTGCAGCTTTTGCAAAAGAGACTAATGAGACTGAGCAGCAGTTCATTAACGTTTTTCTTTAAAAATAAGTTAACATTCCGTTAGGTAAAGAAGAGCTTGAAATCGGCAATGATTATTTTTGTTTGACCAATGTGTTGTTTGCCCAATGTTTTGATGAGCCTGTTGACCGCCGACAAACTATTGATTTCCGATCTTAGACATATGTACGGTTACGCTGGATTTAGAATACATTGAGTAACATCCCGTACTAAATTAGGGGGGTTATACCATCACATATTGGAACGTGCATCTTGCGTAATCTGAGTGGGGGTGTAATATGTAATCTAGTCGTATCACATACATCCTTTAAATATAAGAAAATCGACAAGATCATGCAACGTATGATCTACAAGAGGCATGCCACCAACATAATTGAAGTTAGATCTTACAGAGGTGCCTATGCGCAAAGTATCATCCACATTTAACTGACAAGCAACGGAAACCGTGTACCCGAATATTGATGTTCTAAAAGTTTAGATTTTCTGCAAAGTATCAACTATGAAAACTATGGAACTCTATCAAACATCCAGGAGCAGTGGCTACCTATCCAGTCAGCCATAACTATACTGCAGCTGCAAAAGAACAGAAACCATACTACCAAACTAAATCGGAACGACGAAGTGACCCCTATTCGAACTATTTCCTTATTTGGCGAGGAGATATTCGTCCCTTATCCCACAGTAGAGAATGTAAATGCAGCTATTAGTAGATTAAAAAACTCCAAGGCATTCGGTCTTGACGGAATCGTTTTTCAAATGTGAAAATTACCGTGGCATGGCTATGGTAAACACCACCTAAAAAGTTTTAACTAATATTTTACTTGTCCAAATCATCACCCTTGTTGAAAATATCATTAACAACATAACCATTCACTAGCTCTATATAGACTTTCAACAGACCTAAGACACCATCAACTGTGAAAACCTTTGATTCGCGCTAGCACGACTCGGAAAAAAGGAAGAAACTGTGTTTGATCTCTTTGAGATAATATCAGCTGTGCAAAAAGGAGATGCCCTCGCGCCTGTGCCGTTTGATTGCGCGCTTGAGCACGTGGTAAAACAATCTGAACTAAATTTTCCCGCTGCTGATTGTACAAGTCAGGCCGGCCAGCTTCACCGATGACCTAATGCTACCAAGGATAAGTTAATACTACTGTGCCTCCACATGTAACGACTGGATCTAAAATTGAACATCAACACAAAATGTCTATCAACATTATGGAGCATCCATATAGTAAATCTCTGAATAAATGACCCTAGCTTTGACAACGTGAAAGACTTCAAATATATCGGATCATAACATTTGCAAATATTTTCCAGGCAGATTTTAAAGTCTAGCGATCAAAATATATTTCTCAGGGCAAGTTCGCATTTTAAAAATCACGCGTAAGATCTGTGCTTAATTCGGAATTGAAATTTGGACTTTGACCTAGAAGGCCTAGAATACGCTGGTGCAACGGCGTAGAATAAGACTTGCGGACAATAATATGTCGAACCTGGAGGGAGCGCGAAAAAAACGGAGGTAATTGATTGACCTCCTTGCAGGCCACACAATCCTTTTATAGATTATGAAAGCTAGAGAGAAAAAGAAGGGCAACTTCCTTAGGAGCTTTTTTATTTTTGCAATTATTTTTTAAAATATATAGCATTTACGGCATAAAATAATTAAAATCAAAAAGGTTATAAATTAAGTAGGAAACAAAATTCGTTCAGATCATTTCTTTAAATTTTACCGAAAATGACGAAAGATTCAAATAAATTTAAATATTAAATTTTTTAATCAACAAGTTAATTTTCCGAAATTTACCATACAAGACAGTTTTACCAAAAGTTTTGGTAATTTTAATTTTTCACTTTTCAAATCAAATGTGGTGAGGTGTATTCGAGATCTTTGTATACATTCTGGGTAAAATGAAGTCGTGTGTTGGCCACAACAGGTTCTCCTCTCTATTTGCATATCAGTTATGATCCACGAAGCCCGTTCCGAGTAAATTTCTCGAAAATGGTATCTACTCGTGTAGGCTAGGAAATTAACTGTTATTTATTTATTTAGTTGGTTATTTATTGGACAATTTTTGTGAAAATATTCTATGCCAACTTTATAAAAAATTCAAAATTTTGGACATAAGCCAAGTCAGTTGCCCAGAGACTTGCTAAGCAAAGTTTCGCAGTGCAAAATAACGCATTTTTTGTTACAACAACACAATAAGTCAAATTTCGTTTAAATTAATTGTACTGGCAAATGTTTTAATAAGGGAGTAAGGTGGTATCGAATGGTATTATGAGATTGATTGAATAGATACGGAATTTTATACTCGTATATTTTGTTTACATAAATTCGATTCCCGAAAATCGAAGTCCCTAATTTTTTAAAGAAAATTCATAAACAATATATGCGGTGTTAAATCTGGAGTCTATTTGATCGCAGTAAAATGGCCTCGTAAGACGATAATGCATTACAAGAATAATGATTATGTTTGAGTGATACAGGGAAATTTACATGTAAAAGTTCCTATTGAAATATCTAATTTTAAGACAAAGACTTGAAAGGGTATGGTGATGTTCCGAAATTACAAATCTAACATACTTCTATAAATTGTTAATCAGACGACAATTCGACTTAATTGCCTGCATCTTCTTTTAAATTTTACAGTTACAAAAGTTACAAATCCGCAATGAAATTATAGTTCCGCACTGAACCCACAAAATGTAAATGGAATGAAATCTAGATTTCATTATAATTTCCAATCAAACAAAATCCACCTTTTAATCCCTGTACAAATATTGTTTCGATTTAGCACAATACCAACAACAGCCGAAACTAAATCGTCGAATTTAAACAAAAATTTTATGTCAAATATTTATCATTCAACAACAACAAAAATATATTAGCTGAAACAGCACAGGAATAAATCGCGATTTTGTGTACATACCTGTGTGTCGTCATCTCTCTGGTACCGATATCACAAATTCAACCCATATTTTATCATTCCGTCTGGCGTTCTATCCTACGAGTACGAGTATATCTATATTTTATCCAACGACACAAAAATTACAAAAACAAAGTAAATTTTTAATTTAAAATAATCAAAAAACAAAAAATTGGATTAAATACAAAATTATAAAATATTTAAATAAGATTTTTAATCGAAAAATTAAATAAATATTTTCTATTTACAATTCTTAGTTGATTAATATTTTTGTTGTGTTGCCGAATTTATTTATTTACATTTGTTAATAATTATTTGTTGTTGTCGTTATTTGTTGATTGAATCGTCGAAACCTTATCTACGTAACATAAATCAAAGGAATATTTTGTAATTAATCTTTTTCAACGCTTTTCAGTACGAACCTGTGTTCGATTCGGTTTCAAGTCAAATGTACCTTCATCATATAATTTTATACGAATGTCAAATGAATTTAGGTGAATTGGATATGTTGTCGCGTGCACCGGGAAAATCTTGCAGCATACCGAATAGTGCAACTAAATCGTGCAATGCTGTGGTGGCGACATGGGCCCGAGGATCTGAGGTAAATTTGTAATTAAATATTTTATCCATTTTCACTAATATATTTGGTATGTTTATTTTATGCAGGGTTTCACATTTCCCAATGAGGCCGGATATCCATTGGATTCGAATCAAGCCCGATTTTATCTAATGGAAACCCACTATAATAATCCGGAAAGTTTGGATAATTATGCTGTTTTACAACAGCCAACAATGGTCGATAACTCTGGACTAAAATTATACTATACGCAGTCGTTACGAAAATTTGACGCGGGCGTACTATCAATAGGAATGGAACCAAATTGGCGGCATCTAATACCGCCCGGGCAAGATGAAGTCGTGTCCGAAGGGCATTGTGTTGAAGAATGTACACGACAAGCATTCACATACCTAGGGGTAAATGTTTTCGCAGTTATGATGAGAACACACGCGATTGGAAAACAAGTTCGGTTACGCCAAATTCGTGGTCGTGAGGAATTAACGCCAATAGCACAGGATAATAATATTGATCCAAACTATTTAGAGTATCGAAGACTACCGAATACGGTAAAAATACTACCAGGTGATCGCTTAATAGCGGAATGTAAATATGACAGCTCATCAAGAAAATCGATCACCTTGGGTGGACTAACAACCAAGGAGGAGACGTGTATTGTATTGACATTATACTATCCACGTCAGAAGAAGCTGTCAAGTTGCCAATCGTTGCCGAGTCTGCCGACTGTATTACATTCGTTAGGAATTCAGGAGCTTGTCGTGTAAGTAGAATTTATATACTGTATACAGTGTTTTGAGCAAATATTTACCAGACAACCTTCGTTTGAAGAATAAATGTCTTTAATTAAAATTTAGGAGTGATCCTGTATTCGAATAAAAATTAGGAATTTGTCAATTTTTTTTTTGGTTAATTAGGATTATTACGGGATGTGATATTTTCTTCATCTGCATTAAACTTAGGAACCTGGTGTTTAGAAGATTAATCTGTAATTAGAAGATTAAATTGTTCGTTTTTATAGATTAACAACTGGAACAAAATTGCATCAAATTTCATTCTAAAACTTTACTTAGAATTCAGATCGCATCAATCTCGGCGCTATCCAAACAATTCATGGCATGTAATGCCTTCCTTCTTCAAGCACGTACGATATCCAGTTTTCGCTCGGAGTAAAATATTCATTGCTAATGAAACATAAAATTATTTTACGAGCGATTGGGGTGAGGAATAACATCAGTGCACGGTTATATCGGTAATTTTCGTGAAAAGAAAATTCATCGAGGTGTAAATTTTTTTTTATACACGGAAGAAAATCTCATTTCTTATTCATTGAATATTATGGAAAATCGCTTAGACATGGGTTACAAATGATTGCTCACATTTTTATGTTAAGTGTATGCGTGTGTTTCTTACTCATGCATATTGATTCGAGTGAAATTTTACTTACTGTCATAACCCAAAAATGTAAATTTCTTAGGAATATCGTGAAGGTATCATACCTGATGGAGGTTTGATGTAGCGTTTCCTCAGCCCGTCATTTCTGTTTTTGTGTTGCTCATATACCTACAAAAATGGGTGATAAAATATTAATTTTAATTTTTAATTTAGGAAGTGGTTTTTATGTTAGTATGTATGTATGTGTATATGTTTAGAATGGTTTTAATGTTTAACTCCAATAATATTTTTGCTATGAATTTTTAATTGAAAATTTTGGTGTAAACATTTTTCCTCGACATAGCATTACCCAAAATTTTTTTAAACTTTTGTAACACATACGAGAAAATTGTTTTGCGCACTTAGAGTTGAGGGGGTGGATACATAAAAACCGTTATGCTATCAAAAATTTATTGATTTGGAAAATTATTTACTTTTCTATATTTTCTAAATTTCCGACTTTTTTTTTCTGGTTAGTGGAAAATGAACCTCTGATAACAATAATAACTGTATCATTGTTCGTGTTCAATATCTGATAAAGGTGAGATTTTTCGTTCGTTCCACATACCAAGCATATATACACACATAAACAAGAGTCAAATTTGTGTACGCTTCATAATATTGAAATATCATGTCTTGAGGGGATTCCTGATAACACCAAATACAGATCCGAACAAGAACATTTTCTTACATTTATTATTTTATTTGTCATGTATACATTATTTGTTCGTTTGTGAGAGATGAAAATATATCTAATATTTACGGTTCGTTACCATTTATTTTTTTTTCTTTCGTTCACCGTGATAAGGGTTGCTATTTTTAAGACAAAATCATAACCTGAAATACACCTAAATATTATTCTCATTTAATTTAATTGATTTTTGTATTTTTGAAATTTTCCAGAGGATCGAATCCCGTAATGATTGCATCACCGCCCGATTTAGCCGGTATGACATTGGAATCACGATTAGTTACGTACGATTGGGAAAATCAATTTGAAAGTTTTCAAGAAGTAACAAGACGTGGATCATTTAAACCATTATGCTGGAGTGCTAAAAATACTTTAATTCCGGTAAGTTTTAAAAGCACACATGATAGCTATGCGCTACACACACACACACAAATTTTGTTAATTTTGTTTCATGTTTTAAATTGAAATTGACACGTTTTAAAATATCCATTAGTTACGTGACAACCATTTTAAAAGCACAAAATAATTTTTTTTTGTTTTGTTTCTTGTATATGATTTTGTGCCGGGAAATATTATAGCAACAAAAATGCGATGTACTATTTTATATCAATCCTTTGAGAGAGGTGGTGATATCCTTTTACATGAAGTTTAATAAACTAATACATAAAATACATGTATATGTATGTGTGTAATGAAAATGGATATTCTTCTTAAGAACTACCATGATACACACCATGTAGCATCGTATAATTCCCAATTCAGTTTTAAAATATAAACAATCACGATTTGATATTAGTTCAATTGAATTTTCATGTCAAACGATTTAGTACATAGAACGCAACACTGTACACCATGTTGCCATCCATATTGACAATAACAATAAAAATTATACGAGATAAGATGATAAAAGGGTGTACGTTATATTCCATCTATCGCACGGATATTTTCAGATAATATTCATTCTTCTGTATAAAAGTAATAAGATTAGTTAGACTAGCTCCTCCGTCCTAGATTTAAAAATATCTGAGTGGCTCATTTGGTACGTAATCTTGTCGCATTAGAGGTCGTGCTTTTGGATACAATAATTTGCAGAGTATTAACCTTGCATATCTGTGAAATATACGCCAAGCTCTCTATGCCGAATTTTAAAACATTTCACAGTTTATATTAAATTCTTTTAGACATTTTAAATGCCTTTTTTGCCTTCTTTTCATAACATACATTTTACAGGTTTACAGGTTCCAATGACAAATGGCTTCATGAACAAATGGCTTAGGTTAATTTGAATTCGAAATATTCCAGAAGCATGTTTGGAATTTATATTCGATTCCTAAGATTTCAACAAGTACACCAAGTTTTGTCCCGATAGATTAAGAAATGATTTTTAATCTTTTTTATTAAATTGGAACGCACAAAAGATTCGCACGAGGATTCTATCAAAATGTGCAATTGCGCTGAATGAGCTTGAAAACATATAATAATTAAGTAAGAGCGATCAAGTCCTGACAAATGCAGGACAATTACACAAATAACGAATATGTCATCAATCTCTTTGAAACAGTCCTAGTATAATGGAGTCAGAAATAGTGCGGTGAAGATGCTCTTTAAAACGAGCATCGTAACCTGTTAGAATGGCCGTAAGGATCCTTAGATGGTTCTTGTGTTGAGCAATCATACATTTGACTAACTTTCGGTTTAGTTCAATGATAAAGCACATTCTGCAACTACTTCTGCCTTATATAGCTCGAAAAAACACGATGTTCAGGACCAATTTGTTTTAGTTCACATTCCCTTCTATGTCACAGTGATCCTATACCCCCACACGAGCGTAACATTACATTGTTCCTTTAATACAGAAGATTTACAACATGTTTACACTTCCCGATAAGTCTCGATTCGAATACTTACAATCATTGCACAAGATAATATTGGACTCTATAACATTCGCTTTCAAAGTCACGAAGACGCAACAAATTAAAATGAAGCTTACAACACTAAACTATACATACACAGCTAAGTGTTCAACTATAAAATCCAAATCCAGCATGTAAACTTGATCGCAGGTGATCTGAAAACAGTTCTGTCTTGAAATCCTGAGACAAATCTCTGATTTGATACGTCACCAGGGAAATGTTTAGATAACTCAAATTCCGGAAGCTATGTATTATCTACTTATTTCTGGTGCCCAATAAGCGCACGTTCATTCCACACATCGCTCAACTTTAATCTATAAAGTGCAGAACAAGCTATACTTAAAATAAATGGTTTCAGTGAAGAAAGAAGAAGAATTTATTTCATAGCTATAAGAGTCGAAGGCAGTGAGCCATGAGAACCCCTACATGCAGAAATTTGCAGACTATTCAGTTTGCTAATTGTACATTTCCGATTAATTACCAGCCACCAAACAACAGACGCGTAAGTTGGTCCAATCGACTAATAAATTAAATGCAATATTTTGGAGAAAAGTCCTCACGATTTATATAGGGAAATATTTAAATGTTTAACTAACTCTGATTTTTTAATCGTACTCGTTATATCGTTAGTAAAACCCACTAAGTCAACTATAGATGGTTTAACATAGAGACCATTTTCAATACACCACCCACGCTCAACAATGCGAGGTGCTTGTTGCATTAGCTCTGATGTGACGTTCAGGTATTTGTCTGCCAAGAACCACTATGATGCTTCACATTTCCTTGTTAATAACCTTTGGCAAACGGAAATTGAACATTAATACAACTCAAGCTCGATAACTCGTTATTTAAGCACATAATGATTCCAATTCCAAAAGTCCAAAAGTCTGCGATCATAGTAAATCAAAGTGCTGACGAACGCACCTGCAATGTCAAGAAACATCTTCATGAAAAACCCTTTGCTTTTCAGACAGATTTTCAATCGTAGTAAATAGTTCATGCAGTGCCGTTTGGCAGAATTTTCCTATATTTATGATTAAGAAAGCTTATTGGCTTTAGCTATAAATACGACTTCGGCTTCATTTCCAGGAGCTCAGAACAAATCCAAACGCCACCCAGGTTTGAATAGGTGATACAAGTGGTAATTTAAAATGTCATAACCATGCTGTAATTGAGCAGCAAAAATTCCATCAGGGCTGCCTGCCTTATATGGTACAAAAGAGAAAAAACTCAACTCTGTTGGCTTAACTCCAATCGGCAGCAGTATTGGGCTGTTCGGTAACATCAGCAACCGGGCTGATAATGATAATGATTCTCCACCCGCCTTTTTAGAAGTTGTAAAGTTTCAGATATGCAGACGGAAAGAATCAAGTCGCCAATTATGATGCATAACCAATATTTTATTTAGTTTAGTGACAGCTAATAAACGGTCAACCGTTTCCTAGAATTTTCTTCATAACGATCTGTGAGCAGATGTTAAATTTTTCTTGCAGACCTTCTGCGATTTTAGGTAATCATCCCAGCCAACCTAAACACTTGTTTTTTTTTGCTAAATTTTTAAATCTAATAATTTACATTAACATTTTATGATCAGAACACTAAAATGGTTTGTTCCGGACCTTTCGGTTAGTGATTATTGAACAAGAGTTTACAAAAGAAGTGTAAATAGCACTGAACACTTAGCTTCGCGTTTGTAGTGGACGGCCGTTGGTTGATATATTTGGATTCATCAGACTTATATTAGGTAATCTAATAAGAAGTTTCAGAAGATCCGCAACGCCTAGCAGATGAAATGACTTAGATTTTGAAACACGCGTCAGTCAAGCCGGAGAACGTCAAACGGAGAACGTCAAAATAGGGACCTAAACTTTATTCTCAATCGCATACCACCCCTATCACTCCCCAGTTTTTGCAAATTTAATTTACAACTTTTTGTTGTTTATAAATTTTCTTAAGTGCAATAGTTTTCAAAATATTTGCGAAAAATAAATAAAGCCAATGAAACCTGACACTTACCGGTGGACCAAATTCGGAGGTGGACGAAAATCATTAGAATCTCCAATTTTCTAAGAAAGCATAAGTTTGAAGGTGCACCACGGCCACAAAAGGCGTTTTTCGGATTGTATATAATGTAATTCGCTAGATTAAATGGTTTATACTTTATACAAAAGCATGAACTATTAAACATTATTTTTGTTTGAGTAAAGCAAATTTTCATAGAAAAACTATAATTGTTTGATAATTGAGTTTGAAACTAACTACCACCCAACTTATAGTAATCTCACATTCACGCAGAAAAACAATACGACTATAGTTTCATCCGAAATAAGTCTACGTTTCATATCACCAAATATTCCTAGCCGATTATTTAAAAAAAGAGAGTTTCTAGATTTTCATATAACTGAGCTGGGCACAAACAGGATTTTGTAATTTAATCAACACAACTGACCATTGTCAAGTGACAAATTTCTGCATTACTTTCTGCCCGTTAGTAGTTCTCGATACAATAGGATTTTCCGTTTATTCTATAAATCATTTCAAAATTAAAACATTTTGATTCGGAAAATTTGGATAAAACTTTCGTCTTTTTTCACCATTAAAGTCATTGCTATGCAGATAATAAGCTGAAACTTACAAAATCGAATAGTACATTCAAGTTCTTAAAATCTCTGAATGGTAGCATTGCATTAAGTTTTACAACTGTGATTAGCGGAAAAATACTGTGTTACTGACTCCAGTTGTGTATATTTTTATATACGCAGAGATAAAGAACAAAACTTTGCCGAACTTTAATAAAATAAAACATTTTTTTATCTAAGAGTCATTTTCTCTTCGTTTTAATTGAATTGGGCTACTTTTGAAGCAACTACAATTCCAAATCGTTTTCGTTTATTAAAACTGTTTTAAAGTAATCATTTTAGGTAAAATTTCACTAGGACCTCAGGAAATTTCATCCAAATCAATCTTTCGGAGTTGCGCCTGGCCATTAGTGTCTGGTAATTAACGTTAGACACGTTGAAATGAAATTTGAAAATTTATTCAAATCCATTAAACATCTAAATCGTGTATGGCACAGTAAATTCCATCACCGAACCCCGTTCAATAACCATTAGAACTTTGCCTCTGGTATAATAAAATACATCCACGGGCCGATCTTAGAGATGTTCCTAAGATCGGCAATATATAAATTTGGAAGTAGTTTGGAACTTGATACCACGAAAGTTTAATATATGCCGGACAAGTTAAAAATCATCAAGATTAAGTCCACTTTGCCATACAGATAGGGTTTTGATTGAGCTAAGAAAGTAGAAATATTCTCTGAAATAGCATAACAGTTTTCTCGTAATCAGTTCAATTCGCAAGAAATTGTTTTAATCTTTCGGAGAAGATTATTCGAAGATTTTTTTAAGATAAGAATCAAGAATAGTTTAAAAATATTTTAATTTTGCTACAAGACAAATACAATTGGATTTTTTTTAATCTAATTAATTTCACAATCATGACGACTTGCTGACACTGAACGAGAATGATTTTGACAAAAATAACATCATCGGATTCATAAAATCATGTAAATGTTTTTCGATCGCTAAGCAGACTCTGGAATCAACACTAACGAAAGTCATAATTGTTTTTTTCTTAATACGTTGGTCCGATCCTAAGGAGATAGGGTCAGAATGCAAAAGGGTTTTTTCATTATTTATTTACGATCGGTGATAGAAATGAACACAACTAAGACTCTCTGTCAGAGTGCAGAATTCATTATGCAGAACAGATTGCAAAGATCAGATCATAAAAAAAGGTTGGCTCCAAACGAAATGCAATTGAAATTTATTGGAGAGTCAATAGTACTAAAACTAAAAATTACCTGAATGAAATTCTTGAAACACTTTTCATCAAAAAATTATTACAGTATCGACAATATCAACCTGTACTCGTACATTTCAAGGCTTAAACTATTAAAATGTATTAAGACATGAATGATGAATTCTTCATACTTAACTTAAATTAGTTGATTTTAGTAAATACGATTTTAATATTACATCGTAAGTAACATGTTTTATTCTTTTATTTTTTCAGGGAACTGATTACCTCGAAGCATACGCACCAAATTTAACAAAAATCTACAAGCCAACATACACTTGCTCAATGAAAACTTTGCTCACCCATCATGCATCACCGAACGAACACAATACTCGTCATCACGACATGGATGTGCCACAAATGGATGACGACGAAAGTAATAACATAATCGAAATTTCGACAAAGAGCAAAGTCTCGCGAAGCAGTTCCGTCACCGAGACAATGGGTCTCAGTAGAAGTAGTCAACTATTTAGTCATACGCATTTTAATATAATTACATTAATTATAATAAATACAATTTTAATATTATTTGTGCCATTTAATAAAATACATTTATTATTTTTACTATTATAAAATAATGAGTATTGTTTTGCAAATATTTATATATAAATAAACTTTTGTTATTTAATTTTAAATTATTATTAAAAATTAAAAAAATAAACAAAAAATGGCAATCAATCTAGTGAAGAAAAATCTATAAATAATTATTATTAGTAATGAATATAATTATAATACATTTATATTTTTAATAAAATAAAAGAATATTTATTATATAATTTAACATTTTTATAAAAAAAAGACAAAAAAATATTTATATAAAATAAACTATGTCACACAAAAAATAACAGTTTCACAACACAAACAAAATAAATTAAGTAAATAAATAAACACAGAAAAATAATGTGCGCATGCAAACTAAATAAATAATTAATAGTTTTGAGATAATTTTTTTTAATAAGTAAATAAAAATATTAAATAAACTAATGGTTTGTTTTAATTTTATATATTTTTAATTACTATATTTATCGGTGCTATAAATATATAATAAAAACTACTTCGCCAGTGAATATGTCATACAAAGATACGTTTTAATTACGTAAATGATGACCTTGACCCACATACAATTGTTTACGATAAGAAACTATAGAAAAAAACACAATAAAAAAATTATCTCAACAAGAACAAACAATTTTCAAATCAAAATACTAAAAAATTTATGTAAATAAAATTTGTAATTTATGAAATAAAATTTCATTATGTAAATACAAATTACACAAAAAATATTTTGTTTATTTAATTAAAATACCGGAAACACTTCTTGTAAATACACGTTTAATTTGATTATTAATTTTGGTTGTTAGTCTGCCTCCATTTTACAATGATGACCTTGAACTTTTTTGTTTTATATAAATAATTTCACACCGGTATATATATATATTTCATTTTTGTATTGAATAATATTTAAATTAACAGAGAAATAAGCAATATTTATAAATAATAATAATAAATATACAAGTTAATTGTATTTTTTATGTAAAATTAAAAATTATAAAAAACTAACAGAATTTAGAAATAGAAATAAATTTTATGTGATTTAAAAATTTATAAAATATTACAAAAAAAAATATATAAGATATTTAAATGACGTATGCGATTGTGATAAAATAAAAATATTGAAATTTAAAAAAAAATATTTCTTTTAAAAAATAAAAATATTTCACTTTTTTTAACAACAAAAAATTGTAAATACGATATAATAAGTAATAAAATAATTAATAATAATAATAAAATATATTAAATAAAATAAAAAATCTGAACTGTGATCTCCTTCTTACATTTATAATTTTTGGTTTAAATTAAACTAATACACATTAATTTTAATTTTGTTTTGAGTTTATTAAGCATAACACTACTAATTTTCTATAATAAAAAATATAATTTTTTAAAGTTATTATTTTTTTAAGCAAAATAAATAAATAAAAATAAAATCCTAGACAAAATGTAATCTGATTAAAAATTACATTGTATTACAAAAAAAAATATAATAATAATAATATTTTGTGTGTATGAAGCATAATTTAAAAATAAAATGCAAAAAAACTGAAATTAAAAAATTAATAAAAATAAAATAAATAAATTTAAAATAACAAACAAAACAAAAAAATATGTAAAATAAGTATTTTATAACTGATGAGAATAAAATTGAAAAATGGATTTTAAAAAAACAATTATAGAGCAATAAATTTATTTAAAAAGTGAAAATTTTGTTGTTTCATTTATAAGTTCCAGGTGTACCGAGCGTTCGTTCGATCGAAGTTGGTTGAGTTGGACATTGTTTTACTCGTATTTGGTTGGAAAAAGGAACAGAAAATATCGGTAAACGAAAATTAAACTTGAGCTCCACCTGTTTAGGACCCTATCCAAAGGTTTTGTTATAAATGATGATTGGAATCGTTTGGTCATCGTTTGAGCAAGATTAGTCACTGGTTTTCATCATTTCGTCACTTACGATTAAACAGTAAGTAAAATTCCACTGTAGCACCTCATTGCAAGAAAATCATACCGTTTTCATAAAATTTCGTTATGTAATCATTAGGTTCAGGATTGTATTATTCAATCAAATCAGGTTTGTTGCTCATTCGGGAATTTCATTTTACAAATTTAATAACAAATCGACTTGGAATATGGTTGTCCATAACTCAACAACAATTAAACCCATAACGTTATTAAAAATAATTTACGGGACCATACTATGGCAATGCTCGTGAGCTTTTTCCTAAACCATTCCTAGAAAATAAAAAACAAAAATTAGGAATAGTTTAGGAACAAGTTCACAGGCCTACATAAAAATGTGAAGTTAACTAACTAAAACTAAAAATACATCTAAGTATTAGATCAACAATACGATGAACGATTGATTCAATGATGATCCAAAACTTGTTCAACAAATCTGATCGACACAATAGAGAAACAAAGTGTGTGGTGGTGGATACGAATAAGGTATGATATTGTATAGTTAGAGTAGTATGGTCAAATTATTTATCTTACTGAATATTTGCCATTCTCCGCCTAAGAATACTTAAAAATAAGCATATCCAAAATATTGTCTCAACTATACAGCTTCATTTTTTATTGTGTACTAGTAAAGAAATTGATTTTATTTGCATTCATAATTTTGCATTACTAAACTACCTTAGATTCGAAGGCATACGTAAATGAATATTTGCAGATAGATATTGGTCAGCCATGCAAAAAGTTTCAGAAAAATCTTTACGGGATTAGGGGATACAATTTGATTAAAACTCCAATAATTGAATTGTCGATCAATTGAATCGTTTTCCGTTAATTTGATTTGCTAAACTACTTTAGAATTCGAAGGCATCAATAAGCGAATATTTGTAGATAGATGTTGATCAGTTTAAGCTCTGCATAAAGTTTCAGGAAAATCTCTTAGGGATTTGGGGGTAAAATTTTATTTAAACCTCAAGAGTTGAATTGTAGATCATTGAATCGTTTTCCGTTCATAATTTTGCTTTCCTAAACTACTTTAGAATTCGAAGGCATCAACAAGCAAATATTTGTATATAGATGTTGATCAGTTTAAGCTCTGCATAAAGTTTCAGGAAAATATCGTAGGGATTAGGGGTAAAATTTTATTAAAACCTCAATAGTTGAATCGTTTTCCGTTCATAATTTTGCTTTCCTAAACTACTTTAGAATTCGAAGGCATCAATAACCAAATATTTGTAGATAGATGTTGATCAGTTTAAGCTCTGCATAAAGTTTCAGGAAAATATCTTAGGGATTTGGGGGTAAAATCTTATTAAAACCTCAAAAGTTGAATTGTAGATCAATTGAATCGTTTTCTGTTCGAAATTTTGCTTTCCTAAACTAATTTAGAATTCGAAGGCATCAATAAGCAAATATTTGTAGATAGATGTTGATCAGTTTAAGCTCTGCATAAAGTTTCAGGAAAACATCTTGGGGATTTGGGGGTAAAATTTTATTAAAACCTCCAAAATTGAATTGTCGATCAATTGAATCGTTTTCCGTTCATAATTTTGTTTTCCTAAACTAATTTAGAATTCGAAGGCATCAATAAGCAAATATTTGTAGATAGATGTTGATCAGTTTAAGCTCTGCATAAAGTTTCAGGAAAATCTCTTAGGGATTTGGGGGTAAAATTTTATTTAAACCTCAAGAGTTGAATTGTAGATCAATTGAATCGTTTTCCGTTCATAATTTTGCTTTCCTAAACTACTTTAGAATTCGAAGGCATCAATAACCAAATATTTGTAAATACATATTGATCAGTTTAAGCTCTGCATAAAGTTTCAGGAAAATCTCTTAGGGATTTGGGGGTAAAATTTTATTAAAACCTCCAAAATTGAATTGTCGATCAATTGAATCGTTTTCCGTTAATTTGATTTGCTAAACTACTTTAGAATTCGAAGGCATCAATAAGCGAATATTTGTAGATAGATGTTGATCAGTTTAAGCGCTGCATAAAGTTTCAGGAAAATCTCTTAAATTATCTCTTATCTCTAAAATTTTATTTAAACCTCAAGAGTTGAATTGTAGATCATTGAATCGTTTTCCGTTCGAAATTTTGCTTTCCTAAACTAATTTAGAATTCGAAGGCATCAATAAGCAAATATTTGTAGATAGATGTTGATCAGTTTAAGCTCTGCATAAAGTTTCAGGAAAACATCTTGGGGATTTGGGGGTAAAATTTTATTAAAACCTTCAAAATTGAATTGTCGATCAATTGAATCGTTTTCCGTTCATAATTTTGTTTTCCTAAACTAATTTAGAATTCGAAGGCATCAATAACCAAATATTTGTAGATACATATTGATCAGTTTAAGCTCTGCATAAAGTTTCAGGAAAATGTTTAGGGATTAGGGGCAAAATTTTATTAAAACCTCAAGAGTTGAATTGTAGATCAATTGAATCGTTTTCCGTTCAAAATTTTGCTTTCCTAAACTAATTTAGAATTCGAAGGCATCAACAAGCAAATAATTGTAGATAGATGTTGATCAGTTTGAGCTCTGCATAAAGTTTCAGGAAAATATCTTAGGGATTTGGGGGTAAAATTTTATTTAAACCTCAAGAGTTGAATTGTAGATCAATTGAATCGTTTTCCGTTCATAATTTTGCTTTCCTAAACTAATTTTGAATTCGAAGGCATGAATAACCAAATATTTGTAGATATATGTTGATCAGTTTAAGCTCTGCATAAAGTTTCAGGAAAATCTCTTAGGGATTAGGGGTGAAATTTGATTAAAACCTCAAGAGTTGAATTATCGATCAACTGAATTGTTTCCGTTAATTTGCTTTGCTAAACTACTTTAGAATTCGAAGGCAACAATAAGCGAATATTTGTAGATGCATATTGATCAGTTTAAGCTCTGCATAAAGTTTCAGGAAAATATCTTAGGGATTTGGGGGTAAAATTTTATTAAAACCTCAAGCGTTGAATTGTAGATCAATTTTATCGTTTTCCGTTCATAATTTCCGATTTATAACCAATCGGATACAACAAAACTTTGTCGAATCCTCAATAGAAAATGATAAATTTTTTATTTTTTTTTTAATATTTTGACCAAAATTTAATACTGATTTGAATTATTAATTTGAAGTGATATCGACCATATCGGTCCTTAGGTCATTTACTTGTGTTTTTTCCGATAAGATTTATTAAGATAAGGCTATTTGCCTTAGGGCCGATGTATATATCGCTTTATATTTTGTGAGTTATCATATAATTCAGTAGAGTTACTGATACACGGGTGTTCTATATACGTAGAACATAAAGTGGGATCATTGTGTTGTAATATTCAGTCACCATGGCCTGATGAGATGATTTTATCAGATCAAAACTGGATATTATACTTCTGGTACAAAACTTCATCGAAAACTAGCTTCACATATAACTTGATAAAAACAAATCCTTAATGATGGTTGACCAAATGATTCCAATTGTTGAATTTATAAAATTATGCCATTTTATATATAAACTTTCCAGACTCGAATACTTGAGTTTGAATTTTGTGGGATGATGAGGTTTGACGGAATATTTCCTATAAATCGTTTCGTAGGAGTAACCGACTATATAGCGGCCAATCCTCAATGACAGTTGCCCAAACGATTCCGATCATCGGGTTTGTGATAATATTATGATTATCTAGAGTAAATTATTTCCAATTGTGCATTCCCCAATATTATTCCAAACAACGTTTAGATTTAGTTGTTGCTAAGTTATGAACAACCAAAAAATGGAATTATATTTTAACTTTGTGTCTTCCGCTTCCGCACTTTGAAAGGGATATTTTATCCAAATGGTATCTTCCAATGTGATTTGTCGTTAGCTTTGAAACATGAAATTCCCAAATTAACGATGCACCCGATTTTTTTGAAATAATACAATTTTGATTTCGTTTTTTCGCAATAACAAATGACCCATTGGTGACCAATCTGCCAAAATGTGTTGATCAACCTTGATCTAACGATAACGAAATTTAATGAAAACAGTATTTTTATTTTTTTCTTCAAATTTTCTATATTTATTTACCGTTTAGTGACCAAACGATAAAAACTAGTGACCAATTCAAACCCAACGATGACCACACTATTCTAATCATTAACTTTATCGAAACTTTTGGATGGGGTGCTAAAAAGGCGATGCTATAGGATTGTTATAAAACATATGATTGGTACTGCTACAAATATATGACTAAACAGTTGACTGTTTACACTGAAAATGATCTTAGAATAATTTACTAAGTACAATTAAAACACTACTACAAACGTTTTAATTTTTAAAATTTAGTTTATTCTTCTAATTTTTTTACCACTATTAATATTTTTCACACTGTTTATTTTCGATTTTATACAATCGAATATCGAATATCCTCATCGCACTGGTTTTTAAATACCGCCCTGAATATTCCCGATGCCTTTCGAATATTCGCAGTAGTTCTGTCTACACTAATCTGCTATAAAACTATTTAATAAATGTCATTACAACCTATAATTGACCAATTCGCGTTCGTCTGACGGCGAACCCAAACGATCAATCTAGGCTGAATTGAATTCCAACAGGCGAAATCGTAGGGACTAAACTAACATCTCGTTATAGTGTCAGCCGTTCCAAATGCATTATTGTGATGGCAGTGTGCGGGTGGCTCCTCCCATGCCAGTTAGAGTATCGGTAGAGCCAAACCGGCTGCCATTAAGTTTTATTGTTTGCACGTATGTTGTACCTAATCGTCATTCGGGCTCTTGCTAACCGCATTTTCCCCATATAAATTTGTGTGCCTCATCAAGCCTCTTCTTTCATATTGTCGACGTAATCTTCGCCATGCAACGCTAATGATGGTACAACACGAAGCTTAATATCTACCGGTAAACTTATATTAACAAGGTCAACGATGGTAGTTGTTTCTGCACATTGATCATTTAGTGCTGCACATTAATTACCGTAGCTTTCGTGTTAAAAACTGGTAACATTATTCTTATTTTTTATTAATTTTTTGCTTGGAATAAATATATTAACTGCGTTGCTGTTTTCAATTGCAACTCGTTGGCGGTTGTGTTTGTTTACTGATGAGATGGTTTCGAACATTCGTGTGAGTTGCTCCTATGTCTAAAGGAATCACACCGCCTTTTCCTTCCACATAACCTTTTATTGTTAACAAGTTCCAAAGAAGAGAGGGTAATATCCCACCTTGCGGCGTGTCTCTATTCACAAATCTGATGTTGGAGTACTGTTCGTTAGCCTTTAATCTATCCAGCCCCTGTGGGACTCGACCACGCGCAGAGAGGAGAATGCCTGATTACACAGGCATACTACTCTGACGTTATTAAAGGCTACCTCTATATCCAGAAAATTTATCGTGGAGTATTTTTTGTGTTCGAGGGGTTTATCGACAGGAACAATAAGGGAATGGAGAACAGTTCCCACAAATTTCCTCTGTCCTCATGTTGGGATATCAATAGCCTATGTAGCTCAATCCAACTCCTAATGATGGCTCAATAAATTGACTGTTATTAAACCTGGAAGGGTTAGACTTTAAGGTGGTGTCTTATGCCGATGACATTGTGATTGTTGTTTGGTCGTTGGTAAATATCCTTGTATCTTCGAAGAACGCATGAAAATACGCTTAGCATTCTTTTGAAATGAGCTAAAAATTTCTGTCTGTCTCATTCTGGACAACAAATTAAACTACAACCCTAACACATTAAAAAGAGTAAAGAAACCTATATAATAGCGCTATACTACTGTAAAAATGCCAGTGGTGGTTGGGACCCTTCATTGTACATTGGCTCTACATTTTTAATATTAGGCCCATATTATTATGTCGGCGTTGCTGTTTGTTGGCTAGCTCTGAACGCACCTAAAATCATTGGTGAAAGTACGGCGAACAGTTGCCTTAGGGCCCTTAGAGCTCCTACGTGCACATCCACTCCATGTGGAACTGAAACAACACGGGATGCTAATGTATTCTTAGCAACAGGAACATCCCAAATACTATCGACGATACCATTCTGTCACCATCGTTTGCTCAGAAGTATAGGATCAATATTTCCACCAGAGAGGACTTTACCAGTATGATGGTTCAAAGACGGATTGGAGGGTTTTTCTGAGAAGCATTAATTGTCAACCTCTCTTTTTGTCGCCCAGATAACTGCAGCGCTTTTTTCAAGCTGAGCTAATCTCGATAAGGAAAGCAGTTGACTGGTTGAGGTATATTGTAATATTTGCAATGGATATTCGCAGTTTTACGGACAACCTGCCTTCAATTAAGACGCTCAAATTATTTTTCAGTACGTCTAAAGTAACACAGAATTGTATTTCAACTAACTGAACTTGCCAAAACTAGATCTGCCAAGCATGCCAGTAGAATGAGGGTCTCCTCACATGACTGCTGTCGTAATTGTAAAGATGAAGATGATGAAGAAACTGTTCTCCAGTTGCTTTGCCTCTGTCTCCGTCAAGATCAAGATGGTTCGATGCGTATCTGTTGTATGTATCTAAATTATCTGTTGTTTTCGCTCCTCTGTTTCTATTTCGTAACGTCGAAAAATGTATAAGTTCTTCAGCTGAATTGGTTTACACTTCATGCAATTCTTGGGTGTTGCTCATTTTAGTAAATAAATTGGTTATAATGCGTTCTGATACATCCAGCTGTCAACCAATCCAACACTGGCTTCCTTGCTCGAAGAAAATACAATTTAAATATCTAATAATTTTCGATATCCTTTACTATGGTCACATGCTTTATCACCATGTCCAATATACATTTTCAGATTTAGTACAAAAAAAAATATTAAAAAATAATTTCATTAGGTAAAAACTTAAATATTTATTACTAAAATATATAACGCTATACATGCCAATGTCACATTTTTAATATCCAGCATATCCATAAATTTCACTCAATAACGATTTTTTGTGGTATGATTTTAAACACGTACAAAAGACAATAGACATTATAGTCAACGAATAGGTCATCGCGATTAGGTAGTACATGATATGCAAATCGAATTCATCGATATCAAAAGTTTTCTTTAAATATTCATAATTAAAATCGACAATTGGATTACCTGAAATCAATAAAATAATTATTTATTGTTAATGCTGTAAATGTTCCCGAATCATACAAGGCCCTCTTAAATTTGACCAATTTTTGTTAACCTCCTCCAGCAAAGTGCTCTTTATACCACTAAATATACATAGTAAATGGCCTATATATACAGGTAAATGTTCATTAGGACAAACTTTTGAAAGTGACCAAATCCCGCAACCTATAGATGTTATATTTTGCAGCTGATTTGCAAGTTTGTTAAGTAGTTCCTTAGTATACATATCGAATACCTTCATCTCTTTTAATTCATTAAGTGACACATTTTTTGCTGTATCCGAATACACAAGTAAGTCCTGTCGTAATGCTATAAAATTATCAAATTAATAATGTAAATTTGTTGAAATTGAATAGACTTACGAGTTCTGACCAAACATGGATCAATATAGGAGTTACAGGGATTATGCACCAAAGCTCTTTTAAGTAAATTTAGAGCCACCTCATCGAGTTCAATATCCCAGTTTAAATAATTCATTGGAATATTCAATTTATTCCGCTCCGAGTTAAAATGTTCAGTAACATTTCGTTTATAATCGGCTTCGATGTATATTCGATGTCCGATACTGACGGGTTTATTATTAAAAATTGCTTTTTTACAATAGTTCGTATTAAAATTTTGAGATCCATTACAAGTTTGTGTTAGAAGTAACATTAGAATAAATACTTTTGTGAGATCCATTTTATAAGTAGCAAGCGATCTTGTATTTTATTTTTATCACACGTATAGTAGAAAATTGCAAATTGATAAGCTGTTCACAAAACAATAATTGTATCTCTTGGAAGTGACATCTATGTATTTGTTTGATCACTACATTTAAAAACTCACACTAAAATTTTTTTTCATTAATAATTTAATTGTATGTTGTTACTATTCAACCTTGTTCGCTTAACTAAACTAAATTCATCATTAAATTGATTATCGGTTAATTCTATGAATAATTCTTTATCGTGAATACAAAAATAACTTTTTATTTTTATTGAATACTAGTGTCACCTTGCGGGGAGTAGCAAAATGAAATACTCGTGCGATCATTCGACTTTTCTATGAATGTATGTCAAATCAAATTACAGTGAGCGAGGTAATTATAGTATTTTACTAATTTATAGAAGTGTAATAAAACATAAATTGTCGTTACAAACATAAATCCGTAAAAATTTGTTCTGGTTGATTTAGCGTGCCTTGTAATCAGGAATTTCAATGCTATTTTGCTGGCAAATTATTTTGACGACCCGTATATTTGTCACAATAAAATTAACATCCTTAATGATGTCTTGTACATATTCCCTGAATCCTTTATGGGTAGTTTCGGATTTATAAAAATAACTTCAATTTGTTTAAAAAAATATGAATCGTCACTCCCAAAAAATATTGTGCCGTATTAGTACACATTTCTATGCGTTGCTAAAACTTTAATTAAAATTAATTAAGTCAATCAGATATTTTCGTTTCTAATGGATAAAAATTATTCGGTTGCACGAGATCGGATAGGTCATTGTCCCACATAATTAAATTCATATTTCTAATATTTGACGATATTGAATCTTACCTCGTATATTTTTTAAAATATTAACAATTTTTCAATTTTTAAACTTTACCCAAAGAATTACGCTAGAAACTGCACTCTTATGACAATAAACATGATGTTACCCAAAACATTATTTTGCCAGAAGTCTAATATTTCGCTTTGCCACATGTTCATTAGCTAAATTTGACTAACATAGTGTTTTCATATACGTTTTATTCACAATTTCACAATACGGTGAATCAATCCGCATCATTAGTGGAGCGAACTGATAAAATGTTATTTCGACTAAAGACATTCAGATTGTATATCAAGGTTCTGTTTCAACTGCATTTATTGTAGTAAAAACACATTCTACTCGTATTACATTCCATTGCGTAGTAAAATAAAGTTAATTAACCATGAAAAATGTGGACCTCGAGATTTTTACAGCGAAGGGCTGATCGGGTGAAAATTCATACTTAACCTTTATCGAAAAATTGTAAGATCCCAGTGAGTTTTGACCGAAATCTCTACACCGGAAGCGGCAACATATTTTGAAACATATTATTTAAGAGAAAACGATTGTGAACTAAACAACCCTATGACGAGTCCAAACAAAAGCGAAAGTACCTCCATACTTTAGTTTATTTCATAAATTTGGAGGTATCAGTGATTTCGGACCGAAACAGGTCTACCATAATTGGCAGCTTCAATAAGAGCTTTTATGTTTGTAGCAAGTATTTTGAAAGTATATTGCATAAACAAAAATATAATTTGAAACAAAATTAGTTCAGATCTTAACATTAAGATTTTTTAATTTTACCGGAAATGCCCAGTTTTGATAAAAAAAAATTTATTTCACCAAAATTCGGAATCCCTACAGTTTAGACAGATTAAATATTCGGAATAAAACTCCATACTTAAAATTTGTTCATTATATGGAATTAATTGGAACGGATTTCTTAAAAGTCATGTGTTCAAAGTCAAAATATGTATTGTAGTTGTTCACAAAATTTATCTGTAAAATTTAACTTTGATAAAATTATTGTGCCTATAGATTGTAACGGAATTCTATTTAATTCCGTTGCTAACTTATCCCAAACATAAAATTATTTTCTTATCGGCATGACTTTGGAGATAACATCTCCAACTATATCTAAGCTTCGCATTTTCTTTTACGTTTATTTACTTCAGGGCCCTTTAACTAATTCATTTTAGAATTTTGTTAGTGAACTTCAGTTGAGTAAGCGTAACTAGGTTTACGTAATTAAATGCCTTTTTTCAAGTACACGATAAATGCAAGTGGTTCGTTTATATATAGCATTGACAAATTTACAAATATGTCAATCTATGTAAAACTAAAACCAATTGTATTTATTGTTGTACATACTTCCGCAAGTAATAAATACAAATCGGAAATCTACAACACGCGCGGTTTCTACAATTTTTTTGGTTTATCATCAAAAAACTGTATGTTGATTGAGTGAGAGCACTTTAATCTCTGTGCTAAAAATATTAATTCCCTCTCTCAACAACTAATTTTTACCGCGAGATTTTAATGGAAAGGGGTCAGTCTTTTTAAATTAACTACCAACTGGTAGTGAAGGATTGTGTGTAAATTTTTTTTGTGATTAATAAAATTTTTTTTGTGTGTCCGGCAGTTTTTAAAGACATTTTTTTTATTGGAGTTTTGGAAGCGGCATACAAACTTTGGTGAGTATAACAACCTACTTACATTCTAAGGACTATCATCCGACTGTCTCTAGGAACGGAAATTGCTGTTACTAGCAACCTCTGTTCCTTCTGTCGGAAGCACATTGCTGTCTAAAAACATGTTACTAACTCCAACAAAAATTAGGTTATTAGCACTATTTAATGTTAAGATTTGATATAAAGTGTGAAACTCCCCTCACCATATACATCAACAGTTGATTTGCCCCTCGTCATGGGTTGGTAAAGCCAAACTTACTACTTCGGGGTCCGATACCTCCCTTTATCCTTTCCCATTTTTTGTGTTTTGTGCATCCCCATCCCCACGACCAAGCATTAATCTCTTCTGGCTGAGCTACGAGTTATATGCCGCGGGGGATGTAATACAGGTAAAGGCAAAATTTCTATGAAACTGGGTTAGCCCTAGCTTTAGGTTGAGACTAATCGGTTTCAAGGTAAAAATTATATATAATAAAAAATATATTAATATTTTATTAAGAAAATATTTAATGCTACATGCTAATGACATAGGTTAAATATCCAACATTTCCATAAATTTCACTTGGCAACAGTGTCATGTGGTATGATTTTAAGCACGTATAAAAAGCCGTAACACATTATAACCAGTAAATAAACCATTGCGATTAAGTAGTACATGATATACAAATCGAACTCATTGATATCAAAAATATTTTCCAAATATTCATAATTAAAATTGACAATTGGATTACCTGAAATCAATAAAATAATTATTTATTGTTAATGCTGTAAATTTTCCCGAATCATACAAGGCCCTCTTAAATTTGACCAATTTTTGTTAACCTCCTCCAGCAAAGTGCTCTTTATACCACTAAATATACATAGTAAATGGCTTATAGATACAGATATATGTTCGTTATGACAAACTTTTGGAAGTGACCAAATCCCGCAACCTATAGCTGTTATATTTTGCAGCTGATTTGCAAGTTTTTTAAGTAGTTTCTTAGTATACCTTAGTATATCGAATACCTTCATTTGTTTTAATTCATTAAGTGACACATTTTTTGCTGTATCGGAAAACACAAGTAAGTCCTGTCGTAATGCTGTAAAATTATCAAATTAATAATGTAAATTTGTTGAAATTGAATAGACTTACGAGTTCTGACCAAACATGGATCAATATAGGAGTTACAGGGATTATGCACCAAAGCTCTTTTTAGTAAATTTAGAGCCACTTCATCGAGTTCAATATCCCAGTTTAAATAATTCATTGGAATATTCAATTTATTCCGCTCCGAGTTAAAATGTTCAGTAATATTTCGTTTATAATCGGCTTCGATGTATATTCGATGTCCGATACTGACGGGTTTATTATTGAAAAACGCATTATCACAATAGTTCGTATTAAAATTTTGAGATCCATTACAAGTTTGTGTTAGAAGTAACATTAGAATAAATACTTTTGTGAGATCCATTTTATAAGTAGCAAGCGAACTTGTATTTTATTTGTATCACACGTATAGTAGAAAATAGTAAAATGAAAAACTAGTCACAAAACAATAATCGCTTCAAAGTGACCTCTATACATTTATTTGATCACTACGCGTACACATAAACTACATTACACTAAAATCGTTAATTATAGAAATTGAATTATGTGTTCTTACTCTGCAACCTTGTTCGCTTAACTAAACTAAATTCATCATTAAATTGATTATCCGTTAATTCTATGAATAATTCTTTATCGTGAATACAAAAATAACTTTTTATTTTTATTGAATACGAGAGACACCTTGCGGGGAGTAGTGACACATGCGATCATTTCATTTTTCTTTGAATTTATATCAGTTTATAACACAAATTACAGTGAGCGAAGTAGTTATATTTTTTCATTAATTTATTTATAGAAGTGATTTGGAACACGATAAAACGAAATAAAGCACAACTGAGATCGCGATTAATAAATACGCCACAATGACTAATAAAATATAAATTGTCATTACAAACATAATTTCGTAAAAACTTGCTCCGGTTGATTTAGAGTGCCTACGATGACATAACATGTTATAGCATGTTTCCTGGCATTGTGAACATGGTAGACCTGGTTTGTACATTTTCTTGTAATCCTCTTGATGAATGCCATTTTGCAGGCAAATAATTTCGACGTCCGGTATATTTGTCACATTAAAATTAACATCGTTGATGTTATCTAGAAAATAGGCCCCACATCCCATATGAGTAATTTTTGGATTCATAAAAAATAATTCCGATCTATTTTTCTCCTTCACGGAAGGCCAAAATTTTGTATTACTTGTTTGGAAAAACATGAATATGCCACTCCCATGAAATACTGTGCGATGTATGTACACATTTCCATGCGTTGCTAAAATTGAAATTAGTTAATTCAACGATACATATGGAATTTTTGTTTTAAGCAAGTACTTACGGGTCGCAAAACATTTCGCCTCGACTTTATTAATTTTTTGTTCCGCGAGATAGGCTAATTCATTATCCCACGTAATCAAATTCATATTACTAATGTTTAACAACACTGAATATTCCCGCCGCATATGATTAACAATATTAGCAATTTCTTCAATTTTTAACACTTTAAGCGGAATAAACTCGTTAGACACTGCACTTTTATGACAACCAACATGCTGTTCCTCAAAACACTGGTTTGCCTGAAGTTCACAATAGTCGGTAGCATAGCACTGTGTGCCATAACAAACTGCCATTATTATGAAGGATATCAATTTCCTTGGGCACATGTTTCATAGATCGTTAGCTACATTAAACTAATTTACTGGTTTCATGTACGTTTTACAAAAATTATCGAATTTTCTGGAAAATGCAATGAATCAATCAACAAAATTAGCGGCGCGTGCTGATAAAAAATTATATCAACAAAGAGAATCATTAATTTGTGTGATTTATTGAGTGACGTACAATATGTACGTTGACAGTACAACACCGCTTTATAATGGATCTAGATTATCGGGGAATTTTGAGCAGCTTCATATTTCGATACTGAAATCTCGTCAGTATCGAAACCTAAAACGGTTTCTAAATCAGGTAAAAAATTATTTAGAATCATTCTATGAAATCCAGGATGGAGTGCACATTGTGGTTTTGAATATCCAACTTCCAACAGAATATTAAATATGACTCCTGTTGTAAGTCATCCGTCGTCTTCCACGAAGTCAAACTTTCGTTAGAACTTACTCCATGATCCACATGAAACCACATAATTCATTCGCAATCCGTAATACGAAATAATTTACGCTCAATTTGCTACGAATGCATTGCCGATTTCAAGAAAAGAAACAGTCCGATTAGTTTTTAAAATTGGTGGTAATATAACGAGGACTGGTGGGTACCGCAAATATATGAAAAATTCAAAAAGAAACGTTAAACTTGGGGGTTATATAAAATTTTAAATTTCCGTCCATTGAAGTGAGTTTAAAAGAATTGTACTTCCCGAGATAAGCTCTTCAGGGTCAACAACAATATTTCGATCTGAAATATTTCTGGCCACCCGACACCAATGCAGTAAACAATAGTTTTTTATATTTTGGTTTGTACCTTTCTATTATTTTCTAGTCTTGTTGCAAACTGAGTAACTAGAATCTTATGTATAAATAAGACAATGTAGACTGCGGTGCAATTCGTGACTTATTTTGTGGAGACTGACTTCCTGTCGAATAGACTTATTGGAAACTCGCTTGAATTATTTTGAAGTCAAACAAGCCTACAATAAGTCTAGCCGACAAGAGGCTATTGTAGCCTTTCAAATAAGTCAGTCTCCATAAAATAAGTCACGAATTGGACCACAGCCTTAAATAATAATAAATAATCATTAAAAACAAGAAACAAGCTGGTGGTAATCCAGATTTTTCAATTGATATAAACACGCCATGTTAAGATTTTTTTCACAAATTGTGTCGCAATATCTAAGAACCTTGTGTTGAAGAATTTCAGATAAATATGCACTTCAAAGATCTTGTAGTTCGGATTTTGCTCCGACAAAGTTAGCTGCATTGTCAAACTAATTTAAGTTGGGCATCATTTGTATAAATCCCTTGTCGACTCTCGCACCTCCGAAAGCTGCTATTGATACGTTAATCGCTAACAATTTCCATATGAATTACTTTTGATTCGTAATCTAATGTTAGTTTTGATTTATTCTAAAGTGCGAGGACTAGCACGAACACAAGCTCATCGATTACAATGCTGAACAATTTTTCCGCACAAACATCTACCACCAACAACCAAAAAAATTTGGCATATTAAAGCATTTAAAGTCTTTAAATAACATTGGCCAGAAACGATACGTGTTCTCGAAGAGTACTTTTAGTTGTATGTAATTATTTACAAAGCGTAGGTCTTGCTTTTGTTCACCGTACGTATCGAAATACGTTAGGCTGAAATATTTTCCTATCATTTTCATTTGTCTCGTTTTTCATCTTGTTACTGATAACAGCATGGTCTTCTAGTACTTTGACGCGTTTTAGATATTTTTCAACTGCGGTTGTATTGGAATTTTGGAATTCCAAGCAAAATTTAGAATAAATTCCGAACGGAGAATAATTTCCGAGACGATGCGGCCGTTGGGTTTTGCAACGATTAATAACAACATAATACCAACAATTAGGCGAAGCCAAATTTAAAATTGTAGAGATTCGATTTGCAACAAATTTTTCGAATCTTGATGATAAAGATCTAATACGATATAAAGCGACTCTTGTTACGAAACTACTATTCGTAACACCAAGAGATTGAATATAAATTAACACCATGCAACCTTTTGCCAAAGCGTCACCAAGCCCGCGAATTTCGACTATACGGACGTCTATTGGAATAAAAAAATTTCCGATGAAACAAAGTTAATTTATTGCAAAAATCCTTAGATCCGGCAAAATTTTGCATAAACGATTTTGGCTCGAAATATTGGTGCACAAACCACTGTGGATTAAACAGTTGTGCGGTTTTCCTATTTTTGCCCAAAATATACAATTCATTTAGGTTGGTTAATGACGTTAGATGAAGGCTACTCAAATTTTTTTTATTTCACGATCTAATAATTTTACAATATCAGCATAAAAATGCGAACTGCAAAAAATGGAACACTTGCCTTCCGTAATCTACCGTAAATCGTTTGTAACATTGGAGTGCACCATCTTTTGAAGTAATCCAGCAAATACGTTTCAAGTCATGTTATTATTGAATTGAGATCTAGCATTATTGTGGACTCTAATAATTAAAAATCGTGTAGTGTTGCTTCAATGTTTAAGCTACTCTTAATCTCGTTGTACTACTGTCGAGTGATGCCTCAATAATAAGTTTTTTCAAAAATACAATTCGATTCTCTGAAAGTAGTGACTGTTGGAGACAAAACCTAACAGGTCCTCGTCAATCACACTTGACACCTACCGCACCCTATAAAGAACACCATTTCGAGAAAACGTCGAATAACTCAATCAAAAACCAAAAAGCATCGGATAAAAACATTAAGCAGAGATGTTAAAATTGACATAACCACAAATAAAATTGTTTCTTACTCGAACCTCGATCCGAGCTGCACATCATGTATAAATCAACTAAATGCCAATAAAGTATGCAATTCTTCCGCAATCGCTCCAACATATTTTCAAACCAAATTGGTTATGTTCGTCTTAAGTAAAGTTTAAGTGAAGTGAAAGCTGTGATTCGTGCTAAAACAATTACATTCAGAACTAACCGAGTTCGGTGAATTGACAACTCGCGTGAAGCACGCGTCACAAAAGCGGGTCAGCAAAGTGTTCAACAATTTCACGGCAGAATTAACGACGAATCGTTCAGACGCAGATATAAGACTATAGATTGAGGCCATTTACGGATATGACAAACTCTAGGTAGAATACGGTAAACGTGCTCAAGCCGAAGATTATTTCTTCGACACAATCTCGAACTTCAAAAACGTAACGATACAATTATCAGCCACCGTCGAGAACCCTCAAGGCAACAGGAAAGTTAGTGCACGCAAAACAGTCGTTCGATACAAAGCGGGCTTGGATCGTTCTTTTTTGTTTTCAACGGTGAATACATTGATTGGACTGACCTAAAGGCCAATTTAACCAGAGACGAAGCATTGTTGCTCAAATCTGTGAAAATGTCCAACGTCAATTACGAGGAAGCATAGATCACTCTTCTAGATCGATATAATCTGAAGGATTTAGGAGTGTAGGTCATCATAAGAGATTTCATCCTAATAAATATCATCGCCGATAAGTTAGATTCAGAAACCCATACCTAAGCACATAGTATCCACCATACCACGATCTTATCAATTTCCTGAACGTCCGATGGCAATCACTTTAGATGATTTACATGGCCAGAACAATAAGTGGAACTCACCGTAGTTGCATAAAGTAGCTCCATCATCATCGTATTCGTGTACACACTCGAGCACATCTCAAACTAAACACACAATCTTCTCATTTACTCGCCGCCACTTCAGGCTCTTGCATCCTCACGTGTAAAGTTTGTGCTCGATCAATCAATCCAAGCCTATTACATTCGAGGAAAGGTCAAATCTCGTCCGAGTAACGAGGTTGGGCTTTAAATGCCTGTACATAGGTCACACCAGTTTGACTTGCAAATCCCGCTTGTGCAGGGTTTGCAATAAAAAACATAGCACGCTATTAATTACGCAATTCGAATTCGAATCCAAATCGCCATTCAATCGTTATTTTCCTTCTTGTTTACAGCCCTCGCCATTTTGGCGATCACAGGCACACTGCCATCCCACTCAACTGACATGAATCAATGGTCATACATGGAGCAGTTGGAACTCGCCGATCCTCATTATTTTCTTCCTAAAAATATAAAAGGATGGTTGCATCAGCGGCATTAGCGGATCATCTTTCTCACGAAATATAGAGCTTGGTCGCATCTGTTTGTTTAAGGTGGAGCGTAAGACAACCAATCGACTGTCCAGTTTGGTGGAACTCTAATCTAAGGAAACTTAGAAGAGCATACCAGGCGGAAAGGAACCAAATAGCAAAAGAGTTAAAATTGTCTCGCTTTAGAGTAGCAAGAAATAAATATTTCCATGATATTTATTGCAAAACAAAATAGTTTCCAATGGTACGTCACGGAACATGGTAATAAAGACCCATGGGGACTTGTATACAAATTTGCCACAGGCAAAGCAAGACCTCCAGAACTTTTGAACACCATCAGGAAGGCAAATGGAGTCGTTACTGATACGTGGCATGACACACGTTTGGAATTACTTAACTTACTTCTTCCGTACAAAAGGCCAGACGATACTACCAACAGTAGTTGGAACGATGCGGAAGACCCTTCATTTACGTGGGAGAAGATCACCAGTGCCTTAACTTGCTTCAAGCGTAACAAGTCCCCCGGACTTGACAACTTGAACGCTGAAATAATCCAGCTGGCATGGCCCATCATAGGGTCTACCATAGTAAAATTATTCAACAGCTGCCTAAAATTTGATTACTTCTCCAAGGTATGGAAAACAGGTGAAATAATTATAATCAGGAAACCTGGCGATAGAGAACCACTATGTTCGAGATCTTATAGACACATAATGTTACTACCAGTTATGAGGAAACTCCTAGAAAGGTTGTTTGCCACTCGCGAGCGGACTGTTCTCGGACAAGCAATTCGGATTTCGACGTAGCATGTCTACTGAGGATGCGGTAGTCCACTTAACCAACACTGTCAAAACCCAAAGTTCTAAATATGTTATGGGCATAATCTTGGACATTGCTGGAGCATTTGATAATCTTACGTGGCCTAGTGTCATTGCAAGTTTATTGTGACAGAGACATGTATGGTTCTGTATCAAAGCAAATTACAAAAGGATGTCCTCAGGGCTCTATTTTCGTTCCTCTAGTCTGGAATGTCGTGTTTAACACAAGCATGATCAACGACTTTGAGGAAATTGCATTCGCGGATGACAAAATCATTCTGGTGCACGGCAACTCAAGGTTCGAACTTCAGAACCAGGGTCAAATCGCAATAAATAATATGATATTATGATCCAATGGTATGAAGCAAATAAGATGTCACTATCGGCAGAGAAAAGAGTGATACTGCAACTAAAGGGCAAATTTGACTCTAGTCGACCAGAAACATGAAAATGGTCAAGTGCGATAGATATCTTGGTGACCTTGATGAACGAATGGGTGTAGCATCCCACGTTCATAGAGTCTGTGAAAACGCTAAGAAGCTATCCCACTCTTTGGCGAGAGTGTCAAGAGAGGGATGGGAACTAAATCACAAAACACTTAAGTTAATATACAAAGGTGTGGGGGAGGCGCTTTTCAAGGATGCGGTGGCTGGTTGGTATGATTGGTTAAACTGTTACCATATCAGATCACTAGAAAGTGCTCAGAGGAATATTCTGCTACAGGAGTAACAAAATCTTACCAAACAGTATCTAAAGAAACGAGCGAACTTGTACCACCTAAGAAGACGTGGCCAAAATGAGACAAGTGAATATGTACATGCTGTTGCTAGTAGGCAGGATCAATATAATAATAAAAATGATATTGAAGCGATGGCGATTGACCTTAGGAAACGAAGGTGGAATGAATCAGCCAATGGAAGGCATACCTTTGGCTTCATTCCAGATATAAAAAAAAGACTAAAAATGAAATTACCACTGACGGGCTCGATGTGCCAAGTTCGCTGGACATGCTAAGTTTAAAGCATACCTGCAGAGGTTTAAGATAACAAACCAGTGTGTTATGTCACTAAAACATAAGTGGCTTGGCAACGATTTACTCCCGAAGTTTCAGCCATATTGTGCTGAACTGATCAACGTCTTAAAAGAACGGAACAGTGTACAATAGTAGACCGGTAAAACGGAATGTACATGTCTCCTCATGACTAGGGACAGTAACGTTATAATTTTTGAATTATAACGGCTGAAATGTACAAGCACTGGTATCGGTTAACAACGCTAATTGATTAACATGAAAAATTGGCTAAGTAAACTGATACAAATTTGAATAAATCTTAGTTTTAGGTTATACATAGGTATAGGAATTGACGAACATTTTTCCGGAAATGTTGACTATGATGAATGAATGTTCAGTTTGACGACAACTATTAAAGATTACGACACGATCGACAAAACGCTCGTCATTTTGGTACATCAAGGATGTTGATTTATCTCGAGAATGAACGCACGATGAGTCAGAGTGCGAACGGCGCAAATTGATACACTATCGCAACGTAGATAGAAGATAGACAGTCAGCCTACCATTCAATAGCCCCTCGGTTTTTTAAGAGAGATCAACTCCGTACAACAAGTTCGTGCAAGACTACGTGGAATTGGGTCATATAAATTAAGAGCGAAAAGGCAAAAACGCCACACTGGACCAGACATGCTAGTTCCTCATCACGGTGTAATGCAAGCAGCATCACACAAACCAGCAACTAACGTATCGCAAAGCCCGAAAGTTCACATTGCTCCCAAGCTTCAATACAACTCCTTCGAAATAGTATTCCGATACTAAAAGCACTCCGTATCACGCAATTCGTACCATCCATCAGCTAGCACGAGACGAATAGGAGAAATTCCCAATTACAGGCAAAGTCGTATCGATATACTTCTACATCGACGACTTCATGACCGGCACAGACGACATAGTGAAGATATAAGAAGTCCAGAGATAAATGGCGGAATGGCTGGTTAAAAGTGCTGGTTGCTTCAAACTGCGGAAATGGTTTTCGAACAACTGACAGCCTCACCATGAGATACCGATCGAATTCCTCTATAGCATCAGGATCAACATGAGCTGAGTTAAGACGATTTAAACATTAGCTCAATATCGGATGTTCCTGCACCAAACAAACGAGAAATACTGCAGGATACACAAGATATTTGACCCGTTCGATTGTGTATCTCGTACCACAATTGTCGCCATGAAACTTACTTCAATAATTGTGGGTACTTTGAGATAGTTTGAGTCCGTGGTTGCACCCAGAATCGATCCCTGAATAAATCATTCGACAAATAGATTGCGCATCTTCAATGTTTCTTAGTTGGTATAATTTCATCATCATGGGCCCAATTAATTGATGGTTACACCAAGTATTGGGTTGGTACAAGACGTTCAGCTGACATTTTGGAAGTAGATTGCCAGCTTATTATCATTATTATAACTAGCCCCGCCCTCCCACTCGCCCCACATACAAAAATTAATACAATTGGTCGCCTGCCACTGGTGCGTACCACTGGTGCATGAGATATGATCCTATGTTAATCCTCATCCTCATGTATAATCAATAATTTGTTTGAATCGGGTATCTTGATAGTTAACTACTATTACGGTTGATTAACTTCTGATACTAGAATAATTTTAAATCAATTGTAAAACGGCGGTGATATCACATTATTCGCTAGCATAGGATATTTTGTAAGGCTACCAATTAACATGCAATACCATGACAAATGGTGCGGCAAATAATGTAATTTTTACTGTCTCAGTTTTCTTTATTACTTTACGAAATTACTACTTTCAAACTACAAAAAATTCGTTTCTATGTGATTACCGTTATTATTGCTATTGGAAAATTGCGTTTTCTATGAAATTCATTTTACAATTTATGTATGTAGACTTAAATACATGATACCAAATATAATAGAAACAGACGTGGTGGCCACCTTCACATATTCATAAATAGGTTTTGGGATGTCGGTTGACGTAAAGGGCATAGGGTGTTTTATACAATTTTTAATTATTATGACAAATAAATGTTACTACTTTCTCACACTTGAAAACGTATCCTGAGCACTGTATAAATAATAAAAGGGTAATCATTTTTAAAATAATCACCCTTTACTTAATTCCGCAATCAATATAATTTCATTTTTATTTATATTTTTAATTTCAATCATAAAAATAAAATTCCAATTTTTTCGCAATCAGTGATCCTTTAAATTAAAAAACATAAAAAGTGCGCGCGACAATAAAATTCTGCAGTATACCAGTATACTTGAGGGGTTAGAATTTGTACAATAGTGAATATTCCACCCCGAGTAAATTGAAGCGTGCACCCTGCCATATTGCCATTTTAATGGTGATACGTGTTTATCTGTTTGACTAAATCACATAAAATTAAAGTTCAATAGTTTCGCTCTACAAACTGTATTCTCGTCGATACAGATTTGTACACAAGAACAAGGGACGTCATCTTTATGTAGTTTTTGTGTTCATTGGTTGATTTTCGTTGGCAACGTAAATAAATTGAAAATGTATTATTTGACTTTGAAAAATAACATTTTCATGACAAGTAATTTTCTGGATTTTTTAGTTGAACTGTTGCATGATTTCTTATTAAAACTAAATTCTTTTTGTTGCTATTTTGAAATTTTTGAAAATTCATTGTCGTTGATAAACGAGACAGTATATAATCATGGCTACTGTCTCTAGGGAACATACATTTTTATGCTGATATAATTGAACATAACCATATACATTATTATGCTCGTGGTAGAATCATTATCCTAATTGGAATGATAGTATGAACCAATTCCATATTTGGTTTGATTAGATTTCTTGTTTTTTTAACGATCACATCACCCACTCAATGTTCCGACTACCGGAATTGTAGACAAAAACATATTTTGCGTACGTACTCACCAAGATATAGTGCTTGATTATTATTTTAGTTTTGCCTTAGAATTGTACGAAATTTTTGTACTTCACCATTCTAACAAAAGGCATGGTGTTGAAAAAATGTTCATCTACTTCTAAAAATCCTATAATACGAGTTGTTATATTTCACTTTCGATCCGAAATTATAACTGCTGGCGAAGCACATAAAAAATTATACCTTTACTTTTTTGCCAAACAAACAACGATATAAGAAAAAATACTACCGAAAGAAGAAAAATGATTTTTCCCAAAACAAAAAATAAAACATTTAATTTTTCCTTATCTAAATCACTTTCTAAACGAACTTTGTTGTTACTTACTTGTTTCGAGCAAAATGCTGGCATACATAGATACTAAAACAACAACAGTACTAACAGTTAAACAAACAAAACAAAAAAACAGAAAGAAAAGTAATAATATTTTCTTAATTACTTCATAATGTACATTAAATGTTATACAGAACGAACACACATAAAAAACCGTTTAGTAAGTGTGAGAATAGCAATTGAATCTTCTACGTACATCTCCAACGTATATCCTTAAGAAAACTTTTGTTTCACAAACATAATAAATTAACAATGGAATCTGCTATTAAGATCTCAAAAACTCTACATATAAATTTAACAATACAATTAGAATTAACAGTATCTACTGGTAAAATGTAAAATTCAATATGAATCTCTAGAATGGGCTAGAAATCGGTTTCGTCGGTACAGGGAATGAAAATTTGGCCGCAACAATAATGATTTGCCAGATAATTCCATGGGTAACAAGAAGGCGCCACACACGATAACCAAGAGGTCGAAAGTACTGTTATACGTCGCCCATTCACAGAAGAGCCGGCCTCGGTCTACGAGGTCCTATCTTCAATGCTGCTAACTCCAGGGTCTCTTTTATGGTTCGATTTTGGGAACGTGGAACGTTTCCGAGCCACCTCAGACTTGTTCAGATTTCTGGGCCTAGCATAGTACTTGCTATTTTGCGCTCAAAAACGGCAAGATTTTGGCTAGTCCTTTTATGTTTGCGTCCAAGACTTGCGTCCCAAAAGTGACTACTGGTCTTGTCACCGTTTTTTGGTTTTGAGTATTTTTTGCATATTTATTACCTTTTCGCATTGTGTGTCAGCGGTTAAAATTCTCCACATGTTACATTTTTCGCGATAGCAATGTGTTTTGATTTCATATCTTTGATATGGACTCCAATTTGTTTGGCTTTTGTTCCAACGGGAGCTGAACTTCTTTGAGAGACACGATGTTACGACCCAAGATGCATGTATCGTCTTCGTAAGCTAATTTGGCATGATTTATAATATAAACAGCTGCGCTATGTTGAGCTGGCGAATGCATATTCTAACGAAAGGTTATATAATTTATGCTATTTGGTTCCTTTTCTGTGCTCCTAATGTTATTTCGATCGCCTCCGAGAGTTTGAAGAAGAGGAATGACCAAATGTGAACGCTATCCTTTTCGTAGAACTTTTCTGGATAGTAGCAGAGAAACAGTTTGACGAGTCGTTGACTTGCCCCTGTAGACGGTGTTGAGTAAATCTATTTAGCGTTGCTGTTATACAATTCAGCCGGTATCTCTTTGTATGTAGTGGACAAATAAGAGCTATTTTCCACACTTCTGGGATTCTTTTTGTAAACCGAATCGATGAAACCAGCTCTAACATGCGTTAGAAGAAGTAATCGCCGCCTTAAGGTATCTTATTATTTTTCATTTTGTGTGTGACTTCACACTTCATCGTAAGATGATCGGATCGAGGTGTGATTTCTACATTGATATCAGATTGGTTCAATGATGTTGGTTGTTCGCTGGAGGATACCGTCTGTCTATTTAAGAGTGGATAGGAATAATTCCGTCACACTGTCAGGATGGTGCTCGTGTCCATTTGTAACACTCCAGATTCATTGAGAACAGCACTAGTACGTTGATGGAAGCCAGTAGCGATTTATTTTGTACAACGGCATCTGCATTTAAACCGGTAGTTTTGATTTTAGGCACTTAATGTTTGTGTCATACACGTTTCTTCTTTTTAAACAGTCGGTTGAACTGTTTTCTCGTGTCCATGTAGGCGTTGTGTGATGGAGGTTTCATTCCGTGCACAATCCTTTCCTTGAATTGAAGCTACACAATTCTTATCCAGCCAAGGGTGTCTAGGTTTTGATGTATTTTTAGATAGATTTGCCGTTGACGCAATTGTCAGAGTTGTCATCGTCAATTCAATTATGTTCCACTGTTCTACCACAGAATGGGGTAGTGGGTAACTTAATTGTTTAATGCCTCGGAATTCCAACGTGATATTCATTCGAATCGGTTAATAAACGTGTTGAATAGACGGAGGGCATATTTCGCAACTACTAGAAAGCAGTGCAGAATGTTGGCAGGGGGAAGTATGTATGGGACGTATGTGGTGGCTCCAACCAGATTATATTGAAGAGCTAGCTCGTTGGTGCAAGGTCTAGGAGATCTGGGCCGATGATACCACGATGAATATTCACTTCAAATAATGTTTACATCGTGTTGGGGAATTTTGTTTAAAACACTTTTGAGGTAGTGATAGAAAGTGTCTTTATCATGTATTGACTTTACCTCCGTTGGGCTATGTACGTTCCTAAATGAAATGTTGAAATAACGCTTAATCTGAGTAAGCAAATCCGGTTGTTTTTGAATCTGAAATCTGTTACGAATTGGCGTAGCCGATTCGTATCGAAGTTGTTGCTTTGACAGAGGATAAATCTGTAGCGATCGTGATCGACGATGTTGTTGCCGAGATTAGCCTAGTTTCCTGTAGTGCTATTAAAACGAGTTTGTACCGAGAAGTTTGGTTTGAGAGTTGGAGAAGACTCTCCAGTGGGTTTAAGCTGACTACATGCCATGTTCCGAATTTTAAAACCCTGTCCTTATTTCGAGTCCGAGATCATTGTTGTAAATCAGAGTTAATTTTCCGAGGCTTTTGAAGTAGTTTCGTTACAAATATTATTTCTAGATTGAGTTGTTGCGTGTCAAGGCAAAATCAGGAGGACCTTATCTCCTACATGAAGTTGCAATCAGACAATGTGAGCCTTGCGGTAATTCACCTGTCTCTACTCCAACCTGACCACCAAACTATACCACCAATTTCGAAAGCTGTTGAATATATTCATGTTTTTCTACCCTTCTGTGTCTCATAATAAAAAATAATCGTGTTCAAATTTAAAGAAACATCACAGAATATTGTTACGAATTTCAGGCGTTCGATACGGAATCAGAGATTTAAGTAACAAACTTTATTTACCAACACCTTTAATTTCTGCAGCAATTCTCTAATTTCACTTCGTTTTTCGATTGTAAATCACTTGCAAGTAGTTGTATTCACGCGAACATTCCACGTCATCTATTTCCCTGTCTTGACATTAAAACTCAGTTTTTAATTCCTGTATTTTCCATGATGACTGACGCCGCTTGAAACACGATGCCAACAACGACGCTTCGTTCGCCCCGAACAGAAACACCCACTGTCCTTTCGCATTAGCCTATGAACCTGCACAACTTTTCGTTCATCATCCAAGTTTCGTTTATTTGCTACACATCACCGTTGATCCTCTTGACAATTTTGTTTGTATAAATTCTATCCAATCCTATCCAATCTCGTTCCACATCTTAAGATCTGCTTCTCTGCTTTCTGAAATTGTACAGCCACACTAAATCACCTCGTTGAAAATTGGCAAATCTTCTACTATGGTCGAGTTGTGGATTTATTTCTGACAATGCTGTTGATTGTCATTGATCAGCTACGTTATTTATAAATGCGTGCTAGCTTTGCACGACTCTGCGTTGCGGGCGTCTGGATCGCTCTGTTCATAACCATCAACTGCAATCTTCTGCTAGGCCACTCCCAGGGGTCATTGCTCAATTTGATAAGCCAATTCGTCCCTCAGTTTTTCTGGCCGTATACTGACGGCATTTGTTTTGGGCTCTGGGGTTGTTTTTTCAACCATATGTGGTTTATTTTACATCCGATGTCTGTTTCACTCGCCAATTTGCATGTTGATTACCTCGGGAATCAGACTGCCGCGCAAACCGATTATTCTACCGTCGCGTACACTCTCGTAGTGAACTAACTTCACTTTGTTTTAGTTGTTTTAACAAAGCAACTTTACTCTGTCTGCGGCTAAACTTGCTCCGGCTGCCTCGTATTCTAAGGCCAACGCCAATACTAAAACCATGAATGGTTTTACCTCTAGTATTAGTTCTTAAAATACGTTTTAGATGGTCGTCTTTGACAGCACTAAACGCGTACACTGTTAGTCCATTCAACAAATCTACAAGTGTATTCTAGGTCTTGCACAGTCCTACACGTAGTTGCCGCTTGCTTTAGAGTTGAATCTTGAAAAATTTTGTGACATGCGCTCGTATTTTAGTTCCAACTCAGTCATGACCCGCTCATACCACTTTACTGTTGCGGATATAGTTTGCAAAACATCTGCAGCTCTCAAGATTAGTATGATGAGCTGTTCTCATGCGCCCTAACAACTGTGTTGCACTGCTAATTACAGCAGCACTTTAAAATGCTCAAATGGGATTTTGTCATCGAATGTCGAGGCTAGTAAATATTCCTCTTGAGTTTCAAGCACCAGGTTCGGTTGGCAGCGTTTATTTAGCTGGCCACTTCTAATAGTGTATGAGGTATGTGTTGCTTAATTTTCTTTCCAAACTCGTGCCTGATTTATTCTTCAAATTCTTGGAGCTGGCCGTCGACTTTCATCTCTAGAGATTCCAATGATAAAACATGGAATAAAACCATAACAGCGAAACAAATATCCATATTATCTACATCTTTGGACATAAGACACAGAGGGCATGAATTGAGCCATGGTTTGATCATGCATTATGTGCTGGAGACGTAAACGTTTCACTTCCAAACGGGGCTGACGACGGGGTGTAACTTTACTTTAGAGTTGGAAAGAAACTATGCATTTGTGAATGAAGTTTAGCTGCAGTCCGCTAAGCAGCCATGGGAACCTACGGCTAGGATTTAAAGGACATGTCATATATTAATCCGAAAATAACATGATTATGTAACCGCATTATAGTAAGGCGTCTGGATCCCTCTATAGAACGTAGCTCCATAGGAGGAGTCGAATAAAAACATGCCGAAATTATAAGTAAATTTAAGCTGGCAGAATAATTTAAAGGCTGCAGTCATTGAAGGAAGTTGGAATTAATGGTTTTTTATCTGCCAGAATTTCTGTTTTATGCATGCAGATGTCAGATGACAAATGTTAAATTTAGTTCGAGTATTTTCCGAAATAATTATACTTGCGAAAAAGAATGGCTTAGAAATAGTGACATCTGTTGAAAGAAATGATAACTTACTTGTTAAGAGATGAAGCCACACTTTTGCCCACTTTTACTCTCACATCCTTGGTTAGAAAAAATTGGCAAACTCTAATATAAACTGAAAAACTACATAAAGCGTTTTCTTACTATTCTACCTTTTCTGTAGACATTGGCTACGCAAAAACCAATTTTGTACGATATTTTCGACACCAACCTGTAGACAATCCTGGAATACGCGTAGACGCACAGCACTGCTAATTATCAAAAATTTTACACATAAACATTGTTTATTGGGGAACTAAAAACCTCCTCCGTTACCCTAAAAAAATAGTTCTTGAGCCGATACCAAATATTATTTTGTCGTTCAAGTATTGATGTGATTTATGCTTGTACAAAGATATTGAAATAGCTTGAAATGTTTACTTTTATTTTTACCAAATTAAAACTGCTGATTCATAGATGTATGCTGCATTAGCCCCAACAAAAAATAAATGTAATTGAATATATCAAAATGAGTTGCATTCTATCAGCGGGATTCGTTTTCACTGTAAGTGGCATCGAAAAATCCATCATTTTTTTGCTACCTACACATAAGAAGTATAATTCATAGAGATATAATGTTTTAATTAAAACATTTTGACCATGTTTCCCGGGGTCTATTGAACCCCACAAATGTTCATCAAAAACGGGACGATAGCAAAAATGAAATGGTATAAGGGTTGGATATTTTGTTTTGACGTTTGATTGCATGCATTTTTATGATTCAATGATGACTACATATAATTTTTTATGCTTTGTAATGGATTGCATATGTTTTGATTAAATTTCTGTAATCGTACATTACCCATAGCACTAATGTACATTTTCCACCAGTTACACATTATTCAAAATTAACATCAACCATAATGAGTATTTTTTTATTTCAATTACCATGAAAAACATATAATGCATATTTTGTCAATTCATTCGGTTAAAAAAAAAACTATGGTGTGCTTGCACACCACACAGACTTCAAAGAAATGGAAATTTATGTATAGCCGGATATTTTAGTACTGTGATCTGTATAAAAAAGTTCAAAGTTCTCTTTTATTGCTCTGTCACGACCGAGTATTTTTCTGCTTAGACGAAACCGACATCATCATTGGGAATATTGATGGAATTTCAAATTTCAGCTGCCCGTCGTCATTATGGAATTTTGACCATATTCAGTTAATAAAATTTAGACTTCATAAAATTTTCAATTGTGGATAGTATGGTGTGTTTATATAAAAATTAAAGTACAACAACAAAAATGTTTTTATTATTGTTAATAAAAAATTTATTTCTCCAAAATTACAATTTTTTCCATATAAATTCATGAAAATTGATCGTAAAACTTAAATATTTAATGAAAATTTCTTTATCCGAGATAACACACCCACACACATACACACACAGTAGTAGTCAGAACTATACCCGGGGTATGTATGATAATATCACTCTATGTGTGTGTACCAAAAACTAAAGGATGCTAACAAAAAACTAAATAATTTTGCCATTTTTTTGTTCACATTGATGATTTTGTCTATTTCCCACTATATTTAGTTTATATTTAATTTATATTAAACGAGAGATAAACATGTTAATGAAATGTGAATTGCTGGGGAACATAATTATATTCTCTGTATACAGCTCACATAACAAAAAATAAACGATTTTCTGTTAATTCCTTTTTTAAGAGCTTTCCCACTGTATAAAATACTCTGTTCGTGTTTCACTGAATGTGTAATTTGAGTTTTTGTACTCCTCCTGATAGATAAGTTTCTTATATGATAAATGCAAATTTTATCTCGAGTTTGGAAAATAAATATACAATTTACAAGGGAATTAAGGAACATGGAAGATTTGGTTATATCTGATTACGGTGACACAAAGGATTAAAAATTTGAGGTTGATTACTTAGGTTTTCAATAAAAATATTTTGAATCCACAAAAAGTGGAATTTTAAAAAACAATTTTGAACGAGTTAAACGTATTTTTCATACAACAGGAGTTTATCAGGATTCCATAACCTGATATATCCCTAGTATAGTTAAATTTCGCACAGCCTCTAATTTTGTGTCTGCCACGCTTGCCACTTTAGTTTATTTGGAATTCGTCACATTATATTTTTGTTGGTCCTTCGAATCGAATCATCATTATCGTTTGGATCAACCATCAATATTTTTGAAAAGAATCATCATCTTTGGATGGCATTTTGAGGACACTGAAAAATTACCTTACAAAGCGTTAATTATACCAGTTGTAGTTTCTAATCTTACATTCTGTGTGCATTCAAGAATGTAAGATTAGATGAGGAAGTGTAAAGTGTAGTGCAAGTAAAAATTTCCTAATTGGAAATGCCTTCGAAGGTAAACCAGTTTATTCGTCGCCGCGATGAGAATCTTACCGATGGCGAGGATATTGACCTGGTTAAGACACGATCTGCAATGATTGGTAGCTTCTCATTTAACGATAGCGAGGAAGAGTTATTTGCGAGAGATTTAGAGATAAACTCGATGGCCTAAGAATGCGATGCGTTGTAATACAGTGCCATTTCAAAATTAAATTCTTGCATTCGTGAAATACAACAGAAGACGTCATCCGCTACCCGATGTTTAAAATACATTACACCACAGAACTCACATTCAATCAAGTTGTGACGTTAAATTACTACGTTTAACTCTATCAACATTTGATGGAAGTTACCAAGAATAGCAAACGTTTCACGATAAGTTTGTGTCAGCCGTGCACGACAACCTGGCCGTAATTGTAGTTCAAAAGTTTCAGTATCTCAAGAATGCATCTTTATGTCATCTTTATGACATGACCATAACCGGTACTTACTGTATAGTAAGCTTAACAAAAGCTAGTTAAAAGGTATGGTAAGAAGAGGTTCATATTAAATTAATTATTCAAAACTTTTATTAGGCAACCCTCAGTTGATCACCTAACAGATAGACAGCTTCCTCTGATTTGGGACACATTCGCGGAAATGATACTTGAAATACAATCTTTGGGAAATACTGGAAACGATCAAACCTAAGTAGTTATTCCATAGTTATTCCGTAGTTCCATAGTTATTCTTTTTGGATTATTTAAATAAATGTGCTGACTCCTTAGAGAATTATCAACCAAAACCCAGCAAACGACCACCACGATCTATTACAGACGTAACAGCAAGACGTGAATTGGTAAACTCAACCATTGTTTCAATTGTCTATGCGGTTCTCATTTGTGCTCGCAATACGTTGCTTGATTTGCCAGTTAATTACCACGAAAATGTCGAAAATACTGTTCTACAAACAGCAAAGGTAAATATTCGAGGGGTGTTTAATATTTTATATACATGTAGAGGAGCGCTATTAGATTCAATCCAGATGCATATGAAATAATAACATTTTTCCTTAGGTAGCTGATTTAAAGAAGCAATTATTGATGACCAATATCATCGTTAGCCATTTAATCTATTAAACCTTTATCCTTCCCTAGTCTTTAGTATTGTGTTGTCTTTGATTTACTAACTATCGGCTATATCTAGGTGTTTGTAACCGGGTCTATTTTGTCCCACTTAATTAACCTATCTAATCCTTCGGTTTTTTTATGAGTAAAACCCGAGAGCTCCTGTGTAAGAACTTGGTCGTAAATTCAGATTCAATCAATCAATCAATTTCGTAGCTACTTTTAACATGCATGTGAAGTAGACTTAACTAGGAAAGCTAACTTTAGGACTAGTTTAGCACAAATTTCACACGCTTGTACATGCGTTTGAAGTTGGAACTAACTTAATCCTAAACCAACAAAAATAAAAGAAGTGTAGATGTATTGGTGAAAATGGCAAACAATGACATTTGGGCGAATTAACAATTGACATTTTGCACTACATTTAAGGGTTTTATTTAGGATTTTCGTAGGGGGTTGAATGCCTCGGGACCTAGTGTGTTTGTCAGGACTGTTGTTGTGTTTTTCTGATGGATTTAGGTTTTTTACTAGTCTTTACTAACCTGAAAAGTTGCCAAACTCCCTTTGCCATGAATGTTATTATGTTTTTCTGATGAATCTGGATGTGGACTATCTATATTCCAGGCCATTTGAAAATGTAATAATTGAAATGCGCAGGGATTATTGGCTTTTCGGAAGGCTTGGAGTATAGGTGGTCCTAGTCTGGATCTATCGAAAAGCATAGTAGTATTATTGATAAACATGTTGGGTGTTCGTTTTCTTGAGAGAATCCTAAATTCTTGTATGACATCCTAATAAATGTTGGACTTCTTAAATAATTATTTATTATAAATTGAAATTGGAATTAGTTCACAAATTCAATATTTCGCCTAAATGACATTCTATTTTTTGTTTAAGTAATACATACAAATTTTCGTTTGGTTTAGGTTAAGGATTGTTATAGGATTAAGTTAGGTCCTAACTTCAAGGGCATCTTTTAATTCGAATATTTTTGTTCGAAATTGTTTTGTAAAATATTTGGGAAAAAGAGAAAATCTTCCTTTAGAGCTGCCACATCTGGTACACAGATGTCCATCACATCACTAGAATCATTGAATATACGGAAAAATTGTATTTATGAAGTTTCATTCTGATCAGTTAATCCGTCTGGGCTGTAGGAAGACCGAATTTTAGTGTAAAACAGTTTTTGGTAAAATCGACATTTCCGCTTAATTGTTGAAAAAATATTTTAGAAGCTTTTCAAAATAAAAATTTAAAAACTTTCCTTTATCCAAATACTGGGACATATTTGACGAAAAGAACAAATACTTGAATTTTCATTTTGGTCAGGGTGGAAGACCATGAATTCCCCTCCTATAGAAAAATAAAAATTTAGAAAAAATGTGAAAGTCGGCCGTCGAACAAGAACAGTCAGTTCTGTTGTAAGTTTCTGTGTAGAAATTACCAAAGAATCCTTGTTTCAGAAAATCAATACACGCATAATGTTTTGTGATTGGCAACAAAAATACTTGATCTGGTCGCTATATAAATTTTATGTCATGACTTCCCATCTCGTACAAAATTAACACAGTAAAATTTCTAGGTGAATATATTTTAAAACTCTCGGACAGTAACCGTGCGATTCTGACGTATAGTCACAGAGGTCTTAACTACAATATTTCGCATAACTAACCGTGCGATTCTGATGTTAAGATTATTAAGAGGCGATAAGTAAAGAGGTTTTTCGTTAATAGAATTTTGTAAAATAATCTGTAAATTGGTACACCGGTACTCAATGGCGAGCCATTGAAATTGTATTTTTATTGTGAAATAAACAATGTGAAAATAATATTTTAATATTCAAATATTAATTTAGAATTAAATTTCAGAAAATTTCCTAATGTACGTGAAATAATAATAGATGCTGATTTAGAGATGCAATTGTTGAAGACCAATACCATCGTTATCCATTAAAACTAATAAGAATATTTCGTTCCTCTAGTAGATTAGAAGTAGATTAGAATTGTATTGTATCGTACGATCGCTAGGTGTCTGACACCGGATCGTTCCGTCCTAAAAAAAATCATTCCTATCCTTTCTATTGTTGTGTTTAAACAGGCTGTACGAATAGACCCGGCGTTATCCGGGACCCTTGTCCAGTACTTGGTCCTACAGTCATAAATCAATCAATCAATCAATCAATGTAGAGGAGATCTATTAGATTCACGAAGTTTAGCCTCAATGATGAAAAATGATGCGTTGAAAATTTGCGATTACTTCGAAGGAACCACCGAACAATAGTCGAAGGGTTCAACAAGGATCGGTAATTTCAAAGAATACGTGACAGAACACCTCATTCTGCATTCCGTTCTCCCGTTCTGTCATCGATCACCTCGCATTAACTATCGCTGATTAGCAGACGTGATGTTCCACGCGCATATCAAATTCGAAAATATAGTTGATGTGACATTTACATGTCGTTAGTTCTACCAGGTCACATTCAGAGTGCGAAATTAGCATCAGAAGAAACCGGTCATGGTTGGATTATAGGATTTTAGGTACCAAACAACCGGCACAAATTACGAACCTTTGTACCCCTATCAATATTAATGAGTCTCTTACGAAATTTTGGGAATTTTAAAATAGTAAAACACCCGCATCCCAAACCCCAGAAGAAATTTTTTGTGAGATACATTTTATGAACAATTGCAAAATAAACCACGACGGTAGCTGCATCGCTGCTTTACTATTTGACCTCAAAACTGCACCACTTGGAGAACCCAAATCACAAGCTGTTACAGTTCCGACCTTAAAAAGGAATATATTATGTTTATGCGAGAAACCGGAAATTAGGACACATGGACTTATACCCGAAACCGAAATAGATATTCCTTGTACCGGTGTACTTGGCTCACCATGCAGTCTGAAAAAGAAACGAGCAGTACAACTGGGATACAATCGTTTTTGATGTACTCGTATTGGCCAAATCCAAATCAAGCAGAACTCTACGAACCACTGCCTGAGATATTCTAAAAGATCGCCGAAATTTTCGAAGTCCATTAAAACTAAATGAGCCAATTTCCATACAATGATGACTCAATTTTAGAAAATGCCTACGCCGCAACAATTTTATTGGCGGAATGGAAGTGATGATTGTAGCAGCTAAAACGAAGGTTGCATCAACACAAAAGTAGGTAAGTATACCAAAACTCTGCGTAGCATTTCTTCTTACACCCCTAACAGATATACTAATAGCTTTCAAATCGAGAAATAAAATCTGTAAGTCAATTACATTTACCAAAAACGAAAAAGTGATTAACCGCAATCCTTTCCTCGATAAAAATATTATTTTTAGAGTTGACGGTCATTATATTACCAGAGATAGATATCGTCACAGAGATCCTGCTTCGTACAATTCATAAAGCACTATTATGCGGTAGGTAAACATTTTTGTTTACAACTCTAAAGCAAAACTACTGCGGATTATAAATTACATGGTTGTCATTCGACGTGTAATCAAAATGATATATAAAGGTATAACGTGTTTCTGTTACACCTCAAAAAATATCCAACCGTTGATGGCCAATTTACCAACGCCATTCGTTTTAGATAAACATTAGGCTTTTCATGTCAAAGCTAGCAGAACGAAATCGAAATTAGACCAACACAATATTATAAAGCAAAAAAAGATCTACTGACATATAAATAATTTAAGGCACATTACAGCCTAATCAATCTTCTTGTCCAAGCTTCGGTCATTTAATTTAAATCCAGCAAATCGGAAATCGGAAATCGGATATTAATTGTTCCATAATGAGCCTTTAATTATTTGCTTGTCAATAGATCTAGTTTTGCGTTCTAATTTTGGTTTTATTCTTATTTTTGATTTAGGTTATGTAATGCTAGGTTCTAGGCTTTTTCTAAAACGTGTCGAGAAAAAACATTTAATGGGGCATTTAATTAGCTCAAAACTTGTTTATAATTTTCCAATTGGTTTTAATTTATAAATCACTTTTTGATAAGGGTTCAGCTAACTTTTTTAAAGCTAACACAACCCATCGTTTCAATTAAAAGGGATGATGTCCAAAAACGTTTAATAGAGCATTTAATTAGGCGATTATTAGCCTATAATTATCCATTGTACTTTGTAATGTTCTGCTGGACGGTTTCTGCTAGCATTTGGGAAGTCAAAAATTTGTGGAGCATTACCGAAGGACATAAGCATCACGGTTCATTAACAACGAGTTAGACTATGCCGACTCTATTATAGCATAAAATTTTAAAAAATCCGGTTTATTATGCCTACTCGCAAAAGCAATACTTCTAAAACTGGTAAGTGACCTATCAACCAATATCTCTAATCTTCGGTCAAACTTCGTTGGAGCTGATAAACAACTTTACAAAAGCAGGATAAGCAACAGTAAGCTGACATTTGGAACAAATTAGCAAAGGTGGAAAGTTAGTGGCCGAAAAGTCCTCACTTTGAAGGTTAATGGGAGGCGGATTTAAGTTAGTGAAACAACACCTACGGGAAGCAATAGGAACTGAAACGGTAACCTTCGAGAAGCTTGCAATATATTTAGGCTAAATAGAGGCATGTTTGACCTCTAGGCTAATAGCTCCTCTTCCAAACAACTAATATGAATGCAAATTACTAAGTCAGACACATTTTCTAATATAAAGGGCTATTATAGCAACACTCCAGGTCGATATCGAGAGCACCCAGACCGTCAAAGATGGAATTTGATGACAAACCGAAGTCATAAGCTTTGGAAAAATGGAGTAACCAAATGATTACAAGAACAATCCGTGCTCCCTACCCTAACTATCGAGGCTAAACACGACGTTAAAATTACAGTTAGAGAAAAGTGATCCTATTCAGTCAGTAATAGCTAAAAATAGAAATAAAACACCACAAGGAACAACAATCACGCACGGAGACAATATCCAGTCCTCATCGAACAACCATAAACTGGGCGAGCAGTTCAGAGGCGGGCGAAAGCAAATCATCTGGTTAGCAACATCCGCAAATCGCTGCATACTAAGGTTTATGCAAGCTCAGATGAAGAGCACTTAATATAACCATTTGTCAGGTAAACTCGAACTGATAACTATGACGTCGAGTATAGTAATTTATTCCAACATAACGCTATTGGCGAGCGGCCATCAGAACGTTGGAGATTTTGGAGTTGGCTTTCTTATCAACACGCACGTGAAGCTACACATAATCGCACTAAGAAATTTATTATCACGACGATCAACGTCGATGTTCATGCACCTATACCGAAGATAAATGAGATAACGTCAAAGGTCTATTTTCGTCAAGTTGGTATAGGTTATCAGTAGCATCCAGAACTACGACATTAAACCGTATCTGACCAGTACAATAATTGTCAACGCTTCACTGAACTAGGAATAATGTACAAATTAGTTGTATCGAGTTCGTTTTCCTCAAAAGATTATTCACAAAGTGACGTTAGAATCAAACGATGGAAGAACAGACAACTAAATCGACTCTAAGAGCCATTCTACCGGCTTATCCGCCATTTAATCTTAATGAGGCATGGACAACGATCATATGTTTGCCGTTTTTAAACACAAGTGAAAGTTGTCACCTTCAATAAATATACAATCACAAAAGACCATCCGTTCGAAGGTCAATGATTTACAAGATCAAGTATCCCTTTGAGTTACCAATCATAATATATCTGACAAAAAGCGTGAATTTTTGAGAAAATGCATGGAAACAACAGCTTGCTAGAGAAATAATAAAATTGCAGAGACTATTTTGCTAACGCCAGGAAATTCACTAATGTCTTCTTCATAAGGAAGTACAGCAATCAATGCCAGGAATAGCTGGGATTCTCTCAGAATAGAAAACCGACAAGCAAAATCTGCTAAATCAGACTGTAAAAGCGACCCCTATAAGATCTATTACTCCACAAGGTGAGCAGGTCTTTGTCGGATATCCTACAGTAGAAGAAGCAGGAACAGCTATAAGACTATCAAAATATGGGACGGCGCTCACTCTCGGCGGCATTTCCGAAGTACTTATTATACATCGAGGTAGGCAACTTTCATCAAATCTATACCATCGTTACTACTTCGAACAACGAAGAGTGCTGGAAGACCGAATTAGAAGACCGCTCTCATATGCCCGCTGTTCAAAAAAAGCGACCGCCTTAGGCGCAAAAACTATCGTGACATAGCTCTAAGAAACACGGCCACCATCGGCGAATCAGTGTGGTTCTCATTCTAACCGCTCAACCACCGACCAGAGCTTCACTGTGACGATTATTCTGGAAAAATGTTGGGAGGATACTATAGGCATTTGAACTATATATAAACTTTCAGCCGGCATATGTCAGTATTATCCGCCAGAAACTCTCATATGTCTAGGATTACGTCTGGATCTCTACGTCTGGAAATAACATTTGATGTTCAACAAGGTGATGCACTGGCGCCTTTACTGTTCTATTTTGCGCTTGAGGACGTAGTCAGAAAAAGCAAAATTGAGACTACAAGCTGTAAGTTTAATATGTCAGGCCAAATTCTATGATATGCAGATGATATCGTTCTTCCTGGCCGAAAACCTAATCCAGGACAGATTCATACAAGACGATTTTGTTGAAAGTGAACAGCAGTAAAACAAAACTCAAATCAACAAACAGAAGCATCTCAAGCATCTCATTACTAAAATCTTTAGTAAACGGAAAACGAATATCGTAGTCGTATGAACCATGAGATAAAGAACCTCTTGGAAACAGCGCTATCATTGGATTTATTAGGTTCAACCGAATTAGATGGCTAGGTCACTTTGCATGGTCCCGTAGAATAGATGATAAAAAAGTTTTCCAAGAACAAACGGCCGGTGACTACGCTGATGAATTTAGGAACACCACTCAGGCGGAAAAATACCTTCACGGAACGTGAATATAGAACGTTGTGTCGTAATATTAAAATTTCGTGGTTACAATGCACATGGCCAATCTGACCTCACCGATACCTAATTGTTAATTAAAAGAGATACATCTGTTGCCACCTTTCCAATGTTAACATTTCTTTTACCAAAAATAGAGCCTGGAGCCATATAAGGTACAAAGCTGTTGCTTTTGTCTGGGGTTAAATGGAATTTTAAATAGAAAAGAACGTTTAGTTCTTTAATTTGAAAATGGGCTTGACTTTGAATCCAAGGCCCAAAATTGATTGATTGATTCTGAATGTACAGCCAAGTTCTTACACAGGATGACGCCGGGCCCACCGTACACTCTTTTTTTACATATAACAAAACCGAAGGATTGGATAGGTTAATTAAGTGGAACAGAATCGGCCCGGTAACAGACACCTAGGTATAGCTGATAGTTAGTAACACAATGACAACACAATTCTAATCTACTAGAGGAAGGATAAAGGTTTAATAGGTTAAATGGTTAACGATGGTATTGGTCATCAATAATTGCTTCTTTAATTCAGCAACCTAAGGTAAAATGATACTATTTCATATGTAAATATCTGGAAATTTTCTGAGAATTTATTTTATATTAATATTTTTCGGCACAAATATTTTTGATTATTTTTGGATATAAATATTCAGCAATCAGCATCCTAAAAAATTTTAAATTATAATTAAAAATTTATAACCAATTAAGTTGCAGCAAATTTTCTGAAACAAAACGTCAGAAATTGAATCCACAAATAACCAAATACTGTAGCACTCATATCAAAGTAGGAAAGGAACCCACGAGTCCTCCATCCTCACCGGATAGAATCACTGTAAACCCGCTTATTAACGGATCCAATTATAAAAATAAATAAATGAAAAACTAGATAAATAATGTGAAGGTCACCCGTCCTCGCCACCCCCAATCCAATATCTGGTTTCAACAATCTGATATCAACTAGGTAATACGTCAATAATGGATGTCTGGCACAGTTCCAGAATCCCAACACTCAAACAAACCGAACCAGAATCAAACAAAACTATCCAATCAGCTGTTCAACGCTTGCATTACAATTACAATACAAATGATTAAGTAAACATCAAAATAAGACATTCGAAAACAATATATGGTCGCCAACCATTGTATATATCAACAAATTTAAACAAATAATAAATTATAAAATGAACAACCAGCACAATCACCCATCCAACCCAGAACAAGCCAACCAAAACCCCCATCAATTCACAGTCCCCTTCCCAAACAACTTACAAAATAATTTAATTAGAGAAACGTCAAGATCCTCGAAAAGCTATCTAAACACAGCAACATTCAACTGCACTACAAACCCACTTTGTAGCCCCCAAGCCTTCCACAACTCCAAAGGGTGAACCCTCCGCTGAAACATCAAACCCACAAGTAAACCCGACAGCCATTGTGATTCCTATCCTGTTTGCACCTCCGACTTTAAACCAAAATTCTATTTTCAATTAGAAAGCATTACGGTTTCAAAGATCCCGTTTAATCAAAAATCATCAGCAGAACCAACAAAATTAGCCCAATTACCATGAAACACATACAAATAAAAATATAACAATTTATTACACAAACGCTGAATAATTGGATGAACGAACATCACCAAAATAGCTTTCTCCGAAAATCTCCGAAAACAAACCGTGGAAGAACCCACCTCTACAAACAATCGTAGTAAAATGTACGAAGAGAATTGTGCAATGCCCGTCCAGGAGCACTCGATACTGGCTCTTCTACAGCAAAAAAACAAACAAACTGCAACACCTAAAATTACTTCCGAAACGATCCCAACAGACGGCATGAATCCTCCCACCTTGAAACCACTACCATCCACCAAGCGACCCCTGGCCAACACTACCATTTAACAAAACCCACGCTTCACAAAGCTTTGACGAATCCATGACGGATCAAACTCTGAATGCAAGACCCAAAATTCCAAGCTTCTAGGAAACTATAACATTGAACTAACACGCCCCGACTCTATGTGACCAATCAAATATTATCAGTACAAATAAATAAATAAATAACTTTTTAAATAAAATCCCATCAGATTGAACTGGTTCGCCACCATTGTCATTTGTAAAATAATAGATTACAATTTAATGTGTAGCTGCAGTTACTCGTTTGGAACATACATTTAAATTAAAGCAATTCACAGAAGCACACCCCTCCTTGTAAATATGTAGAATTTACAATGGGTAACGACCGGTAAAAATAAAAAATGTCAAATAAATAATCGACTAATTGCACCACATATTTAATAATAATAAAGTTATTATTTGATGTAAACCGACCACCCAGTTTTACATTCTAGATTCCTAATCTGTTCTTTGGTTTTAACACGTAAATTAATAATTTTCACAATAAACGAATAACTTAATTTGTGCATAGGGAAATTGAGTACAGTAAAAAGCCATTCCATGTTTCCAAATCATTTACACAAAAAAATTAAAATTATTTTAAAAAAGAACTGAAAATAATCATAATAATTTGTAAACTCATCAAAAATAAAAATGTATTCCGCATTTATGAGTTTACAGCTAGTTCCCTAATTGGGGAGTGAACTCCATTAAAATATTGACCAATCTCGTTGATCATTCCAATTTTACATTTTTTTGTGTGTTATTCATATATTTACTTAAAATTATTTTATTTCATAATTTTATCTAGATTATAACATGCAATATTTGGGAAATTGATGAATCAGAATTTTCTTCGAAACTTTTTTTATTCCTTCCCGGATTTTATCCTCGAGAGTTATGTACTATACATACTCGTATATAAGCCGAATTTTTATAATCGAAATGTAAGATATTATTAAATATAATTGTTTTATGTACTTTAGAGGGTCGTAATGCAATAAGAAAGGGTGCCTGAGTTTCCGATATACGAATATATTTAAAATGTAATCAACCTTTTTCATTAGGAAAATTATCTCACCTCATTTATACGTACATACAGAACGTCCTCGCCCTTCATCAAATAAATAATTATCAATTGGAACCAGTTTAAAATATCAACTGTTTAGAAAAATATTGTCCCGTTTGCAATGATAACACGCACAATAAAACTATATGTAACACTCACCCCTTTTACACTCACTTTGTATTACATTACACACGAAATACGTCATAGGGGTTGAAGGGTCGCGCTGACAAAATAAAAAATTTCACAAAGCATCTAAAACATTAAATTTTTATAAATCTACACCGAACTAGTATTATGTACAGCCAACACGTATTTTTCGAAATTGGAATGTGCGTGTTGTGATGAGGGAAAAGGGTCATAAAAATTTCAATACCAATAAATGAAAATGCAATTACAGGCAATGATATTGACGTGAAGAATGAAAATTTAATTTTAAATATTTTGATGTAATTTGATACAAAAGTTATAACATTCTGAGGTTGTCGGTTTCAATTTCTTTTTGTGTTTTCCTGCTGTAAAATAATAACGGAGGTGATAAGAAAATATGACTTTTCGACATATACGAGGGGTTTAGGATTTATTGATAAATTAGTAATGAAATAATTTAACCATATGTATATTGTAAAATACATAATATGCTAGAAATGTATAGCAAAAGTGATGACAGATATTTCACACGAAAATGAAACCCTAAGTTTAAGGTTGAGATTGGATTTTCTTAATGAAACGGTACATTGTATAACAAATTCCGGGGAGACTATAAATTTCCCAATCTTAGGGTTTATATGTTGTTGGCATTTTTTCATTCGGGTCTTCTCGCCTTTGACACAATTGCTGTGTTTTTATTCGCTATCCGGATTATTTATCCAAAATTCCGCTACTATCCGTAATGTCGCTGTACCATTCAATTTAAAAATAAATTCGTCCCTAAACAAACTTTGAACGACCTGAAATATTCCAATTGACAATTATTTTGAAATTACGTTATAAACAAAAATTTATGTTGCTGCATTTCCAATTTTTATTGTAAGATTAAGGCCCGTTGCACACTTGACCTATGGTTTTTGACAGATGTGAGCTATGTTATTATTTTACAGCTTATCGTCTTGAATTTAAAAACTCAGATAAGAGAAACATTGTAGATACATTTCAGGATCAACCCAATCTGCAAATAAATATATTTAAATGTTTTTTTTTCGCCTTTGGGGAAATTAATTAGCTCACATCGCCAAGAAAATGAACGATGTGAGCTATGTTATTACCTCACAGGTTTAAATAAAAAAATTAAATAAATCAGGGGGTACGAGTGGCTTGAGCTAACCTTCACAAATTTGGTTTCACTTATTTAGGCATTGAAAAGTAAACCGAGAAGCTGTGATCCCAAAACATAGCCAACTTTGGTAAAAAACATAGCTCAAGTGTGCAACGGGCCTAACCCTCCGATTCTGTTTAAGACTAAAGTCTTTATTGAAATTCTGAAGGTAGTAGGCTTCAATAATATATTGAAAACTCATCAAAGACTTTTATGGAGCTGTCAAAATCAAATTTTCATCATATTGTTTCAAATTTATAAACGAAAAGCGTCAATTCAACTCGAAATTGTTAAAAGAATTCAAATGTATTTGCTAAGAACGTTTTATAAAAATATAAAATAGTATTTCATTTTGAATAATTTTTCTGTTTTTAATAATCAATAATAATTATTGTCTCTGTTTAAATGTCAAAATTATTAGCTGGAATCGACAAAATTATGACTCCTAAGACCACCCATTTTGCTGATATTAACGAAGACAATTTTTTAAGACTACTGACAGATAAGACTAAGTGCGGAATAAGAATTTAAAGTCTACAGTGTTCGTTAAGACAAAAGTTTTTCGCTATGACAGAAAATATGTCTGTGACTGTACGTCAGAATCGGGGGGTAAGTTTGTTATGGTTAATGGGTTGTAGAAAATAAAGGCCTTTTCACAATTCCAATTGAAATGGAAAGCGGCTCCTAATAGCGGCACCCGCTAAATAGGTAGAGTAAACTATTTTTAAGCCGATTTTTATTAAATGGAAATGAATCGTTGAATGAAAAATATTAGTTTCGAGTTAAATTACTTAATGATATGCAAAAATAGCACGCTAAACACGGCAAATAATGTCACTGCGTTAATGCGGTATAGGACAGTGGGAATTTGGCACATCCCAAAGTCACATCCCAAAATAGAATCTTTAAAAGCCGAAATATGATCAAACTTGCGGAGATAATGAACATATCGTGTGCAATTATTAAATGTTATCTGAAGTAAACGCCTAGCAGAACTATCACAATTATTAAATATTACATCACAATATGTAAAAATTGGTATAATTAATCTAAGTGAATACAAACTAAAATTCACGCGTTGACAAAGTGAGTTAACGTGATCATTCCAACTAAGTTTAGAATTTAATGTTAATCGCAAGTTGTTAATAGTTGGAGCAAATGAGATTATATCATTATCCAAGAAAATTTCTGACAAAATATTAAGTGAATTACTTCTAGTCAGGAATAATGCGTTACTTTTATGCACATTGATGGAAAGTGAATTATTTTTAGACCACATCGAAATAATTCAAAGGTCACCATTAGATTGAATATCAATCTCATTTAACCTTGAAAAGTCGCCACCAATATAAAGTTGCAAATCATCAGCATAAAGATGAAATCGACAATTTAGAATATGCGATGGAAGATCATTAATATAAATAGAACAGAGGAAAGGACCCAATATAGAGTTCTGAGGTACACTAGTGATTACCTCACACATATCAGAAAGATCATTACCATGCTTAACAAATTGTTTACGATTGTTCAAATAAGAATGAAGTAAACTAATGGCAGAACTCGAAAATTTATAATATAAATATAATTTTTGAAGCAAGAGGATGTGATTCACACAATCAAATGCCTATGCCTTTGAAAAAACTAAAAGGACTAAAATAACAAATGAGTTTTCCTTGTCCAAAATTGTTTGCTATCATTAGAATCGTAGCCCGATTGGAATTTGTTTAAAAAATTAAACCTGTGTAGGTGTTCATTGATTTGAATTTGCATTATCTTCTCAAGTACTTTTGATAAAGCAGGTAATATAACACTCGGCCTAATATCATCAGTACTGCTAATTACATCCTTCTTAGGAAGAGGAATGATAGAAGCTATCTTCCACAAATTAGGAAAAGCAGATTTCGTCAAACATTGCTTCATAATGAAAGTTATATGAGGTAAGAAAAAATCAATAAATAATTTTCATAATTAGAAATTTATCTGATCAAATGCTATCAGATCCGATTTGACAGTTTTAACCGCATTCAGCACCATAGGTTCATCTATACAATCAAATTCTAAAGTATCATTACCAGTACAACAAATTCAGAATGAGGTAAGGGCAGAATACCCTTACAGTCAGTTAATTTACGGATCCCAATCAAAGTTTCTTCAGCACTAAACTCAATAGGTGTTTCTCTCGATTTACATGAAACCCCCAGTGATTTTAATTTATTCCATAATACTTTAGAATTATTAACATTACCAAAATAAAATAATTGTTTAGCCTTCCTAATAGCATTGTTTGTTTTATTTTTAAAATATTTGAATGAAACAAGGTCATTCTGTAGACCAGATCTCTTGAAGGATTTGTAAGAACGCTCTCTACGTTTTATTAAATTCAATATATTTGCATTTAACCAAGGAGCAGAAAAGCACTTGTTTGTAATTGTTTTGCGAGGTACACAAATGGAATCCAAATATACAAAATTTGAATTAAATGCACTGTGCAAATTATTTACATTAGGGAACCAATAAAGATTTAACCAGTCTAATGAACAGAGAAAGTTTATAAAATTTTCATAATTCAGAAACATAAGTATATGAAATTTTATCTCTGACTCGACTTAATTTATAACTGGCAAAAATAAAATCATGATCAGATATGGCAGGAACTGCAAGCTGTCCAAAAGATATAATATTATCTTTGTCAAATTTATACAATATTATTAAATCCAATAAGGTATTTTCTAATCTAGTTGGTCCAAACGGTAAATAATACAAGTTGTATAAATTTAAACAATTAGTAAATTTATTACTAACCAACATATTATAGTTGTGGTGACCAGCAAACAATTTTTACATACTACTTTTACATCAGAACGGGTTGGTGGTGGATTACAAATAATCAAAATAAGAATTTTACCACCGCATCCTTCAAGTTCTGATGCTAAAACTCCCACTTTACCAAACACCAGCAAATAATTTCTTGATTTTTAAATTATCACAGAAATAAAGGCAAACCCCACCTCAACGTGTATTATTCACTCGATCAGAACGTATTATTTTGTAGTTATTAATGCGAAGTGACCGATTTGTAATTTTACTATTAAGAAAAGTTTCAGTGAAAGCAAGAAAGTCAAATTTTTACAAACTTCATCAAAATGGTTTACTTAGCTACGAATATTTACCTGATTATCACATGGACCAGCGTTTATATTATCTAAATTATAGTTTATTAAATTATCGTTGAACCCGTTGCAGCAGACATTGGAAACGTCTCCTGCAGAGGCACCTTTGACCGAAATTGTCTTCTTTTGAACAGCCTAATAAGCACACCATTAGGTCAGGTATAAGGATCAAGTGTTTTACTACTTAGTTCTGGACTAATGCCAACTTTAAAACACACGAAGTCCAACGAATCAAGATTTCTATTTTTTGGCATTAATTTAACAACTTTACAATTGATAACGCCTAAACATGTTTCAACAAGCGTAGAAATATTTTCATCAGTAACTGATGGATCGAACTTAGAGATATGAAGCCATAGCATTGGAACGAAAGGTTTTATTCTAAAATTAAATTGTAGATCTCTAGTACCACAAATTTGTCCTGTATCACGAACTTGCTGACTATCCAGACGGTTGTTTTGGAAAATTGCAGTAATATTGCCGCAAGAAGTAGAATCCATCGTAGTATTATTCCCGCTCGCAAAATGAGGGAAAAGATGCACTTGATTGAGGAGTAATGAGCGTTTCAGAGAACAATCCAGTAGGTCTATGGTTATTATCAACACTGGACACCGAAGGAGATACTCGATCAGTAAATACACCTATAGATGAACTACTAGAAGCAATTGGAATTTCCGAAGAATTGGGAACACTTACAACTGCACGCGAATGCGGATTTATTATCGTATCAGCACACAATCCAACATCTGACTGAACATGATGGCGATGGTTAATATCCACGTTTGTCCTGGTAGCACAAGAAAAAACGGCATCAGCAGATAATACCACAGAATATTGTGGTGCATTTCCAGAAGTTTTAGGTTTTCGTGCACAAGTAAAATTTTCAGTAGAAGATGTTTCCTTGTAAATTGCAGAGCTCCCTATACTAGAGGATGCACAACTAGCGTCAGCACAAACTATTTGTGACAAACTTTTCACTGAATTATTAATGTTATTGCAAATTTCAAATAAATCAGTAAATTTATCACACCGTGAAAAAATTCTTGCAATCGTCACAGAACCAATGCACATTAACGCACTCCACAATAAAGTCACAAGACGATTTTTTTCGACGATTTCACACAATTATGCACACTCTTATTATTTTATATATATTTGAAACATTTTAGGGTTTGGGAAAATTAATAAGCTTTTTTTAAAAAATTGAATTCGCTCGGAAAAAAACAAACACCTTTCAGCTACTACTACTAATTATATTTTATTCATGTGTAAACCTTTCTTTTAACAAAAGAAAATATTCCAGCGCAAGAAAATCTTAACAGCGTTCCTTAAATTAACAAATTCGTTAAATTAACGAATTAGCCAATAGGAGGAGAGTAGTGTCCCACCAGGATCCCAAAAGTTTATGACGGCCCACCAAAATCTCCAAAAGCTTGGTTGGGAGGTTATTATACATCGGCGTTATAAACCGAACCTGACACAAACCGATGGCAAACCCTTTTGGTGGTGTAAAAATGACCATAAAAGAGGCTTGTGAAAACTGGCTATCTCAGTTTTTGCTAATAAGGACAGGGTGTTTTGGAAAGCGGGATAATGAAGCTGCCTTCCAAATGGCAACGTTATAGAAAAAACGGCGCATATTTGAGCTAAAACGAATGGTTGCAGCCATGTTAAATAAAGCCCCGAATTTAACGTAAAAATAACGGATTTACTTGTTCACAACCTACATGATGAAATTTAAATATCCTATTATCACAACTAACACAAACCCCAGACAACGAATATATGTATAACAAATTAACAAGAGCAGTTATATAATGACTTTGCTGCGTGACGCCCTAGTCGTTTCTAAAGTTAACTAATCCTTTCATTATATTTCCTTTACTGCGAGGATGCATGCTTACTCCAAGAATGTGCTGTACATACCTAGGATCGCCATGATATGGCCTGTACGTCTCATATCATATCATATCATATCATACTATTACACTAACCTGGAAAACCAACATACAATGAAAATGTTCATTAAAAAATTCTTCACAACCCGATTCAGAAAAAATGTCTGATTCGTCAATGAACTAGTATCCAACCTGCACCAAAGCGGTGAATATGTGAACTAAACTGCTGGTAATAAAAGTGTTGCTCTTCCAAGGCCTATCAACCGTGAATGATTTAAATGTCACAAGATTTTATTTGAATTAGCTAAATGTAACTGCTTCTTGTGCCACAACGGTAGTTTGGGGGCCTAACGTGATTCAACATATTTTGTAATCTTCTTCAAGTCTTTTTCAGTGATATGAGATATGTATATATCCTTACCAAAGTATAATTTGCTACCAGCGCCAAAACGGTGAACTTTATTGTCTGATGCAATACTTTTCATGCGAATTTCTACACGAGTATATGGGGAAATAAAGCAATATCGTGCTAATGGGTTGGTTGTTTGGGCGATTTTTTATGGTAGGTGCCCGACCTTTTTGAGGTAGAGATCTCAAAAGCTTTTTAATCCACCGGATTAAAAATAAAGGAATATTTGCGAAAAAATTTGTCTCGCGTAAGCTCTTGAGAGATTATCGATTCAGACATCCATCCATCAATACGGACGGACATTTCTTTTGTATTTTTGAAATCATGGACCATCAAAACAACGAGAAAAGTGGTTTCGGACCAAGGTCATTTTCCAAGTAAATTTTATTTTTTTCTATGTATCAGGCGGGAATATTGTTAAAAATACTTGATTCATCCAAATATTTGTCGCATATGAACTTAATTTTTTATCGAAGTAAAATCATATAGAGGTTATTCATTATGATTTAACCCAAATGTTTGTAGTTACATTGTACTAATTATAGGCAGGAAAAGAGAAAATGAATTATGATTTCCACCTTCTGGTCGTCAAAACGTGGTGTCCTGTGAAAATCTCTGCAACCATTTTTACTCCAATCTTTACAGAATTAAGTGTTGTGAGGGCCCCAGTCCAATTTTGGCCAAACTTATGTTGCTGTTACATGTGATGGATGTTGTTTGTGCACCTTTCCAAGTATAGCGCTAGTTTAAACGCTGGAATGAGCCTCCCCGTTGTTGCTATTTCAGGTTGAATTTAAAAGGTGGTAAAGTGCATACTGGTTGCTTTGCGCGTCCAAGTGACTAAGGCCTCCAGACTATAGCACGTTGGGATAGAAATATGTTTTTAAGCATAAGATTGCAGGATCCTTAAATACAATTTTATTAAAAATTGTACCGGTAAAACCTGAATCCTTTCATAAAAATACCGTTGTTTTTTACTCGTTATATACCGGGTTAAACGTACGTCACTTTAAGTCAAGTACGAACACTTGATAGAGCCATTCTTCGCGAACTTGACTGCGGCACGTTAACTTAAAGCAACATGTACAATCTAAAATCGCATAAGGACATGGAACGATTTCTTCAATTACCAGATTACCAGCAGTAAATAAAAGGTGGTCCCAAAAAAACATGATTGTTACATTAACTTGTAATTCAAACGTATTTCGAAGAACTACTTATCTAACTATCAAATTCATTTCATGTGAATTAAGTGAATTCCTGATTTAATTTTAGTGAAAATTTCTAATAACAGCATTCTTGCTAACTTTAGTATGCAACAGATTTAACAACACAAATAGTAAAACAATATGAAATGCAAGGCTCGGCATAGTTTATTAAGTTTATAAATCGTCGACATTGTTTACGTGGAATAATACACAACTCTTAAATGCGGGTAGACGCATAGCGGTCAATATGGGTTTGCTATTGTAAATTTCTTATTGTATAAACAACAGATATCATTTTGATTGATACGGCAAATCTGAATGCTAAATCAAATAACATTAAGTCATAATCGAATTATCCAGGGGCGCGTTCATGCTTTTCTACCCACCAAGCTTATAGCTATAATTTTTCACCCTTAAACATGTAAATTATATACTTTCGGGGAGGTTTCGTACGCATCATTGAGTTTTTTATTTTAATAATCTGTTATTTTAATGATTTTCAAATACCCAAATATACAACAAACTTTTTGGAAAAATAGATTTCTGTGTTTTTATTAATGGAAACACAGTGAAACAGTAAATTTATATTCGGCGGTGTAGATATTTTTGTGCTGAATGCTAAAAAATTGGATTTCCATTTACCATTTTTTATTTTTCAACTTTGTATATTTTCCAGTTATTTATTTTACTAATTGGTAATTTGTTAAAAAAGAGAAAGGAAAACGGTCTATTATCATTACAAATAAGCATATAACCAAAGTTTATTTTCTTTTGGAAACTTTCGTCTTAAAAATTTTGTATATTTGATAATCATTAAAAACTGATTTGCTGAAGTTTTTTCTTTATTTCTACTTTGCGGGTGAGTTTTGATACGAAGCCCGTACAAAAGTTCAATGGTACTGTTATAGTATTTTTGTTGCAGAAGCACCAAATACAAATAATACACCGCGATGATTTACAAATAATAATAATAGTAATAGAAAATGGTAACATATAGCTTGTATAGCAAAATACTATTTGCAATTGTATATCCTTCGATATGCGAGTATACCTACTAGACTAATAGGAGGATTTTGTTATTATTGCGTGTCACAAGAGGGAAACATGAAAGTCCTACTTAAATTTCCTTATACATACGTAAACCTTGCTATATAATTTAGTATGTTTACAGCCTTTCTGTTACTATTTTTATTATTTTACCGTTTAATTTCTGCAATCATCAATAAAACAGTCTGAAATTCACAATGGTGATTAACGATACGCAGCTAATAATAGTTTAGCTTGCTAATCAGAAATTACGTTTTTCGTATAAAATTGCATAAAAATAAAATTTCCATTAAAAGGGGTTAAGTTGATTATCACCTGATAACGGTGGTGGTATAGTGAGCGTCCGGTTTTAAATTAATATCCTTTAAATATATCCTATACTCGAACACGTTGACCTTTCTTTATCTGATACAGCAATTCTAAAAATATTAAACATGAAATGTCATTTCTACTAGGTATGTGGTAAACTGCACGGTTGCAAAACACTTTTTTGCATATGTAATGTATTTTTATTGTGCTGTAGGCAGACTATGAACCAGCATATTGATTTAAAAATATGCCACCCATGTAGGCGACAAATGTTAAATGATTTATTTATACGACAATCACAAATTATTATCAATTTGCCATTATACAAAATTTACGATGTACGGGAATGACACTATACGTTTAGATAATATACGAGTACAATATACTCGTACGTACAGAAAACAGTGCGGAGAATATTTTTTGAATTTATTTTAAAAATTTGCCAAAACTTCGATAAAAATGTTCTCATTCTGGTTTTACTTTTACACGAAAAATTATCTAAATTAAAATCTAATACACGTGTTCATTCTTTTCGAGAAACATACATAAAGTTAAAATTATAACTTTTGCAATTAGTATTGAAGTTTAGATATAATTAATGAGGATGGTGCTATCTATAAACGGGTTTTACACAGAATTCTGGAAAATTATGTTTTTCATGGAATTCATGCGTCACTAATTGTATAACAAATGTACGTGTAGTAATGCTTAGATGCTGGTTATCTAAAGTTTAGAAATATTTAGTGTAGGATAAGAAGCAAAACCTTTGAAGTTAACCGTGAGAAGCCCCATACAGAAGGGCATATTTCAAATAGGTTGCTACAAAACAGCACAAAGTACATAATGCTAAAATGAGGCAAATTTTACGTTAACTTAAAGTCTATCATTAATCAAAATAATTTTTTTTTTGTGTGCAAAACTAAAAATTATTCTATCTTTATTATTATTGAACCTATTTTCTAAGCAAAATTACGATATATGGTGAAACACGGCTCGAAATGGTGCAAAATGATCCGCCACGGAATAACAAGACGAAAAAAAACGTAACTTCAAACGGAAAAAAGCTACGTGATCATCGTCCAGGGTTCCCCATTACATGTGAAGATTCTGCTAAACAAACAAAAACTTCTCATGCCTTTATAGCAGTAAAATTGTTGCTAAAACTATGCTAAACGTATACAAGGGTTGGTACGTATCAAAATGATACATGTACAGGGTGTCCACCCGAAACGTTTACTACTTTTTGCCTATACAATTTTTGTAAATAAGATAAAATAGTTTTAATGTTTACAGATCATTTATTTAATGTTTGTCAAATGTCTGCCAAATATCCACCTCTATTGACCTTACACATCATGCGACCCCTATTAATTACATTTTTCAGCATCTTTTCTCACATTTCACCCTGTATCATATTAATTTATTCTCTAATGTTCCTTTTAAGTTTTTCAATATTATCTGGTTTATTTTCATAAATCTTACTTTTAAGATAGTCCCATAAAAGGAAGTCGGGAACTGTTAAATTGGGTAACCAAGGAGGCCAATCGACATCACTAACTTTCGAAATAAACTGTTGTGGAAACATTTCTCGTAACAAATCCATGATTTGTTGACAGTATGGAATGTGGCATCGTCCTTTGGAACTACGTCTTCACCAAAAATGACCCTTCCAGCCCAAATTTCACTTCATACCGCCACTTTACAGGGATGTAATGGAGATTGATGAACTTTTTTGTGAATTTTCTACCGCACAAAACCGACTGTTTTGTTTCTTTCCATGTCCACTTAAGTGAAAATGAGCTTTGTTACTCATAATTAATTTTTCAAAAAAATCTGGATTGTCATTGTCAAGCATTTGCATACGGACAGCGCCTCAAATGATTTTTTTGAAGCCTCATGAATAATTTGTCACGAGCGCACGTTACGACTGTCAAGTATGAACTGTCAATATTAATATTCACCTAAATGGCGGCAAAAAATTGTAAACCTTTCGAATGGACACTTTGTATTGTAAGTAGTAACATGTAACGAATTGTAGTGTCCGTAATGCGGTGGGTTCGTTATAAGGCAAAAATTAAGAATTTTTTTGCTAAATTTGCTTAACCCATTTTGTTATAAAAATATTTATCTCTTAGTGGTTGTATTTTGGCTTCTCAAGGGAATAGGGAATTTTAATGAAAATATTTTCATTTTGTCTGAATAAGTTTGGTGTGAAAATTTTTGAAATAAAGTTAAATGGGAAATATTTTTAAATATAAAAATTTTTATGGAACAAAAGCTTAAGATTCAACTTGATTTCTAAAATATTTGCACCAAATCTATTTCATAGGTAGGCCAAAAAAATACAGTTTAGACAAAAATGTTATGAAAATATTTTTCCCAATTCCCATAGAAAGCCAGAATAGTGACATAGGCAGTCTAATGCGGCCATTTATTTTCCTGCTCGTTGACATGGGGTGAGTCTGATAGTTTATGAAAGGAATCTTGTTAGTGGATAGGAAGAACACAAAATCTCATAACATAAACTATGTAAAACACTCTTCACAAGGAACTCAGCCTCATCCTAATGCAACATTGTAAATAATTAATTAATCATATTATTATTTATAAAAGAATGCGAAATAATTATGGAATAAATTGATATTGAGATTGAAATTTATTTAATTTATTTAATTTATTTAATTTGTTTAATTTATTTAATTTATTTAATTTATTTAATTTATTTAAGTTGTTTAATTTATTTAATCTATTTAATTTATTTAATTTATTTAATTTATTTAATTTATTTAATTTATTTAATTTATTTAATTTATTTAATTTATTTAATTTATTTAATTTATTTAATTTATTTAATTTATTTAATTTATTTAATTTATTTAATTTATTTAATTTATTTAATTTATTTAATTTATTTAATTTATTTAATTTATTTAATTTATTTAATTTATTTAATTTATTTAATTTATTTAATTTATTTAATTTATTTAATTTATTTAATTTATTTAATTTATTTAATTTATTTAATTTATTTAATTTATTTAATTTATTTAATTTATTTAATTTATTTAATTTATTTAATTTATTTAATTTATTTAATTTATTTAATTTATTTAATTTATTTAATTTATTTAATTTATTTAATTTATTTAATTTATTTTATTTATTTTATTTATTTTATTTATTTTATTTATTTTATTTATTTAATTTATTTAATTTATTTAATTTATTTAATTTATTTAATTTATTTAATTTATTTAATTTATTTAATTTATTTAATTTATTTAATTTATTTAATTTATTTAATTTATTTAATTTATTTAATTTATTTAATTTATTTAATTTATTTAATTTATTTAATTTATTTAATTTATTTAATTTATTTAATTTATTTAATTTATTTAATTTATTTAATTTATTTAATTTATTTAATTTATTTAATTTATTTAATTTATTTAATTTATTTAATTTACTTAATTTATTTTATTTATTTAATGTATTTAGTTTATTTAATTTATTTAATTTATTTAAGGAGCTTAGCCTCATTAAATTGGAAAAAATCATTTTCAAAGTGGAAATAATCATTTTCAAATTTGAAAATGATAAGGCGGCAACCTGGACACGATAAAACTCTTTGTCAAATTTATCATTTGTTGTATTATTCGTTATTGTTTTATCGTCGGTCTATAAAAATAGTATTTCTGTTTAAGAGCAGAAATATCATTTTTGCCGTATATTAAGAAAATGGATGCTGATAATATTAAGAAACATATTTGTACTGTGGTTAGCAATGGTTGAGATTGAAGAGCGCTTGTAAAAATATTAGGAGTGGAAACGATATCTTCATTAAAAGTTTAAAGGTGAAGTAGAAGTTGTATAACAATAGTATCAACACGTGGCCCCTTTATAGCACAGACCTTAATTTAATTAAACATATTTGGGCTGTTATGTAGCGTAAAGTCCGTGGAAGTAATTTGGAAACAATCCGGGAGCTGACAAGCAAATTGAAACTTTTCGGAGAGATGGTGCTGATGTCACTCAAAATTGGATTGGTTTCATGAGCACCATATATGCAGCGGTAATTAAGGCAATGGTGGTCATACTAAATAGTTAATTTTTCGGTTAGTGTATAATATAAACAATTTTTATTTTGAAACATACCTAATTCTGTAATAAACATTTTTTTTATTTTATTAGAAATAGTACTTTTGGAAAATATGGAATTTTATTTCTTTATTTTCACAAACCAAAAATTATTTGACTAAGACTAGGAAATTCTAAACCAAATAACATTTTGAACAAATATTGAGCTAAACATTAATAAAAAAATACTTGTTGGTGTTGCTAACAAATCGGTCAGTGGAAATTTTTTTTTAAATCTTAGTACTGTAGAATCAAGCTTTTGGCTCGGTAACAAGTATGTGATGACAGTCTTGGTTTAACGGACCCCTCCTGTGGAGTTCATGGAATATAAAGTCACTTTTATTCTCAGTGTTAGACAAAATATATTTTTAATGTCATATATTTTAAAATTGCGTATAGTTCATTTTTATTCAACTGTTATAATTTATTTCAATATTCCCGGGATTATGAAATCGTGCTTTATTATAATTTGTGGTTAAATAAAATTTAGCCTGTAGACCCAGCCTGTTGGCTCTAACAACGATAACTTTCAATAAAATATTAAACAATTTCACTTTATGAATTTTGTCGAATTTAGGTCTCCAACAGGCTAAATTTTACTTAACCAATCAAAAAATGATCTAGTAACGAATTGTATGTCTTGTTTATTATGAGTAAACCATAGAACAAACCATTTTAGAATATTAGCCTCTTAAATCTACACCCTCTATCTAAACAGTAATTTGTCTACTTCCTTAATACTTTTCAATAGACGTTTTTAATTATTAACGCGAACATAAAATTTTAATTTTATCTTGATTAAAATTTAGTGAATTCGAAGTTACTAAAACATCACGATGCCCAATAAAATTTTAGACTTCCACGACAATTTTTTTCGTACGTATCATTTTTACACTTTATAATTTAACTTAGTTTGTTGAGAAACAGGGTACAGGAGTATACAAATTGTAATTAAGCTAGAAAATCTGCCAAAAAAATAATTTGACATTTAAAATAAAAAAATACTCGGTATGCCATTATCAGTTTAATGAACATGAACATGTTTTAGTATACAATACGAGATGAAAATGATTCATAGCTAAAAACTAAAATGAAACATTTTCCATATTATGAGATTTCAATCGTGTACCCAACAACAACAGCACATACAAAAAAAAACAGGAAAATGATTAGTCAAATATGATGAAAAACACGTTTTTGAATATTTTTTATTTTATTTCCATATTTTATTCTATTTTTAATTTTACATGTTTATTATATCCGAAATGTATGTATTATGTATATGTAGTAGTTAAACATTTTTCTACCTTTAATAACTCCTTTTCGAAATAAATTGAAAATGGGAAAAATTTTTATGTTTCATACTATTCATCAATTACTTATTTATATTATTTTGTTATATCGTTTCGTGCTTTTCTCCGTTTTTACGTTTGTACGTAATTTAATGGCGTTTATGGAAAATTAAGACTGGAAAACTAACAATAATTTGCATAAGCGATGTAAATTTGGAATAATAATAAAAAGTCATAAAAGAATGTGAAAGGCTGTGGTTCCAATTGCGCTTGGAATTTTTATACACCAATGCATAACTCTTTATGCCACGTACATATTTTAGTATACACGCGAGGCGGTTTTCTTTGAGAGGATAAGCTCCAGGTATATAATACGTGTAAGTTGTGACGGTTGTACATTGTTAACAAAAGCAACACAATGAATAAATCTAACATTCCAGCATCATTTGATTTGTCATAATTACGTATATCTTAATTAGAATATTGTTAAATTTCTGCTGAATTATACGTAACACGACAAACAAAACTGAAATAAAAGTTTGTTTTTATGCAAAAACAAATTCTTAATTTTATAGAAAATGTTCATCTTTATGCTACATTTAAAATAGAAACAATGAAGAAAAATTTCCGTATATGGAATACACTTTTTAGAAATTTAATATGAAAAGTTTACGATTTTTCATCATTGTTGTTGGAAAAACTTAATTTTATTTTTGTTTTAGAAATTTTTGTAATTTTCGATAGAATTAAATTAAAAACTTTTATCATACATATTTTTGTGTATTTTTATCTTTTTGTAAAATTAGAATATCACAAATGCTTGGGTGGAATTGTACCTGGAATTACTCGCTCAAAACTCATATTTTATAAACGTAAGTTGATTTTCTTTACATTTTAATTATACGTAGGTGGTATGCGCTTTTATAATCTGCATATCTAATGGGCTTTCGGTTCTAATTTAGGCCAATCGATAAATTTGTTTTTTATAAAAACAAAAATGTGTTGACCTCAATGTCAGGTTAAAATGAGTAATTTCTACTTAATTACTATAATTTTCATGAAAATATATTTTTTATTCATTGTGTTTGCACCCGCGATTACAATCTCATTGTAATTGAGACAATCATTATTGGTTTACAGTGAACATTAAACTTAAACAACTGAAACAAGTGCCTTGAATATACATGTAAATTAAAGATCGATTATTTAAGTGGCTTGTTACTTAATTGTAGTCTGAAATTTATGGACGATTGTTATAAATAGTATTTAAGGTATTTTATCAATTATAATCAAATATTGTTGAATGTCCACACTTTAGTAAATTGGACAATTTATTATTTTACAAACATAATTGATATGCATTTGCATTGAAATTTACTTTAGTTCTATAGCGATTGGGGCGAAAACCATAAAGATTAATAACCTTTTCGAAATATTTTTAATACTGCTAAATTTACTGTTTGGTCTCTATTAAGCTAGTTGTACGTACGGTTTTAGGGAGCAGAGGACAAAGCTATGATATGTTTTTTTTAAATTTCGGAAACCTACATCTAAATTTTGCTCGATTTGGATTATATTTGGTCCAAATTACTTCAACAATACTACCAATCGCTCTATATAATATAATTAACAAGAAACATGAGAAGCCCTCGGCTCCCTCTCGAATGAAAGTTACGCTGAGAATTAAAAAAAATCCCAAAAAATTTGGTTCGAACACGCTTTGAAAAAAGTGATATTTAGTAAACGTTCGACGCTGATTCGATGTTTAGTAATGTGATTTAATGCCTTTTGGTATTAGTACCAGGCATTATATACGTACACTTTAAAAACAAAAATACAATTCGAATGTATCTGAAACAATTAAAGATTACATCTATTGCCCCAACTAAGTTGTAGAAACTGACAACGTGGTGCAAATAAATCAATGACAGTAAAATATTTACCATGTCTATCAAAACAAATCTAAGAAGCGATTTCAACATTTTATTTGTATTCAATGTTGATACGATTTTCGTTTGATATGTGATGTAATTTTATTAACATCAAAGTATAATAAACATTCCATGATGAAAATGTACTAACATTTTATAGTTAAATTTCCATCTTTTTCAATTTTAAAATTTTTATTTGTTTTTCTTAATGTCATTCATGTTCAAATATATTTTATAGCGCCATGTTCCGAAGTGGACATGTTTTGTGATTATTCTGTATAAATACGCAAATAGCTAAATTGAAAAGTAGTCGAACAAAATAATTGCACTTTGCTTGAATCGCAAACATTTTTTTGTGACAAGCTGGCCACCCATTAGTTCCCATTTTTGAGATATCGCTTTCGACATGTTTTGGCTCTGAGTGAAAAATTTGTGAAAATATACACTCATTTTCACGTTGATAGCTCTTGAACCATTAAGATTTTCGTTTTGTTTCCTTCAGCAAAGCAGTTGCGCAAGCCAAGACAATTCACTTTGCCGAACTTATCAAGGCCGGAAAACCACTTCTTTCTTTTTCCTTTTCATTTCGACGAAAAACATTTTTTTATCATTTTTTTCTCCATCATTTTAAAAGAAAGTTAAATCGATTCAATTGATTTTATGGTGAATTTTCTTAACTTTGTTCTTTAAGTTCAGTAACTTTTCTTAAGTTTATTGCCTTGATTGTTTCTTTAACGGTTTTTCGGACCAAGGTCTTCGTGTATGTTAGTATTTTGCATATACCATGGAGCAGTAGTTCTCTATTTGATGCACTGGTGGATCGCCATAACTGATTACCGTATGTCCATATTGGCTTCAATAACGCTTTGTATAGTAAGACCTTATTGTCTAATGATAACTTTGAATTTCTTCCTATCAGCCAATACATTTTGAAAAATGATATTTTTATTTCGTTGCGCTTTGCTTCAATATGTTCTTTTTACGTTAGCCATATACCCAAGTGTAAGCCTGGGTGTTTGACCTTGGTTTGTTGAGGAAAATATACACCGTTTAATTGTACTGGTGAGCAAGAGCGTTTATTCAGCGTCAATGTGACGTGAATTGATATTTTTTCGTTTACTGTTATTCGCCAGATCTTGATGTCAATCCTCAGTTTTGCTCAGATGACATTGTACTTCTCTTGAGGCTGTTTGCGGGTTTTCGTGTGATATCAGGATGGCTGTATCATTAGCAAATGTTGATAATATTACATTGTCGGTAACAGGTAAGTCTGCCGTGTATAACACGTACAAAACAGATTCCAGAACGCTTCTTAGTGAGACTCCCCTTATTTCATTTAAGAAAGTTGTTGCACCATGTATTGTCTTTAGAGGAGATTCTTTTCCAGAATTGAGTGAATATTCTTCGGCAGGAGCGCTTTAAGTTTCTATATTAGTCCATCGTGACAAACTTTGTCAACTGCTTGTGCTATATCCATGAAGACAGTAGAACAGTTTTACTTTGTCTCAAAGGTCTGCTCTATGATACCATGTTGGTTTCGGAACCCAAATTGATGGTCTGGAATGATTTGCTTTTCTTCTAATCAGTTATGATGTGCTTTAAACTCTGGTTCTGGAATAAAATCCGAATACTCACTTCTTTAGCTGCATCTTGGATTATCGAATGAAAAGATTGTTCGATACTCGAATGTGAACTCAGTACTGTATTTTGGAATACTGGCAAATTATTATAAAGTTTTATTTGACACATCGGAAGAAATTCCGTAAGAATCAATGTTTCAAAACACTGTACTATACCTATTCGAGTATTGAACTCTATAGTCATTTGATCGTCAAAGATGCTGCCCCTAATTTACTGCAAATGGTTTACGATGTCTAATATAGCGCGATTTAGATTCAGAGTCTCTAAGTGATTTAATGACTCTAGTTGCTCGCTAGTTTTATAATATTGAAAGACGAATTTATAGATAGACTGATCTATTATCCGAATACTTGAATTTCATTCACTGTGCATTCTGAGTAACAATGCGATCAGCGCTAATATCACCAAACTGTATACCAGTAAATTCTAGTCCATCAAGGTGAGCAACAATTTCAATTAATTGTAAAACGACATTTTTCCAATCAACTTCTTTACACATGTAAATTTAAAACTAACACATATGACACTTTCTACGCACCGTTCTTGTTTATGGATGTCTCAATCAAATGGCTCTAGAAAATAAGACCGAGTTATCAGCATAATTTCTGCGCCCAGTAATAAATCGATATTTTGAATCAGAGTTCAGGACGGCAGGTTTATATATCATTTAAAATGTCTTAAACAATACCGCTAAATTCCACTCCAATCACGTGTCTACAAACCATGTGATTACCACAATAAGTTAAAACTGATCTGATTTTCCTCACATTAAAAAAATATGCACGAAGAATATTACATAAATATTTCCCTTCTACACCAACCTGCCAAATTTTTTGCAGATGCAAAATATCGCAAATGATAAGAAACAAAGTTGTTTAAAGTCAATTTGTGGTTTTCTGAGTTGTTTTACACTTTACATATCTACCAAATTTCCAACAAATTAGATCAATTTTAATATCGCCGAACATTGTGCATCATGGTTCTGATATCTGGTTTTTTATAACATTATGGATTAACTAATGATCAGCATACTTTACGGAGTCAATAGACGACCAAATTTCTCAATGGAAACTCACGATGTTCCTAAAATTCCAATAATTTTTCTTCGTTTTCGTTTTTTGTACCTAATTTCTGATTACCTCGTCAGGTTTCAGCCGCTGGTACATTTAGTTTGTGTCAAAGAGTTGAACCAAATCCCCTTCAAAAAGAATTACGATTAGTCATTCGATCGTTGTCAACATATAGCATAACAAACATCTTACAATTTTTTACTCCTTTGAACGCGATGCTCATAAATCAATATAACGATCACGGAAATTAAATCATCACTTAGAAGGTAGAAGTCGTTTTCTGTTACAATAATCGTATCATAAAACATTTCCATGAGTTGGCTCCTATTAACTGGTTGTGACAAGTTGAACATTATTACATTCAGGTGAGGTTACCAAGACGTTGGAGGTTTGGTTTTGAACTAATGAAACATTGAATTATTTTCAGGCTATGCTATCATCCAAAATTTCATGAACATTATTGTTCTCAGTCGATTAATGTTTAAATTGGAATCCTATGGCATGCTAGATTTTGTAATGAAAATCAACTTTGCTCAGAAAATCAACAGGAAATGCTTTTTTGAAAATTTAATTTAGAACATTTTAATTTATGTTAAGCCAAAATTCATTGGAACTTCCCAGTATGAATCAATTCAGTGCGGATTACAAAATATGCACACTTGAAAATAGACGACTTTTCTTGGACCTGGCTTTTATTCGTAAAACGTTACGTTGATTGGTCGCGTTGATTCAGCTTACATCTTGGAAAACAACAACTTGAACATCATTCTACAAACTACGGAGAAAACAACCCCATTAATAGATTGTCCAAATCATTCGACATCATCGATGACCTATTTGACTTTTTTATCAAAGCATAACTTCAAAAAAATCCTGAAGAATTATTTTTAAAATGTTTAATGTTAATTAAAATTTGATTTTGATTTTTTGTTTCGTTTGTTTTGGTTTAAACTTTTTTTTTAATTTTTAAATTAAATTTTTGTTTTAAACTAAATATTCGATTTTAATCTGAAGTCAAATCATACATGTACTCACAGAATTGAATTCTGTAGAAATAAATGAATTATTTTGTCTGTAGAGAGGGTACCAATAAAATTCTGAAAATTCATACGAACAAACATTATTTTAAGCCATTGTTTTGAATCCGGCGAATAAATCAGCAATATATCGAGGTTGAAGATTTTCATGTTCATTATACTTTAATTTACTCCTTAAAAGAAAGTGAAGCCAGATAAATTTTGAAAGAAAAAACAATACTGAAGATCTTATCAAACATTAGACTAGAAATGTAAACTACAAAAAGGTCTACCGATCACCACACCATTTCGAATTTTGTACACGAAACACAACGCTATACGAAACTTTGCTCTGGCGAAACCTAATCGAAAATCTCTTACTTGATGAATGGATGTCATTGATATAAATTCAATCGGTTATCGGATATGGTGCTGTTTGCTGCAAATAGAAATATTTGGAGAAATACCGTTGAGGTTACCAAACCCCTTTTGCATTATTTTTATTATTTTTTTATTAAGTTGCTTTTAAGTAATCAGAAAGCACTATTTTGTCTTAGCTATCTGAAAATCTACAAAATTGTATCGTGAGTCGGTGCTTAGTTTTATTTCATGAACTTTATTTTGAGAGATTTTGATTTTCTGGGTTTTTTGATGAAATCGAACTGGCCTTCAACAACAAAGATCTTTCGGTTTTCGATTGAAATCTAGTTTCTGTAACTTTCATTGCATATCATATAGTTTCAATAAATTTATAGTTGACTAAAAAACTAACTAACAGAAAATAATCGAAACGAGTAGATAATTACGAAATGAAGTACGAATATACTGAATTGGTTTTTTAACAAACTCGCAGTGATTACAAGTAAGTACTCATATGTGTAACTAAAATAATCAAAGCTTTTTCTAAAAAAAAAAGTTTAATTCTGAAAAGACATTCCATATAAATCGTAATTGCATTTTACAAAATTTATTTCCTTTACCAAATTCAACTTTCTTTTGCAATTTTTCACCGTTAATGATAGTTACAGAAACTAAATTCAAAGAACGAGTTTTATTTTTATTGAAATTGCATTAAAAACTTTTATGTAGAAATATACAGTGTTGCACGAGAAAAGCTGTTTAAAATAGGTGTGCCGTGTCGTGTTGCATAAGAGAAAAGAGCATATGTTCTAAAACATTAAAACGAATACCAATATATTCATGTCACATTAAGTAATTTGAAAAATAAAATTTTATAGCGGTGTGTTAGTAGAAAATAACAGTGAAAATGTAAATGGGGTTTCGTAAACTTAAATTTTCGATTTAGAAATCTTTTTTTTTTTTGGTTATACGTTATTTCCAGCTTCCAGATTGTTTTCCTTAATTATCATTATTTTTCCGTCATCACAAATTACAAAACCAGAAGAACAGAAATTCTTTCATTGGTGTATCTATCTACACTTGCAAGACTAAAAGCTTATTATATTATTTTATCTTTCATGTTCCAGAGACAACAAAACCAGTATAATTACTTTGTTTTTCAGCTGAAAAAGTAAAATGAAAAGCAAGATGGAAAAAACATAAAACGGTATGACAAAGAAGTTAAAATGAATAAAAAAAAGATAAGACGCATTTGGAAAAACGAAGAAATAACTTTGAAGCTTTTGATACTTTGATTAATCGTTGAAAAATGTGCAAGGGATGGGTACAGCTGGCTAAACATATTTAATCAAGTTGTGTGGGTTTAAAACAAAAGAAAAGTCCAGTTTATGGTGGCCTAATTATCCAAACAAATTATTAACGATAAATAGCTCCGGGAATATTTCAAAAGGTATCCTTTGATATTTTGATGATTTTTTAATTAGTTACGTTTTATTATTGGAAATAGCTTTTATTATGCGTAAGGAGAATCGTTGTATATTTGGAAATATTTCATTACTCACGAGATAACTTAACTTTTTGATTTATACGGCAAAGTAAAGTAAATATAAAGAAATCGACCCATGTAGCAGACATGTAAACTGGCAAAAAGCACAAAAGCTTAATTATCTAACTTTGATAGATTAAATCGCAAATATCAAAAATTTATTAAAGACTTACAAAGACGTGACGGAATACCAATAAAGTGTTCAAGATAGAATACCCTATAACCAAAACAATTTTCTGTGAAGTACAGTAGTCGAGTGAGCTGGAATTTTGGAAGTATCGCTTATCATTATAACATATTACACAATAGGGCAGACAACCATCGTAATACCTCCGACTTTTTTAAAATGTGTTTGGTTGTGCACTCATCATTAGCATTGGTAGGGTTCGAGCCGGATCGTATCAGCGGAAGTCTAAAGCGGATAAACAGATAATTAAAAATTAAATCGGAATATCGTCTCGTAAAGCGCACCATATCAGATAAGTAAACAAAGCTTTTTTTCTTATTCTGATTATAACACTAATTCGTATGTATGGTATGGTGCATTGCTACCTCGGTATATTAAAAGAATTGTTGTTCCGAACCATTGTCGAAAATTAATTCGCGATTTGTTGTGAGCATTTAATTAAAGCAAGTTGCCGAAGTAAAGTCACTTTATCCGTGATGTTACATACCAAGTGCATTGCCAGCTAGTGAGCAAATATCGTGCACTATTCAAGCCGCAATAAAATGAAATGTTAGTAGGGCGGGCGGTACAGTTATGGAGTGATCACTGCAAAAGGTAGCATGACGAACCTTTTATATTTTGTAGATAGTTGTGAAAATATTATTGATAATTGACCAATTGAGAACGAGATTTAAGCGGACACAATATATTTTTGATAATTTTATGAGCATCAAAGAGCAAATTGTTCTTTCTATCTGGGCTCAATTCGTGGATAAGAAAAAAAGCCTCTTCGAAAAAATAATACGTGGTTTGAAATGATTGGATACTAGGACGAAAATGCGAGACTCTTAGTTTATCTATTTACTTTTAAATAAACTTGACCTAGAAACGCAAACATTATGGTCAGAGTACAGTAATCGGGATTTTCCAAACTTGGCTAAATCTATAAATTTTGGAGAATCGAACGAAATCGTGGACGCCATTTACAAAGAAATTGCAGTCCTTCCAACGAAAATAAACAATACGGTCAATAATACGGTTGCTACGTTGGCTAGAAGCAATAATACTATGTTCGTGTTTATTATGTAAAACCGTCAGCACGACGACCAAAGTCGTTTTATCGTTGTCAGGCACCCGCAAAGTCAAATAGCGACAATTCATTGATTAACATTCCACATATTCCACATAACATTTCCTTTTTTTAACCTCAGTTCGTTATGACCCAAGACATTGAAAAAATGTATTAGTCGAAGAAGAAAATCTGAAACTGCATGATATTATCTGGCAAGGCAAGCGGGAGCAGCCAATAACGCAAATAAAACTTAAGACCTTGAGATATACAACCGTGTCGATGTCATTTTTGACAGCATGGTGCTTAAAAAATTAGCGATTGTGAATCAGGAGCAGCATTCAGCAGTAGCAACCGCATTAAAAAAAGATATTTACGTCGACGACCTAATTGCAGTGCGGAAAATTCAATATGCGTGGGTGGTCTTCGAATTAAGAGGAAATTAAGGAAACATCTAATGACATACATATATCCAGAGGCAACAAACCTTTCGGATTTAAAATGGAGTCCCAAACCGACGAATTTCGAGAGACCGATGTTGTCATAATTCAGTTGACTTTCGATCCACTGGGTTGGTTAGCCCTTACGATTGTGCGTATAAAAATATTTTTATAAGTCAACTGGTTGCAAGCAATCAAATTGCGTCCCAGATCCAACGAGAAATCAATGGATAGGAGTGCAACATTTAGTGAGTATATGCATAATGCATACGAGTTCCCAGATTGATTGAGTTCCATGAGTCAATCGAGTTACATGTATTCTGTGACGCAAGCTAGTGGCCATGTGTCGCCATAAGGTCGGTTTGTTAGGGGAATACAGTAGTTACACGTTTCGTAGCATCTAAACGGAAAGTAGCACCGTTTAGACAGTTGAGCATACCCCGGATGGAAATTAGCGGTGTATTCGTACTGACAATACTTATGTTGATTGTGGGAGATGGTAGACCTAGCCATTGTAAACATTACTTTATATAGAAATTAATCTGATGAAAAACGAGCATTCTCGAAAATTGCCACATTTGACACACATCAAACGTCGGAGAAGCCATTTCAAACGAGAGAAATGAAACATGTACGCTTAGCCAATAACCCTGCTGACTGCGCGCCCCGTAGAATAAATGCTCCTGATCTAATGAAAAGCGAGCAATGATGGAATGGGCCGCAATGGCTGGTGAAATCGAGCAAATATTAGCTCATATGGTACAAATGAAGAAGCCAATATGGAGACTTTAACTTTCAAAACAACTGTGGAGAATTTTGTTATGAAAGATGAGTAAATGTTCCAACCTTTTCAAAATGTCAGAAATATTGGCAGTCATGCTTCAGTTTTCTCATAGTTGTCGTGTGTCTAAAAGGCATCTAGGATGATAATTTGATTTGAATAAGCTATTGCGTTTAAGAAGTTATACAAAACTTGGCCAAAATTTTGGCCATTTAAGTTTTACGGGTTGGTAGTACGGTCAGGAATTCAGCGGCAACGTATAATACTAAACACCCGATGATCCTGCCATACAAATCTACAATTACCAAAGCAATCGTACGGAATTCCCATACCAGATTCTATCACGCTGGGTATAATTTAATTGCAAACTTACAACGCAGCAAATTTTGCATCATTAAAGCCCAAAGCGTGCAGTTAAAGTAGTTATACGAACATTATTCCAATCATTAAAAAATGGCTAAATCCCGAAATAAAACTTATAGGTTACCTGCCATCTGAAACGGCCATTAAACGCGGTGGCATTTGTAAATGTTGGAGTAGAGTACGAGTATGTAGGTAAATTAATAGTAACACCAGCAAGGAGAAGGAGCCAAAATCAACCAAGACGTATATTTAAAGAGTAAAGAGGTTGTTGGAGATCTAACAATACAAAGCTTTCTAACTGCTCTAATCCGCATGATTGCAAGACACAACGGCTCTAAAATTTTTCAGGACCAAATCAATTTTTATAGGAGGTCTATCAATTTTTGACGGCGAATCAAACTTATATAATTTCTTTTCTTTTACAGAAATGAAAGGCACCTAAAACCACCAACTGCTCTGCATATGAATGAGTCTGCAACCGAGTCAGTAACTGATGACATAGATGTCATAACACAAACCCCATCACAATTTATTATCCGGCGAGAAATTCATTCACTACCAGAGAATGAACTGACAATTCGTAAAGCCAGATGGGACTAGTAAATCACTTTAGACAGCACATTTGGATTCGTTGGCACAAAGACGAGCAAAAAAATATCAAACTTATTGATTTTGTCATATGAAAGAATGAAAACCGTCCATCTACACGATGAGCAATCGGACGGATTGTTGATTCTCATTCAGATGCACTAGGATGGTGCAATAAGAGTAGCTACAATTAAAACATCAGATGACGCATATTCGTGTCCAACATAAAAATTATGTGTTCTTCCAGTACACATTCATTTAACAAGATATTTGAAGCCCGGCGGAATGATCTGCTGTCATAACACAATAATTTGGTTTACATAAAAAAATGTATTTGTGTTTATGTTATTTGACATTTCTCGTATGTTTCAAAATTGACAACCTTGTCAGAGATTTCTAAACTTTAGAAATTTTTAAAGTTCAGTGCGAATACGATTTCGGAACATGACACCTAGTGTTTAAAGGAAAACATTTTTTGTTGTAAATAAAATTAAAATTAAAAAGCAATTTGTATTTTGTTTGTGTGCACTCATCTTCAACAAGCATGGGCGAGCTTTTTTGTAGTTGAAAGCCAGCGAACGGCTCGAAGAATATATCAGCATTGTCGTGTTTTGTTGAAATTGAAAGCAAGTGAACGCCACTTAAACGCCGAATAAACAATCTCTACGTTACCTTGTCAATGACCATCTAATCTCCCCGACACTTTTTACTATAGCGCAATTTAAAATGAGAAGAAACGTATGACTGTCCCACCGCATAAATATGTTGGCATCTAAAGAAAATGGTTCAAATAACACGATTTTAGGTACCGATGAGCATAGACATCTCTACGATGTCATGTCATTGACCACGGATAACCAATAAACTTTCCTTGGATCAAAATTTTCATTTCGCAAGAATCTACAGTTACGATTTTAACTACATACGTAAGAGTTAGTTGAATTCTTGATTTTTGCGGCTTTGCTTATGGTTTTTTGAACTTTTCAGTTTGACAGAAATTGTATTCCAGCTATTATGGAAAACCCATCCTAAGTTTTCCTTTTTTTGAAAATTTCTTTCAATATTTTGTTATTAGCTGTCAAACTTGGAAAAGTTGTGCGGGCTCGACCGGAATATACAACAACAATAGACTAAATTTTTTTTCATAATAGTAAAGCAACATCCATAATATCGTGCCGATAGTAGTTTTGTTTGTTTTTCAATATCTTAATTTTACGTGTAAATTTCAAAAAAAATAATGAAAACCTAACTCAGAAAATTAGATAGAAGGCCGATAGAGGGCCAAAGGTTTTGTGGTATGCAAATACGGAGTTTTTTCGTAAGGTAGGTTCGAATGATAAAGAAATAATGTATTAATAGACACACTGAAATTTTTATTATCAGGTAAGCTTCAACAATAAATTTAATTTGGTAAAGAACGCTCGTAACGAGAATATACTTAACGAGTATAGCCCAATAGTCGGTTTGTTTTAATAATTTTACCTTATTTTTTTAAGTCTTATAACGCTAAAACATTAAGTGACACGAAATAACGTTATCGTATTCAGGCTATACTTTAGCAGAAATTTTGAATTTTGGACAACAAATAATACGTCATGATGGAATAAAGCTCAAAAGTTTTAATCAGCTATTAAGGTTTTCATCTTCGTTTAATATATTTCAAAAATGATACACTCAATTGCAATTTGACGTTATACAAATATTTTTAATATAATAATGATATACGAGTACAAATAATAGCGACCATTAAAATATTCCATCAGCATATTTCCACGAAAACAAATATTAAATGACCATTATAACATTTCACGTCGCTAAAAAAATAAATCTGCTACAATTTTCCGAACGCGGCGAAAATCACAATGTTAATTTAAATTTTGCCTTCTTGTTATTATTCGAACCGAATGCCATGTTACTTTATAGGAATTATGAATTTTTGTATAGAACGTAGCAAAAAAATGGAGAAAAATTAAAATTTTCCCAATTAAATTACCAACGAAAACGACACGTGTCAGAGAATATTGACATCTAATTCGTGATTTAAAGCCAATTTTTACTTGTTTTCTGTGTTAATAAAGCTCGTACAGTAGAACAATGGACATTTGTTTTGTTCGACGTTCTGGGTATATGAGATTATGTAAATGGAAATTCTAATTATGGACATCATCACCGCGCACATATGTCAAATGAAGTAAAAAGCAACAACAATAAGAATGGGAAAATTAATAATAACGAATAATATTTCAATTTACCGTCCATAATTACATGTTAACATTTCTACAAATTAATGCCGAAATTACTTTGTTACAAGTTTTGGTGAATAGACTACCCCATCTACGATATCCACATATCATATATAATACATGTTCTATATGTACCCAATCGCCTTTTACCGTACCTACATAACAAGTTTTTTATGATGACGATTTAATATAGGGTTAAATATAACTAATCATTCATTTCGTTTTCAATTTGCTGGAAAAACTTACAAAAAAAAAAAAAAAGTACAGTGAACGGAAAATATCGAAACGAAAAAAAATAATTTTCCATTTTCACAAAACAACAAAAAAAAATTAAATGAAGAATAATAACGATCATCAATCATTAGGATGTTGTTTTTCCCATTATTATTATCTATTTTCATTTGTGCGTATCTAGATACAAAGACAACATACCATACTCGTATACATACAGCGTACACTAGAGATGTGCGAGTAAAGTCGATATAGTTGGCGAATATTCCGAATGTCATTATTACCGAATGTTTTGAATTACTGTATTATTTACACCTAATCTATACGCATAAGCAGAGTAGCTACTGAATAATTTTCCAGCATTTAGTGTATTTATCGTATGAATTACATTCAATGAAAAACAAAGCCATTTATGCCAATACAAACCTCTTGAGAATTAATTTTCACCTGAAAAGTGAAATGTTGAATGTGTGTGATTTTGCCTAACTAACGGTGAAAACCAATATAGCATAAATCCATTATCCGTGTGTACAGAAAATTAATTTTCTATATGAACGCTTACATATTAATAACGTTCGTTTACCATCACAAAATGATTAATATACGAGTAAGAACTAATTAATGGATTGTGATATATCGTTGGAGAAATAAAAAGGAAAACGGTTTGGTTTTGTAATTAAAAGATATTTTCATCTAGAAAGGAAAATTTTATTATTAGGCTCATAATACGCCACAATGTGACATTGTGTACCTCTATCGCTCATTCGCTGCAAAGAAAGCAGAAAATTTCCAGTAAAAAATTGTATTTGCTACTCACCGCTAGAGTTGCACCGTCATACAAAGAAATCATTTTTACTTTTGCAAAATGCTACAAATTGCTTATTAGATTTACCAAGTTTGTCAGAAGATCTGTACTCCTAATACTTATTGTCATTTTAAAAAATGGAATTGTTAAATTTAAACGTAATTGCACGTTTTACAAAATATTGGATAATTCCGGTCAAGTTAAGGTATTTTAGATTTGATTGTGCGTACAAAGCCATTATCATCTTTGCTACCAGAAAGACGGTAGTTAATATTAATTAATTATGGTGGTTTTACAGTTTTGACCAAAAAACAAAAATATTTTGATTTGACCGAAACTACGAAATAATTAGTAATAATAGTTGTAAAACTATTTGGACGGCTTGATTGATCGGGATGAGACATCATAACTAATATTATTTCATAAATTAAGATTTTTTAGAGATGTTTGGCCGAGATCGCTTTACTGGAAGTGGAAGCTTCCATAGAAGCTTTTTCGTTTTTTGCAAATATTTTGAAAAACATGTAGATATCAGTCGTCTCATCAGGAATTATAAAAAAAATAGCGAGGATCGAAACACAAGGAAATACCTCGAAGAAAAACTATCAGCAGCTCATGCCCTTTACAAAAAATATTATGATACCGACATCATGATAACAAGGCAGTGGATTTAAATTTGCCTTACGTCACCGAACGGAAGCAGATTCGCAGGAATTATGACATCTTGCTGGATGATATCCATAAACGATCAGATGAATAACCACGTCCATCGTCTGATCTTGAGGTTACTATGAGCCACAGTCGACATGAAAGTAAGCTAGTTTGATTCAAGAAGGTGGAGGATCCCAATGAATTATTCAACAACAAGGACAAAATCCCACTACCAGCCCAGCATCAATAAAACTACTTAAAAGAGGCGTTGCAAAAGTAAATTGTATCAACAGTTTATAGCAGCTGGCTCGAGTATGTTTAGAAGAAGGTCGCGGTACACCTCATTTAACCCAAAAGTTAGAACAAATGGAGAGCAGCAGAGTAAAGATGGATACGCTGAATGAGGAAACCCTCGTTGAAATACTTGAAGAACAACAACATACTGCATACTTTTTCGATTAAATTTATGACAGAATGAGTCAAAATGTGGATGAGATGTCGGCGAGACTACAGGCAGCTATTCAACAACGAGCAGCCCAAGGAAGTCCACTTACTGAGAAAAATTATCATCCGGAAATAAAATTACCACCTCTTGAAATACCATATTTCAATGGACAATATAAGGATTGGGCAGCATTTTATGATAGATTCAGTAGGTTTGTACACGAAAATAAAACCCTCACTGACACTCATAAAATAAGTTACCTCAAATCATACATTAGAGGAGATGCGGGACAACTTTTGAATCGTATATCAACATCTGGAGTGAATTATGCAGATGCTTTTAAAATAATTGTAAGTCGCTATAACAACAAGCGTTTACTTGTCACCAATCTCGTAAATACGCTATTGAATCTCCCAACGCACAATTCCGAGTCGGCAAATGCAATAAACGCTCTTCCCGACACAATAAATGAAAATCTTAATGCCAAAAGCTACTTGGGCATAGAGACGTCAACGTGGAATGCAGTACTTATTCTATTAGTGTTAAGGAAGCTGGACAGAGAGACACATCGTATATATGAAGTTACTCTGGTGAATACTCGGGAAATTCAATCGTTAAGTGAGTTCTTAAACTTTCTATAATGTCGTTTCCAATCTCTAGAGGCATCGCAAACATAACAAAGGGCGCAAAGCAAGGCAGAACAACAAACACACCACCTATTGCTGTAAACGTACCACCGCTTAGAAGAACTTTCGTGGGGATAGAAAAAAGATAAATTGTCTGCAGTGCAAAATTTTGACTTACCTGGTCCAATCGATATGATTTTAGGAACAGAGGTATACGCCAACATCTTGTGAGACGGTGTAATAAAGAAATCACCGTACCAACCAATAGCCCAGACTACTGAGTTAGGATGGAATTCCCTGGGTCTCGCGACATAATCATCAATTAACGTCAAATTCACTATCCCTGGTAGTACAAAACAACCGAGACGTGCAACTGCAACAATTCGGGGAAATTGAAGAGCTACCCAAGGAAAAGTCATACTCAGAAGAAGAAGAGATGAGTGAGCAACACTGCGCAATTACTCACAGAAGACTACCAGAAGGTCAAAGAGCAACAAAACAACACAATCGCCAATGCCAGAAGTGTTTTAGGTTCAATGCTAACAGAGCAACTCAACTGATGAGAAGCCTACCTCCTCCAAGAGTAATACCCTCAAGAGCATTTACCCATACAGGAATAGACTATGCTGGGCCCATCAATTTTTGAATGTCCAAGAGCCGCGAACAAAGAGTCGGAAGGGATACATCGCCATTTTCATCTGTTTAACAGCGACAGCAATGCATATAGAATTGGTTAGTGATTTAACAACACAAGGATTTCTCGTTGCCCTCAAATGTTTCATAGGTCGAAGGGGTAACGTTGCAAATATGTATAGTGACAACGCCACGAATTATGTGGCTGCAAACACATATTTGCAATCTATTCATCCGATATTTTAAACGAAATAACAAACCTAGGGATCCAATGGCATTTCATTCCCCAGGCTCACCACATTTCGGAGGCATATGGGAAACAGGGGTGGAATCGGTAAAGCAGCACTTGAAGAAAGTGGCAGCGTCCTTATTACTAACATTTGAGAAAATTAACAACTCAGTTTTGCCAGGTTGAAGCAACATGAAATGCTAGACCGCTATGTCCGAACTATCAGAGGATCCCAATGAACTTGAATGTTTGACACCCGGGCATTTTTTAATCGGCGATTCCATGCTCGCCCCGCCTGATGATGAAACCATTTACCTGAACCAAAATCTATTGACAAGATGGCAGCAAATCGAGAGAATGCATGGAGACTTCTGGAAAACGGTGGAGCAAAAATTCCCTCCATAATATGCAGCACCGAATGAAATGGACAAAACAACAACCAAATATAAAGCAAAACCAATTAGTTCTTATGAAGAGACGAAAATTTACCACCAACCAAGTGGCTATCGGGAAGAGAATTAGAAACTTACTCAGGACATGACAAACTAACCAGAGTCGTTACCTTGAAAACCCAGAAGGGAATTCTCCAAAGGCCCATAGCTAAGATCAGCCCCTTACCAACACACTACACCATTGAGTCAGAAACCGAACCAATTATTGAAGATTCCGAAGTTCAACAGTTTATAACAAACAAGGATAAGCCGACGGAAGGTTCATCTCGAGAGAAAGTTTCTGAACCAACTGAAAGGAGAACACTATCTTTTGGGCTTATTATTCTGCGCATCAAGTGCAGCGACGGCAAATGAAACAAAATATAGCATTGAATGCCTTAACGACTAACCAGGATTATATTTTGAAAAACATGCTGAAATGAACCCACTTGCCTCCATCTGGAACATAATCATCTACTATGATCTCAGAGAATTTGAAGTGCAACTGAAAAATATTAATGTACATTATAAGCAACTGAAACGCGTCTGCCAAGAGAGTAATAATCATACATATGATCCCGGTATTTGCGCTGCCACCATTCAACAATTTGATCACCATCTGGAAAATATTAGAAAGGCGAACCAAGTAATTCCGAATTCCAACAAAGAACGAAAACGAGTAAGACGTGGGTTCGGGGATACGGTGTGATATGTGATGAGAGATTTATTTGGTGTTTTGAATGAACGAGATGCACAACGTTATGAACAATTAATATCGAACCTGGAAGATAAAAGCGAAACACTGATCAATTTAGCTCGAAAACAAACCTCAATTATCAATGCCACTGTAAACATTATCAAACATGATAGTGATCTAACAAAAAACTAACGAAATCAACGTCCAGCGGCCCTTCCTGCACCAAGAATACATAGACGTTCTGACATGGTAGTTTGACAACAACTCTTGTCAAGGTGGGGGAGAATGTTGACGCATCATCATGATGTTCAACATAACTACAATAATTTGGATCGTCTTAAATTGCATTTTAATGCATTTTTTGTAATAATAAAATTATTGTCACTTTCAAAAAATGTTGACATGTAAATTGTGCTGACTGGTTATTATGTATATGTAATTAGACTAATTTTAAACTTGAACAATTGTATAAAATGTAAAAAGGTAGTAGACATACATACAACGGCCTACTTACTTCTTTCTGTGTCTTCACTTGCGCTTTAGTTTGAGCCTCACCCGTGGTAACCCAAACTAATCTTGTGAACCTACAAACCACAGAATTTAAGTACTACAAAATATTTAACAAATCGGAGGCAATTTCGAAGCGTTAACAGTTCCATTATCGAGAGAATGATGAATCATTTTTGCAAAAAGGTAGGTGGAGAAGGTGGAGTCAAGGCTATCACACATGTAGCTGTTTTTCTGTGGATACCGCTGGCTTAGGGGCGCTTTACAGAGTGTGGTTTGACTTTGAGGATGTAAATTGAAAGTGAATTGTTTTATAATTGACCAACGGTCGAGGTGTGCGGAAGCTGGGGATGGAAGTGTAAACATGGACCGTATGAATTTCCAATAAAAGCGCAATTATTAATTTTGTCTATTGAGTTTGAGCTGTATTTAATATGTAACATTTCCAAAACAGATCTTTTTCTGAAATTTTGCTGTTTGTTAAAATGCTTACATCTTTCAAAATAATATTCTGGTTAGTGGCTCTAATGTGTTCTGAAAGTGGACTAATTTGATCTGAACGCCCCGTGACAATATTTCGAGTATTGGTTGGAGATGAAGCAATTTATTTTTAATTAACGTTTTTAACGTCAAATTGTGTTTTGTAAAGTGTTTTTCCGTCGATGAGATTTTCAGTTTTGTTTACTGGCGGTATCTGTGAAAGGGTTGCTGCATTTTAGATAGCCTTGATTTCGTTTTTATTTTTCATGGAAGGTGTTTCTTTTGCAGAAATGATTTATTGTTCTATTGGAAGTGGAGCCGAGAATAATTAAAAATATGTTCATTAGATCTTTTGAAGTTATTTTGAAAATTTTATGGAATGGGTGTTCTACCCAATAAAGCTCTAGCGTAAAATATGTGTAATATACGAGTATAGACTCTAAACTTTGTTTAGACATAATACTAATAATTTATATCATATTTAAGAATTTGGTACACGTCAATATGCAGAATGGACTGTTAATTTTGCGGATTTATAGTTCATAAAAATATCTATATACTAATACACTTAATTTAAAGCTAATAATTGGCTTACAACATAAAATGGTAATGATTTACTAATTAATTACATTCGTAAATCTCCTTAATTTGAGGAAAGTTCGAGTGAGTTTAAAAGCTGCAGCGGTAGCTAGCAATAAGCTCACTATTAAATTATTTTGTTCCGATGATTGATATTAGGGAACTTTTCATCAACATTTTACAAATTTATATTACTCATTCATTTTATTAGTCAGCTCATCCATTTTGAATGGCAACTACATAATAATACGTCGTACCATCGCTAGATGTTTGTAACCGGGTCGATCCATTCTAAAAAAAATACCTGTTCTATCCTTCCATCTTGTTATGTGTAACATCCTTGTATTCGGCACATCCTGTCTAGTAGACTGACCCCCCTAAGGGGTGCAATCCTTGGTTGCTTAATTTCGTTATACCAATTAACGATTTTTCAGATGATACTAGATGCAATGGTTTACTCTATGCTTATGATTAAAAGATCTTTGTTGTCGTACATAATGCTATTGATGCTGACGTATTACAATGAGATTTGTATCTCTCCGCGGCTATTCCAATGAAATACTCTTGCACTCAATAACACACAAATCACTTACCTATATGAAATCCATCATTTTTATAACAATTTTAACCACAAAAATGTATTAAATAAATATATTTTCCAGCAAATAACAAAATCACTTGAACTAGTTTTCAGGCGATTAATGAACCCTAACCAAAAATTAATTTTATAAATTTATAATTAATATTTTCACTTCAAATCTTCTTAACAAAAAAATAAAAAAAACACAAAAGGGTTTGGGTACGAGACGAGAACGCTTAAGCAAAAAAACAACTCCACTTCAAACGAGAATATTTTTTTACAGTACAATACAAAATTTGCGAAATACGTTGATTCATCAAATAAAAAATATAAAAAAGGAAATCCAAATCCTATTCAAGGTATTAAATGTTATTTGGAAAAGCAACCGATCATTTTGTATATTATTCATCCTCATCGTTATCGGTGTATCCCTTTTTTAGTAACGTATTATGTGCCGAATAAATATTTACACAAACATCCTTTCTTGTTTTATTATTATTATTATTCCAATTCTATTTGATTTTTGTCTCTACTGTTGTTATTTTAGATTACTATTACTTTTCTATTGTACTCGTACTTTGTTGAAGTGCACCCTGAATTTAATTTTGTTAATCGTTTTTCATATATACACACTATGGTTTGATCATAAATGTCGATCAGCATTTTTTGCTGTAGCATTTGATCTAAATATATATAACGACATATAAAAATAAGATGAATTAAATTAAATAATTTAATAAGGGTTTGATTTATGAATGGCGAAAAAGGTTACAGCTGTCTACCGTTTTTCAATCGATTTGTATGCGAGTCCTATATTTGTGCGAAATCAAAATTATTATTTGATATGACAGTTACCATTCTGATGTATTATATTGATGACAGTCTGATTGTTTTCTTTGGCAATTTCAATTGATTTCAAGTTCGATGGACATTGATTTTTTTTCCGATATACAGAACAGAAGTCATATGCTTATTAAATTTATTTAGTTAATTTCCGGGGTATCATTCGTATGACAGGTTACTTGTGTCTATCACAGTATCTTGTTAGGGTGGCCTTATATTGATTTGTAGAAGAAAATTGTGAAGTGAAACTTAATGTGGGATTATAATTTTTTTGCAAATTCGGGTTCGCTTTAAATTTTGTTATACATCTAGAATTAATGAGAACACCAAAACTTAATTGGTGTATACAATAATTGGAAGACAACAAATTCAGATTTAAAAAATGTTTCCTATATTAGCTTCTTTTGTTTGTATAAATTATTATATAATTCGTGATTTGTAATTAGTTGTAGCCTAAATTCAGGGCCAAGAAGGAAAACAACTTTAATACCTTAGATGGGACTCTTCTGTAACCTCTTCTATAACCGATTATACTACGCTTGTGTGTAGCGGTTTTGTTTCCTAGTTCGAATAAATTTCCCCGGAGCAGCATTTTAATGGCACCGAATATTGATGTCACGATCTGTCTCCCAAGTTACAATCGCACGGAGTAATACTTCTTAAAATACTACTTGCATTAATACGATGGAGGTTTATATGCAATTATTTAAAGTTATTTAATTATTTAATTAGTACCGCGGTTGGAAGCACTATAAATCTATTCGTAAAATGATTTTCTTTGGCCATAAAGTGCGATATCCTTATTGAACATACAGGTTTTGTTTCTCTAAGCGTCTTTACTTGATCGGCACTTCTTAATCGTCGCGAACGTGTTAGAGAAAGTTCTTTGATTAGTAAAGAGATTTTTTGTTGATAGTTTACAGAGTGATTGTTTGCAGTTTAATGTGTGTATCTTATTGTAAAGCAATGCTCTTCAATTAGCTCATTCAAATAAAATTTAGGAAAAATAATAAAAAAAATTAATTGGATTATCCAATCTATCTAAAGAGCTAATAATAGTAATATAATGTTTTTATTGGTTTTGCAGAGCTATCTAGATTAATTGAGCCTCCCTGTTCGAGCTTTTCCCCACTAAACTTAAAATATTGGGTAAACAAATTTATATTTCCCATTGAAAATAATGAAAACCGTCCAATTTTATTTGTTAATTTATGCCTATTTGAACAATAAAACCTATAAAATGTTCATATACAGTAGGTACTTGATTCTGTGAAATCGTTCGAACGCCATAGCTGTCCCCGCAAAGACATAATACTTAGTCATCAGTTTAAAAAAAATTTATTCTTAAGAAAAATTACACAGCAAAATTTTTCTTAGTCATGTCAAAATAATTTTTTCTTTTAGCGTCACTTCCTGCTCTGATAAACGATGAAGAAACACAGACAGTGGCCGTTTCGACAGCGGATCTTTTATGAACAATGGATACCAAACGGCTTAATTTAAATGGCTTGTAGGGAAAATATACTTGTTTAAAGTAGCGACAATGTTTTCAATATTATACCAGCAATGTACGTTAAATGCATGCGTATTTCTCGCCACGAGTCTGTGATAAACCGAGAAGTCTCTTGTAATACTGTAAGCCATTCTTTCACCAAAAGTACCAAACATTACGGGTGTGAAGTATGTCCTAACTTTGTCCTAAACTTAAGAAATGTGTATGTATGGGTTAAACTCTCGTTATAACGAATTTTAAAATTTAAAATTAATTTATATGTAAATTGGGTAGAAACGAATAGTTGTAAAATCTTATATTACCTATTTAACTACCGAGAAATATTTAATGCACCAAGGGATGATGTACGTAAAATTAAAATAGAATACAAATAAATTTCTCATTTTCAGTAATACCTTCCATGCGATTTACGAGTATAGATTGAACGGCTTGTACTTGGTGCTATTATTAATGTTAAAAGCGATTAATGGTACCGTGACGTATATCGTTAGATTTGTTGGAGTGTCCTCTATCACCTGACCAACATACAGAGAAATCCTATGACCTTTTACGGAAATATTTCATTTTCCGTATTACCTTCCATGCGATTTACGAGTATAGATTGAACGGCTTGTACTTGGTGCTAATATTAACGTTAAAAGCGATTAATGGTACCGTGACGTATATCGTTAGATTCGTTGGAGTGTCCTCTATCACCTGACCAACATACAGAGAAATCCTATGACCTTTTACGGAAATATCTCATTTTACGTATTACCTTCCATGCGATTTACGAGTATAGATTGATCGGCTTGTACTTGGTGCTAATATTAATGTTAAAAGCAATTAATGGTACCGTCACGTATATCGTTAGATTCGTTGGAGTGTCCTCTATCACCTGACCAGTATACAGAAAAATCTTATGACCTTTTACGGAAATATCTCATTTTCCGTATTACCTTCCATGCGATTTACGATTATCGATTGAACGGCTTGTACTTGGTGCTAATATTAACGTTAAAAGCGATTAATGGTACCGTGACGTATATCGTTAGATTTGTTGGAGTGTCCTCTATCACCTGACCAACATACAGAGAAATCCTATGACCTTTTACGGAAATATCTCATTTTCCGTATTACCTTCCATGCGATTTACGAGTATCGATTGAACGGCTTGTACTTGGTGCTAATATTAACGTTAAAAGCGATTAATGGTACCGTGACGTATATCGTTAGATTCGTTGGAGTGTCCTCTATCACCTGACCAACATACAGAGAAATCCTATGACCTTTTACGGAAATATCTCATTTTACGTATTACCTTCCATGCGATTTACGAGTAAAGATTGATCGGCTTGTACTTGGTGCTAATATTAATGTTAAAAGCAATTAATGGTACCGTCACGTATATCGTTAGATTTGTTGGAGTGTCCTCTATCACCTGACTAACATACAGAATAGTTCTATGAAAGATCAGCTTCTGGATTCAAAGTCTCCAAGGAGCGGTTAACTTTGCTTGTTGGCGCAAATGCGGCTGGTGATTTTAGAGTTGGGCTTCAGCTTAACGGAATTTTGTTTACAGGGTCCTCCGTCGAAGCCCAGATCCCGATTTAAATTTTTTTCTATGTCCGAACAATTTTGGTAAAAAGAATTGAAAGGAGGTTTTCAAGTTTCAGGAATTGAGTGTGCTGGGTATAAATTTCGGGTAACAAAATGTATAGGGTCCTCCGTCGGGACCCAGGTTCCACTTTTTTTAGTTCAAACGGTTTCAATAAAAATTGCAGAAAGGATATTTCCGAGTACCAGAAATCGATTGGGTTGGGTCTCAGCTTAAGGAAATTTTGTTTACAGGGTCCCTCGTTGGGGCCTAGGTACCTAAATTTTTTTTAACTTAAAGTTAGGAAATACTTCACGCGCATGCCTAGGTTACGTTTTTAAATTTTTTCTAAGTCCCAACGTTTTCGATAAAAAAATTCTTGAAAAGTACTAGTAATCGAGCGAGAAATTTCCAGGTTAAATAAATAAACAAATAAAGAATAATAGATGAGTGAAACAAAAAAACTGTAAGCCGTTCAATCTATACTCGTAAATCGCATGGAAGGTAATACGTAAAATGAGATATTTCCGTAAAAGGTCATAGATATTTTTCTGTATGTTGGTCGGGTGATAGAAAACACTCCAAAGAATCCTTCGATATACGTCACGGTACCATTAATCGCTTTTAACGTTAATATTAGCACCAAGTACAAGCCGTTCAATCGATACTCGTAAATCGCATGGAAGGTAATACGGAAAATGAGATATTTCCGTAAAAGGTCATAGGATTTCTCTGTATGTTGGTCAGGTGATAGAGGACACTCCAACAAATCTAACGATATACGTCACGGTACCATTAATCGCTTTTAACATTAATAATAGCACCAAGTACAAGCCGTTCAATCTATACTCGTAAATCGCATGGAAGGTATTACTGAAAATGAGAAATTTATTTGTATTCTATTTTAATTTTACGTACATCATCCCTTGGTGCATTAAATATTTCTCGGTAGCTAAATAGGTAATATAAGATTTTACAACTATTCGTTTCTACCCAATTTACATATAAAATAATTTTAAATTTTAAAATTCGTTATAACGAGAGTTTAACCAATACATACACATTTCTTAAGTTTAGGACAAAGTTAGGACATACTTCACACCCGTTGGAGCTCAAATAAAAATTAATTGAGGTTGGTTAATGATAAAAATAATATTCTTAGAGTCGAAGCACATGATAAAGATTCTCCTAAATACAACTGATTTGGATAACTATTTATCAAATGTGTCAAAACATGTTTACTATGTCGAAACTTATTACAAATGCCTAACCCCATATGTACAAATTTTCCTTATGATGCCGGTTTGTTCAGCAGGTATAAATGTTACTCTGTTTCTGAAAATAAGAGACAATGGAATTTAAATCAATAATAATAATTTTGTCTAGCATACTTCATCACATCATTAATTAAGTATTCCGGTTCAACCTTTATTTCCGTTGAAGCTACCAAAAATTCGTTCGACAATCTTGAAACGTCATTGGGCCATTTAACCGATTCGCTTTAAGGTTATACTAGCCCATGTTCAACGCGCACACGATTCATTATTGCGTTTATGAAATAAAATCACAAATTATAAGTTAAACAATTTAGATTATAAATTAGATTTCTTTGCAAACTTATATCAGCAGAATGATACACAACTATAAATATAGCGACGATTGTGATACAATGGAATCCATTGAACCTTTGACAATTCCATTAGGTGATTCTTATAACATAATAGTATTATCGTATGATAATTTATAGTTTGATTACGGATGGTACGATTTTAGATGGCATGTGGAGTCAAACGAAAATTAATAACATTCCGATAAGCGGTTACTGTCCAAACTTTTCAATTTCATTAAAATTTGGCTTCGGTTTAAATTTATATTTTTGCTCTGGTTCGGATTCGGGTTGAAACCCGGTTTAGAATCGGCTTTTCGATCGATCATACATTTAATGATACTTGCTTGCACACAACTGCGTGTAATAATAAAATATTAAGCAGTATTCTAATAATATTATTGGTGTTCCATTTCCCAACTTTTCTTACATCATCGACTCCTTTGTAGCCTGCGGAACGAGATTCAAAGTTTCTTACGCTCAGCCGCGAGAGTTAACTGCGACTATCATTCGTAGCTTAGCCACGATACTACGTACCATAAAAATTGTCCGTCGGTATTAGTTCTAAAATACAGAATTTTCATTTCATAAATTAGTTTCCAGTTAAACATTTACTTTAATTTTAATCACACATTTACGAATTTTGTATTTTAGAACGATGAATTGAATCATTTGAAAATTGCGTCCCGGTTACGGTTAACGTTCTATCTATAATTACGTTCGTTACCATTTCAGTTTATATAATATCGATTTTAGGTTCAGTTCTGGTTTGACTCTCTGCATGCGAGTGAGTTAACTCTAACATTGCATTAAGTAAACAAAAGGAAATAACAAATGCAAAATTATGGAAGCAAATTGTTGCAACAGACTTCAAGACCGGGAGCAAAATTCAATACGAATAATAGAAGAGCAAAACTACTCAGAATCGAAAATCGAACATACTTTTTAACAACCGGTATATGTGGACCGGTTGTTGAAAAGTATAAAATATTTGTTTAATACTTTAATTGTTCTAGTTACTACTATTGTTCATTCTAATAGAATGACAAGGAAGCCTAATTAAAAATTGAAGGATGATTTCATAAAAGTTGATAAAAGACCTAAACATTTTAAAAACGATAATCAATCCATAAAGGATAATATTACGATTCAAATCGTTTTCGTTCATTTTGTTCGTACCTGAAATCGAGGTAACCGTAACTATTTTTTTTGGTTTTTTGAGAGCTTCGGATTTTATTTCGGATACGGTTTACTTTATCTTGACCATTGAATTACAATGATTGCACTCTTCATTATTTTGATCTCATAGCTTATATTGTCGTTTCTATTTGATTTCTCTTTTTAAAAACACATTGATGTTTTATTTTCTTATAAAATTTAATTTACTATTTCTCTCTACTAGAAAATGAGAAACCTACTGGTTCAAATGAGATGAAATCTATTATATAGGGTTTTCCAATAAGAGTGATATAATCCAAACTTTTCTCGCAATAATTCAATTGTTGCACTTGCTGTGTGGCACGTAGCCCCGTCTTGTTGGAACATGTTGTCAAGATCAACTTCTTCCAATTTCGGCCATAAAAAGTTGGTTATCATCGATCTATACCGATCTCCATTGACAGTAACGGTGTTACCAGGTTCATTTCGAAAAACCAAAAACCACACCAAACTGTCAATTTAGGTGAATGTAATGGTTTTTCATGATAATTTGTGGATTTTATTCGCGCCAGAATCAACAGTTTTGTTTATTTACCGCACCACTCAGATGAAAGTGAGCCTCATCGGAGAAGATGATTTTCTTTAAAAAAAATCGTTATCGTTTGTACTTGCAATTTGTAAACGTTGTTCTTGCGTATATCTCACCATGATGAAATTGTAAACATTACTGAATACAATGAAACAAGAAATGACAGATCATTGACATATTACAAATGGCCGAAACGTCACTTAAAAATCATATCATTCCTATTGGAAAACCCTATATATGTCATCGATTTATGTAAAAAAAAATCAATTTTATAATATTTTTAATTAATGTTTTATTTATCAAACGTAATGCTATTTCCCATTTTATTTGCCGTATTTAAAAGTGCGATTTAATTGGCAACTTGATTTATTTAGATTAGCTTTGGTTTTTGTCTCGATTTTGTTATTAAAATAATTAATTGCGGGAGCTTTGATAATGCTGTCGAATTGACATCGAAAGCTTAGCAATTAATTACAATATTTTAATCATAAAAATGAGCCAAAACCAATAAAAACATTCTATTAATAAAAAAAAAATTAATGTTCTTTTTGGGAATTTTGGCCAAACCTGGTGCGTGTTGATGTTCTCAAACTAGATAGTAAGATTTGGTTGGAGGGTAGGAGGGCGAAGCGGGGAGGATCTATGGTAAAAATCGATATGTTTCAATGAATTTTTGCATGAGTAAGCACAATCTCCCAATAGCGACCGTTCCTGTTTGGGCTAAAAAGTTTTCTCATGTCTGACACTTTTTGAACGTGGCCGGCGACTGGTAGTTAGTTTAACTTGAAGCTATTATTGTTTTATTGCATTGACGTTCTGCCTTTTTATATTTGAAATGATTTTGATAGTAATCGATAATTGGACATTTATACAAGTTCTAACCTTAATATGCGGGAACGGTGTCAGTTTAAAACCATGGCGCTGTAGGAAATTTTCGGTTATTCTCGCATTTCATCTCCACGTTGCTTAGTATGAAGGGTATGATTGCCGGGGTCAGACTAAAGTGCACCACCCCAAGTTCATTTCCGTCATCGTCAACAAGATGTTATTTGAAAAATGTTAGTCAATGTCCCTTCCTTGGGGCTAGTCTTCTTTGAAATCCTTAGAAATGTGAGTGATGCTCAAAGTTTTCGTAGTTTATTGTTGTTAGTATATACCTGTTGAAAGCCTATGTAAGGTCGATAAAAACTTATATTGAAATCTCAACATTTTTCCAAGGAGTCAAATCGACATTGATAGTCATATGATATTTACTGTAAATTGGATGATTATGCAGATAGCACATCTGCCATAATTATTCTCAGCTCTCCATTCGTGTCTTTGATAGCCTTAGACTGTGTATGACATTTTGCAGTGAGATCCCTGGTGTTGGCGAAACACTATCTTCCATTTCAGATTCCATGTTCCGATTGCCAGCTGAACATTTTTAGGTTCGCATATATTCGCGTTTCTTCTGCGGAAGGGTATTGTTGGGGCTTTCCATTCGACAAAATATTTTATTTGGGTGCTGCCAAAATGTTTTATGCAGCGTGCGTTTGTTTTCGACTAAATGATAATACTCATCGAACATCCGTACTGATCTTGGTAGTATCTTTAGATTGTGTCTGCCATCTCGGTAGTTATTTCTAACTAGAATGGAAAGCTTAGCAGGATTGGTCCAGGATGTTAATATTGCAGTTCTAATTAATATTTGAACATAACAAGCTTATGTCAACTGTCAATATCAGGGCCTTTGTAAGATGCGACTATAGGTATACAATATTTCCAGTTCGTTGTGTAATCATGATCAGCTAATTCATTTTTGTATAAAATGGTCCTCGATAATCTAGATATCAAGCGAAACAAATAATAATTATCTCATCGTGCGATTAGAAAGGGCTAGATTAGCTAGTGCACACTCATGTAATGTATGAACTTCTACCTATTCCGTATAAAGATCTCAAAATCGCCAAATCTTACAGTCTTCTTTTTCATTTTTGCTCAATCCCGTAAAGGGATTTGGCCGCTTCGTTATTATTTATTGTTGTTTTGTGCAGAGATATTGCAAGACTTAAACATTTTAATGTTAGCGAACAGTACTCGGCAATTGGTTGCGATCCGCGATTTTATAGCTTCTGAGAGCTTGTCTTCGATTTTTATTTTGGTTCTAGAGCTATCCATTAATACTTTCCAAATGATTAAAAGTTTTGAGGGAATGCCTAGATGCGATCATACACCTGCTGAAAATCAAAACTATGAATAAATTTCGCAGCATTGTTCCAACACACATTTTAATTCTCAGAACATAAAGTTTGATCGATTTTCGACTTGCTTTGTTGAAAATGTGCTTGCTGCAAATATATTACTGTCAGCAACTATACGTTGGCCAACACCTCGTAACCGGTATTGAACAAAGCCAATCCGCACTAGATGTTAAAAGTCAGTCGATCTCCTTTTCCATGTAATGGACAGATTAGATCCATTTATCACTCGCTTGGGATTTTATCATTAAGCCAAATCGATGAAACTGGCTTAATTATACGGTAAAATAGGTAATCGTCACCGTTCTTGAGAATTTCGTCACAGATGCCATTCTCACAGGTGCTTTATAATTTTTCATATTTGATATGAAGCTTCGCACTTCATAGTAAAATGTAGCGTAGCGGAAGGTGGTGTTATTTATAGGGGTGATGCAATTATGTTTATTGATCACTTCAAGGTAACGCGTCTCTGTTTCAGAGCAACGAGAAATAATTTCAACACACTGTTACGACTATGTTTATGTCCATTTCTAACTCTCCAGATTTATAATCGGTAACGATTTCTTTTATTAGACGGTATCTGTTTACAAGCTTCACAGTCGGTTGGAGTATTTCACAATAGAAAAGTTATAAACTGAACTTATATAATATAGAAATTTAAACTGTTGGCAAATGTTGTGAGTCAAAGTTACGAATGAAATTTTGAAAAAAAAAACGCACCACGAATCGAAAAAGAATCCAATCTAACTTAGCAACATGCTCAAAAATAGCTGAAAGTTTTGTTATTCGAGAGGGACATCTACAAAAATGTAGGGATCGTACAGAGGTAGTCGAAGCGGTTATGAATCAGTACTTGATGTAAGAATCCAATTTTACTTTAACAGATGCTAATTCAGAAACATCGAGTGTCTCTGTGCAATTCGTAGGGTTCAATTAAATAATTTTAAAATGTTTAAGAATTTTGTATTACACTAAATGGTATTCTCTCTCGAGTAATAAACATTTTATAGAATTCCGCTAGGTAAAATTTGTTTCTTATATCAAATACTAATTTTGTTGAGATAAGCTCGAATCAACAACATATTGGGTGTCGGGTATTACAATAGTTGTCCAATGTAATCTGTCAGATTCTAATGATTGGATGTACAATTAATTACAGCAAGTGTGTATTTTATATCTTAACTTCATTTAAAAATTGCCATAAATTGACTTTTTTTGTAACCAGCAGCATTGTTGTTAATCAAAATTTATAGCGTGACTCAAGAAATGTAGTATCCTTACAAATTATGAGGTTAACGAGCATAAGTATTCACAACACCTATGGACGTAAAATCGTATTTTCTAATAAATTTTCCGAACCACAAAATTTATTGTCTAACTTCAACCAGTTTCCAAGCAATTATTTAGCAGATACGAAGATCTAACAAGAAAATTTCAATACCATAAAAATTTGTTATGGTTTTGGTTATTCAAGAGAAACCGACAAAACTTAAATGACTTTTTGATGAAGAAGACAAATACTGTAAAAATATTATTAGAAATATGAATATAATTTAATTAAAAATAATAACAATAATAATAAAAATTAAATTATTTCTTGTTAGTACAGCACCAACAACAAATGTTTGCTTTAATTGAAATGATACTTTTGTCTCAAGAATTTATGCAATTTACTTGCTTTCCCTTGCAAAATAGCACGTCAAAATAAAAAATTAATTTAAAATGTAAATGTAATTTGGAAAAAAGTTTGCTGTTCCAATGAAAATTATTAGCCAAAATTGAAATGTACAAAAAAAATATTTTTAAATAATTTGTAATACTTGAGACATTTCGAAATTATTACAATAAAAATTATGTTTTGCATTCGAAGAAATTATTATTTTTGTTTTTTTTATCTTAAGTATTGCGATATTTTTGTTGCCAATGCCATAAATTCCAGAAACAAAACTTTGACTCTTACATAAATAATAAATTATAAATAATAAAATAAAAAACATTTTTAAGTAAAATAAATAAAATAAAAATATAAAAAAGTAAAAGTTAAATGACTTGAAAACGGAAAACGGAGAAAATAAACTTTTTTAAGTGATAGTCCATCGTCTTGAATTGTAATTTTTAAGTGGAAAATGTATATACGTATAAAACGGCACTGGGTGATTGTGTAAATAGGCTTCACATAAACATTATCTGGAATGTAATTTTCGTAACGTGAACCCGGCAATTTCTTTTATATAAATTATGAAATATATTTTATGCAAATGAGTCAAAAGATTTATGATTTACGAACAAAATTTTCCAGATGATTATGGAAAATACGTTTATTTTCGGAGTGTTGTAAATTAAAATATTTTAACTATTTATGTTCGATGTATTTTTTTGTCAAGACACTTCGAAATTAAATCACTTCGCGCAATATTATGATGTATTTTCGGAAGCTTGGATGAATTCGTATCACCGATTTAACAAAAATGTTTTCCATTGAGTGGTTGGATTTAATGGGCACAATAAATAGTGTTTTAGATCTAAACATTATACCAGTTGTTAGTTGAGGAAGAACATAACAACTGCACATAAACTGACATAAACGGTGGGTCAGCGTGAATTCTGCACTCCAACAAAGTGTCTTAGCTGTGTTTATTAACATCACCGATCATAATCAATGTAGTACCTCCCGGTCCAAGTGCCGAAGCTTTAGCCACTGCACTATTTGCCCGGTGGTGTTTTGGTTTAGTTACGCATCCATAGCCTAGATATTTTGCCGTTTTTGAATATGGAATTTGTTGAGAGTTCAGTTTTATTTACACTGCTTTTGTAAATTTCTTTTTAATTTATATTATAAGCCTTTATGTTATGGCATACTCCTGTCCTGAAGATACTTGAACATACTTCTTCTTATTTGAACTTTAAGTACATCTTCAATTATGTTTGAAATTCAATTTTTCTAACTCTTCCAAATTTTCAGGAAAGACTTTTTTTATTTGTTCCGTAATTACGTCATTTCCTGAAGATTTCTTTGTGCCATGGTTAAGTTAGATATTTTCTTTTAATTTTTGTAATATGACCGGAGGTATGTTGGAGTTATCCAGTTTATTTACAGGTGGTTTATTTGCATCTGCTGTTCGTCTATGTAGCGGGTGGAACGTGTTATCAATTCGGGTTTCAAACAAAGAAGCTTTTTAATTTGCACTTGTAGCCCATGTTCAATCGTCATTTTTAGCGGAATTTGAAGTTTAGTGTACCTTATTATTTTTGTCGCTTAAGGAAATACTCGGTATTTTTCCTCCAGTAAGGTCACTGGTATTTATTAATGGATTTGTTCTTGATTTATTTATTTAGCAATTTTAATTGATTGGAAAAAAATATTAAGAGAGAACTCCACTTACTCCACACCGGTTCTTGTATGCTGTTGTTTAGTTGTTCTAAAAGGTATTCTAGTTTTAAAGGATTTTTAATTGACACCTAAAGATTATAATTACCTCAACAATTTTTTGGAATTTCTCCCGGCAGGTTTTATTATTGGTTAGCCAAGGTAGACAGTTTCCTTAACAATCATTGCACTGATTGTTATAATAATACAGGTGTGTGATCCGACTAAACCCCTCCCTGTTTTCTAGGTTTACGTGTATAAATTCCATTTGTGATAAGAAAATCTATGAGCTCGTGTATTTTGTTTTTATCTGTAGACCAGTAAGTTGGTTGATCTCCAAAATGAAACTCGCAATTGCATACTTGTCCCGCTGTAAATACATGGTGTCCGCCGGGAAGGTATACTACTTTGTTTTGCCGCCATTTAGGCGAATATTAGTATTGACAGGCCATTTAGGCGAATATTAGTATTGACAGTTCATACTTGACAGTCGTGAAGTAGACACGTGGCAAATTCTTCCACAAGACCATTTGCGCCGCCGTACATATGCCAATAGGATGTTACAGCTCGCCCATGACAACCCCGATTTTCATGAAAAAATCATAATGAGTGACGAGGCACATTTTCATTTAAATGGATATGTGAATAAATAGAATAGTCGGTTCTGGGCAATGGAAAACCCTCACATTATTCATCAGTCACCTTTACATCCATTAAAAGTGACAGTCTGGTGTGCAATTTGATCAGGAGAAATTATTGGACCTTACTTCTTTGAAAATGAAAACGGCGTAACGGTAACTGTGAATGGGGAGCGATATCGTGATATGATTGAAAACTTTTTAACGCCACAACTGCATACTTTGGGCTTGATTAACATGTGGTATCAACAAGACGGTGCCACATCGCATACAGCCAGGATTACAATGGAATTACTGCGAGAACTCTTTCCACAACAAGTTATTTAAAAAAATGGTGATGTTGATTGGCCTCCACGGTCGCCTGATTTGACTGCTCCGAACTTCTTTTTGTGGGGATATCTAAAAAGCAAGTCTTATGCAAACAAACCAGAAACGCTTGGCAACTCAAACAAAATATTCGTGATGAAATTAATGAAATACCGCGTGAAATGTGTGAGAATGTAATGAAAAATGTGCTCAAAAGGGCTCGCATTTGTGAGGCTAACAGAGGTAGACATTTATCTGATATTGTATTCCATACATAATCGCCGACATTAAATAAAACATTTATTAATATAAGATCCATTCACTTTCATTTAATCAAAAATCATAAACAAACAAAGTAGTATACCTTCCCGGCGGACACCCTGTAGTATAGCTTTTTTTCAAAACGTCACTACTATGTATAGAAACTGCATTACAATCACCTCTTTTGATTTATAATGTGTTGAACTGGTTCAAATAAATAAATGAGTGCTTCCTCTATTTTCACCTTCAATAACAAAGCTAAATTGGATGTTGTGTGTAGATGTGATAAGATTAAGGCAATACTTAACATGAGAATTAAAATAAACCGATTAAAAAAAGCGGTGTAATATCGCAGTGCAAAACTTGTCAAAGTTTTAATCATACGCAGAAATAGTGCCAAAAAACGATTAGATGTATTAGATGTGTCAAAAAACTAGGAAGCTGCAAAGATTAAGAAATAAATCACGAAAACAAAAAAATTAAACTGGAGAACCAAAACTAAACTCGTAAGTGGCAATGCTAATCATAATTTATACTAACACCTTCCAGTCATCAACTTTTGTTGAAAGTGCTTATTGAATAAGTTCTCATGTACTCTATCACTAACTAAAGCACCAAGTTCATTTTGAATAAATATTTTTTATTGCTGCCAAAGAGGTGTAGTGTTTTAATTTTATATGCTTGATTCGATCAAATACCCATTATGGAGCTTTTTAGTCAGTTTTATTTGATTCGTAACTATAATCAAACTACTTCTTCATAGCGTACTTGCAAATAGCCATTTGTTGGAAACCTCTTTACCAATGACCCAATCCTTTTAAATATTTTGCAAATTATCTGGCTATGCCGCATAATTAATCTTCCTAGTTAATTTATGAAATTCTCAAAATTCATCAATTTGTGTAACTCATACCAGGTTTGCTAAGGTTGACACCGATTCATCTTTTCATTATCGAAACCAATATTGTGATCTAATTGCTCGTAACCAATTATTTCTACTTGCCCTACTACGTCGTGTGGCAGTCCAACTTCTGAATCAAGCTGATTCTCGTTTATTTGGTCGTAGTCAATTTTACCACCATAATCCTCGAGGGGAGAGATTCGTTCATAGTCGCATATAGAGCACTGGGTAAAAAATATGTTACATAACTATTACAAACTCCATAAATGTCTTTGATACTAAAATATGTAAATACAAACGCAGAATTGTTCAAAATGAAACTTTGATTTAATATTAAATAGTTCGTTACCTACCTACTCGTATACCTATATGAAATTATTTTGAAAATAATTCAAAAAAATTGTGTGATACACTGAAACAGCATTGACCAGCTAACAGAACTAGCTCACAGGTCGTATACGCCATATCCGCGGAACAATTTTGTTAGTTAGCCACCAATATGTTTTCAGAGGGTCATAAATTGTTTTCGTAATTTGTCTTTGCTCACACACACGTCAGAGAAAGCTTTGTGATCATCGATTTCATATGTTGGTAGTGCCGTTCGTTAGAACAAACCCCAAGCTGAGTAGCCATATAAGCCACTTTCGCGGGACAACTGTATGAGTCGACAAATATTTTTTCAGAGCTTACCACAATTTTTCGAAATATTATCTATGTGTTGGTAGGTAGTGTCGTTCGATAGAAAAATTCTTGGGCTAACTGGTCAATAACCTCTTTTCCTCGCATCACTCCATTTTTCGAAAATCTTTGTTCACACACATCAACAACATATTTCTGATAATTGCATCCATATGTCAAATTGCACCCTAAAACGCCTTATATGCAACTTACCCGAATCGTTATTGTGTGCTGGCTTTCCATGTATTTCTCTTTTATTATTCAATATAGAGTACAGGTTTAGTCGAGGCAATGAAGCACAAAAGTTCGTAATTTTTGCCATAAAGACGGATCGGAATGAGGTTTTTTGCATTCGCTTCCAAAAATTATTTGTAAAAAATGTACCAACTTTTTACCTCTGACAAATCGGAAATTGCATTGCTGCAGCCAAAAATGCATTCAAAAAATGCATCTTTCGAGACGCCTTTTGGAAAAGGTAAAAACGTGATAAATAAGAGTCAAAACTGGCTCAAATCGAGTACTCGAGGGTTTTCGAGGTCGCTGATCACTATTATGATGTTCAAATTGACCCCCCGAATACCTGGAGCTCAGGAACGCCGATGAACCTCATTTTCGTCGTACTATCCAGAAAATCACGCGGGGAACGAGAAAAACTCCGCGCCCGGGGGGTTTTCGGGTCGCTGAATTCAAATATGGCATCGAAAAACCCAAAAATTATTGAAGGCGTGTTTTTTGAGGCGCTACATCAGAATTTCACGTCGAAAACGACCCTCCCACCATCTGGCGCACCGGAACCTACGCCTGAACGTCGTCTCCGAGGGTTTTCGAAACACAATTGAAAAAGGCGAACCGAAAATCGTTAAAAGGGGTTCTTTGGGCCGCTTAATCCGAATTTTGCATGGGAAACGACCCCGAACACCTGGTGCGCCGTACCCTGGCCCCGAACGCCTTCTTCGTGGGGCTCTCCCAAAATTCTAGCGGGGAAGGAGAGAAACTCGGCGCCCGGGGGTTTTCCTGGTCCCTGAATTCAAATATGGCATCGTCGAACACCCTCCGGACACCTGGTGTGCCCGAACCTGGACGTTATCCCCGAGAACTTTTCTGACAATATCGAGAAAAACAACCCGAAAATTATTTGAGCTGGGGCGTTTTTTGATGCACTAAATCAGAATTTCACGTCGAAAACGACCCTCGCACCACCTGGTGCACCGGAATCTGCGCCTGAACGTCGTCTCCGAGGGTTTTCGAAACAATCGAAAAAGACTAACCGAAAATCATCTCATAATTTCACACATTCATTGATGTGTTACTCTCGCCTGGGGTCCCCAATCAATCAGATAGGCTTAGGTCTAAAAAAAATATGTTTTAAGGTTGGTACTACAATTATAGCATTTAGTCACCTTGCCTAGAAAACAATAGCTGTAGTTTTAAGACACCATCAATATGTAGTGTAGAAAACGTTTACAAAGTATTCACCAAAATATTTTTTTCCAAATGCAACAAATCGGAAAATATTTCTTTAGTTTGGTACCTACCAACCTACTTGAATACAAAACTTAAATATTTTTTTATTGTGGAATACGCATAAACATATCCATGTAACAATTACTATATCCATATCGTATATACTCTAATGACATACAAAGCAACTAAACACAAACTCATCTTAATGTTTTTGTCATTTATCCTCAAATACACACATGACCAGATTTTTCCTATTTTCATGGACGAAAGAATTTTCTGAAAAGAAATCCACAATGATCAATGAATTTGTGGTATATTACATAAACTACAGCATTATATACAGTTTATATATCTCTCTATATTATATCCGAATCCGAACGTAATGGTTTCCAGTCACAGTCTGGATGTTGTTAAAAATATAAAATGAAAAAATAATCCGCTATCTAAACCACCAAAAACAGTTTTTTTTCATTGAAAGTCATTCGGGTGAGAAACATTTTTTTTTGATAATTTATTTTGTTCGAAGTAAAAATGAAAATTTTGTCCATTTTTCGAACGGAATTTTACACATTATCTAGCATTTTCGATGGATATTTATAGGTTTTTGATTAATTGAAATTATTGTTAAAAATATTGGGATGTGCATATGAAGGCCGTATCACAACCAACGACAAATATTTTATGTATACAGACCCCACCAACAACAACAAAAAAAAATCAAACCAACACTAAATTTTAGTTTTTACAGTTTGAATTAATTGTGCGATATAACGAGGTGTCTGGTAATTTATTATCCCACTCGTAAATAACAAAACTAAAATTCACCTTTTTTATTAATTGAGTTTTACTTACCAAACTAAAATTAAAACTACTCGTATATATGTACTCGTACATTACTCCGCTGTACATCCCTCCCTTCCAATTTACAATAAATAAACTCGTAACTACAAAATGCTCCCTATTTGGATTTTTATATTTTTTTTGTGTTACATAAACGTACCGTTGCTGTAAATGTTCAATGCATGCATATAGATAATAACAATAGTGTTACACTATAAATAAAAATCTAAAATAAAAACTACTGTACAATCAGAATTGAAAGGATATTGTTATAGACAAAACAACAAGACTGGGAGAGTTCATAAAGGATTTTGATTTTTTACCAGATTATTCACAACTGATTGAAACGTATATTTTCTATCTGTGTTTTTAATTGAGTGAAACGCTCACCTCGATCGTCCTGGTAATGTTTATTCAGTATGTGATGGCTTAGTTTTTAAAACAAGCTTCCGAATACAGGTTTTTTAAATAAATAGACCAATAGTCTATTTATTTTACCGCACTAATTGACTTGGAGATTATATATTACCAGATTAAGATCATTGGGATCAATTCTTATCCCGGTTTCAAAGCTGTGTAAATATATTTATGGTGATATTATAAAGGATCCGAAAAAACGTAAAATAGATAATGGATATGTGGCGGACTTATTCATATTCAATGGACTGTAGGACGTGAAACTGGACAAGTATGACGGATAAATTCAGGCCTATTCCTTCCTAGCGTAGCGATCGTACGGCAGAGAACAACTTAATTCTAATCTACTAGAGGAGAGGATAAAGGTTGAATGGTTATTATTGCCTACCAAACAAACTAAACCTTAAAAAATAAAACTACACAAAAATAAAAATGTTTACTATTCTAAACTAGTAATTAGGTTTAAATAATATTTATTAGTAAAATATACATACATTGAGCACATCCACCCCACTAAGATTCTCACAGTTTTTAGTGAGGCAGCATTAAATAGTATGAAATATTTCTTTATGTTTAGTAAGGCCTCAATGATGCTAAAATGTGCAAAATGTACAAGGAGTTCACAGTATAAATATTTTTAGTACATACATTTGATAAGTCGGCCTGCCTGCGAAGACCTAAACCAGCGGCAGAATCACGAATGCCGCAGAGAAGTCTCAGACGACCATACTGAAATATTCTACGGTTCTGTACGTCTGTTCCATAAAAATTACAAATTGATACTTTAGCCAAAAAGAATCTGTAAAGCTTCTTGAAACAATAGAACTAAATGCCCAAAACACTGCCAAATAAAATTTCCATACACAAATGATACGTATCCGGAATTTTTAAATCCGCAATTTTTTTTATTATTCCGCTTAACTTAAACTTCCTGCATAACATTTTTCTAACAAATTATATAAAATTTATTCTGAACCAGAAAATGAGTTAGTAGACTCAAATAAAACTACTCGTATATATACAATATTTAACGTCAACCTGAGGCTTTGACAATTCGCGCCAAAATCTCAAATTCATTAGTAAACCTACAAATAATAGGTAGGGGAAAAAGTTCGTGGCCTTTTTCCCGGTAGATGGCTTTACATTCATATATCTCAGTAACCATTGATCGTATCGGGCAATTCTTATGAGTTTATGTGTGTTTGAAAGATGACATGTCACCTCCGAGAAGTGAATAAAAAGTTACATTTGAAACTTGGAGATAAATAATGAAAAAATACGATATATTTTACAATTTTATTACTACAAAGGTAAAAACGCTTGTTTATGGAGAAGGTGTTTTATCAAAATCAGGAGCAAAGAAATTGTTCAAGCGCTTCTGTTCTGGAAATATGGATGTCAAAGATACACCTGGCTCTGGTCGACCAACAACTGGAAAAGTCGATGAAATCATACAGAAAATTGAAGAAGACCGGCATATAAACAGCCATGCAATTGGTAAAAAACTAAATATTGATCACAAAACAGTTGGTAATGGTTCACCATTTGAAAATGGCTATTAATAGTTAAAAATTTAATGGACCGGATTTATATCTGCCAAACGCTGCTGAAACGGAACGAAATCGAGCCATTTTTAAAGTGAATGATTCTTGGTGATGCAAAGTTGGTAAGATACGACAACGTTGTGCGAAAAGGATCATCCCTAAAGGTATCAAAGCCGGGATTGACGCCAAGAAACGTAATGCTGTGTGTTTGGTGGGATTGGAAAGGAATCGTGCATTATGAGGTGCTGGCACCAGGCCAAACGATTGATGCTAATCTTTACCGTCAGCAAGTAGCGCGTTTGAGGCAAGCAATTCAGTTGAATCGTTCAGAATTGAAACGCTATTGATAACGCTACACCACACGCATCTGACTGGGAAGTTTTGATGCACATACACCCACCATATAGTCCTGACCTTGCACCATCGGACTACCATTTGTTCCGGTCCATGCAGAACCATCTTAATGGTTTTACATTAAATACAAAAGAAGCCTACGAAAATGAGTTTATCGGTGTTTCGCCTCTAAACTGCAGAAGTTCTACATAGCTCTACCAGATAAATGGCAAAAGGTCATCGATCAAAATGGCATATATTTGGTTTGATAAAGTTCATTTGAAATAAGAAAAGTCTTTCTTTCAATGTCACTCAAAAGAGACCACGAGCTTTTTCCCTAACCGTTTATAATAATTCCACTAAATTCATCATTTGTCGTGAAAAAATATTTACGCTAGTCTCACCTATAGTACTAAAGATTTCCATACACTGTGTACTGGGTTTTCACATTAAATAAATTTATGTGTAATGGCGGTTCCATACAAATTCGAAGAATATAAAATTTAAGCGTTTAGGTTATGCATTGGAAGCATGATATTTTCCAAAATTTCAGATTCTCGTTTAAAAGCCGGATTTTTGTTCTCTGAAATTGGAAATGTTTCATAACAGGCCTCCAGAGTTAAACTGGCACTGCTTCAAAAATAAGAATAAATTCTTAATTTACTTGATGTTAAGCGGGCGAAGTTTATGAATATAACCGAGTTAGATAAGGCAGATCCTAATTTCAATATACTGTCAAAATTGAACGGGATTTAATATTCCGAAACTCTTCCTTACACCTTTCTTTATCTAATGAACGCCGGAAAATTTTCCACTTGAACATGTCCAAAAGTTGTCCGATTAACCAATTAACTGGGGTTGATTAGATTTTTATATAAAATAGTTTTCCTGTTTACATTCTTATGTTATCCTTATGTGAGTCTTAGCCTTTACCATTAAGTGCCTTAGCCTTATTTGAGGCTTGCCTGCATACATTTTGAACCACAACATTGGTTTACGCTTGCACAACTAGAAAGCAAGCAGTATTAAAAGATGGAGAACAAGAGGCGTTTATTTATGGAAATATCAACCCGATTTGTACGTGGTGCTTTCTGCTAATCAACCTAGCTGTTGTAAAAAGCAGCTCCGAAACGCAATGAGTTCACAACAAAAAAGAAGTAATGAATAAGTAAAGAATTGTATGAAGTAAGCATAGTAAACTCGCACAGTTTGTTTTTAGTCGAAAAACGAACAAATTTAAATTGATTCCATTAAATTCTCCGCTAAATTAGTGACTAAAATTTGTTCAGGCAAAATACGATTAATCCACCAGTTAATTTTGGTGGGTTGTGCACATGTATATTAACGGGCATATTAAATGCAATGTTGTGTCGGTACCCTCAATTTCTCAAAGCCTCGAGTCTGACTGAGCTTCTTTTTACAAATGTCTTCATCAATACGCGTTGACTTCATTTGGGTGTGGTTTATAATCCACAAACGAATAAGTGGTTGTATGCTTAATTTAAAAATCTCTCTAGACTTTGTATTTTTTAGTTATTTTTCCTGCCGGTATGAAAAGGTTTTCATCTCGGGTGATTTCAATGTTGATATTTCGCAAAAGCCCTTTTTCCTGAAGTTTTTATCTTAAATAGCATTAACCTTTCGATCTGTAATACTGATGCGTTGGTTTACTTACACTTATTCAACAGCGAGTAGTGGTTCGTATTCTCTCTGCTGGTGGTTCTTATGATCTCCTTGATTTTTATATTAATTTTTACTCACGGCCAAAAACTAAATTTTCTTCGAAAGTTGGTGAATCTCATCTTTCTTCAATTTGTGGTGCTATTCGTCGGGACAATATATTTTCATATTTTCTTAGTATTTACTTCTACTGATCAAATAGACCTTTTCAATTATCCAGCTTATATAAGCAATCTCGAAATAGTCTGGTAGGTTTAGTTCAGCCCACAAAACAAAATTTTTTAAAGCTTATGATATTTTGGTGTAATATACGCAACTTGAACGGTCGTAGTTGCAAACGTTCTTCTAACGGTTTCAAAGCTGATGATTTTAACCGTTACTTAATTAACTCTAGCCCCACCCGTAATACTAGATTTTGTTTTTGTTAAACCCCTAAATTCTTTTTTGTTTGCAAATATATCTATTGCTGATTTGTATTCTGCAATTTGGGAAGTTAAATCGCAATCCACTGGTCTAGACATGGTTAGTTTAAAGTTTGTTAACCGAATTTTTCCTATTGTACGCGTATCATGGTACTTGTTACATATTTTCAATTTTATTTATTTGAGTAAAATTATTTCCATTCCTAAAATTAGCAATCCTTCTGAGCTTCACCATTTTTGCCTAGAAACCCAAATTTAGTCTCATATCGATAGATTTAATTTGCATAGTCTTTCCAGTCAAGTTTTAGACGGTTCCGCCATACATCACTACTTTATTGAACATTTGTGATAATGATATTCGCCGTAGTAAGTTCGAACTTTAATATTTCTCTCTTTGCTGCTAATTTGATTTTAGACTATATTTCGGGTCGTTCTCAGACTATATTTCGGGCAGTCTTTTATGACAATTCTTTTTTTCTGACTCCTTCGCTGTCCCTTCTGGCGTTCCTCGTGGAACGATTCATAGGCGTGTTTTACTATTCTCTATGTAAATTAATGACGCTGTTCGACTTGCAATTTTTTCATGTATTTGCTAATGATGTGCAAATATATCGATCTAACCGACTCTCTTAATGATCACAACTCCATCACAGCTCATTAAAATTCATAATAAATTCATAAAAAAATCTTTTTTTACCTGAATTTTTCTCGGTGAATTTTTCTCGGAGAAAATTGAATTATCTAAATTTTCTAATATTGCAACAAATTTAGGGTTTATTCTCAATAAAACCCTTACCTGGGGTGACCGTTTGATAGTCATTTTAGAAAGAGTATGTTCGTCTTACACCTTCTTCCATAATTGGTATGACTGTTCTCCATCGATATTTCGCTTGTACTCGTTTCATTTTTAGTATTATGAAATATGATCTTACGTGCTCTCTTTATAAATTTGATTCTTGGCTGTAGTGTAGTTGACTTTTATAAACTTCGCGTTGTCTTATTATTTTTAAACTTCTGAAAACTAAGGAAAATCCCTATTTATTTATCATAATAAGTTATTGTTCAGTAGGTCCTTCTCTTTAAAATTACAATTAGTTCCCCCATAAACCTGTTAGAGGTATTTCTCTTTGGAATTCTATGCCTTTAGATATTAAGGGATCAGCATCGCTTAGCATAAGTATTATAATTTTTCTCTTTATACCAGTACTTAGTTTAATTTTAATTAATGAAATATAATTATCATATTCACTTATGTCTAGTCTGTAAGAATTCACTTCTTGCAGTACTCTCTATAATAAATGAGCTTGAGCTTAATATAGAGGGTGTTACCATGGATTGGGTTTGTTTTTGAAAAAATCGGATGTTTTTGTGCCTAATGGAATAATATTCTTTGGTATTGTTGTTGCTAATTTATAATACACGAACTTTCCATCAACTGTTTTGGTTGGGTTTTCCACAAAATAATTCTCGAAAATTCCTCTTCATTCGAAGATTTGCTTATTGGTCCACTTCCTCGAGCTCCCAAAATCTCCTTAATTCCTTATCAATATTGTCGTCGGCACTCTCATAAATATTTCTTGACCAACCAACAATCCACATCGTGGATGTCATCTTTTTTGGAAATCTGCCCTGCTACGACCCAAAAAATATTTTTTTTGTTATATAATTTTATTAGTTCTATCTTGTATCTGGTCGTTTCGCAAAGTTTCAAATAAATGCTCAGCTGCAATGAGTATATAAATTTTATTTGGATTTTAATATTCACGATCTGTAAGAGCTATTTCATTGAGATTGAGTTGTTCAACTTGGCTTTGATTTATAAAACATGAAAGGTAGACTGGAAATTATCTTTGGTGGAACCCGAATATCGACATTTATCTAGGCTGGCTCTAACGACAGCTTCTGAGGTTGGCTGCCGTTAGCAAAACAAATCTTACAGTAATAGTTAATCTTTAACAATGTATCTTCTTTTTTTCGAGCACGCCATAATTTCCACCGCTAGCTCAGTGGTGGAGGTAACAATGGCCGTGGGCTTGTGCTCTGGCTGAGCTGTACCGGATCGCATTGGAACACCCCGTTTCGAATTGAAAAAACAAAAAGAAACTAAAACGAGAGAAACACTCCGACACTCATTCTAACCACCTACCTCACTTCCTCAGCTCACGCCAGTCCCTTTTCACTCACTCGCTCATCAAGTTTTTGAAATTTAGACACATAGGCATATTCATATTTATTATCAAAACAGAAAAAAATTAATTACAAAAGAAATAGAAATGTAAGAAGTAACGGAAATGAAAATTTCAATAAGGTCACAAAAGTTTTCCTTTAACTAACAAAAGTACAACTTTAGAATAATAACAAACATCAAAAATATTTGCTAAGCAACATTTTTAAATTGTTTAATTTAAAAAAAAAAATAGAGTACTTAAACGGTACAAAAAAACGCCTGTATCCTCGTGAACGTAGAAAAAGCGCTTTCCCTGCATTCGGGGAACGGCAGCTGCAACCAAACTAAATATTTGCTATGTGGAAAGAAAAACAAAATGATTAAACAATTTAAAAAAGGAACTTTCACTCGACAAAATTTAAATTTGAACTCAAGAGTAAACTAAATTTAAAAAAAAACAAAAGAAAATTTTTACAGAAAGGAAAAAGCAAATTTAATAAATGTCTATAGGACTTTGTAAAAAAAATAAAAATAAAATAAAAACTCAGTGTTCGGACACGCCGACGTCCGCTCGACCTCGCCGCATGCAGTTACACCTCCCCGACCTCGACCTTGACCACAGCTCGCTCCGCAGACTGGATCCAGATACCGTAGAGAACGACAAAATCGCCGCCAAAATCTCCAGCAAGGCACTTACGTTACCCCGGTGGAACCCCAGGACTTCACCAAAACTCAACCACTACCAATCGTCCACCTTACTAGGATGCCGCCAAACACCCCAGTTACATTATGCGTAGTTACGTGTAAGTTTTCACACCACACGTGCAACCACACCCGATCTCATTTGATGATTTTTGCGCCAAACATTCCGCCGTATATCACATGTAGTGGAACGGATAAACTCCAAAACACCTTTGCGTAAAAAAAATTCACAACCCTCGTGGGCGACTCACTTTTGGTATCGTTCTTTTCGCATATATCCTTTTTTCGCCAAGTATGACTATTAAGGTTTTTCGTTTAAGATCACTTCAAATGAGTTCACAAATTATCCATGAATATATCATTCAACCAATGTTTTGCACACAAACTACTCAATAGCGTCCACTCGGACACTTTTTAAGGTTTCACGTTAATTCACCTCACCTTTCACATTAACTTACACAAGTTAATACGCAACACACTTACGCTACACAAGTTTATACGCACCGAACGATTACCATATATGGAATGATCGACAAAATTCTTTACCAGAAAAGCAGAAACAAATTCGGTGTTTTTGTTATAACGCAGGCGTAATGATAATTCAAATGGTACAATTTGGTTGTGTGCTATACAGTGACCTAGGCGTAATATCAATGCAACCCAATGTGCCACCAAAGTTGAAGCGAGATAATAGAGGCATCAATGTAACGCACGTTACATAGCTCACTAACTTTAGTTTATGGTGTTTTTGAACAAACTCACCTTTCCTCAGGTAACTTCTGATGCCGAGTTGATTAATCCTGAAACAGCAATCCTTTTATTTTGTTATCTTATGTGTAACATTTGTAGGCATGATTCTATGATGAAAGAGGCTGGGGAACCGTAAGTACTCGACACAGAAAACTTTACTATAACCACAAACCATATTCACAATCGATGTAGGCAATAATATTTATAAGATATTGTTGGAAGCATATGCACTATTTATAGATTTTTCAGCATTATAATTCGTTTCATAATCGTTAACCGTTATATGACTGGTAGATAATGGTGTCGGCGGATTAGCAGTCAATGTTGTATGATGTTGTCTGTTGCAAGCAGTTCATCGTCGCCTTGATCAGCATTCAAAAACACCTTGATCTCCACCAAAACAATTGAAACAGAGATTACTACCCTTTGGCCATTTTCTTCTCTCACCTACTCTCATTTCAACCAATTCTGGACAATTGAAAATGGTATGCTCTGAGTCGTCACAAACACTGCAGCTCAAGCTGTTTTAAGCAATGTGCCCTTTAATATGTTGTTACTTGCTGTTCGAAGGCCATCTGTAAGTCCCGTCATAACGATTCTAAGGAAACGACGATTACTTTCGTCATTACTAAATTTCTCGATCCAAGTTATTTACTTATATGTATTTAAGTGAAGAAACCTTTGATCCCTGGTTCCACAGCTAATCCTCGTAGTACCTCAACGGATGTGAAAAGTATTTTATTTTGATATTGACGCTGAAAGCTGTGTTTTTCTTTTAATGTTCTGTGTTCCATGAATATCCATATGAAATAAGTGATAATGTGTCTCTTTCTTAGCCGCTTCGTCACGCAAAAACCTGTGGTAAATAAAACGAACTTATTGTAATCTCTTGCAACCTGATGGTGGTATGGTCAACTAAGGCAAACGCATTTCTGCATTATTTCCTGATTGGCCTGATTCATTCAATTGTTGAGACTTCCACTGGATTTTATGGCATTTAATCCTAATTTTATCATTAACACCGACAGATCTGTGTTGGTAAATTAAAGTTCCATTCTCTAACAAATTTCGTTTTATTGACTGTTTAATAAACTTTTTTACAATTGAATTTGTTGTTATCTCAAAAGTTGCGTTTACAATAATGATATTACGATTTTATTACATAGAGTTCGCGGGTTTATGAGACCTCATTTAGAGATGAATGCTGGAGCTCGTAAAATAAAAGAGCGCAACAAATATTTGATAGCTGCTCCACTTTGCTATTTGAAATGAAACGCAAATAAGTTCATTATAAATTTAATTCGCTCAATTTAATTACTTACATGAATTAATTTTGTATTGTACCTTACATTAGCAATTTTATTGTTTGTTTACATTAATTAAAATGTCAATAATATTGTTGTGAAATCATATTATAAATGTACTAGATTAATTAAATTATATTCCACAAAAGGTAGATTGATAGTCTAGTCATCAATAGATGCCAATGAGATAGTTTTTATGCTAAAAAATTTATTATAAAATAGGCCTATATACCTAATAGATCCCTAACACACGTGGGAATTTGTGGCTGATAGCCTAATATGTATGATACATAAACCATGGCTCTTAAACACCACTACTAAACACAAAAATACAATTTGCTGTAAGTTGCTGGAGCCTCGATGAAATCATAAATTAAATTCAAATTTTATTGCGAATAACAAAGATTTTTTTGATTCGCGGCACTGTCTAAAGCATAACATCAAACAAGTATGCAATTTAAAAGTAGAACACCCTGTTTAACACTATCATAATACAGAAGATAAAATTCAGCATCATTTCAGTTCATTTAGCAAATTAAAACCATCGTTCATCGGATGAACTAATTTTTTAGCTATAAATTTAATTACTCGCTTCCATATTAATATACAAGCAGCAGTATTTTTCCAATTTTTCACTATATTTTCCAGAAAAGTGCCTATAATTATATAAGGCTGTGTGTCACTAAACAGCAGCAGAAAATAAAATAGAAAATACAATAATAATTAAATTAAATCAAGAAATCATCCCATAAAACTTTTAAAAAGAAAATTGTTGTTAAGAAAGAAGAAAATAAAAGGAAAACAAATAATTTTCCGTCATTAATTTTTTTTTTTGTGAGAACAGTTTTCTTTTGTACCGGATGTTTTCTAAGTGATAAATAAATTAAATTTAATTTTGCTCCATTTTTTTGTGTGTTGTGTTTGCTTTATTTATTTATATTTTTTCACGTTAACTTCACTTTTATTTTTAATAATATAATTTTTATTTTCAGTGTTGTGTATAAAATATAATAAGAATATGTATAAAAAAAATACAATTTAAATTAACATAATTTTATTTAAATGTAAATAGAAAAACGAGGAATGTATATACTGCAAATATAAAAAAAAACTAAAATAAATTATAATAATTTCAAGCTTAATTCAACCATTTTTGTTGTATATAAATTTTATTTTTATTATTATTCATTACCCTTACAAACGGTAGTGTTTGAGCTCGCGAGTGATATATTTTACATAAGACCACCCTTAATTTAATTTTTCTTAACGACTGCATTTTTTGTTGGTGATGGTGGTTGTGTGAGAACTGAGATATATCTAATTGAAAAATATCATGGCTAGCAGAATTGCGTTGACTCGAAAATGTAATGGGAGTGACAGTTGATATAGGTCAATATCGTTTTTACGCCATTACTAGTAATCGATTTAATTGGAACTTATGCTTAGGGGGGCACATATTATGCGGCTAGGTAAAATCTAATTATATTTCATAAATGTATTAAAACTTTAAAAAAAATTTATTTTACATATTATTCAGCCCGAAAAACGCGATGGCAACACTAAACTATCACTATCGTGAGAGTACCTCGAAAAAATGTCACTATTGTGATAGTAAACAACATACACTGTCACGACATTTATAACATTCGGCCAGACTACAAACTATGAGAGGTTTAAAGTAAAACGTTACTGGGAATTATCAGAATATGGTCGATTGAAGATCGCATCACAGGCGATTCACGTCAATTTGACATATACCGCCGGATTCGTTGCAGGTTTGACTACAAACTGAGGGATTTTTAGAAAAAAAATTCCGGTTGTATATGTCAAGTGCCCGTGAATCACCTATGAGGCGAGATTCACACGAATTTTCACACAATTTTGACCAAAATAGCAAGATTTACATAAAAATTCTATCTGGAATTACCAAGATGTAGTCGTTTAAATCTTGTTTCACAGGTGATTGGACTCGTTGAAGTTTTAACTAAAAAATGAGATATTGCAAAAAACTTCTATCTGGGGTTATCAGTATATCTCCAGATAGAATTTTTTTGCAATATCTCATTTTTTAGTTAAAACTTCAACGAGTCCAGCTGTATTTGTCAAGTATTCGTGAATCGAGGCGAGACGTAAATGATTATATCCAGATAATTATAGATACAATTTTTCTCATAGTCAAAACTGCAAAAAATGTTGCGATATATGTTAAGTGCTCGAGAATCGCCTATGGGAAAAAATTCTAACGATTATATCCAGTTAATTCCAAAACGAATTTCCTTCGTCGTTTGTGGTCAAAACTTCATCGAATCCGGCGGTATTTGTCAAGAACTCGTGAATAGCCTGTGAGGCGAAGTCTAAACGTCTATATAGAATTTTTCTAAAAATCTCTCAACTTGTAGTTAAAACTTCAACGAAACCTGCGGTATATGCCAGTGCCCGTAAATCGCCTGCGAGAAGAGATTCTGACTCTGGATATAGTCCAGATAATTAAAAAAAATGCATTCAAATCTCTCAATTTGTATTCAAAACTTTAACGTACCCGGCGGTATATGTCAAATGCTTGTAAATTGCTCGTGAATTTCCTGTGAGGTGAAATTTAAACGACTGTATCCAAATATTTTCAGATAGAATGTTTCTGCTAACCATTCAGTTTATAGTCAAACTTTCAATGAATCCTGTGGTACGAGTATATGTCCAGTTTCCGTGAACTGACGAATATATTCCGTTAATTCCATATAGGATTAGTCTGATAATATCTAAGTTTTTATTGAAAACTTCAACGAATTCGACGGTATATGTCGCGAATCATACACAGTAACGACTATATCCCGATAATTCCAGATAAAAGTTTTCTGTAAAATATTTCAGTTTGAAATCAAAAATTTAACAAATCCCGCGATATATGATGGTTTGGCAACAACGCCTTCAACTAATCCAGCTGTATTTGTCAAGTGATCATCAATCGAGATTCAAACCTGATTGTAGTCAAAACTTTAGCAATTCAGATGGTATAGGTCAAGTGCCCATTAATCGCGTATGAGGCGAGATTTATTTAACTATAATCCAAGTTATTTCCGATAAAAAATTCTCAAGCTGATATACGAGTAGTTCAGATAATACCACCGAAAGCTTTTTGAAATATTTTTGAAAATTTTACGTATTTTTGTTTTAGCAGTAGTAAATTTGTTTTTATTTTTAACAAATTTAGAAGCCACAATTAATTCGATAGCCATAATAGTTATAGTAGTTTGGATAGTTTACCCTACGTTCTTATATGTTTGTGTCCTGTTTCTAATGCACCAAGGCATTATGTTTATTTAGACACGTTGATTCTAGTTCATTCATATTCAACGGTTGAAGCTGCTGGTTTATATGTGCAGTAATGGAATGTCGATTCAATGAGTCGATTTAGCATAATTACTCGTTGGTGGAAACGTAACTTCTCTCGGCAGTGGAAAAATGGCGTTCTCGTCCGCAGCTTTAATGCAGAGGGTAAGTCAGAATAACTTGACTTATTAATTCCTTTTGCCGTTGCTGAATTTAGATTCCTTAAATTTATCACTTCAATTTTTGTAATGCGTTGATCCGCGGTGATCTAAATGAGTAGATGAATAAAGTTTTAAGCTGAATGATGGTACCGATATCCCACCTGACAAGTACCAATTGTTGTTGTTCAATTAGTTTAATGTTAACGTCTATAACTAGTTGACGAGTTGTTCAGAGTTGTTAACGAGTTGTTACATTAATCAGAGATTATTTCGAAGTATTGGAATTTATGGTCCCTTAATACTGTGGAATTTCAAATGATAGGCCACAATCCGATGTCAATGTTTATACGTAACGTTAAATAAGCTTTTTGTCCCCATGACTAATGGTTTAATGCAATTATTCTTAAACTCTTTAATTTGTGTGTGTTTCTGCAACCAATTTTTGTAGTTGGATGTTGTGAATAGTCTTATTTATTGTATTATTTATATATTTTCGATAAATGCAACAATAATACAATTAGTAATCAAAAAGTGTATATAAAATGAAAATAAATCCATAGAGAACTTCTAATTTATACAAATATGTCGGATTTATGATTCACTAAAAAATCAGAGCATTCAGAGTAGAATGTTTTTATATGTAAATAAAACTTGCGTAAAATTAAGAAAAAACTAGTATCTTAAATATTGTAATGTGTAACGCTAGTTATGCGGAACTAAAACACTTTTTTGATATGAAAAAGCCGCATTCATTTTCCGCCCTTATTAATCACAATGTGGCAGATTTGGTCGAATCTCAAAAACTTCCTTAGTTTCCAGAGCCGATTCAACTCCATACTAGTAAGACACAAAAGATTCGAAGTCGTTTCCCACAAAACTTTTGCATGTTCAATGCTTGGCTGGTGAACTCCCGCGTTTTTCAAAATTGCATCAAATTCCTCCTCGGTTAATATTTTAAATAGTCGCACTTGACTTATTTCGATTATTTTTGTTATTTTCTTGATAAGTTGCTTTAGCCTCGCTGTTTGTTACTCGTGAATAATACCGTGGCCAAAAATGTAAGCTTAACATGAGTTATAAAACGGGGAATCACACAGGACAAAGAACAACACAAAATTGAAGGACAAATTTTATTTACTCGGATAACCGGTTATATAACAACAAAAAAAATGTTGGTTATAGACGCAAAGGTTACGACCTGAAGATAAAAATCACCCCGATATTGTCCTTTTATATTGCACCAATGTATTTGGCTTGTAAAAACGCGTTGACGCTTATTAATTTCTATTGAACGGTTGATACGTTCAGAACCATGGAATGTCCAGAAAAAACTACTACGAGTATCATTTGTATGTTATGTTTTATTTTCAATCCATTGAAAGCGCAAATATTAAGTTAAAAAATCTATATTTTTTTAAACTATGCTTTTGGGCCTATTTTTTAATTCAACCTGAGCGAGCAGTGCGCTGTCAAAAAATACTCTGTGTTTTTTTATTCAACCTGAGTAATTTTACTCTGCGCACTGTGTTTTATTTGTGAACTGTACATACTCGGTTCTTCAAATTTTAGCCTGAAGATAATACCAGTGTACGAAGACTACACAAAGTAAAAAACAAATTATTACTCTATGCACTCTGGATCATTAAGCACTGCGCAACCTGTGCCCGGTATACAATATCCAGGACAAGCTTGCCTGCTCTGGTTAAATTAAAAAATATACCCCTTCTAGAATTTTGTTTAAATCAAAGAAATCTTCGTTTACAAAAAATAATAAAATTGTTTGCTTACTCTGTGAACTTGCATTTCCGCAACAAAATCAAAATGTGTCTCTTTTGCAATTATTTTTAACATGGTTGAATAGGTAACCAGCACAAGAAAATTATTTTCAATTTGTTTTTAGCCTTTTTAGGATTTTACAAAACAGTATAGAAAAAAATCGTTTGAAAGATATAAGCTAAATAAAATTTTTGAGGTAAATCAAACCCAAATCATCCCATTCGCATGTGTTTGTTATCAAAAGGAATTACACATATAAATGGGAACGTAACACCGGCGGTACGAAATACAAGTCGAAAACGTTAAGTCTATTCAACCATTTATTTAATCTTTTAAATCGATACACTCGATACACCATATTGAAGTGCTTTGATGTTGCCTGTGCTAATCGCCTCGTCCTTTTGGTATACAATGTTCTATTGGTACACACAAAGTCATCATCATCCTCCTCATATAATTTTACAAGCGCAGGTTTTTGTTCTCATTTTCCGCAATAAACTTGTTGGGTTGTATGTTTACATTTTAGAAAATTAACAAAGCTAACCGAAAATTTATATACAACACAAAAACTGCAATTTAATCAATTTTTATACTTTTTGCGTTATTTATTTATTTTATTTATTTGATGATGGTGATTTTTTATTTTTTATTTTTTGTTATTTGTTTATGGTATACATCGGTACAATGTTTGTCTGGAAAATTTTAAAAATTGTTTATAGAACATCACGGTTGTGAGGAATTGTAGTTTTTTTTATAGCTAAATACACTGGGCAGGTTTCAGCATACGTATGTGTACCTACTCGTAACTTATATAAATGAAAATGGTGTTTTGATGTAGCAATTAAAATAATTGAAGAACGAAAATGGAAAATCATGAAAATGCTTTTGATTTGTGAAAGGGAAATTTTTAATTTGAAAAATATACAAATATACAGTTTACGTTATCTATATGTATCTTTAAATTTTTATATGCACAAAGTTTCGGCGCTGAGAAAATTAATTGAGGTTCTACCTATATGTATGAGTAATGAATGCCCGACTTAATTTGTTAATTGGTTTAAACTTAGAAATTATTTATCATTGCGAAACAGATTATTACTCTAGTGAATTTTATAATTTATTCGTCGATAGAAAGCAGGGTGGTTTAGATAAGGCTCATACAGTGAAGAAATTGACAAAACAGCTGTTCAACCATTTTCTTACTTCAAACGAGGTTCCCATTTAACTATGATTGACCACATTGAATATTTCAAGTTGAAATTATTATTTTAATGTAATAAAACACAATGCAAAAATTATACAATTTAATTTTATCAACACTAAAATTTATATCAGTGTGACAACAAGCAACTTTATTTAATTATTTATTTACTAGAAACTCTACCTTCTATCTCTTATCAAAAGGGAAATCGTTTATTAGTGTTAACTTGAATTTGACCATATTTTTTTTGAAACTGCTTCTAAGCATTAAGAAAACTGGAGCTTGTGAAAACACAATTTCTTTTTGCAGTTTTTCGCAACGTCGATTGCATGAAGGAAATATTATAGGTGCAGACTAGAGACAATTAATTGGTTTTGGCGAATTTTAAGCCGGATTTTGAATTATAGGAAGGAAGCTTGTTAATCATGTGCCAAATGACACAATTATATATTGTAAGTACAACAATCGACCAGCATATGCAATTATTTTCTTTCGTAAGAGATCAAACTCAATGGTAGAGGAACTGTGTGGTAGTTGTGTTTTCGTCTGTAGGATTTATTGCAGCCACTGTTTAATCACTTTATACAATGTTACATAAAACACTTCGAGGTTCTTACTATTTTGGCATTTGATATGTTTGACATCCCATAACGTATCTTATAAACCTAGACTCGTTTAGATACAAGGTGTGAAGGAACAACATTTAATAACTTCATTCGAGTGGCTCGTTTCTCCAGGTCTTGTTGGTCACATCAAGGCACCTTAAGTACCACGATTCCAATAAATAAGTTTAGGTTCACGTTTAACCATTTCGTGGTCGCGATCTGTTAATCGCAGCATTTATCTGAATGCATCAAAAAGATGAAGAGGCATTCATGTAACTTTTAAATGTACATATATGATTGTTTCGTTTTTATTGTTTCGCCCACTCTAATTTATTTATTTACTTTTGTTGTACTTTGTAAGCTGTTATTACAATGTGGTAAAATAATGAGTTTGGGTTAGCCAGCACGTACTGGACTACTTACCACGTAAGCGAATCCTCGAAGGCACGTGGAAATCAAACAATAGAGTTGCGGTCAATCAAATGGACCCCATCCTAGTGCCCAAAAAGTATTTTTCTAGCATCAAAGATATTAAGACCAAACGCGGAGAAAACATCAATTCTAACCACTTTCTGATACTTGCGAAATATGCCTTCCGACTATCCAACACCGATAATAACCGAATCAAAGAATCTCACGTTGGAATACCGAAGCATTAAACAATCAAGTTATTCGGGCCAACTTCAAAGCTATAGCATATCAGAAACCTTAGGGCAGTAAACCACTACCCAATTCTAAGGAAAAACAGTGTAACAAATTGGCGATATCAACTGCTCCAACGGCGAATCTAGGTATCAACACCCAGCGTTAATTCAAGAAAAGGAACGAACAACAAGCGCTTCAAATCTAAACGGCCAGTTTACGAGACAGACACCGTTCTCTACAACAAATCGCTACCGGCTTCCATCAACGTAGTAGCGGTATTCGAAAAGTGGAACGTTATCAGCAAGTGCATGGAGTCATACCAAAAAACGAAAAATAATAAGGAACCTTGTGAGGATGGCATCTGGAATGAAATGCTCAAGAATGGAGACGATTAACTCATCTACCTTACTCGTATGTTTCAGCTGGTTTCATAGATTTGGTTTGTCCACTTCGTAAAAATGGAATCCGGCTGAATTGCAAGAAAAATCGCGGAATTGCTCTGCTCAATACCGGCTACAAGGTTTCTGCCATCGTACTAGCTGACAAGTTATCAATTTACAGTGAGTGCAGTTTTTCGTCCATCCCTGAGCATTTTCTATTTATAGATTATCATCAGACTTATGATAGCATCTAGACACCATAGAGTTCTTGTCACATTTGGGCATTCGTTCAAAATTGATAACCATGTGCAAAGTATTAAAGATGGCTCTAAAAGCAAGGTGACAGTCGAAGGTAAACTCTTGGAGATTTTCGAAATAACATCAAGAATGCGACAAGAAAGCCTAATGGCAAAACTCTATTAAATTTTTTGTTAGAATATGTTATTCGCCAGGTCAACATAGCACAGTGCAGCTGTTTATATTATAAATCAAGCCAAATATTAGCATACGCGGATGGCTATAGCGGGAAGACCAACGCGTGGCGAATTTTTAACCGGCGACATACAATACGTAAAGGTGAATTAGTTTAAATAACCGAGATCGATAGAAAATGCACAGAACTCAGTCTTTACAAAATTAAATATCTACAAAGCTCTGATAATACCAAAAGTCACGTTTGGAAGCGAATTTTGGACGCCAACAACACAGGACAACCAGAAAAGGATGGATATATAAATCTACATAATGCGTCTGAATTTCGAAAACATAAATAATCTGAACAACTCCGACATAATTTCAACAATTAAAACATATACGTTGAGAAGCCTTGGACACGTCCTACGTTTCAAAAATCTTGCCATAAAACATACCCTGAATTCGGCGCTAATTAAAACAGGACCACGCAAGAGCCCCCTATTCGATGAATGGACAACGTTGACAGGACCCTAAAACTCTTAGTTATGGTGGTATATGGTTTTCTCGTGTTATCAATCGAGTTATCCGCAAGAGTTGTAGTTGTGAATTTAATAAAATGACTTTCACGATTTGTAGCTATTAAAATATTAAACTTAAATATATGGACCACTATATCCCCTCCTCCAGATTTTCATAAAGTAGAAAGGAAATATAATAATTACACAGGCTATGTATACAGACTGTGTTGTGTAACTGCAAGTGTAATATTAAATCAATTGAACACATTATTCCAGAAGCTGGTTAAAGTCTATCGATTGAAATGCTCTGTTCCTTCATAATAGAATGTTTCAGCAGCCGCCTTACAATTTTATAGGGAGTAAGTTCGTGTCCTATCCTATGCATGTTTTATTTATTCTTACAAAAACAAAATCTCATGGGTTTAGAGATTTCGGGGAAAATATGTTATTTTTTCACTTGACGAGTGTTTGTGGAGGTCAGGTTTTGCACTGATTTGGCCGCGGAACGCGTCAATGCTGAATGAACGTGAAGAGGATTTTCGATAAATAACTCACCGGGTCTGATCTATTTTCACAGAAAGCTGAGATTCCTGTGCTCCTGTGGATTGTATTTCCTCAGGCTTTTACAGTTGTTTATGCCGTCGGTGAAAACGTTTGATGACTTTTGTTATGTTGTGAAGAGATAAACGACCTTACTTGACCAAAACACCGAATACAATTTAGAAACACCGAAAAAATTTGAAATGTAAGTATTATTAGATGGTGAAAATGGCACTACGATATCTAAACGTGTTCATATCGTGCGGGTGGAGTAGCGAATTATCCGTATGGTGATTCAGTATTTCGTTGAATTTTAGATTGTTCACTAGATAAATAAGATTTATCCTATTGAGTTACGTTTTTGTTTATGCTTGGACAAAAACACTGAGATATTATCAATTTACGTGATATATGCATACTTGCAAAATGTCGTGCCGAGTATCGAAGAAATTTTTCGAAATGACTCTGAAATATAACGACGATTAGTTCCTGTTTATGTTTCGCAGACCAACGACAAGTCAGGTGGTTTGGAAAGCTCTAGTTTCATCTTAGAAGTAGTGTGATTTTCAGAACAAGAAAGAGAACTCTGAAGTTCTAAGTCGACGTTCTGTGATTTAATGTTTGCGTTCTAATCGAAATGAGTCTCGACTGCGGTAGTTCTAATATGTGAGATAGCGTAACAGCGTTCATATTATCATCGCCGTGTATGTGTTGAATATCCGTTGTAAATTGAGAAGTGTAATTCAAAATAAATGTCGATAAATTGTGCTTGTCATAGGTATATGATCGGTGTAGTTGGTAAAATCTTGACCTTCGATGCTAAGTATTTATTTTGTGTCCGACTACTTCTTTGAGGGAAATTCCAGTGATGCACAATTTTTTTATTGAGTTGGCATCAGTTGTAATACTGAATTTTGTATCTTTCATTAGATGCACCAACAGAGTGATGTTAGATAATTCGCTTTCGTGCTGTTGGAAGTTGTTTCGTCATTTTTATGGCCAAGTAGTTCTTGACTGTTTTGAACTATCTGAGAAGATCATCGAAATACGAATGAATTGATGTAAATGTTTCAATAAATTGTTGTATGAAGGAATGGTAATAGTTTACTATGCCATAAAATGCTAAATCCGTTAGATATTTTTGTCACCTTGTAATTCTTTAATGGCATTAACTCTTTTTTTCGACTGCAGAATACCATTATTAGTAATTTTATGACTGGGAAAGTTTAGAGTGCTTACGCCGAAAATGTGCTTGCTATTTGTAACTGAGAGCATCTCATTCTTATTTGCAACCAATAATATTATTTTCATTATTACAAGCTTTCAACCAGCGTAAGCAAATATCCATTGGATTTGTGACCAAAAAGCTTCAATCATATCGATGAAATTCTACAGACATAAATATAGCAATTTGATAATTTATGCTACAATTCCATGCTGAAATCGTTAGTGTACTGGTATTTTGGTTTGAAATATTTCTTAGCTGTCCTAAAAACTAGCTGGTAGTGAATAGTAAAAAATGCTTATCCCATATATTAAATGGTTTAAAGCGACCCAGGAAATTCATTATTTTTTCTGCGTAAAGGTTCAAAACACTTTGGTATTACTTTGTGTTCTAGTCGCCACTATGCCAACTATAATTTTAATATTTTATGAAGTTTAAAAACACCAGAGACTGTTAATTGATTATATTTTAAAGCGTTTTAAAATATTGATAATGATTAGTTACGTACCGTAAATAAATAAATAAATAAGTAACCAATTTGGTAATGGAACTTAATCAAAAAATATTGTTATATGCGGATATCCACAGAGAGGTATATTAGAGTGAGGAGTGGAAGTATAGTTTTCATTTTTATTACATTTTGACACGTGAAGTGGATTATAGGTTTTAACAAAATTAATAGTTCCAAAATGCAAATATGATTGCATTTTATACAGCGATTGCACGCGCGCTTGCAACTATGTGTATTTTGTATGAACTGTCGTGGTAGTTTGATTTTGTCAACATTTATTATCTAGATTGTATAGTAAATACTTGTTCTACATAAAGACAATTATTTTTATGGAATTATTATTTTTAGAACGAAACTATAAATTTAAAAATAATTGGCACTGTCATGTGGAAAGTTAGCGTTAACAGTAAGTAAAAAAATATGTGTTGTATGATTTATAACATTATTTTATAAATTGAGCTGTTTGTTCCTTTTATTGAATTGTTACATTAAAATTCAAAACATTTTCTAAATCTAAAGTTAGATCTCAAAATTACCAACATAAATTACTGCCCAATTTATCATGCCGAAGTTTAATAGGAATTTTCATCTATAAACATAAGGGTTTCCTGCTGCCCTAGAAAAAAAAAATGTTAATGAATAATGACCAGTACTGGAATAAGCACAAAACACCACACACAACATCTCAAATATAATAAATTTGATCATAAATTATAATGTTGTTATCCCACATAACATCCTTAACACACTCCATACCATCAGCATAACGAATATGCTGGGCAAATAATCATAATTCACAAATCTGTTTCGATTAAAAAAAATTTTGGTAATCAAATTTTAAATCATCATCATCATTGTCGTCGTAGTCGACGCCGTCGTCATTCACACAGCGCAGCTATAAAATCATGATCCCTTAAAATATTTTTACCATACCACCAGTAAACCCTCGTTCCCCATAAATTCGAGTGTGTAATAGAAAATTCACATAAAATGCAATAAATATCCTTTATTGTTGTTGTTACTCTCCTTCGTTTGTATATAGTTTCAAAAAAAAAAATGTTTTTTTGAGGATGACAACGAATTTTTTTCTCGTTCGTTTGCGCACAGAGTTGTTTTGTTGTTGTCATATAAATCACATCACACGCTGGGATTCTTGTTTTATTTATTTAAATGAATGAATGAACCAAAAAAGGATAAAAACGTGAATGAACATACAGAGAAGAAATAAGTCTTTATGTAACATACACACTCGGTTCGCATAAGACAATGAGACACGTTTTTTTATATAATATCAAACGATTGTGCAGCGCAGTATATCTCATCTACAGTGTATTCCACATTCTATTGAATGAATAACAAATGAAAAAGGATAATCGGTTTTTTACAACAATACAAATTTTGACAATTTAGAATGACACTCTAATTCACAGTTGGTTGCAATATTAAATATTTTAAAAAATTATTTATTAGTTTATAGAATTTTGTAGTTTTTATCCATCGAATCAATCATTTTTACGTTAATAAAGAGCAACAAGAAAGGAAAAATCTGTTTTTAATTTTCAAATTTTCCAAACGATTTAATTTTATTCAATCGCAAATGTGTTGTGTGTAAGCGGTATGCCAACAACGAAAAACACAAATAAATAAGATAGAAAAATAGGGTTACCAGATTTCTCTGGTTAATTTGGTAATTAAATTATATACAGTACGAAACCAAAATTTGCTCAACGAACTTTGCGATGTGCTTTGTGAACTTGAAATGGTTAAATAGATTTTTAGTATTTTACAGGGTTAAGGTATGACCATAAACGAAATCTGTTTTCATTCTCTTTATAGGATTACAAATTAAAAACCCTGCAGATTATTGTTAGGCTATGACCTAGGATCTTATACATTTAGACCTGTATATGTAAAATAAAATCCATCTGGGTACTATAAATATATAAACGAAAAGATATTTATAAAAAATTTCAATAAACCCTTTTCCACTTTATAAGTAAATACGGTGATGTGTGTGTGTGCGTGTGGGCTTGTACGCGCCTAAAGAAAATCACTATACTCGCATATAAGAAAATGTTTAATGCAAAAAGCTTTTTGCTTTGGATACGATTTATGATCATACTGATATGTAATTTATTAAGGGTTTTAGGATAAATTATGATTTCATTTGTAATCCATTCGAAAAAAAAGAAATAAAATGAAAAATCTTCGATTTGTTTTCCTTTCAATATGTATAATACAGTATTTTATTCGTTATAATTCAATGTAACGGGTGATTTTGGTACAATGCTGTACGGAGCTTTTACCAATTGATTTATGATAATATTTAGTCATGTGGCAAATTTTGGTAAATTGTATTGAGTAATTGATAAAATGGCATGGATGAGGGAAAAAGGTAAATTGGTTTTCTATAGCAAATAAAGCAAAAACTAAATTTTTTGCTTGATTGAAATTGTATGAAATATATAGATGAATATGAGGCTGAACTATCTAAAAATCATTTGCAAAACAGAACGCTAATACTACAAGTCTACCAGATTATACTAAAGAAATTATTTATTGTTACGGTCTATAGTGACTTAAGTCTGGCTTATAAAGTAAAATACAAAAGAGCGCTTTTATGTATAAATTGAATCGATATTTGCGTTGCAGTCCGAAATAAATGAGATGGGACGTAATGATAAACTTTTTACAGTGTTAAACAAGCAGATGGATCCCTGCAAGGGGTGAAATCTTGAGTATGCTACTTCTAACAAAACATAACAACAATACGTATCCGGATTAAATATAAAGTAGAAGAAAGAAACTAGTAAATGTTGGAAGAACACAAACTGGACTCTATGTTTTCAATATATTGGACCTATACGATGTTCAATCCATTCTTAATATTGGATAGTTTTCTAATGAAATAACCAAGTTTAATTTTTATGAAAATTAAAATATAAAACGGAAGACAAATTTATAAAATAATATAATTCGCCAGTATTGTAAAACTGCCGTATTGAGAGAATATTGTGTGGTCGCTAAAAATAAATCATTAAATTTGCTTTTATTTTTTTATTAGCTTTTAGGATTGCTTATTTTTCGAGGTATTACAAACTTTCAAAAATTACTCGTCTGGTCAGTGTAATCCGGTGTGCAACGTTTGGGTAAACCAACAAAATAAAAGAGGTTTTATTGCTTTATCAAGTGTGCCAAATCTACAAGAATAAACAAAATATGTAATGAAAAAGCGACACATAATATCGGGCGTTTGTTTAAAATTGCCTGTCCTCTATAAGAATAATATAAAAATATAAAGCAATAAAGTAACTAAAAATTGTTACATAAAAAATTCAAATAGGCGGAAATAGACAATCATCGCTTGGCTGCAATTTTCCATTCTAGCAGTGTTGACGTTCAGTTATATAGTATATATATATACTGTTAACTTGAGGTTATATTAATAAATTGTTAGGTTAACTATTTAGGTTATAAGCAATGTACAGTATATTCCGTGAACTATTGATCCATTTTAATTTAGATATTAAATAAATGCGTTTAATATTTTAATTTAAACCAAAATCATATATGACTGTAACAATGGATGTATTCACTTCCTGCATGTAATAATTGTAATATAATTTTATTTGTTGAAATATTATTATTATTGCTTGAGTGAAATTTTGTATATATATTATGTTTACATGTGGTTATTTTAATAAATTTTATTAAATGAATATTAGTATTCACTTCGCGCATGTAATAATCTGTTTTTCTAATTTGCTAACAACTCTTTAGGTTATAGCAATGTGCAGTACACTCCGTGAACTATTGATCCATTTTAATTAAGATATCGAATAAATGCATTTTGTATTTTAACGTAAACTAGAAACATATATGACTGTAACAATGGATGTATTCACTTCCTGCTTATAATTATTTTACTCTTATTTTATTTGTGGAAATATTATTATTATTGCTATTGAACGTTCCTGTTCCATTGCCATGCAATGGATTCTTTCAATGGCTCTATTTACACCACTCTGCTGGGACGGTATTAAATAAATTTCAAATCACAATGCTTTCAAATAATCTACTATGATGGGACTTGTGAAATTGATTTCATTTTATATTACTAGCCATCCGGAAGTTGTGAAATAGTGTAATATCTTGATCACTTTATCTCTGATGTGTAGAATGGATTTATTGTTAATGTGGAAATGTTTAGCGAATTTGGAGAAGTTACATGCGCCCGAGATTAATTCCTCATTTTTTATTTGAATTATATTCAGGGAAAGTTTAGTTGGAGGATGTGTTGGAACAGGTTTCTTGGAATTTAACTTGATCTAGATGCCTTTCGTATTTTTGATGTTACAGAGTTACAGGTTTGCATGTACATTCTTATTAGCCTAGCCTGGGCATTTGTAGAAAATAGTAGCTTTCCTTTCCACGTAGTTTCTATGTGCTCGTTTTTTATCATTTTGAATTTGTTTTCTTCATTCTTGACGTCCCAAACTATTATTTATCCTTTTTGCTGTAAAAACGATTATGTTCTCGTGAGTATAACATTTTTTAACCAAAATTACGGGGTTTATATTGATAAGAAAGTCAATTTGGTGAACAACGTACTAGTTGATTAATAATATTAGTGTTATTAGAAAAAACTTGAACTAGATAGCGAATCCTATCTAAACGATAGGCTCGTTTAAATTTGTTTAAGTAAATCCTATAATATCGGTTGCAAAATTGCGGTTTTAGACGGATTTAAAATTAAACTTTCCCCTTTGAAAAAGTGGGTTATATAACGTGTAGAGATATCAACACATGCACAAACATACACTGTAAAATCCTTTATTTAATTAGTGCGTTGTGTAAATGACAAATGGTCGCGTGAAGATGTCACTCATTTTTTGTTTGCATACATTAATCACGACCTAAATATAAACCAAACAAACCAAAACCACAAAATTTATATTTTTCAAATTTTCAAAAAAAAAAAACGAAATAAAAAAATCGAAACGTAAAAAAAAGTTCATTAAAAATTCATCATAATCGCAACATGAAATATACATAATATTATGTTGTGATATTTCCGCAAAAATTATGTTTATTCAAAATTGCTAGGGTGAGAAAATACAATAAAACCAATCTAATTTAAATAATTTCATCTTCTTGTTTTTTATTTATAAATTTTGGAATAAATTATAAATTGTATTGCACTGGCAAAAAATAAAATTTTATTAAAGTAAATCAAAAACACAACCCTGGAACAAAATTTATATAATTAATGTTGATTGTGGTTGATTATGTAGTTGATTTTCATTTTATTTTAGTGTTCCCACGAGTAACAAAAAGCCAAATGCCAAATGTCGAAAGAAAACTGTGTGTAGGTTTAATATTTAATGTTGCGAAAAATAATTTTGTTTAAATCTAAATTAAACACTTTTTCTATTTAATTATGTCAATGAAATGAAATTCGTTACATATGGTATTTGATTAAATGTAAAGTGAAATTTTTGCTAATGATGTAACGAAAGCTCGAGTAAAAATAATATAACTAATTTGATCCAGGGAAGGATTATTGAAGCCAGTGAAAAAAAAAATTGTTTTCGTCGAGAAAACGATATCTTATTGGTTCACGGCGTTGGAATCATTAAGTCTCTCATCTCTGTTTGATTGATTATGTAATCGATGTAACTATTTAAAACGGTATACCGTATTATCTTATAATAATGCTTATACGCTATGATTAATGCTTACAGGGGCTCATTGATGGTGTCGATGGAAAGGTTCGGATATAAAGGTCCCGAAAATTTAAAAAAAAAATTGACCACTGCTATTGAAATTTCGCCACTGCTTTATTTTTTTATATTATCTAAGCGTCTCAGAGGCTCGGGTGTGGTGTCGATGGAAAGTTCTGAATATGAAGGTTTTCTAACGAGTAAAATATTATTTACCACGCCTATTTAAAATTCATCACCGTTATTTATTATAAAGGAAATAAAACGAACCGAGCCATATATATATATATATATATATATATATATATATATATATATATATATATATATATATATATATATATATATATATATATATATATATATATATAAATATATTGATTATTATGCTGGTGCTACATCCTATTAAGGAATTTGGCCGCCTTTTTGTAAGGTTACATAATCAATTTTTAATTTTTGAATGAATTTAATTTTTAACGAAAGATGCATGCTGTTGCTAGATCAGGCATACTGGCATGCAGGGAAGATAACATCGTTTTCATCAATTGTTACAATTACTGTTATGCTGTTTTCAAATAGCCACCTCCCTCTGTTATGTGTCCCCCGAAAACATATAAGCTTTGTTCAGAATTTTTGGATTTTATATTTATGTTGTCGTAAAAATGTCCAGCAATATTTGACTGGACAGTAATATTATTTGACGGTTAGTAATCATACAGTTATATCGGGCTTTATAGTAAGCTTTAATGCTAAGTGGCCACTCAAAATTTCTGATTTAAATACATATATCAATTTTTAGGTACTACGTGGTGGTACATAATGGCCCTCTAAAAGCTAAAATGTATTAACCACGCTTATTTAAATTTCACGACGGCTAGTTTTTATGAATAACACAAACTTGCCCAAAGCACGCATATAATTTTTGGATTTTGTTTTTACTTTGTGTAAAATGTTGTACAGTAATCAAACATAAAACATTTTGCTCTCAAGACTTTTGCAGATTTATCATTCGCTAGATCACCGAAGCAAAAAAAGTGCTTTCTAGAAAAATATCTGTGTATGCGTGCGTGCAAGTGTATGGTGTCGTGCAGACTAAGTTTCTGTAGTTACTACTCTAGATGGATTGACATATCGAAACAAAACATCATACTTAAGCTTTTCACATAAATTAGGAAATCCCAATAATTTTTGGCAGAAATTGGTCCTTCGAAATTAGTCCTTCGAAATTGGTCCTCCGAAAGTAGTTTTCTGCAAATATTTTTAAAAGAATGTCATTTACAATAAAAACAATTAAGCACTAAAAAATGGCCAAACACGTTTTCCCAAATTTAAGCAAAACCCAATTGATCGGGACGCAACTTCATTCTCAAGCTTTCATTATTAATTGGGAAGTCTTAGAGGTGTTTGGCTGAAATCGGTATACCGGAAATGACAGTTTCCATAGAAACTATTTCGTTTTTTTTCAAGTAATTTAAAAAGCATATAGGATTTAGGTTTTATTACTCGCCTCAATTTGTTCCTGCATAAACAAAGGAAGCATAGTTCTATAATTTTTAAGCACGTATTTATACATATCTGTGAGTCAAAAAGATTGCTTCCCACAGTGTTTTCACAGCCACATTTAGATGGTGACTAGCGGCATAAACAGTAAAGCTAGGAACTAATCACCTCAATGCTTTTAAAAGTTTGCTATATGACGTCATTTATATCGACGGTTCCAATATTTGACTATAGATGGCAGTCTAATCAAATAAATGATATTATTTTTGTATAATTTTCTTACATTAAACGTTAATCACGATGAAAGATCAGTAAATTCTACAATAATATCAATTAAAAATTATATTACGGGCTACAGCATTTCGTTTAGCTTTTAAATATAAGAATCATTTACGAATATTACTTCCATCTACAGATCACAAAAGAAACTGTAGACATGCATTTAGTGATGTAAAATCAGTACTGCCTGGTGCTTTAGGTGCATTGAAAAACAATTATGAACAATGAATTTTGAATATTTTTTGTTTGTTTTCACTGCTATCGTCTTTTAGAGAGAGAATGGAAAGAGAGCAATACTGTAAGTTAATTTAAGATAATAATTTATTCATTTTTCAAATCGATTTCCATACATAGTATTATAGGTTTCTTGAATTCTATTTGCATCTAATTAAAGTTTGAATTTTTCACATTTATCTTTAAAAAATATTATAAAAGCTGATTCAAATAGACTTCAATTAACAAATAAAATTTCCCTTTATTCATTATTTTCAACTGAAAATAAAAATTGGTATACCAAATATTTTAAATTAAGTGAAAAAATCTCGAATAGAGAGACTCTTATAAATCTAGATGGCTCTGGTACAATCAGTTTTGTAGTTTCTTTGGTCTTATGTTGACATAACTGTTTGCTATCAGGGTAACTAAGACCTACGTTTTAGGTAACTAAAACATAATTTCGTAAAATTTGGTTTAAGATTTTAATTAGATTATTTTAAATTTTTATTTGATAGCTAAGAACTATTGTTGACTTGTTAACTATTTGTTGACGAGACCCCGGCTCTTAAATTTGTGAAATTTATAAATGGTCCTGTGGCGAAAAGTCCTAGGCAAAATATGTATACTATCTGAATGCAGTTCAAGGGGAAATGGCCTATAATTTATAAATGATATTGTGTATAAAATTTATTGTTGAGCTTAATGAAAAAATCCAAAATAAAATGTAAAACTAATTGTTTAATCCAGCATAATACAACAGAGCACAGCATAACAGACATACTCGTATACACATAAAAAACTTAAATTTATTTGCATTTTGCATACGTCAACAATTAAACTTGCAAATACATAAACCGAACGAGAAAATTATTTCTTCCAATTAAAAAATTATTTTTCCAAGAAGATCTAAAAAGCTTGGAAAAACTTTTCTCTCAATTTTCTTGTTGTTATTTATCTTTTGTTTTTGTTTTTTATCAAAAAGATAATAACAAAAAATAAAAATACACAGAATGGATTCATCTTTCTTATAATGATTTGAGGGTGCCTTCTTATAATGTTAAGCAAAAGCAAAAAAAAGTTGAAATAAGATTATGAATGTCAATTCAAAGTAGAGAGTTTTTTCTACTTTAAGTAACGAGAGATTGGGGAATTTAGTTTCGTACATTTTTACCAAAAACAAAAATTTTAACAATAATCTTAATTGTCTCGAAATGTATCTTAGAAAAAATGTAAATTAAAATTTATAAGAATAACAAACTTATCTTTTATCATTATAATATTTTTGTTGGTAATTTTATTAATATTTTTATTTTATTTAAATGTTTGTGTTTGTAAAAAATGTTTATTTTGAACTTTAAAATGGGTGCTCACAAAAAGCGGGTTATCTGCGTTTATATCTCTATAATGTAGTTGGAGCTAATATCAAAATTTATATGTAGTTGATAACCTTTTGTTGGTGAACAATGATGTCCCTATAGGCGACGATTACTTCTGATTTCTAAAACTTGTGGTTATCATATAATATTTTATTAGACAGGGACTGTTAGTATATATTCCTTAATAAGGAAATAATAAAGTATTTTTAGAAGTGTATTTGTGTAAATAAAATCTGTTTATAAGTTTGACAACCTAAATTCTGTACTTTGTTGTGGAAATTATGAAATTGGAGTTGTTTTAAAAACTCGTTGTTTCTTATTTTCTTCGGAATCATTACATTTCCACATTTATGAGAGTTTACGGTTAATGCAAATTTGGTATGGTTTTCCCTTAATTTATCTTTCGAACCATAATATCGATTATCTATATCATCTTCAAAGGACAAGATGTTTGGTAAGTTACCTGTGCAGTTTGTTTTTACTCGTACGCCTAAGTTGCCATAATTAAAGCACACAATGATTAGTACATGGTACCTAGTGTTAAATTTCGGATATCCTTATTTCCAAATTAAAATCATTCCTTTATTGTAAAATTCTCAGAAATGACTTTAAGAAAGCGTGTTTGCGTGTCTTGGATAATTTATCATGAATTGAGATATGATTTCGTCAAAAATTATTTATTACATTAAAATTAAAATTATGTCATATTTATTGAGATTTTTGTGCATTTGATAATCGATAATGTTTGGAACACTGCTATTGACTGTTATCTTGGAATCTGTGATCGAATTCAAACAAAACAAAAATTCTATAATTCTGTTGCCGCATGAAAAAATGAATTAGCTAACAAAATTGCCGTTTTTTTATTTGTGGAGAATTTCAGAGACAATTTTGTTTGATTATTTGAAACGCTAGAGAAGATTTACACCCCCCGTGGTTTTTAATAATTTTGTGATGAATTGTCATAAACTTTTGCAATGTCGAATAAGTGTGGCTAATGTTTGCAGTTATGGTAATTGTAAGATTGGATGGAAGTTTGTTGTAAATTGTTTAATGATTGCCTAAATGCAAAATTTGATGGTTTTCAAAAAGTAGCTCAGGGGATTTTGGAGAAGTTCAGTCTGCTAACTTGTAATGTTACGCATTCTAATGTCTCATTCTGCCCCTATAACTCATCGAATTACAGTACCGCGGTTGGAGTGTGTTATTGATTTATACAACGAAATTGATAATAGATTCATCTTCACCTCATCAAGAAAATGTATCAATGCTTTAAAATTTTTCAACACTATACTGTGTCTGACGCGCTCTGAATATTTAAGTGGTAAACTCGAGATACCTGCTTTTGTTTCTTTTATAGTTGAAGTTGATCCAGGGAGTTGACTTACCGTCCAAAAAACCTAAAGTCGCCAATCACGATTTACGGTTGTGAAGATTTTCGTAAACTTCCTAAAGTTATTCCTAACAACAACTAAAAATTTCAGAGGATTGGTAAAACTGCGAAATAACGAATAAATTCCAAACTACGCATTAAGAAATATAAAATTTTATTAAAACATTCGCAATTTGTGAGGTGCAGTAGAATTATAAGTTCAAAATATATTATAAAACAGATACGACATTTCTGAAATCAGTTAAAACTATGATTTCAGGCACATAGGATTGACCATTTTTGAATATTCTATCGAGAATTATCGAGTTTGCCTGAATTTTTCTGGTATTACTAAACATCGTGCATCCTAGCGGAAACTTGTTTTGAGTGCTTAGTAATTTAATGTGTTTAATTGTGAATGAGACGGCTCGAAATTAGCTTGCACGATAAACTAATAATGATAGTTCCGCTAATGTTTATATTCGTAACATGTAGTTGGCACTCATTTTACTGTTACGAATTTCGGACGTTCGATATAAATCCGTTCTTGATTTTGCATATAAAACACTCAGCAATTCAAGCTACAAACTTTATTGTCCAGATCTAATTTCTACATCAATTCTTTCCACTTTTACCGTTCATTACTTTTTGCACTATTCACTTTTAACTTTTTAACTCTCACCGTTCACTGGCTAAATTACAACTGTGCCTGCGTCCCAAATTGCTTGCTCTTATACTTGTCTATCGCTGTTCGAGATTATTCTTTTTATTGCATCTGTCGATGTATGTGTATTGCAATTGTAAATCATTTTCATATAGTTGTGTTTCCGAATATTCCACGTCATCATTTTCTGTCTTGGTGATTAACGCCCGTTGTTAATTACAATATTTTCGATGAATGTCATTCTAAAATCAAATTCCCAATCAGTAGTGTAATAAAATTATATAGCCTCCAACTGGGTTCGAACTCCCCAGCCCTTTGGGTTGATAGCAGTGGTGGTATTTATGTTAATCACTCGACCATCAAGTGATATGCTTTTGTAGAGTAGAATTTTACGTAATAATACAAATAACAAAACTTTTAGAAATTACCAGTATACAAAATATGTCGATAACGCAGATTTTCTGGCTCAAAATTTCGGCTAGTTTCAGTAGCATAATTATTGCAGTGTTCGTAATTTTATCGATAATGCAGATTTCATGATGGAATTTCGACTGATTTCCCAATACTGTAGTATTCTACATTATTTCACTCCCTCTCACAATTTAATGCTGAAGTATGGCTTTCCTGCTCAGATTTCTGCTGAAATGTTGATAATACAGATTCGGCCAAATTTTCTGGTAGCTTCTTATGACTCGTATATAAACATACTGTGGTGTTTAAAGTTTTATGCTTGAAAAACGTCTTATTTAAAATTGGTGAGGTCAAACTTAATGTTGATAGTCAGGGAAATTGAAGTAAATAAAACACGATATAAACTTTTGAAGTTTGAACTTTAACGGTATTAAGATATAAAACTAGCTAAACTAGGTGAAGCCTTTCGATTCATATCCCTTCATTTTTTCTATTTTTATCAAACGATTCAACGGCGACAGTTTTTTAATACTAGACTTATACTGTTCGTAAATATCGAGATATACAAGAAGCTTTAACTATAATTGATTTAGGTTCATAATATTATAAGAATTTTAGTTTTCCGAATTTGAATCAAGAGGGTTATTCCTTATTTAATAAAAACTTTGAGATTTATGAAATACAATTTTAGTGTAATGATTATTACGTTTTAAAGACCCGCTGTTTTGAATCGGTTAAGACGCCTCTAAAAATAGATATAGCTTATCGAAAAATTTAATATTCTAGGTATCCCCTAGTGATAAATATCTTCGCATAGGCTAACCTGTATTAAAAATACCTTGCTGAAGACAAACGGAAATATTATAAAACTTTAAATAAAACAATATACATCTACAAAAATTAGAATTTTATATCTTCTAACACCTTTATACGGCTTCATATTGAAATACAATCTCCTTATTTAAATATTTTTTTATCGATTTTACATTTTTCAATCAACTTTTTATCCGTACACATAGTTGAAAAAATAAACGTAAAAATCTCCCTTTGCATAAACACAAAAAATATTATAATACCGTCCAAACCCAGGGACAGTGACGATATTGAAGTAAAACAAAAAACAATTCCTATTTAAAATATTAAATTACCAAACGTGTCTCCGTTAATCCTTTAAGAGGTTTTTAAAGGTCTCATTTTACCAATGTTTATAGAAAAGATATGTATATAGGGTACTGAATAGGTATAATGGCGTGCGGATAAAACAAATTATATGCTTTATTTAAAATTAGAAATAAGAAAACCACTTGAATATATTATAACCGAGTGAAAGGATTCTTATATTACTTACTTATATTATTTAATTGATGTTAAATTTTGTTGTTTTTGTAACGCGCAGAGGGTTACTTTAGAACAATGAAAGTACTAAAAAATTATCGTATTCTTAATTTGTGTATTAAATATGTTAAGTACTTTACAGGTAAAGGTAGATGTTCAAATCTTATTTAATGTGCAACCTGGTGTAAAAACCTTAATTTTCACCAAATAAGGTTAATGGGGATTGTTCCGTGTAGTCTCCCATTGCATTATATGATTTGGTAATTGAGGTGTCATCTGCTTTAAACATGTTTTAAAATATCTGGAATATAAATTCCCCTGACATATTCTATCTCAGTATGTAGGTATATAGACGAGTGTGAGTATTAAATTCCAACACATATGCATTTATACAGAGAAAATCAATTTATTTTATTTGATTTTAAAATAACAGAATATTTTTTATTTATATAGATTTTCAATAATTTTCATAAATTTTTACAAATAAAATAACAACAAATGCGGTATGCCTTATCGTATGCGAGTTATACTCTAGCATACAGAAGAAGAAAAGAAAATATTTCTTTCATTTCAATTTTACTGTGTAGTGTGGTGTATGCTCACTGTTGTTGTATCAAAACGGAGGAAATTTGAAATTGAAATGAAAAATAAAAGCGAAATTTATTGAAAATAGAAAATGTACGTTGTGGAGTATTACAAAAGAAGCTTTCTTTTATTGTTGTTGTACATTCACATAAAGAAGATATATTTTTAGAGCACATGAATGGGTACAATTGGTTGATGGTGATATTAAGCTTTCCATGTTTTTTATGATTATAAATATTTTTTGGCGGAAAATTTATTGAACATTTGTTAGTTTTAATAGTCAAAACAAGTATAACATATAAAATAATATAGTGGGTGCGACAAAATTATGGGTTTTATGGCATCCGGGATAATAGATTTATTTCTTGATAAAATAATTTGTTTTTATAGCTTCAACGAAACTGTATATGAAGCGACTTTGAGTTCTGTTCAAATAGACTTAATGAATTAAAGTTGACGCACTTTTCAACCGAAGAGCTTTAAGTGGAATTTTGGAACACTTTTATTAAAATCAAGTGAAGAGGGTGGTTGATAACAGTATAACACAATTAGATAAGGAAGTTTGAGAAATTATCGCAATCAATTATTTTGGGAGATCATTTCAAATAAACAAGTATGAGCTTTAATGTAAACTGGTAATTGCCTATTAATCTCGTGCATTGTTGCTGTTTTAAAACAGTATCAAGTAGAGGCGCGCGTCTTCTGCAAATTCTTTTGGTTTTGATGGCGTAACAATTTCTATCCTTGTTAAGACATAACACGATCTTGCATTTAGAACAACTCACAATTCTCAGCTTATTGCAGCCTGGAAGTTTACAGGATAATATTTTATCGTTCAAATTGGACAAGGGTCCTATAATATTCAGCCGTATTTCTTTTGGCGGTAGCTGAGCTGCAGTAACAATGTTTTCCTCAAATCTATTCGGCCGTTAATAGTTCGGGATGGTCTGCCAACTCTTGTCGAATGCGAGTAGTTCATTAATGTCTCAGATATTTCTGTTTTGAAATCAGCAAGACCAAAGATTTTTTTCAAACGTGCCACGTTGTTTTTCGGCTCGTTTAAAATTAATAAATTAAGTATGAGACATTTGGTTCTAATTAATTCAACTTAATTTCTTTAATTAACTTATACAATATCCACGCATTTGCTACGAACATCTAGCATATGGTAAACTCCCTCATATACCATTTTTTTGATCGTATTTTAATTTTTTATCGGCTTAAATTTGCGTTCAGCAGGTTTACACCACCCATAAACATAATGTATTCTTTTACGAGTGGCGGACAGTCGACATTGATGCTACCAGCTCCTTTTCCCTTCGTGTTGACAAATGCAGTGGGTTTCTCCCTACAAACGTAGATATTAGTGTCACTTTTTTGGTATCCTTCCATTGCACTACGATAATTTTATATTTCCTTCGTTGGCCACCATCTCAAATGTGCACGCTCTAGGCTGTATTTTCCAATATTTATCCTCGGGAAGTTTCGAATTCGGCAAACGATTTTTACGAGCCGTGCCTAAGCTATGTATTTCTCGTTTTAGTAATTCGTCTAACAATGGAATCGATGTATAGTAGTTATCAAAAAAAAAAAAAATTATAATTCATAGTTGATGGAAGTATTCTTGTGAGACGAATGATAACATTGGATGCTGCTCCCAAATTTAATTCAATATGTGACCGTTTTTGGTCACGTCATTTTCTTGACCAGTATATACTTCGATATTATAGACAAATCCCGAGGAGCTTCATGAAGAATCTTGTCTTTGTGGAACACATTTGTTTATCTGCAGATAAACATTCTTGTAATGGTGTTTTTTGATAGTTAGCGATCAAACTGAGCAACGGTCTTATTTTATGCAGTCGGTCGTGGGCGAGGTATGTTCTGGGTAGCGTTTCCTCATTATTGTTAAAGTGGATATTTTCTCTGATTATCCCGAATCTTTTTAATGACATGGCCTCTTAAACCATAGAATTACCCAGCTTCTGATGCCAATATCTTCTGTGATTTGTGCTACAGAAGTAAACAAGCATATTCCAATAAAACCCTGGAAGGGGTTATAAATTTATGTTTATCTCGCGATATTATAAAATCCTTGTTTTTTCAAATGTTTCGTGAACGATCATCTTTTAATTGTTTCAGTTGATTTATGGCAGTAACGGAATCTCTAAACCCAGGCACATCTTCAGCATACACAATTTCCATACCTTCAATATCAAATACTTCACCATCTATATGCTGTGGCATTAAGTTTCGACATCCAATTCGATGTTTTAATGATCTATTTTTGTATTCACCACCACTTCATCATAAATAGTATCTTCATCCTCACTACCAGCATCGAATCCATCTCTAGAATCTAACCAATTTTTGATAATTTCTTCCAAATCTTCTAGGGTTAAATAATGTTTCAATGTACACATTTTTCTAAAAAAATTACCGCCGCAAATTTGAATGAATAAATGAGTGCACAATACCAAAAACATATATGATACCACATCAGAATTTTTCTAGCATAAAATATCATATATGATATGCTTTTCTAAGATCCATAATTTTCCCAAAATTAATTTGATATATTATTCCAACAAATTAAATACAGTTTGTAAAACTGTTATTATATTTAATTTAACACTTACATTGCACAATCCACCCACAATTATATAAGAAATTGTATCAAATGAGGAGCAATTTTTCTTACTTTATTAACCACAGTACATAGTCGCTATAAACGTTTCCCGCCAATATTTTGACAACTAATTTTCACTACAAACGCAATACACAAAGTAATACAATAAACCAATATAAATGCAGCGGTTTTGTCATGAAAAAGTGTATTCTTTGCGAAATAGGTGTTTTTGAAATAAGCATATCATATATGATAAACTATGCAGTGAAAGGTTTTATGGTAGAAGAATTTAGGAAACACGATCGTGCAGAATATTCCACAACATTGACCTCAGGACCGAACTTTGGAGTACACTACTTGTTACTTCGTTTAGATTAACCGGGTCTCTTACCTCATTGATGATTCGCTTTTCAATACTCACTTCACTGTTCATGACTACTTCCGAGATGCACCGCGTATGTCGGGGTGCTTCCTGCTGATCCTCTCTGTTCCCTACTCTCTATTCCCAAACTGCCAATAGGAGTAGGTTTTCAAAAATAGTTCCGAAAGTGTTCACCAATCACAGTGATCTATGAAGTTTGTATTCCATATGGGTTCCGTCCCTTTATTAGTAAGATTGATCGACCCAGTTTTCAGTTTGCGGAGAATTCCTCGTTCCTGAGAATCAAATTGAAGCAGGTCTTAAGGCCTCTGATGGTATTTCTCCTGGCCCGTTTGTCTTTGTCGGCTACATGTTTTCTTATCCTATTTCCCCTACCCTCCATCAGCCCACTGCACCATTTCACTATCCTCCCTGTATTCTTCGTCAGTTTTATTAGTTCACAAGGACTACATCAACCTGCCTTTTATTAGTAGTAGTGATGCGGCCAATACCACATCATAACTTACTTCCATTTCTAGCTAGCGTAAGGTCGGAATTACATACTACCCAGTCAACACCAAGTCAAACTGGCTCGCATATTGACTCATAAACACAATATTGTAGTATCACACAACAACATGATAACATGCAATAATGCAAGGAAAACAACAAGAGCATCCAAGTCAGCAAATCTCAATTTATAAACAGAAAATCAACAAGAAACGAGTTGAATCAAATATTAAATTTCTTGATAAGTATATCTTGCTAATCTTACTGTAAAATTTAAATTGTAATTTCTAAATAAATAAAAAGAAAATAATAAAACAATTCTGCAGAAATCCAGAGTTATAAAACTACTTCTTCTGGTATATTAAAACATAATTCCGGTACTCCCGCTACCTTTCCGAGAATCGACTCTCTCAAACTTTCGGCTTTTTTTTACCAGCGGGCAGTTGGATCATAAAGTCGTCAACCTTCGCATTCTGAGTGCGATTAACTCTACTTTTGAATCTGTCCCTCTGCCTTAGCAAAGAGTGTTTCTTTTCTGCTTTGCTTCTTCTATTATTCTATTTTCAGTAAATTCCTAAAGCGTTTCCTGGTGTGCTTGTTTGGGGTAGTAACCATCCTTTTCGGCGACCAGAGTAATCCGCTTTTATTTCCTGAACGCAGTTAGTGACACTCATTTCGCTATCAGTAAAACAACAACCCAATATTTTACGCGGCCTCTGAGGATTAATAATTTTGTGAATACCATTAATTATTTCCATCCTGTAGCGGCGTTTCTCATTTTCTTAGTCACTTCGAAGAATTCCTCTTCACGTGCATTGTCAACCTCTTGGTGATACAAGAATCACACCAGCAGCGCATGCACGCTATCAAGACTAGTCTCGTTGTGTAGTACAATTGTACATACTTTTCGGGACCTGTTCACTTACCCAAGTAGCAGTTTTTGGTTTCAAATAGATTTTAAAACCGATACGAAACTTAGATTTTAAAACCAAAAAGCTTTTGAATTGGTTTCAGTTACATTTCTGACACGTTACGAAGCCCTAACCGTGATTTTTGATACTAACTCATTTTATTTTTGCTAATGAAGGACCAATTTTAAATAGTTTAAAACAACTCATATTTTTTAAAACGGGTTTAAAGTTAAAAAATGTGTATTAAAACTACTTTTAAGTTTCTTTGAAACGGTGTCAAATCTATTTGCCGTTCGTTTCAAAAGCCCGTAAAACAAAAATCTATTTTAACGCGGCTTGTAAATAATTTAAAAAACCGCCGAAAAATATCAGGATGCTAACGGGATTTTTCATCATCAAATTACGATCTATGATGAAAACGAACTCAATTATAACCTCTTGTCGGAGTGTAGATTTCATGGGCAGGTCCATCTTCCAAGCCAGCCAGTACTAGAGACTGGCATGGAGGTATGCAATATGCAGATGGTTGTTCGAAAATCGGACCTATAGCCGTATGTCCTCGATTTGGCAGGCGACTGCGTAAGATAAGGACGTGAGAAGCGAACTGCGAAAAAGTTGAGAGTGCTTCGGAGTGCGAAAAAAAACTATATACTAGTAAGTTCCGATAACATAGTTTAAAAAACATTTTTAGCAAGAAAGCCTTCGAGATGAGTTTACTACGTGACTTGACTACTCTTATTATAAGATTCATCATTCATCATGTTTATTAGAAGGTAACCCTATGAACCCTAAACATACCACTAATTTCTTTGTTATAAACAAAATGAATGCATAATGACTTCGTTCAAAATCAAAACCGTTTACGGATGGATTCAAAATAACCAGTTTTTAATGTCATGTTTAGTGTCACATTGCTTGCATAAAACTCGTTCAAAAACGTTTAAATTGTTCGAAATTTAAGACATGATGCAACCGTTTCAAAAAAACTAGTTACTTAAACTCTTAATTTAAACCTCACGTCTGGTTTTATTGAAGCTTTGGTTTCATATTGCTACTTGGGCAGTTTACACAGTTCTTGTTAGGATGCACACACTTTATTTGTGGTTCAATCAAGCAGACTTGTTGCGCTAATTCTGCAGGTTGATGAACTATACGTTAGGTATTAGATATTTCGGTCTATCGTAAAAACACTTCAAACTAAATTTAGGTGCAATTATTAATTTCCTATATGTGCAAAAACTTTTTCTAATTTTTTATATACTCTAATTGTTTGTTAGAGTGAGTTTGGATTTTTTTTTCTATAACAGTTTTACCTTTAAAAACAAGAACAGAGCCCAAATTCTCAGTTTAACTTTAATTGTAGTTAGTTCAAATCAGCTATACATGAGTCGCCTATTAAACATTTAAGTTCATTCATTTAGTATTCCCAATAAACATCCACTGAAATGGTTGAGAACGCGTTATTGGCACATTCGCTGAACGGCGCTAACTTCAGCATTGCGACCATCGTGTCAGATACTGTTGTCGGAGCTACAACAATTAAATATCGACTGCTGGGAGCCCCTGGATATATGCTCAAAAAAATGCCTTGCTCTCGAATGATGAACTGACACATTCGGCATTTGATATTATATGGCTATGGCAAGAACAGTGCAGACTAAACCAGAACAAAATCAAACACATGAACAACATTTAGATTATATCAATCTATTTAACATAACTTTGTCGTATATCCCGCACCACCTACAATGAAACGTAAAATCATAACGAACCGTAGTAATCGAATCAGTTTAAGCAAATCTCGACTAGCACACAATAATACACATACACAAAAAGCAGAGAAGTGAATTTGAAAAATAAATTTCTGGTTACGAATGTAGTACTCGTTAAAATTAAAAACATTAAACTCGCTATTTCTGGACAAGAATAAAGAGCGGCATAAGCAATTAAGCACAATCTTATTTATCTTGGAATACTAAGGCGCCAAATTAGAGGACTCGAAATTCCCCATGGCCGATCCGAACACATACAGTGGATTCGTAAGGTTAATTGACAAAGCTTCTTGTTTCTCATAGAATATGTACGAGTGCTTAGCATTCACAACCAAGTGATGTGAACTGGATTTAACAAGGTAAATTCAACCCCAATATTTGCAAATGAGACATTGTTCTTGCTTACATACATAACTAAATGTTTCTAGCAGATAGTTTTCTATTTGTTTTGCAAACTAAACGGCAGGAATAAAATTAGAATGGCTGTATTGTAGTCAAAGAAACAAACTAGAAATTGCGATAAAATTTTGAGTTGAATTGTGGTCCTGAATTTGAATAAATTCAGACAACCTAACACTAGTTGCTGTTTGATCGAAAGTAATCCATGCAATACACAACATTATACATTTTCATTGTTACACCAAATTAGAGCAAAAATTTCTTAACAAATTAAAATAATTTTTTCCCTTTAAATTTATAATGGATTTTAACTCGTCAAGTATGTATACAAAATAGCGAGAAGCTCAACAGTTTTTTTCTTAAACAATTTTCCGTTTTTTTCCTTGCATTATTTAATTTTAATTTCCATCCACCATACAACATGGAGAATACAAAAAAAAGTAGCGCAACAAGAATAACAACAAAAAATAATAATGAAAACTCAATGATGAAAATGAAATGCAGAGAAACCATTATAGAAGAAAGAAAATCGGATTAGAATTTTCTTATTATCATTTTTTACCATCGTAACATCTTTGGAAAGGTCGAAATGTAATTTTCGCAACAAAACATATAAAGTATATATGTATGTATGTACAGGTACATATACATAGATACGATAGAGCGACGTAAGTAAAAGGAAATAAATTGCAATTTTTATTACAGTTTAAAAATATTAAACAGCGAAGAAAATACGAAACATAGGAAAATTGTTAATTTGACATTATTTTAAGTATTTCCACCTTGCTTTAAGCGTTCTTTCTAGGTATAGGACGCGAATAAGACGGGGAAATGCGCTTCATTCCGCTAGAGCTCAAGATCTTATTATATTAAGTAAGTACAATGTATTTATTGTTTTTAAAATATTTATCATTTCAATGTTCGTCTCATTTTCTGATAACAAAAAAAAGTAACATTTACAAAATAAAGAAAACATAATTGTCTTGTGTCGAATGAATAATTTTATTATGAACACTATAGGAAAATGGAAAAATTGTTTTTGTTCCATTTTAATATCCGTGATAAAAGCTTTTATTTTGTCTTAAATTTTAAATTGAATGAAACAGCAAAAACAAAATTTTTACTCTAATTACATTATACGTATGTCTATGTGTGCCATGGAATGGTTTTCCCTACACATATATCACCGTACTCGTACATTGGAACCCGGCTAGTTTATTTACTATAATTTTTTTTTTTAATTTAATTAAAAAGTTTTATGGATTTTAAAATTTTTTGTGCTTAACTTTTAATCATCATTATCATTAAAATGTCGTTTTTATTCATTCTGTAATATCACAGTGATCATCGTCATCGTTGTGATGATCAAAACTGTTGAATATTTTTATACAAAGTGTTTTAGTTTCATATAAAGCAATTTGCACTAAATATGGGAGATGGGTGCTGTATTTGGAAGACACTGTGTGCACACGTTATAAAATACGGAAGACGTAATGTAGTGTAATGAAATACATTTTATACAACCACACCGCACTAAAATATAGTTTTCTTTTTTAGGGATGAGCATAAAATATTTTTATGTGCATAAAAATTATGATTATGCTTTAACCAACAGTTGCATTAAGTATAAAAAATCATAAATTTTTTATTCACAGTGTCAATAAAAAGGAAAACAAAAATTTGAAATGAGAAATAAAGTCTTAAAAATTTATTCATAATGAAATTTTTAGCTTTCGGGTTTATGATCTGCTGATATATTACGGGTTGCCCATATTGGTCGCTTTATTTTTGTATCATCAGTAAGGAACATAATTTTGTTGCGATATTGTTTTTAGTTTTATAGACATTCGTTTCTTTCGCGTATTATTATTATCATTCAATTTACGTTGATGAATAAGGTTGAGGAACTTAGAGTTAGAGATGCTTAATGTCTAGACTAAACAAAATTTTGTGTTAGTTATGGGGACATTAAATTTTATGGTAAACGACATTGTTGACTTAGCTTCATTTGCATAATATATGCATTACGTTGGTATTTGACTTTATTCTCGCAAGTGACATTTTGATCATATAGTAAAACAGTTTATCTGCCAAAATGAAGATTTTAAGTTTTACCGAAGCACCCCAAAATTTTTTTGGTACAAATTTTCTAAAAATAAAATGTAATTTTTTTATAGGGAAATGTCAATTTTGTACCAAAATTACTATTTTGTAATAAGATTTGGTGGATAAGAAACAAACAGATGGGATGATAAGTAAGACAAATAAACATTTAACTGTGATTTCAACGAAACGTATGTTGAGTATTTGTTTATTCAAAGGTTGCAAGGTGAATCCGTTGGTCACGTTGAAATTATTGAAAATTGTTGAAATCTAAAAGCTTTATCAACCTTCAAGTTCTGGCTACATATTACTTTAGCTTTCATATTAGTGCATCATTACTGGACCATATTCTAACTGGCGTTACAACTCCATCCAAGATAAGCAAGTTGATTCAACCTGATTTATGATTCCTTCAACATAATTTTATTTGCTTTTAATATTTCACTCCTAATTCCTTCCCGCAAAATTCTATATAGATCATAAGTGATACTTACTTTAGTGCTTTCTTCTTGGCGTTACATCTCATTAACGGAATTGATCGCATCAAATGAGGTTTGAATGATCAGTTTTTCTTAAGTTTACTAAAATGACGTGTTCTATTTAGAGTTTTTTAAGGTGATCAATCTATCTCCTTAGTTCAATAGACAAGTTGAAATTATAATTATAAGTAAGTAATAAGAAATGCGATAATTTTAATCTAATCTATTGTTGCTTTTATTAAAAAAAGATTAGATCCAAAACTAACGCTTATGAAATTATGAACCAACGTTCGCAACGTGGGTGGTTCACGATACACTAGCATGTTCTCAACTGTCTGTTTATGGATCGAATCAAAGTGTTTTAAATTATATTTCACCTTCCATAGGGTCAATGATATTAGGTCAGTAAGCAGACCGATAAAATGTAATCATTTTAATTGGTACTACAACTATATGGTGATTGTACGGTAATAAAAAATTCGTCATAACACGAATCAGAAATATATTCTAATTCTTCAATAATTTTGTAAAAGCTTCCTTTTAAAAATAATATGTTATACATTATGTACCAAAGGATTAATTTATCACAAACGCCAAAGCGGTAAATTTGTGAACTGAACTGCTGGTAAACCAAATCTTTGCTTTGACCGAAACATTTCACACGAAATGCCATAATTTTTACGTTTTATTTCGGGGCTTTAATTTACACGGTTATACAATCAATTGTTTTGGCTCAAATTTGCGCTTTGTTTTTGATAACTCGTTGCCATTTAGAAGGCAATTTCATTATGCTGCTTTTCCAAAACGACTAAGGGCATTTTTACACATCCAAGAGCGTTTCGGCATGGACAAAACTGATGGAAATAGCTTGGCGCCAGATCCGGACTATAATATGAGTGCATAATGACCTCCCAACCATGCTCCCGGGACTTTTGGTGGTTCAACATGGATGTGTGAGGTCTGGCGTTGCCCTGGCAGCGTCTGGTTGATTGCTGCCTTCAGTCGGTTCAATTGCTGGCAGTGGAGGTCCGAATTGAGCGTTTGGCCATTGTGTAACAGAATTTTATCCAATTCTGTTATTGACCTATCCCAATAGTACTAATTTCTCAAGAACATGATCTCAACTATTTCTAAGTAATGTGACCGTCATGTTTTGATTTTATACATTTTTAGGGTTTATTTAATTGAATGTAGCATAATTCATTCACATTAGACTATTTTATGTGCCGTGATTAAATGAACTCAAATATGTTCATGAACGTAATTTGATTATGTTCTTTATGCACATATTGAAATGCAAGTTTCTTTATACATGCAAAAATTGGAAGAGTTGCATTTGTTGTTGTGGTCAATTTACCGATAATGCAAAAATTGTACACGCGCGGTAATTGATATTCATTTTTGATTTTCCAAATTGGTTGAGAGTGAATTTTCAAGTTAAGTACAAAAAATATTATTTCCCCTCGCAACCAACTTTCTGATGAAAAATTAGAAAACCGCTTTTGGAGTTTTTTGGGTGAGACAGTGAGTGTTTAGATAGACCAACGTGTGGTCATTTTGCTATTTTTTTTATTGTAAAGTTTTTTTGTATAAAGTTGAAATTTGTTTTTTGTTGATTGTGTTAAGATTAAATAAAGTAGAGGTTGTAGAAACAATTTCTATTGTTTTTCTTGTTTTTAATTTTGTGTACGGATCTGCCGGTGTTTTGGTAAGTATTGAAATGGAAGGCGTCAGTAGAAGAAAATTGTTGACGCTAAGCGGCTATTTTCTTTCTGCTGACCTTGGTAGCATAAAACTATAAACTTTTCTAACCTATTCTACAAATAGAGCCTATAGACCAAATTAAGTTAGGTTAGGGTAAAATGTTTGTGTACACGTTTTACGATTACAGCCACAGTCGGGTTTTGCCCAAACGATGGGTTGATAGTTTGGTCCACTAGTTCGGGTCCAATGTCTCTTTTTCAATTCTTCTTCATTTCCTTTTTAAATTCGGTTTTATTCAATGCGGTAAACTAGGCTATTATCTGGGTACCCCAAAACCCACACCGCTCCCCTCCATCAGACTGAGCTGCGGGAACCAATGCCCCATGGGGTACCAGGCAGATAATGGCAATTCTGTAAAACTGGATTGCCATTAGCGGTAGCTAAAGTTTAACCTGTTTTAATTGGGCAGCAGCTCATAGTAGATGATTACTTTCTAACCCACCACACATAAAGCAAAAAATTCCTGGTCGATTTGGCCACTGTTTGATTATGATCGTTTCCACTTGACATTGTCGTATGCAACCCATTTCTCGTCGCCAATCACCATCCGTTTGCCCAACGATTCGCGGATGGAAACACCGTCCTTTTTTGCGTCAACTAATGCGGCACCCAAACATCGAGGTCCTTTTTGAAGCCAGCTTTATGCTTTGTGCACCTTTGATATCAAAATTACTGAAACGGAATCGACGAAACTAAAATTGCGCATGATTGTCTGTCACAGTGTCGAAACGGTGGATTTGTGGAATAAATTGCTGGAAAAAACGCTTGCTTCATCCAATACCTTAAAAACGATATGCATATCAGTGATACAAGTTGTAATTTATAGGTGGACTTTATAGGTGGATTTATAGGATGACTAAGGTGCTTCGGTTAAATTTGTGATATTCCTCAAAACCTTTACAATAACATGTCACCCGTGGACCTGCTTAACTAAATGCTTATTAAACATTTATTGCTTTTTCGCCATAAGTGCCACATGATCATATGAGAATCAGAAAAATTGTAACCACTTAAATTGCAAAATTCACATCATTCTTCAAAATCTTTTCAACATTTATACGACGTGTAATAAACGAAAAATTAGATACAAGGGCCAAATAGGTGGATTTCAGAGTTATAGTGGCATCGTTAAAATGTTAAAATGTTATCAGATCAAAGATCTTTCAAACGATAGGCAACATGAAATTATGGGTATAATGTAAAGCAATATCCTGGCATTGGGTACATTTTTAATGATTTTCGATGGTGGATTCAGCTCCTATGGTGTAGAGATCAAAAAGATTTTCAATCCTCCGAATTAAAAATAAAAGAAGATTGACGACAAAACTTAATTGCATAAGCCGTTCGTGAGATGTGATCGGTACAGACATCCATCCAGACATCCAGACCCATCAGAGCTCAGACAGGATCACGACCCATCGAAAAGTCTAGGCCTTGCAGACCGAAGATAATAATATCCAATAAAAACGTGACTTAAATTCAAAGCTGAATAGTCTTAATTGATGCATTCAATAACTTATTAAATTCCAAACCTTATGTAATGTGATTTAGTAGCGTCGTAATGATTCCGTCATGCAACGTTGATCAAACATTGAAGCTCAACTTGTGTCTAATTCGATCATAATTTAAAGTCATAAATCACATTATAATATTCCTAATGCCTAATGCCAAATCAATATTTTCAATTTCATAAAACATCAAACTTAATAGAAAATTATATAACTGCCCACTCATTTGGATAAACAGAGCCAGCAATAATACTAAAATTATTGTTAAATGTCTGGCAAATAGGCAATAATTGAATAATCAAATATCATGCAATTTCATAAAATAGTTTTCTAGACCCGTTAAAAATTCACATCCCTTTTCGGATCTAAACAGTCCCACAATATTACTAAAATTGATAATAATAATGCCTGGTAAATAATTTGAATGACCCTCAATTGTAAAAAAGGTATTTGGCACTAGTAAAAATTACAATTGAAATTCGCCTTATTTACGAACACTATTACAAATATTTTGATGTTGTTAAGTCGAATAGTTTGTATAAATTTTGCTATTAGATGCCATTTAAAGCTATTAGTACAACAAGAGAATTTATGTTTTATGTAATTTGTCACACATATAGCAATAATAGCTTTTGAGGAGAAATAATAGTCCAAACCTTATAAAGGGTGTTTTTTTAAGAGGTTGCCGATTTTTTTTTTGAATAAAACACATATAAAATTATGAAATGACCAAAATTTTTTTTTATTTGGTAGATAATTTTTTGGCATTTAACATTTAAACACAATTTCTGGCATATGGCTACCACGACTATTTTTCACAAATGTCATTCTGGAGGTCCAATTTTCCAGCACTTTTTCAAGCATTTGAGGGCGTATGTCAGCAATGACACGTTGAATATTGGTTTCCAAAGCGTCAATCGATTGAGGTTTATCCACATAAACCAATGACTTCACGTATCCCCACAAAAAGTAATCGAGTGGCGTCAAATCGCACGAACGCGGAGGCCAATTCACCGGACCATTTCTCGAAATAATGTTGTCGTTGAAAGTTTCTTTCAATAAGTCGATTGTTTCACGTGCTGTATGGCAAGTGGCACCATCTTGTTGAAACCACATTTCATCCATATCCATATCTTCAAGATTTGACAACAAAAACTCATTTAACATGGTTCTGTATCGATTTCCATTCACGGTAACGCGTCGTCCTTCCTCATTTTTAAAGAAATATGGACCGATGATCCCACCAGCCCATAGACCGCACCAAACAGTACATTTATCAGGATGCATTGGTAATTCTTGAACGGCGTGTGGATTATCTTTGCTCCAAATGCGACAATTTTGTTTGTTGACGTATCCATTTAACCAAAAATGCGCCTCACCACTGAAGAGAATTTTACGGTAAAAAAATGGATCTTCGTTCAATTGATTTAACGACCAATCACTGAATTCACGGCGCAAACGATGGTCGTGTGGCTTTAATTCTTGCACCAATTGAATTTTGTATGGCACCAAACCCAAATCTTTACGTAAAATTTTCCATAAAGTCGATGGACAAAGTCCAATTTGCTGAGCACGACGACGAATCGATAAATTGTCGTTTTCTTCGACACTGGCCTCAACGACAGCAATATTTTCTTCTGTACGAACTCTTCTCATTCTTGTCGGTGGCTTGGCATCCAAAAGAGTGAATGTAGACCGAAATTTGGTAATTACGTTCTTTATGGTGGTCTCTGACGGACGATTATGTGCACCATAAAATTCACGAAGTGCTCTATAAACATTTTTAATTGAACACTGATTTTGAAAATAAATTTCCACGATTTGAAAACGTTGTTCTGGAGTTAACCTATTCATAATGATTTGCCAAACAATACTGAGTAGAAATGCCACTTTGAGCTGTCAAAACAACTGTCATAAAATAAAACGACATCTATCGGAAAAACAAACCTCCTAAAAAAACACCCTTTAGTTGTTACCTCTGGGCTATAAAAATTTTGCCCTTTCAAAATGACAAAGATTTATGCTAAATTCAGACATTTGTTTGTTGTCCAAACAAAAATATTATTTTTACAAATGTCTATCAGAACACATAAATTTCCCAAATAAGGATGCAGAATGCAAAATATTCATGTTCACTATACAACTGAATTAATATGTATATCTGGTACCGTTCATTATTCTATCTAGTCTGTCCATTTTTGGCATTTTATGTGGATGCTATTCTTTTAAATATGAAATTGTTTATGTACTCTTCTCTAAAATTTCTTGTGCAAAGATAAGAAATATGTCATTCAACATTGTTTTAATTTAGTAAAGAAAAACAAATACATTTAACAAAAACATCTACTGTGCACCAAAATGATAACAATTATGACATTTTCAGAGAAAATTAAAAGTAAAAACCAAAAAATATAATTCTCATCTTCCTGCACATTTTGCCCGATTTCCAACCGAGATACATAAATGTTTTGTTATACACACCAAGCCAAAAAATTTAATTAAATATACAAGACACGAATTGAATCGTGGTTGATTAGGTGCTACATTCTTTATTACACATTATAATGGGTGACTCACAATTTGAAAATAATTTGTGGAGTCACTCGAAATTACGCAAACAATAAATCTTGTGTGACTACGGCAGCTCATTTTCCTATCATTGAAACCAAAATTCATATACGTGGCGCCATATGGAAGCAAGAAAACTCGTGTATTTCACTAATTTCAATGATTGAAAATGAACTGCACAAACGTACCGAAAACATATTTTGTAGCAGCAAATTTGAAATCAATCAATTTTTATTACACCACCGGCAATCACAAGAAAAATGAATACATGAATAGGAGCCAAAACGGCTGTAAAATTTGCTCCAATCAAATATTTAATGAAACAAAATCAATTTGGGCTGATAATGATAAATTAGGTAATCAAATAAAATGTTCTTTTCATGAATACGAATACACCATTGCTCCATATCTCATACCGCATAGTTAATTTTTCATCAATGTTTTATATGTATTGAAATAAACAAGGGTTGACACAGGGCAACTTAAAACATTGTATTTTGCGGAGCGCATATTCTTGGATTTCTAAGATTCAAAAATTCATGGCGGAAATGTTTGCCATTTTCTCTTCAATTATTGGAATTTTCTTTTCGTATTGAAACGTTTCTATTGCGGTAAAACTGTGATAGTTCATGGTTTAAATTCAGTAACCTGTCATAGCGGTAACCAATCAGGTTCCTTTCGATAAACCTTCGTTATACAAAATCCCGAAAATCAAAATAACTTATCTCTTTATAAATTCTGCGGGTAATTTAAAATCATGTGTTTTGACAATCCTGTATTTTCAAAATCCCGGTTTTGCAGTAAAAATTTAAGTAAAATTTATAAAAATTATTTTGCAGTTATTTATTTCAAAACCATTTTTAAACCAAAAAACCGATCACTAATATTTTTATCTTACCATTTTAATTGAAGTTTTATTAGAAAACTGACAGCGACGTTTCCCAAATTACCTTCTAGATTTTCGGCTATATGTCATTTCAAAACAAGCAGTATTCGAAAAAAATCGCCTTGGGAACGATAAGGCAGTCAACAAAACCTATGTTTTAGACGCAGAAAAAAAATCTGAAATTGACGGAGGCGTTTTGTTAAATTTTAAGTATGAACACGTGATCATCAATGTACACACAGAAAAATAAAAGGTTGCCACATCACTGATACGATGTTACATAGCATCCAACCGATCGGATATGCAGAAATTAACTCCGTTTGAACTTTCATTAAGTCTTCATAAAATACTTTTTAATACAATAATTTTCATCGGATTACGTACATTTTTATCCGTCGCCGGTTGAATTAAGTTGCACCATTCAGAGTTTTAATAAATATTTATGAAGAAAAGCCTATAACTATGGCTTGAGATATATAGACAATGCACAATGTAACACATGACACATTAAAAACGGCCAGTCGCAACTTTGTCACCACCAGGAATCGAACCTGGGACCCCCGAATCACAAAGCAAGCGCTCTACTTACTTTGCTATCGAGAGCGACAAAAGGCTTTTGAAAGTCTCATTACGGTTAAAAATATTTTGGTGTAGTCTCAAAGCACCGTTTACATTTTTTGAAAGATTTTTTTTGGATATTAAGTAAAAACCAGAAAGGACATTTGAATAAATTTTTAAAATTATTTATTTTCTTTATTAGTTACATCCGGAAAGTACTTTTTAATTCGGCATGGCTGGAAAATGACGTTTCGACAACTTAGATCACTTCAAACCGGTTTCATCATTTTCTTTTAGTTTGTCCATTGATTTCTGAAAATATATAAGAAAATGTAAGTGTTTACGTCTTTTATAATTTTTATCTGAATTTTACCTTTTGTAAACTGGGAATCGATGAATTACTCGTTTCGATCTCGATAAACCTGGAATGAAATTTAAAAAAAATAATTTTTATGCCATTATTAGCTAGTATCTAAAAAGTTACATGGTGTGTCAAATATAACCAAAAATGAAAAAACTACTTCACTTACCTATAGAAAATTCCAAATTATTTTGTGGACGCAGGTTGGTTTGGTGCGTCTTTTATAAAATCAAACGAAGAACTAAACTTTGATATACAAACACCAAAAATTGAACGTTTCTCCACAAAAGGTCGAACAGGAATTTTCATAATTGGAAACAAACAAGAATATTCTGGTTACCGCACTATTTCGCATTTATCGTACTCCGGTACACATTCACTTTTTACCGAATTAATTTCCATTGCAAGATAAATAAATTCACACTGAATTAAAATTTAACATGCGATCGTCAATGTGATCAAACAAAAATATTCGTTTCGGGTGTTCCGATTAGTAATGCTTCAAAATAGTTGGTGTACAATTTGAGTAGCTAAAAAAGTTTGAACGGATTCTGAAGGAGCAATTTGCCACAGTTTGCTCTGGTATGCGCTATCTTCCTCTCGCATTCGGATTTAACGGATTATTTTTTAAAACGTAAAACTTATTCGGTATTTCCTGAAACGAATTGAAATAATTTCTTGAATTGAAGATCCAACGAATAATTCCACTAAGCCATAGGTGATTCATCATCGGTTTGGTCATAAATGGCCTTTGAGATCAAGAGTCAAAGATCGCGCGTATCCTTCTACTGTTGGTAATAATACCCGCACCACTACAGGAATTATTTTCTTTTTGCGTTGCCTTGAAAATCAACGCATGGACTTTGAAGGTATTCTTTTGTGAAAAACGTATTATGTTTCCCGTTGCTTTATGTTTTACAACCCATCTTTGTATTGAGATAATTATGTTATGTTTAGTAAACAACATTTTTTTAAAATATGTAGCTTGCCGTCGGAAACCAGAATGCAACCTGCACAAGTAGCTGATGTTACGTTGAGTAACTCCTCCACAACCTTTCAACAAAAATTAATTGATAAACCTCAGGTTTGACCGAGAGTGAGTATAGAACCCATCACGTGAAAAACCACGTTTTTTAGGAAAATAATTTTTTCGTGTTTGGTATATATTGACCAATGGCGACACACTTTTGCCTCGATCCAATAGCTTTAAGGCAACACAATGGCACGGTTTTGCTATATTTTCTGGTGTATAGCCTTAGAAACTTATTAAAGAGACAACGTTACTTGTCGTACGTAACTTTAAATGTTTAAATAAGTTTGCCCATACTCAAATGAACTTATAGTCTTCTGTCTTTTAACTGAACTTATCGCGACCTTATACAATTATTTTGATTACCATAAATGTTCTACTTAATTGGACTTTTTAAAAATCCTAAGATGGGATGTTTTTAAATATCTTGGGATGGATTGATGATCATTTGAATTTTTCCTAAAAAGAACAATTTCTTTAGCTTCACGCAATTCATTTATTTGACTGTTTTTTTAAATAAATCGGTTTCGTCGCTTATTTGATAATCTCTAAAATACCAAAAATACCTAAATTTCAAATGAGAAAAAAATGGATAACTGAAAACTTTTAAATTCTGAAAACCGTGGTAGAATTCGTCATATGTAGCCTTTTCTCATTACATACAGACAAAATATTCAAACCTATTCAAATGAGATATGATCACATCGCCGGCAACAATATTGGAGACCGGCCAGAAGGCCGACAACCACATTACCGATCAGACAATTTCATCGACAAGCCCACTTAGCCGACACAACGAGATCGCCAACACTCACATCGCCAAAATAAACATCGCTGAAAGCGATAAATAATGATGATATAGCAATTCGAGAATTTGCTGATTGTAAATTTTCTTCACCGTTGCAGGTAATGTAGATGTGAGCAATATAATTATAAAGAATAGTTGCACGGCTAGAAGCATCCACATCGCGGCCAGGAAGTTTGGCCCACACAACCAGATCATCGACAACCACATCACCGATGATCACATCTTCGCAGGGACTCACAGGAAATTTGACCGACAATCAAAATTAGCAAACACCATCAGATCGCCGACAAGCGACTTCGTAGATACGCCCACTTTACCGACACCCACATCGCAAAAGTAAACATCGCCGAAAGCCAAATAAAACGTCCATTAAGTTAGCAGAACCCATACAGCAGAACATTACAAGATAGTATGAGTAATTATAGGCTAATAATAGGCTAATTAAAAATATTCAAAATTTTTGGGCTCCACCTCTTCCAACTAAAACGTTTGGTTCTGCTAGCTGTAGAAAAAGTTAGCAGAACCCATATCAAAAAATTATTTAGAAACAATTGGAAAATTATAGGTTAATTTTAGGCTTATTAAATGCCTTATTTACATTTTTTTATTCTGCTCATTCCAGAAAAAGCATAAGGCTTTATCACTTCAAAGCTAGCAGAACCCAAATCGAAAATCGGACCAAAACCGAAATTAGAACCCAAAATAAGATCAGTTTTAGATTAAATGACCTGTAGTTTGGTCAAGAACGAGCGGCGCCCAAAAATTTTTAATGGTACATTCGAATAGACCATAATGAGCCTAAAATTATTTGTTTGTTAATTGACCTTGTTTTGGGTTCCAATTTCGGTTTTGGTTCGATTTTCGAATTGGGTTCTGCTATCTTTTTAATTTTCCAATTGTTTTTAAATCATATTTTGTTATGCGTTCTGCTAACTTTTTCTAAAGCTAGCAGAACCCATCATTTTAGTTGGAAGGGGTGGAACTCAAAATTGTTTAATAGAGCATTTAATTAGCCTATTATTAGCCTATAAGTATTCATACTATCTTGTAATGTTCTGCTGTATGGATTCTGCTAGCTTAAGGGACGTCAAATAAAGAGTTTCCATCTGTTATTATTTTGTATACTAAAAACACACATAATGTTGGTTGGGATTTCAAATTTTTTTATTGAAAATAAAAGTTGCTTCATAAATTTGGTTGCCAATAAGTCGAGTATTTTACGATTTGTGTGACATGTGGCATCATCTCATATGAGGTTCTCATATGCTCTACAACGTGCAACTGGTCCAGTTTCTTCAAAACGTTCAGCAATTTGGCGAATTCCAGGTTCTGTAGGATACTCATGTTGACCGAATTCATCACGTAAGAATGTTTTTTTTACAGAACGACCATTTTCGTAATAAGTTTGGATAGCAAAAACGCGTTGTTGTGTTGTAAACGAACACATGACTAGAAATGGCATAGTGTTGACTTCATTTGACAACCAATTTTCGGGTTGCCACCGCACAATTAATATTTTTTTGGCATTTAAAAAAGCCAACAGAGTGTTCCCACTCTTTATGATGTTGATTTAAATCAATTTTGTTACTTGTAAAGAAATAGCCAGGATTTTTGATTAGAACTGTTTTGCAGTGTGAATTGATTTTTAATTGGTTAAATACCATTTGACGATTCAGAAAACATAGTTTTGCACTGTGCTAATCAAAAAACAGATAACTTGTTTTCGAGTTGCTTCCAAATTGCTACACTTTCTTCAGTATTACATGTGCCACTCTCTATTTTATCTAGATCAACATCATTAGTATTAAATAGTTGAAACATTTCTACTACTAGTTCTCTTATTATTGGAATATTTTACACAATTGACTATATTTCTTTATCAGTATTTACGCTGTGTTCGTCGCATATGCTCATTATCACGGGCCAATCTGATGTGTCTAATCCCAAAGTTTCGTTAAACATGTTTCAACGAACTGCACTCCTCAAAGAAAACTTCTTATATATGAGTCAACTTTTAGTGTAAATTTATAATTTTGCCATCTGATTTTTATAATTTTACCACCTGATTTAAATCAGTTTAAATCATACAGCGCCGACACCCACATCGCCAACACAAACAACACTGACAACCAATTTTAACCGACCATCGCACATAACACATACATCACCGCTTTAATTTTTATCCTTTTTAGACTTAGAGATCCCAAAACCCTAAGCGACTAAGTGGATTTGTCGGCCTAAATTCCAGTTGCCGATGTGGATGCTTCTAATTGTAGAACAATTCCTAATAATTATATTGTTCTTATCAAAATTTAAGTTACTGCTAAGATGAAGTTGTATTGCTCACATCTACATTAGCTACAACTCCAAATCAAACTTACACTTTGCTTATTCACGAACTGCTGTTTCAACATCATATGAGGCTTTCGGCGATGTTTATTTTGGTGGGGTTGGGTGTCGGCGAGAACGGTGTATCGCCATATTGGTTTGTTTTCGATCTCGTGTATAGTGTGATATTTATAATTGACGGTAAACATTCCTGTAGGCTAAATGGTTGTCGGTGATGTGGGTATTTGCAATGTGCGTGTCGGCGATGTGGGTGCCGGCGATGTGGATGTCGACGATTGGGATGTCGGCCTTGCGGGTGTCGCTGTTGTGGACGTCTGCGAAGTGGATGTCGGCGAGTTGGTTTTGTGGGCAGTATGGCTTGTCGGCGATCTGGTGTTTCCGATAGTAGACTTCTCAAAATTTGTGTCGGCGATATTGTAGTCAGCGAAATGGGCGGATTCCATTTAAACGTATGAACGAAAATCCGCGAACATTTCTGAAAGACGCGTTATGACGATAAACTTGCGTCTTTAGACAAGTAAAAATCGTCATATTATGATACTGTTCATCACACACATAGAATTTTGACTGAGCTATACTACATGGTAGTGAGACGCATGGTATATCATAATTTTTAACATAACTGAACCCCTACCCATTCAGCGTACTAGAATGATCTGTAAAATGCCACCAATAAAGATTCAGAAACGTTTCTGAGGTTTGAGTTAAAAGCAATTCTAAATGTGTCTCAATTTCAGTACAAGGCAAATAGAATTGGGAATTTTTAAATTGAACAGTGTAAATTGTTGATATTATTTCTGACATGAATGATGACAGTTAACATTAATTCCCCCCGTTTTAACTTCAACAATATTATTATTTTCGTTTATTTGATTGACATGCAGTATGCAGAAACGAACTACGAATGATAATTTTAATGTCTCCGTTTAAACATGTTAAGAATCTGTGAAATTCCTTTTAATGCTCTGGGATGTGCCGGAATCCCGTTGTGGCTAGAAATCTCAGTTGTCAACATTTTTTGTGTGTTTATTAATAACAACGCGTATAATGGTTCTGATAACAGATTACTAACAAATACGTAAATTGTGCTCGCAATATAAAACAAACTACTGAAACATATTTAAAATAAATTTTTATCAAATTTTTTTTTATCATTTACATAAAATGTTTTTTTTTTGTTTAAATAATTAATTATTATGTATCTCTTATCACAAAAATTAAAACTATATGAATAATAGAAAAAAAAAATTAAATATTAAAAACTAAATATAAAAAATTTATTAAATTTATTCAAACGCAAAGCAAGAAAAATAAATAAATTATTCGAAATAAATGTTACCCTAATTACATTAAATAACTATTTATTCCAATATATAACAACACTAATTATGTGATAACAAAACTATTAAATGCAAAATCGTATTTTAATGTAACTAGCTGCTAACGTAATAACAGTGATTCCGATTGCGCCACCAATTAATACAGCAGTAAAATTGTTTCCAATTGTATTTAACAAGGTAGGAACAACATCGACTTCAACTTTTCCATTTTCATCTGTTTTAATCACGACGTTTTGTGGTATATAGCAGAGATAATCGCCGCATTCATAGTTTGGACCATAATCTTTACAAGCACTACATGTAGCAGCACCAGCTCTATAAATTAAACTCTCTCTTGCCTTTAGATATTTGTTGTAAAGACATATCAATCCAACTTTACTACCACTCGACGACCTAAATGTGCCTGCCGCGCAACCAATTTTATCAACTTCGTCGTGAATCATGTATGCCAAATTTACATATTCATTATTGAACAGATACTTGTTTGCTTTTAGCGATAATTTATCGATTTCTACTTCCATTTTCCAATCATCTAATATAATCTCCATAACATTTATTGGATTGTTTCCAGGTGACAGATTCCTGGTTCCGAAATTTGCAAATAACTTTTCTTTGTTCGAGTTCAAATAACAATAAGCAATGTCACTATCCGTTGTGCAATTTTTAAGTAGTAACTCAGCCAAATATTGTAATTCTTCATCCCAGAACACTTTTTTCATTTTTGTTGCATTTTTAAAATTCGAATAACGTGCGTATGAGAATCTGCGTCGTAAATGATTGTGCGATTCAACAATCTTCGAAATTTCGTTAGCGATATTCTCGATCTTCATGAATTTACAATTTTCAGATGTTGTTTCATCACAACCAATAAGTATTTTTTCTTGGTTGATGCAAAGTTCGTCGGATCGAAGGTCACAATATTTCACATCACTGAATTTTTCCTCAAGCGTTTTAACGACAGTTATCGTGGGTTCTTTAGTGGTGGCGTTCGATGCTGTAACTTCATCTTGATATGATATCCCAATTGAAATTAGTACAATAGTAAAAAATATTAAAAAATCCATTTTTGAAACTGAATTGTTAATGCAATTTACAACACAACTATCAAATGATTACTAACCGTGATCTATGTAAAAATTGGAGTTATCTTTCTATATTGTGATCCATGAATCATCGGCTGAATGCGATTAAATGTAATGATCATATACGGTAAAAATTATCATCACTCATTCAAATTTATTGAATGTTGTTTTCATCAAATTGATAAGGAAATACATTGCTGTAGTAAATTTTTAAATAATTATAAAATGCTTGCTAATACGATTGCATATCGTTATATATATATATATATATATATATATATATATATATATATATATATATATATATATATATATATATATATATATATATATATATATATATATATATATATATATATATATATATATATATATATATACAGGGTGACTCCTAAATAAGTACAATAAATTCGGGAGATGATGGCGGACAGTAATTTGAGCAAAAAAATTATATGACACCACATATCGTAGATGTAACCATTATATAGATAATCAAGGTTCTACTGTAAAATTAGTTACTCTGAATTTCACTCATAACTTAAAAATGATTACTCACAAATTTCTAAAATAAACTAAGAAAACGCAAATTAATTAGTTTATCGAAAACAGTGATAACGTGATCTTTGTTGCATATTTTCAATGATCAAAACACTCTGGTTCATCGATCGGCGTGTAAAAAATTCTTTCAAATACATTTAAATAATAAATTCGTTCAAATTCACAAACAACCAGCATTCGTGCATTACGATTACAACAAACACAAGGAGAAACCGCAGCAAGAAGCGAACTAGCTAGAAAACGAACCTCAAGGTTTTACAAATTTAAGAAGTGGAGTAGCCGTACATAATAATAATCTAATAATATTTCTACGTCTCACATTGGACTATGACCCAAAAATTGATTACGATTCACATCACAATATTGATATTGGTAATAGGAATCATGTGTGCACATTTGAAAGCATTGGAATACATAAAGGAAGCAGGTTGTGTTGCGTAAATGGTACAGTAAAATTGCCAGGATTAAATCAATCATCAGAATTATTATTAACATTGGAATCTGGAACGACGCTGCAATCAAAGCATTGTCTTAACAATATTCGAAAGCACAACACTTGCTTCAAAATGACCATTCGGTGCAGACAATATAATTACTGATCACTTCCTGATGAACAATACAAGTTTATACAGACATATTTTGTTGACAGTTCTGATAATGCAGCCAACACTAGAGGTGCAATTACTTCGGGAATACGCCATGACATTGTACAGTCATTACAAAACTTATTCCATCAGGATAATGAGGTGATTATTTACGGCTGCAATAGTCGAAATGACATCCGACAATCATAAAATAGTCATTACAGCTGATAAAATACCAGTCGGTGAGAAATGAAGTAGCCATAGTCATTGTTGATGATGCAACTTGGCTCTAAACCCAAATTAACTAGTGGAGTGCAAAATTTTTTAATGGGGCATTTGATTAGGTCATAATGAGCCTAAAATTATTTGTATGTTAATTGATCTTGTTTTGGGTTCTAATTTCGGTTTTGGTCCAATTTTCGATTTGGATTCTGCTAGCTTTAGATTAAATGACCTGAAGTTTGGTCCAGAACTAGTGAAGCCCAAAATTTTTTAATGGGACATTTGATTAGGCCATAATGAGCCTAAAATTATTTGTATTTTAATTGATCTTGCTTTGGGTTCTAATTTCGGTTTTGGCCAATTTTCATTTTGGGTTCTGCTAGCTTTAGATTAAATGACCTGAAGTTTGGTCAAGAACTAGTGGAGCCCAAAATTTTTTAATGGGACATTTGATTAGGCCATAATGAGCCTAAAATTATTTGTATGTTAATTGATCTTGTTTTGGGTTCTAATTTAGTTTTTGGTCCGATTTTCGATTTGGGTTCTGCTAGCTTTAGATTAAATGATCTGAAGTTTGGTCAAGAACTAGTGGAGCCCAAAATTTGTTAATGGGACATTTGATTAGGCCATAATGAGCCTACAATTATTTGTATGTTAATTGATCTTGTTTTGTTTTGTAATTTCGGTTTTGGTCCAATTTTCGATTTGGATTCCGCTAGCTTTAGATTAAGTGACCTGAAGTTTGGTCAATTAGGCCATAATGAGCCTAAAATTATTTGTATGTTAATTGATCTTGGTTTGGGTTCTAATTTCGGTTTTGGTCCGATTTTCGATTTGGGCTCTGCTAGCTTTAGATTAAATTACCTGAAGTTTGGTCAAGAACTAGTGGAGCCCAACATTTTTTAATGAAGCTTTTGATTAGGCCATAATGAGCCTAAAATTATTTGTATGTTAATTGATCTTGTCTTGAGTGCTAATTTTGGTTTGGTCCGATTTTCGATTTGGGTTCTGCTAGCTTTAGATTAAATGGCCTGAAGTTTGGTCAAGAACTAGTGGAGCCCAAAAGTTTTTAATGGGACATTTGATTAGGCCATTATGAGCCTAAAATTATTTGTATGTTAATTGATCTCGTTTTGGGTTCCAATTTCGGTTTTGGTTCGATTTTCGTTTTGGGTTCTGCTAGCTCTGAAATGATAAAGCCTTATGCTTTTTCTAGAATGAGCAGAATAATAAAATTTACATAGGGCATTTAATTAGACCAAATTTAACCTTTAGTTTTCCAATTGTTTTTAAAATATTTTTTGATATGGGTTCTGCTAACTTTTTCAAAAGGTAGCAGAACCCATCGTTTTTGTTGGAAGGGGTGGAGTCCAAATTTTTTTAGTAGAGCATTTGCTTAGCCTATTAGTAGCCTATAATTATTCATACTATCTTGTAATGTTCTGCTGTATGGGTTCTGCTAGCTTAAGGGAAGTAATCGACACCTACTCCGCGGCCAGTGGAGATATAGAGAAATATTTTTGTTGTGTTTTTCTCTTTTTGTTTTGTGCAATTATTGCGTGGTAAGAGTGAGCGAGGAAGTGACGCGCACGAAAATACTAAAACAAAAAAGTGCCAACAGAAAAATATTTTTCTAGTTGGTTTTTGGTGTGAGAATTTTTTTTGGTTAGTCTAGTTTGGAATTTTGGAGTAGAACCAGTCAGGTTTTAAATTTTTATAAGTCGGAAAAAGATATACATATTAATTTATTGTAGATTAAAATTTATTCAAGACCAGCGATAAATTATTATCTCTCGCTCTTTCTCTCTCTCTCCTTCCTTCCTCCTTTTCTTGGTGGTGAACATTAGTTAATAAAAAAAGCAGGGCGTTTCCAGGCATTCGGTCTTATTTTATTTTTCATTCATCGGCTTTAGTAGTGTTTCGTTAATATCACTTTTTCGACTTTCGACTTAGTTTATGTGTCAATTTTCAGGAATCAATAAACATTATATTCCGCGTAAATCATTATGTGTTCTATACCGCGATTGCAACCACTTGATATAATTTTGAACATTTCGATAAACGTATCACGAAAAACTTATTTCGTAATAAATAGAGTCGAATAATCTAGTAGTCTTAGAAATCGTAGAAAAGAAATTGAGTAATGTTTTATTCGAGCAAGCTGAGAACACATTAGAAAATGTGTAATTTTGGGGTGCAATAGACTGCCGTTTTCCTCATAAAAATGAGATATAACCTACATCGATAGTCGAAAATAGTAAAAAAAATAATAAAATAAAATAAATTATTAAATTTCTTTCGGTTTGGTATGATGGGAGGGGGTCGCATTCCGTTCCGGTTCCATAGTTGCAGGCTGGGCTTGCCACTCCCTGGAATTATTTACTTATTTAGTAGCGCGACTTTTGAATCGATCGTATTTTTTATATTTTACATGTTTGTAGCAGAACAGCTGATCATCACAATATTGATGTGATATTGTTTGTAAATATTTAAAAATTATATAAAATAAAATTGGGATCAAACTAATAATAACATAATGGATTTAAAAAAAGTGTTTTAATTCACAGTTATGTGTGGTTTTGTGTTATATATTTTTCAGGTTGGAAAATTTATGTTGTGCAAAATGTTGTCCGTGTTGCGCGGCAACAATATGGGACTTTTGGCTTCCGGAGAACAAAATTTTTCATTGAAGTTCCGTGCAACAACTGTTGGAGTTATTGGTTGTTATTTATATGACCGAACCGAGGGGCCAATCATTTGGCATTTTTGTACTTTAATACAAGCCACGGCCATTCTAAAAAACCTGGGACTGTAGAATAAAAAATTTCTATGAAATGTCGTGCAACAGTTGTTGCAGTTATTGCTTGTTATTCATATGAACGAACATAGGGGCTGATCATTAAGAATTTTAGTATTAAAGTACACACCATGGCCACCATAAAAAACATTTATATATATGAGACTTTGATTTCTGTAGAACTAAATTTTTCATGAAAGTTCTGTGCAACAATTGTTGCAGTTATTGTTTGTCATTTATATGACTAAACCCAGGGACCGACCATTTGGCATTTTTGTATTAAAGCAGAGGCCAAGGCCATCTTAAAAAATCATGTCTATACGTAGTATATATGCGACTTTTGACTTCTGCAGAATAAAATTGTTCATTGAAGTTTCATGCAACAATATGAAATTTATCTTTAATCATTTAATTAAAAGTTCAACCTAACTAAAAGCTACCAAAACATGTTTTTATATCAATAGCGCTATTCTGTTAAATATCCAAAAAAGATTTAGCTGATTTAGTGTCTATGGCACGTCTATTAACTTATTTTATGGTCACGATTTTTAAGTTGCGTAACATATTCGAGTAACTCTGGTATGTTGTTAACTTGTATAACAGAATTAATTCAACCATAGCTTGTTGTATATTTAAACAATAACCAAAGAAAATGTTGTATTAATTGAAGGGTATGCTTTAACATAAGAATGCTGCGAAAGATCGGATTACTCTTATTTTAGTAGTTGTTATTCTTATTATGAAAATAATTAAAAGAAATAAGTGGTTTTCCACATTTTTATTTATCTGCCTTTGTAATATACTATGACGTTGTTTGTGATAGAAGAATCATAAAATTGTATAAGTACATTAGTTGGGTTGTATTTTCAATTATATATTTCGATATCATTATGAGTATTTAAGTATTTTGTATTATGCTTCTTTTATACGTACGTAAGTATAACAACAAACAAGTTGACGACAACGACTTATTAATAAAAAATTGTAATAATAAAATTGTTAAATAAGGCAAACATAACTTTATATTTTTCTGTTGTATGTACGAATATGTACAATAAAAAAATATCTGCATACATATTTTCGTTTGCAATGTTTTCCTTTGTTAACAAGTTGAAATACGCAAAGCTAAAATGAAAATCTAGAAAGCTCACCAGGATTTCATTCTTTATGCTTTCCTTGTATTTTTTAAACAACCCAACTTTAAATTGTAATATAACATAAAACTATACACAATAATAAAATTTGTCTGATGTCTTACAATATATTCGATGTATTTTGCGCTAAATTGGAAAAACATATTTTCAATATAATGTATAATAGGAATTTTACTTTGCTTTTTTATGATTGTGATTTAATGCATTGAAAGCAATATTTTTTTTTATTTGAGCGGAGGAAGATAAATTTCGTTCTCTTCTGGGTGATGAAAATTTAATAAATAAAAATACAAAAAATTATGTAACATTTTTTATATAAGCTAAAAGCAATTATTTCTACAGATACGAAGCTTTTTCTTCATTTAATGGATTTGCATATTAATATTTTTTTAAAATTTGCTTACAGCGTTTTTTAATGGTGTAACATTTAAGAAATGCACATATACATGTATGTATATTTTAGCCATAAACTCATCGTACATAAAAAAAATGTTTTGCGGCTTTCGTTATCGATAAAATTATAAATTTAGTTTCAGCAACAATGTATCAGCAACTAAAAATACACAACATAATATTCATGTTGATAATTTTACTATTTGCATCGATCCAGTATAAACCTAAAATAAAATCTAGCTCCTACTATGCGGAATTTCAAAGTATACTTGAATGCACCAGTTCAACATGAATCCTTAAATTTTATCACATAATTTTAATTTTTGACAATTTTTTTGTAGAAAATCTTATTGCATTTTGACTTGTAAAGATGCGGCATCTTTTGGTTTGATTTTGAAATAGCGGTTGTTTCGCAATCCATAACTCTAATGTCATCTGCCAAGTAACAGAAATTCATTCTCAATGAATGAAATGAGACGACATATGCTTGACCATTGGGGAATATTGGAAACTTATTTCCAAAGTATTGAGACAGTAGCCGAACTTGTCGAAAATTGCATACAAATAAAAACAAATAATGATTAGTTAGGTCTAAATTTATTTTTATTTTTATTACTTGAGCGTTCCGAACCCTTTTAGTTCCATTATCAAAAGAATTATAAATCATTTTGTCACAAAATTTCTTCAAAATTGAGCCTACTGAGTTAAATGCATCCAGAAAAATATGAGGTTTGTCTTTAGGGATTGCCGTGATTGCCGATGATATTGTACATCTACATACCTGAAAATAAAACAAAGGTTGAAGAAAATTGAAAGAATTTAGTTCTATATTTACCAAATATTTCATCGTTAAATTTGAAATTATGGAACTAATAGGAGGGCCCATATTTGTATTAGCTTTTAAAAACCAGTTTGTCTGTTTGACGTAACTTTAAGTACGATTTTCATTTGGAGTTAGTTTATTCGAATTTGAATTATATTTAAAGTCAGTCGTTCAGCCCGTTCAGTGGAAAATATTGCTGCTGCAGCTGAAAGTGTGCGTGAACATCTGGGCACTTCAACCCGCCACCGTTCACATGAGTTGAACATGATAATAGGATTTTGCGAATAATTTTACACAATGGCCTGGGTATGAAGGCCTAAAAATTGCTGCATTTGGGCCACAAAGAATCTACACGTGACAATTGAGAAACCAATACACCCAAAACATTAGTGTCTATTTGGTGTAATAGGGTCCAAAGACATCATGGCTCTATGACTTTTCTTCGAAATTGGCCAAGGAGCCGCGCTAACAGTCAATGGCGATCATATTCACCAGTACTACCACTATTATAGATCGTGCATTGACTAATCAATTCGGGTTAGTATAGAGTTTTGCATTGGAAGATGTAACATTCTCTGACCACAGAGTAATTCAATTAGTCTTCGATGTACAAGCTGGAGAATCTAAACAGGCACAATTATTTAAAATATTACATTATAATTTGGCTGGGAAAAGTCGTTTTTGGCAAAAAATAGAAACCGTCGAAACTCTGGACGATCTCGTAAGTGGGCTCGAGAATGTCGTAAAGGATTGCAAGCGTGACACTCGACGTGTAGGTCTGAAACAACCGTGGATGACCTTAGATAACTAGGGATATCAAAACTAGGGAAAAATTATTTAAACTAACTGTAAAATACCCTGAGTGTGGACATTTAAAAGTTAAGTTAAACCTAATAAAATCCTTGATTGTAGAGTACGGAAAGCTAAAAGAGATTTTTACGTAGGTTGATTAGAAAATTGTAATGGGGGTTCCAAACAATTTTGGGATCGATTAAAGTTGGCCATTTATAATAAAAACTATTTCGGTAAAGTTAAATGGCTCAGTTAGCGAGGACCCAAGGGAAGTTGTCAATGCATTCAATGCTTATTTCCTACATGCATGCGATTTTCCGTGGCCAAATGTAGTCGTAATTATGCCAGAATATTATATAGATTTTAAATTTGATATAACCAATGTGAGTGAATAGGAAGTTAGTCGAGTCATTCAATGTTTGAAAACAGCTGCAGCCACGGGGCGGGACGGCATATCAGGCAAGTTCCTTCAATTTGTTCAAGAGAGCACTAACTATAGCTTCATTAACAATTCGTTACTTGAAGGCAAGTAGTTCCGGAAAAACTAAAAATGGCAAGAGTTGTACCGGTGTTTCAGGGTGGGGATGCACTAGAGCCAACCAACTATTCACCAATATCTAATTTAGGCTCAGTCTCAAAAGTATTCGAAAGAATAGTGAATAACCGGTGAATGCAATTTTTGAAGGCGAATAATATTTTAGCAAGAGAGCAGTATGGGTTTACGGAATGTTCTAGTACACAAGCAGCATGCCTTACAAGTTTCATTTCGGAAAATTTTGACAAGAAATATTGCTCGCCAAACTTTAGGGACTGAAGTTTGAGCCGATGCATTTGTCGTGGTTCCGATCATATCTTAAAGCTCGCCCTCAGGTTGTAGTTGTTAACCAAACAGAAAGCGATATGATGTGTCTCGCAAGGGGTGTACCACAAGGATCCATTCTCCGGGATCCGATCCATTCTCTGGGCCGGTCCTTTTTAACATTTACATTAACGACATATGTAGACAAAACTTGAAGGACACATTTCAGCTATATGCTCATGATGCTGTTATAAAGTATGAAAATACAAATCCTAAAGATCTTTATGAAGATATGCAGATGAATTTGACGTTGCTAAACCTGTGGCTCAATGAAAACAAACTTCAATTAAATGCAAAAAGGACTAAGTAAATGATATTTATAAATAAAAAACTATCAGAGGAAGTTTTAAGAGAGTACATGATGTGGGAATTCAGATAGAACGTACGGATCAATTTAAGTACCTGGGTCTACTGATAGATGAAAAATTGAAATGGAGCGACCATATCGATATGGTTAAGGATAAAATACGACCATTTTTATTCTCGATCAAAAAATTGAAGCATATTTTACCGCAAAGTTCCTTGTTACTAATCTACAATTCCTTTATCTTACCACAATTAATATATTTAAACCCAGTGTGGAGTGGGTGCGCTGGTTTCCGTTGTGATGAGATCGCAATTCTACAAAAAAAATTAAATCTATTTAATTTTTAACTTCTCTTTTTTTATAAAGTATATATTTTAAAATTATAAAACATAAAACAGTGCGCTGCTTAGTTAAGTATGTTACCTACAACACTAAGTGTTTGGTAACCAAATTAATGAATGTATCTAATTTTTAAGCAAATAAAGTAAATAAAAACAGATACAATCGACGTTTGCGCCTTATCTTTCGAAAATCGCATTATCAGCCGAAATGACGATGCCAACTGACTGCTTAGGAGCTGCGATTTGGCTCCGTTGAACAACTATTTGTGGGAAGCCGTCATGGAAAATATTATGCTAATCATCCAGAGATGATTGAGGCTCTGAAAGATGTAATCCAAGTGACTATTGGTGAAATAGAGGCTCGAAAGATTAGAATTTTACTGAAAAAATTGTTCGACAGAATGGGGCACGACAGATCCAGCCGAGCCAGTCATTTAAATGAAGTGGTATTCCATTATTAATCGGAAGGTGTACTCTCGAAAATAAAGTACTAATCATTTGAAAATATTTATTGCATTTAACATACACTTTTAAAACCAGCTACCACATAAGTTGCTGGACCCTGTAAGTATTATGGTGGATGAGTCGCCATAAGAGAATATTAACGTGTTTATATACGGAAATAAATTGCCGTAAGTCGCGCATCATGTAGGGATCACCTCTATAACATCTGCTTTCATAATATTATTATTTTTAAAACGTGTCGTTCACAACGTTATAAATATTTCGTTTTATTATATTTTTAATTAATATTTATTTTATTATAATATTAACAATTTCGCCATATCTCAACATTGCGTGTGGTATTCTATCGTAGGCGGTACTGATATTGACTTTGCTTATGATGAAGACGTACAACGTTCCCCATCAGCAACTCTTGTGCAACTAAACAAATAGTGAGGTAAATATTTTGTGTCCAATACCCAATTTTATATTACCTGTACGATGTACATAGATCTCAAAAACACCACTCTTGATTTCTAAAGTGAACAATTAAATCGTACTTTTCATAAAACTCTCTTACATAATCAAAATTCGATTTTCATGCTTAAATTGCAGGAAACCCACCCATGTTAATAATTCAATCTTGAAATTTATTACAATCTTTAATTCTTAGACATTCTTTGTAAATGCTAAACTAGCCAACATAAGTGCAAAAATTTAAAAATCTGCTATGGAAGTTGTCACTTGAAGTACACAGATTTCTATCAAATTTCGAAAGGATTTCCCAACTAATAGAAAAAGTGTAGGTATTAAGTTTCATTCCGAATAGTCCGAATCCGCCTGGACTTTGTAGATGCTGAAATTCTATGAAATAAAGTTTCTCTAAACTCGTTTCAAAATTTCAGTTCGCTTTTCGTAAATGTTATATATTTTTCTAAATATTTGAAAACAACGAAAAGTTTCCTATTGACGCTGCTACTTCCGGTGGATCGATTTCGAACAAAAATCACTGGGAGCTTCCGATTTATGGAAAAAACTTAAAAATTCAGTTTCACCTTGATCAATCATTCAAGTTGAGTACATATGTACATATGTAGAGGTAGGTGTTTTCGAAACACCACAATTACTTTCTAAATCGAAAAATTGAAACTACCTTATGATACAAACTGTGTTTATAAAAATCGATGTTCGAATTTCGGAAAATTAACAAGGTCAACCCTTGTTGAAAATTAAATCTTCATTGCAAAAATTGAAAAAAACCCTCGGAAGGTACCGCTTCCGGTTCACAGATGTCTACCATATTTTCCATGGATTTGCCAGCCCGGCTTATAAAAAAAGCTTTAGTATGACGTTTAATTTCGAATAAACAATTAGCCTGGACTGAGGGATGCCAAATTTTGGTGAAATAAAGTTGTTGATCAAAACTCTTCATTTCCGGTAAAATTAAAGAAAATATTCTAAACAAATTTTGTTTGATACTAATCAACATTTGTTTGTTTAATACTTCTTTCGTAAATGCAATACACGAAAAAGCTCCTATGACAGCTGCCACTTCCGGTAAACCATCCTGATTAGTAATACCGACCGGGCGGTAGGAAATCAACAAAATTTGGTATGCACAACGCCAGACACACGAGGTGGTCAAAATTGTCCATGACTACTATACAAAAACACAGATTTTGTAAACAAATTTTAATTTTTGATTAAATCTTGAAAAAAGATTTGAACAGATCTGGCGAATGATAACTATGCAAAAATCTCGATGCCAAAATTGTTCATGATTATTTTACTACGTGAAAGAAATTAATAAACAGATTTTGGTAAAAAATCGTCATTTCCGCTTATTTTTCAAAATATTTGCAAAAACGAGAAAGCTCGTATGAAAGGTATCACTTCGGTGCGATGATTTTAACCACAATTAACTCTCCCAAATTTTGGAAAAAGGTTAAGTATGAGGTTTCATCCTGATCAATCAATTCGTCCGGAGCCGAATATTCGTTGAAAAAAGGTTTTTGGAGAAGCTCAAATATGAAGTTTCATCGCAATCAACAATCCATCACACATTGGAAGATCAAAGTCGGTTTTTATCGAAATTGGTCCACCGGAAGTAACAAATTCCATAGTAGGTTTTTCGTTTTTCCATCGGAAAATATTTTGAAAAGTATAGTTAGAAACCACAAAAAACTTTTCAGCCAACAAAACAGATCCTTAAATTCAGTATAAACGATAAAATCAGGAAAGTAATAACAAGAAGATGAATTTCCAACATGTCTACGAAACAAACAGAAACGGGTTACTTTACACCACCAAGTTCAGCATCTTAACAATTTGCAGACATTAATAAAAACATACGAAACAATTAACAAACAATTACTTAATTCTGAAATTAAATTGTGGGTTCAACACGGGCATTATTTCATCATCTATGAATCTGGTTAAGCTAGATGGTACATTATCAAAAAGTCTCACATTAAGGATTATAATTTTCTAATAGGCAATTAATGCGAATATGACAAAAATATGCATGACCTACACAAAATGAGATTGAGCAAAAAATTTGACAATATCAGCGTTAATTATTACAATGAGACTATTAAAGAATTTAATTTTCCTAGCTTTTCCCTATTATCGTTGAAAATCTGATTAACATGAAAATATTGCAACAAAAAATCACAAACGTGAATTAGTTGCTTCAACAATGATGAAATATATGAAAAATATTAAAAATAACAACGATAAAAACCACCACACCAAGTTTTTAGTCAAAGCTAATGCAAATCTAAATCGCATTTTGAAACGTAATAAAGAAATTATCGTGGTTGAAAGTGAGAAAAGCAAGAAGACCGTAATCATGATGAGATCTGAATACGTAGAAAAATGAAAAACTTTATTAAGTGACAGTCACGCATATAAAATACTCAGAATAAAGACCCGACTACCAGAGTAACTAATAAGTTAAATTACGAAATTGACAGTAAATAATACCACAGCACTAAGAATCCATAAATTACCGAACATTCATAAACCGGGATATCCACTCAGACCCATATGTGTTAGCCAAATACCTATGTCAAATACTAAAATCTCAATTAGATATACTTGTATAGATATCACATTCAAACACTTATGAACTAAAGACATAGTTGATGACATAACACTTCAGTCCAACGATATTTTAGTTTCGTTCGATGTCTCTGCAATCCCAACCAAAAAAGCGATTGATGAAGTTGGAAGAGTGAGGCGAGAGCTTTAATTTAATATTGAACTGGATTAAGAAATATAAACAAAAACTTTGTCTCGCCATGGGTAACGCCCCTATCACCCGATCTGGCTGAATTGTGGTGGAAACCACAACAGTAGAACATCAACACACACCAAGAAAAAAATACGTGGATGATATTGTTCTTGCGAGGTACATTTTAATGTGTTCACTCCTTTATCAAACGCATTATGATCGTGTCTTAAATTATATCTCCTCTCATCGTATTAATATGAAATTCAACTTGGCTGTAGCATTCGTCTGCAAGGTACTTTCACTTTCGGATAATGAATTTTACAATGACAACATCATCACAATAGCCAATATGCTTCAAAGCGATTGCTAATGCAAGGCATCTCAATACATATTAAATCTGCAAAACAATGTTAGGTGCAATACGGGTAATAAAGCGGACAATACATTACTAAAATTGCGAACCCTATCGAAAGTCAGAATGTTAAAATTTACCAGACTAAAATATAAAATACCACTACTTTCTCTATTTAAACTTGTATAAAACGGAATTTTTTAATTTTTTTACTCAACAACAAAATATCCATCCTATATTATTCCATTTAATTGTTGTTTTGTACTCTACATTGAATTCTACCATACGGCTGGTACTTTTCGACTGGCTACAGGTAGTCCGTACCATATAGGTTATTCAAAACATAAAGAATCATTTCCGACAAATCATGTTTCTAGAAAAAGGACACGATTTTCTCATAATCTTATATGGGCCAATATATAACTTGGCCATTTGCGTTAATACTACCATTTGGCTAGTACTGCTCTCTTAGTCATTGAAAGTCCTTACTAATACCAACTCAAAACAGTACCAAACACAATCTTACATAAACAAAATAAACAATTATTACCTTTAAATCGTATTACTTAGAAAATCTATTTATAATCATTTATTCATACGTACAGTACAAAAACAACAATTAAATGGAATCTGGGATGAATATTTTGTTGTTGAGTAAACATTTTAAACATAAATTCCGTCTTATACAGTTTAAATAGAAAAAACTGGGATGAGATGAAATAGTATTGTTTGAGGAAATTTTATTTTTCTTCTGAGATGAAAAGTGGGCTAACTTCATATGCTTCATAATGTGGTGTACGAAATTCCCTGTCAATATGATAAAGTATATGGTAAGTTGGTCAAACAGGTAACAAATTAAGGACCTTTCTCCTAAACCACCATATAAGGTGTTATAGCCGTGATACTGCATTTTCAGATCATTGCTTATATAAAGACCATAATTTCAACTTCGATGAAATTGAAAAATTGCATAAAGAACAAAATAAATATACAACAGAATTAATTTAGAATAAGCCGAAATTACATTAAATTTAAGAAGAAACGTAAACTTTAAAACAGATTCGAAAACCTTTGTGACGATTACAAAAAAATTATCAGGATTTACAACAATTAACGATAAAATGTTAAAAATTCAAGTAATTGCCGACTAAATAACTCCATATTACCTAGTAATTCCAATCCAACAAACTTGGGTTTGCAACCTTCATTTTAGAATAAGCCAAATTGTTCATTACAACTAATTTGTACCGTAATACTTAACTAGGTTAAATAATAAGAGTCGCTCAATCAAATCGTTTTGAATGTATATTTTAAGAGGCTTGTTGCCTAACTATGCAATTTATTATTTATTCATATATGGTTATTATTACGTATGTGCAAGTAGAAACTCGGCTCTGCAATTGGTTCTGTTCTATTTTGAATATATGTAGCTACGTCATTGCTGTTTTTATTACATAAGTTTCAGTCAGTGTGCATCAATTTTGAAACATGGATGTCGATAAGCAACATTTGCGTCATTGCATTCTATTCTGTTTTTAAAAGAAAAAAAAATGTTGCCTGAGCTATAGAATTGATCAATTCGACTTTGAGAAAACATTCTGTGAGTCATTCAACAGTCAAAAAGTGGTTTGCAAGATTTCGTGATAGCAATTTTCGTGGACGATCCACGTCCAGGTACAGTAAAACAATTCGATAACGAAAAGCTTAAAGTCTTACTGGATGAAAATTCGTGTCAAACTCAAAAAGACCTTGCAGAAAAGTTAGGAGTTACTTACCAAGCAATATCACTTCGATTACATGCAATGAAAAAAATACAGAAGGAAATTACTCAGGAAAATGGGTTCCTCATAAACTGACCAAAGAAAATATAATTCGAGTTGACATCTGCATGAATTTGCTTTCTCGATACAAAAGATTTTTTGCATAAAAACATTACTGGTGATGAAAAACGGATTTTGTATGATAATCCTAAATACAGAAAACCTTGGGTTGATCCACGCCAGCCATCAGCACCAGTTGCAAAAATGAATATTCATGCCAAGAAAGTGTTACTGTTCTGGTGCGATTGGAAAGGAGTGATTTACTACGAACTTCTGGAACCTGGTCAAACTGTTACACCTGAACGTTACCAGGCCCAATTGATTAATTTGATGATATCATCTACCTGATAAATGTCAAAATACCATAGATAGTGCTGGCAAATATTTCGATAATTAATCGTCGGTGCCTTCTTTGGTATCTTTTGTACATATTGATTGATTGCATTTTGAACAAAAAAAATACTTAATGGTGTTATAGCCCGAAATTTGGTTTGAAATTTTTCTTATAAAAAATTTTTATACTTTACAGAATCGGGAGTATACTTGTTCTTTAAAAGTATACATTTTGATATCCCTTAATTTTTAAAGTGGCATCGAAGTAATTTTAACAATGACTTAAATCTTTACAAAAATTATCGGTCCGTAGCTAATTAATAAATAACTGTAATTCCACAGCAACACAATCAACTTCCAATAGTTGTAGTTACTAGACACTAAATGTTAATGCCAAAACATAACATCTAACACGATATATTACTTAATTAGTATTTAATGATTTTACCTTTTTGTTTGTATGATGTTGAGCATCCTCAAATCCAAATGTGTTTTAGTTTTGATTAATTATTTTAACGTGATTTTCAGGTACAATGAATAGAAAATTCCTAAATAATAAAAAAAAAGAAAATCCAAATGAATTATGGGTAAAAAGAAATTATATGAATAAAAAGATAATTACATTTATATATGAACATATGTGACATAAATGATTATACATTATATAGATAAAATTAATTCATGTAAAATATATGCGTTATACACTCGTACACAAATCCATATAACTTTAAAATTAGTACTTAGTACAGAAGAAAAACAAGAAGGAAGAAACGAAAACTTTTAACTCTAAATATTTTCCATATTTTCTGTGAATTTTATTATTTTTTGTGTATAAATGAAATCTAATTAAAAAGTTATCTTTAAATTCCATAACATAAATCCCTTTCTAATATTTATTTACAAAAAATATATATTTTTGTGATTTTGTGCAAAATAAACATAATAAATATTAGACAAATAAAACAAAATGTAAAATAATTCAATTTTAAATCCAACTGTAATTAAATTATAATTCACTTGATTAGTTTTGTCTAAATAATAATAAAAATAATAATCATAATACTAGTCTACAGTACATAATATTGCAATAACAAAAAACTATAAAACAAATCAAAAGCAAAGCATGCATTGCATTTACAGTTATTTCTGGAAGGATGGAATATAAAGGAAATGCATGAAATATTTGAAATTTTATTTTAATAAAGGATGTTTTTTGGAGGTTCACAATTTTAAATTAGAATAGAACAAAGAAAAACATTTTGAATACCAGTGAAAGTAGCTTTATTGGATATATAGTTGTAAGCCATTAATGCTTGAATGTGATTTCGGCCTTGTAGTCGCCGCGGCTGGCGCGTACATGGCGTAATCTGGAGGACCAATTTTCGATCACTCTTCGCAGCAACTGCGGCCGTATCTAGCTAATAACTCTCCAAATGTTGTGTTCCAAGTGTTCAATCGTCTCTGGTTTATCGGCGCAGACGAGTAACTTAACATATCCCAAAAGAAAATAATCTAATGGTGCTACATCCCGCCGACCATTACGAGAAATTAGTCTTTCTTCCAAGTGCTTCTTTGAGTAAATTAATTGTATCCCGCGCTGTATGGCATGTGGTACCGTCCTGTTGGAATCACATATCAGCAAGATTTATGCAGTAACATTCTGCCCATCATCGTTTTTGAAAACATATGGACCAATGATTCCACCGGCCCAAAAAGCGCACCATAAACAGTGATTTTCTCTAGATGTAATAGTATTTTGGGAAAGACTTGTGGCTTATCTTCAATCCAAATCCGACAATTCTGTTTGACAACAAAATTGTATTTGGAAAATCAACGTCAATATCAATTTAAGCGCTTCGGCTCATTGGCCGGATTAACGGCGTGTGTGATGGTCCGATGGCTCTAATTCCTGTTCAACCTGAATTTTGTAAGCAACTAAAATCCTGAGATAAAACCTTCCATAAAGTTCCAGGACACATCGCCAGTTGCTGAGAACGATGCCGAATTTATTGATTTGGGTTTTCCTCAATGCTACACTGTGTAGCATCTATCGCTTGTTCGGTACGCGCTGTTTGACGTCTTTCTGGATGAGACCTCTAAAAAACACCCATTATTTACTGTTTTGAATTTAATTGTTACTAATTTTATGAATATTTCCCAAACTTATACATGCTGTGGCACTATTCTGGTAATTTCCCGGGAATAGGGAATCGGGGAAAGAATTTATATGTAATTTTGATTTAAACAAATTTTTCTTTCATTAATGTTAATTTTTTGGAAAATAAAATTAATTCGGGAGTAATTTTCCCTGCCAATTTAGGTATGGAAAAATTATTCCCAATTTATATATGTTTACATCAAATTTTTCTCCTCAGTAGGCTGAACAAAAAAAAAATTTGAACAGAAATTACAAATAAATTCTTTCCCCAGTTCCAAATACCTGGGAATTTACCAGAATAGTGTCACTGGAACTATTCACGGAATACTAATACGTACATAATATGTGTGCACCTTCTTGACCCTTCTAGAAAGAGTTGTTCATTACAATTCTGTTGTTAAACCCAGAGCTTGCAGTTTTATTTCTGTGTGGCAACTGTTCCCATTACTCTTAATTCACCTAATTCGAGAGTGTCCTTGATCCCGTTCTTCCGATGAATTTTAGAAATTAGTATTATAGTACGAAAGAGAACTTCTTTTTGATGATTGGTTGTGTTCGAATTCCAATAATAGAGGTAAATCTTTAAGTGCTTGAGCTTGATACTCTAAATGTTGTCATGCCATTGTTACTTCAGACCATAATGGCTTTCTTTATTAACGCGAAGCTTAAAAAACTGGTTCTAAACCTTACCGTAACATAATGTTAATCTATTGGGAATTATTCACTCTCGAATTTGAACGTATTTGAACCACACTAATCAATTGATTGTCAATCAAAGATTGCGGAACAAACCCATTTGCTGTTTCAACCTTAAAAAGCTTAAGACAATTTCCAGTAGCCAAAATCAGACTACAATGTATAATTTTCAGACTGAATGGGTTATTTTCACTGAACTTCTTGTATTAGCTTTTGTGAGTAAATTTACAGCCTATCTGGCATTGCTAAACTAAAGAAAACTCTAACGAGAATCGACTTGTGTCGATATGACGTTCTCCGAGGATGCACATTCTTTAACGAACTAATAGGCAAGTTACTCTCGGAGTTATGAATGAGGTAGAAATGAATTTTTTGTCCCATTCAGGGCTATTTGCTTAAGCCATTCCAGGGTTGAATTTCCTATTCGATTATCCCACACTCTTGGAATAAATGTAGAGCAATTGTTATGCCGAAAAACGGAAGGCCTGAATATACTGTCAGTCTATCATCTGCCTTTCTTAAAGCGTTAAAAAAGATTTTTTGATAGGTTTATTAGAGATAATTATTGGAACAGGACTCTTCTCAGTAAAATACAGCACGCTTACAGAGTTGGTAAACCATGTTAATTTTCTTTATATAAATTTGATACTAAAATTCAAAGATAACTTATTAATAAAGAGTCCAAAGTGGAGACTTTTCATACTACCCCGTTTTTTACAATTGCCTCCTCCTACATTAAGTTTGACTTTGAAAAGTCAAACTTGTTTCTTAAATTACAGCGATCTAATTTTGTTGCGCTCATGAATGAAATATCTGAAGAAATATAGACGAGCTGTTTATTTCTTCTATAATAGGGACAAAAATGATTAGTTCAGGCATGGTCAAACATCTTGGTGTTATTCTAGACAGTAAATTCTCTTCGAAGTATCAGCTTGAAGAAGAACTTAAAAAACCTTGTTTATCTACAGATTACTCAAATAATCGGCAGTGTTAACATAAAAATTAGAATAAAAAAGAATAGCCGTACTCCTAGCCGAAATATGGGTACAATTAAATATCTCTATTTCTCATCCAAAATAGCGCAGAGCCTTATGGACTATAGCTAGAAATTTAATTAATTTTTCGATTTATTTCTGATTAGGGAAAGACAGAAAAAACGGCATCTTATAAGATAAATCGGAAAGTTTGGGTAAAAGTTGTAAAAACCCAGCACTAACGGGATACTATAGAAATCACAGCGAGCCTGCAGAATAAATCTCAAAGACTAGTTTATTCAGGTCTCAGTAATATATCTGGGTAACATGAATAAATAAAATTTATAAATGTTTTAGTAGCATTCTAGAAATAAAATGATGTAGGTCCAATTTTAATTATGTGTTTGTAGCAGTGCCAGGATTTAACAAAAAAGGCGAGTAGCGAGTTTATGTCCTTTCTTATTCGAATCGGTTTGAGTACCTAGCGTTATTATCAAAATCGTTTATTTGCGTTTAGTAGAAAAAGGAGAAAAAAAACTCGCTCTCACCAATTTGTTCAAAATCCAAGCCCAGAAGTAGGTCTAAGTTTATTGTTCCTTATTTACAAATAAGTTTTGACGTTTAAGTTTGCGATACACGGGGACGTGTTTTTTAATACGATTTCTCGAAACGATTCGTATATATTTTATGGTAAACCAAGTTTAATAATTCTGATGAGTGTTGTATGTAGTTGTGACTAACAAAAAATACTAATAGGTTTTCCGAACTATGAAAGTGGGAACGAAACACAACACATTAGTTAAAGTGTTTGGAATCTGCTCGAAATATATTTTGTCTTGATCCCGAGAGCGAGAAACATATTTCTAGCAGATTTCCTCCCCAAGCGAGGTTGAAAATTCTTCCATTCCCAAAAATTTCCAGGTGCACGCACGTGAAGCGCACCTCATACTCCTTTAACAAAGTATAGAATTAATGGGATCTTTACTTGTTAGGCTGTTCAGTAAGCTATACATTTAAATACGATTCAAGTTGTTGGAGAGACGTAAGATTAATATTTATCACATGTGAGGCAGAAATCCTCCGAGGACATCAGGTGATCAAACGTAAAAGCCTCACGTCCTTCAAACAAGCAAAATCTGGAACAGCAACATCTCCTACATTACCAGTAAAATTAATCAATTATATTTCACCTGTCAACGAATGTCTTGAAAAACGCGAGTTATTAGTCTACTAATGCTCAGAGGCTATATCATCATTGGCTAATCTTTTTAAGTGTAACAGGGGCTATGAAAAATTATTCCATGGCTGCTCTCGAAAAACTTTCAGGTGGTCCTAGGATTATAGGGCCTTAAATAATTAAACAAATAAGCACAACAGACCAAGTCGTAGCAGTTGTTGACCAAAATTAATCTGGCAAATTAAATTATTCAATTTACACTTTCTGGATAGAAACAAAATGATGTTCCCGAACCTCCCTCTTCCATAACAAATACGGGTATGTAGATAGAGTATAGTGTCCCGGCTCGCACTACGCATTCCATTAAACAAATCTCCGAACGTATTCAACCAGAAATGTTCGGAAAATAGGTCGACTACATGAATGTATCAGAAGAAGATACACGAGAATTAAGTTTAATTAACATAGACCAGCAACGCTGGTGTGCTTGCATTAGGCGTCTTGCTATTATTTTCTTAGCTGGCATAGAGTTGGTATTGCTTTTTAAAGAATTAGGCAAGAGCGCAGATAGCGCTTTCACTAGCCTCGAAATCAGAGTTGCTAATTTTAATAACCACTAAAATAGAAGCATTATCCACTGGGTAAAAAGCATCATTGAAGCAGGTTGGGAAACATTGCTTGGGATAGAACAAACGAAAACACGATTAATTTTAACATGGGACATCTGTGGAACTATTCTGGCAATTCCCCGGGAATAGCGAACTGTTGAAAGAATTTATATGTATTTTCTGTCCAAAGATTTTTTTTCCGGCCTTTCCGAGAAAATATTGATGTAAATATTTTTAAATTTGGAATATTTTTCCCATATCTAAATTGGCGGGGAAAATAAATTATTCCTCAATTAATATTGTTTTCAAAAAATTAACACTAACTTTTTACCTCAGTATGCCAGAATACATATAAATGTTTCCCCAATTCCTTACTGACGGGGAAATACCAGAATACTGCTACTGGACGGAGTACTCATTTTCATCGCCAACCATTGAGATTCTTAGTATGGTAGGTGACAGATCGAAGAAACTGTAAAACATAATACTGTTAATATGATGCAGTAAAAGGATCTGGCTTTCCAAAGTCTGTGCAATACAATGGCCTAGCACATTCACAATTCCTTATAGTACTAATGACAAAAAGTAATATTAACGAGAGCCATTGTGAATGTGTGCTCATGAATATAAGCAGATGTGTCACTATATGAGTTCTATATAAAAATCCCGGATTATCTAAACCACAAAATAAAAAATAAAAATTCAGAAACCAAAAGCTAAACTAAAAATCACGAAAATCGGAATTTCGGATACAGAAAAAATCTTTAATTTGAAGCGGCGTAACTATTCCTTAACAGATGTTGGTGCTACAAAATTTATATATTGAAAACGGAATTCCAGTTTTAGTTAACTATTCTGAATCACATCAAAGCTACCTCGTTAGATTGCCTTCTTAGAATGGCAAATTCTGGATAGATTAGATAGATTAGGTAGATTAGATAGATTAGATAGATTAGATAGATTAGATAAATCAGATAGATTAGATAGATTAGATAGATTAGATAGATTAGATAGATTAGATAGATTAGATAGATTAGATAGATTAGATAGATTAGATAGATTAGATAGATTAGATAGATTAGATAGATTAGATAGATTAGATAGATTAGACAGATTAGATAGATTAGATAGATTAGATAGATTAGATAGATTAGATAGATTAGATAGATTAGATAGATTAGATAGATTAGATAAATCAGATAGATTAGATAGATTACTTAGATTAGATAGATTAGATAGATTAGATAGATTAGATAGATTAGGTAGATTAGGTAGATTAGATAGATTAGATAGATTAGATAGATTAGATAGATTAGATAGATTAGATAGATTAGATAGATTAGATAGATTAGATAGATTAGATAGATTAGATAGATTAGATAGATTAGATAGATTAGATAGATTAGATAGATTAGATAGATTAGATAGATTAGATAGATTAGATAGATTAAATAGATTAGATAAGTGTTCTATAATTAATATAGAGTTGGAGAAGAGCATTATCCCTTTAATAAATTTCTTTTGGATTGCCAAAACCCGGAAGCGGAGTTTTACCATTTACACGGAATGTCATACTCTGCAAGTTTTTATAGAGATTTTCCATTTATGGATTGTTAAATTATTTGTAACAATGTTACTATTTTTATATGGATAAAACAGATGTCCTACTTTATCATAAACTAGTATTATATAAGTGTAGTGCAGAGCATAAAAAAAACATAAAATAAATTCTGTTTTCGCCACAAATGTTACCGTCTCAATAATACTTGTATAATATAAACAGAGCGATGTGTTTATACCTCTCGTAACTCGTTTATACATATCATATGAAATCAAAATTATTTATGCTGAAACACTACATAAATCAACGTCCGCAAAGTATCTAAATACTCATTTTGTATAATACTTACAAGTAAAATGGTTTTGGTATCCATTTATATCATCTGACGGAAGGTTACATTTTATGTCACATGTGATGTGACGATGATGATGGTGATACCACAGAAGATGACATTTTATAATTTCAGGTCATGATACTCGTATACAATAAATATTTAAATTTGTTTTTAATTTTCAGTTAGTCCAGGCTATAATCTTTTATGGTCAGGTTAAAATCCATTGTACGCCTTTATGTTACCAACAAATAAAAAATATTTTTTGTTTTAGATCAAAATTAACCTGGTATGCATGTCAACATAAATGATACAAATATTTTGTTTTGTGAGCAACTAAATTCTCTTATCCTCGATGTTATAGTATCCTAACCATCCTTATATTGTTTTGTATGTGTACTCTAGCATTACAAAATAAAACACGAAAAATACAGGATCATAAAGGATGAAATTCAATTACTTCTAACGGGTGTTTTTTTAGGAGGTTTGTTTTTCCGATAGATGTCGTTTTATTTTATGACAGTTGTTTTGACAGCTCAAAGTGGCATTTCTACTCAGTATTGTTTGGCAAATCATTATGAATAGGTTAACTCCAGAACAACGTTTTCAAATCGTGGAAATTTATTTTCAAAATCAGTGTTCAATTAAAAATGTTTATAGAGCACTTCGTGAATTTTATGGTGCACATAATCGTCCGTCAGAGACCACCATAAAGAACGTAATTACCAAATTTCGGTCTACATTCACTCTTTTGGATGCCAAGCCACCGACAAGAATGAGAAGAGTTCGTACAGAAGAAAATATTGCTGTCGTTGAGGCCAGTGTCGAAGAAAACGACAATTTATCGATTCGTCGTCGTGCTCAGCAAATTGGACTTTGTCCATCGACTTTATGGAAAATTTTACGTAAAGATTTGGGTTTGGTGCCATACAAAATTCAATTGGTGCAAGAATTAAAGCCACACGACCATCGTTTGCGCCGTGAATTCAGTGATTGGTCGTTAAATCAATTGAACGAAGATCCATTTTTTTACCGTAAAATTCTCTTCAGTGATGAGGCGCATTTTTGGTTAAATGGATACGTCAACAAACAAAATTGTCGCATTTGGAGCAAAGATAATCCACACGCCGTTCTAGAATTACCAATGCATCCTGATAAATGTACTGTTTGGTGCGGTCTATGGGCTGGTGGGATCATCGGTCCATATTTCTTTAAAAATGAGGAAGGACGACGCGTTACCGTGAATGGAAATCGATACAGAACCATGTTAAATGAGTTTTTGTTGTCAAATCTTGAAGATATGGATATGAATGAAATGTGGTTTCAACAAGATGGTGCCACTTGCCATACAGCACGTGAAACAATCGACTTATTGAAAGAAACTTTCAACGACAACATTATTTCGAGAAATGGTCCGGTGAATTGGCCTCCGCGTTCGTGCGATTTGACGCCACTCGATTACTTTTTGTGGGGATACGTGAAGTCATTGGTTTATGTGGATAAACCTCAATCGATTGACGCTTTGGAAACCAATATTCAACGTGTCATTGCTGACATACGCCCTCAAATGCTTGAAAAAGTGCTGGAAAATTGGACCTCCAGAATGACATTTGTGAAAAATAGTCGTGGTAGCCATATGCCAGAAATTGTGTTTAAATGTTAAATGCCAAAAAATTATCTACCAAATAAAAAAAAATTTTGGTCATTTCATAATTTTATATGTGTTTTATTCAAAAAAAAAATCGGCAACCTCTTAAAAAAACACCCTTTATAATCCTATAGTCTTAGTAATTATAATTAATTTACGTGTAAGGGATTTTCCCCCCTCTCCACATATTTTGCTGTTGTACTTTTCTTTCGAGCATATACCGACAGATAGTATTATTTATTGTAGACGTTCTATATATACTTACGAGTATAATAGATAGATATATGAAATCCTTTTTGTACACCATATATCATCTCTAGAAATAGAAATGTATTATTTCATTTATAATTTAAATTATAATTCGCAAAAAATAATACTTTCGATATATAATTATATAGATTTATAAAATATGTATTATAATATAATAAGGCAATTAATTTTAAGACAATAGTCTTAGAGAGGAGGCATTTCAGGTGTATTTAGATCAAACGAACGTAATATATCGCCACTTCAGTTTTAAGGACACTATGCACACATTATACAGTTTATGAAATTTACAATAACTGTTTCGTCAACTACATCATACCATGGGGTATCGATATTATTTATGCTTTAACTAAGTTTTATATTCTCATTTTAGTGATAAACAAGTTCAATTGAAATATTTAAGTATGTTAAATGTAGAATAGATTTTGATTTTAATTGGATTTCATTTAAATTAATTTTCTGTTTCTTTTCGTTACGAAGAAATTTTATGTTTAATTGATATGTTAGTGTTTAAAACTTATAGATTTTACTTAAGTGAATTAAAAATTAAAATGTGATTTAATTATTATGTGAAAACATAAAGATTTAACCGTGTTTCTCAAAGTGCTACAGTTCATTAAATAAATTTTAAATAATTTAAATATTCGTTGAATTGATCATGTTCGCTCAACATTCCCATTTTAAATGCTTATGTTCAATAAAATTGTGAGGGTTGTGGTAGTTGCACAGTAGAGTTGCATTGAGGTCACACCCTAATCCAGACAAAGGCAATTGTTCCGAAACTTCAGTGAAAGCGTTGGATATTTTAGTTGCATTGACAACAAGGACCGCAAGGACGCGAAGTAACGTATTCAGTTTAAACCGTTTATAGGGCCTCCATTAACTAATTGCACTACAGGGAACAAGACTTATCTGCAACAACATAGTATCGACGACAGTTGCCACCAATTTACCCTCTGTTAATGAAATACCTTCGTTAGACACAATCTAGGGGCTAGTTTTGTTACGAGCAATTATTTTCTTCAATTCATAATGGATTTCAGACCAATAAACAACGAGCTGCTTATTAAAATTTCCTAGATTTTATTTGTAAACGTAGTGCCCAAAAAAGAGGTGAAATATGTATGTAAACCACCGCACTAGCTTTACCATTTAATCTGATTGTAATCAGCACCGTAACAGGACATTACCCAATATACACCCCTCAACAATACCCCACCATTACCCCATGTCATTATTCGGCTCATTACCACCGGACATTACTCATGCCATTACTCCGCGCCACAGCTAATCATTACCCGGTCTTTACCCACACCACCCACCCGAAATTACTCCTCGTATATTTCCAACCATTATTCCCACCGATTAGAACCTCCCCCACCCCATCATCCGATTTTAAAAGTTTACCCGCGTTTAATAACCTCTGCCCCTCCCCCCACCTGTATGACTAATTTCGACTAATTATATCTTACCACAATTCGTTTTACCCACCTTTTTCGGGCTTCAATTTCGATATCGATATTAAGTAGATTTTGAAGTGGATTATTGTCATGAGGTGCATAATTTTTTTGAAACAATTTCAATTTCTATCAAATTCGAACATTCGAACATAACGCACTATATGCCGTAAAAAATTGTAAACCAGTGTTAAATCTCTATAAATATTCAAATTATCGTTCATGTGTCGGTTCGATCTCTCATTTTATCAAAATCAGTGTAAATTCCAAGCGATTCAAAGAAATATGTTATTTAACATAGTCATTACTCTATCTAGAACTAGTAAGGGTTTTCATGATATTTTAACTAGGAGTTCAGATATGGTTTTTCACGTCAAATGATGATTGCTCTTGTGAACAATATATTTCCCCATACAAATGACCTGTTTCTAAAATTGTTCCGATCTTATGGGGAATTCACATTAGTATTCTCTATACCATACTGACCAATTACGTAGAACATCATTTTTACCAAAAATGACGAGAAACCACTGCAAAATGATCATTTGTATGAGGCGAAATAAAGGGTTTTGGAAAAGTTCGTGGCCTATTTTGGGTGACCTTGAAATAAAGAATTTTCTTATTTCAAATGAACTTAATTAAACCTAAATACGTACTATTTTGATCAATGACTTTTGCCATTTTTCTGGTAGAACCATGATCCCATCACTGTAGAACGTTTGACGTTTTTAGGCAAAAAATCGAGATAAATTATTTTCGCAGGCCTCTTTTGAATTTAATGTAAAACCATTAAGACGGTTCTGCATGGACCGTAACAAATGGTAGTCCTATGGTGCAAGGTCAGGACTATATGGTGGGTGCATCAACACTTTCCAGCCAAACTCTTACAGTTTCTGCCTAGGAATGATATGTGTGGTCAATGATATGTGTGGTCTGGTCTGGAATTCGCGTTGTTGGTTGCTGACAGTAAAGATTAGAAACAATCGTTTGAACCGGTGGCAGCACATCATAATGCACGATTGCTTTCCAATCCCACCAAACACACAGCATTACCTTTCTTGACGTCAATCCTGGCTTTGATACCGTTTGGGAAGCTTCACCTCGTTTCGTCCATGTTCTTTCTCGCACAACGTTGTCGTATCTTATCCACTTTTCATCACCAGTAATCATTCGCTTTAAAAATGGCTCGATTTCGTTCCGTTTCAGGTCCATTAAGTTTTTAACTGTTAATTCATGTGGTACCCAAACGTCAAGCTTTTTTTTGTCTTCAGCCATTTTCAAATGGTTTAAAACTGTTTTGTGATCAATATTTAGTTCTTTACCAATTGCATGGCTGCTTATATGCCGGTCTTCTTCAATTTTCTGTATGATTTCATCGACTTTTCCAGTGGTTGGTCGACCAGAGCGAAGTACATCTTTGACATCCATATTCCCAGAACGAAAGAGCTTGAACCATTTCTTTGCTCCTGATTTTGATAAAACACCTTCTCCATAAACAGCACAAATTTTTTCGCAGGCCTGAGCCGCGTTTTTACCTTTGTCGCAATAAAATTGTAAAATATATCGAATCTTTCCATTATTTATCTCCGTGTTACTGTAATGTAAAGGAAGGTTACTGGAATCTAAAGCCATCCACCGGGGGAAATGCCACTAACTTTTTCCGCTACCTATTATATTGTTCAAGAGTATTTATCGATTTTGGAGCACTATTTGATGAGGAAAATCTATTTTAAAAATATTCCAATATGAGTATAAAAAGCATGACTATTATTTATGTGATTTACCTGGAATTTGCACTGGTTTTTTAAAAATGGAACCGAAATCAAACCGACGTGTCATAGATAATTTTAATTTATAAAGGTTTTACACAGATGTAAAATTGTTTGTAACATATAATGTGTTATAGTTTTGGATTCAGTTTTTCAAGCTGAACTCAAATCCCTCATAACAAAAAATTCAAAAATAAAATTTTACTCTTGACGAAATGATTTTTTCTTCTAATTTTTACCAATAACATTCGCGTTTTTATATAATTTGGTACATTCGACCAAACACTTGAAATTGTTTCAAATGAATGCATCACATGACAATAATCCACTTCAAAATCTACTTAACATTGATACCGAAATCACTTGAGACTCTTGAAAAATGCCGAATTATACACTTCATCGAAATTATTCCTAATGACAGGATGGGTGAGGGGTGGTGGTTGTCGTAACGACCGACGGTAATGGCAGAGGTGTTGTCCGAGGAGGTAAAATCTGGGGGGGAAATCCTACGCCTAACCAGCACATAGTTCACATATAAGCAATTTATGGATTTCAAATAGTGCTGTTCGCATTATGATTCATCGTTCGTTAGTTCTCGAGATAAAAAAATTCGTCGATTTCCTAGAACCTGTGCGAGTTGGTCAGCTGGTTGGGGTTGTAGACGGGATCAACGAATATATTATGGAATGTATTCCAATTAGTGTTTTAGCCGTTGAAAACAGGAACTTTAACTTGAGGCATCTGTGTGTTGAGCGACTGATGTACGCTGGTTTAACGTCACCTTGCGGGATCTCGACAGTGGCTGATAATAGTCTCGATAAATTCCTTGTAACGAGCCGCAATTCGTTGTTTACTCCTGACGTGTTACTTGGGAGCCTTGTTGTTTCGCGTTGCCATTTCGAGAACTTGCTGTAGTTTGCTTCACGAGTGTTGTAGTTATATTAACTCTGACTGGCACTATTTCGTCACTATTCAATCACTAAAGCGCTGCACTGAACATCGATATGCTAAATTTCCTCTCTTACTTTCTTGTAGGACGATACGACGTTCTGATTCGAAGGACAAAAAATGTTTGAGCGAATTATACGCTTTGATAAGTTAATAATAAGTTTTAATTTGTTGGTTTGTTGAACTGTGCTGGTCGATTGGAGATTAGGAATACAAGAGATTTTTCACATGGACGTGTATATTTTACAAGTGCGTAATAGTGATGTCCGATGTTGGTGTTTTATTTATTGTAAATGACGTTTCTTATAAAGGTACCCACCGATAGGTGTCGACAGATTGTCGTGGAGATGTGTGGTATCGTCTTCGTCTCCAGCAGTTTGAATATTTTTTCTAATTTGAATTTTTGACTCATAGATGGAAAATTTGTAAGAATCCCAACAATCAGTTTCGAACGGATGAGATGATTGATTTAAAAAAATCAGTCTTCTCATCAGTAGGTGGATTCCGGTTCGACGGAATTATTTTCGTTTTCTCGATAAATAATTCCGTTCCACAAATGTGTATTCTCGTTCTCTAGTGTGTACACCTATAAAAAGTTTATTGTTTAGGTCATTAAAAATAAAATGGATATTTCACTAAAAATTCGCTTTATAGCAGCAAAAAGGAAGCAAGAAAGGCTAAGGTTATTGAGACGCCGTGGAGAGTTGAGGGATTGCAGCAACCCATTTAATATTGCTGATGCTAGATTCCAGGAATTATTTTGATTTCCAAAGTATTTGGCGCACTACTTCATTTCACACGGGTTGCCAATTATTCTTAGAATATTTGTTGCGGTTCGTTTTTATGCCACTGGTGAGAATTAAATTTTTTTACTTATCCGGATTTTTCAATTTTTTTAAAATCGTTATTGTCGTTTTAGGATCGTATCAGCGGATTGTTGGAGATGGTTTTTTGCTCTCAGTATGATGCCTTTGTTTGGAAATCATCTCTAATACAAATACATTTCTTCCAATTATATTAAACAGGCGAAAGAAACTTTTGGTTGCCAGTTAAATGTTTAAAAACATTTATGTTAAATTAAGCATTATGAATCTGTGGTTTTAATTTTAGGAGACCGTGGTTACTCTCAGCAATCATGGTTAATGACACCAATACTGAATTTAACGAGCGAAAAGGAAAACCATTACAAAGTGGTTCATAAATCAACGCGAAACTGTGTTGAACGATGCATTGGTGTCTTGTATGGGAACGATTTTTATGTTACTCGCCGTCAGAATGTAGGATCATTATAAACGCATCAGTGTTCTACACAACATGTTTGTTAAAAACAGAATACCTTTAGATGGACACGAAATTGTTTTTGATAATATATGTGAACCGCTGGCTTCGGCTATTTTAATTAGTGCTGCGACCTTTAATCGTTCTACAGCTACCTTCTGGATATCTAGTTCAAGTTGTTTTTCTAACAAATTGTTTCTTTTTTTTTCTTGTACTAAGGAATCTTCCATTATATCTTCCAGGGATCGTTTTCTTCGTCGTGTCGGAAGTGTTGGTGGTTCTGTGATTTACACTCCAGTTATTATTGGGGGCATTGGTGCCGATATTGCTGGATTTATGTTTATAGTTGCATCATGTTCGGTTGGTCCAACCATTATTTTAATAGCTCCATCTTTGGCCGTTGACGTTGATCGATGAGGACACGTATTCATATGAGATAAATTCTAAACAAGAAAATAGTTGATCAATATTGATGTGAAGTTCAATTAATGCAAATTACTTTTGGCAACCCAGATTCTGGTGCTGCATCATGGTCTCCCACTACAGTATTCGAACTCATAATATTAATTATCCTTTCTTCAATGCCGCTTAATATTTTTTGGCGGCTAAAGCCATTAACTCCACTCTTATTGGCGATATTTTTAATTTTGGCGGCTCTATTTTTACATAAAGTCTAAATATAAAGCAGCAATTGTTATGATTCAGAAAATCTTATAACATTGTTTTACATACCTCAAATCGGTCATCATGACCTTTTCCATTTATCTCCATCATTTTGCGCTTCACCGGCTGCCTTTAGCAATTCTGCCACCTCATCCCACTTAATTTTTATATCGCGATTGCCATCTATACCTTCAAATCTGAGGGAAATGATAAACATATTATTTATAAAATAATGCAATATAAAAATAATAACCCACCTTCCTCTTGCTAAACCCAAATTTTGATCTAGGAACGTAACTAAAAGCTCTTTTTGGTTTATTGACACTTTTTTCCACAATTTTTTCATGTTTTTCTCCATCATTAATATTTATTTTCTATTCGTTTGAAATTGTTGCGTCTCACATTAAAATTCCCCCACGAGAAAAATTGACATTACATTCCACAAAATTGGAATTTATTTTCTCGTTCCAATGAACCGGAATATAAAAATCTCGCTTAGTCTACAAGTTCGTTCCAAAAAATAATTCCGTCGAACCTGAACTTACCTACAGGTTGCTACAACTGATGTTATATTACTTACATTGGAATATTGTCTATTTATATATAGGAAAATACCATGTATTTGTAGTACTAGCGAATTATTTGCTAGCTTAACGAAATCGATCCTTTCATATTTTTCATCTATATTTCATCCTTACAACTAACTTTTCGTGTTTTTATATGAATTTATATTTGTTTAATTTTTTGTTTTCTATTGTAATTGTTTTTATTGTGATTGTTCCGTACATTGGTCTATCCAATCTATTTGTTCTAAACATTTTCTATGAATTTCACAGAAACCTGATATAAACGTACTGCAGTTTGCCTTTCTATTTCCATTACAAATGTTCCGTATCTCTTCTATTTTGAGCAGCTGCTCAAAGGCCATGTAATTAGTTTCGAATATTAATGTAAACGATGTTCTTTGAGATTTAACCCGCTCTTGTTCCCGAAAAACGAAAAGTTAATGTCCAATAATTAACTGTTTCCATTTTAATATATCCAAAAACTGCCGCTAAGCCGAGCTAGACAAATCAAAATCTCTCGTATCGCTATCACTTGTTTACCAATGAATCATGAGGCAGTTATGGTTTGATTGTTAACACAATTTGCAAAGTTAGGAAATCTATCCAGCCAGATGATATAATTTCCATAGAGTAAGTAACCTGAAGTAGCAAACCATCGCAATCAAATAAAACAAACACAAATAACATGTTAAAAGAATTTTTTTTGTGACACTAAAATCATCCGATTTACGAGTACAAAAGGAAATTATCTCACTAATGCGATAGAAAAAGACACTACACAAAAAAGATTTAGATATTCTCTTACATTGAGATCATCCAGAGGAGCGGCGCATCTTCATTATGCAGCATTTTACTAAATCTCAAGCTGCCCTGTATCGTACAGGTAAAAACATCGAAACGGAATATAAGTTTAAATATTTATAGTGCAAACTAATAGACCACATTTTGCGACAAGTTTTTCTTCCAATGATCCAAATGATTTTCATTGATAATTTTACTTTTAATTTAAATCTTTTGTTAAAATTAACCGGAGATCGTAAGTATCGAAATCGTTTGTCTTTAAAATTCACCAAAAACCACAATAATGGGTACTCAAGAAAAAAGTGAATAAACTTAATTCCAGGATCTTAACTTATTTTAAAAATAAATTAGAAACATCTAGAAGTATAAAATCAAAAAAGAGAATTGCATTTAATGTATTGAACAACGATAATAGTATAACACTGATTGCGTGTTGGTGATAATACTATATTAAAACTGACCCAAAGGAAATCGCGAAGGAGTTTAATCATCACTTTATCAATTCCACCTTATATCATCACTGAGTAAGTAATTTTGTTTGTCTCGGTAAAGTAATTTAATTTTTCTTTTTTCCAATTAATGAATCGGGAATTCAACAATAAATTGAAAAATTTTCTGGAGGTGATGAGACTTCAAATTCACTTATAAAAATTATTAATTTCAGTATTATACCAGCATTATTCCGATAGTCTAAAATTTATTTTTAATTTGTGCCTTAATAACATATTAATTTAATTTGTAACCAAATAGTGCATATTAATATTAAGAATTAACATAGGTTAAGACTTAAAAATATTTCTTGTTTAATTAGCGTGAAGATTTAAAAACCACTTGTAAGTTTCCCAAGCTTGGAAAGATTCAAGAATAAAAAATTGTGCTTTGTAAAGGGACTGTTTCCGTATGAATTAAAAATTGGCATTGTTAAATCACTTCATAACAAGTCGAAATCTTCTAACCATTTTAAATCTTCAAAAGTTTAATTATGAAGCCTTTTAAATTTTCAATCGATTAGACATAAAGCAAAAAAATAATTTACACACTCAATTGAATGTTCAATACAACACAAAAAAAAACTCCTGCTTTTATGTAATACGTAATGCTCGTAGTAAAAACAATATTTAATTGCGCACGATTTGATGTTATATAAATCACGTTGGTTCTGCATCCCTATATTAAAAATAATGTTGGCTGGATGATGATCATCAATACGAGTACCATCCCACAAAATCATTACATATTCATATTATTTATGAAAATAACAAACAATGTGTTTATAAAGAATACTATGAACTTTAAAGCATTTTTTATGATTCCTAACTAGCAAAAATAATTACACAAATTAATTAATAAGTTAATTATTTAATTTGGAAAGAAAAACGAAAGCTCAGTACCACCCACCTAAATATTGGAAAACGAAATTATCTAAATTAAACAAACACAATAGTGGTGTGCTCTAATACATACTTGTTTCCAATCAAGAGGATTTAATTGAAAATTAATCAAAATCACGCACAGTTGAATTCGTAAAGTAAATTTTCGGTAATCGATTTTAATTGAAAATTAAACTTCCTATTGAAAAGCTCAATTCACGCACAAAATTATAACATAAAAAGAACACACATTTTCTTTGTACACACACAGAAATGGTGCTGGAATAGATAGGGCGTATTTGATATGAAAGTGTATAGTGGAAAACGAAAATCGAAAGTTTGATTGAAATGCTAGATTTTCATAATAAAATTTATTCGAGTAAACATACGCACGTTTCGGAAATTCATTGCTCATTTTCACATTATTATTATGTTCACATACCGAACACACAATGAAATAAATTTAATTTTGTGATAATTGGTTTAAATAAATTGGTTTTATCGAAATTCGATTATTTGGGATTAACTAATCTTTCGTTTCACTTGAATAAAAATTTAGGATTTGATGTCCATTGAGTCACCGTAATGTATCGCTTAAAGTAATCAAAAAATTCAATCAATTTTTTTTAAATCTAAATGCAAATTCATGCGAGACGCCGAAAAGCTCGCTCGCTTATGAATAAATAAATTTGTTTTTCCATTAAAACGCGTCGAAATCTCAGTTTTTATTCTACTGTATGGTGTCAATGGTGTTGATCAAAAAAGATACACCCACATAAAGGATAATAAAAATTGAAATTAAATTCAAACTTTTTACGATTTTTATTTTAATTTTTGTCTAAGAAGTAAATAAATTATATAAAGGCAAAATTCTATATACGAATTAAATAAAGAGTCACACAATAAAATCAAAATAAATGATCTCATTCTTTAAACAGTCAATAAAATATCTATTTAAGTGTTGTAATAAAATAAGGAAGCACAACACCAAAACAAAATCAGAATACACGTTTTGAGATATGCTGCTACTCTAACAAAAAGGATGAGCGATTTTTTTGTATTCCAGAAAATAATAATAAAACGGTTTTAAAGTTTCCCGACAAGAACAAAGTTACTGTAAGAACCTATATGTAGCAAGTATGCGATATACGAGCTAAATTTTTATAGTTGCTGCTCAGACAACTTGCTGTGTAAATTTGGGTTCAGAAACAAAGGGTTAATCTTACAGTCTTAAAGAAGATGGCGCTACATATTTAGGTTATTTTACATTTTGCTTGTAACAAAACCTAGAATAACTAAATAACAGAAATTGTGTCATGAGTTTGTTCTGACTATTTCACTAATAGTGGAAAGTATTTCCCAGAAAATCGTACGGATCAAATTTATTTCTGCATATGTAGAAAAGGGTCGTTGTTGTTGAATGATTGCACTTAAGTTTTATAACCCGGCAATGGCGATTTGGATCAAAAGGAACCCGAAATTGAAAACATACAAAAAAGTGTATTCGACTGAAAGGGGGTCGTTCAAATAGAAAACAAATTGTGCGCGGAATGCAAACATACAAAAAAAATCAGAAACATTGTGTTTTATGATTAATAATGTTTCGTTTTCTTGAGTACGACGATTTTTAAAAGACGGTCAAATGGAAAATTTTTCTAACAAAAATAATTTATTACAAATATTTATTTTGCAACAGTAATCAAGTCTTTGATAAATATCTAGCTTTTTGTTCGTTTGGCAGAAATCGGATTCCAGCTTGTTGGGTAAGAGTTTTAATAAATTTTTATTTGTATTTCTCGAGCAGGTCAACAAAAATTTCAATTTCTCACAAAATGAGACTCACATTATATGAGAACAAATTAGAAATCATTCTGGTAAATGAGTAATGCTTCGGTAATATCAACTTATGCTTTACACTATTAGGTATACTTGCAATTTGCACTTGCTCTCCGACACGTAAAATGATATTGTTGTTTAAACACGATTGAAGTGTATTAAACGAACCGTTTCATAAATATTGTATTTCATACATTAGATTTGGTTTAGATTTATATTTCAGGAACAACCGCAGCAAATAAACTACTGTACTCTGCGGAGGGTACTGATACATCAAAACCAAACCGTAATCAAATTCACTAACAAGTTTTTGTCTAAATGAAATCTAGGGCTTTCTACTTCGTTATCAAGCCTCAGTTAATTATCTGCGAATCGCTAAATCTTCACAATTGTCAGAGTTTCAAAATCGAGCAAATCATAACAGTTCGATTTGCCACGAATGTCTTCCATCTATTTTACAATCAATTCATGGTATTGAAACCTTAGGGTAGCTTATAACTCTATTCTGGGAAGCGATATTCTTTTGACTGAGGTAACTTTAATTTTGACTGTTACCAGAATAAGTGTTTCTTTGCCATTTGTGTAGTAATAATGCCAGTTATGTAGTAATATAAAATTTAATAATCATGAAAATATTGTACCTCGAGATTTTTGTTGATTTTCCATTCGCAATACCGCCGAAGTAAAAAAAGTAGCTTCCAAAAAATCTTCGTGTGTGTGTGTGGTAAGGTGCAGATTAAATGCCTGTGTGCTCTTTACAGCCCAGGCGGATTGGCTGATCACGGTGAACTTTATATTAAAATTTTTCCATAAATTGGTAGATCTTAGTGATGTTTGGATGAAATCGGCCCACCGAAAGTGACAGTTTCTACAGGAGTTTAGTACAGCATTCACGAAATGAAACAATTACGAACAAAATTTTTTAAAATAAATTTGCTACAAATTAGCAGCCTATAGTAACATTTTTCTTTAACTAGAATTTAAATGCGATGCATTTTAGATTGATTTATTTTCGTGGTTTGCGTACAGCGACAACTAACACATATATATAGTTTCCTTTTTTCCACCTCAAAATGAGAAATTCCATTTGAAGAAGGTGGAAAAATTAATCATGGATGCTGTGAGGATAATACTGCCTCAATGCCTCAATGTGAGACTCTTCACTAATACCACCATCTACATCCATGCCCAACAGAACGACCGTTAGATATTACTTCGGATAGAATAGCTTCGTTGGCGTTCCAATCATCACAACTCCTTCATCGTTAATGCCGAAAAATTTGTGATAATGATTAGAGGTCGACATTTTCATGTTTGTGGTTTATTAAGAGGCTATTTTTGGAATAAATTTGCTAGTTCATTGTCTCTTCTCCGATCGATTCTGTTGCTCTTGCCACTCGGACAGAAAATTCGTTCTTTATATTCTTTAATTGTCAACTGGTGCCATTGGTGTTGATAGTTGTTTCAGGCTATTCTTGTAAAACTTTTGTCATCCAGTCAAATTAAAAAGTTACATTCCCGTGTTGATGGCCACCAATTCTTTGAAACAGTGCTTCAAGCACTAATCATTCTATTTGCCGATACGAATTAACCTGCAGTGCTTGAGTTCAGATAGAGGCATCATAAATAATTATGACAACTCAAATTAGTAGTCTACGTCACTATTGTTTGGTCGGCTAAGGTTTGGAATTATTCGAGAGAGAGATTTGCTAGTTTTGGCATCTATTTGCACTCTATTGTAGAAATTGAAGCCATTATTGAATTATCTCCAAATACTCATTGCAAATACTCTGCAACTCAACAATGTGCTTGGCTGCGACAGAAAAGATATCATCAGCAAAGCTAACTACCGTGACCACCTCGAGGACTTGGAGTATGAATGCATTGTCGGGCGGACAATAGTTTGACGGGTTGCGGATCCATGATGGATCACTCAAGTAACTGTTTTCTCTGGAAAATATGCTGTGTGTAAATACTTTTACAGACTTCTTTAGGGTTCCTTTTCATTTCCTGCTGCGGATAGAATATTGTGGCAGCCTGGTAACGAGCTGTATAGCATCCTACGTTGAGTACGCCTTTAGGAAACCATATGGTCGATTTGCGAGACCTCGAGATTGTTTGGACCTCTTTCTAGCCAATCAAAGAGTAGCAGCTTTTCGAGAAATTTTCTTGCTCGATCTTACAGTGAAATCATACTATTGATGAGTCTGCTCATGAGTCTGCTCATAATACAATATAGTCCTCTGCATTTTCCTAATATCTGGAATTGCACCATATCTTAGAAAAGAGTTCTAATATACCATGTTCGACCTAAGCAAATAGAAACTTCTATAGTTTGTTATATGAAATGGTCATTTACAATACGCTACGTGCCTCTTTGTGTGTGTTGTATTATAGGATGGAAGAGAAGTTACTATTTTTTTCCACGTTAGGAGTAGTGTCTAATGAATGATGTACGTGATTTCCTCATTCCATCAATAGGCCTGCAGTCGTCGTGCTATAAAAGCTTTTGGAGATTGTTAGCGGTGCTCGTCAGGTTAGTGGTTGAAGCATGCAGTTGTAAATGTTGTGGTCAACCTATTTTGTCTTCCATTCCACGGTTTGAAGATTGCTTTTAGGGAATGCTCGACAAAGAACAACATTCAAAGCTGGGATGACACCTAGTAGAGGTTGACCTGTTCAATTTGTTTGAGTTCTACTTTACTTAGTATACTGAAATCTTCGGGAATTGCTGTGAGACTATGATCACTCGCATTAAAAACTAAACTAAATAATTAAATGGACGTAACGACTGTAGATCTGAATTACATCGCGAACATATCCAATGAAACTTTGCGAGCTTTGTTAGATTACAACTACCGCATGAACGCATGGTGAAAGCTTCGCGTTGACCTGAATTTAACTGAAATAGTTTATTTTTCAGTGGTTGTTAGATATGGCCATTTTTTGCGCGGAGCACTTAAATTTATCGAACAACAGCATATACGGAGCGGTTCGCCTCTAAATTTTTTTCTCTTATATCAAAATTTTAAAGCACTTAAAGCATGCTTCTGAAGTTATCCGAAAATTTCAGCCGAACGGAAAACTGCATTATCGACATATTTCGTACCAGAGGGTAGTACAATATTCGGTTGATATTAGCCGAAAATTACATGTTATTGAACTAACCAGTAATAGGTACTAACAGTGAACACCTGTGCCAAAAACCAGGCCATATTTTATGTAGCATCTTAGACCTTTAAACATTCGAATTATGTGATACTGATTTTTAAAAATTTTTTTGGCGAAAATTTACTGTTAACTTCAGTAACATGTTATATTCGGCTAATATCAACAGAATTTTATACTATATCACTTGATACAAAATATGTCGATAATGTAGTTTTTTTCGGCTGAAATTTTCGGCTAATTTCAGTAGCATACTTAAAGCAAGGTTTTAATGTCATAGTCGCTTTTACATAAGGATGATTTTTGACTAGGATTCCAGCATTTGTAACACCCCGCTAGGCTTACCACTTCATGTACACGTACAGGAGGAATCCTTATAGGTCTAAATCAGCCTATACGGATTCTGTTCTCATAAGTCATTTAAGCCAGGATAGGTATTATTTTCAAAATATCTGCTCAGGATCAAGTACTTACGCCATTGGTTATCTACATCTTTAATAAAAGAATATTCAGTTCTTTTACTTAACGTAAAGGATGCAACCATCCTTACTTTAACCAGCGTGGATGTGTCCTCATTGTGCTTATACTTAGTGAAGAAGAAGCAACATCTTTTCGGCTCTTTCACACTTCCTCGAGATTTGTTATTTCCTTTATAATTGCCGTTTCCTGTCTTTTGGCAGGTATCAGCATTATCATGAGAGGAAAGTCAATCTAATAACCTGTTCCCTTTTTCCGATTGAAACCTTCTGTCTAATCGTTCTGAAAAAAAGTCTGTTTGCAGATTATCGGTAAGGTCTCTTAACTGGACAGTGACATATGATCGTTAACGACCGTGATATTTGTCGTTAACGATCATATGTCACTGTCCAGTTAAGAGACCTTATGACGATCCTATCTCGCTTGTAACATTACTAGTTCCATCGGCCGCCATTGATAAAAAGGAGCTCATAGTTCTATAGGTAACAAACGGACGAATGCGTTCGCACTCCTTAAGTTAATGATGATTTGTGTGGTTAACTCCATTATAAGAACACAACAGTGTTGTGTCTCTCGAAGCCCAATTGACCATGCGTTTATTTCAAAAAGGCGGGCATCGAGTGATGAGAGAAAAACTTTATCACTTGAGATTTTTCCTCAAATTGGAAGACTGCAGCAAGTTTTATAAAATCAAAAAGAATGCGGAAACTAAATTTCATATTCAATTTGTTCAAATCTTTTTTATAAATTTGGTTCACATCTTTTTATAAATGGTATGTTTTCATGAAACAACTTTAATTCACCCCAATTCGGCATCTTTATAATCCAAGGGGATGTAGGTGACATTTGTGTACCGAAATTGGGAGCTTTCGTAGATTAGATCGTTTCATAGGCTATTAGAACGCTAATTGTTTTGTTGAAATACTAGGATTGTCATCAATGGCAACAGCCACGGCGGCGATAATGTTTGAAGGTGAAACTTTTGGATTTCGATATTAGCGCGTCCTCTGATCAGAGCCATGTGATAAATATCTACAATTCGCATAGAGGTCCATCGATTGGGCGCATCTCGATTTTTGAGTCCTTAATGTTCTCTGGATACTAAAATTGTAGACTTTAGTTCATAATACAGCGGCAGCACCCTTATTCCATCTGCGTGTTCAATTCTGCACATTTTAAATATTTTTAAAAGAAATAAAAAATTTTAAAATAACATAAATATTCATCTGTTTTGTAACAATATTCCTCTATCTCCAAAACCACTAACGAAAAACTAAGAATTTTTTGCTTTCGAGAAATTAAGATTAAGAATGTGTAAAATTATTGATTTGGATTGAAACTCTTATTCAAAAAACAACTACTATTTTGTTGAGGAAGCCATTATTAAATTGCATGTTTCATCCTCGAATTTTCCTCTAAAATATCCTTGCATAAAACAAAAATTAAAAACGTGATTATTGGTTTTTTAATTTATATTTTATTTCCTACAAAATACCGCAAATTTTTATTCAACGACCAAAATTAATTTCGAATGGGAAAGCTGTGAGTACATTCTGTATACGTCTCATTTCCTTCGTTTAGTCTTAAACATAATGTTAGCCTAATGCAAAAATGAATTAAACTCTTAAGTTTATAGGTTTTGGTAGTGGTCGTTGCGGTCTATAAAAAACACAAATATTGGTTTTTCGGGATCGAGACCGTCTAGTTATGGGAAATATGTATGACCCACCCAACTTTCCACAATTACAATTCCGATCAATATACCTGTTTCTATCATATGGGAAAGTTAAAGCATCGAAAAATGTGGTCATGCATCGTAGGTGATAATGAGTAATAGTCGTGGACGTTTCATATTTTTTCACTCGTGCTCATTACAGCCCGAAATCAACTGTTTTTCAGATCAACGAGTGACAGGTTAATTGCTTCTTAATTGCAAATTATATTAAAAATTATCTAATAATCCATTTAAAAAAATTCCGTTTTCAATTTTTCATTTAAATTTTACTTTATTTTGGATTTTAAAAAACCCGGAAGTTTATTTTTGGTGTTAAATATTTTCCTACAACAAACATTTCATAATATCTACCTATATGTACATTAAACACACATACAGTCGTACCTAAAATATATTTTCTTGACAAATTTATTTATTATTTTTCACATGCATTTTCCTTTATTTTATTATTTATACGTTTTTATTTTTATTTATTTTTTTGAGAGAAATAAAATGTGAAAATTATTATCAAAATTTATCACAACAAAAAAAATAAATAAATTGTTTCACTTGGGTTTACTGTTGTTGTTACAGTAGTTTTGTATTTATTTATTTTTATTCAAAATAAAAAAAAGGAAAACTGGAAAATTTACTATATTTTCCCAGGTGATATGTTACATACATTTTTTCTCGTATTTTTCTTATGTTTTTGAAAGGTATAACAAACATTGGTTGTTTTGTTGTTGAATCCAGGAACTGTACGAATATAACAAGAATACATATTTTACATTTGAAAATCTACTGTTCAGACTCTGCAAAGGAAAAATTATTAAAGTTTTATTTATATTGTGTGCTTTAGCTATATCCAGCTACAATTGCATTGAGATAGACAAATATAACAAAATAAAATCCACCAAATAGCGAATTTTCTTTACAATTTGTTATACGAGCTATGTAATTGGGAAAACAAGACAGTCGGATGAAAACCGGTCTGTCTGAACATACAGAACCTAGAAATTATTTGTATAAAATTCATGTAAAATTTACATTCAATGATGAATTTTTTTCTTCGTTCTACTCTGCTGCTATAAATTGGTTGCTTGGGACAGAATATGGTAAAACCGGGTGGTATATTATTATGCTCGGTATCTGTAATTTTTTTTTTGTTATTTATAGATGAAACGATATTTACATTTAGTTTGCACACAAGAATTCATTGTACGGAAGAAAAAAATTTTACTTTCGGAAAATTTGTTTTGTGAACGGTACAAAAGTTTATATTGAATATGTTTACTTGGCTGTTCAAATTGAACTGAATACCACAAAAAAGTGATTTAAATTGGTTGTTAGCTTAATTGCAGGGTCCAACTAAATTGTCGACAGCCATTTTTATATGACAATATTTAAATTAAATTTTTGAAGCTTGGAGTTCAATCAAAACATGAACAATTGGTACAATTGCCAAATCATTGTTTTCCCAAATATTATCGTTATCAACTATAATATATACAATAATATTCAATTACCGTATAACGTGTTGCTTAACTATATTGAAAATCGTTTTTCTATTTTCACTCTATATCGTATACATATTAAATCAAAATCAATCGTTAGCGAAAATATTTCAATAAACAAAATTAAATCCCCAGAAAATGAAACAATCTTTATTTGATTAAAACCCCAGTACGTACAACATATAAAGAAAAACGGAAAAGCCTACATGCTACACAAAATGAAAATTCCATCACGATATTTGGTTTCCTACACAAGTTCAAATCATTTTCCCATTCAATTCATTCATTTACACACTGACACAGTAAAGCAATCCTAAACAAAAAAAAAAGAAAATTCCTGCTAAATTCTTGAAAATCCAAAACAAATGTGAAAATTAGATAACAAAACGCACACATTGAGACATATACACAAAAACTTTTGGTATATTTACTGGATCCTGATACACGGAATAAAAAGCTCACGCAATGTTTTATTTAATTTATTTCTATTTTTTTGGTTAATTTTCATTATCCGATTTGAAAAGTTTTATTCTTTCTCTAATTTTATTTTCATTTTTATGCGATGTAGCTCTATGGTCAAATCAAATTAAATTAAATATATTAAATAAAATTAAATTATATATAATTCGAATTTCATTTGGTTTTATTTATTTATTTTTCGGTTGGTTAGTTGATTTATGTGTTATCGAATTGAAAATGATCATTACCGACAGCAACAACAATGTATAAAATGGTTTAGGAATTATTTTCCATTAATAGCGCACGCACTGTGACATAAAAGATTTTATGGCAAAAATGCTCCATGTATAACATATTATTCTCGCGTCTGAACTGATTGTGCAAATTTTATGTACTCATTCGGAGCTCAGATTTTCGACTACCACGGATCGTTAATTTTATTTTTATATGTTGGATATCGTATGAGCTAAGTTAAATGTATCGTTTCTGCAAAAGAATAGCAGAAAGGGTTAAATTAATTTTTTAAATAGTTTGGTGTGAATATTTGTGATAACAAAGTTGGGATTTTCAATCATTACAATTTTACTGCACATATGTACGAGTATACGGTGCACGGACTAATTACTTTGCAATAATTCAATTTATGTATACAAATCCAACCACAGTTTTGTATCGAGAATGCGAAGTTGTCGGGCGAAGTAATTTGAATATTTGTGAATTAAAATTGATAATGTTTTTTATTAATATTGAACATAATAGACGGAAGATGCGTTAGCTGGTTGGTATTTCGCTGAAGTATCAGTTTATCTAAATTATGCGAGTAAACGAGTTATTTTCGTAGCTGCTTATCGAACGCAACAAAATAAAAATTAACCCTACTTGGGGGTTCAAGTTATGTTAACTCTTCTCCCTTCGAAGAACCACGCCCCCTGGGCTACAAACAGCATTTCTCTCTGGCGTCTTGCACGTACTTGTTGAGGACATAATGAAAATGACTAAAGAAAATAGCGTTGGTTATATCATTAAAGTTCAAGTTTTTCTACGTTGTCTAGGTACAATTTATGTTAGTATCTCAAGTCAATTCTGATGATTTTCTCTTTTATCCTTGTCCGTATTCTTATCGGCAGAATCTAAAATAAATCCATTTCTTTGTTTGTAAAGGTTAAATCGGTGGTGCGCACTTGTATATTGCTGCTTCTGCCGCTCCGTATATTGATGCTTCTGCAAATGATCATATTACCTCCACGCGGTTACCACCGGGCTACTAGCTCACTACGGTTTTTGTGGTATGTTAGACAAAAATATGACGCAAACTGGGATGGTTAAGGTATCGTGCTGATAACCGGCCAGGCTGAGACCCAGTAGAAAAAGCTCAGTCTCTAACAGTGTATTCGGATCTGAACCTGGCACCAAGTTTCAAAAATATTGGCTTTAATTATTCTGAATTCCTTCGTGGAAGTTCAGCGAACAGCTGCCTTTGGTATTAGTGGAGCTCTTAGGAGCACATCCATTCAAGTACTGGAGATTCTCTTCCATCTTACCTTAGATATCGTACGTAAATAATTGACAACGAGCTAAGTTATAACGTCACCATATTTTGATCAGGCGCTTTGGACTGATATTCCCACCAGAGAGGACTGGTTGAGAGAATAATTCTGAATATCGGAGTTGCTAATTTATTCACTGATGTTTCAAAGATGGTTGGGAAGTTTGTTACGACACCATAAGATATCATAACATATTTCCTTTTCTTTGTTCTTTTTGAATTTTTGGTTCCATGGTAATTGAATGAATGATGCTTTTTATTGACGGCATTACCATCTGTTTTATAGAACCTTACCCAACCATTTTTGTTGTGTTTTCTCGTTTTCTTGTGTGCAATAGAGGCGTGGTGTGAAAGGGTGGGCGAGTGACGTGCACGAAAATCAAAACAAAAAATCACCAACGAACAAGATATTCTTCTGCAACTTTGGTGGCATTTCATGAAAATAAGAGTGAGATAAAGTATTATTTGATTTATTTAATAGTTTGATTACTTAATATGCCGAGGGTTTCGTGAGACAAAATAAATTGTGTTGGTATAAATAATCCCAAAGGATAGCCGATTCGAAATAGTAAATTGACTTCACTACGCAAGGAAATGGAGAACAGCTCAAAAAATTGAACCAAATTTTTTATTATTGATCATGCGACTATTTAGCAAGCCTTTAACGGTGATGATGACGAGTGATGATGCAGGGGCAGACTGGTGAACAAAACATTATTTTTCAGCTAAAGCTTCCGCGCTTATAAGGAGTTAAAATTTTCAATTTAAAACCATTTCCAACGCCAGAAGCAACTTTCATACAGCCAGTGATCAGATGGCAGCCAGATGGTAATCTCTGTTAAATGGTAAACTTGAAGGGTGAAGGGTTAGGTTACCTACTTTAACGAGTCAATATGTTATCAACAGCAAAATTGATGAGTCTTTTTCACGTGCGACCTTAATTCAACTTCATGAACCACCATTATACTGAAGAAACTTATGAAGATATGCCTACCCATAGGATTTATACAGTTACCGATGCAAGGTTAGAAACAGGCCACCACATAAGATCATATCAATAAAAACCCACAAGGCTGTACAAAATCAATGCTGCCTTGGATTATGTTCTTTCGTTTGAACAGACCAGTTGATATCAACGTGGCATAACAATAACTTATTATGCAGATGGCATCAAAACATTTATACTAATAATAAAATTAGTAAATTGCTAAATGGCAGAAATATGGGCACATATCAAAAAAAACCTGAAAATTTGTACAGATTTAAATAAATCATTATAATTCGATACTGCCAACACTAAAGCCAGAATTTATTAAATTGTTGTAAACAATAAATATTCAAGGCAAGCGGGTTGACTCTATAGATTCGAACTTAATAATAGAGTAAAGTGGCCTTTGTAGAGTTTTTTTTTATTATCTCAGCAATTAGTTCTGGGGCCAAGGCTCTCCCAAATCTTTCGCGGTTTGCTTATTTACGTCCTTACTTTAACGCCAGTGTCGACCAATTCGAGCACGTACGGTTATAGGACCGATTTTATCAACCATCTGCACATTGCACAGCTCCATGCCAGCCTATACTGGAAGATGGGTCGGCCCCTGAGTTTTGCACTACGACAAGGGGTCATAGATGTGTTCCATTTCATCACAGGTAGTAATCTGTTGATGAAAATTCCCTTTGCATCCTTCCGCTCTCGGGATTCCGAATCCGGTACCTCCCGATCCAAACGCCAAAGCTTTAACCACTGTGCCATTTGGTCGGCCTTTGTAAAGGTTACAATACAACAAATACAAATATAGAAAAAATTTATCTGAGAACCTCGTATATCAACTAAATTTTTACAAATTCGAATAAAACTAACAAGATAATAAAAATCAAACTATTTTTCCTACTAAGTCCATTGTTAGAGTTCAAATAAAAAGCCAAGTAATAAAATTTTGGTTGCGCCAAACCAAAAGTTCAAAGATCTAAACAATAAAGATTTGCAAAAAACAAAAATGTTAAGTGTAAATAAAGACACCAACAATTTTTATTTTATAGTTTATCGATTCTGCTTTTATTCATTGTATTTATGGATATGTTTAAGAGCAAGCAAAATAAAGTGATAAAAGTAAATTGAGCTTTTCGCATACACTACCACCCCCGATATAATAAAATTATCAAATTTAGCATCTCTATATGTATATGATGCGAGGAATTCCTAAATGCGCAGTGAGTGCGAGATGATGTTAAATATAAGAAAAAAAATCATCCGTAAAGTAAATATTATTTTTAGATACCACGATAAAATTTCCCTAAATATTTTGCTTTTGTTCTTATCACACTAAAAAAAAGGAAATTCTTTCCGTTTTTGGTTCAAAAATTTACTATGTAGGATATATTATGGGTACACTACGGTGGCAAGGCAAGTAGAAAACTAGAAAAAATCTTTTTTATTTTTATGATGTACGTTTGATGATGTTTGAAATAAACGAAAGCACAAAAAGCTCATTTACCAACAGAATTTTTTTTTATTATTATTATTATTCTGTTATAAACTTTTTTTTATATTTTAAGTTTATATTATTAAAAGTAATATTGTGATTTTCAAGTTTATTGGAAGAAATTACGATATATATTTAGGAGGTGGATTATAAAGAATATGGTTGCCTCTTCCAAAACAAAATATCCCGCTTTTGTTTTACTGTTAAGATTGAATTTTTAAGGAAAGCTTTTTTTTTTGCTTTTGATTTTGTGCAGAACGGAAAAATTTATTGAAATGGAAAAATCGATTAATTTATTTCGATTTTGGCTCTATTATATAAATAGATGTACATATTGAATAATAAAATAAGACAATTTGTTTGTTTATTACTTATTGTTCGTACTCGTATATGGAGGAAAGTAAAATACTCGTATACACAATATTTTTTTGGTTATCAGCTTTATTGCGCCAATTTAAAATTAGAAAATTGTTGTTGTTACTTATTTTATGGATTATTTACTGCTCCTCTTACCATGTTCAAACTATTAAGTTTAAGGTTGTAAAAAAAGTTAAGAATTTTCTTGTTATGTACTGTATTGGAAAAATTTGGAAAAGCTCGATAAAATAAACTTCATTATATATTTGTAAATCCTTTTTTTTACGGGAATTGGTCAACAAAATAGTAAAGTTAACAGTTTTTGGTATGTTCAGAATTTTTATGTTAGAACTTATGTTATAAAGTGTTGTTATTTTATATTTTTAATGAAACATCAAATAAGCTTCAGCACAATAATATTATGTACATACAGAGTTGATATACAAAGTTGCGAGCATTAAATTTACATTACTGCATAATGGTTCTACATTAAAAAATTATTATTATTATATTTACTAGCGTTAACTGGGAGTACACAGTAATTTGATAAATTTTATAATTTTTGCGTTGATAAGGTTAAAAATAATTTTTTGTAGTTATGATCCAAAAATATATAATATAATAGCTTGCAATCCAATTAAAAATGTTAACTCAAAAATTTGTAAAATTTCAGAACGTGTACGAGTATAACAATTATTTTGGATAAAATTTTGAAAAGTTAATTTTATTACTCAACATCGCTTTTATAAATAAATTAAAAAATGCTAATACATTATAGGGATTATCGTTTCATAATTTTGCTCGTGATAGCACCGTACAACAAACAACAAATATTTTTATTTATTAATATCGCGGGCCAATAAATGCATGATTTTGAAGAAAATTAGTTTTTGAATAACTTTCCATAGTCATCTATGCGATATTCATGGTTAGTTGCACATAAACTTGATTATTAGTGACAAAACTGGCTGTACGAGGGAAAGATGATCAATAGCAACAACCATTTTCCGTTAAAGCCTCGTCATCTGACTGGGTGGATGGTGATCAACAAATAAGTAAAAAGTAATTTAAAGAAATCGTTTAGCTCAAATGAACCAAAACTTTCCAAAATACCAAAAATGATATCTACGATTTCGTGTTTTTGACTTCGCGCTTTACTAATAGTTATTCTACAGGCCAACTTCCCTGTGACACTATTCTGGTGGGAATGGGGAATTAGTAAAAATATATTTATAGAATTTTTGAAATAATTGTGTTTTTCGGACCCGCACTGATGGAACTGATTTTGTGAAAAAAAAATTCGAAACAAATTTAGATGGGAAATAATTTTTTCGAACAAAAGTTTCTTATTCTATTTGTTTCTAAAATATTTGTCAAACTAATTCTATCAGTGAGCCTGGGCATATTTTTCTCAATTCCCTATTTCTATGGAAAGCCAGAATAGTGCCACTAGAAATTGTAATCATTTAAAACGGATGGCAATGTAATCAATATTAAAGATATGCAGTGCATGTTGTTCTACAGCTTTCTGTTGCAAAGTCTTGTGCCTGCAGATCATGCAGGCTCTCCCCACATAGTTCTCGCTTGTTTTAGAGTTTCATTATGCATAATTCTGCGAAATGTAAATGCCCATATATTAGTTATCCAATTCAGTCATGAACCGCTCTTGACCCATTGAGCGCTTCCCTGCGTCCCAACAATTTAAACAAATTCTCAAATGCGTCCCCGTCATTGATTGTCGGTTGTGCTTTTGCCAATGAGATCTGGTAGATGTTTCAAAAGGTTCACTTGCTTACTTTTGTTTTCCATCTCTTTTGAACGATAATCCACTTCTTCTAATCTCTTTCCCAGAAAACGCATGCTACATAATTATGTATGTGTCACAAATTACTGTAATTTTATATGGGTCTAACTTTGGAATGGCTTGTGTTATGATTAATTTCTTTTCGGTTTACTCTTTATGAGTATATGACACATATTTGTGTCACGCCGGATCAATGAGAAAGTTTTATTTATTGGATTATCTTCATATTTCGGGAAACCGCCAATATTGGTTTCGAGAAAAGGGATAACGATTTGTTTTTATGTTATTGTGTCAACGATTTTCAACTATTAAATATGTGTTTTGCTTGTAGATTATTTTTACTTAGAATTTTTGTGTTATAGTGATTTTTGATATTTTTGAAGTGTAATAAAAATTAGCCAAAGTTATTTGTGTAGTATAAAAAGTGATCCCCGATTTTGCGGTTTGGGTAGATTTCAAGTTATTTACCGATTTTAATTTGTTGTACTAGGTTCTTCGTTTTGATAGAATTTTTGTATTTTGGAAAGTCGGGGTACGCAATCTGAATTGGACTTCAGCAACAGTGAGATAAACTTTGAATATTCAGGCAGCAGCTTTCGCATGTATGACACTGACAACATGTCATCTGAATGCTCAGTAGAAATTGACTTACATGATGTACCAGTTTAAGGAAATGTTGCTGAAACTAACAATGATGAGTGGAATAATGTTGAGCCTGACTCAAATAACAAAGTTTTTACAGGCGCAGAATTAATATTCATAAATCTATCACCAACCGCCAAACTAGCGGAATATTTAAGAAAAATATTTGACGATGTGTTGCTCGACAAAATTGTAACTTAGACTGACGCACGTGCTAAATTCATTATTGAGCCATACTGATCAGTAGCGAATTCAAATAAAACAGTGCCTTCGTCTACAAATGCCTCTAAATTGAAAATCAAGCCTAAAACACTATTGGAGGAAAACTGGGCTTTATGTTCAAAATGTGTGCGGCCAAGACAATGAGTCGAATAAGGTTTGAAAACATACTTAGGAGGTGTATGTGTTTCTAAGACGATCAACACGAAGTGAAAACTAATAGATTGTACAAAATTCAAAATGTCGCAAACCATGTTCTGGCTAACATAAAAAAAAAATATAGCCTACATCAAAACCTTTCATTAGATGAAGCTCTCCTGTTACAACGAGACTGTCATTCCGGCGGTATATATCGAATAAGAAGCACAAGTACGGAATCAGATTCTACGAATTATGCAATCCCGACGGTTTTTTAATAAATTTGATTATACAATAACGCAAGAGGCACGGAATTAATTGATGAAGGAATATTTGGGTTAAGGACATATGATGTTTGTGGATAATTACTACTGCAGTATCGATCTGACAGCGCACTTAGTGAATATCAAACTAATATCTGTGGAACACTACATTTAGACAGGATACACAATCTCCCCAAGTCATAAAAATCAAATTAAAGCCAAGACAAATTTCATAGTGGCGAAACCGCAAGAACGTTATCGTGTTAAAATGGAAAGGCATAAACGAGACGTTTTGATGATTTGTACCAAACACAAAGCCGACCTTGTTAATTTAATAACAAAAAGAAATAAGGAAATAATAAAGCCAATAATAATAGTAGACTACAATGATAATACGTCAGGAATTGATAGGTCGGATCAAATGAATTCGTACTATGGTTGCCCCAGGCGTTCAGTGTGATGGCACATGAAAATGGTTTTTTCACATACTGGACGTTGCAATATGGAACTTGTTGGATATATAACAAACGAATCCAATAGCGACTATTGTCTCATTTAGAATTTAGCGAAAAAATTATCACCTCGTACTTAGGGTAGATTTCAGCCCGGCTAGATGTGCAAGAACTACAAATTCAAATACGGCACATTTCCCAAGCATATGGCCAACAGTCGTAGGAAGTGCCGCATGTTGATTGATTGATTGATTCAGAATGCACGGCCAATTCTTACACAGGATCTCCCAAGTGACGCCGAGAGTACCGTACACTCTTTATCCACAAATCACAAAACCGAAAGATTGGATAGGTTCCTTAGGTGGAGCAGAATCGGCTCGGTTATAGGCACCTAGGTAAACGACAACACAATTTTAATCTATTAGAAGAAGTTAATAGGTTTAATGGTTAACGGTGACATAAATAATAATTAACTCTTTAGAAATATAAACCTAATATAGCAAGCAGACTTTGCATTTTCTTTGTACTCTGTAAAATAGTTTATGTTCCACCTAAACCTCATGTCACACATACATATGTGTCCAATTTATTGTGGAAATGAAAGACTCATGACTCACAAATGTGTCGTAGAAGCAATCCAAGATTCATCCGACATACCATAGTCATATATATAGTACTAGCTTTCCGTAAACTTGAGACACAAATAGGTGTCATATAATTTTTAATACGAGAGTTTTTTCCGAAAATCAAAAAAACATTTGAGGGGTGAACGTATTAAGCTATTATATTTGGAGCTCTCTCTCACCTTACCCCTCTCGTATTTTATTTATTTGTAGCAACAGCGCCTTTATCATATACCTCTCAAGGTCCAGGGCATTTTCTGTTGCTCAGAAGTAGGCGACTATTTCAGGCCACAATTTTAGTTAATGTTTGATAAATCGAGGAAGTTTCCTCACGTCCGTGCTCTTCGGAAGGCTTGACTTTCTCCTCGTCATTTGAGGTATTAGGCGTCATTTCTGATGGTTCCGGCGTCCTGGTAGATTATTACAATCTAGGTTCTTCATTTTCAGCAACTTCTTCAATAGCTTTTTGCAACCTTTATATGAGCTTATTTTAATCGCCTACGTTTAAAAGCTCGAAACTTTTATTTTATTTATTTATAAATGAAATCGAGTACATATAGATTCTTAAAAGAAAAATTATCAATATACAACATACAATATAATAACACAAATCATTAGTTAATTAAAATTATATAGAAAATGTGTTTCTTAAATTTTCTTTTGAGGTCGTCGCTAGACGTAGCGAGGTCAAATAACGTTTGTATTTCATTAAATATTTTTGTCATTTCATTAATTGGTTCATGTTCACCATAATTAGTTCTATGAAGCTCTGGTTTTAAAAAATCGTGTTGCCGAAGATTCGCTGTAGGAACATAAATATTTAAGCTTCAAAAGAATGCAAGATGAGTGCGATTTTCCCAGGAGTACATTTGCAATTAGCGATGCCTCTAGTAATTTTTGCCTATTAGCCAGAGTCAAGATCTTATAACTTTTACATATGGTAGTGTATGCAGAAAGACGAAGGACGTTTTCTTTGTAAAAAGAAATGCATTATTGATATCGCATATTTCACCTGAGATCCGATATAGTTGATGAGTAAGATGAACAAGGTGTGGTGATCGGTTAAGTTCATCTCCTGATGGAACCAAATATAGACTTCGTCTTGGCAGTGTTTGTCAAAGGAGATATTTAAATCACCCGCTGATTCTATTTATGTCGTCTTGTAGTAGTTTGGTATCTTGTGAGTTTAAAGATGAAGATTTTTAAGTCATCCGCAAATAGAAGTACAAAAGAGTTAAAAATGACATTAGATATTCCATCGATATAAATATGAGAAATATCGACGGACCCACATGCGAGCCTTGTGGAACACCAAAGCAGGATTTTATTGTAAAGAGTGTCCAAAAATGTACGCAAGATTTAAATTAACTAGACAATTAATCAATTTAGTGTTTGCAGCCAAAAAACGAAAACAGTTTAACAGCTGATACCGATATACAGTATTGCAGGAAAGAACAACGCGTTTTCATTGTTGCACAATATTTCAACAATAATGAAAGTTTGAGTGCTGATTTTTCGAGCAAAATCATCTAAACGATGAAGCTCATTTGCACCTTGATGGTTTCGGTAATCGTCAAAATTGCCACATTTATTTGGGGTTCGGGGAACACACTTGTGATTGTCGAAAAACAAATGTATGCACAACGTGTTACTGTTTGGTGCGGATTTAGGGCTAGAGTTGTATTCGCGCACATTCCATGTTATCAAGTCCCTTGTCTTTATGACTCACGCCTTGTTGGCGATCTTTCCATACACATCAAATATATTGATATCATTCATTAATTATATTAGTAAGCTCATCCTGCAGAAATTGGAACTACGTAGTAAATTTTATTTCATCTTTCACAATCCTAAACATTTATTTAATTTGATTTAATTTCAGTAGCTCTGGAAAGAATAAATTAATTAATTTTGTTATTGTTTAGGTGGCCTAAAAGTATAATTTAGCATACAATTTCAGGAAATCTCCAGATGAATGTAAAATAATAGTATTTTTTCTTACACTTTCTCCAATATCCTTAGATAAGTAGATTAAAACCAATATCCTTAGTAGCCCAATAGACTACATCTCGCATCTCGTCTTAGAATAAATGAGAACTATGTTATCTTCTGCCATACGATCTATAGGACTCGTTCCGTCCTAAAATAAAATAAAAAAATCCTTTATATATACGAACAGGATTTAGAAATAGGTCTGCCGTTATATGAGGCACTTGTCCAGTACCTAGTCCTACAGTCCAATCAATAAGTACTGCATAATAAAATGGAACTAAAATGGAAGCATATATACAATATCTCCCTTTTCCAATTTCGCTGCAGTGGATGTGCTTCAAAATACACGCTCCAATTACCTAGTAGTTGATGAGCCGTTAAATATAATGCTCGCTCCACCGAGTATGATACGTATATATCTGTTATATTCAACGAGCCACTCTCGGTTAAAATGTTTTATTTATTTTCATAACTATTTGTTTTTGTTAAATCTTCCCTAAATAATACTGAACTAGATAAAAATCATGCAGCACAACAAATTCCCTATCATATCAAAAATGGCAACAACAACAAACAACGTAATACCAACATAACATAAAAATCAATTCAATAACAACAGCAAAAACAACAAAATTATTGTTTTATCGAGAACTATTGTTTTACGTCTTGTTGGTATTTTTATTGTTTAGTATCATCATCATAACCAAACAATTGAAACAAGATGCTGAGTAATACAAAAAAATAAATTCCATGGATTAAATAAATCAAAATTTTCAAAATACGGAGGAAAACATGGAACAATTTTTATGATAAATTTGTATTTTGCTCCACATCGAATCAATTAATTTGAGATAAATTTACTCGCATTATATTCGAATTTTTCCCACTTTTAATCTGTTATTGCAACATAAACATAAAGTTTCCCAATATTTTTGTATTATGTTTGTTTGTGTGTAGTTTTTCTTTCAGCCCGTAAAAAGAATAAAAAAAACTAAAATAAGTTATGGCTTTGTTTACCAAAGTTTAAAGTATTTTCTACACAGCAGCAATATAATGGAAAGTATTTCTGAATCCTAAAACTATTAAGCGATATAAAAATTAGTAACAACCTATTATACATAAAACTAATGTTATTCTTACTACCAGACTACAGTGCGGATCCTAATTTTTATGGAGCAACCAAAGTTATTTACTCTTGCTCCTTTGTGTGTTCCCATTGTATACACGAACATCAGAGGCAAAAACGAACAATAAATTTTCTGATCAACAAACACAAAATTCAATAATATTTTTATGAATTTTTAGTACATAATGTAGAAAAACTTAATAAAAACAGAATTATGGATTTTGGAAAATGTGTGTTCGAGAATTTATACATCGTACATAGCAAAAGCTTCAAAGCATCGTGTTTTGTTGAAAGTTAGAAAAGTTTTGTCTGGTCCAATAATATGCTTTCAGTTTACATAAACATAAGGAGTGTGGGAGTGTATGACAGGTATAGATTGGGTATATGGTGTAGGTGATAAATAATATGGTATCGTGCTAAATTTTGATTTATTTAATCGGTTAATTTGAACAAATAAATTTGATTTGTATTAGAACAGTTCATTGAATGCAGTTCGTAAATATTGGTAATAAATCTAAAAACTGTAGCTAGCTCATAAACTGCTTCTAATATAGGTATACTGGTGTCTGACATTTAACACGCAATCGTTCAAGTATATTTGTTTCTTTTCCCAAAGAAGAAAATGCGTTATTTTTCTTGCCCTAAAGAATTTTATTAAGCAATTTCTGTTGTTCCAAGCCGTCCCTTTAGTAGGCAGTTTATGGTTTGGAAAAACCAATGCTTGTTCGAATAGTTGAGCTTCCCAATATTATGAACTAATCAGTGTTATTATTTTTTTGACATCATTGTGTTATTCGAACGTGTTCTTCTAGTTAACTTTAAAAACGTAATGTGATAATGAAAAATGAATTTTTGTTTACGGTGGTTTTATGTGTTGCAATGTAATGAGCTACAGTTGTGCCGCTTGTAAGACAAAAAAACTTTTAAGTAAATTTTCAAATAACGTAAAACGAGGAATGAGTATTTTAATGGATCTATCCCCAGTATAAAATGGTTTTGTCTTGAATGTTTAGACCTGTTAATCGACCAGGCAAATTTAAATATTTCTTTCAAAAGAATTGAAAAAGTGGAAGAGTCAGTAAATTTGATTCAACAAACACTATATGTTGATTCAACAAACACTATTTGTCATGCAAATTGACGTTCCTGAACCACATTCTGAGTTTAAAATAAAGTAATTGTTTCAGTGAAATCAAAAATATTTTATTTTATACCAAAAATACATGATAAATAAATTCGGATAACCGGACTTATGACTTTATTGTAGTTGGTGTCTGTCATCCACATTTACGTCAATTTACACATTTGAAAACGGCAAACCGTTTTTCGATATCGACGATTCCAGCACTGGCATTTTCCCCAACCCAACGTAGAAAAAATTGTTAGCGTCATTACCACGATTAGGACCACTATGAACAATTTCTTAGTATGGGAACCATTATTGTGTAAATAAATTCACTTTATCCCATATTGGTTGGCCCGAAGTTGATAACATTATAATCGTTTATGCAGACTCTAAACTCTTACTCATTCTGATGGCCGCTGTAATAAGCTATTCTAGCGCTAACACGTTGAGTTTGTAGTTATGCGCTTAAAAATTTCAAAGTTTTGAAAATGTCCAGGTCTTAAGGTGTTTTCCAAACACCGACTTGCATCAAAGATACTAGTTTACTTATTTGCCACTAGTTTAAATAAGTGTATATAGCTATTCGAAGTGACATCACTGTGAAAATGTGATGTTCGACGTATTGGCCGAGATTAAAATCTAAAGATTGAATATAATTTATACCACGATTCTGAAGCAAAGTGACAGGCTAAAAATGGAGAGGTGAATGTTGTGGCGGACTCGCGACTAAACTCTAACACACCACACTTGATTTCTAATACGAAAAACTAAACTTACCGGGCTTTTGGTCATGTATAATCTAAAATCATTATTCTGCTGAAAACCAACAAGGTCCCTTGATTCAAAAATTAAGCTTTAAATTTTTTGGAATCTTTTAATTCTTTGTAGTTGTTGTATACGTTTAACTTTTCAACATTATTGCAAAAATTGATGAAGCTCTCATTGAAGCTGCCTCTTCCGCTACACATATGCGCAATAAATTTCGCAAGGCTTTCAAATCATAATGCAAACATTTTAAGTATAAAGTTTCACTCCATATTGATAATCTTCCTGGACAGTAGAGATGTCAAACGTTGGTGAAATAAAATTTTTTTATCAAATACTTTTCAAAATATTTAGAAAAAAAAACAGAAAAACAGAAAAGCTTCTATAGAAGTTGCCACTACGATTAACCGATTTCGGCCAAAAACCGGGATCTCCAAATTTGTGGAAAAAGATTTAGTATGAAGTTTCACCTCGACCAGTCAATCCGTCTGGGCTGTAGAGGAACAACAACATTTAGCATTCACGATACCACATACGCCAAATGCACTAAACTCTAAATATCGGTTGGTTCTCTACAGCGCAGACGGACTAACTGATCGAGATATAACCCTAATGAGGGGTGAAGATCCTAATTTTTTTTTTCTGAAGTCGAACGAAATGAAGCGGCTACCTCCTCATCATTTTCGTTTTTTGCAAATATTTTGAAAAGTATATCATTTAGCTGAAAGTGAAAATTTTTGAACAATATCGGTTCAGATCAGCTTTCCAAAATTTGAGCCAAAATGATGTTTATTGACAAAAACTGTCCTTTAACAACAGTTCGGAACTGTACAATCCGGATTTTCCTAGAGTCTAGGCGGATCGGATTAAAACTTCGTACTAAAACTTTTTCCATTAATAAGAAGATATTTGCGATATTTGGTGGAAAACTCTGTACCGGAAGTGGCAGCAACATTGGGAGGTTTTAATTTGTGCAATAATGTTAAAAAAATTAGCATTTACTAAAAACGACGAAGATTTAATTAATTTTAAAAGTTAAACTTTCTACCAACAAGAGTTGTTCTTTTTCGGTTTCTGAAATTTAAGCAGGGATATTGGTTTTTGATTATACAGAAACAGTTTTACTAAAACTCTGGTAAGTTGTATCTTTTAGCTTACCTAATCACGTGTGATGTTTTCGAGATTTATGGACATTCGTTGTAAAAAAATGTCGCGTGTTGGCCACATCATATTCACACCATCATTTTTTAATTAATTCGGAAAGCCCAGTGATTTTTGGGCGAAATCGACTTAATGACTATGGCAGCTTCTATATAGGAGCTTTTTCGTTTTTTGCAAATATTTTAATTCGTCTTAACAAAAATAACTTTATTAAAACAGTCCTACTGTTAAGAGTCTTAACACCAGAATCGGAGTATTTTACAAAATACAATTTAGAAAACATTACATTTTTGAAAATATCACAATTTTCCTAACCATTTTCGTGATATTCAAATAAAGCGATTAATATGAGTTCGTCGCTTATTTAAGAACTTCCCTTTAAAATCCAATTGGAAAACTTGCTAAAATTCTGTAGAAGGATGTAAAAGTATTTTTTTTCCAAAAATCACTATTAATCACTTCAAATTTCCAAAAATCACTATTAAGCTCATTACAGTTGACCTATATATTCGCTAGAATAATTCAAATAACAATAAGGGTAGAATACTGTGTAAACTATTCGAAAATGTAGGCGACGACCTGTGGACATCTCTGGGATCGTCTTAAAAAAGTAATTTATTTAAAATTTAAATTTTTTTTAACCATAGCACGTTTCACGTATGTGAAGTTATCCTACGATTCTATCCCACACAATAAAAACATTTCATCAGGCAACACTAATCAATAAAAACTCCATTTGCTCTTCTGTGAAGTTAGTCCAGCCTAGAATTTATTAAAAATTACGTTAAATACAAAAATTAAATTCGTTTTATTTAAATTAAGAGAATTTTATATCAATATAACATGCACGAACTAAAATTACATCAGATACGATAAAGGTTATTGGCACGAAAAAAGGATACATTTGTCAAATTAATGCTATGTGGTTTTGACATCGTCTCACTCCTGCCTTACTTTAAGAAAGTTAAAATTAACCATTCCGTGGCAACTGTGCGAAATTGGGACCTGGGCCAGATATATCGTTTATATCCATACAACTCGTATTTGAACATAAAAAATTCGCACACTAAATGTATAAACTTGTCGGATTAAGGCTATGTGGTTTCGAGATCGCCACACTCCTGCCTTAGTTTTAGAAAAGTTAAAAAAAATCGTTCAGTGGCAACTTTGCGACATTGTGAACTGGGTCAGATATACCCATACAACACGTATTTGTTAAAAGTATACATTTATTGGATTAAGGCTAAGTGGTTTTGAGATCTTCACACTCCTGCCTTACTTTATAGAGTATGACAATCTCAAAACCACATAGCCTTAATCCGACAAGTTTATTCATTTAACGTGCGAAATTCTTTTGTTCAAATACGTGTTGTATGCGTATATCTGACCCAGTTCACAATTTCGCAAAGTTGCCCCTGAACGACTTTTTTATAACTTTTCTAAAAGTAAGGCAGGAGTGTGACGATCTCAAAATCACATAGCCTTTATCGTGTCTAATGTAATTTTAGTTCGTACATGTTCTATTGATATAAAATTCTTTTAATTTAAATATAACGAATTTAATTTTTGTATTTAACGTGATTTTTAATAAACTCTGGGCTGGACTAACTTCACACAAGAGCAAATAGGGTTTTTATTGATTAGTGTTGCCTGTTGAAATGTTTTTATTGTGTGGGATAGAATCGTAGGATAACTTCGCATATGTGCAAGTGTCATTCGAATCGAGTAAAGATCACCACAATTTTAGTTTACTGGTTGACCTTTCGGGAACCACAGGCCAGCTCCCAATAAACTACTCCAGGATTGACGACACACAATTTTCAAAATAATCAAATTCCGTACAATATTTCAAGTTGCCAAATACAAAGCAAAGCATATTAGGAATTAATTTCTGTTAATACACTTTTAGAAATTAATTTAAGCTATCTCGAAATATATGTGTGATGCTCCAGAAATTGCTGTAAAAAAAATTTGCGTTTAAACCGGTAAAAGATGTTTAAAATTAATAAAATGCTTTCCGTACTGGAGATTAGTGGTTTTTCTAACCAATTTGCCAGTGTTTACAATAAATATATTTAGCTTGGCTGTTTTTTGACTTAAAATATTCATCAAAATTGTGAAGTTTCTGAAAAGTTCGTGATCTAACAAAGAAAACACAATTTTTTTGGTAAAAATATATTTTATTCATCAACATAATTTCCTTCTGTAGAGCGGTATAATCAGTCAAACGCCTCTCTAACATTTTGATGCATCTTTTGTAGAACGATTTATCTTTGTCTACGAAATAAGCTTCAGTTTCGGCAATCACTTCTTTATTGGAGCCAAATCGTTTTCCCTGGAGCGTTTTTTGAAGTCTGCTAACAAATAATATTCGCTTGGGGGGGGGGGGGGGGTGGATGCGGAAGCAATTCAACGTTTAAATTTGTGACACCATCTTTGTGTCAGACCGGGAACTTTTCAGGCGTTGTAATATAAAACAAAGTAAAATCCATAATATACGTATATTATATTCTCTATAGACCCAGTAGATTGAATGATCTATTTGAAAATGTTGTTGAGAGGCCGGAGACATCTCCAAGTTTTGCAGGAATATTGTTTAACACCTCTCAAAAATGTTCAAATTCTCAATATTATTTTTAATAGAACGAACCCCAAAATCATTACATTATTCGCAGAAATAGGTCTATGCTTACCCTCTCAAAACTGTAAAATAAAATCGGTAGGTAATTTCAAGATTTGGCGGCACAACATTTAGAATCGTATCATATTTTGCAAACTGCAATTTTTAATAATTTGTAAATTACATTATTCTGTTGGTTTTTCCAAAAATGCATGATTATCAGTGGATGTAATTTTATACCGTTTCGAACCGTATCGATTAAAATTAGGTTTTTCCAGAATTCAGCGTGAATCTTAACAAACGAATGGTTTTTTGACTTTTTTCGCAAATAGCAACATTACAATGTCAAAATTAGATAAGGTCGATTACGACACTCTTGGTTTCTGGAGACTTTTGATTTAAAACCATATGTTTCATGGAGTACAAATGAACTAGTTTCACCTCTCAAAAATTATAATTATTGACTATTCTTATTTTATCTACAGCAAAGAGTTTTGCTTTAATTAAATCATTATTTAAACAATTAAAATCACTAGAATGTTACATCTAGGGACGAAAAGCATATTAGAGCAAGAAATAACATGTACCTGAACTTCTAAATGTATTGCTGTTGTCCAAATAACCTGCTCGGAACATTATACAACAAAAATAAAAACTTTCAACGAGTATTAATCATACGTACTTTAAATCCAACAAAGTATATTATATTCCCAGGAACCCAATAAATTTACCATACCCTTCCATATCCGTATATGTAATTCTTATCGAAACAATCATAAAATAAATAAGATTAAGGATACAAAAACAACTTTCGTAAATTGGTTCTTATTTTGTTCTTCGTTTGTTTTGTTGATTTGTATTTTTTTTAAATTACACTAGAAAGTATAGCAACGTAATAGTACACATGTAGTCAAGAAATGTCATAAAAATTTTCCTTTTCCCATTTTCAGCATCATATATTGATGATTTTGACTATTACAGTACATAACAGAAGCAAAATAGAACCAATGAAAAAAAACTACAAATAAAGTCATTAAATGATCATGGTTATATGGTTGTTTAGAAATAGAAGAAGAACTCAGTTTGAATGATACATCAACGGCCATATAATGTTTATTAGTTTAGGATCTTTATATTATTTTATTGCCCTCTATATTATGATTATTTTTATTGTACATAATAATTCATTTTTAAGTTTGTAAAAGGATCTTTACATAATCAAGACCATTCATTTTGATTTAGCACGCTGAACTCAATATGTCTTCCCCCTCTTAAATTTTATTTTTATTTTTAATTAAAAAATTTCCTGTTTTTGTTGTTTGCAAAGCTTTTAGATAATACAAAAATAAGCTTCTCTCGCACAAAAACACAGAGAAAGTTCAAAGCCTTCAATAATGTTTTGTTTTGTTTGTCATAAATATGAAATATTACAAATATTATTAAAAAAGTTTTTTTATTTTTATTAAATATAATTTTTCCTTTGTTATGTGAGGAAAAATTACCTGCACCTCAACACAAGACAACAAATAATAACCGCAGAACACGGATAAACATAATACAAACTAGAATAGTGCTGCTACTAAATTAACTGTACCGAAAAATTATGTTTGGATCTGGATCTAGTACAGGTGAGATTTGGAAATGATGAACGACGAAATGGTTCGAGTTTAGTCGGATATATGCTTTTAAGTGCAATTTAGTTTTTATACACCGGTGTTTGGTGGAAATTGGAGAAGATAAAATAAAATTTGTATTACTTCCAGCATCTCAAACGATAGAGATTTGTCAATTTTTGATATCAGTAAGTATTAAATTAAGTTGTTTTTTCAGAATGATAATAATATTGAGACGAAAATTCGAATTTTCCATCCACCACACATTTCTCATTTTAATTTATCATAGTCAAATAAATCTCAATTGTAAACTTTTCGGATATAGTTTAAATAAAATACGATATAGAATATTTCAGCTGTACACAAACGAAAGCTCTTATTTTTTTTTTGGCTGTGTAAAGATATATTTTCGTTTCATAGTGAAAAAGCTCTTCAATAAAAGAAATCAAAAAAGGATTTTAACTCTATTGTTGTTATCTTCGTATACTTGAGATTTATTTATGTGCTGTGTATATTAAAAATAGTTCCTGTACGAGAAACGAAAGAAACTTATTTTAAGGAATACAAAAGGAATGAAAAAGTAAACTAAATATAAACATGCCATTGAATTGGGAAGACAAATTCGTTTAGAATTAAATGGAACAAGGAGTGGAGAAAAAATAAGTTATAATTCATTCTAAATCCATTTTTGTGTTCTGTGTACTCGTTAGGTACGGGAAATGAAAAAAATAAATAATCTCGAGTGTAAATGAATTTGTGAAATTTAATTAGCACATTTAAAGGTCTGGAAGTTAAAGTTCTTATCATCAAAGAATTAAACATTACCGAATAAATGGCACAGTTGATAAAGCTTTGGTGTTTGGATTGGGAGGTAACGAGTTCGAATCCCCATTGAGGCAAGATGCAAAGAGTATTTTTCATCATCAGACTACGATTGGTGATGAAAATGTACCCAACACCATAAAAGTATTGGCGCAGGCCCTAGACCAATTCTAATTTAAAACTAGAGTAAACGCAATTTTTGACTGTGTATGCAGTAAACTCAATTTCCATACTAAAAAGTAGGGTCTCGAACCTTCTTAGGAATCAACAATCTTCGAAATTTTATTTTGAAATAAAAACCCGTTGGTAATGGTATAATGGAATGTAAGAGATTTTATGAAATTTGGGTAGTTCTAGTTAATAGCCAGATATTGCTTTTACATCTAGATGAGGTTACCAAGACTTTGGAAGCTTGGTTTCGAAATAATGAAACTTGAATTTTTTAATTTAAAAAATTCGGTCATAAAATATTGAAAATACTTTTGTAGTTTGGTCACTGCAGTCCGATGAGAAAACCGAATTTTTTAAATTAAAAAATTCAACGTCTTGGTAACCTCAACTAGATGTATAAGAAATTTTATTTTAATTTGTTTCATTAATAAAAGGTTGTAACGTTTAGAATATTGCAACCAAATATAATAATGGTACATATCGCCAATGTAACATCTCAACCTCAACGCAACTCTACAACTCTAAATCGCCACTCGGTTTTTTGCCACGTGTAATTGGCAAACAACATAAATGGTGGATCGGTTTTAAATCGCTACTAATGGTGTTTACCATAATACCTAATAAACAACATGTTTACAAAAAAAAACCACCTTCAACTATGGCCAGTGACAACAATGATTTTTTGCTAATGATTTCATTTTATGTCGATGACTTTACATCATCGTTTTAGCTAATAGGCCCGTAGTAAAGATGGCTTTGACAAAAATAAACAAACACGAAGACAACGGGAACAATATTACGAGTATATTCCAAAACGAAAACAAACGTGGCGGATAATAATAGTAAATTAAATTAAAATATAATTAATAAATAATATAAATTAAAATAATAAACAAATAGTTAATTTTTATAATTTAGTTAAATAAATAATTATTTAATAAAATATAAAAAATATTAATTATAATGAAAATATAAAATACACATATCGGCAATCATAAAATTGTTGTGAGCACACTAAGTGTCAACGCATAAAACAAAAAAATAGTAAGTCCCTGCAATCAGCATCGACAGATAAGGTTGAAACTATAAGAAAGGATGTTAGTCACAGAAACAGCTAGAGTGAACGGCAGCAAAGTCATTTGCTATGTTAAAAATGTTAGTCTTATTAAGTGCAGAATCTGTGTTCGTTTATCTCCATCGACATCTACGGGTCAAATTAACTAAATTCAGTACTATCATTCAGCTACCTATATTTAAATTCATCGAACTAAAAGCTCATTCATCGAACCAAGAACTCAACCAAAAAGATCACTGAAAAACAAAATTCTATAGCAAAAACTCTTTAGAATTTATTATGTAATACCGAAAGCATAAGTAATTCAATAGATTCCTTCTTCCTTCTCAGCAGGATTGATATCAGTTCTTCTTGTAACGTGGGTCAAATCAATTGTTGGTCATTGATTCTCTTGTCGTTGGTCGTTTATACAGATGCATCAAAAATAACTTGCTACACCTCTTTTAGTATTTAGCAAATATTTTTGATACTGCAAATTGTTTCTCTAATTGTAGAAATCTGGTTAACGACCTAGATTTTGATGCTATGATAGCTGGTGGGTTTGTTTGAAGAGAATTCGCTCTATCTCGTTAATTCTCCTGTTGCACCTTTCACTATATCAATCATTTATATTGCAAGGTAATAGTCTGCACCCAGTAATATATCGATTTTGTTTGGCATATTATAATTTGGATCTATTTACAAGAAAATTATAATTAAGAGGCCAGTTCCAAGCATTGAAACTGTACTCTGGTAGGTTTAATACTAGTTCACCAACCATTGCTCATTTCCAATTTGAATTCTGAGAAGAACATAGGTTCGATATAGAATTTTAGTCATAGTATAACATTTTTAGATAATACACGCATAGTACTAGGGAAAAGTACAATCATAATTTATAAATAAATGGCATAATTAGTACAATATCGAACGCATACAGATACTTTAAACTATCGCCATGAATACACTATCCACCGTAACTGCATTTTCGCAAAATACAATAAATAAACCATCAAATTTGCTTCATGTTGTATTTTTAACTGTTCTCGTCCACGGCCATCATACACACAGTAAATTAAACTTTTTGACATAAATAATTTTTGACATTAGTCTAAGTACCTACATATGAACCAGACAATGTATAATCCAATGAACCAACGCACGTTGGAGGTGTAGTAAATTGGCAAGGTTTATTAAGTAATTTGTACTAAAATTTTAATTTGTCGTTTAATTTTAATCTAAACGATTTATCCGAGAATTGGTCCGCAGCTATACAAAGAAAAGAAATAAACCTTTAGCTATCGAACTTTTAGGTCGCTATTCTCTGCTACACCCAAAAAATTTAAGAAAAAATTGAAGTTTTTGAAGAAATTATGGGCTTTAAGAATAACATCAAAATACAACCAGTTCTTCTTCCAGAAAGTACAGTTAAAAGTGAACAAACTTACCATTTTGCCAATATATTATTAGCTGAATAAAATTTTAGAGTTAAGTTTTGAAATTTAGCAATATAATTCTTCATCGCGGTTGGCATATTTATCGGAATAGATTATGTCTCACGGTTAAAATTGGGGCTCCACCATTATTAATAAATGACCCATTGAAATACGTTGTCTGAAGTCTATAAAAAGTTCACTCTCTCTTTAAATCTTGGATTTTTCAGTTTTACTTATTAATTCAAGCGTTATTCAAGCGTATTCAAGGTTACCTATGGCAATCATCTTTTAAATTTAAATTTGTTTTTTAATTTAATTTATTAATTAATTGTTTCTTCAATTTGGCTTGCGCCTGCCCTTAGAAGACAGAATCATGTTTATACCCGAATTAATGAGATCATTACATAGATTTAAGCTAAGAAGGCGATCAAAATTTCAATTTAGTCTAATTTTTAATGTATTAATTCTGGTGATCTGTATTTGCCAAAGAAATTCTGATGCGAGAGCCACTGACTGTTTACCATTGTGATTGTTATTTATGAAATTTGTGGTGTCTTCTAATTTGTATCGTTTATTCGACATTATGACTATTAAAATTTGGAAAAATTGTCTCTGAAATTATCACATCTTTATTTGAAATTTTGAAAATCAGTTGGTTTCTGTAATAATTAGTTAGTCTACCCGAGAAATGGATAAAATCATCTGCTGGGGTGACATGTTGTAACATCACATTTTCGATACTTTATCGAAGTTTATTTCTCGTTTTCCCAAACTGAAATAGGCAACTGTTTCATTTATAAATTATTTCGTTTTTATTGCTATCACAACCTATTAGTACAAATGCTAACAAGTTGTCTTTCTCTAATTTCGTTCAAATGTCGCTAACAGCTTATTTGGTGATAGAAACGGAGTAGAATATCGAATATCACAATGTTTCAATCTAACAACCTGGTAAATGATATTAAATGTGAAACAGTATCACATTTTATTCTAAACAAGCGAGACATAAACTTCGATAAAGTATCGAAAATGTGATGTTACAATATGTCACCCCTGATGCATTTGGGAACTATAATTCTATAGTTCCTGTCTCCATAGAATTGTTCCCGGATTCCTTTATAAATGTAAGTGATCGGTTACCAGTGTGAATTTATTTGCGTAAAGGAAGGGCTCGTATTTTTTCACTGCCCAAATTATAGAGAGGCCTCATTTTTGTTGGTGGCATCATTTATTCCGTTCCGACAATAGGTCGTCTAGGACGTACTACGATGAATTGGTTGTAAAAATAAATGAAATAAATGGTTTGATAAAAGCAGGATACGTGACTATCTGATCCGTGGTTATATGGTTGTTTTGAGCGTTTCGAATGACTTTAAAAAACTATTTTTCAGCAGGAATTCGACCACTGTACACCTCATACGAATTGATCGATAACGATTAAACTTCATACTTAATCTCTTTGAGAACTTGAAGAACTGGCAGCTTTCATAGGACTAATTTCTTGTTTTGCAAATATTTTAAACGTATACAGAATTTACGAAAACACGATTAAAAACCAAAATATTGTGGCAGCTTCCAATTGAGCTTTTTAAATTTTTGCAATTACATATGTTGAAGAATTTAGCATATACAAAAAACGACAAAGAATAAAAAGATTTAAAGATTAAGCTTTCAACGAGCGTTGACCTGCGTCCTGTCTAAATAAAGTGATCTGAGATCTATGTGTACATTTGTGGTTAAAGGAAGTCGATTGTTGGCCACAACATATGATTTTTGTTATAACAGAGACATCCTGTCTCAAAGCTTCGTTTACATGCTTTATTCTGCCGCTTAATATTATACTAATTTTCGTGGTTTAATAGTGACAATTTTAAAAAAATTCTCTCACAGGAACTGCAGCTGCTGAACACGCACACCTACACATTATTTATTATCTCCTACACAACTTTGTATATATTCTTATAGTTAATTGTTATTCTAATTATTTACAAGGAAATTGCTTTATTTATTCAATTTGTGTATCCGTTTACCAAAGAGTAAAATAAAATGTCTAAAACCACAAACCATAATATATTCCAAAGATAAAAAAAATAATTATAATTTTGTATTTACTAAAATTAATAATAATGTTAATTTTTAATAACTCAATGAATAATTAGGTTATATATTTGGTATCATACAAAGAAATATTTATTTCTTGCTAAATACATTTTACTGAGTTCTTACCAATTTCCTGTATAAGACGAGAGTTTCTTTATTCATTACATAAACAGGAAGAAAGACACATATGGTTTTTTGTGTGTGCCTGTTTGTGTAATTTTAAATTATTATTCAAATAAATTTTCAACTTTAAATATATATTTTAATTATTTTTCAAAAAGTCATGCTGTTCATCTTCTGTAGGCACGATTCCGAAGAAATAAAATTTGACATTTTTTATGTTGATTATGTGGTTTTGTAGCAACATTTATAGAACGTATGTTAAAATTCAATTAAATAATCAAATTATATGTAATATGTTTTTTGATAAATTGTGAAATGTTTGCGGTCAGGCGATAACAGTTGTTATAAATACAGCGGGTGGTATTTACAAAATTATCATTAACAGCTGCGTATTCAAATATGTATACCAAATTTAGGTATTCCTCAAACTGAAATTCGATGGCTGTTCTAATAACTAAATTTAATAATTTATTAAATCCTTTTTTAACAATCCTATATATTTAATTTGGTTTCTTGTAATTTTCGTTTTATATTTCCATAGTTGGTATTACATAAAATTACCTCATTCTTGTATACATTCTATCATTAATCCGCAAGGAAACCCAGAAGAAAAGTTATTACCTTTTCACTACTTGGTTTATTGTTGCTGGCGCATGTAAATACATACATACTACATAGTGTATCACATCAGATCACATAGACACAGAAATGCATGTATAACGAAAGTTAGCATATTTTATGTAAATTTTAGTAAAATTATAATATTTATGCATGTTCTATGTGAATAATATAATGTTGCTATTTTTAAATTTGGATTTATCATTGTTGCAGTATTATTTAGAGACAGACGACATAAAATATTACATATACATACATAAATACGTATGTTTAAATATTTTATGCATACTAAAACTTGTATCCAAAAAGTTCTTTGGTATCGTATTATAAACCATTGAATCGTTTTACCAGAGGCTAACCTGTGCCCTAATTCTCTAAGCAGTAAGATAATTTGTAAACGTGTAAACGATAATTTATCTTGCCTTTTTACAATACTCGCATTCTCTAATTAAATAAATAAGGCGATAAATAAATGTCAAAACTTAACACACTCTCACTCGTTTCTATTTAAATTTCAAGATTAACTTTATGGATACAAGTTATTCTAAATAGCATCTATCGCAAACAGTAGTTCAAGTTGTTAAGGCTTAATTTTACAGGTGAAAATGTTAAACAATAAATTATCGTGGCATTTTTAAATCAAATCGGTTTTAAACCGAACAAAATAACATTAAATGTCAAAACAAAATTTTAATTATTTTGGATTTAAATTCCTTAATAACTCAAAAATATAATCTCTAGTAACGTAAGTTCTTGTATATATGTCAAAGCCATCTTAATTCACACATAGTCCAAAAAACTATATCGAAAAATGGTCGTAGTTGGGAGTTATTTAATATTAAAATCAAGATACGGCTAGAAAAACATATAAAACAAATCAAATGTATGAAAAGAACATTACAACAGTCAAATATTTCTTTGCTTCGTATGGAAAAGACGTGAACAATAATATTTTATATGTACACTGTAAATTCTTATTTATGATATGTTTTTGAAATCCAATCGAATCTATGTTAAGCAGATCTTAAATTCAGTGTTTTTCATTGTTGAAGACGAAATGCCCTATTTAGCACTTTCTTCTCGTACGAGTTAACTATATCTAAGTGTAATATTCGGATCTTGAAATCCGGAATATTTTCTGTAATCCCGGGATTGTCGTACTAGAATTTTGGAATTTCGAGTAAGCAACGAAGCTCATTTAACCATCAAATTTAGTTAAACACTGCGAGTTATTCGAACTCCACGAACTCCTCGTCAAATAATTTTGTTCTAGCTCCGACAATTTATTAATCGGAACCATTTCTGGTCATTTGATTTACGTCTAGTTATGGAGGGACGTTCTAGTTTTACCATTTGTTGTTTACCTTCAGTTAATTTTTAATCTTTGTAAAATGTATGGGTTAATCCTATGGATCGGTAACGAGTAGGAGGTGAGACTTGGATCAATTAACTGTTTCTTTAGAAATCGACTTTATGAAATAGAAATCTTGTTTGGCCTACTTAAACGTTAGTTTTAATGCATAATATAATTAAATTTCGTACTCGTTCATTATTGTTCTATATTTGTCCTAATTATCAATTTCGCAAACACAAGATTAATAAATAGTCTAGAATTAAAGCGTTGTAAGATCTTAAAGATTGTTGAGAGCTAATAGTGCGTCCAAATGAAATAATATACATTTTCATTTTCCGAAATTTGCTAACTAATTTAGATTTTCCATTTTTAAGTGAAATCAAGTAAAATATTACGAATGCACAACAATTTGAAAGCTTTGCTAGTTATGTGGAGAATGAAACACTTGAATTTTACATTTGAAAATTGAGCAACTAAAATGGCTTTTGCAGTAATCCGCAGACTATCTTATTTTAGGATAGTCTACCCCTTAAGTCTACTTCCTTCTAATATAAACAAAAAGTTTATTTATTTCCTACTTTAAATATAAAATTATAAATAATAAACTTATTTGTTTTGTTGTATTTGTGGAAATACTGGACTGGAGGACGATCGAGTAAAATATTCGAATGTTTGACTTTAATGAAATAATATTTTAATGCCAACGATAACTGTCCATTTTATAAGTTCACAAATTTACATTTACATTTTAATTACCTTGATTGTAAGAGCTGAGCTTATTTAATTCTAAAATAAAACTATAAACTAAAATATCAAAAATTGAAATTAATTATTAATAATATCCAAACGAAAGCCTTTTAAACATTCAAGTAAAGTAATCTCACAATAAATAATTTGTGATACTTTTTGACATAAATTTATCTTGAGAAAAATTTAGAGAATGCGAGTTTACTAAAACATCACAATATCCAATATAAATCTAGACTTTTACGATAACTTTTTTCGTGTGTAAAAGTTATGACAGTTACACATTGCAATTTATATCAGTTTTTAAAGAATTAGGGCACTGATGTGAAACATAAAAATTTACAACAAAATTATCATAGTATGCTTGTTTTTATGGGAGCACATAATAGCTGCGTTTCTTGATGCTTGATCTGATCCGGTTCAGTCCATGTTTCATGAAGCAACTGAAAATGTGAACTGATTCGGATCAATGAGTATCATGAAACACTGCAAATATTGGTTTTTGAACAAACTGTGCAGGGATTAAACGTCCGCACTTTGCTTGGAAGGTACCGGAAAGTTTTTGTGAAAGTTAATTTAATTAATTGGTATATTTATCAAATAATTGCTCACATGTTAAAGAAGATGCCATGCTTTTTTATTAACGCCCCACGATAGATTGTATACGGAGCACCTAATTTTCTATTTCAAAATGTATATTTAGCGCGCTATTTTTGCATATAACTCCAAACTAAGATTTTTCGTTCAATGTTTTAGTTAAAAATTCTTATAAAAATATTTTGCTCTACCTATTTATCTGGCGCCGGCAGATCTAATACCAATACCATCGGGTGCCGCTAATTTGGAAAGGCGTTTGTTTTGTACAACCCTTAAACCATAACAAACTAACACCCTAATTTTGATGTATACTTACTGAGGTATAAATGCTCTGAGCTAAGAGGTTTCTCTTAGCTAAGACCAAAACCTCTTACCATGCAAAATATCCATGCATGATTCTGCTATTTGGGCGATAGCACCGATACGTTTCATCATGAAAACAGGAAGTATAATTGGTTGATAGGTGATAGTGGTTCTCCTTTGGAACCTTCAATTTCTGTTTATGGTAACTATATATCTGAAGGACGGCGTATTCGAAATGATTATGTAAATACTTTATAATTTTTAAGTTTATTGCACATGTCAATTATATTTCTTCACATTTATAAAATACATAATAATTAATTTGCAAAATCATATCATTGATTCTGTTGCCGACAGAATTGTGCTAATACGAATAAGGCTTCCTCCATTCTCCTCAATGTCTCACTATTTTGTTTATTCAGCTAACTGCTCTTCAGCGATTTTTTTGTTGTATTCTGCTTTTTCTTCTGCCTAATTGCCAATTTTTTTCGCTCATTCTGATATAGCTAATAAAGATGAACTTCCAGAAGAATATGACCTTTTTTGCGCAGTCCGTGTGTTAAGCGGATTAGTTGTTCTTTTTGATGAATGCTCACTCTCTATAACCATCGTCTCTGTGGAATCGCCTAAATCTACGTTAACAACAATCTGTAAGTGGAAGTATTTAATTTTGTAGCGTAATAAACTTTAACACCAGAAGATAATATGAGTTTATTTCTTACGTTAATCCCTATCACCGGTATAAAAAACTCCGACAAAACTCCGAACAAACTAAGGGCCCTCTCTTCAAAAGAAGCCATAGACCTTTCTGTGGTCTGAGCCCCTCCGGTAATTGTTTGGTCTATTTTAATTTTTCTTGCTCTCGATTTGAGCTGGTGGTTCCAGTGCGTTAGAGACTAAACAATTTATTAAACGATTTTAAGCTAGTTGAACACAATTATTTTGTAAATAGATTACCAGTTTCCAATCGTTATTTGTTTTATGTGGCCCTTTTAACGCATTTAGCTTGGCGGCCAACTCTACCCACTTTTCTTTTAAATAACTATTGTTTTAATAACAAATATAGGCCTCCAGTTGCTCGTTTGTCGTTCGAGCAGAACGAATTTGCCATGTATTTTCCATCTTCATTATGAAAATTAAAAAATACATCATAAAATTGCAAAATTATTAATAATTAAATACATAAATATATCGTGATTACTTACTATTATTGGAGATATTAAGAGGTATTTTAAGACTACTAACATCAGCATACCAATTAAGACGTTCCTCTTAAAAAACCTCTTAGTAAAAATTGTCACAGCTAAGAGGTCTTAACGCCAGAATTGGAGTGTTAGTCTTACAATAAAAATTGAGTGTTAGTCTTACAATAAAAATTGAAAACGCAGCATTCTGAATTCTTGTTTATATCGTCATGTCAAAATAAATGTCAATTGGTATATTTCAGGTCGTTTAAAGTTTGCTTTATTGATGATTTTTTTTTAATTTGAATGATACAGCGATAATATGGGTAGTAGCAGAATTTCGAATGATATTATCGCTGTACCATCAATACCTCAATAGCCCACCCGGATAGCGAATAAAAAACACAGCATCTTTTAATTAAACTAGAGCCTATAAACCAATTCTTTAAGTATCTACTGCAACAAATACCCCATCACTTAGTGAATCAAACTATCAGCAATTTACAATACTGCAAGCTGTGTTGCATCGGACTTGACATAATACTCCACTGAATAAAATTATTTACCGAATGGGCTGAAACTACTGTAGTTGAGGACCTTCTATATTCCTTATTCTCTCATTAGTGATTTCGATTAGTGATATTAATTATTCTCTTAGTCCTTAATAATTATATAACAACCACTCGATACGTATTATATGTTTTATACGATCGCATGTATATTAGAATTAATAAAATTGTTAAAATTAATATGGAAACTTTTCTGATAATTTTATTTATTTTTATTAACGTATATAAGATAATCACAAAATGAATCAATTCATTCGTTACTACTTCCTTTTATAATTCTGTCGTTTGAAGAAATCTTGTACCGCCTGCGAAATGTTATCTTTGTTATAACACACACGAAGGTCTTTTCGCTTTTTGTTACACACTTCGGTTATAAAGTCCAATATTTTATATATCTTTTACAAAACAATTTGCCTGAAACTAAAATTATTTATTTTATTTTTCATCAGTTGAAAGTAATAAAATAATTCTCACCTTCTTCTTCAGCCAATTTGTCACCTGTTTTTTCAACTTTTCTCGTTCTATCCTATTTTATTTTTGGTCAAATTGGTTAGCAATTTTGTTATTTAGATCGTTTGACTCAAAATAAAGGACACCGATAAACATTTCAATTTTACATTGACCGATGCAAAATCACATGTAAGCACGTTATTTGAATCTAGTTTATCACAAAAACAATCTGTAATTAATAAATTATTATCGTCATTGTTATCACCACGTGTTTGATTAATTTTATTTGTTTTTCCATTGGCTTCTAAAATATTTTTAATTTTTCTTCATTAATTTTTATAATTCTTTGTTTTAAATTATTTATCGCGATTTAATTCTAATTTTATTATTTTTTAGCAAAGAACTCATTTTTAATTTGATAAACCACTACCGCACGATTAAACAACTCTCACAAATTATCACACTTAGAAAATGAAAATGTACTTACTTGTTACACTCCAAGATGGACGCTTGTATTGCGTCTAATTATACGTGTGCTTTGTTTAACACAGTAAAACGGAAAATAAAGTCATTTATTTGTTTCCTAAACTCTGTCTTTCACGTTCGAACTTATGTATTTGACTTTAATTTTCAATTACACTGCTCACATCATAGTCAAATTTGTGTAACGAGCTTTTAAGCCAATCGAATGATAGGTACACAGGCCAGTGTTCTGTAATTAACATTATTTGTTGTCATATAACCGACCTCGAAGTTAAATGTTCAGATTAGTTATTATTTTATTCGTATCTGCCTTCAATATTCGTCCTTAGTATTGAACATTAAAGTCAAATTTTTGAAGATCACGTTGGAGTTCATCGAATAATATGTCGATCGACAATTAATAAACGCCCAAGCCAAAGTTCTGTAACTAGCGTCTTATGTAAAACGATTGAATTCTAAAAAAGTTAAAAGTTCTTATGGTAAGGTTGACTTCCAAGTCAGAATTCCATAAAATGACTTCCGTTTTAGTTATATTTCTAACATTAAAGACTAAAACACAAACTGTACATTTGCGTTCCTTAGAGATATACAATGAAAAGGCACAGGAGTCATATTAATAACTTTAGAAACAACCACAGGCATACGACTAAACATTTAGAATATTTTCGACTTACTGGTTTACAGGGATTGCTAAAGATTTACTATGTTTCAGTTCAGGTGTCACCAGAAAAACCATTAAGCTAAAATAAAGTTAGTAATTAGTAAAACATTTGTTTATGCTTAATAATTTATAAATTTTATTTTGCTTGCTTACCTTTTTGTGTTTACGTCAAAAGTCCACCAGCAAAATCAAAATTACAGTCAATTCTCAATAACTTACAAATTAAATTATCATGGAATATAATTACTGCCATCTATCACAGCAGTTTTGTTAGTTTGTATTGTATAGTTTACCGCACTCATTCACATTTATATATTGCTACTGTGCAATCAAACTCTTCCAAGATGACTACCGAGCAACACGGACATAATCAAATAATAAATTATAAATTAATAAATAATAAATTAATAGAGTCGAATAATTAGTTACACGGTGGATTTTATTTATTTATCAAAGGAAACGGGTGAAACATTTACAGTTCACTGCCCCGAGTATTTAACATGGCCCTTCGAGCCGGATCCGACGCCACTTAAAGATTTCAAACAGCAAGGCAAGTATAGAATTATTTATTATTATTATTTAAAAGGAAAGAAAGTTGATCCATGTTAAAATTGTTGTTTTATATTAATGGGGTGTTAAATTTGTAATTATATGATTTGTGTGATTTGCAGAATACCGTGTAAATTGGCAGCCATCTTTAAAAGGTGTTAATTTTGAAAACGCGCTTTATAGTCTATCAGTATATATTAGAGACCTCTCTCCATTTTTGTTTTGCGATTATAACCAGTGCAGGATTCGTCGAACTAAATCTTGGCTACACCAATTGAAATACTCCTTTGTAATCGATCGCACATTAAAAGTAGTTTTACTAAATTAAAAACGTATATATGCAATTTGTCGCTAATTAATGCCAAAATTGATGAAACGCGAATTCCGATCAAATATACCGAACATTTATACAAAGAATTTGAGGAGGTTGAAGAAAATATTTACTTAATAGGGTACATCTATCCCAGCACGAGGTAATTGAAGAGGTTTATTATGGGAGAGGCAGCTGACGATGTTAACGGGAGGAGTCGATTCAACGCTGAACGACACAGTTGAAGAATACCGAAATTCAGAGCCAGATGTGAAGTTACCTAAATTACGAGCGCCAAAATTAAATGGCGATTATACGCAGTGGCAGACGATTTATCAATTATTTTCTAGAACTATTTACAATAAGGCGAACTGACACCCTGTACAAAAATATCAATTTCTCGTTAATTCGGTTGGTGACGAACCTGCACGTTTAATTCGACATAAGGATATTATGGGAACCAATCATACTTTGGCATTAAGTAAGCTAAGAAAAAGTTACGATCGTCAGCGTCACATCGAAAATAAATTTATTCACATGTTTTTGAATCAATCGTCTATTTCCAAATTAACTTCGAAAAATTTAAGAAAAATGGTCGATTTTTCCGATTAAGTCGTGCATGCTCTGGGTTTGGCTACTATACATTTTAGTCACAAAGCTGGACGATAACACTCGTACATAATGGAAGCGGCATTCAGTTCAAACAAAATTTCCTGGTTTAGATTTATTCTTCAAATTCAATACCAAGCCGATGCACTAATAAACCAATGAGGTAGAATACATGAGGAAACCCCGAGAAGTTCAAATTCAAATATTAGTACGAAGCCACCGGTGAAAGCATTTACAAAAATCTTAAACAGCAGTCCAATTTGTAGAAATTTGCGAGAGATTATTAAAGACGCAATAGACGTTTCAATTGTTTTGGCGAAAAGCATTCCATAAATGACTGCCACATCAAAGATGCATCACATACATGCACAACCTACACACTCCTGCATCTTTAACTAAAACCCCACCAACAAAGGTATTTAGTAATACAATGGGTTTGGATTCCGCTAATGGCGATATTTATGATGTCCAATTCAAGATTGTGTTGGTAGTTGGCAGATATGCAGAGTATTATTAGACTTTGGAGCTAAAACATCATTCATATTAGTGGAATGCGTACAGAGACTTTGACTAGCCCAAATTACCATACATGGGTTGGATCATCAGAATATTGGTCAAACAAAAGGTAAATCTCAATTTATATTAAAAAAATATGTTTCTTCAGAATTTGAGAACACTGTCAGTGCATATACAACTACACATGTAACCAGTACTAGTAATTAGATGATCTTAATCACTTCCAATAATCGTGTCTGGTCAATAAGATAATCTGGGTTATACAGTTAACTGAAAAAAAGTTTTACATTTGGCTGTTTTTACGATTAAGTGGTTTCACGATTATTTGGTGTTATATGATTATGTGTTTATTGAAATGAGCAAACAATGATGTTGTTTACGATAATAAAATCGTCGAGACGTGGTTTACGATTGACTGACCATACGATTATCTGGCCTTACGATTATCTGGTCGCATATGATCAAGTGCTTATACGATGATGCGGCTATACGATTAAATGTTTACGATGATGTGGTCTACGACTAAATGTTGTTACGGCTGCATTTATTCATGCATTTATTTATTCGCACTCAAAACGATAGCTCAAACGATCAGCGTAATTATAAACCACGTAAAAACAGGGCAATAAAAATCAAAAATTGTTGTTCTCCGGTCAATGACCTATCTCGTTTATATCATCTGTGTTTAATACGGAGTTTGCTTTGGTGACGAGACATTTAAATGATACAATTTTTAAAACACACCTCCGTTAACGGGAATCTTATTTTATGTTCAAATCGTACGAGATGGTTACATCATTTGATTGGTATATATATATATTTTATATTCAGTTACAAAGAGAAGTGGAGGGGGATTTGGGAAAGATATTATATACAAGTAGGGGAATGTTGTTGTTGTACTGAGGTTTCTTTTGGTAAGCAAATTCCACATCGCGTCATTAAAATGTGAACGACCAAACCTTACGCATTTCAGTAATAAATGGAAATAGGGGGTGCTGGTTATAGTTATCGGTAGTGTTGCGCTTACGGAAAGGGCTTATAATTAAGATAGTGTGATAAGGAGTTATACTAGAAAGCAACAGGTAAGGTTTCCACTCTTTTTTGTGAGAATAGATTTATGTGCAGTGCATGGTATAATATATTTTCTTTTGGTCATATGGTAGAACTGGACGGGTACCGGGAGACATCTGAAACGCATGGAATTTGAAGACCGATTGCTGCATGCTACAGCCTTTAAGGGCCGCCGGGAACGCAACCCGTAGTGAAAATCGCGATCAGCGTAACACTGCATACATTTAATTGGTTTCTTTTATAAACCATATTTTTGTTTAAACTTAAATAGTTTAATTTATTATTACGAATTGAGTAAACTCAATTGCATATTTTGTTGCGATTTAAACAATATGGATCAAAATATTTACGTTTGGTCATAATTACCATTATTATTATCAATTAAATTAAGACTACAAACAAATTATTATTATTATCTGTGTAGTGTAGATAGTTAGTACAATTTAAAATTAAATTGAATAGATATTTAAGGATAGTTTTTGTCCAGTGTAAAATATGTGAATATTATGTTTAATGATAAAAAAAAATCGAATTAAAATTAAAATTATATAGTGAATTAATTATGTTGAAATTATATGCACATATTATATGAAACGGGTTCATAAGAAACGGAAAAAAAATTTTTATAAGCAGTTTTAGGATACATTTCTGTTGAAGGACAAAGCACACGCGTTGAGTACTCTTCATATGTGGTTTGGTGAGTTTTTAAAAACATAATTTTTTATATTACAATTATAAATTTTCTTTTTTTGAATTTCTTATGGAAATCCCAAATTATTTATCTTGAATTATAAATTTTTTTTAAATGAAGTGATTTGAGTTTTTTTTGGTGAGTGATGGGGATGGAGAATGATCATGTGAGTGGTATAAGTTCTTAATACGAGAACGCTGTGCTTATGGTTGTTGTTTATTGCACGTATGGATTGTCCGCCCATCTAAAACTAAGTGGTAAAAATATAACCCCCCAGCCGTTGAGCATACCCGAATACTATATAAACGTGCTACCTCTTAGGATGGACGGTTACAATGTTTACGATGATATGGTCGGATACCGTCGATACAGTAAGATTAAATTTTGCCATAAAATAAGCTACAGTCACAAGAAGATTACGTCTCTCATGGCGAACTGTGCGTTATGATCCTGTAGTGTTTGACCAAATCAAAATATACTAACTACTCGCAATTACGAGTATTTACAAAAGCACCGTATAAATCCCAATACCCTGGCGGGCCGGCACCGCGTGCTTTGACTTTTAGTATATAAGCAGTTAATTACTCGGTTTTATGTAGGTCATTTAGGTGAGTACAACGATAAGTGTTACATTCGTAGCGCCCTTATGTCTATTTTTAGATAAATCATTTTCTAATCTCGACAAATTCCAAGTTACGTAATTTGTTTTTAAACATACATAGTTCACAATCTGAGTAGGGAAATTCAATTTTCTTATCAATAATTTTTATTAATATCACATTGCGGTTAATTATTCATTTAGAGTTCCATCGAAATATGTGACGCTTTTTGGTTTTGCTAAATCAACATCAAACTTAAATTTTATTTAATATTTGTTTGTAAGCCGCTCCGATCTGATATATTTTAAAAAATATGAATAAAATTATAGTGATTAGTTTAGTTGGGTGTATATTACATAACGGTATAATCATAAACAATTTTAACTATATAATTCATAAACTTTTAACTATACAACTTTTTTCCACACAGTTCAATTGTCAGCTGCACGACAATGTTACAATTGTACATCAACCAACCGTGATTGTAAAAGTCATGCCAATCGAACACAAGTTATTGAATGTGGACGATCCCAAACCACATGTTATGTAGCGGTTGGTGATAGTTCAAAGCAACTAGAGTCTGAGGTACAGCGTGGCTGTGGTAAACTAAATCAAGAATCGCCGTTTGATGTTGAATATGTCGATGTTATATTACCCCTGTTCCATATTGAGACATGTGGATCAGACTTGTGTAACGATCGGGAACCAAGAAAAATGATAGAACCTACAAATGATATAATTTCATGTTACAACTGTTCCACATTAGATCAACCCTCATGTAGATATCACTCAAATAAATACGGATCATTGTGTACCCATATTCACACAACAAAAGAAGCGTTTTGTCATACTATTGAGTTTACGTATAACGGTCAGAATCATATACAGCACGGCTGTGGAATTTTTCTTAAGAACGATACACTCATCGGTGTTCCAAATAAATTTGAAGCGCATCTTGATCATTTGAATACGTGCTCAGGATCGTTATGTAATGTTGGTCAAAGTGAGAAATCGAGCGCCCCGACTATCAAATTTTCAACTGGAATTTTTATTTTTATATTATTTTTGGGGTACACAAATCTATCACAATTTGTTTAATTTATTTAGAATAACGCTTTAAGTTTAAATTATAACTATATAAAGCTTTAATAAACTTAGTAAAAATTTCAGTTTAACTAACGAGGTACACTCATGTAACATTTATATTTTATGCAACAAAATAAATAAATATCAAGAAAATAACAAAAATGTCACACACCCTTCTTCGCAGTAACTCGTATGATGTTATGACACATAATCTCCCCGTGCTCCGCACATCCAGCAACATGATGAATTATTATTATTATTATTATTATTACACGATACAGTATACAGCCGTAACATTAGAAAATGAACGAACGATGAAATGAATTTCTTTCCATTTATTCTACACCCATTTTAATCTCGAAATTAAGAAAAAATACAAAAACGACAAAAAATTAAAAATAATAATTTTTAAGTAAATGACATCTTGAACCTTTTCTTATACATTTTGCCATCTTCAATAATAATTTTGCGTTCATTCCTTCCTTCTCTATTTACGTACACACTCCAGTGTTACGAGATATTACATGCATTACAACAGTATAAATTATTTCGTAGGTGTCTCATTTATGTCATGAAAGATGACATTTGGAATTTTGTGAAATGTTAACAACAATAACAATAATTTATAAGTGAAAAAGCGCAAAAAATGTCAATGGCATATGATGAAAGGAATGTGCTTGGAGTTTGCGTGTGTGTGCGTGTAAAATGGATCTGTATAAGCCCCCGTGTGTTTATTTTAATCTTGGAATTAAACAAATGTAATGTCGGTGGGTAGGTATATTAAGGGTGTAATTATTTGGCGCCTTCATAATTTACAGTAATTAAACTAGTTTATGTACCTAATTACAGGTGGAACATAATGTTTTTTAAATGAAGGGTGCCAATACTGAAGTTACCAATTTTAATCATTTGATATAAAACTCTTTTACATTTTTGTCTAAAGATAATTACTCATAAGTGTTGTTTGCAGTAAAATGTCTTAAAGAACTTTAATTGATTATTTTATTACTTAATTAATATTCTACATGTGACAATGTACGTAGAGAATTAAAAAAATGGCGTCGTTAATGTAGAAAATATGTCGTAATGTCGAAAATTATATTTTAACTTAAGGTTCAATTTCAATGACACCGCACAGCGCCGATCCGTTAAAATGTCAAAATAGAAAATCTAATATTACATAGAATTTATATGAGAAACGCAATCAAAATGAAGCGGCGCGGTGTGTTCGGAAACTATAGCTCAACTTTTACTTTTTCGAATAACATAACCTCAGAAATTATTTGCCAACTATAGAAAGTTAGTGTATTATATTTAGTGCGTATCCTTTTTAAAATATTAAAAATAAAGAAATTTAAGAAATGGACTTCAACTATGAAGAATTTATTGAAAAAATAAAATTTTGTCCCGAGTTATACAACAAGGCAAACAAAAATGATTTGCATTTAAAAAGAAAGGAAAGATTATGGTAATTTTATTATATAACTAGCTAAACACGAACAGTTGATAATAATTAATTACTATGCATTCGCTATTATATAATGAGTGTCTTTATTCCAGCAAAATAAAAGTGGAGTGGAATTCGGGATCGATATGTACGAGAGAAGAAGAAACTTTCACAATCATCTGGCTCGGGAGCACAAAGTCTTCCGACATGGGAACTATTTCCTTTGCTACAATTCCTCGACGATTGTATTAAACCTCGTAGGTAATTTTCAATATTGTTAACACTTGACTGAATAACATTTTTTTAATAATACATTTGGTTACTGTTTCGCAAAACAATTTATTTAAAATTTTTTTATATATTTTTAAATTAAACTTTCATTTTAAATATATTTATCTAAAACTTTCACAATTTATTTAAGAATGATACAAAATACAGACCTCGACGATATTGAGGATAGCAGTAGCAGTTTTCACCTTGATAATGTTGATATTGATTGGGAATGTACGGGAAATCCTAGTGCATCATCTACATCACAGCCGCCAACACCACAGCCAACAACAAAAAGACAGAGTAGTAAACGTCGATGAAGTGGAGAAAAAACGAGATTAAACGAAACTTAAACGTTAAATTAAACGTGGTTGAAAAAGAGGAAACAGGGGACGACTGTTTTCTTAAATCAATAGAGTTTTCGATGAAAAAAATGTCAGACGAGGAAAAACTAATTACAACATATTAATGCTCCAGAGAGCTAGTGAGTGAAACAATAAACAACTCGCACGATGTTTGGGAATAAACTTTTTATTTTAAATTATAATTACATATGTATTTTAATTCACCATTATGTACTGAAATGGAACCGCACCCTCTCCACAGAAATATTCGGCCAGTTGATTTCTCATAGTCATTGCTGCATGAGTTGAATTGTTTGATCCCAATCGAGTTAATCTTAATGGTGTTGGACATGATCACTGTCTTCCCAATCTACACATATTTTGAAGGGCAATATTTCATTACGGAATCATTCAATTTTACGAAATTATGAAGGGCAATAGTTGCTAAGACCACCTTCTCGGCATTCTCCGCAAACATATTTATGGTTGTCTTTAAAATTCGCCATTGACCCACTAAAACGCCAAAAGTATTTTCTATTACTCGTCGAGCTCTTGACAGCCTATAGTTAAAAATTATTTTTTCCAGGAAACGGGTTCATTATATTAGTTCCCAGGGGAAAAGCGACATCAGCTACATAAAAGTGGGGCATCAATGTGTTTGAATTGGGTAATCGTCGTTCCTTGGGGATTTTTAAGCTTTCATTACGCAACTTTTTCGCAAGCTGTGATTCACTAAAGATACCTAAAAAATTCTGACTTATATTGTACCTTTGGCTATCATAAGCTCCAATGCAAACGTTCGTAAAAATGTAATTTGCATCACATGTTGCCATAAGGACAATGCTGAAAATTTTTTATAATTAAAAAAATTGGTATGGCTATTTAGTGTTCATTGAATTACTCTCTGTTTTCCATCTACGGCACCAACGTAGTTAGGCATATCCCACATTCCTTCAGATTCTTTAGCTATTTGTCAATAGTCAGAAGGACTCGGAGTCCCAACATAAGTTGAAGATAGAACTTTCCATATTACCTCGTCCTGATAGTCGTTTTGCCCATTTTGTAGCTCCAGGCAAGAAACTGGTCAGACACACCTTGTGACAAATATCTGAATCGACTAAAAACTCATTTATTTTCAAATTTTAAACTTCAAATTTTATTATATGCTTACGAAAGAGTAACTGCCAATCTGCATTCAAAATTTATTGGACGTCTAATTGACAGTTTTGTAAGATCGTTTTTTAGTAAATTCAGCAGCACATTATAAACCGGCCTCATCATTCGCGTATGTAAGAAAAATTATACTTCTTCGCTGCCATTTCTTTAATTTTTTTTTGGAACGGAGCGGAAACACTGTATTTGACAATCCGTAATGACGGATAGATGCGGTACGATTCGGCGCGGTGCGGTGTCATTGAAATTGAACCTTTAACGGTCAGCAAACTCTCTAACTTCTTTGTTAATGGAAGCGTTTCAAGAGGACTGCATTTGTACTCCTCCACATTTGAAAAATATTAACCCAAAATTTTATATGATGACTAGCTGAACCCGGCCACGCTTCGCTGAGGTTCAGTCGGATATTAATTATTAGATAAAATTAAATAAAATTATTCTAGTGAACATAGAATCATCGAGAAAACACATCATTCAATTTAATATTCTACTTTGTGTTGCTGTGGCTATGCTTTGAAATGAAAGGAAAGAAAGAAAACTGTTTTTCACTGAAATTCGTTTTTTATTACAATGCTAGTGAATGTTCAACAGTTTCGGTTTGCCCGTTCTCTGCATAAACATAAAGATTATATGTTTTACCGCCTCTGGAGCATACGACATATAATTGCCATAGAGAAGCATTTGTTTTTTAAATTCAAACCGCACACATGCAAAGATTGTCCTTGCGCTTTATTGATATTCATAACGAAAGCAAGGCGTATTGGAAATGGAAGTTGTTTGAACTAAAACGACGACAGATATTGAAATGAGTCGTATTCATGGAAGTAATACCGTGCATAATCAAAATTGTTGCTTTAATTGGATTATGCATCAATTATAACTACTAATCGTGTACCATTGCATAAATTTGGCTGATTGATGTTCCGGAGTAATATATTTGGCACTCAAATTTTCAAATTCAGAATATGTGATGGTAATCTGGGAACATTGAGTGAATTAAGAAATTCCGTTGTAAAATTCACCATTTCACTTTTTAGTCCATCACGGAGTCAATAGGTTTGTATTTCACTATTACACCTGTGATTCAATTTAGAATGATGGTATTCATATCGTGTATGTCGGCATTTTTAGCTGTTAAAAGGGCTCTTCCTCCCAACCATGCCTCATTTTGATAATTTGTTTCGATGCTTTCGAATTAGTAAACTAATGTTGTTGTTCAAAAATACTTCTTTTGAATTTATGATGCTGCAGAAATTATATGGGAAGGTGTTTTTCCTGCTTCTGTATTTGTAGTTACCGACTTCGAGTAATTGTCTTGACAACGCGGATTAATAACTCGCAAACAAAGCCAACGTATGTGTTCGCAATGTGTACACAAAATTAAAAGATAAAACAATGATGAACAAAAAAACGGACGTAACAAATCAAATCTTGTGTTTAGACAGTGGCGAACAAAATGATGAATGTAACTTTGTGTATGTTAAACAGGACCATGGAAAGTTCAAACCATATCAAGATGTCCAAAATAAAGCCGAGGGCCAACATTTTTATCATTTTGATCACTACCCATATTTAGATAACACTGGAGTCTTAAGTGTGGCGACACGTTATGGAAGGAGTACACAGAATAAGTGCAGTTTGTGACTTGATGCAGACGATGTCTCAACCGTGTAATATTGGACGACGGCAGGAGTAGCACAAGAGGGAAATACGAACATGTAACAGCAGAGGCGTTTTTGCAAAGAGGGCAGTACAGGGCCGAGGCAAACGTGGATGACTACATACCATATACTATTGATGAACTTTCAATCGGGGCATTTTAAATTCCCACGATGTAAATGTTAATGTACGCCAAACAAAACAATAGTAATCCTCCTTGGTTTGACGATCTTCTTATAAATTAAAAAAATAGCGAAACTAAAGCGTACTCCAAAATGATTAAAAGTGATTTGGATTCGGACAAACAAATATTTATGCAGTGCAATAATGAATTTATAACGTCTACTTCCTATCAAACTACATACAGGGTGTATCTAACTGATATGCAGCAATAAAATCAAAACAAAGTCAAAACCGTTTTGGTAATACTTTAGATTCATGCGCTATATAACAGGGTACCCCGCCAATATGATCTATAAAACATCATTAGCGATAATGGCAAGCGATAATTAATAATTTATCACTTATTCCTCCCGTTCTCATGAAGATGTTCTTTCAGCACTGAAAGGTTTTGGCGATGAATGCGATTCAGACAATATACCGTTATCAATGTTAAAGGAATACACAAACTTGTTGGTATACTTACTCATTACGGAATCTTTTCCATTATTCACTAAACATCGGTGTTTTTCCCGATCAATGGAAACTTTCAAAAGTTACACCTATTTTTAAATCATATAAAAGGAACAACGCACATCAGATGTTATTTGGAAGGGGTCAGATGCTGGGCATTCTACTACGATTCTAGACATTGACCCAAATGTTGTTAAAGAGAGATTGATAAGCTTCTCTGGAATTTCTAGAGGGAAGGCGGTGGTTAACGCGATACAGTAATTATTTGTCATATTTAAAGCCATCCTTCAATGTTAAATAACATATAAACTTTTGTTGGATACTCTATATGTTCGTTGGAGAAATTACCTCAGATATTAACAGCATACTGAAACAGAGATCTGACGCTTTTGAAATATTAGAGTTAGCTCTAGATGCACGGCTTAATATGTGATTGGAGAAACACACTCGACATATCTTCAACAAAAGTAACCCCTAGGTCTTTAAATTTAGATTCTTTTCGTGGAGTGGTTCCATTTATAGGGTACTGTTGGATAACAAGAACTTTTATTCCAATTGTGCGGGAAATCATAAAAAATGATTTGTGTGGAATTCAGTACATCATTCATTCGTCAAACAATTTCTCCGACCAATCATATTGCTCCAAAATGACGATTTTTTTTCTTCACATCTTTTCACAAGATATAATTGGTCGAACAAAATTGTTTGAAAGAAGGAATGAACGAAAGAACGCAACATTGAATCCAGATTTAAAATTCACATTCGATTCTCTCCCGTGGATTCTATAAACATGCCATTTTTATTTAAAAATGATTTGATCTAAATGCTCGCCTCTGGATTTTTTAAAAATTCGATTCTGGAAAACCAATTTTTGACCACTTTTTCAAAGTCTGCACTTAATGCACCAAAAACGCGAATAATGTTGGTTTTATGGTCATTGGACGCTTGTGGTTTATTAGAATAAACCTAATGGAGTCACAACACATGATTTGGAATACCGTGGTCATTAAACATTTCTCATGAGACGTATGGTATGTTACACCAACTTGTTGAAACCACATAACGTTCAAGTTAAAATCATTTATTTCAGGCCACAAAAAATCAGTAATCTTGTGTCTGTAGCGTTCTGCATTAACAGTAACTGCAATGCTATTTTCTTTTTTTTTAAATATTTTTTCCAATTACACCTCCAGACCGTAAACCACACCAAACTGTTAATTTTTATGCATGCAAACGTATTTCATAAACTGTATGTGACTTTTTTCACTCAAAATGCGAGAAGTGTTTAAAGTAAGTGTTAAGCCGTTTAACCAGAAATGAGCATGAACATGATTTTTTCATGAAATAATGGATTTGTTTCAAGTGGCTCTAAAGTCCAATCTGTAAAATTTCTTCACAATAAATGGGCACTCGCTCTATGTTCAACTGAATTTTACGCGCCTTAAAATGCAAATTTTTATGATGAATAGTCCATGTGCTGGCATAAGAAAATCCAAGTTCTCGAAAACGACGTCTAATTGATTGTACTCGAATTTCATCCACACTTTGGTTCATTATCGATATTTTCAGCAGTACGTTTACGTTTTGACGGGTTAGATCCTTAACTTCACAAACCTTACCATTTGTCTCAAATTTTTTAATTACATTACGAATAGTAATAGTCTGCGATTTTTTTAATTAATATTTCTTAATTTGTTTGTATGGACCACTATGTGTGGTATTCGTGTGTTGTAAATAAGAATTAACTGCCTGCTTGGTGATATATTCAGAGTAGATGTTGATTTTCCTTATCCGAACTATTTTGTGTATGTTCTTAGTGTGGTAACATTTTTAAGTCAAACTTATTAGTATTTCCTTTCTAGAGGTTTTGGAAAGAGCTGAATTGTGTATGATAACTGCATAGAGAAAATCTTTTTTTGTGCAGCTTTCTCCACTGGAACTCTTAGATTCAGATACCTAAGATTACGTACCTACTATATATTGTATTATTGTAATTGTAAAAAACAATTCTTATTAAATTTTTGGCTTAACTAAATAGCATATTTGTATTTTTTAAATCTTTGTGTGATTTTAAGGGCTGCCGAAAATTTAATAACCATCTCCTCATACTGCAGTGAGGCCAAACTACAAAGATATCTTGTCATCAGCATACATTTAGTCACATTGGCAGAGTCATTGATATATATTTTTAGGATAATAAATTTTCCTATTAAATAAATTCAAATCTGCGATACACCTATTTGCACATACCATACATATTTTCAAAAGCGCACAATCCATTCGTATCATTTTAATAAGAAGAGGAGGGCAATCTTAGGCAATATATAGGAAAGAGAATTTAGCGTATGATGACTTTGAAAAGTAACACGCAGCATACATAACGCGAAATATTAAAGTAGATTAGAAATAAAGAGTGTGGGTGTTAAATATAACAACAACAAAAATGTTAATAAAATACAGAACAAAAATTAAGAATGATAGAAAGTGGCATTAAAAATTATGTACAGAAAGTTGATTATGATAAAATTTGTGACATATTTCTTAGGATGTAACGTATACGTAACGCCACCATCGCACCGGCTCCACATCCGCATAAACATAAATTTATTTATTTACGTACGATGAAAATAAAAAAAAAATACGACAATGACAATCATCTTGATGACGACAACGATGATGAGGATGATGATAAGTTAAAGTTTTTTACTCGCGAAGTTTGTCTTGTGAAGAAAACATTTTGTTGTTGTTTTTGTATGGATGAAAAAATGAAGAAAAATCTACAACAACAAAAATTTAATTTTAACTTTTTTATTTTATTTTTGAGATTCATATAAAAAGGATATTATAAATAAAAAATTTCCCTTTTTTATTTCTCCAATTTCCCTTTTAGTAAATTTATTGTTATTATTATTATATTCTTGATGATCAAAGTTCTCTATCAAATGTTTCTTTACTTCGTTTTGTGCTGCTTGGTAAAAATTTGAATATTCGGTGAAAGAAAGAAAATTTTTATTCTTATAGAATTTTGGTACATAAAACAAAATCTGCTGACTTTATATTATGTTGGTTCCTTACAATTGAGAGAGTTTATCTGAATAATGTGCAGTCGATTGAAAAAAGTGGATTGAACGAATAAACGAATTTGACTCCAAAAAACATTGCACAGCATATTTTGTAATTTTATTATGAATGGAAAATTATTGACAGGTGTTAAGGTAAAATGTTTGCAGGTATTCGGAAAGGTGGCTTACGAGAAATTATTGACCTTTTGTATTTTATTTGTTAGTACGTCATATTTTTCGTGGTAAATAACAGGTATTTGAACAGCTCCAATAATCACCATACCAAATTTATGAATCAACATACCTCCTAAAACTCGACATGATTAAGCCATTGTTTTCGAAATGATCAGTTCAGCCCCTTCAGATTATGTGCTTCTTGTAACTGCAACAGTTAAGATTCTGGATAGACGTAACATGCCTGTATCGTGTCGAGCTCTATTATACCTTGCTTATCAGATTGGCTTTAAGATACACTCGGTAGCCAAGCAGTTAAGTAGTAAGAATAATCCATTAGGCAATCAAGTTGTAATGATGCGAGTGGCATTTAGTTGTTATCTTGAAGCGGAAGACATATGGTAAATTTTTAAAGCCCACACTCAATGGTCATTGGATGAAATTAAATGTTTAGTTTGTCTATGGTTCGGTTCCATAGTTGACCTTTTTTAGAAATGTAAAAATACATTTTGTTAATATTTTACCTCTAAGCTGCGGAAAAAATTTGCATCAGGATGTTAAGATAGATAAAATCGAGTCATTAATACGTGATTTTCAAGATTGATCTTGAAATGACGTCGAAAATGGTAAATTTAGTTTAAAAATATTTAAAATTGAAAAATTACATTAAACCCATTGGGATACTGTGAAGTACATTGCTTCTCAGGTACTGCTCAGCGTGGATATGGTGTCAGTATCGACACATCTGGAAAATTGAATCAGAAGAAATTATTACTATTATGCTCGAAATCACAGATTACCTCGCATAAGAAGGCATCCTTGCCTCGATTTGAACTTTTAGGTGTATGCTTGCTTTTGGAAGTTGTCGCAGAAATATGGCCAACTTAAATTTTGAAATCGAAAATATATTTCATGTCGCAAAATATATTTCATGTCGGCACGTTGTGCTGGACAACACCGTTCCTATTCCTGCAGGCTGTTTACATATAACAAGAGGGCAGGATTTTAAAGGTATTTTATTTTTAGGACAGAACAACCCGATTACAGAAAACTAGCGATCGTTCGGTACAAGACAACATACTTACATATACTAGAAGGAAGAATAAACGTTTAATAGGTTTAATGGTAAAAAATGTAATTGGTCGTTGAATTGCTGGAATTGCTTCTTTAAATCAGCACCTAAGGAAAAAATATTATTAGTTCATCTTATTTGGATCAAACTTTAACTGTCATTCAGAACCTTGATTTCCGAACCTGACCAAGCGGATTATCATGGTTCGGAAATGAAGGCCCTTAATTTAGGCTCAAACTTGGTATAGGCGTATATCGAGCAATCAATACTGGCTTGCAACAGAAAACATCCAACTGTCATGGGAATGGCCCGATATGAATTGGTTACTTGACGGGCGCCGGCTATGTAGAAAGGTATTTCAGAACAGTATTCAAAGTTTCAAAGTCCAATCGAACAATCTGCAACAACGTATTGGGAACCTACTAATTCAGGACATTCAAAAATTATTTCTAATTAAGAGGCCATAAGGGGCCCGAAGTCATATGTCATCTTTTTTGCTTAGTAGTAAAGGCGAGACACGTTGAGGTTGAAACTAAACTAACAACTAAAACATTTATTTAGATGATTCATTACAGCTTTGGGGATTTGCTCTAATACATTTTCGAATAATAATTCAACAACTGTCCGAGCCTCAAAACTATCAAACGGTCTTAAAGCAATTTTAACAAAAAAAAATTAATTCAATATCACTTTGCTCCTCCCGGGCTGTTGTACTTTATATTCCATCAGTTACTGGACCTACACATTTCTATTATCTGAATCAACTCCTTAAAGTTAAGTGATCCATAATTTCACATTTATAGCCAAATATTAATTTCCATTTATTAAACAGAATTTTAAACATTATTTTTTAATTAAACTGAAATAACCAAATAGTGACAGTCTTAGTCAACTTAGCTTCAAAAATTATCTCGCGATAAACTTACGAAATATTATGTCTGCATTACAGGAATTTTGTACCAAGCTCCGTGGTATCCAATATTATGCATGACGTTTCGTTTATCTCACCCCAGCTCTAAAAAAATAATTATTTTATTTTATTAAGTTTATAATTAAACAAATGTCGTCAAATGACCATTGCGCATCAAGCATCACTCGGTAGATTCACACATAATTATCCAAAAAATCTACATTTGAACACAAAAACTGTAATTGCTAAATTTGACAATGAACCTGCTGTTTTATAGATTACATCGTTACATCGTCGGGTTGACTTGACGTAATGATCAACAATAATTAATAATCTGATCCCTTAAAAATGTAATTTGTGAAATTTAAAATTTTTAAATTTCTGTTTATTTGAAATTTCAAAAATTTACAAATTCACAAAATTATTTTAAGTTTTGTGTGTCGTTTTAATACATTTGTATTAAATTAATATGTGTTGGAGATTATGATAATTGGCCTAAGAATGGTCGTTGAAGGTGGGATTAGATGCCCCAGATGCCACCTCGCCCCTACGTAAATGCTAATTTGGTTCATATGTTTGGTTAATAGCCACATTCATAGCAGATAATTCAACAAAATCAATTTATAAATTATAACAAAAATATGATATTTCGATTTTGTCTACGACTTCGTATAAAAAATATTAGAACCGCTATCATGCGGTCGTCCAAGATTCATCTTAATCCGTAAAAACCAAGATTTCGGTCCAGTGGGTTCCCGTTCAGAGAAGCTTATAAATTTTAAGGTGTTGAAAACAATATTTGTTTCAGCAAATGAGAATATACTATAAATTTGAGAGAATTACAACAAGCGCAGCCGAACACCGCATCGGGAACGAGAGAATAGATTCTTTTAATCCATTAAATCTAAAAATATCCCATATTTGGTCATGTACCATAATTAAGCACCATACTTATTTTACATACCTTGTAATCCTTTTTATATTCCTTAAAAACAATTGACACAGCTCGCGAGCAGTGGAATCTAGTCATCATTTTGGTGAAACTTCATGAGAATTTGACACACACACAAAGATAGAAAATGCCAGTACACATATTAAAAGTAAATATTATACACCGTATACGTATACAAATTCTCATGAGAATTTCGTGAGAATTTCGTGAGAATTTCGTACTAAATCCCTGTCCAGGGTTTACATACACATCTCTCGATTATTTACATTGTAAAAGGAAGTAAAATGGCTGTAGAAGGAAGGCAAACCGTTTCGTCGTTTCAATTTAAAGAATTTCCTAAAATTTCAATTAAAGATTTTCTATGCGTATTGAAACGATCAATATGCGCTTCAAGTTTAATTGAAACTCCGAAACATACTTATTTGAGTGATATCTGCATTAAGATTGATCAATTGCAACACGACACCTATGTCAACTGAAGTTCCTCTGTTATATTTGGTAGTCGATTGTTGCACTAAGTCCGATGCACATGTCTCAATATTGAATAGGAACGCTGTAACATGGAATTAGCAAACAGGAAACGATGTCGTTAATTTAATTTACACAGCAGCGCTTTGCAACGCGCTTACACCTCAACGCTATACGGTTACAATTGATATCCATAGTTGAAAAATTAATCTAACACTGTGTTCTAATAAAATTTGTTGTTGATCACCGAAAACCATATTTAGACGATTTTCCTATAGATAACCAACCACAATGAGTAAAAATACACAAAAAAACTTTATTGAAAAGTAAATTAAATTTCTCCATTCACATTGCAAACTACGAGCAAGTATGTTTAACAAAATTTACGAAAATCAGTATTAAATGAGATTAGAAAATAGATTAGCCAAAAATATAAATGAGGCCGCTATTAATGACACACTTATCGTTACTCTACTAGATGCATTACATAAGTCGGAGTAACAAACTGTAATATCAGATTTATCTGAAGCAGGAGATGGACCACAGCCTCTCATTACGACATTTGATAAAGGAACTTGTGCACGATAACAATGATTTATGCCTTCATCACATTCAGCTTTGGTGTAATGCATTTGACAATCGCCATACACCATACATTCAAAGCACCTTAATGCGTAACTCGTGGAAACTGTAAATGTCATATGATTTAACATGTGGTATATGTTGTAATTTAATATTATTGATATTTTTTCTCATACCTAATGCAAAGATAGCCAATACAATTAAACCAAACCGAACAGCCATTATAAAAAATCGTTGTTTGGTCTCTGATGCTGATGTCCAATCACGAACTGTAACAATATGCTAGCGCAATTGTTTTTGAAGTTATTCTATTTATTGGGTTTCAAATAGAGATTAGCGAGATGACTATTGCGATCCACCGCCTTATTCCGCTTAATTTGATAATGAAATACGTTATAAATTTATTATTAATTTTACAAAGATGACAATAGAACATTAATAATTTATTTTTAAAATTTTACATTGCTGTGTTTTCGAATCTGATTAAATCAAAAAATTTGAAAAATTGATACCCTCACAAAAGCATTCTAAGCGCAGTCCAACCCATGACCATTATAACGGAGGCACCAGGTATTATTTGGTGGGATGCATTACACAACTGGTGTTCACATACGTCTGCATACGGTATTATCCCTGTTGTAGTACCACAGTCACGCACCATTTCTTTTATGAGTGGTACTATAATACTGTAGCAAGTCCTGACACCATCCATACAAGTCGTTGGAGCATAATTTGTACGGCAATCTTGCCCAAAAGTACATCTGTAACATTGGAACGCCATGCATTGGTGGAATCTGGGTAACGTAATTACTCGTAATCGATTTTAATTAATAATTTTCGGAATATACTTACAGAAGTGCACCCCAAACAACAACAATTAGAGTATTTAGCGACATTTCAGGTGATACAATTAGAACAGTGTGATAATTATTGAAATACGTGTTTATTTGCACTATACGAGTATATATTTCATTTTAAAATATATATTTAGGTGCACTTCGCAGAATGAGTTTTATTTCTAGTTTTATCAGTAATACGTATTTAACAAGTAATTTGTTAGGTAACAAACATGGAAAAATGCATTATTCCGTACAAACGAAAATATTTGTAGAAGTTACGTAAATAAATTTTCTCTACGCTAATTATTTCGGGATTCCTTCAAATTCTTTAAATGTGTTCATTTACTCAATTACCTGATCCCCAACCACTGATATGTTGACCAATTGTTGGAACTAAAATAACTATACCAAATAAGATTTCAAATAATAGATGGATTTGAGGTTTTCATTCGGATAAAATTATCTGTGGCCGCATCTCGTCAAAATAAATGAATTGTCTGCTAATGGGGTCATATTCACTTCTTTCCCTGCCTCTTACTATTTGTCAATATTATGATGAAAAATGGATTTGCCCCAAATACTGAACTGATATGATAGCATCGCGACCATATCGAGATAGGTCGTTCTGGCGATTTTGCATATCCTTTAACTTAGCAAACGAAACCCAGAGGAGGCCATCCTCCCCTGGAAAGGTAACTATTACTCTACCTCGTTTATTGACACTAATTCTCCTTTAGGCTGTAATATGAGAATGTATGAGTGAGATCAATGAGTAAAAAATCTTTCGTCAATAACGAAAGCCATAGAGTTAGACCTATTGAACATTATATTTCGTCAGGAAGAGGACCCAAAGACCTTGAGTTTAAACAGTCTTTTATTGATATTAAGAATACAAATGCTTTCCACACCCCACTAAAATGCGGCGAACATAGCGTTGTATTATAACAATTCCAACCTATATTCCTCTTGATCAGAACTTAAAATGCTGTAAACTGCGAAAACATAATTTGTTATGATATCATTTACAACTGGCTCGTGGTGAATTACCTTACCAGCAAAACAAGCAAATACACAAATGTATCCCTTTAACACTTACTTCCTTTGTTATTTGCCATTCGTATGTCAACACCAACGTTCGAAAACGGTTGACTAACCAAATTCTTGGTCTGGACAAGTTGCCCATTAACCTATGTGCATATTTGGCTTGATGATACTCAACTGATCATATAGATGGAAGTGTATTCGGAAATTTTTTTGACCACTGGCTTTTATCTACTCTAGTTGATTTTGCCAAAGATTATTCTGGATATGTTTAAGCATAATCTGAGGCATTTTACCGCTTTCTCTACAATGACATTGATAAGTAGGACTATGTTCGACTGTATCTGGATAACTCGGTTGGCTAAAAATGTCGTCAATCCATGTAGAGACACATCTGAAATTTGAAGATCAATAGCATAATATATGACTGTTCTGTATGTCCCAGAGGCATCGTAAAATCCGGGAATCTTGTACTAAATTGACAAATTGCGGCATCTTGTCATGCCACCCAAAACCACCCAACCACAAATCCTTCCTCCATAATCGGTCACCGTTTCCGATAGAATCAACTACTTAGTAACCTTTTCATATAAGTTGCTAGTTCGATCTTTATCACAAAATAATCAGTTTGTATTTGCCATTTTACTCCTAGCACTTTGAATATAGTATTTTCACAATCACCTCGAGCACTCTTGACGATTGATGACCGTTTTATTTTATTTTACGTAGTAAATAAATTAAAGTATAGTAATCATGAAAAAAATTTGACCTCAAGATTTTTTGCAGATTTACTAATCGCAATGTCGCCCAAGTCAAAAAAGTAGTTTTTTAACTAAATGTTTGTTGCTTCTCTACAGTCCAGTGGGACTATTCTGGTAATTCCCCGAAAATAGGGAACTGGGGAAAGAATTTATATGTAGTTTTAATTTTAAAAAAAAATTCTGGCATACTGAGGTAAAAAGTTAGTGTTAATTTTTTTGAAAACAAAATTAATTTGGAAATAATTTTGCCTACCAATTTAGGTATGGAAAAATTATTCCCAATTTATAAATATTTACATCAAACTTTATTTCTCAGTAGGCCGGAAAAAAAATATTTGAACAGAAATTACATACAAATTCTTTCCCCAGTTCCTTATTCCAGGGGAATTACCAGAATAGTGCCACTGAAGGATTGACTGATCGAACTCAAAGTGAAATTTCAAACTTAATCGTTTTCCTTAAATTAGAAGATCCCGGTGGTTTTTGGCCGAAATCGGTCCACCAAGTGGCATCTGTCATTAGAGCTTTTTTGTAAATATTTTGATAATAACATCATTGATTGGTCAAGATGAATCTTAACCTTAAACTTTGTAATCAAGCTTTCTTCACAAATTAGAAGGTCGCAGTGAATTTCGGTTGAAAATGGAACCGGAAGTGGAAGCTTTAATAGGAGCATTTTCGATTTTTTTTAATACATTGAATAGTACAGCATCTACAAAAAAAACAATTCAGAACAAAAAAATTTTTAACTAAATTTGAAACAAATTTAGTATTTTTTATTGTCTTTCTGATTTTAAGTGAAGAAAGGATAATTTTTGATAAAAAAATGTTTCTACCAAAATACGGCTCAATAATAATTAAGTTTTTTTAAAGCTAAATATTTAGAAAATTATGTGCGGTGTGGTGTATTCTTGAATTACGTACATTAGTACTATGCGTACATTGGTCAATAACATATACAGCTTCCATTTTACCATTTAATTTTTACATTTTATGATAATCATGAACATTTTATTTTCGACTTGGAGATTATTGCAGATTAACCGATCGCCATATAACCGAAATCCTAAAAAGTGGGTTTCACAATGTTATCAGTTTGTATGTTTGGGCATGTGTTTTGATTTGCTTTTGAATACCCCACCGCAACAGTGTGGGACACCACCTTCTTAATCCTTGTGCACCATTATGACCGTTATAAATTACTTAGAAGGACTAAATTAATTGTATGAACACATTGTTTAGAACACCGTACTAGCATGTATTATCACATCTCGCATGCAACTGTTGGGAATTATCTCGGTTCGCGAAAAAATCACCTATTAAGTCTTTGTCCCCTTGTCTAAAATTTTTTCTGGTTAAGATTCGTTGCTATTCCTTTCACAATGGGAGTAGCATCTAATTCGATGGCATCGCAGTGACCATTCCACCAGGAATCGGAAGGTAGTGCATGTTAAAATTATTTAAGGAAATATAAGATTGCATGCTTTGACGACATTGCCTTTCAGCTGGGTTACGTTAGAGTAAGCGGTGTCCTTAGGTTAATGTTTTGAGAATGAACCTGTAAATGACCTCCTATACGGCAAGATCGATGAAGTTCACACAGAATGGCATGGTGGTCGCTTACACAGATCATCCAAGAACTGAGGAGGCCTCCAGTAGAACTTGTCATTTTCTATTTGTGCAACTGCCACTTTACTCAGTAGAATGCGCATTGAAAGGACTACGATCTCTAATAGTCAAGTGGCTCGTTTGGAGAGACAGAACAAATGCAAATTGGGAGTTATGTTGACTGACTAAACCATACAACAGCCTTGCCGTTATCATTAGCCCATGCACAATCATTCAAGTTTCTATTCTGTTCACTTAATATGGCGGAGACAAGGCGGCTTCGCAGAGATTTAATTTTAATTGAAGTAGTTTCGCTTTCTGCGGTTTTCTTTTGTGTTGAGAACTTATCCTTACCAGTTGTTGTGTTGAAAATTTACTCACTAAATACCAGAATCTGATTTTTTTTGCAATTTACCTGTGCATCAAGATTTACTTTTAACTTGATCAAGATGAACATGTAGTGCAGCTAACCTTAATGGATTTGCTGCTCGTTATCTACTTCTGTATTAAAAATATGTTCAGTGCTTCAACTTGATGTGAAATGCGTCATCGTTCTTTCTTGCCCAGTGTGAATGTGTTGTAAAGATGCAACGCTCTTCGATTCTTCTACACTTTCTCGAGCTTTCTTATTTCAATTTTAATTGCATTTGTATTCATCTCTTCCCAGCTATCAATACTATCAGCAGGGAAAAACAATATGACGGCCTTTTTCCTTTGGTTGAAGTTTTCTGATTTAATCTTAATTCGACTGTTCGTTCTAAACCTTGTCTTCAGTTTGTGCGAAAACGGCAGCCCTTTTCTTTGGTTTGAGAAAGAATTGAAGAGAAAATGAAATGTTTCTTGTCATACATTTTGCAACAACTTCTTGGTAATGAATTTTTATTTTATTTTGCCTGCTTTCAGTAGTATCAACCCGTACAGCAAGTTTGCAGCGATCATCGCTTGGTTATGGTTTTGAAGGAGTAGAATGTAGAAAAATGAACTAATGGTTTCGAATGTGAAAATTTAACACATTAAGATAAATATAAGAATTATATCACAGCAGGCTTGGTAAAGCCAATTACAAAGCAAATTGTGTGATCTGTATTTGTAAAGCACAAACATAGCAAACAGAGACATGTTCATCTCGTTTTCATTATCAGAAAAATTGAAGGGGGAAAATGTTTAGGCCAACACCCGCCTACCTTTTACGACCAATATATACATATGAAGAACTCGAACACACCACAATTGATTTGTAAAACAAAAAATTAAACTTACCAACACCTATAAAGTCTATACTTGTAGAAAATTTTATCTTTAATTTTGATATTTTTTAATTTTGAAGTGCTGAACTTTTCAAGATGATTGCAATAATGAAAAGGCTAATTTGGAAGATGCCACTTCCGAAAATTTTTACAAAATTTCGCATTTCGCTCCCGAATTATGAAAATGCTTATGTATGAAGTTTCACCTCTATCAGTAAATCCGCCTGTATTGCAGGGATGCCGAATTTTTATTGCAAAACCGACCTTCGTCAAAATTCATTATTTCCGCTTAAATTTTGGAAAACTCATCTGGACAGATATTATTGTAAATTTAATTTAAAATCATTTAGTTTATAATTGTTTTTTCATAAATGATATTAGTTAGGAAAGATCTCGGAGATGAAGACACAAACACCTTAAGTTTAAGCAGGCTTCAATTTGTTCGTTTGACAACTATTACCAGTAATGAGCTCTCCTTATAAATCTTATTTGGCGTTCATAAATCTAATGCTGTTTTTAAGGATGTAACCCATTACCTAAATGGTTGAGCTATATATTGTTCGGCACTAAGAATGTTGTGTTTTTCAATTATTCGTTAATTCACCTGTTCGTTGGCTAATTAAATATTCAGAAGACAAAATAAATTGTATTAATTTTGTTTAAAATTAAAATCTAGCAACGACTAAAATTGAAAAGTTCAAGATAAATTTTATTTTACACAAAATTGTTTTTGTTAATTATTTTATAAAAGAAAAAAGAAATTATAAAACTTATAATTTTTCAATTAATATCAACTCTATTTTTAATTACCGTTTTTATTTTTAGTTGTCTTCGTCATAACAAAAATAAAAAAATAAAACTAAATGCTTGTTGTTTTACATTGCTGTTATAAGATATTGAGCGAATCCACCCAGCACCCAAACTTACCAAACGAGGTTATTTTTACTATTAGTTTTACCTAGCGTCTTGGAGTCCTCTTAATAGCAAAGGTGATAAGAAATTAAACGAGAAAGCAAAAAATAAAACGAAACAATGAAAATTATATTAAACCTCTAAAAATATGGGGAAATTGAAAAATTTAAATTACAAATAATAAATTTTTTAATTATAAAATTTAAAGAGAAATGGAAACGTGATATAATCAAATTTTAAGAGAAAACCGATAAAAGTAAAAAATTGACGTGCAACACGAATTACATAAGAAAACAGAAAATTAAATAATTTCCATTTTTAATTAATAGTCGCGCGAGACTGTAATGATCGCACGGGACATTTATGTACAAAGTACAACACCATAAAATGTATCATTATCTCAGGACATCTTGTCAAGTCATAAAAATATGATTTATCTGTTAGTGCCATATACGAGTATGTACAGTGTTTTATGATCTTCCTGATACTTAACAAAATAAAGAACGAGAAACAAATTAAAAATTGATTTCTAGACAAATTTTTCATTTTTTAATCTTTTATTCAAATCTTTTTGTCATATAAAATAGAATAAAAGTTTCTTTTTTTTGTGCTTCACTCTCTAATACATAATACAACTTTTATGAAAAGATAAAGTGAAAACTTTTCGTTTCCTTTCTTTATACCAGTTTACAGCAATATATACGAACGAACTTGAGCTGGAAAATAAAATATGAAAAAGTTTTCAAATCAATCTCTTATCAATTCATTGTGTAGTCCATTATTTATTGTTATTTTTCATTCTTTCTGTTTTCCAGTTTTATGGGATTTATTTTGAATCAAGCAAAAAATTCAAATTACAGTAATATTAAGATTGAAAACTTCAAAGAATTTTTTTTTTGTTTGGTGCTATTCTTCGTATAGAAAAAGGACGAACTTCCATTGTGGTCTGTCATTCTTTGTCACTTTGTGTTATTTTAATTTATCATCGTAAATTTATGAATTTTTCGCTCTGTTGTAACGACTACAGATTGTGTCATAAATGAAAAATTTGAGGTAATGGTTTCCACGTTTGTTGTAATGGACTTCATGAACAAAATGCGATGCAATGATTTTTGTTGTTAAGAATAATGATTAACTAATATTTTACCGTCCAAATGGCATAGTGGTTAAAGCTTTGGCGTTTGGATCGGGAGATACCGGGTTCGAATCCCGAAAAAGGCGGGATGCAAAGGGAATTTTCATCAACAAATTACGATTTGTGATGAAAAGGAACACGTGCAAAACTCATGGGCCGATCCATCTTCCAGTATAGGATGGCATGGCGCTATGCAATGTGCAGATGGTAATAAAATCGGACCTATATTCGTACGTCCTCGAACTGGCCAATGCAGGCGTAAAGGTAAGGACGTAAATAAACCGCGAAAGAGTTGGGAGAGCCTTGGCCCCCAGAACAGAAAGCAGGGGAAAATAACTAATATGTTGAGTTTTTCATTTGAGTTCAATCTTAAAAAGTGCTTCAAGTTATTTATATTCCAATATTTTATCTGGAATTTAAGCCTATAATAAAATACACTTTTACGGTGCCAACGTATCAATTGTTTATTCACAATTATCTTCAGGGTGTAAAATCTATGAATATAATATAAAATTACTAAAAAGACAATAAAAGTTATTTACGAAAAATAAAAAAAACTTACAATAATTATAAGCTCATAATATAGAGTTTTCCAATAGGAATGATATGATTTTTATGTGACGTTTCGGCCATTTGTAATATGTGATCTGTCATTTTTTGTTTCATTGTATTCAGTAATGTTTACAATTTTATCATGGTGAGATATACGCAAGAACAAGGTTTTTTTTTATTATCTCTGCAATCTGTTCTGGGACAAAGGCTCCCCCAACTCTTTCACGGTTAGCTTTTTCCGTCCTTACTTTTACGCCAGTGTGTAGGCCAATTCGACGACGTACGGTCATAGGTCTGATTTTGTTACCATCTGCACATTGCATAGCTGCATGCCAGCCTATACTGGCATGGAAGATGGGTCGGCCCATGAGTTTTGCACTCCGACAGGGGGTCATAGATAGATGTATTCGTTTTCATCACATATCGTAATCTGTTGATGAAAATTTCCTTTTGCATCCTGCCTCTATCGGGAATCGAACCCGGTACCTCCCGATCCAAACGCCAAAACTTTAACCACTGTGCCATTTGGTCGGTGCTAATAACGTTTACAAATTATTCAGTTTTATTATCAAAATAATCGTTCTCCAATTGCAATTTTTCGTGCGCTTTTGCCATTTTATAGTCGTAATAATCGTCCAAGTGCGCTCGCTATTCGTCGAATTGTTGAAAATTTTGAGCGTACATTTTCTTTACATAATGTTGAAGTGCCAAAAAGACAAAGATTCGCTCGAAGTAATGCAAATATTGCTGCCGTTCAGGCAAGTATTGCTGAAGACCACAATTTGTCAATTCCAAGACTTTCTCAAGAATTGGGACTGTCTCAAACCACAACCTGGCGGATTTTGAGAAAGGATTTGGGTTTGCATTCGTATAAAATTGTTCTCACTCAAGAACTGAAGCCATTGGGCCACCGTTAACGTCGTGAATTTGCTGATTTTGCCTTGGAACAACTTGAAAACGATAACGATTTTTTTAAGAAAATCATCTTCTCCGATGAGGCTCACTTTCATCTGAGTGGTGCGGTAAATAAACAAAACTGTCGATTCTGGTGCGAAGAAAATCTACAAATTATTCATGTAAAACCATTACATTCACCTAAATTGACAGTTTGGTGTGGTTTTTGGTCTGGTGGAATCATCGGTCCGTATTTTTTTATGGCCGAAATTGGAAGAAGTTGATCTTGACAACATTTGGTTCCAACAAGACGGGGCTACGTGCCACACAGCAAGTGCAACAATTGAATTATTGCGAGAAAAGTTTGGAGATTTGATTATTTCAAGAAATTGTGATATTGAATGGCCTCCAAGAAGTTGTGATTTAACACCATTCGACTATTTCTTGTGGGGTTATTTGAAGTCATTGGTCTTTAGCAATAAACCAAACTCTCTTCATGCTTTACAAGTCAATATTGAACGTGCTATTCATGACATACGACTTGATTTAGTGGAAAAAGTTCTCGAAAATTGGGTTCATCGAATTCTTTCCTGCAGAAGAAGTCGTTGAGGCCATTTGAATTAAAACGTCATTCAATTCAGAATCAATTCAGTACTTAATTTTATCGATTGTATTTCACATTAAATAAAAATCATTTCAATGAACCCATAACCCATAGGTGATCCAAAAAGTTGTGTATACATTTTGTTATTAAAAGAAAACTCACAATTTTGAAAAATTAAGTTCATTTCACTAATAAATTCTGATTTATTTAATTTAATTCCAGAATTTGCTTTAATTTCGATCCATTTATCACTTAAAAGTTTTAACGCTAACTTACTATCTATATTTGTAAATAAGGATAAAACGCCTAGTGATAAAATGATATGATCGTCAAGTACTAAAATATTTTTAATTTTTTCTTTAAATTAAACAGAATTTTTTATAGCACTGAAAGATTTACCATTATTTACCAGTATGATTCAAAATTTTAGATAAAAAAGAAGCCAAATTATATAAAGGAGTTTCAATTGAGCTGACTATAGGGCGATACGGAACATTAACTTTATGAATCTTCGGCAAACCATAAAGTTTAGCCAAAACACCATTGTAACATCGCAAAAGTTTTCCTTCCTGAACCGTTATTTTATTATTATTTTGCCATAAAGTTATCATTTTATTTAATTTCGTTTGAAGTGATACCGTATTGTCCTTGTTAACTAATTTATACGTACAAGTATCTGCCAACATATCGCTAATCTTATCTATATAAACTTTTTTATTGGTTATAACCGTGGTATTACCTTTATCGGCCCGAGTAATTAAGATTTCAGGGTGATCCGCAATAAATTATTTTAGTTTTTTTTGCATTTATTAAAAATATTTTCCCCGCCGGTGTTAAAATATTAATTAATTCACTTTAAAACATGTTCATCTAAATTTTCATCAGTATTATCAATATGGAACCGATTTATTAGATATTGGAGGGCAAAATCAGTGTATTTTATTATAGGCTTAAATTCCAGATAAAATATTGGGATATAAAAAATGTAATAAGCCTAATAACAATAATTTGTTCAAGTTAATCAAGTAAATCAAATAATTAAACAGTTAAGGGCCTACATTTTGGAAAACCACGAGAAATGCAAGAACAACGTGAACAGAATTCAACTCAAACGATTTATAAAAAATACATGTTGATTGATTTAGGTGTGTGGCCACACCAAAGTAAGATTTACGGTTGACGCCAGGCACAACCGCACACCATTTTACATATAACAAGATGGAGACGGTTTCATACACGTAGGGAGCACATAGTTAGTAAATTATTAGTTGAACATGTAACGTATGGCGGTTAGCACAAGACAGTACAATAATTTTTCTTTCTTATTAATGTTTTTTAGACAAATAAAAAATTCGCAAACCATCTATCTGATTTCTCTCAGATCTGATCTGTTTGACACCGTTCTGGAATACCCAATGCATAAACAAATTAATTCATAACTATTCATTCCCAATTAAGTCAAAACTTTTAGGCTGAACAGGAATTTGAAAGATGATAGAATTAATAATGAATAACTAGCACAATCGAAGGATCCTTAATAAACAAATAACCCAATCGATTTCCACCGCTTTAATTATAAAATAAATAATTATATCACGAAAGATTATCTATTTAATTATTTAATCAACAGTATTATTGTACATCTGGTATTTAGAAAAATCAATTCAATTTTATATAATTCAAATAAGTTAAAATCGAACACGACAGAAACATTATTAAATGCACGACTTCCATTAAAAATCGGGTCCGACATACCAAAGTAGCAAGTGCAAGTATGCAAGTGCAGATCAATCAAGAAAGTCTCGGTACATGAGTGATCGCATAGTAGCACGTATTGAAAACAAGGACAGTAGTTATGAACAATCAATTCGGCCCATCATAATGTCGCGCAAGACACTTGGTTACGGACAAAGCAAACAACAGAATTTGCTTCTGAATTTATTCTATACGGTTAGAGAAATTGTAATAGTACGGATTCCAGGCATTTGAGGTACATTCCAAGTGCGACTATAACATTAAATTAGCATTTTTGACACGTCTGTCAATATGGTCATTCAACGATAAATTTCGACCTTTACAGGTCACCTCTTCATAACTTTACATTCTGAAATGTTGACAAAAAGCTTATTCAAGGATACACCTATCACAGAAAATATTTAATTCCTCTTGTAGATTAAACAGATCGCCATCATTTCGAGTCTTGCAAAATATTTTAACAGCATCAGTATAAATAAAAAATTCATAATGTTTGAAGCACCGTTTTACATCAGGTTCAAGACCTTGTGGGACGTCAGACAACACATGTTTTTAAATGTTAGATAAAGAAATTTTTTTAGTTCGATTCGTCAAATATGACAGGATCCACTTTAAAGAAAGAACTTCACCCTTAAGAAAGTAAAAACAGATTTTTGTCAAAATTCGTCCTTTTTGCTTAAATTTTGAAAAACTGATTTGCTTCGATATTGTTGAAAATTTAATTTTAAATCTATTAGTGTTCATAATCGTTTTTCTCGTAAACGATATACTTTTCCAAATACAGTAAGTTTCATAACTATATATCCAATCGTTTATTGATTTTTAGGAATAATTAGGTACTCGTAAGTACAAAATTCAGCAAAATATATAAAGAAAAAAGAAATTAATATGCCGTTGGTCTTCCTTTGTTGCCAACATTTTGTTAGACATACTTTTAACTAACGCATTGGTTTCGAGTTACGTTTCCTCCGACAGGCATGCAGAATGGCTAATTTCAAATCATTTATTGTCTCTAACTGTCTGTTACCTCAGTAATTTTTGAACAAGTAGTCACCAAAATGTTTCAATTAAGTTTTGATCTGGCGAACAATTGACCAATTTAATAGTGGTATGTTATGTTCGGCTCATGTGTATTGGAGCGTTATCTTTCTGGAAAATTAAGTTTTCTTCTTGATTTAAATATAAAAATGATAGAAGGTGAATTTCTAGGATGCCAATATACTACTCGCTGTGCATTTCAGTGGATGGAAATAAACTACCACTACCAAAATTCCGCTCAGAAAAGTACATTGGCTGTTTTCTGTGATCGCTCCAATAATATTTAATATCATCTGGCCCATCTAAATAATTTTTTTTTCATCGGAAAAAATCACTTACCAGTGACTAAATAATGGTTAGTTATCATAAAAACAGAACAAGTTGTTTTCAGTTATCTTTAACCAGTCACGACTTTTGTTCGCCCTAATAAAGTTATGACGCGATGCTTTTGGCTGTGGCAATAGCTTTGGTACTGACATAATTTTGTTGTTTTTCTTTCATAGCTTGGCAAATTGTGCGTCGAGACACAATTAATTTATTAATTGTGAACTTATCTTTTGTTGACTTCCGTTTTTATTGGTAGGTCCAATAATTAATTGGAGTATTTAAAAAATTAGCAACGGTATTGTTATGGCGGTTTAATTTTCTCCCGATTTGTCTAAAAGAAAGACCTTCCTCGAAAATGGCTTGAATTTTGCTTTTTTCAATCTCTAATAAGTACTTTCCACACGTCGTTATAGTTATGAAACAAAGGAATTTTAAAAATCGATAAATAATTGAAATTAATTAACAGATTATTCCATAAATCAGTATATCCGAACTTAGTTAACTTTTGGCATTAAAACTTTTAAATTTTTTTAATCAGTTATCTAAAAATATCAAAAAACCATTGGGTATATATAGTAGTATAGTTATGAAACGTACTGTACTGTATATGCAAAAGCAAAAAGCTCGTAAGGAAGCTACACTTCCAGTGAATTTGTGGAAAAGATTAATTATGAAATTTTATCCCGATCCGTCAATCCATCTGGGCTGTACAAGTTCCCAATATTTTGTTAAAATCAGTCTTTTAGACCAGTGTTATAGCAAAATTAATTTAAAATCGTTTAGTTTATAAAAAGCTCTTTTCTTGTAAATTGGGTTCGTCCAACCATTGAAGTTTTACCTCGATCAGCCAATCCGTCCGGGCGGTATAGAACCAACAACATTTAATCTGCAAAATTTTTTATGCTTACTGTACCTTATTTGACAACGTAAAAGAAAGTAAAAACCCCGATAGTGGAAAAGACGTGCATCGTTTCGTTTCCCTGAAACAGACAAAATTAATGACTTCAATAAACTTAAACACCGACCAAACGGCACAGTGAATAAAGCTATGGCGTTTGGATCGGGAGCGATAAGGCGAGATACAAAATGGATTTTTCATCATCTGATTACGATCTGTGATGAAAATCAACATAACTATACTCGTGTGATTGTTAGAGTGCAAAATTTATGGGCCGACTCATGTTTCATGCCAGTACTACAGGCTGGCATGACAATCTTTGGAGTGTTTTTGCACAGAAAGCAATTGGAAAGAATAAAAAAATAGCTTTAACGAAAATTACCGGCAATTTGGTGGTTGTCGAAATCCTCGTGAATATAAATATTAATCCTAAAATATATTTTTTTTAATTGAGCCAAAAACCAATAACGTTTATTAAAATACAATATTAAGATACAATTTGACATTTGACTTAATTTAAAATAACGCACCCCACTTTTAGTTGCCTAAATATGAATATTTCTGATAAGGGTTTGCAGATGGGACATATATGTGAATATACGCGCATATTGCCTACTGCTAGTCTTATCATCGGCCAGTTTTCACACATATCGGTTTAAATTAACTAAGCACGTATGCAGATAAGAAACATGAAACGATTTCAAAATAACTTATTTTTATACGAGGTGTATGTTTGCTGATCATTCGGACACATTTATCTCAATTGAATTCATAGAAAATTAATAAATGGTTTTATAATAATTACATAAATGACTAACTCAGATGAAAAATTGGCTTATCAAATGTCATGCTCACATTAGTATTCAACAACAGTATGTAAGGTTTTTTTATGCTTAAAATAAAAATTCAGTAGTACATCATTAGTCAATCGACCGAATCGTTGTGGTTAAAACGTGTTAATACAAAATATCCCACAAAATGAAGTGCATTGCAATTTTTTCAATTATCCTTGTGCTTTATTATTTTGGTAAAAATAAATTTGGAATTTAACTCTTTTCATATTTTAATTATGTAATTTTGTATTTAACAGTGCCAAATGTAGCCGGAATCGATTGTTACCAGTGTTCAACGCTCGACAATCATAAATGTGAAAAGAAATATAAGAAGACCCATTTTGGTATGTGCCCTAATGCCCACTCGTGTTACATTGCTACGTTCGACTACGGCCACCACGGCCATTTAATACGCGGATGCGGTGATTTTAACACGTCACCGGATTTCCATCGCCTCGCAAACGATATTCATTTCAAATTAATCAAAAAAACGCAGTGCGCATTTAATTTCTGTAATTCGTCGAATGGATTAAAAGCGTCACGGTATGGATTAGTTGGTGGAATATTTTTATCGGCATTGTGGGCTATTTATAAATTTTAATGAGTTAATAATGTGAAATAAATTTTATTGAAATGTTCATTTCGTGTGATTTTATTTATTTGTACAATTAATACTGCTATAAAATGTAATATCTTCAATTTATCTTCAACTTGGGCTAGACTATAAGCCCGTACCATACAATCGAATTAAAAATAAACTATCTTACATTTATCATGATTTTTATTTTAATTTAATAAAAATTAATTTTATTTACATAATTCAATTTTAAATCTATCTTGAATATTACTGATTTTCCTCATCATAGCACGATGATGCTGATGATAGGAATAAATGAATCGAATAAACCTCGAAGGATGGAATTAAGTCTGTGTATAGAAAAAAATATCCGATTATCGAATATTTTTGTTCTCAATTTTTCTATCGTTGGTGGGATTTTGTCTCTTTGAATTATTATAAAAAACTCCGACCATAGACCAGGAATGGCAGGAATACAAAAAATGATTGCAGATTATAAAAATTGATATAATCAAATAGAAAAAGTTTTAAACTTGTTCACTAAATTCATTGAACAGGTAAATGGAATTTGAGAAAAATCTGTTACAAAATTCAGGTATAACACGCAATCCTCCAATTATCGGAAACAATTACTAAAATTTTCTTATCAACAAATTTATAAAAATTTCACAATTTAGAGAGATAACGTGAATCAACGTTACTGAATAAGCAAAGTGATTAATAAATTCGCACATATTAATCAGCATATTGATTTCTGTAAATTAGCTGTTTAGTATCGGTATACTAAACTCGGGTTGCGTTTATAAAAAAAAGCTCAGATATGAAATATATAATATTCTGTGCAATTCTGTTAACGCAATGGAAAATATCTTCTCAAAAGTGTGCATCAAGCCAATCAAAGTCCGTAACTCTAAATGAAAAATACAAACAATTCAATTACTGTGTCCACAAAAATCTCTGTCAAAAGTTCGACCACTTAGTGGGATGTGACAATATGAGAACTCCATGTAAAGAAATAGTGATCCACTACATAACCAAATATGAAATTTTGAATCTTGTTGAAACACATAACAAGCTACGAAGTTGTATCGCACAGGGTGGATTAATCAATTCGGGATTTCAAAGAGCAACCCGAATGAAACAAATTTATTGGGACGATGAATTGCAATATTTGGCTGAATTACAACTTCAGCAATGTTTATACACGAACGAACATTTATGTTATGTGACATCGTCGAAAGAAAAATCTTTTTCGACTATTGGATTTAAAATAGCAAGTGGAATTAACGATTTAAATGCATTATTAAATGTATGGAGTACGATGAACAAAACACATCATAACGGTGAATATACAAACTTTGCGTATATGATACACGATCAGGTCGATAAAATTGGCTGTGCAATGGGGATTTTTGAATACGCTGACAGAACACCAACCTTTATCTTGAATTGTGTTTACAATCAATTTTTGGAGAAACCGAAAAGCATAATTTATGCTACTGGTACAAAAGTATGCAACGAATGTGATGTGCATGGTAAACAATATAAATGTAGTGGTAATGCAGAAAATAAAGGACTGTGTTACATAGCACCGTCCATGATATATGTAGTTGAAAATAATTTTGATATTATATTGATCGGCGGAGGAATATTTATAGCTGTGTTTACATTAACCACACACATCGTTGTCGTAAAATGCTGCAGAAATAATGAGTAAGATCGAATTGTGTTTAAGTTTTGTTTCAAATTTTATTATTAGTTAATTTGCCACTTCATAATAAATACTATTTGCGCTCAACTCATATTTGTTTATTATTTTTTTGTTTTTTTAATTAAAAAGAAATTAGAAATTGTAGTGGATTTAATGTCCTTTGAAGATCAATTTTAAAATTTAATGTTTTTGAAGGTCAATGAGGTCCTCTTTTTTCATTCACGCATACTCACCACTCATTCCCTACTCACACAATTATAGTATACCACCTGCTCATTGCAAACCCCATGTCAACCAATACACCGACATGGACCGTGGGTCGCCATTGAATTTTGCATACTCCAACAGAGGGTCTTAGTTGTGTTTATTAACATTACCGATCGTAATCGATGATGAAAATTCGCTTTGCGAAATCAATGTCAAATTTATATCAGTTACTTTATTTCAACAATTCTCTATTATTAAAATAAAATGAATCGTAAACTTGTATCCTAACCTGTCAAATCTGATTAAATTTTCCAAACAAATGTTAAATTAATTGTCCGAAAGTCGATTACATTTAGTGCCATCTACTGGCCAGCAAAATGTACTATTTTCGAAAATAATATAAATTGACATTTTTCGAGGCTAGAAATGCTCTGTGTAAAGTTTATGGACACTTTTACATTATTGGCAAGAAGAAGTTTAGAGAGAGAAATTTATGTAAGTGTCCAAAATTAATTTTTTCAACCTAATATAGGTTTTAGACAAATATTTTCCCGCATACACATTTCTAGAATATGCGCAATTTTTTATGAAAAGATGGCGCTGTAGTTTATGGCAAATTACACGAATCTCAGAGATTGGCACCCATAGTGGCTATAAAGGTTAAAACGGATTTAAATTGTGAAACAACAGTCACTTAATACCATTTCGAAAAAAACATAAAGCACTCGCACGTAATTTTTGAACATTTAATCTATGTTTTACATAATGTGTTTTATATTATATTTTTTAAACATGGCTGCAGCAATCAGCCGAGACAAGTCTTATAAAGGTTTAACTTTTATCCATGTTGTTACTTCTGGGGTAATTTGTCTATAAGACTTAAAAGGGATCTCATCTAAGAATTGCAAACATTTACCACAATCTTCTTTCATTTGAGCATGGGCTGATTTACACAGTTTGGTAGTTAAACTTGTAACCAACGAAGAAGACACGGAAGATGTGGAAATTGAACCTGAATATCGGTCAGCGTTTCAGAATTTACCTAGAAACTTGGGGCTTTGTTTATTTCTCGGTAATTGGATTTAGTGAATTCTATAGAGAGATATGCACCATTTTCACCACAAATTGAGTGAAAAGGAAAAAGCCTACCTCGGGCACTACTCAAATTCTTTAGCCACTTGACCAGCATGGCAAAGTTTAGAATTTACAACAGAGCTAAGAGAATCCCCGGAATATTAATTTTATACTACAGATAATCAATATAATGTCTTGTAACTTTCTGTAACTGAGTTGTGAATGACAGACAAAAAAGCCATCGATTTGGTTGCACGACCTGTATATTAAAATTTGCTAATTTTACTATTTCAAAGCGATATCGAACTTATCGGCCCTAAGGCCATTTCACGTGATCTAACGCAGTTTATAAGTTAGATGTATAGGGCTTTTGCATGCAATTTTTGAACATTCACTTTATCAACGATTTTTATATGAGATTGGCTACCATAATTGCTAAATTTGTTTGATAGGGCAAACATTGTGAAATATAAATCACTTAATGACATACTGAGATTCGTGTAATTTTCCATAAACTACAGCGACTTCCATTCATGTAAAAATCGCAGATAGCGTGAATATTCAACAATTACATACGAGGCCCTATGGATTCTTTTGAAATGCCATTATGTGATTTAATTTCTACAATGCATGCCAGTTTTAGCCTCTAAACCACTATAGGAGCCAATCTCTGACGACAGGTTCTCAAAAAGTCAACTATTCATATTCGCTATATCGCCGATTCATGGATCGGGATAAAACTCCATACTTAAGCTTTCTCCATAAATTGGGAGATCGAAGTGATGTTTGGCTGAAATCGGTAACCGGAACTGGCAGCTTCCATAAAAGCTTTTTAATTTCTTGCAAACGAAAAGTTTATTACGATTAAACTAAATAGATGGTAGATTAAAATTCTAATTAAATTAGTTCAGATCATTTACTAAATTTTACCGAAAATGACGAGATATGAGATAAAAAATTATTTCAGCATCTCTGCAGTCCAGGCGGGTTGACTATTAGGAATCAAACTTCATACTTAAACTTTTTCCATTGATGGGAGATCCTTGCGAAATTTGGTCAAAATTTGTGTACTGTACTAGTTTTCTCCAAAAGTCCGGTAAGTTTAATTTTTCGCTTTAAAAATCAAGTGTGATGTATTCGAGCGTGGTGAAGTAAATTCGGATGTTGGCTACAAATTATTCACCCCTGCATTATTTTAGTAAACGCGCCTGAACAGAAGCTTTCTCGTATGTAGGATATTTTGGTAATTATTGCAAAATTATTTTCAAAGGGTCTTTTATCAAATTTGTCACTTTCGATTTTCTACGATATCGAAAAAATCCATTCTACTATGCAACTAAAATGAAAATATATTCTATTATATCGAAGCGTTGAATAACCTGAAAATTTGGTTTAACCGGTTAATGAACATGGCCAGTTTGACCCGCGTCCTATGTAAATTATGAGAGTAAATTCAACGTAAATATGTAAGAGGGAATGACGTCATTAAACTGTATAACTTTGATTTTCTTGTAGTAAAAATTCCGGTGAATATGAGGTCTAATACTGAAATAACCCTCCACCGATCCTGAAAGCAACGAGTATACAACAAACAAATCATATTCGCCAGATGGCACTCGAACTGATTAAGTTGGCTTCCTCTCTAACGAGACCGCCTCAATGATTTCTGGGATGAGCCAACCATTGCTATGTCCATTCATAAGCAGCTCAAAATTGTCTATATTATTACCTAGAAAAACATATTCCGCGATCCAACAGGAAAATGAAAATGCTGAACTACGAAAAAGACTTGGCGAAATAGAAAAAAGGGCATTTCAACTTAACAACGAAATCGCAAAGAAGAAATTTAGACTAGTTATAAAAAAACAGCACAATTATCTATATTGACGTTCATTTTCATAAAGGTTATGAAGAACTTGCAAGAGAAACTGATTGGATGCATAAATCGAAGAAGAAACTGAAATAAAAGTTAAATAAACTTTCAAACCAGTGCACGGCTGCCTCAACAACACTAGCACCAAACGCAATACGTTCAAATCTTGATCCATATAAATCTTTACCCACACACTGAGGAAGGTAAAAGGGTATAACTGATACATCTACGACGATAAAAATTTTCGAGCAATTAAGGTAGAGAGCAGGTTTTCATCCCACCTGCAAAACGAAGGATATAATAGGTGATCTCACGCAATAAACATCCTTAAATGAGGAAAAATTGAAAATACCCAAGGAACCAAGATTAGTACATGAGGGCTCCTACTGTTTATGTTCACATTCAACAAAAGCGAAAAATAACATAAAAGCAAAACTCAACATGAGGATGAAAATAGAACTTCTGCAAACAAAAACAAGAGATTAATATCTCAATGCAAGCAATGCTAAAATTCCAACCACACGCAAAGATATTGCTGGCTGGATTTTATTTTCCATAAAATGTACCGGTGTTCAAAACGCGAAAAACGGCAAAGTTAGGCAAATTGGGTCTGCAACTACTATTTGCGACTCTGAGTAAAATGATAATAAAAAAAAAGCAGGACTTGGGAAAGTTCACCTATTCCTCGTACCAACTCGTTAAGGAAACATAATTATTCTCTTGAGATCAGGAATCTATTTGGAGAGAATCGGAAAGCTCGTAAATTTTCTGTGCATCAAATTAAAACAACTAATAAAGGAAAGCAAGAACGAGAACATTAATAAGCGACTCTGAGGCAAATGATGACGATTACTCACTTTGGATATCAATGAAAGGGGTATTGGGGGGTACTCATTGCTACCAACAAAAAAGCTATGACCGATCCTGGGTTAAAAGTGAAAAGCAGTAAGTTTCTCTATTTTCTCTCCAATTGGAAGAAATCTTCCAACCGTTACCGAAATAAACAAATGAAAATACAACAAACTTAAACCAAATACACGATCTTTACATAAGACATGTGACTTTATTGGAACTAGAAGATGAATTTAATAATAGTTTAAGTATACAAGAGAAACTCCGGGACACATGACTTAATTACTGGGAAAATTTTGAAAGCCGATAAAGGGTTTTAAATTAGTTAAAATAATTAATGCAAATGAGTGAAGTACAAGAGTTGAACAAGTTGAAAGAATAACGGATGTTATGAGCTCTAATGTTGATCTCCAATTTTATACTACTTTTACTCATCGAGATCTTGACTTTCAAAACAATTTTACAAAATTGCTAAATCATACAATGCAGATCAACATTTATGAGACAAATTTAAAAACGAGTGTCTAAACTAAAACAAATATCAGCAGGTATTTCACAAGATCGCGTCCTTGAACCTATTCTGTTTATCCTTTATAGACCAAATTTACGGAAATTTCAAGGTATTACAGTAGCAACTGGACAGTGATTAACTGGACTAAAAATGGAGCATCTTATTAAATGAAGCTAAATAAGTATATGTCAACAACAAGCCAAAATGTAAACTGGATTCCCGTGGTTCTTAACTCAAATTAAACTCCAAATGTAAATAATTCTGTAAATTACGTTGGTCTGACCCTGAAAAAGCTTCTGTACCGGCAAATTCTAAACTGTGTATGGACCTATTACCCAACTATGGGGTTGTGCCAACAAGGTCAATTTACAAATGATACAGTGCTTCCAAAATAAAGTGCTGCATAAGATTGTCAAGACACCATAATATATTAGGAGCGCCACTTTCATAAAAATTTAATGATGGAATACGTCACCGTGGAAACAGTGAAACATGGAAGGAAATACGACCACACTGCAGTGGTAACCAAAAGAGCTCCAGCATCTTACCATTCGATCCAACTGTTTTGATAAAAAAAGATGATTCAAATCGTTTGGTCAGGATCAGTTTGGTCACTACAGTTTTCATCGTTGGGTCACTTACGATTAAACGGTAAATACGTAATAAAAATTTGAAAATAATTAATTTCCCGGACAGCATCTCATTGCAATAAAATCATCATTAGGATTGGTCAACACTTTTTGGCGTTTGGTCATCAATGAGTTACTTTATTTCAAAACAAAACGAAACCTAAATTGTATTATTTCAATAAAATCATGTTCGTCGCTTAGTTGGAAATTTAATTTTACAAAATTTTCAACAAATCTAATGGCAAATATATTACTCTGACCAATCCTAATATTATCGCTAGTAAAACGATCGAAATCGATTGGTCGACTTCCATTTTTATTTAATTGGTTACTAGTTGTTTTCGTTTGGTCATCCCAACGTAATGATTTACTGCGAAGATTCCTTAAAACTAATCTTGCCGCACGATTTGAAGTGTTCGAGTGTGGAAAGTTGATCAATATTAATAATTTTATAAACCAAACCATCGGAATCGTTTGATCAATTGTCAATGAGGATTGGTTACTACTTGTTTTCGTTTGGTCATCCTTATCAAAAGTGTTCGGGTCGGAAATGTTAAACAAAACTAATAGTGGTTGACTGTCATTAAGGATTGATCACTGGTTGTATTCGTTTGGCCAACTCTACGTAACGACTCCAACCCTCCGAATCCTGTGGAAAGATGAGTTTTCAGCGGTTTTTCGCAATAAATCGCCACGCAGGAATGACCAATTGGATTTGTTGTTTATTTTGTAAAATAACATTCTTTAATAAGCGACGAACCTGATTTTATTGAAATACTACAATTCTGATTTCGTTGATCAAATGTGTCGACCAATCCTGACCTATCGAGTATTTAATGAAATTTTATGAAAACGGTATGATTTTCTTAAGATGAACTGAAACGATTCCAACCATAATTTTTATCAAAACATTTAGAAAGGGTGCTAAAAAGGCGGAGCTACTCAATAGGTTATTCATTATAAACCGAGAAATTAGTTTAAGATAGAAAAATTACTAGATGATTCCTGAATCAGTTGTAATACTGAACCAAATAATTAAAAAGAATTAAAAATTATTCGGGAACCGTACACACATATTTGTTGAACGCCAATTTGATTTTATAATGGATTTCGTTGTAGCTAACAAAACTGGAATAGTAGAAAGTCCACTTCCATTGCCAAGGAATTTAGAAGCATAATAATCTCAATTTCAGAAATAGTATTAATATCTATTGAAGGACTTGACAGTTTGTCGGTCATACAATCCAATAGTTCATCCGATTTATTAGTAGTTCAAATACACTTGATTGTGTCCCTTTTCTATTTGTGCGCGTTGTACTCGTAATTTTTAACTTAATAAACACATTTTTATTAGCACTTGTTTTTTTATTTCGCAAACTTAAATTTTGAATATTTTAAATAACAATTTTTTTCCAAAAAGTTTAAAAAATCACTCGATCGATTTAAACTTGTTCAGTCATCATCAGGAGTATCTACACTGATGATGGCCTAACATGTAGAGTTAATTAAAAGTCCAGTTGTCATCTAAATAGAAACGGCTTTAAATCTTATCTAAATGACTTTTAAATGAACATGCCAAGATGAGTGTTTAAGAGGCATTAGATAAACCAAATGACATAAGTAAGTAATGGTAAAGTCGAGCAAATCAATAATTCAATGATACTTTATATTACCACTCAGTCTTACCAGTATTCTGTTTTTTATCATTCTGTTGTTGTTGTGATGAAATGTTATCCTCATTTATCTCTCTGCTATCGCTCCTCCTCCTTCTCCAACCAAACTTAACAAATTACTTTGTATCAATCTCTTCGGCACTGGCAACTTTATCAACCATCGATTGTATCCTAAACCTTTGGACTCGATCCTTTTGAACGAAAAAATATATGCGTGGTATATGATGCAAATTCACCATCTAGTAAGTAGCAATCCGAGTTCAACAGCCGATTGATCGCAAAAGCCAAAACATTAATGCATATCTTCGATTTCTCTTTGTTTTCCATTTTATTTTTTACATAACTCAGGTCTGATTAACTATTACGGTGTACTCCGATATGCCATCATATTTAGTGTGTGTACCAATGCCCTTGAACTGTACATCAATACATGTGTTTTCCAAATTACAAATTAAATACTTTCAGAATTACAAAGGACCTTGTTTGTAAGACTAAAATTTACGGAGAAAAAATATGTTTTTAAATTATTTTCGGTAAAACTTATAAACCAAAATTTAACGACTCGAACATCTGTCTCATACAAATATTTCATAATAATTACATTTACCGACAACCCTTTTTCCAACTCAAAAATTAAAAATTAAACAAAAACTTTTTATTACCAGAATAAAGTGAGTACCAATTGCTTTCAGTTTCCTCCCGTTATACAGCCAGAGTAAAACATGTACAAAACACACAATCCTCAAACCCTAAATACTAGTCGACACACATCCGAATATAATTTTTATTTTATTTTTTTGTGAGGTGGGTTCGTGAGTAATGGCAGTTGTATCACCTGTGATAAAGTAATTTTCAATTAGATTTAATAAGACCGCAAAATTATCAAAAAATTCTTACTCGTATGCAGTGCACAGATCTTCGAAAAAAAAACTCGAAACGTGATCGATTTTCAAAATGAGTTTGAGTTGCTCGTCCACGGTAATAATCCTGACCTACTATTACCATGGACTACATAATACACTAGCAATTAAAAATAGTGCACGGTACAAAAAATATGTTTTTACATCCGAGCGCGTTTCACATAATTTCCACTATTCATAAATTATAATTATTTTCCATTTCCATTGTTGTTTGTACACCAAACATATTTTTGGGAGGAAGTAAACTTTATACCGAAACAAAAAAATTATCTTTAAACATTTTTCTTTCAGCTAATTAAGAATTTCTTTCCTCCGCACTTATACCACTCATTTCTCCGCAGCAGTTTATTAGTATATGGTGTAGATATGCTGCTGTATATTGTTGATTCCATGGGTTCTGTGTGTATTCAGTTCTTCATTAGAGAGCAAAATACACAGCAATCTGGTAAGTTAGTTTTTCTCTCATATACGACTACAATTATTTTTATCATGAAAAGTTCAAATTTATGATTTATATGAAATGAAAATAAAATTATAAAATTTCTAATTATCAATTCATAAAAAACTAAAATACAAACAAAATAAGAAGAAAACACTCAAGAAGAAGAAATAATTTTCCAAAAGACAGTACATAAATATAACTAGACGACTGTATTCGAGTATATACGAAATGGAAATGGAAAAACTTTTTACTTGTTTATTCATATTTTTGTAGTTGATTACTATTATTGTTACTACTACTACACATTACTACAGCCATTATTATTTTAACAACTACTGTTTATTTGGAAAAACTTTTATGCGAATGTGTTCGTATAATACGTAAAACTACTACAGATACGTTATATTCGCACGAAAATATGCCTAACACATCATCTCTTCGTACATAAAAATGATGAGCATTAATAAAAAATTATCGTTGTTGTCGTCATTATACTGTCGTCATAAAGATTGCGAAAACAACTGTTAAAATATAGTTGTTATGGCTTATTAGTGGGTTTACATCATTAGGACTAGTTTATAACTTTAAATAAGAGATAAAAAAATTATATCGTAAAAAATTTCATGATTTTCTGTATTTGGTAACCGATAGTAACCCCAACATTATCTAATCGGGATGTTGCTTCGGATTTGCTGAATCAAAATTTGATATATTCGAGCCATGTTTGGCTTTTAAATATATGATATGAGGTACAGCCAAAACGTAGAATACTTTTGTCCTAGGTTAATGTGTATAGTGAACACCGTATTAGGTAAATTACAAGTTACCAATTAACGATTGGCCAAATTAACAAGTTTATTAATTTTAGATTAAAACTTTAGACATTTCCTCCAATAGATGTCAATGGTAAGTTGAGGTAAAATTTATATTTTACAATTCAAAGAACAACCAAGAATTTATTAATATCGCCTAATTAAGGTTAGATTTAGTTATCGGTTAATACGTATTGAAATTAAACGCAGATAGATTTTTTCTAGGTTCTATAAACTTAAGATAGAATGTCTTTCGGATCATGATTTTAGAAGCCATACAAACCAATCCAATTTTTAACCGGATGATGACCAGTCTACAACGCTTTTTTATTTAACCATAAAAAACTATTTCATATACATAATTATGAAGGCACGTCGATGTGCACTAAACAAAAATATATAAATTTGTAGGGCAAATAAGTGTTTAGCCAACAGTGCAGCTAAATTATATTCCGTTTCACAGTATTTTGTCGTTCGCCCGCCCAGTATTTCCTAGCTTTCATATAGGGAAATTTAAACGTGTATTTTACCCCACCAATTTTCCCGAACTCCCAACATGAAACTTGACATACTATTAAAGTTAGCCAAATGTTTCGGCTGATAATGCAGATAGTTTGTTCGCTTTCTCAGCCAAAAGTTAAAAAATACACCGAAAGTTATCAACCGAAAAACTTATTTCAACAACACATCAACAGAGACCAATTTGATTGTTTTATTAGGCGGAGTTTCTTGTAATTCCTAATTCTATTTAAACTTGTGAAATTCAAATGTTTAAATTTACTGAGGATGTCACTATGATCATTTGATTTGGTCATAGTGTTGGTAATCTTAACATACTTTACCGTTGAAGCCAATATGGTCATTTGATAAACAATATTGTAGGCTAAAGTTGATCGAACGAAATTTTTATAAATTACACCCTGCATTCCCATCAGAATTTCTCTAAAATTAAGCTGCAGTTGATCAACATTGAGCGGTTAATCTGGAACTCGCCGGAGTAGTCTGCTCGTCTGAACAAACTCGTGTGAATAAACGCGTGATCAGGCTCTCTAGAATTCCAGGGTGGTGCCCAACATAATCAATTGATGATCTTAGCCTGAAAAGAGGAACCACTACACCGGTTATACCTACTGCTGTGATTGAAAAATTATACATCGAGCTATAGCCCCATAATACCCACATTTATATTAGAAATGGAAATAACTTCTCAATAATTTTTTATTGACGTTTTGATTGATCGTCGTTTTTATCAGGTTCGAAAAATCTTGAAAGCATTAAAACATGACATTACATTTTGTTTTCAAACTTAGAATGGCAAATTATGCTGGCATTACGGAAGAAACCGGCTGAATACTAAAATTAACAGAATGCATTGGTAACTGTATATTGCCTAAATTGCCCTTGGGTAAAACCGTGAAGTATTGTTTAAACATTATTTAAGTAAAAATCAAATAGTGAAGTGATTATAGTGAGGTCAAAAGCTTCTTTTAAAACCCTGTGAGTGAAAATATATTGAGTTTCGAAAATTTAAACTAAAAACATTCGTAGCACTTTTAGCTGATGAGTGGAAAGAGTTTCAATTTCTTGAATGGTCTTATGCAGGGCAAATTTAGTGACGCAAATACGGAATTGGTAGAAACGGTCGAAGAAACACTTGATGATTTAAAACAGAGGTTGGTTAGATTGAAAAAGCAGCCCAAATAAATTAGTGCGTTAACAATGGTAGCACAATGGCAGCTACCCTAATTATTTTCCTTTTTTCCGTAACCGTTTTGAGATGTCTATCAAAGATTTCACAAATGCAAGCACAAAGTTCAATTTTTATTAAAACTCATTTTAAACCAACCGAGCGCACAAAATTCGAAATTCATTCGACATCTGTCGGATATATCAAATGAAGTCATACGTGGTTTGAAGGTATACTTGATGAACAAGTGGAACAACGTGATCTGCTACAGCGACCGACATTAGTATTTGAACTAATTATTCGATTTTCTAAATAAAACTGATTTAACATGAGGAAAAGTGAGATGACCTCTATATCACAGCGAATTCAGTGTACTCTTCATTCGTCATCTACAGTGCAAGTAAATAATTGTACTGTAAGTTTGCATTTAGATATATTGATAGAACATTAACTCATCAAAATATCTGAATGTGGGATATCTGGAACTTATGAAAGAGGCATTTCGGGCCAGAGATTTAAATAATTACCTTCCCTTTCTTTCAAAAGTAAATAATATTCTACTGTCGTTAGAGATCAGAGTTCGGCTCTAGCTTCCTAACGCCAGAACAGGACTTACAAGTGATTTATAAAGTGCGAAGTTGCACGACTTCGAAATACGTTTAGAGCGCAACAACCTTTATTGAGCGAATAAAACTCAATGTTCTGCATGAATTCTGGTTTTTCTGTTAGCCTGCATATCATTTGCAGATGTTAATACTGACAACAAAAAACATAACAAAATTATAGAGATGTTCCTGGGTATTTACACGACTTTTATTCTACTTCTATTCGATTTCAAACCAAGTCGTCTTGCGTTTCGATAGAAGCTGTCATTAATACCGTTAGGTCTTCAACCAAGAAGCGCGATATTAACTGCATCTCAAGAATTTGTCCGACTTATTAAATATGCAGCGTTAAGTTTCAATGTTTCCTTTTCTTACTACGATCTCAAGTGCAAAAGAATATAAGATGTTATTTCATAAGAATCATATTTCATAAGAAATTCATCATTCATGGTGAAGGACTGGTTGATCAGTTGAGGCGTAAACTACACTAATACTCCGATGATATTTTCGGAAAAGACTACGAGTGTGGCAAGTTCAACATTAGGTAACATTTTGTAGGCAGCAGTCGATAAAGTTACGATAGTTTTCACACTTTAAACACTTCACACTTCACTCCGGCAGCTCTTCTTGGTCCCTAATATTGACAATGGGAAGTTGTAGAAATGGATTTTTTTTATTCCAATTCAAACAGCACAATTCAAGGTGGGAAATTTTAATTCATAAAATTCAACTGCGGTTTTTCAAAGGCATACTAAACATATTTATAGACCATTAGCGGCAGAGCCGTAGTGATTTATATCGATGAGATTACGTAAATCTGATAGATTTGATCGTAGATTGTAAATCCACGATCTACCTGATTCTTTTGGTTTTTGATGGAATAAACTTACGACTGGTGCGGGAATATTAAGTTTCATATAAATTAGAACGATTTTATGTTCTTATCAATTCTGATCACATTTCAGAAATGTTCATGTTATAATACTGTGGGCAAAAAATAGTAAGATTTTGTTCATAATTTTAAATTTTTTTATTATTTCTCCAAATATATTTCGTCCCCCTCAAAGTAATCCCCCCCGGCCTCAATACACTTGTGCCAACCTTTTTTCCAATCCTCGAAACAGTTGTTAAAGTCAATTTCCGGAATAGCCTCCAATGCGCGTAGCGATTCACGTTGAATGTCTTCAATTGACTCAAAACGGTTTCCCCGGAGCAGTTGTTTGAGTTTGCTGAACAGCCAGAAGTCACACGGAGCTAAATCAGGCGAATACGGTGGTTGCGGAACGATATGGGTGGAACTTTTAGCGAAAAAATCACGTAAAACCAATGCAGTATGAGAAGGTGCATTATCGTGGTGCAAAAACCAAGAGTTGTCGACCCATAATTCTGGCCTCTTTTTACGAATAGGCGCAAACGACGCATAACACTCAAATAGTATTCCTTGTTGATAGTTTAGCCGGTCAGAATGAATTCGGGGTGCACCACACCTCGATAATCGAAGAAAACTGTCAACATCACCTTGATTTTTGACTTGCTTTGACGTGGTTTTTTCAGCTTCGGCTCACCTTTGGCACGATATTCGGCCGATTGATCGTCTGTTTTCGGATCGTAAGCATAGATCCAAGACTCATCGCAAGTTATAATACGTTTCATGACATCCTGGTAGTCGGAAAGCGTTGTTTCACAGACGACAACGCGACGCTGTTTTTCCAAAAAATTTAGTGATTTTGGAACCAATCGTGCTTCAACTTTTCTTAGGACCAATTGATCTTTCAAAATGGTTTTCACTACTTTCAACGAATGGTTTTCCGCGCGAAATTTAAATTAAGAAGTCTTACTACTTTTTGCCCACAGTAATATTTCAACCTAATGATGGTCAAATAGAAGGATACCTCCATATACCCGTAAAAGGAGACAAGCCGTTCGATACCATCCATATTGGCCATTTAGGTCCGTTAGAAAATGCAAAACGAAATACTAAAAATATATTACCTGTAAAGCATTCATTTACGAACAAACACGACCGAAAAAATTAAATGGTCGTATTTTTGGGCTCATAGAGTTCCGCAGAAAATAATTTGTGTTCAGGATGCATGTGTCAAATCTGACGAATTTGAAGAGTTTAAGATAACTTTTACTATAAATGTTGTCTATAAAACTTTTATTCAACTTTTATTCAACTTTTACTATAAACGTCACTTCATCGTCCCAATTCAACGGTCGATTCAATCGAATAAATAATAAATAATGATTGCAATCGTACAATACAAAGTACTCCATCAATAGCAATATTTGGTTTAAATCAGAACATTCGAAATGATGAACTCGATCAAACATAGATAGTCGAAATATCGATGACGGTTGTAGGTCGTAAGTCGTTTTATTTCGGAAACTACGTGTTGCCCATCAATATTTTTTATAATTCATTGAATGTAATAAAAAAATGATGAAAAGTATTTTAACAATTAATTGCATGACATATTTCTATGAGAAACTATTTCGTGCACTGTAAGTTTTTGTATAAAATATCTAATAGTCCAACCAAATAGTAGAAATATAATGCTGCCATCTACCGAAAAATTAAAGTAAACTATTACTTTTTTTAAATTAAGCACATACACAATTATACAAGTTTTTTACCGCCCTCTATACAAAATTGTACAAACTATTTGGTTCAATGAATCCATTATACTGTCATGACAGCGTGTTATAATTATTTGCTCTCTGGATAGTGTCAAGTGTCACGACACAAAATTTAATTTTTTTTATATTTTTTAACGTATTCTAGATTTATTTATTAATTCTTTGCCTAAACAAAAACTTTTAAATTGTTTTAAACATTTGCCTTAAATTTTTATTTCACATATTTCTTGCTTCAATTTATTGTTTTTTGTGTAAGTTGTTTTCAATTTGTGATTTTACAAACATGACAAAAATAGCTAGTCAATATAAAAAAGTCACGATTTAATGGTTTGAAATATTGAAAGAAATTAATTTGTGGTTGTTTCTATATTTCGTTGCCATCTCATCTTAAAATAAATAAATAAATAAAAAAATTGTTATGTTTTTGAATTCTTGATCTTATAGTTATTTATGTTATTATTAGTTAATGTTGTTTTTTGGACGTCGACCGCGAACTAAAAATAATGTCTCCCGTCTTGGAACGACGTATCGGTTTGATGTTGAATAATTACTTTCAAATTATAGGATTTTTTCTTGGGATTGACGAGCTAAATGTACAAATGTATCAATATAACGATTTTCTTGTTCGAATCTAATTATTGCCACACAGCACACACCCTTAAATAAACCTAAACTCATTTCATTAATTATTTACAACAGTTTTGCCGGGAAAATTAGGTAAACACCTGCAGTAAACTCGATTAGCTTGTGTAAATCAACGAGAAATATGTTTATCAGGATAATTGGTCGATTAACTCCGTACCTATTTATTATGTTTTAACTCACTAAGGTATAAATCCACCTACATTCCAGTCCAACCAACAGTTGTGATTGCCACTTTTATTAAATCCACTTATATTTACGACGTTACATTCAATTGAAAAAATTTTGATTTAAAATTGTAAATCTGAAAATCGTATACAATATTATCCAATTCGATAAAATCGATATAAAATTATATGATTTATTAGATTATTATTGCGGGTTGGTTTGTACATAGGTAGTAGATATACGATAAACATAAATCGCGCGAGCTGTACTTATATACTGAGTGTCTTATATCGCGAGATTATAATGCGACCGATTTATTTTTTGTCTTATAATTTATCTTATTATTTTATTATATGATTACATTGTTCAAGGAATGTGATTTTACTTTATATTTATTAGAGATACATTCGGTAAGTGTTTTAGCCGAGTTGTTATCTTAAAATAAGATATTATTTCTATCCTTTATGTTTGCCATAATTATATTGTTTGGTGGTTTCAGACAGTCTATAAATAAATTAAAACTTTGAAATAATGTTATTTATTGTTCTAAATTATATGCCCAGGGGTGGACAATTCAATAATTGCTGTGAACAGTTTTTATGACAATTGGTTGTATATCATGTCGGTATACATATGGGTGAACAATAGGAGATTTATATACTCCCACATAATGGCGTTATATTTTTATTATTATTTTTTAAATTGATTCAGTTTTCAAATGGGAATTTATTGACACCATGGTCATGGTTTGGTTGAGTTTTGTGCAATGTTTTTAATGTCTTCTAAAATGGTGCAACATATATTTGCACCCAAAACTAATTGACAAAGACTACAACTCGGTGAGAGGATTTATGTTGTAATCACAATCGACTAAACTAAGTGTTGAAACTTCTGCTATTACTATCGCCTTCTTTGCGCAATGGAACGTAACGCTTTGGCGTAAAGAAAGCGAATCATTTGTGTTTATTTTAGAATGTTAGGGTTAGGTTAGGTTAGGTTTCAGTGGTTGCTTACTGCACGCTTAGGCCAATTTTTAGGCCCATTGTGATACCACTCATTCACTCCACATCATTAACCCACCTACTTCACCTACTCACACAACTACAGTATACCACCTGCACATTGCAAGCTCCATGTCAACCTGTATATTGACATGGAAGGTGGGTCGGCGCGTGACACGGAATTCTGCACTCCATCAGAGGGTCTTAGTTGTATTTATTAGCATCACCGATCGCAATCGATGATGAAAATTCGATTTGCATCTAGCCTCTGATGGGATTCGAACCCAGCACCTCACGGTCCAAGTACCGAAGCTTTAACCACTACACCACTTGTCCGGTTGTTAATGAGTTGTTAGAATGTTAATATTATAATAAAAAGCATTAGTACGTCGTTTTCGTTACGCCAAAGCGAAACGTTTGAGTAGCACCCATTTGAAATGTGGATGCAGAAATATTTTTTGTCAAATAAATAAAATAATTATTTGTATATAAAACGTTATTAACTGGCACAAATTAATATTAATTTAATTTAATAATTGTTTTTGAGAGTCTGTACAGTTAAATTCTTAAACTGTTTTTTCCTCAGAAATACTACAACAAACTTAAAATAGTGAATTGTTAAGAAAAGGAAAATTAAGATAATGAAATTCAATTAACTCTAACTAAATTGCTAAATTAATTAATACAGAATGGGCTACCTGTTAGTTCGTTTTTCAATCGATGAATTTTAGTACGCATTCTACAAAATTCTTTAACATATGAAAAGTCGAAAATATGCCATTTATCATCATGGAGTCGCTAACAACACAACAACGCATTTTTTAATCGTTCAAAAACAACTTCGTAAATTACGTGCAATTGGTAAAATTATTGATCGTTTTGCAGAAACTGGCTCAGTTTACGGTCGTAGACCGAATCAACATGTTCATCCAGTTTGTACTCCTGATGCAGTGGTAGCTGTTAGTGAAAGTGTTCTTAACGAACCAAGCACATCAACCACATCAACCCCATCACGAACCACATTACGATGAATTTTGCATATTGATCATCTATCCATACAAAATTCAACTAACTCAAAAATTGAAGCCACCAGACCATTTAAATTGTCGTCGTTTTGTTAATTTCATGCTTGAACGAAATGAAGGTTTTTCATCAAAAACCATCTTAAGCGAGGAAGCCCATTTTCATCTTAACGGGAACGTCAATAAGCTTTTTGTGGCCCAAATTGAATGAATTGCTTGTCAGCGACTTTTGGTACGCAAGCCGTACAACATTCCATTTATTGTCAACAAAATTTGCTGATCGGATAAATTCAAGAACTTGTAAAGTTTCTTAGCGACCAAGAAGCCCAGATTTAACAAAACTTGATTATTTTTTATGGGGTTACTTGAAAGGTAAGGTGTATGCTAATCATCTACAAACAATGCTACAACTTAAAAACAGCATTCGAGCTGAAATTGAGGTAATTGATCCTTTTTTATTAGGAAGAGTCATCGACAACTTTGATGTTCGGATGCAGGCCCGTAGACGAAACCGTGATAGGCATATGAACGATATTGTTTTTCATACATAAATAACATAGAACCACCTTTCCTTATCAATAAAAATGTTTGACTTTTCATCCCAAAATGTGTCATCTATAAATGAAAAATGGCCAGATGACCCATCCTGTATTTAAAATTTCAGATGGTTTATTTATCGCAAAAAATCCTACCTCTTAAAATACTTAAATCTTTATTATACAAATTATTGTTCCTTTAGCTGCCCCGTATGCATCCCTATATCATTCATCCGATTGCGATGAAACTATGGTGAGTTGTTGTGCACACGCCCACGAAGGTTTCTGAATTAGTACAACCAATTTACAATAGGTGGCACACTCGCTTGACATAATTGAATTGAATCAAATACAAACAGGGACATTTTAGTTCGTGTGTGACATAACAAGATCGTGTCGACAACTCATCGATAACGCCGATATCGTCAACTACTAGTTGCCATAATGATCATATTCGTAGACAACATTGACAACTACTTGTAATTTATGTCAGCAGCGAAAATATGTCAATATATTTTGAACTTGTTCTCATGCAAATAATTATTAATATAAAATATACAGTAAAACATGTCTTGGTCAAATATCGGAGATGGTCGACTTAAAAAAATTATGGAAAAACCAACGTGAAATTAATATCAACAATGTCTTGGATGTGTAGCTGCAACCTGCTTGCTTATCTAACCAGTTGTACTCTGTAAATTTCTGAATCCTAACTCGATGACATGACACAATCTCGACCATGATCATTGGATTCTACGGGTTTTAAATTAATGTAAATCCTAAACCACCAACAACCCCTCCAAGCAGTGGAATTATCAGGAACATCATTAAAAGTGCGCCAATCGCAACACTCGATTTTACTTGAGGAATTAAAGCTGTTAGACAAGATTAATTAATTAATATTTAAGAGACAAATTTTTTGATTCTTGTATGAACGTTTGATGATGCTGTGGCTTATTCCTGCTTATGGAGGACATGGGGGCGCTATATATTAATTTTCATTTGGGGCCAGTATATTGCAAATTAATAATTAATTTAAATTTAAGTTTATTGTGAACGATTTTATTGTTAATTTGATTTTTGACTGACCAAGCGGCACATTGGTTGAATTTTTGGCTTGTGATCCGAAAGGTATACGAGTACGTATTCGTCCTCAATTTAGTTAAAGTTAGTTAGTGTACGGTAGGACGTCAAAAACCAACTACAAGAGAGTTGCGAGGGCTTCGGCCTCAAAACAGATTGCAGAGATTAAAAACAAACAAAGCAATTTGTTTTTTGGAATTACAGATAGCTGTGAAAATTTCTCAATAATTAGAATCCTGAAAATATATTGCTGTGTTGAGTTAATTTACATATCTTCAAGGTTCGTGATATTTCTATAATCTAATCAACTGGAGATATAAAAAATGTTTACAATTTATAGTTAGACATGATTGGTGGTTTAATTATCACTGATTGTTTCTTATAAAACTTACAATTTATGTGTTTTTGCTTATTATGCTGAATTCAACATTTCAGTTGACTGTCATAAATTAACTTTAATTAATTTTTTAAGATTTTTAGCTAAATTAGTTATTAAATTAAAATTTTCAGCAATAGGTTAAATTATATTAAATTAATTAGGTATTACGGTCTCTAGAATTGTGCAGTTATTTATTACTAAATCTTGCATTTTATAGATTCCTGAGAAGCTGTTTAAATTTCTCAAGTTTTGTTGGTCGGAAGGAATTCGGAGTACACCACACCTCAATAATCGAAAAAAACTGTCAACAGCACCTTGATTTTTGACTTGCTTTGACCTGGTTTTTTCGGCTTCGGCTCCCCTTTTGCACGATATTCGGCCGATTGATCGTCTGTTTCCGGGTCGTAAGCATAGATCCAAGACTCATCGCTAGTTATAATACGTTTCATGACATCCTGGTAGTCGGAAAGCATTGTTTCACAGACGTCAACGCGACGCTGTTTTTCCAAAAAATTGAGTGATTTTGGAACCAATCGTTTTTACTGATCCTTCCGATATTTCAACGATGCCAGTATGGTCTCTGACCGTTAATCGTCGATTCTCGAGCACCTATTCTTTGATTTTATTAACGTGTCGATCATCAGTTGATGTTGATGGCCGTCCTAGACGTGGTTCGTCGTCAACACGTTCTCTCTTTGAACAATTTGTATCAATCGAAAACACTTGCTCGCGGCATACAATTATCACCGAAGGCCTTTTTCAACATTCTGAACGTTTCGGGCACCACAAAATTGATTCCGCACGCATAATTTAATGGAACTTCCTTGTTGAATAATTTCACTCATTGTAAAAATCGCCGAATGCACTTTTTGTACTTTAGAAAGACATGCGTATACTAAACACTAATAATTATTTTGATGTGACATTTGGCACAGATGTCACTGACAGTCATACCAACATAGAAAAAAAAATATTTCGACAAATGGTTTTCCGCGCGAAATTTAAATTAAAAAGTCTTACTACTTTTTACCCAGAGTAATATATAAAAATATGAAGCAGGAATTTTTAAAGGTAATTAATTTTTTAATGCGATTAATAAATATTAATTAGTATTATTAATAAAAACATTAACAAGTTATTATTATTTATCGCAACTTTTATTTCAGTTTCCGACAACAGTCGAAGAATGGGCAATAATTGTAGATTATTTCAACTCGAAATATCAATTTCCAAATTGTGTAGGTGCTTTGGATGGAAAGCATATAGCTTTTAGACCAGCAAAACAAAATGCTGCCCTTTATTACAACTATAAAGGATACCATAGCTTGGTACTGTTAGGTGTTGCAGATGCTCATGCAAAATTCCTGTTTTTTGATGTAGGGTGTAATGGACGGATAAGCGATGGTGATATGTTGCAGAGAACAAATTTTATGTATGTGTTATAACAACCAGAAAAAAAACCTTCCTCCTAAAAAATTGGTGGCAAATCAAAGATTGCTGCTACACGTATTCGTCGCAGGTAATGGGTTTCCACTATCGGAAAATATGATAACACCGTATCCGTTTACCACCACCGATGGAAATAATTTTTTTTTAAATAAATGGTTAAGTTGAGCCCGGCAGACTATAAAACGATTCTTCTTAGCGTCATTGTCTTTTAGATATGGTGGTTTAATACAGTTTGAGTGTCTGATTCTTGTTCTTCTTCTTGATCGAGGTAGGTATTCTTGTATTGGAGGTGACTCAGGTAAGTGGCGTATTGGGGGTGACTCGGGTAGGATTGGTTCATGTAGGGTATCTTTTAACTATAATAGTGATATTACTAAATTGTAAAGGAGATGGGGAAAAAGAAAATATATGACTATTACCCAGTACTGACGAGGAAACAAATGCCGGGAATTGTAACAGTGATGTCGTATTGCTGGGTTCTCGAAAACCGTGTATCAACTGCTGATTTATTTCCAAAACTTTTGCTTTTTCGTCTATATGTTTACCAACGAAGGTTAAAATTTTCAATTTAACCCGACGGAAACTGCTATCTAATTTAATATTTTTCAATTCTGTGCACAAATAATTGCAAAATTGCTCCTCTTTAGATAACGGTTTCGGTTGGATATTAATAAATTTTTTCGCATAATCAAAAGCTTCAAGGGCTTTGGATTGAATGTTCATTTTGATCAGTTTTTTTGCAATGCAAATATTTCTTCTTGCCTTTCCACGACTTCTACCTCCTGAACCTCGCTTCACAGATTCTACAACGTTTTCGATGGCGTTTTGGGTGATAATTTCAATCTGAATATATATGTAAAGCAAAATAACATTTTAAGTTATATCAAAGCAAAACTTTTGACAACTCTTACATCAGACAGTTCCAAACTGGAGGAGCTGTCTGTGGGTGGCATCGTTGGTGTGAATTAGAAAAGCCAATTCATTGTAACACCACAATGATGGTTTAGTAAAATCTTCAGTGTTCATGTTCTTTTAGATTTGTTGATTTTCATTATTTTCTTCGACAGTTGACTCTGAAGAGTCCTAACTTTGCATTTTATTTCCTTAATTGCCACATTAGGTTTAAATTGGTTTAAAGCATTTAAAATGTCGTTGTATCGCTCATTTATTTTTACCCGATAGGTGAAATTCTGGTCCAGCGCACTGCACAAGCATGGATACTTTTTATATTCAGAAATTAAAACGAGTGTCTGTTCCCGCGTCCATTCATCTCTCACACGATTCTCAGACATCTCGCTGCAAGTAATACACCCCAATTTATATATTTTTTTCTCCAACACAATTAAAATTGATAAACCACAAATACAATTTCAGATAAAATTTAAAAGATTAAAATATAAACTTTTTGTCACGGAAATAGAAACGGCTGATAAATTTTTTGCTTTGAAAAATAACTGAAGCTTTTCACAGCACATCTCGAAAATAGTTAAAAAACTCGTTTCACACGTGTTTTCGTTTACATAAGTTTACTCTAACACAAAAATTGTTGGCAGGCGCGAGAAAAGACGTTTTTTACATTGTAGATTGTAACTAAACTCAAAGTTCCAAAAGCTACAAAAAAGGCTAATAACATTTTTGCTTATCCTTCTGATGTGCGCCGGAAAGGGTGGGAGTAGTGATAATCAAAATCAAAAGCAAAAAGCAAAAACTATTTGAATATCATAATTAAATTTGTTGATTATTGGTGTTAAAAGTTTTGTGTTTTTATTTGGTCCACCATATTTGAATACGTACAAGTAGTGGATAGGGGCAGTGCAAGCGGAAAAGTTTGGAGCATTACGGCTTGGTGTGCACAGTATCGAATGACGCTTTTACTACGAATAATCCTGATACTGATTCTGAAACGAATAAAGCAAAATGTTACGGAACGAAAATAAAAGACAACGGAATCATCAGGTAAATTTATACAACGGTACCAACATTTGGATCAGCTAATTTGGAGAGGTACAGGATTCGGGAATCAACGGAGACAAGTGTATTTATTAGAAATGAAGCCTCTAAATCGGATCGGACACCATCATGGCAGCGGTTGTTCGGTAAGGGTACCACCTAAGAATTTTCTTCTGTTTTTTATAATTTTACCATATCAAGCAAATTTATAATTTATTATCGGAAAATTTGGCTGTACTGTAACGAATTCCGCATTTCGTTCCACCGCGTTGCAATTGTTGTGAGTGTGATGATTTGCTTGTCCCTGGTTTGGTTGTTAATATTGTATAGAAAATCTTGACTGCCAATATTGTAATCGGCTAACAGTACACGGCGAACAAGATAATTTGATTACTGTTAAGATGGAATACGTTTGTATTGATTTTTTTTTCCAATTGTATAAAATGTGTTTTGATTGGGTAGCGGAGGAATTGGTGGCGTGATGACGATTACAACGGGATAGCAAGAGCATACGATGGATGGATGAGTAGAGGAGGGGCGATGACCAAAGATTTTGAGAGGCAGTCGAGATTTACATTTCAACGAAAAACAATATATTTCTCCACAATTCATGGGAAATAATAATTTAAATAAAAATTAAAAGTGGAAAAACAATATAAAAAAAAAAAAAAAAAAAAATTTTATTACTAATAAATATAAAGTTCAGGTGACGGTGAAAATAATTTGAAAAACGATTTGCAAGCGAATGCCGATACAGCCAAAAATAATGAACTGGGATAAAGTGTATAGTTTTTTTAATTGAAGTTTTTTTTCTACTTGTAATCCCTAAATCACGGTGTCTAAGGTAGTGTTCGATAAACTTTAAATAGTGCTATAGTGCGTTAATGAACACAAATTTGTGAATGTTAATTGAACTCCACGAACCTAAACCTATAAACAAAAAAAAATATGGTGGACAAGTTTAAGTTGAGAAAAATATAAAGTGGTGGAAAATAATTGAACGGACGTTTTTTTTTATGATAGCTGAATGCTAAACTCTGTGTGTTGTTTGTTCAAAGAACCGAAAAATGAGTAATTAAAATATTAGATAATAATAAGACACTACTTAAGAATTTATTAAGAACAACTAAAACACCTCAAATAAAATTTAATCCAACCTAACCTAAATAAAAAAAAAAAAAATCTCTATAATAGTTAAAATACTAAAATAAGTTAAACCTAATAAATAATTCATTCTATAATACACAGAATAAACTTTTCTCATAATAATTGATAAAACTATATAATTCAAATTGATAAAAATTTAATTGTACAATTACAACAAGTACAAATTGATATAGTCGTCTCATCGTTAAAACGTTTCATCGCTAAAACGTCATCCATCTATCATCTACTCAACATTATGGCGCCCAACGCTTCGCTTCGGAATTATTAAATTTTTTTTTATTTTTGTAAGTCATTTATAATTATATTTCTTAATTTTAGATGGAAATTATAAATTGGTTCATTGATCAAGAAAATCGACCATGTTAATATTTATTTAAAAAAAAAAAAAAAAAAAAAATGAGATAAAAGAAAAACTGTAGGAGGAATGTGGCGAAGGTGAGTTTCGGCAAGGCATGTGGTATTCGGGGACTTCTTTTGCTTTAGCAATGTACGGTTTTTGAATGCCGTTATCCCATAGCTTTCTTTATTTTTTTTTTTTTTTTTTTTTTTTGCGTTATCATTATTTAGTTTCTTAGTTACGGTCATTACTGATCCGCTCATGTTCCGGAAACCCCACCCCTATCGCTCCTGAGGCTAGCTGTGCAATCGACCGTCAAACCGGAACCTCTGAGCGGATAAACACATTTTCTGCTAACAGTCAAGCCTTAGCTAAACTGTTACAGATGGCGCCCAAACAATACGGTATTCTTTTTATGATTTTGCTTTCTCCTATCCCTTTCCTATTCCCAAAGTGATGACCGTTGATACCCGCATGTAAAACCTACAATTAGTAGTTGATTTTTTTGTAAATGTTAGTTATGGTATTAACGGTTTTAAAATATTTTCAGGTTTCAACCCAATTTTTTTTTAAAGTATTTTCAGGTATTTTCATTTAACATCAGGTCTGAACAAATTCGAACGCGTGCATAATAACCATTTGTTGATATTAATTGTACTGGCACTCTCGGATTTGCTTCATTCATGATTAGTTTGTCTTAAACTTTCGCAATAAACTCCTAATTTTAGTTGATATTTTCTTTGTTAGTGAAGAGTTTAAAATAAATTTCAAAAGCTGGTCCCTTTAAATCTAAATTATTTGCTAGTCGCAGATGTACTCTGACGAATATTGTCATCGACTTGTCTGTTCGTACAAGGAATAATTAGAATCCTCTCATAACCTCCCCAATCCTATTTCCGCTTAAAAAAAAAAAAAAAAAAAAAAATTGAAGTTGAAAGAAGTAAAGAAAGAAAGGTTTCATGTCACTTGCCCGTGCCTGAAATGCCACCTTCGTTACATTCCTCCATATATTATGAAACATTACTAAACATTTAATACAAAACAAAAACAGAAACAAAAAATACATTGATAATTAAAACTGTTTAATCCACAATCTCAATAGTATAATTTTGATTTGTGGAAGGATTTCAGATTATTGATAAGAAAGCCAATTAGTTTGATTATTATTTAGTTTAATTTTTATTCAATTTTTGTTTATTTTTCATTCATTATTACTAAATATTAATAATTATTATAACTCTACTCAACAAAATTTGTACAGTGGTATTGTTGGTTTATTACATGTGATTGGCACTCTCGAAACTGTATTTATCAATTTCACTCATTTCACACAATTATATTCGTGATTTTAGACAATATTTTTTTTTGCGTGATTATCTTTAATTTCAAAACCTAAGTCTGAAATAGTTTCAACGTGCCTTTACAATGGATTACTTAATGCAAAGTCGCCACTTAGAATCGGATGAGTTCATTATCGAGTGCGAGATTCGTAACATTAAGGGACCCCTGCATTCCCAGATTGATCAACTAGATAGTCACTTTGAAACTGAAATCAAAGACGATAATTTGATCCCAAAACGTTCACATTCAGCGGCCTTAAAGTCTCCTCGCAGGGAAGTCACCATTTGCTCGAATAAATTAAAATTGATACAAACCAACTTGCAAGAAAGCCTCGCTGAAAGCCCAGAAAATCTAGATTATGACTATCTGCTTACCCGATTATGCCATATTAATCTTCGACTGCAAAGAATTTCTCAATCGAAAACGGTACAAGTAGCATCAGAAAAACTTTTAATTTCTTGTTGCGTGTTGATAGATTTGGTGAACAAAATGAAAACTACTCAAACCAATCTAAGTGATTCCCTTGATCCAATTAACGCTGTTCAATTTGAAGATTTAGATGAATCTGAAACCGACAATGAACTACCTGATGCATCGCAGAAAGGCTTACCCGAAACTCGACCGATGGAATCTGGAAGTAATACTAATATTAACGAGAGCGTTGAGGATCTAAGCAAGAAATTTCCACCACCTCTTTTTAAATCTATTTATGCGAACGCGGTATCGACCATTCATTCGTTAGATGGAATGGGAGCTACTGATTTAAAGACATTAGATGTCACAGTGAACGGGAATAGACAGGCCACTAATGATCTGTTACCTTCAACATCAAGTAAAGTTGTTACAGCACTTGAACCAACTAAATCGACTGTCAGGTTTGAAGACACCAACTGGCCCCATGTATCTGGACCGCAATTCCAACCAGCGATTACACATCCGTCTTATGTATATCCGGGTGCAAACCCGAGGTTTCCATCGCGTATCGACACACCGGCTAATGTCCCATTTAATTACGTCCAACCCGCTCCAACACTCCCGGCTAATCTGAACTGGTACCCACACAATCCCCAGAATATCATGTACCATAATCAACCCAATCTTGGGCCTACAACTACAACACAGGCGATGATAACGCAACCTGTTTGGTTTCCCAATACGACAAGGCCAACTCGTCCAGAATTTGTTAATTACCAAACAGACACACGAAGGGACTCCCAAAATACTCCAGTTATTGGACAACCAATGAATAGGCCAAATCATATATCCAATATAACAAAGTGGAATATCTCCTACGATGGAACATCCTCGGATATTACCGTGGAGAAATTTTTCTTTCGTGTCGAGCGTTTGGCATCCACTCACGGTATAAGTCAGGAGCAATTAGTTCACGATTTGTTTTTCCTCCTAACCGGGGTAGCACGAGAGCATTACTGGACTATATTGGAAAGTAAAGGGACATGTAATTGGAATGAGCTAAAAGAAGCATTCGTTCATAGATTTCAGTACAGAAGGACGGATTATGACATTCGTATTCTGATCGATAATCGGAAGCAAAAGTACCAGAAAGAAACTTTTGTAAATTTTTACTACGACATTCTTACACTAGCGCTTCCTTTGAAAACTTCTCTATCCGAACAGGATCTAATAGACGTACTACGTAAAAATATGCGACCAGCTTTAAAATCACAATTAGCTGGAGATCAGTTTTATTCGGTGGCTTCCTTAATAAACAAATGCATCTCAATTGAAGAAACGTGGAAGAGCATTGGCTATACTCCAGAGCAAAACATGAATCTTCCCACTCGTTATGTGAATGTCAATGAAATAGCCTCTTCTCCAGTTACGACTGGTGATTTTAAGCCGCAAAACATAGATCAGGCAGTGAATCATTTTAATTATCCCGGGAATGTTGAGGCGTATGTTTCCAATAATTCGAGATCAGCAAAACGGCCAACAACAAATTCTAATATTCACATAAATACGCCTACGTGCTGGAACTGTTGTGATATTGGACATACTTTTACAGATTGTCCAATTCCCCCTCAACACTTGTTTTGTTACGGATGCGGTACTACGAACGTTTTAAAGCCACATTGCCAAAATTGTTCGCGACGGGCGGAAAACTTGCAATCGGGAATGAAAGCTACTGGGACTTTTCATTTCCGTCCACCTACTCCACCTCGACCCAGACCGATCAGAATGGACTCAGCGTCCAATACGGACCCGGAGCTGAATGCACGAACAAAAAGCACGTAAAATTTTCTACTAATTCTAACGTCCTATACAAACCTACTTACCATAGCTTGCCTTCGCCCCGAACTAGTAGAGTTGGCACATACTTTCGAAACAAACGGCAACTTAAACAAAAGCTTTCAAATTCCATCTTGGCAGCGGTAGTGGATGAGAATGATATACATGATAACCGGCCTTTCGCATTAATAACATTATCAGGTGTTGAGCTTCGTGGATTATTAGATAGTGGCGCTAATATAAGTGCCCTTGGTAAAAACGCTGAGGAATTTCTGTCCAAGCATAATTTATTTTTACACCCACTTCGAAATACCATTCAAACGGCTAATGGAGCTGTACAACCAGTTACTGGGTATATAAACACGACAGTTACCTACCAGGAAAAATCAGTCCAAATGCAAATTTTTGTTATTCCTAGTTTGCAACAGGAATTGTATTTGGGGTGCGATTTCTGGGAGGCTTTTGGTTTAAGACCCGTAATGGTAGAGGAAATTAATAACGAAGCTGCTACAAGCACAACCGTGGACACAAAGAAACATCCACTCAGTGAGGCTCAAAAACAACAACTCCAAGTTATCATCGAACAATTTCCAAGCTTCGAAAGATTAGGTCTTGGGCGAACCTCACTGGTGACCCACTCAATTGACGTAGGAGATGCACTTCCGGTGAAACAGCGTTATTATTCCGTGTCCCCCGCAGTTCAAAAAGAAATCTACTCCGAATTAGATCGAATGTTGCAACTCGGAGTCATAGAGGAGAGTCAAAGTCCGTGGTGCTCTCCAATGGCAAGAGTACGTAAGGCGAATGGTAAGACACGGCTGTGTTTGGACGCGCGCAAACTCAATGAGGTTACTCGTAAAGATGCGTATCCTCTCCCATTAATAGAAGGTCTACTTAGTCGGTTGGATAGAGCCCAGTATATGTCTAGTATCGATTTGAAGGACGCCTTCTGGCAAATTCCGTTGCACCCCGATAGCAGAGAAAAAACAGCCTTTACGGTGCCGGGGCGTCCTTTATACCACTTTACAGTTATGCCGTTCGGGCTCTGTAATGCGCCTCAAACCTTATGCAGGTTGATGCACAGGGTAATCCCTAATCACTTACATGACCGAGTTTTCGTCTATCTTGATGATCTACTCATAACGACATCTACATTTGATGAGCACCTTTCTTTGTTATCTGAGGTGGCATCTCGGCTAACAAAGGCGGGTCTCACAATCAATGTAGAAAAAAGTCACTTTTTACTGAAGGAGATTGAATATCTTGGTTATGTGGTGAGTGGGGGTTCCTTGCGTCCCAATCCTGATAAGGTTCGGGCCATTGCGGAGTTTCCCGTTCCCAAAACGGTAAGGCAGGTGCGGAGATTCCTTGGCATATCGGGATGGTATCGGCGATTTATTGAGGGATATTCTACTCTCTCTGCTCCTCTTACTAACTTATTAAAGAAAGGTCGACGATTCGATTGGTCTGGTGAAGCCCAGAAATCCTTTGACGACCTGAGGTTCGCACTTATCACAGCTCCCGTACTTACGAATCCCGATTTTAGTAAGCGATTCTATATTCAATGCGATGCAAGTTCTACCGGCATCGGGGCGGTTTTATTTCAGAAGACAGACGCGGGGCAGGACAACCCTATCGCCTTCATGTCGCAAAAGCTCAATCCGGCACAACGTAACTACAGCGTGACGGAATTGGAATGTCTCGCGGCCGTCCTTGCAATAAAAAAATATCGGGCATTCGTAGAGGGATTACCTTTTACTGTGATAACGGACCACGCGAGCCTCACCTGGCTAATGTCCCAAAAGGACTTGTCAGGTAGACTGGCTCGGTGGAGTCTTAAACTTCAGGGATTTAATTTTGAAATAGAGTACCGCAAAGGATCCCAAAACAGTGTACCTGATGCTCTATCTCGAGCCTATATGGATGAACTTCTTGGGCCTCGAAAAAAATCTGAAATTTCTGTTCCAGAAACCGACTTGATCAATCTTGAACTTTATTCTGATGCTTTTAATGGACCTGAGTATCTCAAAATGTTGGAAAGCGTGCGAAAGAGTTCAACTGAGTCGAATCTGCAAATCATTAACAACAGGGTCTATATTCGGTTACCTGATTCAAATGATTCTCTAAGGCCTGATTATCCGGATTTAAAACTGATCGTGCCAGAAAGTATTCGCTTGGATCTAATCACCTCTGCTCATTGTCCGCCTACATCTGCGCATCTGGGAATAATTAAGACCTCTGAAATGTTAAGACGCTATTATTACTGGCCAACTTTAGGAAAGGACGTACATAACTTTGTTACTTCTTGCGAGACTTGTAAAAGTATCAAGGCGTCGAACTACATAAACCGACCACCTCTTAGTAGTTTACCAGTAACATTTCGGCCGTTCCAACGAATTTACCTAGATTATATGGGACCGTATCCTCGAACTCGGACCGGCAACACTTGCATTTTAATTGTGGTAGACCATTTCTCTAAGTTTGTTCTCACTCGGGCGATACGACAAGCTACTGCGCAAGAAGTGGTAAAATTTCTAGAGAATAATATTTTCCTTGTATTTGGAGTGCCAGAGACAATAGTTACTGACAACGGCAAGCAATTTGAGTCGAAAATTCTTGACCGACTACTTCGAAAATACGGGGTACACCACATCTTTACCGCGAAATATTCGCCCCAAGGCAATGCCTCAGAACGGGTCAATCGTACTCTGTTGGCGTCTATTAGGGCGTATATAAAGGAAGACCAACGCACATGGGACAATCATTTAGACGCCATTACACATGCCTTACGGAACGCTATACACCAGTCTACAAAATACCCTCCTTACTTTTTAGTATTTGGACATCACCCCATAACGCATGGTTCTTCATATAAACTGTTAAAGGACATTTATGAATTTAGTGGCAATCACCTCTCTTTAGATAATAAACCGGAAGATTTATATACAATATCCGCCAAGATCCAAATGAACCTTTGTAAAGCTCAATTTAAAGCCTCCTCCCCTTACAATCTTCGCAGCAGACCTCCGAAATATACGATAGGCCAGACTGTTTACGTAAGAAACTTCACGCAAAGTAATGCCCTGGCCCACTATTCTGCTAAACTGGCACCTAAATATTTAAAGGCCAAAATAATACGATTTGTAGGAAACGTTTCATGTGAAGTAACTGATGACGTCGGAAAATCTCTTGGAATCTATCACTTCAAGGATATTAAGCTTTAAATATTTCATTACTATTTGCGGTCCTTAAAATTCGTCGTTTCTCGCTATTCTCGATTAATTTCCATGTTTATGTAATAGGCCCGGCCATGAGACTATTTCAGGGGCAGGTACGTCCCCACGATTGTAACGAATTCCGCATTTCGTTCCACCGCGTTGCAATTGTTGTGAGTGTGATGATTTGCTTGTCCCTGGTTTGGTTGTTAATATTGTATAGAAAATCTTGACTGCCAATATTGTAATCGGCTAACAGTACACGGCGAACAAGATAATTTGATTACTGTTAAGATGGAATACGTTTGTATTGATTTTTTTTTCCAATTGTATAAAATGTGTTTTGATTGGGTAGCGGAGGAATTGGTGGCGTGATGACGATTACAACGGGATAGCAAGAGCATACGATGGATGGATGAGTAGAGGAGGGGCGATGACCAAAGATTTTGAGAGGCAGTCGAGATTTACATTTCAACGAAAAACAATATATTTCTCCACAATTCATGGGAAATAATAATTTAAATAAAAATTAAAAGTGGAAAAACAATATAAAAAAAAAAAAAAAAAAAATTTTATTACTAATAAATATAAAGTTCAGGTGACGGTGAAAATAATTTGAAAAACGATTTGCAAGCGAATGCCGATACAGCCAAAAATAATGAACTGGGATAAAGTGTATAGTTTTTTTAATTGAAGTTTTTTTTCTACTTGTAATCCCTAAATCACGGTGTCTAAGGTAGTGTTCGATAAACTTTAAATAGTGCTATAGTGCGTTAATGAACACAAATTTGTGAATGTTAATTGAACTCCACGAACCTAAACCTATAAACAAAAAAAAATATGGTGGACAAGTTTAAGTTGAGAAAAATATAAAGTGGTGGAAAATAATTGAACGGACGTTTTTTTTTATGATAGCTGAATGCTAAACTCTGTGTGTTGTTTGTTCAAAGAACCGAAAAATGAGTAATTAAAATATTAGATAATAATAAGACACTACTTAAGAATTTATTAAGAACAACTAAAACACCTCAAATAAAATTTAATCCAACCTAACCTAAATAAAAAAAAAAAAAATCTCTATAATAGTTAAAATACTAAAATAAGTTAAACCTAATAAATAATTCATTCTATAATACACAGAATAAACTTTTCTCATAATAATTGATAAAACTATATAATTCAAATTGATAAAAATTTAATTGTACAATTACAACAAGTACAAATTGATATAGTCGTCTCATCGTTAAAACGTTTCATCGCTAAAACGTCATCCATCTATCATCTACTCAACATTATGGCGCCCAACGCTTCGCTTCGGAATTATTAAATTTTTTTTATTTTTGTAAGTCATTTATAATTATATTTCTTAATTTTAGATGGAAATTATAAATTGGTTCATTGATCAAGAAAATCGACCATGTTAATATTTATTTAAAAAAAAAAAAAAAAAAAAAATGAGATAAAAGAAAAACTGTAGGAGGAATGTGGCGAAGGTGAGTTTCGGCAAGGCATGTGGTATTCGGGGACTTCTTTTGCTTTAGCAATGTACGGTTTTTGAATGCCGTTATCCCATAGCTTTCTTTATTTTTTTTTTTTTTTTTTTTTTTGCGTTATCATTATTTAGTTTCTTAGTTACGGTCATTACTGATCCGCTCATGTTCCGGAAACCCCACCCCTATCGCTCCTGAGGCTAGCTGTGCAATCGACCGTCAAACCGGAACCTCTGAGCGGATAAACACATTTTCTGCTAACAGTCAAGCCTTAGCTAAACTGTTACAGTACATGTATTATATTTTTTCTTATTTCAAGTTTGTACTATCATAGTAGGTTTAGTGCCTTGCAATTGTAATTGGAAGTTTCATTTATTGGGTTTTATTTTATGCGGGCTTGAATTATAGTCGTTGCTAAACCAAACGCATGCTTCATTTTGTTTTTTTTTTCCTTGTGTAGTGTGGAATGACTGTAGCACTGTAGGATGAGTTAGTTTAACTGAAGCCAATTTTTCTAAGAGTCATTAGTATGATTCATTGTGACATGGCCTCCGACATCGCACAGTGTGTCAAACCCTATCAAGCCACTGAAGACCATCCCCTAGTTTGTGTATGTGGGTGCGGCATCAGATCGACCCTGGCCATGCGTGACAAGATGCCCAGAAGATAGGATGAAATGTTCCCAGAGAAAGGATGAAATGTTCTCAAGCGTGACAATTGAGTGTACCGCAGTATCATTGCAGATTTCGGTAGACGTGGGCAGCGATGTTTGAAAGGTTTCGTCCCAAACCAATGATGGGCTCTCTAACACTGTTGGTTTTTATAATGTTTGATGATATCAATTCCTACAGAGTTTATTTTGTCTTTTTCGACAAAAGACCGTCGTACCGACGACATGTTTTGGTATAAATAAAAGTCAGTCACGGTCTCGAATTGGCTTTTTATTGTAAACCGTACTTTAATAAATAGTAATTTTCCGCGAATTTGTTATTGACAAATTTTATGTTACATATTGTCTAGTGCCTATTTTGTAGTGCAGTTTGTTCAGCTTTGGGCGTAAAATTTTGGGGTGAATCCTGTACATATATTTTACTTTTAGACAAACAATATTATTAAGTCACAAAGTATTGACACTCACTCGTGTAGATGCAGCGGAACATCAAATTTATTTAAAATATCTCTTTATTCGTTATCAATTTCTGTCGATCGATATGTACACATTTCAACATATTATTATTTTATTTTATTTCCATCTGTAGATATATTGTAAATATGTATTATTATTATATCTATTTTCGTATTAATAAAAAAAAATATTTTGTTGTAATTTGAAGAAAATTATAAAACGTTTTCAGAAAAATTGTCATCTCTCCCGTACAATACCGTATATTGTAAAGCCAAATCTCGTTCGAAATTTATTTTTATTTTGTGTAGTCTGATTTATTACTGTTGAAACCGAACGTTCATGTAATTGAAAACCAACAAATAAAAAATATGTACCTTGCAATTTTCTTATATTCCTATAAGTATCTACTCTCGTAGATCGTGTATTCGTTCAATATGTTGATCGACGACAAATGATCAAAAAAGATAAATGTATCTAGATAAGCAAATGTAGTATGTATTTTATATCATTTAAGGATTAACATATATCATGTATCACATAATATGATGATCGCGCATATATACAAAATTTATTTAAGATCAATAAAAAATATTTGAGTATACGAGTACATAGGTATATGTTCCAAATGCAAAAAAGAAAATTTATTGGATCGAGCGTTTTATGTAGAAGGTGATCATATTTTGTCATGTCACATGATATACATACTATATGTTTAAAAATTTTAAAATTAAACAACCTAGGCTATATAGGTACAAAGGTAGATATTTCTGTCGAAAATAAATAAATAACAAAATTCCAAATAATAATCCATGATCACGAACAATTTTTTTGCATTTGTTGTCCGCGATCGATTTATTTTTCATGCATGAAATATTTGTTTGTACTCATATAAGCAACTTGAAGTTGAATGAATTGTTTGCTGTAGCAATTTTTGTTTGTATGTGGAAATATAAGAAATGTTATACGAATCGGCATTGAGATTTTCACGCAAAAAAATAAAAATCTTATTCATTCTTCGTAAATAGGCTTGCGCAACCGCGTAGCTAATTATAGTTAGTTGATTCAACTTTTACAATTAATGATTAATTTAAAAAGAATTTTAGGTAGAGCCTGGCCTACGCATAAAATTTCTATTTAATGGGACATTTTTTGCTACCAGTGACCGTTACGATTTAACTTAATTGTTACTTAATTTAATTGAATTGCTCTGGGTGCGTTACAAGCATAATGTATGACAATGGAATTACGCATGTGAAATAATGAAGTAAACTACTTTTTGTACTACCTCATTGTACGCTACTGTGAAGTTATGGAAATGGATGAGAAATGGTGAACGCTTCAATGATAATATTGAGACAAAGGGCATTTCTTTCATTTGGTTTAATTTCAGTAGTTCGAGGAAGATTACATTAATAAATTTTAATATTGTTTAGGAAGCCGGCAATCATGAACACATTTTAATAAGCAACATCAACCGTGCGACATTCAATTAATAAGCGATTTATAATAACTGACACTTAATAATCAACTTTCATAATCAACAGCACAAGAGCGCGCGACACTCATGAATTGGCCACATACGCTGGTATTGTTGATTTTCCGATTTTTTGTACTAAAAATGTGAAAATGTCCAGATATAAAAAAACACTCTTTCTTACGATCTGTCTGTCATTCATCTAGTGAACAACATGTGCGCCGGAAAAACAAATCTTTTTAAATTAAATAGTCACGGGGGTTAAAATGTGTATTAGATATACGTGTATGTAATATATATGGTTTTAGTTTACGTTTTCCTTTCTCCTAGAAGATTCAAATTGTGTTGTCTTATGCCGCACGATTGCTAGATACAACCGGGTCATTCCGCCAATAAAAAATTATCTTTCTTATCCCTACCTCTTGTTATAATGAAAACACGTTGCTTTCATTATAACAAGAGGTAGGGATAGGAAATAGGCGTTAGATAATTGTTCGGCGGCTCTATAATATATTCCTTGTTAACTGGAAACTAAATATTCTTAGCGTCAATATATGTTCGACATTTTGAATTAATTAATTAATTAGTGTTAAATTTTGGGAAAAATACAAAAAAGAAAACTAAAATTACTTGCACGGGAATCGTACGCAGTGTGGTGGAAAATTTGTCGGAATAAATTTAGTCAGTTATTATTAAATTCAATAGAGTTACAGATACACGGGTGATCTACTTACATAAAATAAAATGTGGATAATTTGGTTTGTAATTTTCAATTGTTATGGTCTGATGAGATGATGGAATTTTTTGGTGATGATCAGTTTGAAACTGGATATTACTTCTGTTTCAAAACTTCATCGAAAAATGTATTCATTTTTGGTTAATTATTTTGGACTATTCATACAATACTTAAAACAAATTTACAATAAGGAAATTAGCAAAAAATAAAATTTTGTTTTTTAGCATAACTGATTTTCAAGAGAGAACAAATTTAAAAATATAAATTGTGAGTGTAAGATGGTGTCATTATAAAAGTTAATCTGTATGAAACATTTAAATTATTGATACATGACAAATGTTATAAATTAAATTGCGTTAGAAACTAATTCGAGTGTGAATTCAAATATATTATTGTTTTTTGCTTCGTTATTCTACTCCGCATGGAACTGGAAATTTGAGAGGTAAAATAGCAACTTTGTGATGTAACTTTTATTTCTTCCTTGATGGTAACAATTGTTTCAAAATTTACGCTGTTGGAGTTAATGGGTATAGTCCATGACTAAGACGCTAAAAATTGCTTATGCATGCATGACACCATCTCCCATTTCTTTAGTACAGTTTCTCTATTAAAAATCAGCAGGCGGTAGAAATGCCATAGTACAAGAAAGAAGGCACTAAAAACAATATTTTGCAGCCTACACCACTGCTTCAAGAAGACAACTAAATTGAGGAGTTCCAGATGGAATAAATACCCAATCTACTGGGTGGTATAAGCGACAATTATAGAGAATTATATTATATCTTGAGATAGGAGTGATAAGCTGCTTGTATGACTCAAGTATTTGATTATTTGCACCGATGATGTTGCTTTCGTTGTCGAATAGAATTTTTTTGGCAATCCTTTTGTGGCGACTAATCTTTTCAACACGCCCATAAATGATTTCGTTGATACTGTTGATGCCAGTTCCAAATGAACTAATCAAGTGATCAAGCAGACGGAATGGGCCTAATATGCCTTTGAAATATTTTTTCCACTTAAGTTGGAATATAAAAATAAAATGATCCAGAATAATCTACTGTACCGGTAAGGCACGTAATTGACGCGTTCATTTAACAAGTCAGCCATACTTTTACACAGTACTTTTAGTTTAGTTCTAGCACAAATATCAAAATCTCTTAATTTTGCCTTGCAAATTTTTCTACCCTGCACAGGCCTATAGTTTTATCCGATAATTGATGATGGTGCCTGTAACAAAGGTGGATGTTTTGACGTATATATGAAATTACAGCGTATTTGATGGCCCTTCTACGCGAACTATTTCATCACCATCAAAGAACTACGATACTGATGTGAGTGTGGAATAACTGGAATAACTAAAAAATTGCCATTGCATTTCACAACGTAAGAAATGAGATTTTACGAAAAAGAGTTTTCCTAATTATATCTTTCATTAACGTCACCATCACCAAAACTAGCAGCCATAGTTAATGATGAAGCTGCATAGTTTACTCGCAGAAACATTTTCTAATCGTCTCATAATAGACGGTTGACTCTATAATATTCATCGTTTCGTGATAAAAATTTTGGGCCTCAGCGCCAAAGTTATGAGCCGATCAGAACCTTTCTTAAACTGTCGGTGAAATTAAGTCGGCTAGGTGATTTTTGGAGTTTACGTGATTGTTCAGTAGTTGTTATATTTTAGTAGCCTTTAGATTAATATTTTTCAATTAACTTAGCCAGTATAATATCAGCACACAATTCGAGCCAAGTAATCATGGGCTACTCCTTAATAGGAACCGCATGAGATGTTGAGCACAGCAAAACGAAGGCACAATGCAGATGTTGTTTTAGATCTTACATAAAAAACTGCCTCTTAGCCTCTATTAGACTCAGTGTTGGCAATGAGTTGCAATTAGAAAGATAACGTGGTGTCATGTACGTATTCTAACTCGTTAAAATTGCTGGTCCAGGCAGTATGATATTGAGTTGGAAGTCATTCGGCCCAATTACATTTCAGCTTCCACTTGATGACACTTAATGAAATATTCGCTAATTCTGAAATTAAGATTTGCCGGTGCATTTTCGATAAGCGCATAAAGATGACCGACAATTCGTTTAGAACCTGTATTCCTTTTGTCAATAATGAATTTAGCGACTCGCCGTTTGTTGTTTTGGTCAAACCATTGAAGATATAGCGTGGTGGAAGAGGAATCCGGTTTGAATATGCAATGAAGTGGCCTCCTTACTCGATATATTTTGTCATGAATTTGTTTCACACGCTTAGTAGTTTTCGATTTTCCAGGTGAATGGACCAGTTTCGAATGTTCATTTTTTTCATCAAGTTAATACACTTTTTCAAGTTAATACGAAATGTTGTTCACAGAAGTTTCACCATTAACTTCAGCTGCAGCAATTTCTTTAAGCATTCAGACGAGATGAATTGGGCAAATTCGGCATCGTAGCTGAGTTGTTTGTAATATTAGTAGACCACAGAGCTAGTGTTAATTAACCCACCGATTGAAGTCCGAGGAATGGTTCAGCACCTATTAACATGTCTTCCCATCAAGGAAGAATAAAATCATGGATCAACTAGCTGAATGTTATTTGAAATACTGCATTGTGAAATATCAAGGTTAAAATTAACTCAACATTGGTAGTGTGTAGTATAGCAACTGATGATTAGCAACCCCACAAAAATACGATGATTAAATGTGATTTGTACCGTACCACAAACTACTGACACATACGCAATATTTCAGCAGCAATCCGAATTACGAATTGCATATGCATAATTCATCACCAATCAGTAATGGCGAGTATCTCATCGCTCTTACCAATGAAAATTCAAGTGAGGCTTTTCTTTCTTTTATAGCAGCAACACGTAAATAACTTCAGTAGTGACAACAGCAACAGCAGCAGCAAAAACAAAACTCTTTCCGAACCGGCAATAAAAACACAACGTTTTACATTGCAAACTTAACTTAATGTGTATAAAGTAAAATCAATTTAATTTATTTTAGGTTAATTATCTTAGATTATTCGTGTGAAACTAAATGTTTTTTGATTTAGTACGATATATGATTAAATGAATGATATATGACAAATGACATAAACAAAATTGCACGAAAAACAAATTCGAATGTTAAATACAAATTTCTTAGTTTCATGCTTCTTTAGATAATTTTATGATATTTTATAAATTTTAAAACAGAACTTAGGATCGCACTGTTAAGTGTTTTGGCACATAATCAGATTGGAATATTTTTTAAACACGTAGTTATGAAATCACGCTGCTTTCGAGGACATGTCTTGTAAGAATGGTATTCAGAATCTATAAATATATTTTAATAATAAAATTGTTGTCTTAATTCAACTAGAACTTGTATTGAAATTACAAATTTATTTACAAGCATATATTATGTTAGTGGCCTCTATTGGCATAAAAGTGTAGATACAGTTTAAATAGAAACTTCTATGTGGTAACAACATAGGCAATAATTATTAAAGTACAATTAAGGAAGATGTCTAAATGTATTTCACAGTGGTACATACCTTAAGTAAATTACATTTCTTTAAATAGTTTTTGTGACTAAATGAGAATATTTGGAGGGGTTAAGTATATGCATGTGTTCTAAAATTTTAATAATTAATTAAATGTTTAAATTTAAATAAACTTCGTCATTTTATACTAATTGATTAAGAAGAGCCCCTTTGTTGTTGTTACAAAATAATTCTAAATGTCAGGTCTTCTAAAAATGCTCGCGCATTTGTTGGACTATCTGATATCTAGTAAGGTGGGACATAATGGTGGTAATGTCCATTTTATTAGTCTTGATACTAGGATGCTATGACAGGTGAGCTGGAGTAAGAGGGTCGAGGTCGCAATTATTAATACAAATGGCCGTGAACTCAGTATGGCTTCCCCTTTGGCCATAAGACTTTCCTCTATGTTAATATATTTTTGCCCATCACTCGTTTTATATGACACGTAGTGAATTTTGTTGCTGCCTTTCAAATATATCCAACGTATGCTTTTGGGGGATCTAATGCTAGGTTGTACGAAGTCTGGCTCTCAAGAAGGTAGCATCGCTGAAGTTGCTAGCTATCTCCAAGTGTGTTAGGCACTTAGGCGTATGAACGAACAAGTTGCACTCGAAATTTAGAAATTCAAAATCCCGGATTCAAAATCGTGGAAACCAAAATTCCGAATATCATATTGCCGGATATCTAAATTACTATTTTCAAAAATCCGGATCATTAACAATCCCAAATTTCAAGACATTATTTTTAAAAGGAACCGAATTTTGGTATTAAAATAGCTCTCCTGTTTTTGTAAAATTATGTATTTTGAAAAGCCTACGCTAAAATTCTTAACAAATTAGGGCCAAACGTAGTTTGAACTATGAGGTAGTAATGTAGTATGTAGTAGTAATGTAGTGGATTGTATAGCATTTAAGAATTTTTGCTTTTGGTATTTCATCCTGATTGAATTCCGATAGTTTTGGGATTTTTGATATTTATAATTTTTTTGGGAATACGGTACCGCTCGAGTTTATTTAAATAACTTGGTTAAAGGTTGGATTTGTAGAGATTCTTCCTAAGGCAAGAAGCCACGAAGAACCTTCCATTTTATAACGAATTGAAAATTTTCTTCCAAAAATTTCTCAGTTTCGGAAATTTGTGACCGTGGTGTTAGGTATAAAAACAATTTCAGCATCGTACTGTATGTATATACATCTCCGACTGTTTTCTCAAATCATTTCTGAAGAGATTCCCGGTAGCATGCTGAATATCGTTAGCCACATTTAGAACTTACTGCTCGTTTTTCGTTAAAATTTTGAGTTCTTGACAAATGTTGCAAACCAGAAGTTCAGAGGTTAATAGATATTTTAAAATAAACAAAGTCCTTCATTGATCTTTTTGTTTTCGCAGATTGCGTGATGTGCTTTCGAATACCATGTCACCAACGTTATATTGCGGAAGTCGAGAAATACTTAAATTACTTTTCCCAAGAATACTAAATCCAAAAATCTCAGAACCTTATCAGAACCATACAAACAACTAATAATAAATTGTTGTTGTAAAACTGAGTTTCATCCAAATCGACAATGAAACCGATCTATTTTTAAAGGGATTTTTAATGTTCTGATATTTGAAATCTCAGGACTTTGATTTTTGGAATTTTTTGATTTGTGGGGATTATGATAATCCGAGATTTAGAAATCTTGCTCAATTCGCTCCCTGAAACAACAAATGGAATTCTTATATGTTCTGCGATAGCATTGTTTTGTTAAATCTATCGTAATTGGACCTGTATAACCAAGCTGATCTTATGGAATGACCGTACTAGCTGAACTGTTGATTTTGCGAGTTTATCCATAAGCTGCTGTTGGCAATTTGTGGAATGTGTGAACTTCGTTTTGTTGTTGATTAAGTATTGCATCACGAAACCAATTGATCATAAGGAATCTGATAATGGACTTTAATATTATCTGGTATATGCGTTTCTCATTTCTCCAACAAATATGTTTTCTTCACGGGTAGTTGGATTATCCAGCTCCTAATTTACCGTGTGGTAAGTTTTATTTAATATAAAGCTGCAAGTTTTATTATTCCATAAATGTCCAAAACGTTATTCGAGTTTATAGATCCTTGAGTATAATCCAAAGGAAGCCTTTGCCAATATTTGATGAAATTTAACTTCCATTTCTGTAGTTGCAACCTAGAATTGAAAAGTAACGCAGTTACTGTTACGTTTTGTTGCAGCTAGTTGCTACAGCTGGTGCTCATTATTTGGTCCAGTCATGATGCCATCAACACACATATCTGTTGAAATAGCCTTTACAGATCATGGGTCAGAAAAAATATGATGTTCAATCATTTTTTACCTTTGACACGATTTTCTGAAAATCTTTATCTTGTTGAGGTATTATACCATTTTACGGTATATCTTTGGAACTACATCAAAAACTACTATTTGAGCTCCCTGAACCGTAAACTAATATCAAATGATGTGGATTGTAAAGTCCGATATAGACTGATAAAAAATCATTGTGAGTGATATTCTTGTAATGGTTTCTCGTGCAACACCAGATTTGACCCTCAGGCTGTTAGTCAGGCTATAGGTGTTTTGAATACTGTTATTAAATATTATTTCCTCCATGTGATTCAGCTGCTCATTTGGATTGGTGATATTGACAGTTGTTTTAGCCCAGAGAGTCTTGGACTTATCTATTAATTTATTCATTTGTACTATATGATAAACGAAACACGAGATTCATTAACGTCTCCAATGACTTTAAGAGTACGAATCACATCATTGCATGTATCCATAAGACGCTAAAGCTGTATATGTCATTTGATATGTGAGTAGTTATGACTCTTCAAATGTTCGGATTAAAGTATTTATGTTACGCTTTTTCTGCCATTTCTCTATTGTAAAGAGGTCGATTTATGAATAGTTGCATTATAGAGGTCGTAGAAAGAGTGACGACCTGAACAGTTTCAAGAGAACTTAGGTATATTACTTTAGCCAGCTTTACCTCTGACCTTGTATCAAACTGAGTTGTGTTTTTTAAAGCATCAATAGTAATATTTCCTGCGGTTTGATTTTTATCCCGGGCCACCTTTTTAAAGGTTCGGTTGCGTTGTTGTAACTTTTCTCGTAAGACGCCGCTCTATTGAATTTTACATTTTCCAAATCAGTAAATTTGTGAATAAAAACCACTACTCGAACACTTGCGGCTTTTTACCTTTCGAAAGTTGCAAGTTCAGCCATCATTTCTCATGCACCTTAATTACCCTCTTTTGATAACACCAACAAATAAAAAATTAATTTTTATCTGGCCACGTTATTTTCAACTACTTCATAAATTAAACTGTTCCTAATTATTATTAATTGTCGTACCTGCTAGTGATTAGATCTCGTAATATTCTTACTAGGCAGAAAAAAAACACTAGTTGAAATACGAGGTTGTGTGATCCAATTTCAATGAAAATGAGCATCCAGTTCGAAGGACCAATATGTTGGGATAAACAAAATCTCGATAAATTGGAAGACGATTTGTTTAATTGTTACTGAAGTTATTAAAATAATTTTATTCAGAATTGTTTAGCGATTTGAAAAATGAAAGACATCAACCCCTACAAATAAAATGAAAAGCGACGAACCTGGTATTACGTACATAATGGAAAAGTAATTTATTCAAAATGACGTCAAATACTGCTGAGAGCGTGCTATAAATGATGGTATATTGCATTTTCATAAAGCATAAAGCTGTTTTGTAAGTTTACGAGCGCTATAGCAAGTAAAGAAGTTGGTGTAAAATTTTACTCCAAAATAGCGCGGACAAACAAAAAATCACGAAATCGAGGGCGATCTAATTTAATAAAAATCATTTGAAATTTTATGCACCTGCGGCGGTCTTAGGGTTAAAGCAATCTCAGTTAAAGACTCCCAAAGGGTAGCAGATTCGAGACTAGTAGAAGTTTTTGTATTTATTTGTTAGAATTTTACAATTTCCGGTTAACAATTTGACCAGATTAAGTATTTCTCCCGAATTGTTAGAATTTGTACTTACGATAATTTCTCATAATGAACAGAACACTTAATTACCGAGAGCAATTGTCAACTATGTTAATAATCAAGTTAAGCTTGGAGAATCAGAAGATTTGTTGACGTGAAATATTGACGAATACATTCTGTGAAAGGTTCATGAACTACGCTAAAACTTTGCGTGTAGCAGTAAGTTACAAAAACGTTTCATGTTTTCATTTACAAACCTATATGAAAAGTGTCTAATTGTTATTAAAACTTGACCAACAGTATTACTCGAAACAAGATAATTAACCGTGACTTTAAAAAGAACATAATCATTATATTAAATGGAAATCAATATTAATTACAAATTTTGTCTTATATGCCACAATCCTTATCTAATTATATATTCATGCCTTCCGGCCAATTTTTCGTACACAGCTACTCTCGATAAAATCAATTAAGATCAATTTCATAAAAAATATACCGATAAAATTATTTTATACCCTATAGACAACTAAATAGACATAAATTCAATTAAAAATCATAAAATGCAACAAAAAATTGTCACTATGCCAAGAAATAATGAACCAATTACAGAAATTAATAATCTCTGTGATTTGTCTTAATTTAGTTTAATTTAATTTAACGTATTTTGTTTTGTTGTTTCAATATAGACTATTTTTCTAAACTATTATCAGATTATAATCTAAAGTGTATAAATTTAATTTAATTTAGCAAGAATTGTAATTTTATTTTTAAATTTATTGAATTAAATTTTAAAATTTATTTCTTGGTTGTAGGAGTTATAAAAATTTTCGCTCGATAATAAATTATTTATTTTTAAGTTTCTATTATTATAAATGTAAATGAATAATTGCGATTTAATTTAAAATAATTGTTTTAAATTAATTCGAATTATGGATTAGCTGCATTTACATACTTGTTGTGTATGTATACATATTTTTACTTTTACCTCCACTTAAGTTGCTCGTGTCAATCAATTGGGAAATTGTTTGCACGTCTACAATTTAAATTTAATTGCATCGTAAACTGTTTGCATTAATAACTATTGTTATCGAGTAACGAGTAAAATAAACTTTCAATATATGTAATATTTAGTTGCATAAAACTTTGCTTCCAGTTTTAGTTTCTGATTTAACATAAGAATGTCAAAAAAAAAATATTTAATTAAGTTAACAAAATGAGTTACAAGTACGGTTGCAACTATCGTTAACAACAATAATTGCGATGATCACTCGATACAATCGACAAGTATCGTGCTCCTAACCATAACCAAATACACCAAAACTGAATTAAATGGACATTTATGTGTGAATGTAGTATATTTTGAAATATTACAAAAATGACTTTCGAAAATTTAAATATTTCGTATGCTTAGGCTATCTAAAGAGGAATTGAATCCAAATTTGGTTGGCTATTATACTTTACCACTTTGCTAAATCAGCGAAAAATGCTTAAAATGTATTTTAAATTATTTATTTATTTATAGACACAACTTTTATAAAATCCTCAGCCCATTTTGAGCATAGAGACTCATTTATGTGGCGTGCGAGGTTCACAATCACATCTAAACCATTATATAGCTTTTATTTTCCTGAATACAGATGTTTTTCAGGTACTGCTTTCTATTTTGTTACAAATTGTAAAGCTTGTAAAGTTTAATTATTTTATTGTCAAATATGGCTAAGAAGAGTTTGGTCCAATAAACCAGCAAGTACGGAGATAATGCAGTAAATATTAAGAACCAACTTTATAACATGACATGTGAAGAAATTATTAGAGATTTGCTGCTCTCATGTGTTCCATGTTGACCTAAATTTTCTAAAAATATCAATTAATACGACCTCCGACTAAACAAATTTATTCTTTAAATCTTTGAAATTTTCATGCATATGCGCGACTATGCGGCCGATTAAAAAAATCTGAGAGATGTTACCAAGTGTCGACATATGTCGTCTAACAGTGAACGAATTGAGCTGATCAAAACAGTTAATCACACTAAATTACTAGATTTTGGGTCGCTCCACACAAATTTTAAATCGCCAAGTGTGGGCATATGTCGTCTAACAGTGGAGAAATTGATCTGTTCAAAAAAGTTAACCACATTGAAATAAAAAGATTTTAGGTGGCACCCATATGCACACACTTGGTTACATCTCTGAGATTCCTGGAATCTGTCATAGTACAGCAAGTATTTTGGCGCATATTTGAATTTTTCAAACATTTTGCTTTTTACACTTGTGAGGAGCCACCTATAATCTTTTTTTTAATACGGTTCTCCACTATTAGACGACCATATGTCCACACTTGGTAACATCTCTCAGATTTTTTAATCGGCCATAGTCGCGCATATGTACGTCATTTCAAACATTTAAAGAATTAATTTTTTTAATGAGCACAACGTTTAGACTAGAACTGTTATTATAAAAGTTGATCCCGATATTTGCATCAAATATACATTTTTGAAGTGTAATTTATCTAACATCAATTTATTTAGAGCCACAACTACAATCGATAGTTATACTTGTTTGCCTTTTATATGGTACCTCACCGAAAAAATGAAATTTTTCGTTTTGCAAGGGATACTGACTTCAATGAGTATAGATTGGAAAAATATTGAGCCATAACTCACCATATTAGCATGTGTTCACAATTAAGCAATCATAATTTTTTCGATCGTTTGAAATATGAAATTTACCAACTTACCTTACTAAGAAGCTGAACCTACGAACGTTCGCTACTTCATTAATTTTCATATTCATCTAACCCTATTCATGCTCAAAATGTGGAGTGTAATTCAAAAAATTTGTGATGAATTTGTATAGTTGGACTATGTCCGTAAATAAATAAATAAATAAATAAATAAATAAATAAATAAATAAATAAATAAATAAATAAATAAATAAACCCTCTCAAAAGGTGTTTAATATAAATTCTGTTAAATTTAATTTCCGAGTTCGGCAGCTAATATAACCAATCGAGGGTTTTCACTCTTTATACATTGTCCGTTGTTGTTAGTCCAAACTAGTGGATTTTTTATTTCTCGAATTAACTAATTTTTTCGACATCATGAAATAATTTCCCACGTACTCATTGGCTTACAGGTTCCCCAATAAAATTTTGGAGTACGATATTCAGTGTAATATATACAAAATAGCCATCGTTCACAGAACAATTTTCAAATTATTCAGCTATGCAGTAACCGTTTTGTATTAGCAAGGTAAATTATTCAAAACACTTTTAATTGTTTTATGGAACATCTTATATAGTTTACTTGTTATCTTCCAAAAAACATTATCCTTGCTTAAATTTCAGAAAACTAATAAAGTTAACCCTTGTTCGTTGAAAGTTAATTCTTTAAATTAATTTAAACCTTTTAATTCTTTGTCGTTTTTTGTAAATGCTAAACATTTCATTATCATTGCAAAAATTGAGAAATGCTTCATTGAAGCTTCCACTTCCGATACACAGATGTCTACCAAATTTCGCAACGATCTCCCATAATCTGAACTGTAGCCGTGCCGAATTTTGTTGATATAAGGTTGTTTTTTATTAATACTCGTCATTACCGGTCAAATATAAAAAATGATTTTAAATAGTTCAGTTAGAAATTTAAATTACAATCTTATGTTTTTAATCCGATTTTATGAAAAGGCTGCTGTGAATGCTGTCACTTCCGATTTAGCAATTTCAGCCAAATATCATCGCGATCGTGTTTCGTCGTGATCAATAAATCCGTTTGGGTTGTACGGAGGCCGAACTTTTGTTGCAGATTTTTGTCAAAAACCGTCACTTTCACCCTAATTTAGGAAGACTGATGTTGACTGATTAAGAAATTATCGAATACGGCCAATGGTTATAATTTTTTTATTTTCAGTTATTTTAAGTAGTTGGAAAACAGCTTCTGGTTACAAACTTATCGATAGCGTGTTCTCAACTTTGTCACAGTATACTGACTGAAATATGTTATACTTCATAGTCGTATGCCAATCCTTAAGGGTTTGTCTTGTCCTATAGAGCAAACTGCAAATTATATCGATTAGTTCAGTCATACATAGGATTCCTATAAGTACAATATTGTGGAATCGGTTAGATAAACCCCAGATTTCCATATTTGAAAACTTCTTTGAAAACTGCTAAAATTAGTTTTAATTCCATTAATCCGGGTTTAGTCGCAGTTTTGATTTTAGATAACCAATTTAAGTGCAAGTAAACCATTTATTTTCAACTGATTAGTATGGAATATGGTTTTATAATAAAAATGAATTTTCAATGAGTGATTTAAATGTAGTTAAAGTAAATGGCAAGTTTGAATGGAACTCCGCACCAAACTCGGATAGAACTAGGTTTTTAAGATGTAAGTAGACGATGCGTGAATATACTTTCTAGGAATTGTAACCAATTTAAGCTGAGTTAGTTTCCCATCCGATTATAGAGGGTGGGTTCTGAATGTGGTTCAAAAGAATTGTCAATTTAAATAGAAACTCACAACTTCCTAAAATGTTCTCTTTCGAATGTTCTTGTGTATAGAATGCTGTATCGTTTCAATTTATAAATACGGAAAATGGTTAATTTGATTGAAATTAAGCAATTTCCGTTAAGAAACAATATAATTCTATTTTTATGATGAATTCGATAACAGTTGGAGTTATTTTCATCAAATGAATGGATGAATTTTACCAACAGTGACCTGTTTATTGCCGCAACAGCGTTTTATTGCCGGAACTTGATTGTTCAGCCCCGTCAGAGATTGCCGGACCCGAACCAAAAGCTTTACGTCTATAACAGCTTCGCGTAGGTCACTGATTATATATTCTAATTCAGCATTCTATGTTCAGAACTTTATCGTTTTTGTGATATGGATGGGCCTACACTACCAACGGAACCAGAAGCACATGCGGTATATTTATGTTTTTCTCAACATGTTTTCTCGATATATAAAATATTCGGATAACCCGATATTCATGATAGACAACATGTCTTAGATTCATCCAAAACAGCAATTTAAATTCCATTTGAATCATTAAATCGAGTTTCATATTTAACGGTTGGGAAATAAATGGTTCGCTCCACTAAATTTGAATATTTGAAAAAATCACTTTTTATAAATTGGGCCAGAACTAGACCATTTCTTAATCGAGCATGTTGAAGTTGAATATGTGGTATGGAAATATGATTCCTGTAAGCTTATGATTCGATTAATCGAGAGCGTTTGTAGTTTTTCCAGGTATTCTTTATTTATTTATTTACGTTTACAAACAAATTTCCTTTGAGTATTTTATTTGTTTAAGCTTGCTGTAATTTTCAAAATGATTGATTTTGAAAGCGATAGAATACTACTGAACATAGTCGCTTGGATGGGGATTCTATCTTACAAGAACTCATCAGAATCGTTTTTCTACAGTAAACCAAACAGATTACAGAAATATTGGAATGAAAACGCAATTGTATTTAAGAGAATTTACCTGGATTACCAATAAATGCATCTTCTAGAATTTAACATCTTTAACTATATTTGTTTTTCGAGGAATTGAAGCGAATTATAATTTTTCACTGACAAATTGGTTTTCTCTTCAGACAGCAATGACTATGAGATGATATGCTGATATGATATGATAGAGGCGTACAGGCCAACCATAACGGCGATCCTAGGTACTACCATAATCCTGAAATATCAACAATCAAATAACAAATTATACCTGAATGCGAATAATATTTCAGCATCATGCGGGCCCAGGCCTTAACAGATAAGGTTGATTAGGAAAGGATGTTAGTCACAGAAAACACTAGGGCGAACCGCAGCAAAGTCATTTTCTAACTACTGAATATATTAAAATGTTAGTTTCAATTAAATGCACACTCTAGATTAGATTTTGTTAGTTTATTAATTTGGGTTAGTTGTAGTTGAGGTAAAGGATACTAATATTCATCATATGAATTCGGCATCAGTCATAATAGACTGGTTAGATTATTTAATTCACATCTACGTATATCATCTCATCATATATTGCGCTTGTAACCTTATTTTTCCCTAACTTCCCATCCAACTCCATCTAACCGAGGGACTTCACGTTCGTAATCACTCGGCAGTATTATCATACATGTGATGACCTAAATATTCCTTTGATATTGTAAAAAAAAAATTTTAATTCGGTATTATCATTCAGCTACCTATATTTAAATTCATCCAACTAAGCAGGGTTAATTTATATTTCTCTTCAGACAGCAATGACTACTATAAAAACTATGCTCGATATGCATAAATAATAAACCTTTTAAGAGTGATATATATATATATATATATATATATATATATATATATATATATATATATATATATATATATATATATATATATATATATATATATATATATATATATATATATATATATATATATATATATATATATATATATATATATAATTAACCGCTTTTTAAACTTCGTATTCTCGAGTTTTATTCTATATGTCACATGCATGCGATTTATATAATAAATATAGGGTGATTTCGGATAATTTTTTCACTTATAAAAAATCCGGCTAGTTTAATCCGGATTAACCCAAAATTTGATATAGAAATTGCTTCAAATATAATAAAATTCGAGATTACCAATGATTATAAAGCGTTTTGGGAATTACATGTAATTCACTAGATTAAAAGGTTTATACTTTATACAAACGAATGAAATATTAAACTTTTTTTGTAGTTGGTCACTGCAATCTGAAGAGAAGACCCATTTTGCATTAAAAAATTTTCTTCAGTTCAGAATCCTTCCCAACTTTTGGTTATGTCACCTCCTCGCTTAAAAAATAATCTGGAATAACCCTAAATTTATTATTTATGGTTGTTGCTATTTTTGCCATAGCAAAAATTATTTATCAATTTACTTGCAACGTAACATTTCTTTGATTTCCATTTAACTGTCTTCGTGTGGCATTCACTAAACCGTAATACTGAAATCCATTTTTTGTCTGTTTCTTCTTACATTTCTAACGACTTTAAAACGATTATATTTTTTGTTTTTTGAGTGTTGAATTCTCCCGTCATATCAATTGAATTAAATTGCAATATATACTTTGTATTAAACAATTTCTTCTTATTCCTCATGTCTTGCATATATATAAATATTCTATTGTTATAAATAAGAGATTAAAAGATCAACAATTTGAGATAAAAAATAATTTTTGTTTTTGTTTCGGGATTATTGGATTGTGCTTTTGTGTATACGAAGCTTACATGCAATTTTCCACTTTGAAAATGAAATCAAGCGAACGCGCGCGGATTATCGCGCACTTCTTTTTCTGTTATGCTGTTTCTGTTTCATGAAGTTTGGGTCAAATCAAATGACATAAAACCTAGAAAATTAAAATTCAATTATTTTTTTTTGCAGAATTTCCAATTGAATTGTATAAGTTCGTTCGTTTGTTGTCTTCACGTCTAATTGACGGTGCGATTGAATGAAAGTATCTTTCATAATATTAATGAGTTTTATATCTTTATCCACGAGTCTATGATATACATATATAGAAAGGTAGATTATTCGACATTTTAGACAGGCTTGTTTCTTGCGAGCAATTTTTTTGAATGACTCCATTTAAAAAATAAATTGATTGTTGTTCTTCGTGAGTTTAACAGTTTCACAAAATTTTGACGAAATCGTTTTAATATTGCATTTGATCGGTGACATTGAGCTCAACAGGTGGCGTCATCCGCAGCGAGATCGATCGCAACCAACATAAATATTTTGCAATCTAATAAAAAGAAGCAGCCCTTTAATTAGAACAGCCAAACGAACAGTAATCGCAATCATGAATCAAAAATTAAATGCTGAATTGGTTTGAGCCGTAGTTCATTATATCAATTCATGTAATTATAAAAACAAAAAATTGCAATTCGTGATAAAACCTACCCATTTCTTGGGCAAATTCTTCGTCGATTTTCTAATTGTCTAGATCTATCTATATATACCTACAATGCACAAGACAAAACAACATCAATATAATTAAGTTATGAATTTAATTAATTTGTTGTTATACATGCGAGGAGGATTTAATATCGCTGTTTATCTACTTAGGTACATACATCGTGTCTCTCCATATATTTATTTAAATGGTAAATCGCGTTGACTGTACAACAATAAAAAATGTAATTATTTTAACGATTTTAAAACTTATAAGGAAACGCTTAAGAGATGTTATGTGCGATGCGGGATCAACGAAATACGAATAAAAACAATTTGATATAAATTACGCGCGGATAACAAAGCAACTGTAAAATTATTAATTTTCATTACCCTCCGCCGTATTTTTCTATTTTTAATTATTTCAAATCAATTAAAAACATTTTTTATATTGTCCGATAGTGATCATAATTAGTTATGTAGTGAGGGGAAATATTAAATTAACACTCTACAAAAATACAAAAAACTTCAATTGTAATGAAGAAAGCGACGAACCTGAAGTTATTTACAATATATCTTGCATGTACAATGTGTAACATGCACGGGTGGAGATGAAGTTAAAGAAATAGTTGTAGCTTGTAATTGCAAGACTCTAATTTATTGCATTGATTATAAATTTGTATCTTATGTATTATGTTAGATTATCGATATTGTAACGATTTTATGGAAAGTTGATATACAAATTAGTTACTGCGATAGTTGATCACGAATTTTTGGTGTATTTATAAAGGCATTACAGGTAGAGCTTGTCTTTAACGATAAATATCTTGTAGCTTCACATATTTTGCTTCTCTTTATTGCTAATTAAACTGTGGTAATTAACCTAAGTGGCGTATATGTATGTGCAAAATGATGGATTATTTATAAAACTTCTTTATCTCTCATAGTTATCCATAAATTAATAGAGGCATAACTATTTTATATCGTGTGAATATATATGGTTTCTTACAGTGACTGCATTTTATCACTAAAGTTGCAAAAAAGTGTGGGACGGTATTTTTTTTCCTTTATCTCCGATTTAGAAGCATAAGGCGTCTACTAGACTGGACTATCTTACTCTATTCGAGGCGATTGCTTTCAGTTTTCCCCATGTTTTACCGAGTGGTTTCGCTTCGGCTAGCACCGTCCTTTTCCAGGTTGTTGCTGGCCTTCGTACTTTCCTCATTCCTTGCGTATTCCATTCAAGTGACATTCTTGTTATATCATTGGTCCATTTTCTTAATGTGTGACCAATCCATCGCCACTTATGCTAGTGAAGTTTACCCAACTAATCCAAAAATACAATAAAAACACAACAACAACACTCGTATTGTAATAGTATTGGTGAAAGTAAACATTCAGGCGAATTTATATTAAGTAATTTAGAGGAGATTTGATTTTTTAATGTGCCTTAGGTACATTCCAAAGTCATTCTAAGTATTTTCTAAGCATTTAGCATGAACTTCGGTGGTACTGGTAGACTACTGAAACAAAAAGTAGTGTCCCGAGCAAGTATTACGAATTTCTAATGGGTCTGACAGGGTGTTCCATGAGATTTAAAAATGTAATTTTTTTAATGGGCCTTAGGAACATTTCAAAATCATTCTAAGTATTTTCTAAGCATTTAGCATGAAGTTCAATGATACTGGTGGACTACTGAAACAAAAACGAGTGTCCCAAGAAAGTTGTATGATTTTCAAATGGGTCTGACAGAGTGTTCCATGAGTTTTAAAATTATAATTATTTTAATGGACCTTAGGTACATTCCAAAGTTATTCTAAGTATTTTTTAAACATTTAGCATAAACTTCAGTGATACTGGTGAACTACTGAAACAAAAAGTAGTGTCCAAGTATTACGAATTTTTAATGGGTCTGACAGGGTGTTCCATGAGTTTTAAAAATGTAATTATTTTAATGGGCCTTAGGTACATTCCAAAATCATTCTAAGTAAAAAGGGACACTACTTTTTGTTTTAGTAGTCCACCAGTATCACTGAGGTTCATTCTAAATGCTTAGAAAATACTTAGAACGGCTTTGGAATGTACCTAAGGCCAATGAAAAAATCACATCTCCTCTAAATTACTTAATATATAAATTCGCCTGAATGTTTACTTTCACCAATACTATTACAATAAGTGTGTTGTTGTTGTATTTTTTGGTTTAGTTTGGATAAACTTCACTAGCATCGCCACTTTCGTTTCTTAATTCCGAGCTCAATTTCGATTTGCCCAGTCCGCTGCAGAAGTTCTTCGTTTGTGATCGTGTTTGGCTACAATAATTTTATTAGACTGCTAAGGCATTTTTTCAGAAATACCTGGAGACTTCAAGTGATCCTCTGAGCTGAGTATGTTTTCATATTTCACATCCATACAGCAATACTGATTTCACGCAGGCATTGAACATTCGTGAAAGGACGGACGCATTCCAGATCTTTTGTAGCATATTGAATGTATTTCTAGTTTTGTTGATGCGTTGGTTGATATCCTCTTCAGTTTCACCTGTTTTTGCTATAGTACAACCAAGGTTTACGAACTTTTCAACATCCTCGATGGTTTCTTGGTTAATGGTAATGGGTGTATTATGTTCGTGTTTAGTCTCGAAGCCTTGGTCTTTCTGATGTTAAAATCAGGTATTTTCTGAGTTTTCTGCTGCATGCTTGCGTATTTATGCGTTAGTTGACATATATCGTCCGCGTAATCCAAGTCATTGTGTCGATTTACTGGACTCCACTGAATGCCATTTGGGGATGTGTCTAATTTTTGCATTACGTTATCTAGTACTATTAAGAACGATATTGGAGAGAGAACAAATCCTTCTCTGATTTTTCGTGTTTTGTAATATGTATCACTCTGCTTCCCATTGTAGTGAACTCATTTTCCGTCATCCCTATGCCCATTTGAAAGAGTGATTTCTAGATCGCGCATCTACTGATTCAATCGAATACTCGCTCAAAGTCTACGAAGAGTGGATAAAGCGATGAACTCCATTCGTTTGGTTATTTAACAATGATATGGATTGTGTTGATATGGCCTGTAGAGCTTCTACCAGGTCTAAAGCCAGCCTTAAATGAAAAAAATAGACTATTGCAAAAATAAACTGTTGGCAATAGTTGAATGTGCTGTGAGGCTTAAATTTAAAGTTGTATAGAAAATCTAAAACATTAAATCATCCCTCAAAGAACAAAATACCCCTTAAGAATTTAGAGTATACTTGTTCCAACTCATTCAAACTTTTCTGCAATTGGTGACTAATCCCATAAAAACGATAAAATAACAAGTATTACAAATATATAGCACAGAACAGAAATTAATTAGGCCATTAACACTATGTGTCGTAGAAAATTTAGAAATTTGTGAACAGGTTGAATAGCCAAAACTTTTAAAAATGATAATATAAATGACGAACGATTTAAGAATAAAATTTATATTAAAATAAAAAAATCAAGGTTAAAAACTTCATTATCTCAAAACATGTATTTAGACAGATAGCATATAAAAAAATAGCCGACGACATTTAAGCGATTCTTAAATCCAATGCAAAAGGAACAATTTCAGGAAAATAATTTTGTGACAAAGTATTCAGATCTCGGCACCATAAGTTGGTTCAATCAATTAAAAATATAAATAACTACGCTTGGTTTTGTCTACCTCAAAATAAACCATTGACATATTAAATAACTTTAGACAAGTTGGCCAGTTAATCCATTAATTTCGTACATTCTTTTAAAATCTATAAAGAAATCAGTTTTGATGCAATACCCAAACCAAATCACATGCCTCGCTGAAAATCTATAAATATTCTATGAACAGAAATGTCCTTTTAAAACTTGTTATCAACATTTTTGTCCTGTTTCAATTACACAATCTGATTACCTGAAGTAGCAGGCAACTCTTTTACCTGAAGTAGCAGGCCGAAAGACTAATAGCTTGTGTTCTCGCTAAAAATTACCAACGTTTCGAAAGTTTATAAAAAGGGAATAATTCTAAACTCATCTGGTCAAAAAAAATATTCCTGTGATTTTATGTTATGCAGTTTTATTGTATTCTTATGTTCAGCTTTTAAATTCATAAACCTCGTGCCTCTCTACAATATCATAGATCTGCCTGCCTGTATTTATGTAGAGCTGTAAATAACACTAAACCTAAACTAACAATTTTCTGGTACGTACCACATTGAACAAAATAACGAAATTAAATTTATCTTAAAGCGCTATTGTCACATCATAAACACACTCGGTTATATTTAAAAAAAAAAACGTTTGGTCCAATTAGAATAAAATTAGAAAATATATTGAAAACAAACAAATATAGAAATAATAGAAAATGCAGCAACTATTGCTAGATAGATAACCCCACAAAGAAGAAAACAATAAGCGCGTGCAATAAGTTTTCATTCTTATTATTTTGTTAAAGATTCGTGATAAATTTTGCAAATACAACAACAATGCTAACCTCCAAGTCGAAAATGCGAAGAATTGTATTTATATTTCGAATAGAAGTCAATTTCATTTTTTCCTATTGTCTTTTCTTATATTTTCTTTTATTTATTGTGATCGGTTATACCTTCCTCCCTCGCACGCTCATAATTGATTTCAATTAAGTAGGAAAAAAATGTGCTATTATCAGATTCATAATTATAATTTTCCATTTTTTTTTTGTTACAGAATGAAAAACCATCGCACGAATTTGATATAATTTTCCTTGTACGTACCTAAATTTTATTGCTGTATTTTCATTCAATCGTCTTCTGAACCTACATACTCGTATATAAAAAACACAGAATCCACTTTGCATTTTATTTTTGTAAAGAAGCAACAAAAAGTTTTAAAATCAAATTACAATCATTTAAGAGTAAATTCTGTTGCTCGGTTTTCTTTCTTTATTCAAATCCATGACCATTTATCATATGTTCGATTCAGATAAAAAAACAAAATAAAAATTCTTTATTTTATTGTAAATGCATCGAATTACAACAATAAAGATGATAAAGTGGAATTATATCCGAAAGAAATGAGTGTACGTAAATAAAAAAAAATTGTAATAATGAAAGAAAATTTCTTTTTTTAAAGAAGTTAAACTGGAAGAACAAAAGAAGAAAATAAAAAGATCAAGTATTATAAGAATGAGGGATAAAATTAGAACCGCCTACGCTTACGGCCTTCTGTTAGGTCACGATATTGACCCCATACAGGAAATTTTTTGTTGTTGTTATTGTATCGATTTATTTCTGCTCTACTCTTTTTTTACTATCCTAAATTGTTTGTAATTTGAACAGTGATGTAATTGGTGTATTGCGGGTAATATATTTGCAAGACTAACTATTTGTATCCTAGCATAAGTCTTTAATTCTTCATTGATCAAGGAGACACAATCCAACACACACCAGCTGTAAAACTAGAAATAGGGAATAATACAAATGATAACAGTTTTGTATCACACCGAGATGAGGTTACTAAGACGTTGGAAGTTTGCTTTCGAACTAATGTAGTGACTAAATTACAAAACTATTGAATGAAAATAACGGGTCTTTCTATAAGAACGCTTGAAATTTGTTAGGTTATAGCAGCCATGTTGCTTTACATCCGTAAATTTTATTGTAAAATGATCATCACCACCGCGAAAGGTTATAGCATTGAACAATCTGTGCAAATCATCAAATTTTTTTCCAAAATCAAAGCTCCGTTCGAGAAACGGCCGAGTCAACTATTCAACGTTTGGTGACCAAATTCGAATCAACTGGTTCAATAAATAATCAGTCAACACTCGTACGTCACCGAAACACAAGTTCTGAAGAAAGCTTCGCTGCTGTGAGTGAGAGTGTATGGGAAACTCGAGGCAGCCATTTCCTATAGCTGTTGCGTCCGGACTTGGATCTGCACTCGTATAAAATCTAACTGAGCCAGAAACTAAAGGTAACCAACGATCGACAACGCCGCGTGTTAGCTGATTGGGCCCTGGAGCAGTGGAAATTTTTGGATATATGGATAAAGCGAAATTGTCAGATTTTGGGCGATACCAATCCACATGATCACTGATTGGAGCGGATTTTCTTCTGGCGGTATCATCAGAATCATCACCGTACTACTTCTAAAACGAAACTGGGATTGTCATAACCGTCAACAGCAAGCGCTACAAATTAATGATAAGCATCTTCTTTTTGCCTAAACTGGCTGATGTGGATACCGACAAAAAATGGTTCCAACAAGATGGCGCTATATGCCACGAGCGGTTTGAGAGCATGGTTTTCTCACGCGGCGGCGACGTGAACCGAGCACTTCTTCCTTTGAAGCAATGTCAAATATGTCAAATCGCTCAAAATCAACATAACGAACGCCATCCAGTAAATTTAAAAAGATTTATGCAACAAAGACATTGAAAATTGAACCTCTCGAATACGTGACACTAAGTAAAGCTGCGACAGATATTTGAACGACTTTGTATTTCATATACTCATATTCATAAAAAAAATATCCCTAGTCATCATTGAAAGACCCTTCACCTCTCCTCGATATAAAACTATTATCTATGGACATCATCCAGAATAACCTAAAATTTCACATATAAATCGAATCTCTGTTATTAAAGGGTTACAAATGCGTAATGAAACATAATAATTCGCTAATGCGCTGTGATTATACTTTGTATGTAAGATAAAAATGTTTTACATATTTTTGTTGTATGATCACTGCAATCTGATGGGACGACCGAGTTTTTTGATTTAACGAATTCGACGTTTCATTAGTCCAAACTAAACTTTCAACGTTTTGGTTAGCTAACATGTACAACTAATATCTGGCTATCACCCAGTTTAATCTACAATTTTGTAAAGAAATAATGCAATAAAATTCGAGGTTACGAATCTTGATACCTCACTTCGATGTAAAACTTTCATGTTTGTAACATTTTTATTTTTTGGCCTAAAATTGCGAATAATTGTTTACTACAAAAATTTCCTGGAACAAAAGTTTCTTATTTAACTTAATCTCGAAAATGTTTACACCAAACTGAATTCATTAGTAGGCGAGAAATATTAAATTGGGATGAAAATGCTATGGAAATATTTTTTTTAATTCCCAGGAAAAGCGAGATAGTATCATAGCTAGCAACGTACTCTTTAATATATCCGATATTATGAACGGAATGAGCCAATCATGTTGAAATTAATTTTGTAGAGTCGCATTGAATTCTACAAAAATTATTGCAGAAGTTCCGCAATATGGCTGTGATCTTCATGCTTGGTAGATCTTGACGAGATTCGGATAATAATATGAAATTTCAATTTTGTCACTCTCTATAGTAGGGTTGTAAAGCCGACTCGAATATAACTAGCTAACTTTTCAATGTAACCATGTACCGAGTTAAAATAGGTTTAGGTTTCGTTGAGTTGAATATTTGTTGGTGTTAACTCGTACCGTTTCCATGAAACCGAGTTAAGTTGACAGCTATGTTAATATTTAATTCGATAGTTTACTCATTTTCAAGGTTAAACAATGAGCGTCATTTTAAAATACACGTAAAAAACGTTGACAAATAGAACCTAACCCATTCGTACTAGTTTCGTTCAGTTAAAAAAGATTTAACGAAACTCAAGCTTAATCTATGTTTCCATGTTCGTTAATCTGAGTTAGCCTAGATTAACTCTATCATGGAAACATGGTGTTTGTGTTGTAACGGCAACCAAAAATATTTGAATATAACTCAGGGGTGACATGTAACACATCACAATTTCGATACATTATCAAATGTTATGTCTCTTTTTCCTATAAGCTATCCTTTCGTTTATGAATTAGTTCTTCCTATTGCTATCACAACATACTATAATAAATATGAGCAGTACCTCGTTCTCCAACTTCGATCAAGTATCGAAAAAACAATATTTGGTGATAGAAAAGGAGTAGAAATATCACAATTTTTTGAAAAGCAGAGGCTGGAAAATGTTATTAAAATTGAAGCAGTGCTTTATTTTCTTCTAGAGAACCAAAAAACAAACTTCGATAAAATTTTGGCTCATTCTGTGTTGTTTTTATATCAAGGTGAGGTTACCAAGACGTTGGAAATTTGGGTTCGAACTAATGAAACATTGAAATCTTTATAATAAAAAATTCGGTCATCTCATTAGACTGTAATGACCCAACTACAAAAATATTGAAAATACTTTGAACTTGTGAACTTGTATTCAAAGTATAATCACAATGCCTTAGCGAATTTTAATTATTCGCTACGCAATTGTTAACCCCTATGTAAAGCTCGAAACAGAACAAGAGTGACAACGACGAGCGTCGACGAATTAATAAAAAATATCGCCGCGATATCGCTGTAGCAAAGCGGCAAAATTACTTGATCCTTTAATATGGCTTTTTCCAATAGTAATTGTAGCAAAATTATTAATGCAAGAATTATGGCTAGCAGGATGGTCATGGGATGAAGAACTACCAACAGAAATAAAAGTAAAATGGAATAAATACAAGAAGGCACTCCACAAAATAGAACAAATTAGGATCCCACGTTGAATAAACACGTTCATTACTCCGTTATGGATGTACATACATGGTAACATTACAACAACCTCACTGATAGCGGCAACAACAAATGTGGCTCCCATCAAAACCTGTCCAAATTATTACAATCCATTTCACAAAACATGGGGTTTAACAATACAACTACATATGCATGGACAAATTCAATGGTAACCCTGAGCTGGATAAAAGGAAATCCACACAAATTCAAGACATTTGTAGCAAACAGAGTGTCACAAATACAAACAATGATCGCAATCACCAACCATCGCAGTGGAGTTATTTACATAATAAGAGCGTCAGCGTACGGCGATAAAAAACAACCACAAGCGACATAATCACGACATATTTTATCTATGTCAAAATGGATTCTAAAAGTTAGCATACTCGAATAATAAAAATTTCAATGTTTGTCATATGTTTTTGACACATGAAGTTGGGACAGTACCAACTTAAAGATATAAAAAAAATAGTTGGCAACATTGTTGCGCCGGCGATGAAAATAGAAATAGACTCTAAATTGATTTCAACGAAAAAATCGTCGTCGCCAGCGTCGATGATTGTGTTTGTATTGCTTGTTTTCCGTGTTTTGTAATATGAAAGGCGATTTCACTCGCCACCTTCGCTCTTGTTCTGTTTTGAGCTTCATCTCGAACTTTATTGTATTTAACGCTGCAATTTCTATAAGAAATTTTGGGGTTTTCTGGATACACTATCTGGCTATTACCCAGAACAACCCAAAATTTCAAATAGAAATCTCTTGTAAACGTTAAATACAATAAAATCCGAGATTACGAAGGGGTTCGACAATTGCGTAGCGAACCATTAAAATTCGCTAAGGCATTGTGGTTATACTTTGAATACAAGTTCAAAGTATTTTCAATATTTTTGTAATTTGGTCACTGCAGTCTGACAACTGAATTTTTTAATATAAAGAGTTCAATGTTTCATTAGTGCAAAGCCAAACTTCCAACGTCCTGGTAACTTCACCTTGATGTAAAAACTTCGATAAATTATCGAAAATATGATGTCGAAACATCACCACAGTCACCACAGATTTTATAAAAATTCAAGGTTCGTCATTTTTGACGTTACGTTTAATATTCAGATTTTATCTTCTAGGTAAGCTTACTAAACCGAACTTGTTTGCTTAAAAGCACGTGAATTAATTTTCCGTGCAAAATTTTACTAATTTTTCAAAACCACTAGTATTATACATATTACAGCTGTAATGCTTAAACTATTTACTATATTTCATGCTTTAACACTTGTTGAAGACATTGAACATGAAAATCTATAAATTGAGCAGTTGTGTCACTTAGAAAAGTTTTGAATTCAAACTCGAGGCTAAGCACGAATATCATCATGATCGATTAAAAAATCTCAATGCTTTAAATACGGGTGGGTGCCATTGTATAATATACATTTTCTATATGAAACCCCGAAAATATGAATGTCCCATATAATTACGTGCATCCTTTCCACCGATTTCTACTTTCTACCACTTTAGTTGATGTTGCGCTTGTGCGAAGTGTATATTGGGAGAATATACTTTCGTTTTTTGTTCAATCGGTGCGCAAATTTTCCATCTATAATTTATAAGTAACTTAATGGGCGAATACAATGGAGAACTGCTCAACCACCAAGCAAGTTCCGTTACATAAACCCTTTTTAGGACTCAAATTTCTGAGAAACATGATAATTGTTTCCTTCTTGCGCAACAATGTATGAGGAGTCATGGTGAATGGAATAAATTCATTTAGAAATTGGACAGTGAAGTTAAAAGCATCGGTTGAATCTTCTGAAACAACTGAACCGATATCTCTATGAACCGTCTATCACTATGTTTGATAATTGATTGATGTTCTGAAGGAATTTCTCTAAACTTATTTATTTATCTGTTTATTTATTTATTTATTTGTTTCTTTACAATTTTGATTAGAAGTTGCACCGCATTCTCGATGCGAACTCTATAAAAATTGCCAGTATAATGCTCACCTTCTTCGTGTCAAAAGCCACATCATATTTCTTATCTGCATTTGGTCGATGAAATCACAACTTTAAAAGATTATTTACCGTTAATTAATTTTCGATGGTACCGCCTTAACTTTATTTTGATTTCGGTGGACAGCACCACAACTCCAAATGATGATTATTCTGCGACCCGCTGGTTAAACTTAGGCCTCATCGGCTCGGCTGTCTCGTGGAATAGATAATTTACGATGGAAATCACCAATAACAATTAGCACTTTAGACATATTGTAACTTTCTTGATAATTTCTATGGCATGCGTCACGCAAAACTGTTGGATCATTTGATGTTACGTGAATCGACGAAAGTAGTTATTAAGAAGTGAAACTTATCACTTTTGATTATTCTGCCTCCATTTACGATTGTTGCTGGAATTTTGGTATACAAGCAAACGGAAAAACATTGGTGTCTTGTACAAAAATGGTTTGCCGGATCCGTTTGTTTCATATCAATTATGAGGTTCATTTTGGATAGTCTAAATCTGCATGTGTTTTATTTGGTCATTTTGGACATTGTCTTTAGTATTCTTTGTTCTAGAATCGCTTGAGTACCTGAGACAACTCTCAATTGTCACTGTTCACGATTTAGATGCATATTAAGTAAGCTCCATTCTCTTTAGTAATGAGGACTCCAAAAAATTAAATTTTCACTTGCTTTTTGTCTATCAGTAACTTTGATCACTTTTATGAATTTTTAATTTTTACAGAGAGCGTTACAGACACCATTAGAGTGTGCTCCTAACAGCGAAGATTCCAAATAAATATGTGTTATTGAAGTAACCGTGTTTTAATAAATTTAAAGTTAAAAAATCATTCATCTACCTTGTTGCCATTTACATCGGTGCTGCAGTGTAACTTACTAGGTACTCCTAACACCTTATCCAGAAGTGATCCACCAACAAATTGTTATCGCTTTAAATATTTATTGTGATAAATCGTCCTGTATTGTTATTGATTCCGTTAAGTAATTTGGTGAGACCAATTAGGAAGTATATCAGAGTGAGAATGTTCACATGAAAATTACCACGATAAATGCATCTACATTTTGACCCGCAACTCGGTTCCTATGGGTCTTGAAGTTTTTACCACCGCTCTCCATTTTAGCCCAAAATGTGGGGCACTAGTTTATTCACACCAATAAATTCGAACAACAGCTGCCAAATAAAAGGTCTCGATAATTTCATGCGATGTGACTCATAGATTTCTTCTTAGACAGTCAAATGTAGTGGATTTGGTACTGCTTCAGTTTTCCAAGGCAAGAGCTGCTAAACACTCTGTATACATTGATTGATTTGCGGCAACAATCCATTCGAATATAGGATTTTGTGCCGCTACCTTGTCGTGATCATTTCTGATGGTTCCGTTTTCCAAAAAGTTGGGACAATTTTGAACTCTAATCAATACATCTAAATAACGGATCTGCTAACCGAATAATTGTTGAATATTTCTGATTATCGACCTTAATCGTGCTTGTGGTAGGTGCTACGTGGCCTTCGGTAAGCTCTATATAGTCTTCTAGAGCAAGAATGTACTTCTTTAGTCAAGGTTAATTGAACAGCGTCTTTAGTTTAACCTACATTAGTTTGACTTAGTTCAGCAATTGATATAAAGCTTTGTGTCATGTGTATTTTAAACCTTCGATTGAACGCTGCTGACACAAATGAAACCTAGGAGCCACTATCCAAAGAAATTTTTGTAAATTCCCTCAATTTTATGATCTGCAGTTAAAACAATTGCATTTGGAATAATTGTATCATATATGCCCTGATTTACGCGATCACTAGTTGTTAATTGATTGAATCTGCTATAATCAGCTATTTTATGAGCCTTCTTTCAGATATCAGGAACAATTAATAGTGGCTGATAAATGCGCGCGAACTAAGCGAGCTTACCAAATTGATGTTCTTCCTTTATTGTGTAACAAATTTAGATCTTCAAGGCCACCAATTTTTAAATATCCGGCAGGCAAGATTTCTTCTATTATATAAACGTTACCTGGCTTGGTCGATGGTATTACAACCCATGATCGCCCAATAAAATTATTATTGTGTACCTGACCAAATCAGACTGTATGTATGGGTTTAATACACAAGATTAAGGCCTTCTAATCCATTGCTACCTTAATTGGATCACATACCCGTGAACATAAACTCAAAAGTATTCCAATAAACACCACAGTATTTTCCACCCAATTTCGAAAATGTATCAATTCTCTTTAGGAATTCGACGACTTCTTTAAACTTTTACGTCATCATTCGGACACCAGCTTTAGAATAGAAATTGTTTATTGCTACAGCATAAGGGAACCTGCTTCAAACAAAATCATAATTGTTCTCGTCTCTTACGACAGCCACAGTTTAACCAGCAGCAATTGATGCTCTGCTTGAAGTGTACACAGCACGAGGTATTCTGTCACTTGCTCGAGGAGCTGAGATTTGGCCGTACTCGGTTTACCGACAATATACACTTTAATGTCTACTCGATGCGATGTTTCTGTAAAAAAATTAATTTATTTAATTTGTTTTTGGTATTGAGTCTTAATTTTATTTGTTGATTTGGAAACCCTGCCAAATATTTAAAATAAATTCCCCGTTTAACTGCATTATTCCCATATATCGAGGGAAATAAACTTTTCATTCCTATATATCGAGGGAAATAAATTTGTATACAAATTGCGATCCTGTGATATCTCGTACACTTTATTCCATTCAGCATCAAGTTTTTTCAAATTTTTCGTGGTTGCTTCACTCATTGGTAGGTCAATTTCGCCGAATCTTAATGTAGTTGCCTGAACACTACAAGTCAAAAATGCCACTCTGTAGTTTAAGTTATGCACAACAAACAATTTTATTCCTTGAATACCTTCAGTAGCAGCCGAAACACCGTGCTAATGTCTTGATCACTAAAATAACTGTCTCGTGGTTTCTTGAATTCGAATCATCTGGAAATCGACAAAAATCGATTTTTCTCTATATGATTAATTTTTATTTTTTAACCAATCCATATAAATGTACTGTAAACAACTATCAACTTCAACCAGGGTATCAACTTTACCTTAACAACTTTAGTTTGAAATCGCATACATGTTACATATTTCTATTCGACGCAATGTGGTTCACCAAATAGACTCATGCATCAAGAAAATCTTGTTATTTGTATTCTGTTCACTGATAAAAAGCTCTGATATGAAATCACTGATATGCAAAACTGTTATGAAAGCAATGATATTAATTACATCACTGGTTATATTTTTCACGAAAGAGAGTTGACTCCCATTCGATAAGCGTTTGGCTTGGTAAAGATGAATCTGGTCCATATAATACCATAGTTATTTGGCGTGGTAAGACCATCCAGACTTAGCCTATTCTTAAAGGCTTTCTCCGTGATCTTGCACTGCATTTTCATGCACTAATTTTAAATTGGAATTTATACGTGCGATTAGAGTATGTAAGCAGTTGCTTTGGCTGGCTGCCGGACCTTTGAAAAAATCTGGTTACACCAGATAAATACCACCTAGATAAATTTTGAACTCGAATTTGCAAATGGTAGAAACTAGCTCAAATAATGGTAAGATGATCTCTTACAACGATGCACCTACGTAGATGTGGATACCTTGTTAAAAATCAGTAAGTAAGTTCACCTCTGTCGATTCATCCAATAATTTCATTCTGTATCTTCCAATTTTTTTTTTTGGTTTCTTCTTAACATATTATTGTATTTTTTGCCTGCCTTACGGCAGCTACCGCGTTCTTTCATTCTTAAAAAAATAAAACTTTACACAACAACAACAAAAAGTTGTAAACTGCAACAACAACGATTCGTAAACATTTTTCTTTCGATTTCTTAAATGAAATGGTTACACAAAACTAATATACAAAATTGTACATCTGTTTTGTAAATGTAATTCTGTGTACATATTTCTCCCGTCTGATGAATCTCAATTTGAATTAAAACTAATTCTTGTTAGGTTTTCTAATTTTTGTTTTTTGTTTTGTATTTAAAGCTTGTACAGCTCTCATTTAAGATGTTGCATATTGGAAACAGATTCTTCTTATTTCGAAATTCATGGAATTAAATGCATCTCGTTATGAACGATATAGGTTATGTAATTAATGGTTCGTGTGATATTTTTAATGAGGTTGAAATTCTAGAGTTATTTATCCATACCTTATTAACACTCTTCGAGCACCTTTGCTCTACATACCGTTTTAATTTTTTTTTCTCTGTATATTATCTGTATAATGAAATATATTAATAAGCATAATCATGAACATGAAACTATTTATTATTTCTACTGTACCACCTACACCATAAAAATATGCAGTCGAATGTTTTATAGCTTTTCATCATCTAATAAATTTTGCACATTAGAAAATTATTTCTCCATGATCATTGTTGTGCTTGTTGATCTTCGACTCAGGAGAGAAAATATTGCTAAAATAAAGGATCAACCGCACGGCAATATTAATATTTGAAAGACATTCAACAAATCTTTTTTACAAACTGCTATTATATTACAGCGAAACATAACCCGACGGTTCAACATCAAACGAGTACTCCACGTACTAGTACCAGTTAAAAAAACCTGAGTAAAAAAAATTGACAAACAAATCGAAATTTATTAAACCAAAGTACAAAAAAAATCTAAATAACAAGACCACACATGAAGATAGATGAAGAATTTCATCTTAATGTACATTATTGGATTCAAGATATAATTTTTTTGCTTATTTTATTTATTGCAGCAAAATTTATAAATACATATTTTGCTTTATTTCATTTTTTGTTTTGTGTATTTGTAGATCAGCGATTTTTCAGCGATATATTTTGTTGTTGTGTTTTCCAATTCTAATATTCGTATACTACTTATAAGATCAAATCGAACAAATACTGCGCTGAAAATCTTTAGCATAAAATATTCATGTATTAGATTACAGGGAAAAGGGTTGGATAATTCGATAATTTCAGAAGCTTACGATGTGGTGTAATGATAATTTATTAAGGTTGTACACTTGAATATTCTTCTATCTGTAGGGTATTTACGCCTACTGTGAAGACAGCAGCGAAATAGATTTGTAATTAGATATACATATTTGAAAATAAATACAAAGTTGCTTAAAAATGTAAAGCCTTGCAGCGTATAATGATTTACATATTTATGTGACATCTAACCGCTGGAGAATGAAGCTTAATGAGACAAAATCCACGCATATTCACTTTACACATCAAAAGGTTTCCCATCTACCGACAGAACTTAACTCACGACCGGTGCTATATGCAAACAAAGCTAAATATCTTGGCATGACAGTCGATGCCAAGCTCAAGTGGAGAGAGCATGTCAAAAAAAAGTAAAACTTAATATTAAGTTCAGAAAAATGTATTGGCTCATAGGTAGAGGCTCTGAACTTACAATACACAACAAGGTGCTGCTATACCGGGAAATACTGAAGATGATATGGACCTACGGTATTCAACTCTGGGGATGCACTAAGTAAACAAACGCCAAAATGATACAGACGTTTCAAAACTAGGTTCTCCGTAGCATGGTTAATGCACAATAAATGCACAATGAACACAACAAATTAAGACCTTCACAGAGACTAACAGATGGAATACATCTAAGATGAAATAAGAAAGCATGCCGCCAAACACGAAATAAGACTCCCACAGAAACATTCGCCATATGATAGATAACCCTGTCGTTGAAAGAAGACTTCAAAGAACGAGGTCACTTGACCTAGTAAACATACCAAATTACAATTAGTATTTTAACCTGTATGTGACGGACTGGGTCCAATTGTGCCCAAATGCATATTTTCCTCCAAATTTTTTTATGACACACTTTACGTAGGTGGCTGAAACTCTCTGACATCTTTTAAACTGTTCAAACTATCAATTAAATTAAAATATTGGCAAAAAAATTTCCACGTTTTCCTCCTTAAAATAGGGCTTAAAATGTTTACACCCTCAGCATACTGGAATGGGTACATTTGTACCCATATGTTAACCTTCATAATGAAAAATTAAATCAAGACATGTAAGAAATAATATATTTATTCAATTGCATTTACTACATGTCAGTTTATTCACAGAGTGCTCAGCGTAAACAGATTTTCCACAATTAAAAAAGCTTTTACAAGTCTTTCGATTTTTTCAATTTCCCTCAGAGCAAATGAAACATCGTCCTACGACAGCAGCTAGTTCAAAATTCGATTGAGTGCCAAAGTTTCCTCATGGTGTCACTTGTTGCGGAGAAACAGCGCGTCTCAGGACTAATTCTATTGCATTACGTGTGAAACGATTTCCAATTACATGAGATGAGATAGATCGAGTTTCAACTGAAGGCATGCATGCATTGTGCACAATTGATCGCAAAAGATCCGCGACGATCTGTTTTTTTGAAATGTTGATTATGTCCCATGTATACAACATACACAGGCTAAGGCCGCAACGTCGATCATGTTATAAAACATTGCAAGTGGCCAGCGATTAGTTCTCCGCTTTACTGTGGGTATGCTGCCAACAACATTTTATCAGCCATGTCTACTCTACCGTTCGTTTTATTGTAGTAGTTATTAATTTCCGGGTTTGCAGTTACAGTATTCGACACAGCATTAGGAATTCATTCATTAATTTCTGTTCGGGACGTAAGGTCAAGTTCCATGACTTTAGAGCACGAGCCAACTCCAATGAGATAAAAAAATTATTAGTAATTATATTTCTACCTGATCCTTTGTACCCAGCTACGAGATCAAAACAAACTGTTTAGAGGATATGCATTTGAAGCCAAGCCCAGAATACTTTGATGCCATACTTGGCTGGCTTTGTCGGTATATACTGGGTGAACTTTATGTGTCTGCTGTATGGAAACAATTGCTCGTCCATAGTAAAGCATTCATAAGGTTTATAACCTTTTTGTAAATTATTATTCAGCATAAGCCAAAGGTCACGTATTTGAGCAGCCTTATCACTTTTTACACGGTCAGTATTTTCATTGCCAAAATGGATAAATTTTTAAAACTTCTTAAGGTGAAAAACTTCTCCTACATAATTCTGATATACGCTCATTATTCTATTTAAGGACCCCTGTCTCATTTATGATTCCCGAAAATGAATCAAACTCTTATGGCGTGAACGGCTTACATTTTTTATTTGGTCATTTAGTCGAATCAGGAAACTTGACCAATAACTCATTGTTGAAACTGTCAGTAGTTATGTGACCTGATTTGTTTCCCGTATAATTATGTAAATCATTTCACTTGACATACCAAAATGTTGCTTCGCTGTAAATTTGGGCTGAAGACCGCTGCTCCTCCTTTTTCGCGCATGATATTACGACACAATGTTTGTGTTTGTGGAAGTGGGTAGTTAACCCCGTTATTTTTAATTTTTCGTATTCCTTTTTTCGTGTCGATTTGCTTGTGGAGAAATATTTTTTTTCTCTATGTACAACAATTTTATAAATAATCATTTAGTTAAATTCTCTGGTACAATTGTATCCGTTCCAGCCTGCTAAAGGTGAATTGAATGTGATATGAATTGAATATGAATCGAATATGAATTGAATGAGAATAGAATATGAATTGAATATAAATTGAATATGAATTGAATATGAATTAAACATGAAATGAATATGAATCGAATGTGAATTGAATATGAATTGAATATGAATTGAATAAGAAGTGAATATGAATTGAATATAAATTGAATGAATTGAATATGAATTGAAAATGAATTGAATGTGAATTGAAAATGAAATGAATGCGAATTGAATATGAATTGAATATGAATTGAGTATGAATTAAATATGAATTGAATATGAATTGAACATGAATTGAATAAAAATTGAATATGAATAAAAATTGAATATGAATTGAAAAGATGCTTTTTTTTATTCAGTCACATAAAGGTTAACTATGTTTAGTTAATTCTGGGACTAACAATTGATTTTCACCTCAACAAATCAGAAATGTTTAAGAAATGTAAAATTTGTAAAATTTGAAAGATAAATTGCTAGATGAACACAGTCTCAGTTGTAATTAATAAAGGAACAAAAAATATTTATGGGACATCAAAAAGGACATTTATATATTGATGATTGTGAAATTCATACTAAAATAATACTGAAAAGGTAGACTCGATTTATTTCGCATCCTTAGATTATTATTTAATTATGTCGTACAGAAGGTGTTACATAACCGCCTGCATAACGTAAAGTAATACTGGTATAGTGGTTCGTTTTCCGAATTACCCAAGTGCCCCATCCTTAACAGTTTGTTCTTCGCAGATAAAGCTCAGATTGTTGTGGGTATTACAGGGGATGTCCATCAAAGTTCAAATGAGCAAATTCTTACTATAATCCAAATCATAGATAGCGACAGTGCAAACCAGTCTCTGAGATTTTCGTAATTTACCATTTGCTACAACGACATCCTTCCATAAAAAATAGAGAAAAGCGTAAAGTTCAAAAGTTATATACGAGAGCTCCACGGCTCATTTCGAAATGGCATTGGGTGATTTTATTTCCACAATGTATTCCCTTTCAAACCTATATAGCCACTATGCGAGCCATTCTCGCATTCTCTAAGCTATAATGACATTCGTTTATATGCATACACTATATTCCTGATGATTAAAATAATTTCTGAAAATTATAATATGAAATACGAAAAATTTAATATACTTTACAAATGTTTATTTTATTTACACTTTTCAGAAATGCACACTTGTCCAAATATATGCCTAAAATCCATATTTTGTCTGAAAAATTATTTTTGGACACTCGCGTAAATTTCTGTCCAAATTATAAAAGCGTCCAAAAATTTAAAAGTGTCCAACAACTTCACACCAGTTATTGGCTCAATAATATCCAATCATTTTCACAAAATGAATATTCGGTGAGGTTTAGTTCTACCATCGCCATCTGTAGACTAGACTTTACTTTGTAAACCCGTTCGAGCATTATCAACAGGCTACTTCATCGCGTTTTATATTCTAAGGTTAATTCCAATTCTTTCCCATGGTCTAGTATACACAGTTTTGCAACGTGGTATTTCTTGTTGGAGAAGCTCTAAAAATCTTTACTTTTTTACGAATTTTTATTATTAGGGGATGTATAATAGGACGATGTTCAAATTGGTCGCATAATTCTGAATCAAAATTATGGTTATGTGAAATTTCAAAGTTGTCTGCACCGGGATTCACATCATCCTCGCTCGCATTCGTTTTCGAAATCTACAGTTTCTGGGTAACTTACTTCGTCAAAAGTACCAGCAGTTTCGGATAGTTTGACAACGCCAATGACACCCAATTTAGAATTTCTATTCATATAAAGCACGACCAGCACTGCTAGCTGAATGCCATGAGCAAGGCAAAGCTGATGTTCTGGCTCAATCAGCCAAGTCTTTTCATTACCAATGCTCTATCGGTGGTTATACTTACAATGTCCTTTTCAAGCGATAAAGAGAAATCGTTTTATTTATTTTTAATTGGCTCAATACACTTTACGGCGGGAACACTACCGTGAATACGGAAGCCTAAATTCCATATTTTTTCATTAGAATGTACATTTATATTTAAGAATCGACGGTTTCTTATAGAATTCCACTTATCATAAGTTAAACTAATTCTAATTTTAATAATTTCCTGGTTAAACAAATCGGATATTGTTTCCTATTGAATTGTTGCAGCATAATCCCAGTGTTGGGTGATTTAGGTATTCGATTGCACATGAATCCTTTGGCTATAAGCAATACCCTGAGATCATTTGAGGTGCAAAACACAGAAAATGGTATACCATCTCTTGCAATTGCAAAACCGGGTTTTCGGTGATTGAAAACGGAACGATTAATCGGTTAACCGGTTAATAGAAAACCGAGTTTGCAATCAGTACCTGTTAGTTTTGATCCACAACAATTTGAAAGTGCGCTTATTATTTGGAAGCACCTTTTCTAGACTTAGGAAAATTGATCGGAAAAATCATATACGATAAGAAAATCAACCTCTTTACAAATTTTATATTTTAAAACTCTCGGGGCCCCTAGAATTTGTAATAGAATCTGGTTGTCAGAACAACTCGAATATAAGCTTATTATTTGGTAGCGTTTTTTCTGGACGTATAGCAATAATATTCAAATTATAACCTTAATAACCAATTTTATATAAAAAACACTTGCGGCCCAGAAGATTTAAAAAAAAATTATGTTTATCTGTAAGTTTTGATCCAGTACAACTCAAAAGTGTTCTTAGTATTTGTCAACTGATTCTATCCTTACAGGAAATATGTTCAGAAAACCCAAACAAGACGCAATTTTTTTACCTTATTTTTACCACTTAAATGTTTGGGTACCGAGATTTTTCAACCGAATGGATTTTACAGTTTGTTTTAATCCAGAACGAGTCATAAGTTCAATTAATCTTTGGTTTTCTGAACTTAGAAAAAATGTTATGAAAAAGCAGACGATACGTAAATTGACGCCTCTTTTCCAGTTTTATATAATAAAAGACCCTGTTAGTTTTAGATTAGGCAATGATGCTCTATAACTCAAACACGATCTTCAATAATTTACATAATTGACATTTATTATGTATTTACCTTATTCGCTTTTGAGCAGTTTTTGAAATAGAGTCATACAAAATATTTGTCTATGTAAGAAGGTTTAGGAAATCTTTCATCACCCTATAAATTATCATAACCGTATTCGGTTCATTTCACTTTGTGAAGCCAATCCTCAATTACATACAAGTCGCGGAGAACATCTCATTAGGACAGACAATATTTTCAATATTTGGCGTCTTGGCTTCCCTTTTTTTGCACCAAACTTCTTACTTATCATATAATTCACCAAAGTTACTCATCCACACGGGGTTTTCATATATAGAACACAGTTTGTGGTAATTGTGTTTTAATATTCAGTCGACAAAGCCTGATTAGATGACTGAATTTTTTAAAGCCCTCAGTTGGAAGCCGGATATTACTCTGTTACAAAAGCGAAAAATTTGGCTTGATCGATATATTCGACATAGCTTTGAATTAATAATTAAATTTAATAATTTTAATATTATCCCTGCAATATTAAGTAAAAGGTTAAGTGCACCTAAACTATTTCATTAGTCCTCGACAGAACAAATTTTGTGCGACAATGCATTGCCTCAACGTATTTTTCAAGAATATTTATCTACCAAATATTCCAAAGTATTAAAATCATTACTAACAAGATATTACCGCATCATATGCCATTATATCTATTGCCATTTTATCGGCTTCCTAAATTTTGTCCAAAATTAATGATAATAAATTCATGGCTGCAATCGCAGTGTTATTAATTTTTTTGGTGAATTTATTGTTACACGTTCTGATCGGTTATTATTAAACCTTATTAGTTCGTTCAGTAAACTTCCGGACTGGGCTCGTTCCAGTAATGGGAATTTCTAGATACTAATTGTTCTTGACCACTTCTCTAGTTAACTAGTTTTGAAGCCGATGAAATAAACCTCCATTCAGTAATCTTCTTGATGAATACTGCATTAACCATATCATGATCCCTTTGCATGTGCTGCAGTGCAATTCTTATGAAATAGAGAATCGTACCATTTTAGCTTGTATTCAAACTTATTTAAGCAAATCATTTTGAGTGTGGTTATTGCCTATCTGAAATAACCTCCGCTTTTGCGAGACGAGGTCAACGAGTTCAACCACATTTTACCGTATTACTGCAGGGTCTTCGATTAACATTTTATCGGATATGACAACAATTATGAAATATCTAAATAATTAGGTAGCAAGTAAAATAATGGTGTGATAGAATGAAGTCGGCACTTAAATATTTTCGAATTGTAAATACTCGGCTTCGAATGTTTATTTTGGGTAAAAAAAATTTAGTTTACGAACCAATTTTCTGACATCGTGGGGTAACGCTGAGTTTGACCTATCATCGAGATGGACGAGCATTTTATAATACACATAGTCTGGGCCTCTGGCCACTTCTTTGGTCTACTACTACAGGGAAACTGTAGGTCATGAACGAGTAAAAATTGGTTAGTCTATATCAGCCCTTAAACTAGAAAAGGAGCTAAAACCTCGACAAATGAAAGGTGGATGGACACTTTCTCGTGTAACACAAGCTAGATTTCGGGCGTTTAAAACTTAAATGTTTCTATGAAGGCGAGAGTTAATAAGCAAAAGCAGCAGGGACGAGGAGGACTAAGATACATTTTTATTGTTTCTGTCTCTCGGCGGCACATACATACACTCAATTTGTAAAGCTAAACTTGTCAGACTTCAGACAAATTAAACAAAAAATAATAAAATTTAACAAAATTTTAAACTGTGTGACTTTTAACACCCGTATAGCACCATCACAATTAATAGTGTTTAAATTTACCGCATTTGTCCCTTCCACGTAATAAATCACAACTGTGCAAAAGAAAGTTTTCTTTCTTTCTCAACCACGGTCGCATGTGTTTGCACCGTATATTAGAGTAAATTGCTTCCGAGACGAAAAATTTCAACAATTTATTTTCATGAAACTGACACTAACGAAGTTCATTACAACTGTATAAAATTAAAATATCAATCTGCTCAATGTACATTACGTATACGTATTAAACAATTACAAATTATATGTCAATTTCATATCACAAATTGTAATTATTTTCTAATTAGAAATAAAAATTATTTCCATTTATCACCACTTAACATTTTCCGCTGTTTGTTATTGTTGTAGTTAATTTAAACGTTAAATGTAATCAATTTTCATTCGAAAAGTAGAAAATAGCGAATAAGCACTCTGGTCTCGCGCATTTTAATGCGCATAAGACTTAGAGACAGACAAAAACGGTTTTTAAGACGCATATCTCTTGCAATGTTAAAATGCAAAAAAAAAAATCTTTTATTAGATTTCATTTAGTTTTTGTTAAAAGCGGCGCGAGCACGATAAATGTCACTAATGCCTATTGCGAAATTTGTTGAACATTTTTGTTATGTTTTGTGTATAAATAATTCGATTATTTATTTTTGTTGTGATTCCAATATTATTACAATCTTTAAGATTATGAAAAAGTTCGTTACGAATAAACCGAAGAGTTTTTTTTATCTACGTAAAGTTTTGCAATATTAAATTAGCAAGTACACGTAGCACTGCAATTTCCGGCCGGTTTAATAAATCACTTTCTTCTTCCCCGTGCCTAACCACACAGTTACTTTAAATACTTTTATTACTTTTTATATCGTGAACAAACAATTCAATACAGTCTTCCGCCAGCAAATCGTTAATTTTTGCTGTTAAAGAATTGTCTCTGAATTATCGATTAATTCTATTAAGTAGAAAAAAATTAAAGATTATTATAAGAGGAAGTCTTTGCAAATAAATAAAATTACAAACAAGAATTTTTAGATGTACAGTGTACATGTGCAAACGCGATAGCTTAAGTATATTTTATCAGTCCAATGTTATAAATTTCGATAGAGTTAATAAAAATAATTGACTTGACAAGTGGTTTGAACATTGAAATGTTATACAAGACCTGAATGTTGTTTCATAAATTTTTTGAAAACTAAAATTGATGTTATACTGGCGCAAGGTGGAGGATGCTAGTTACAAAATATACCTATGACAAGTATTTCAAAATTGTGTCCTCAAAATTGTTGTCTGTTATTCTAAGACCATCTGTTTGAAAATGTACTGGGAATAATGTAATGCAATGTCTTGGTATTAGATGTTTTTGGGTGACTTCCTACGCCAAGTACCCAACCCCGTTAAGGTAGAGGACTCAAAAAGTCTAAATTATTTGAATTAGAAATAAAAGAAGTTTGGCAACCATAAATTAGGAGCATACAAAACTCGTCATTTCCGGTAAAGTTTAAAAAATTATCTAAACTTATTTTGTTTAAAATTTAATTTACAATCTTTTTGTTTTTAATCGTTTTTTTTCGTTTTATGTGGTGCATACTCATTAGTATCTCCCAATTTATGAAAAAAACTTAAGTATGAAGTGTCTTCTAGATTAATCAATCCAACTGGCCTTTACTTATGGTGTTGCTGAATTTATGTTGAAAACGGTTTTTGTCAAAATTCGTCATTTTCGCTTAAAATTTTGGAAAATTTGATATATTTGATTACCGACTGCTAAGATAAATATTCAAGATAAATATGGGACTACTGGATTAAATATCGTGCTCCAGTAGATTCGCATGGGGGACCAAGCATAGCTTTGTTACCAAACAACTTCAAGATCAAACGAAATGTTTTTTCGTATAAATATATATTAAGCAGTAGTTCGCATTCAAGGTGCATAAACTCAGTGAATAGTCCGAACTGTGTACCTGCGGTTGGATATTAAGTTGGCCGACCCTCCGAGCCTAAAAATGTATTTTTTGGAAGAGAGTTTGAGTTTTCTTGGGCGTTGTAAAGACGATCGCAAGTGATTGTTCCCCAGTTTACTCGTTTGTATGTTTAAATGTCGATCGTGGCCAGTTGTTATGATATCAAGGCATATCGGTCGCTTTGGAGATCTAATCTCTCGGTATTAGTTAGACTCAATAGAAAATTGCTACAAGATTGTGTGAGACAAGAAACGAATGTAGGATAAAGTTAATTCGCTGTAAAACCCCAGTTTCGTGTTGAAACTATTGAGACTCGTGGAATCAGGTAATGCTAAAGTTTCGAGTACTGTTTTTGAAATAATTTAAAAGCGGCAGCTTCGTGTTGAAAAGGGGGCATGGGGTGGGTGCATGATCCAATTTAACGGAAGAAGGCGAAAGTGGACTTGATATTGGCGTGCACTGCGTAATGTTGTTCACTGTACCATGAGTAAATGCGCGTTCTAAATTAAACATTATGCGCGACGCAGCATAACGGGACATGGAAGTTGATGCCCCATGTAATATGTGACACAACTTACAAAAATATTTTATTTACAAAAATAAAAAAATAAAAATTGCTCGCAGCCGTGTTGCTTCTATGTTGTTGTTGCAGTTGCTGTAGTTTTGTTGTTGTTATTTTTTTCTTATTAGTGTACTTTTATTGATGTTGCAATGGTGGTGTGTTGTCCTTAATGCCCTTCAGTTTGCCATCATTATCAGTTGATGAATCATTATTAGAACTGCATAAAAATGGACTTCAATATTTCAGACAAAATTTTATTGCTTTGTCAAATAAGCTTCGTCCGTAAACAAGATAATTTTGGTTACATCCAAAATTGCAAACTCAGCTGTTTGGTTGGAGACGTCATTTCCAATGCAAAATCACTCTTTCATACTCAATGGAAAAGATAATATACTTGCGTCTAATGTTCAGTCACCAGTCTTTGGCCAACATATAGCTATCAAGCGATTTAGGAAAACCAAAGGAATTAATTCCATAAATTCATTACCTGCCTAATATTATTTAACAAAATTACTAAATTACTAACGAACTAAAATAGGAATCGGTGAAAGATATTCTGTAACTGTATGGCTTGGTCTTTAAACAGCGCACGCGGTGGCACACTTTTATAAGGGGACAACTATCAGTCAGGATGAGGGGAGGTTCCGCAAAACCGCACGCGCCATTAGCCATGTTACAAAAAAAAATAATTGTGTGCCTAAATCGTTCAAATACATATAAATAATATGGAAGGTCCTTCACTACACCACAAACATAATCATTTTCACCCCATTACAATTGGAGTTCACTACTCCCTATTGAGTGTAAACATTTTATCCCAATGCGAACAAAAATGCATGTAGATCGCAGCGCAAAAAAATACCAACAATAGAACTAGAACGGTTCGTACCTGCGACAACGTGTACAACAACGAAACCAAAATAAATATTCATTCACATAAATATGTATAGTAAACTAGAAACAGAAATATAAATAAATAGAAAAATATTGATAACCAAAGTACTACGTAATACTTAATTGATAAATAATACTACTATACTACTATAGGTAAATAAACAATCTAGGTATGTATAGGTTGATATTAATTAACAACACAAAAAGAAAAAAAAAACGGGAAGAGTCAAAAGAAATGACAGAGACAAATATATCAACAATATTAGATGTAAAAAGTTGTATATAATAATTAATACTAGGGCTTTTAACTTTTATACGTCACCAAAAAAAAACCGCAACTGATGGTGTCCTCCAAATGTAGCGTATTTTCCCTTGAGATGCATCCAATCATCAATTTATTATTAATTTCAAATTCCTCCGGAGTGATGTTTCCGTTATTAGTTTTCCCTTCGAGACTCGGTTGAAACGGCAATGGTTGAACCTCGTTTTTGATTTCACCGACGATCGAAATGATGAGCTTGGCAAGCCTTTGGTAGTATTTACTCGCGCTTGTTTTCACTCGATGACATTTCCTCACACATAAATGATTATTTATCACAGAGCAGGCAGGAACTTTGTATAATATGTTAACTAAATACACCACAGGATAGCTTTTCAAAGAACGCCTTTCGTTTGCAACTAAACTTCAATTTGATTTGAACATAGTCGACATGTTTTGTTTTTTTTTTATTTAATTTATACACAGGTTTATGAACTTAATTTTATTTTAATTTATCTAAATATTTTAGTTTTATTTGTATGTTTATTGTTTTAACTTTTCTTTACAATCGGATTATTACATTCACATATAACTTGCAACTTTTGGTTTGTATGTCTACTTTTGGAACTTTATTGTTACATTTTAATCAAAATTATATAAATACAGCTTATTCATTAATTCTTTAATAACTTTCATATATGAAATATTAATTTTGGTTCCCCTTTTTTTATTTTTTTTTAATTTTGCTTCACTAGTTATAGTTAAAATAACTATGATTTTGGTAATTTTTTTATTTTTCTAAATTTTGACACCGACTGATCCCCCTGCATCATTTCGCTTCCCCTTTTATACTCCATTTTCTTATCGTTTATTTTGGTTGATCCAGTTTCTTTTTTCCTATGTTTATTAAAATGCAGGGTAGTATAGCAAAACATCGAAATCTGTTACAGGGCAGGTTCAAGAATGAGTTTTATCTGTATAATATAATCGAAAAATCAAATTATTGAAGCTGAAAAGAAATTTCATGTTTTAATATCCATTATATGATAGGTTCCCAAATTTTTGCCGTTTTCGTCATCTAACACATAACTCACCCTACCTCGTTTCTCTTTTACTGTCGCTTTTACAAATGGAAAAGCAAATTTCCCTACAAATTTTTTCGAAGCGTCACTCTGGGGATGTTGTCTCACGAAAACAGTCTGCCCAATGTGAAGTATACGTTCTCTTGTGCGAAGATTATAGTAGTTGGAATATTTTTGGTAAGCGGAAGCTAAATTTTTCTTCACTTCATCATGTACTAATGCTAATCGGTCAGGTAAGTCTAGCCAATTCACCGATGGTTCTTCTATCACCATTAAATCGCTCAAAGTTTTATAAGTGTTGCCTCTCAATATCTTCTGATAGCCGAAAAGAAGAAAATGAGGGGTAAATCCCGTCGATTCATGTACCGAGTTTCTTAAGGCTGTTGCTATTTGGGGTAAATACTTATCCCAAGTACTATGTTTATTATTTACGTATGCCCGAATCGCAGCTATTATAGATCTATTAACTCGCTCTGACGCGTTACTCTGGGGTGAGTAATACGCCGAACGCACATGTGTTATACCGTATTCGTTTATTAGGGCCTGAAATTCTTTACCGACGAATTGCATGCCATTGTCGGAGTGAATAGATTCAGGGACACTAAACAAAGAAAATATTTCGTCTTCTAAACATTTTATAATGTTAATTGCGGTTGCTTTGGACATAGGCTTTAGATAGACAAATTTAGTCAAATGATCCAATACTATGAATATAGTAGTCTTACCACTAGTAGTACGTGGGTAGGGACCTAATAGGTCTATATATACTTTCTGCCACGGTCTATTTGGTATTATTTGTTTACCCAGTGGCGGTCTCAAACAGGTATTGGCAGCTTTCGATTGTTTACATATGCAACATTCAGTTATATATTGATGCACATCAATTGACATTTTGGGCCAATAATATAGTCTCCGAAGTCGTTCTAATGTTTTCCTTATGCCACCATGAGCCGCATTTGGATCGTCGTGCTCTTTTTTTATTAGGTCGATTCTATGTGACACGGGAATCCACATCTTCCAGGATGGAATATCTGTAACTGACATAAACCGTTTGGGGTCGATTCGTATTAGCAGCCTGTTATTACGAACACACATATTTGGGTATTCAGAGGGGCTACTTTCAACTCGAATTTTAAGTTGCTCATATGTTTCGTCACAACTTGTATCATTGCCTAACAGGTCAAAATTATGTAGGGCGACATCGGACTGTATCTCGTCAATGCTATCACAGTAAATTCGTGATAATGTATCTGCTACCACATTATCTTTCCCCTTCTGATGCACAATTGTAAAATCATAAGCTTGTAGCTTTAAGCTCCATCTAGCAAGTCTACCACTAAGGTCCTTTTGTGACATTAACCACTTAAGGCTGGCATGATCGGTGATAATGGTAAACCTATAGCCTTCAATGTACGGCCGAAATTGTTTAACACTAATAACGGCAGCCAAACATTCCAGCTCCGTTATCGTGTAATTTCGCTGTGCCGAATTTAATTTTTGAGAGATAAAGGCTATAGGCTTCTCACTACCATCGACGTCCAATTGAAAGAGAACACTTCCTATTCCCTGAGTACTGGCATCGCATCGAATGAAGAACGGGTCCGTGAATTTGGGATTATGAAGGAGAGGTGCACTACTAAGTAGATGCTTTAGATTCCCAAATGCTACATTAGCTTCGTCATTCCACTGAAATTTAACACCTTTACGAAGTAAATTAGTTATGGGGGCAGTAACATCGGCATAGTTTGGTATAAAACGACGATACCAGCCCGCCATCCCTAAGAATCGTCGTGTTTGTTTTACAGTGGTCGGTATTGGGAAGTTTCTAATAGCTTCAACTTTAGTCGGGTCCGTTCTCAAACCACGTTCTCCAATGAGGTACCCAAGATATTTCGTTTCTCTGAGAAGAAAGTGACTCTTTTCAATGTTAAGGGTTAATCCGGCCCGTGACATTAATTCCGCTACCGTCTTAAGCAATTCCAGGTGCTCGTCGAACCCAGCTGAGACAATCAATAAATCGTCAAGATAAACAAAGATATTGTCTCGAAGCTGATGCGGTATTACTCGATCCATCAGTCTGCACATGGTTTGGGGCGCATTACACAACCCAAACGGCATGACACAGAACTGATAGAGAGGACGGCCTGGAACTGTAAACGCGGTAATCTCTTTGGACTGTTCAGATAGCGGAATTTGCCAAAAGGCATCTTTGAGATCGAGGCTAGTGATATAAGTCGTATCTTTCATCCTTCCCAAGAGACCATTTATATTTGGAAGCGGGTAAGCATCCTTTTTTGTTACCATATTAATTTTACGAGAGTCTAGGCATAATCGGTTTTTTCCATTAGGTTTCTTGACAAGAACGATTGGAGAGCTCCAAGGACTGTTGCTAACTTCGATCACACCTAACTCTAGCATCCTATCAAGCTCACGGAAGATTAGCTCTTGAATCGCTGGGGATACTGGATAGTGCCGCTGTTTTATTGGACCCGCTTGACCAACATCGATAGTATGCTGCACCAGCTTTGTTTTACCTAGACCATTTAAAGTGGAGGAAGGAAACAATCCAATAATACATTGTAATTTGGCCTTTTGAGTGAAACTGAGAATATGTTGATTTTTGGAGTTTTCTGATTCGCAGGTCATCTCGCAAACAATATCTGGCGCTACTCTAAAGGCACGCCAAAAATCAACGCCAAGATATATTTCGGTTTTCAAGGTTGGGACTACACAGAATTTTAAGTTCTCTGTTTTGTTGAGGTAAGTAACTGGCAAGACAACGTACCCCAGCACCGAGTTTGAAGAACCATCCGCTGTTTGGATGCTATAATTACATGGCTTGATTTTCACGTTAAGTGAATGCAGAAGTTGTTCGGCATTTTTCCCTAATATACTAATAGTGGCCCCGCTGTCTAACAGACCTACCAGAGACATTCCATTAATATTAATTTTTACATAAGGTCTAGGATCATAATCTGGAAATTCGGTTATTGAGCAAATATTGCAAGCACGACAAAACAGTTTACGTTCACGCCAATAACTTTGTATTCTTTTAAAACGTTTAGATATAAGAAGACAACTTTCTATTTCTGAGTTTGGTTGGGGAAGGTCTTCGGGAATATCTTCGATAGTTGTGAGGTGGGGTTCTGAGATTTCTCCGAACGTGCTTCCCCCGGCTTTATCACGTTCGGGCGTACATTTCCCAATTCTTTATTTTGACATCGGATGCAGGCGTCAACAGTAAATCCGGCTAATCCACACCTTCTGCAAAAGGTATGAGTGGTGCTCATAGGGCAGTTAATGAATCGATGGCCTAAGTCCTTGCAGTTCCAACAGACCACAAACATCTTTGGATGTAGAGCTTCTACTTCTTTTAATAGATTGGATCTGTCAATTTCAACATCAGATTCATCAGAACTTACAGTGTCGACCTGAGTACCACCATATGCACTCGACGCGGTGAAGGCGGATTGAAGAGATCTTGTTGGTTTTGTTACCTCTTCCACAAACACTACATTGCGTTTACTCCGTGAATCGATCATTCGTCGAGGATCGAATCCTGAGGTTGACCACAATTTTTCATAATTGTCGCATACCTTGCGAAGATCTTCAAGCGACCGAAATCGTTCGTTGCAAGTTGCATTCCGCAATGCCGGGTTCATGTTCTCGAGAACAACATCTAATAACTCATAATCCTTCAAGGGTTTTTGTAATCTAGCATTAATACATTCGATGTCTAACACATAGTCATTGAATGATTCTTTAGAATTCTGGGTACGATGTCGAATTTGTCTCCGCATTGCTCTTTCGTTTTCCAGGCTGCTAAACCTATTCAGTAACGCTGCTCGTAATTCTTTCCAAAAAACGTTTTGCTTTTTGTGAGTTATTATATACTAACGAATTTTTCAGCTTTTCCCGTAACAAAATTCCTCATCAAATAAACTAGTTCTTGGAGAGGAATTCGGTCTTGGTTAGCATGTTCCTCCAATTTTAAAATAAAATCATATACATTTTCGTCACTTTTTGGATCTGTTTTACCAGAATAAGATATTTTCCATTTTGATGGATGCGTACCTCTTCTATACCACATACTTTGCTGTTTTTTGTCTCGCCTAGACATACTAAAAGAGCGCCCCGTCAGATCTAAATTGGAATTACTATCGCTAGTCTCTGTCGACCTATCACTGGAATTATTAGGATTACAATTGTCGCTGGACGAACGAGTAGTTTTGGAAGAATGCGCGTCAGCTTTTCTATGTCTTTGAGATTCAGTCTGAAGTTGTCTCATGAAGTTTTCAGAAAGTTGGTCAAGTTTTTTCGAAAATTTGTCTTCTAAGCTTTGTTCTAGTTTCTTTAATTCAGCTGATTGGGCAGCCTTATCTAAGTCGTCACTGGTTGTATGTAAACTACCTGAAGCTTTTGACTTACGATTATCAACATCCCGGTTAGTAGCTGCCTCGGCTTCAGTTCGTTTTATGTCTCTATTCAGATTTCGTGCAACACGTTTTAGAGCATTCACCAACGTTAATGACATTGCAGGGAGAATTTCGAACGATTGTATAAGACGTTCCGCTCGGTCTCTCCAATGAGCAATCCGTATTAATGTCCTACGTTTATCGCGTATGGAATAGTCATCTATTTTCTCCAGTATTTCGTCAATCTCTATAATTCTCTGATTTATTTCGTGTAATTCAGTTTCCGGGTTTTGAGTTATATGTGACTTTGTCGGTTTCAGATTTGGATTATGGAATTCTCCTTTTAGAGTTTCATGAAATTTTTTCTCAGCTCCAACCTGATCATGATCTATACCGCGAACTCGATATTCTACGTATACTTCTTCTGCCGATAGAGATTCGTAAATTAATTTGAAATCCATGTTTAATCGATTTAAAGAGAGTAAAAAAAAGATGAATAGAATAAACCAGCAATAAACGAGTAAACAATACACCGAAGATAATAAATAAAGTAGAATATTATAATTAAATAATTTAAATTTGATTAATTGTTTAGAAAATATTATTTATACGAGAAATAAATATAATAAAAATAGTTTGTAATAATTATCGACTCCTAAGTAATGGGGAGGGGAGTATCTGATTACAGTATGATGTATTTCCGTAACATGGTTGGTTCAATACATCGTTACAAAAATAATTTCCAACTTGCTTTCGACCGTACCTTCCATATTATGTTAATAAAAAAAATGAAACTACAAAAATAATATAAACTACGAATTATTGAATATATTAGTTAACTTTGCGTTAAACCGTACTAATTTTTAGGAAAGATAAATCATTAACGAGTAAGGCGACATAAGTTGATCGAGGAATCCGATTTCATCGAATCATCCATCGAGTCAACATTTGTTCTATCTATCATTAATCACTTATCACTGTTTTAATTAGAAATAATATTAATAAGAATTAACGACAAAAAAAAAAAATAAGGATTCTAAATTAATTTCGTTGAGCATGCACTCCCAATAAGTCACAAGTAGTCCAATTCATGGATCATCACTCATAGAGAAATTAAAAATACAATCGATCAACAGAATTTAATGTTAGATTTGTACCGTACTATATCATGCAATAGTTAACTAATCAATAATGACAGGGAAAAAACTTTAGTTAAATAAAAATATGTCGGACAAGTCACCAAATGTGCTTGCTAAAAACAAAAAAAAATTATGCTATAATTTATAGACGTCACTACTAAGACTAACTTGAAGTTACATTTATACTGTTGAACAATTGGATCCGAGACGAGGAATTCGAAGTCATCGAATTATCAAACGCCTCGGTAACCTTATAATTATTGATCGTTATTTATGAAAAGAAAACATAATTTTGAAGACCGAATTAAACAAAAAATAAGAAATGAACTAACCGACACTATTTAGAATTTTCATGAGTAATCTCTTCATACTGTACCACAAGGTATTCAAGTCATGAATAGTCAATTGCGGGACAAGTATAACAACCTCCAATCACAAAAATTAAAAATAGGTATAATTTATTATGTAACTTAAAACGGTATTAAAATCAAGTATAGTCAAAGCCGGACAAAAAATATTAACGGACAAGTCACTACAACGTGCTTGTTTAAAACCTGAAGGGCAAATTAGAAGTACATAGGCAAACCGCGTGTTAACTAAGCGGTTTTAATGCCTATCTGTTATCGTTAGGTAGTGAAGCTACCCGGATGCCTTATTAGGGCCACCAGAGAAAAATAAACCATTTTACATATGCTAAGTTATCATGCTTCAAAGGTAACAATTATAAGACCATTTTTTTGGGTCCCTGTTTCGGCTCCATTTGTAACTGTATGGCTTGGTCTTTAAACAGCGCACGCGGTGGCACACTTTTATAAGGGGACAACTATCAGTCAGGATGAGGGGAGGTTCCGCAAAACCGCACGCGCCATTAGCCATGTTACAAAAAAAAATAATTGTGTGCCTAAATCGTTCAAATACATATAAATAATATGGAAGGTCCTTCACTACACCACAAACATAATCATTTTCACCCCATTACAATTGGAGTTCACTACTCCCTATTGAGTGTAAACATTTTATCCCAATGCGAACAAAAATGCATGTAGATCGCAGCGCAAAAAAATACCAACAATAGAACTAGAACGGTTCGTACCTGCGACAACGTGTACAACAACGAAACCAAAATAAATATTCATTCACATAAATATGTATAGTAAACTAGAAACAGAAATATAAATAAATAGAAAAATATTGATAACCAAAGTACTACGTAATACTTAATTGATAAATAATACTACTATACTACTATAGGTAAATAAACAATCTAGGTATGTATAGGTTGATATTAATTAACAACACAAAAAGAAAAAAAAAACGGGAAGAGTCAAAAGAAATGACAGAGACAAATATATCAACAATATTAGATGTAAAAAGTTGTATATAATAATTAATACTAGGGCTTTTAACTTTTATACGTCACCAAAAAAAAACCGCAACTGATGGTGTCCTCCAAATGTAGCGTATTTTCCCTTGAGATGCATCCAATCATCAATTTATTATTAATTTCAAATTCCTCCGGAGTGATGTTTCCGTTATTAGTTTTCCCTTCGAGACTCGGTTGAAACGGCAATGGTTGAACCTCGTTTTTGATTTCACCGACGATCGAAATGATGAGCTTGGCAAGCCTTTGGTAGTATTTACTCGCGCTTGTTTTCACTCGATGACATTTCCTCACACATAAATGATTATTTATCACAGAGCAGGCAGGAACTTTGTATAATATGTTAACTAAATACACCACAGGATAGCTTTTCAAAGAACGCCTTTCGTTTGCAACTAAACTTCAATTTGATTTGAACATAGTCGACATGTTTTGTTTTTTTTTTATTTAATTTATACACAGGTTTATGAACTTAATTTTATTTTAATTTATCTAAATATTTTAGTTTTATTTGTATGTTTATTGTTTTAACTTTTCTTTACAATCGGATTATTACATTCACATATAACTTGCAACTTTTGGTTTGTATGTCTACTTTTGGAACTTTATTGTTACATTTTAATCAAAATTATATAAATACAGCTTATTCATTAATTCTTTAATAACTTTCATATATGAAATATTAATTTTGGTTCCCCTTTTTTTATTTTTTTTTAATTTTGCTTCACTAGTTATAGTTAAAATAACTATGATTTTGGTAATTTTTTTATTTTTCTAAATTTTGACACCGACTGATCCCCCTGCATCATTTCGCTTCCCCTTTTATACTCCATTTTCTTATCGTTTATTTTGGTTGATCCAGTTTCTTTTTTCCTATGTTTATTAAAATGCAGGGTAGTATAGCAAAACATCGAAATCTGTTACAATTCGTAAGCTGAACGATGATATTATTATTTGGAAAAAGATTGAACCGCGACTTAAAATTGACAGAAACGTTTTTTGCATTTTTTACATGAGTATCTAGCTACAGATCATTTGGAAATAATCCCAGAATCGGAAATATTAAAACCAGCTAATCAATTTTTCTCCCACCACCCTGTTGTGAAAGAGTAAAGTTCCATGACCAAAGCTCGACTCGATGCTTCCACAAGATCGAGCAAAGTAAACTCGTTAAATGATAACTAGATAGTTGGTTCTACCCTACAAAAAAATTTTGTAAATTTATCAATACGTTTACATAAACACCAATTTGCTTTTCCACCAGCATTGAAAGATGTTTAAGATAAGGAAGACCACCACATACTATGGTGGGTAACTTCAAATTCGATAATGGCCGACATTATTGCTTAAAGAAAGAATCCCTAAAGCTGACGAAGATTTAATGATTGTACTGCAGTGGCTCTCCAAATTGCCAATTCTGACATCCAAAAATCTCTGCCATTGGTATTTTGTACCCGAACAATTTATTTCAGATTAAATTTGGGTTCATGGACCGGATTTTTTGTCACCTGCATGCCGCAACTGTCTATTACATAACTCTTAAGGTCATGCGGTGTCTTTAAGCTTTTGGTTTTAAACTATTCTAATCTTTGCACTTTAACGCATTTATCCTACGATATTAGTTCAATCTCCAAGCGAGAAAAATAATTCGGGAAACGAGTAAGACCCATACTTTAGACGAGTTAGTTTTGTTTTTTAGGCCACACCATATAATGGATCGAAATAATTTGATGTTTTAAAGTGCCGAAATATTCGTCGCTCGTGGTGGATGACATATCCGTCTTATTTATATCACCAAAGCCATATTAAACCAAATCACGATGTGCTCCAATTCCTATAAGAGAATCATAATTGTGTATGACATTTTGTATTTTGTTGGTATAAATTTTTCATTTGAATAAAATTAAATTTTAGTGGTGCATTCAAATCAATTTAGATTTAACTATAGAATTGTGTTGTGATAATGTGTTGCTCTGTCTTGATTTATATTTTTTAAATCTTATACATACTCGTATAACTATTTAATTGTCTTATTATATTTTATAGTCTTGTGTGATATCGTGGTAATGCGATATGATCTGCTTTTCGTTTTAATCAAATTTATGTTAAATGTTTTAAAAATGATTGTTATTGAATTAATGAAGCGCTTCGTTCCATTTACAAGATTATTGATGGGTTAAATCAAATAATAAAATAAAATGTATATCACAATAATGTACCTGAAGCGACGTAAATGTATGCTAGCCCTATAATGATATACCACGTTGATCCATATAACAGTTGGCTGGTGATACAAACCGCGGGTATGCACGTATAATGCACGTATTACTAATAAATTGCAAGATTACAACAGATTATACTGCAAAGTATCTGTAATGTCTAATATCAATTTTTTAATGTCACCGCAGTATCTATCTGTAACTCGTTTACCGCATATAAATCATGAAAAAACGTAATTGCACTCTAAATAAAACGATTTGCATAATCTAATTACGTCAAATAAATCAAATTTCTATTTGTTAAATAATTTCTAGCTATAAATTAAAAAATAATATTTCAGTCCGATTTAGCAACTTCTAAATAATTACTTATTTAGTTAAATCAACAAATACAACAACAAAATTAAATATTTAATTTATTCATTTAGTTGAAGAAGATCATCATCATTAAACATATTTTTTATAATTTTTCATTTAACTTAATTTTTATAACTTGATTAATTCTAATTTAATTGTAATATAATTTATAAAAAAGTTGTTCTCAAGTCAAATGCATGTTATAGTGCTGACCAGAGTAAACTTATTTAGTAAATCTTCAGCAAGTTTTCTTGCAATTGTCTTCCTATAAATTACCTTCGCAAATTCAAACAACAGTGAAGCATTTTATAATAGAAAACGATTTTCAATTTCATTTTAAGGAGCTGCCATATACGTTTAAGCGTATATTAAAGTCCCACTACCAAAACTGTGCAGAACGGACTCAGCCTTCAATGAGGATTGAAATCGCAAGGTAAAGATATGTAGTATTAACCTGGATCTCTCCGGTTTTGTAAAATCTAGTCTAATTCTCTGTGAAACGAGTAAAATAAAAAAAATCTAATCTTGATGTGGGTGGTGCAAAATTCATAATGAAATAAAAATTTTAGAGTTTCTTTTAGTTCGCTGTCAAAAAATTGAATCTTACAATCGAGTACGCAGATTTAGTGCCAAACTATCACAGCTTGAAGTAAATCTCACCAGAGAAGGTGTTCACGATTTCCATACCCTCACTTTTACTTACAAATTACGTTATATGTGTCCCATGTGAAAAAGCACGTCAATAAAATCAAAATTCATTAAAATTCTATACAAAATCATAATAATTCTTCTTTGACATAGGATTCATCAATTTCCAAAAATATTGTTGGCCGGCTCTTCATTATTTGCTACATAATCCAAATCACAAGTTCAATCTTCATATCATTCTCGGATGAAATGATATCGCACGAGTCTTTGACCCTCATATACAATTCTGGATTTTTGATAAACCGAGTCGGTTTTCTTACTCGAATCAGTACCAACGGTTAGCTAAACATAATGTAGCTGTGCTAGTGGTTATATTATTTACATTATATTGGTTATTATTATTATTCGTTTGTTTATTAGGAACAAAGTGAGCAAATGCTAATAAAAATAAATTCACAATGGCAAGCTAAGTTAACCACAACAACAAGCCAAAACCTTTCAATATAGTTTCAAAAAACCAACATATTTATGCGGTGGGCAACTCTAGATTATTATAAGTTTTAAAATTTTGCTATAGTAAAAAGTGCAGTGGCGGTTCCAAGGTTAATGACAAGGCATCGTAGAGATGTCTATGCTTAACAGTATTTAGGATCATGCTACCTAGTCAGTCTAGAAGCCAACATATTTGTAGAAAACATTAGGAACTGTCTAATTAACATGATCCTATATACTGTTAAGCGTAGACATCTCTACGATGCCTTGTCATTCACCTTCGAACCGCCATTATTCGTTTATCTATTTCGTACACAACATATAAGTACAATCTTATTGGAAAGAACGTTCTGATTGGACTTAACGTAATTTTAAAATTACAGTAAACGCTCGATTTAACGGACCCCGATTTGCCACCTGTTGCTGAACTCAGCCATTTCTTAACCGATTATGATCGGATTGGGTATGTTGGATGGAAATGGGATTATTAAATGATTTTGGGAAGAAGTTTTGGAATATAGCTACCTGGGATGGAACCCAGCAATTTCTTAACCGATTATGATCGGATTGGGTATGCTGGATGGAAATGGGATTCTTAAAAGATTTTGAGAAGGAATTCTGAAATATGGCCACCTGGGACGAAACTCAGTCATTTCACTCACCGGTTATGATGGGATTGGGTATACTGGATGTAAATAGGATTCTTAATTAATTTTGGAAAGAAATTCTGGAATGTGCGGCCATCCCCGACGGAGCTCGATCAATTCTTAACCGATTATGATGGGATTGGGTATGCTGGATGGACATGGGATTCTTAATTGGTCTTGATAAGAAATTCTGGAATATGGCCACCTGGGCCGGAACTCAGCCATTTCTTAACGGATTATGATCGGATTGGGTATGTTGGATGGAAATAGGATTCTCTGTAAAATTATCGTGTCGTGCCGATATTGAATTAGCCGTACACCTATGGCAGTAGTAATTACATTGAATTATTAATTAAATTTAATATTTCTGATACAATGAAAAAGGAATATTGGACAAGATCCCTCATTAAATGGAGATAAGTTTAATTATATTCGTAACTTCCTAAGTTATTCTTTAATACGTTTCAGGCGATAAGTTGAGACTAAACTTTTGACCAAGTATATCCGTCAGTCAACTGGACAAATTTTTTTAATTAACCTTAGCGAGTATGTAAACTATGATTAGCTCGCTGACACAACAAACTTACATGGTCATTCCAAGTCAATTTTGAATTCATGATTAAACCTAGATTATTAACATTTTTAACAAATAAAATAGTATCATGGTTTAAAAAGAGTTCAGGTACAATACTATAGGAGTCATTGCTCGAGAAAAATAATGCTTTATTTTTAGTTGGATTTATGGTAAGTGCATTATTTTTGGACCATAGCGAATCATTGTTAAGATCGTCATTCATATATATTCGACAAGTCACTGCCAATATATAATTGCAAATCATCAGCATAAAAATAATAATGACAATTTAAAATATGCCAGGGTAGATCATTAATGTAAATAGAAAAAAGCAAAGGACCCAAAATTGATCCTTGAGGAACACCAGCAAAAACATCGCGTATGGAAATATCATCACCAAGTTTTACAAATTGTTTGCGATTATTGAAATATGAATGTAGCAACAAAACAGCAGAATTAGAGAACTTATAATACAACTGAAGCTTTTGAAGCAATTTTGTATGATTAACACAGTCAAAAGCCTTAGAGAAGTCCAATAGTACTAAAATCGCAAATGAGCTTCGCTTATCCATAATAGCAGAAATATCATCAACTATATGAATAAGTGCGGTTGTATTACTATGACCAGATTTGAATCCCGATTCGAATTTACAAAGAAAATCGAACCAATTAAGATGCCCAAGCATTTGTATTTGCACAATTTTTTCCAAAACTTTAGAAAGGGCAGGTGAAATACTGATCGGACGAATGTCAGAAACAGTGGAAATAACATCCTTCTTAGAAAGAGGAATAATCGAAGCCACTTTCCATAAATTAGGAAACACTGATTTCGTTAAACAATGATTAACAATGAATGTGATATGTGGCAAAAACAAATCAATAAATAATTTTAATATTTTGAAGTCAACCATATCATATATGCCATTGGATCGGATTTAATAGATTTAATGGCATTCAGTACCATCAGCTCTTAACACAATCAAATGCAAATCAGAATTCGGTAAAGGCAAAACACATAAAGATTCACTAAAGTTACTTATACCGTCTAATATATCATTAGCAGAATAAGTAGTAATTCCTTCAGTAGACGAACATGGAATACCAAGCAATTTTAAGTTGTTCCATGTTGATTTAGGATTATGCATATTCCCAAAATAAAACTTATTTTTTACATGATTGATGTGTGCATTAATTTTATTTCCAAAAAATGTAAACGATTCCAAATCAATTACTAAATTGGATCTTTTATAGTTTTTGTGAGCCAAATCTCTACGCATCATTAAGTCCAAAATCTGTACATTTAACCAAGGAGCTGTAGGACATTTTTTAATACTTTGTTTCCGAGGTATTCAAGCAGAATCTAACTGTAACACATATGTATTAAATTTATGAACGATGTCGTTAATGTCATTATAAAAATAGAATCCACCACAACCTTAAAAAAGGAAATGGTCTGTAAAATGATCATAGTTAATAGCGTTATAATCACGAACTATGGAATAATAAATTTTGTCTCTAGTACGACAGAATTTGTAGTAAGCATAAATCAAGTCGTGATCCGAAATGACAAGTACCGCTAATTGACCAAAAGAAATAATATTACATTTATCGGGTGCATGTAAAAAAATTAAATCTAATAAAGTGCTGTCTAATCCAGTTGGATTAAAAGTTAAATAGCACGGTTATGTAACCACAACAAATCACTTAGCTTATTATTTATCAACATGTTAAAATTAAAATCTCCACAACATATAACTTTCTTATATTGGGATAGGTATTCTAAAAAAGCAATTCAATATTATTAACATCATCAGCACAAGCAGGAGGAGGATTATAAATAATAATTATAAGGATTTTACCAATACGTTCCATAAGCTCCAATACTAAAATTTCTACTTTACCAGAGGCACCGAACAATATTTTTTCGATTTTTAATGCAGATCGATAATAAATAACAACTCCACCCCATCGCGTATTGTTATAATTCGGTCAAAACGGATAATATTATAATTATTGATACGAAGTGACTTGTTTAAAATTTTACAGCTTAGAAGAGTTTCTGTTAACGCAAATAAGTGAAATTTGTACTCATTAAATAAAGTTGTAACGTCATCAAAATGTTTTACTAAACTTCGAACATTTAAGGTAAGGTAATTTGATCTATTAATGTGTTGATTGCAGCAGGAATCCGAAACTTCGTATGATGAGACAATCTCGCTCGAAAATTTACGTTATTAATCTAATATTTACTCAAAATGGCCAAATATTAGAATCAAGAGCCTTATCACGTAAATCAGCAGATAACCCCAATTAGAAACTAGTATATATTGTTAGGAGCCAAGATCTTTTCCTTTAGGCACTAATTTAAATACCTTACAATTATAAGTATCCAAACACGTTTTTACCATAAATAAAATATCATTTTCGGATGTATTGGTATTAAATTTCGATACATGTAACCAAAGCGTCGGTATAATCGTTTTAACGCCAACATTTTCATTATAGCGCTTAGTACCACAAATCGGTTTATTTAATACACCAGAAGTAGAATTATTATCTTGACTTGAAGATTTAATAACAGGTAAAATGAAGGTCAGATGTAACAGCACCTATATATGGTTGATTGACTGCTGTAGACTTAGCAGATGATAAACCCAAAGACAAAGACGATTTTCTCAACGTCGTAACTGTGGAAGATGGGTTGGATGTAGCCAATTCAGAAAATGGTTTTTCTAACAAGCTCGTATTAGAAGATACGGCAACATCAATTAGAGGTAAGCTAACCCCTGCAGAAATATCACGTGATGAGCACAACGGTATTGACAAAGTATCCAACGGCAAAGCAGCAGGGTTTTCATATGGTGCCGTATTTAGCGAAGGTGGCAATTGCAGATCTGGTAATTTTTGTTGTATATGTATATTTGGCGAAACAGAAGGTAGACCAATCTGACAAATACGTTCTAAAATTATTTTAATTTGTTCTTTGTTTTTCATGACTTCATCCGCATGAGATCTGAGCATTAACAATCAACATTTGGTGATGCTCAAGCAAACGGAATGTTTTATTTTTGATTTCAGGTCTCTAAATTCATCACAAAACCACATAAAATTTGCACATTTCCGAATTAGGTTGCAAGCTGCACGGTCAATAGCCGCATAATAATGAAATGAATTGCAACAAAAACCAGAGCAGGAAATTTACTCATTCTTCTTTATTTCAATATCAGATTTTCCACATTCCACAGCTACCTCTTACACTAACTATTTACAGGCACCAAAATAAACAAAAATAAAATAAAAATCCAACAAAAACGAAGAAAACTAGTAAACTCCCAAAAATTAGTCTAACGACCAATATTTAAACTATATACAATTATTTAAACACTATATATTACAGTTGCTTAGTATTATGCTTGTTAAAAATATTTAACAATTATTATAATTAAACTATTAAATATTTTAAAATTAACTTCACAAAATAAAATAATTTTCGATGCACAAAAATCAACATAACTAGGGGAACAAAACGTGACCGAACCAATTAAGGTAGTAATTAATTTTAAAATCGGCTAATTTATTAAACACAAACATTTTAAATGTTTAAACCAGAAGAAATTGTATCAATTATCGCGAAATAAAATAATCGCACAAATGAAAAAAAGGGTTACGATTATTATTATTGTTATTGCTATTGTTATTACAATTACCTATTATAACTTACAATCATGTTTTGATGATGTTGATAATGTTGTTGTTCGTTCGTAAAAAAATTGTTTATTTAAAAAAAATTAAGAATTGAGTAGATTTTTATCATAATGAAGTCGTTGTAAGTCGTGTTTTAACAAATCTGTAACATTTTCTTTTGAATTTTTTTATATTTCTTATTTTCGTTCCAGCCAAAAGAAATTAGAATAAACATTCTTATTATTTTTTATTTCTTCGTGTTGCTGGCTAGTTTTGTAACAATATACTTATATTTTATAGCAAAACTATTTGTGAAAATAAAAGTTTAAATCATGCAGGTGGTTTGATTTAATAATATAAATAATAATAAAAAAAACTAAATAAATAAATATTTATTTTTCTGATAGGGTTCGTCGCTTACTCCCATAAAGCTTCCATTTAAGTCTTTTGTAATAAAAACAACAATAATTTATTATTAAACCAATAATTATAAAAAATATCAGTAGTTTTTCTGTTTTATATTTTTTTATCGTAATCTGAAAATTTATTATGAATCTTCTGGCAATTTTACCATCTGGTTATCTGTGTAAAAATAATATACATTTGCTAAAACAATAAATATGAATTAAAACGTTTATCGTGATTACTGTGTCGTTTTAATAATTGCACACATAAAACACAAAATAATTGTACAGACATTTTATAAACAGTTTATGTATCGGAATTTAATACCGGGTAGTAACTAAAATTATGTTGCAAGTTCTACAAAGTTGGTCTATCGATATCGACTTTAAAAATTCGGGTCAATAGCTGCATCTGTTACGCCTGAGTTTCTTAATGACTAACTAAAGTTTTTCAAGTACATGTCATGCGTATTCTCGTCATGAAATTCAAAATGTTTCTGAATTTTTACTGTAAAAAATTAACGAACAAGTTAAAATTATTTCTTACATACGACTGTGTAAAATCAAAAATCATTTTTCCTGCTAAAAAATTTCGGAAAATCAAGCGGTCAACCCTAGTTGAAAATGTAATTTTTAAATTTATTTCAAGCTTTTAATTCTTAGTCATTGTTGTAAATGGTATACTCTCCAAAATTATTTCAAAAATTTAGCCAGCTTATATAAAAGTTGCCAAGTCAGGTACACACATTTCTACCAAATTTCGTAAATCTTCAAATTTTGTCAAACGTTTATGGATGAAATTTTATTCCAATTAGTCAATCCGTCTGGACGGTGGACTGTATCACAACTCAAAATTTCCGGTAAGTTTTAAAAAATTATTTTATTAAATTTTGTTTGAAACGTAATTTAAAATCTGTTTGATTTTAATCCAATCGTAAATGCTATATATTTTTAAAAATATTTGCACACAACCAAAAGTACACTTTTATAATTTTAATTCAGTAATTTGTAATCTACTGAGGAAGGAAGAGGTTCCGAACCCAGTATAGAATCATTTTAACATAAACTTTTAAAATGTATCACATCATATAAAGAAAGTAGGTGTTTGTTGTTTTTTAAATTTATTTAATAAAAATAATTAAAAATTTTGAGAACAATAATAATAAAATCTAAAAATTACGAAAATAAAATTATTTTTTGAATATCGTTTTAATGCAACATTGTGATATAAACATAGTAACGCTTATGCAAGAGTGGCTGTGATCAATCACTTAAATCTGATTTACAAATTGATTCAAAACACAATCAAGCAAGTTTGATCGTGCGAAGATTGAAACTAAGTCTCCAATTTTCAAAAATAATTGTGAGGACCAAGTTTTCCACCGCGCAAAGAGCAGAACGTCAATATCAGAAAATGTGTTTGTAAACAAGCAACAAGAAATTTTATTCTAGAATCAAGTCTAAAATATTCCATTACAGGTATCGAGTACTTGGTGAACAAGTAAATGCGGAAGGGAAAATTAAGAAACCTAAATAGGTTTCAATTAATTCCTATAGATCCAAATCCAGCCACTATAGCCGTTAATATCAAACAGAAATTTTTCAAACGTATTCATAACATGTCCGCGACGTCAGACTTCACGAGAAAGATCAAGCACTGCGAAAAAAGCAGAAATACTGATTCACTCCAGATAACAACTTCACAGAAAATCGTAAACATTTATTGGATAAAGAAAAGGCCATTCTAAAAACAAATAATACTCACCAAAACGAAATCAGGGCCATAATCATTATATAAAGTTTTTGACTAAACTAAACTGAACTAACGTCATTATAATCGGTTACGCCAAATTTCACATTTTAGTTACATTTTTAATTCGATTCCACCAAAACTGCACATCAACTTAATTGCTTCTCCCTTATGAAATTAAGTAATTAACAATTTCTTAAATAAATTGTTAGAACTATTTTATTTCAGTAGTTTGTTAAATTCGTTAAATGCCAGTTATTATCATACCTAAATAATTATTGTAATCATATAATTTGAATAATAAAAAACCACACATGATGATCATTAAATTAATCGAAAACGTTTATCGTTATACGTATCGTACACCCCACTGGTGCAGATGCAATTCAATTCCAAATGCGGTGTATACGATTTCATAACCAGAAGCTAAATTCTGATTTTGCAAAAATTAAGAAAATTAATCGCGCAGAAATTATTATCCCTGTATGTTGTTGGATAGATTGCAACAAATAATCATCATCATCATAAATACTTCAAGATGATCATTTCAATTAAATTGGTTTTATTTAATTTAATTTATTTCTACGTTTACCGAAAAATTAATTGTCATTTATATTCAAGCTGACATGTGTTACAGGTTTCATTGCTTCCTTTCTACTGCATAGTGATCTCGAGTAGTCTTGGCACAATAAACACACGGATTACATTAAGAAGAATAAAAAATTGTTTATAATTATTCAAATTGAATTGATGACAAATAATTAATTTATAAGTACTTGTTGTAATTTATTTTTAAATATAAAGCTTGAGTTATATATGCAGATTGATTGTTGCTTTAGTTTTAATGGTCGCAAGCTAGCATTTGAATTATTCTATAATTGTCGTAATTGCGATTCCACGTCGAATTTAATAAAATATTGAAGTTATGTGATTTTATAGTTTTATTTACTTAAAAAGCTTTTAATACATTAGAAAAAAGTTTTATCATAAAATTAACGGATTTCTGGCACATATTTAAAACGGTTTCCAAAATTCCATTCCATTTTCGGAGACCTACTTTCTTTTTCCTTCAAACGTATTTTCAGTTTTCGATTAAATACAGCAAAAAAATTCCATATTGTTAGAGATTCATCATCGCCGGGTGTCGCTAGATATGTGTTTTTAGGGCCCCAAGCCAATAAGCGCACTGGTTTTGTATGATTTCTGACACGATCCACAATGTTACTCAACGACGACAGTACAATAATTTCGTGAACAATTTTACCGCGTTTTTCAAAAAACGTACAGCTAACGACCAGCTCAGCTGATAGTTTATTAAACGAAATCGCATTAATTTTATATTTTAGATCATCCCTCTGATACGAGGATAAAATTCGTTTGCCAACCACTTGCACAACTGCAATCGAACCGCATTCTTCCGCTACTACCAGCAATCCATTGCACCAGGGATGCCAATCAAAAAATGTATTATTATCATCACTACGCCATTTAAAATTTGCGGTTAATTTGCCATCATTCCATTTCCAAACGATTATTATACCATCATCATCGCCAGAGGCTACATACACGCAATTAGGTGAAAATTTTAATGAATGCACGGGTTGCATATGCTGCGTTATATTATTAACCATGCCCAAATCTCGTTCGGTATATTTAAACGTTATTATAGAACCAACCTCACATCCCACGATTATGTAAGGTTTACATGGATGCCACTCGATCACTTTTAGAGTGCCCGCCCCAACTACAAGTAAACCCGATGCCATTCGTAATCGACTCTGAGTTACTCGCCATAATTTTAATGTAGAGTCGCTCGTTGTAGCATTACCTACTTTCCATAACAGATTTCCTGTTGCCAAATATAAACCGTCGCTATTAAATGATAACGCGGTTATATTACGCATTACAAAGCATACGGTTTCCTCGGATGGTGGAGCCCATAAAACTAACTCATGATTAAACGCGGCCGCAATAACTCCCAATGGGGACCAAGCGAATACATTAATCGATGTATTCCGGTTAAATCTCGGTAAATCGTGCGTTGACTCAACAAAAGCTGATGGTACCGCTCGTGGTATACACGGCCAACCGATATTATTAAATCTTGAATGGTATGGAACCTGAACGGGAGAGAGCCGATCGTGCAAATATAATAATTTTTGATCCATTTCCAAATCAAATAAGTCGATTAAAGATTTACGAAAATTGCACAGTCTCCAGTATGATTTATGTAATCTTAGATTTAAAATATCGAAACATGTGTCTTCATCCTCTTTCGATTGGGAATACGGATTTGAAGTATGAACCACTTTGGTTTTTGTTTCTATAACTTGGTGATATCGTCGAGGTATAAAGCGATCGCCATATCCTGGTGGTATGAAAAACGTGTCCACTCTCTGTAAATAAATAAATAAAAATTACATTACACCACTTTCGATATAAATAAATAAACAATTTAAATTTAAATATAATATTGAGTTGAATGCCAAGATTGTAATTTTAGGTCCACATGTAAATTTATTATTTGTCTTGTTCGCAATCTCATCCAAATTTGTGTTATTAAAAATCAACTACAAAACACGCAATATGTCGTTTTAGGAAGAATGGATTTGATATTAAATGATGGATTACATGTCGATAATTTATGTTTGTTGTGTATATTCTTTATAGGGTGTTAAGGTTGTGGGATTCAAATTTGTTAATATTAAGGTGTTAAAATATGTATAATTGAGGTAGGTCTCAAAGATGGATTAACAATTTACTAATTATTTTACAATAACAAAAACTTGTAGTGGCATGAACCAAAATATTTGCAAGGTAAAAATTAGGAATCTCCTCTCCACATACTTTATTAAACAAACCAAAAAAAATCCACTACCTTATTGAATTGGAATCAACATTTTATATAACTTATGTTTCTAAGCGGAATAGCCGTTTATGAATATTTTCAAATCAATTTCAATGCAATTCTATAGATTCAAACTAAAGCGGTAATCGAATTTTACGAAACTGTTGGTTTAATATCATAAATATGTCCCACAGCACGCTAAAGAAAATATTATTCTCGAACAGAATGAAATTCAGAGTTCAGCACGAAGACCATAACATCATTTAACATCAAATATAGGTATGCCAAGTTTCAGATTTATTTAAGACAACAATACAGAATTATATAATTGGCCAAGGAAAACAGATGCCGAAAACTGGGTGTGGCAATGAACTTTGGTAGATTATTATCGAACCACATTCACCTGATTGGATCTATAAGTATTCACTTGTTTTCCTTATTGATCAATCGAAACTTTGCAACCAGTCAGATGAAAATAAATCAGTGTGCGTAACGTTACCGTAACGAATCGTGAAAATAACGTGATTTGTAAAAAATACGTAACGGTATTGTGTCCAAATATGAAAAATCGGCAATAACGATATTTGTAACAGTATCGAATTTTCCCCTCGGTATTCCGTTCCATGATATTGTAATTTAAAAATAAAATATTTTTAAAATTTCATAAACGTAACACTTCGTATATTTACGGCCAAGTCGAAGACAAATAAAACACATAAAGGTCCACCAACCATACAAAAACATAAAAATAAATGAAATTTTCACTTTCTTTCTTTGTTCAATGCCAGTATATATGTATACGGCCATATTCCAATTTATGGAGTACGATCTTAAATATCATTAAAATGTTGAGCACAACGATATATGATATCGATTATTATCCGACAAAATGGACAGTGAAGAAAATTTATCTCTACTGACATCAATAGCGTTATTGAAACTGCTAACAAAGTCATGCCAAAAATATCAATATTTTTCAATAGCGGTTTCAAAAATTGCAAATATTACACTTACAGCAACACAAGTTGAGCACCACTTGAGCGGGTTTGATTCTATTTTTTTGAACGACAGTCGAACGTGACACCCACAACCTATTTAGTTCTGAAAATAGAAATGATATACAGTTCTGAAAATAGAAATGATATAGAGATAGATAAAGTTCTTCTTAATTCCGGAAATTTTAATTATTTTAAACACGCTTAATTGGAAGATTATTACCTCATCGCAATCTCAAAATCGTAAAGGGACAATTATCAGTCACTTGATCAGCCACCTGATCGAGCCACCGCCTCGAATCAAGGTTCCAGTTTTCAACGGCTAATAAATTTGACGGAATTATTGTCGGTTCACCATCAACAGTCAGCTTCGAAAGTTAGGAGCCATGCCAGCGCTACAAACTTCTCCTGTATAACACAATGAACCAATTTTGTCGTATGGGTGTGAATTATGGCAATCAACCTCAAATTTGAATATTGACATTGTCCAACGAATAAGTCTAAAATTCTCAGAATGATTACAGGAGTACTCTGGTTTGTGAAAAACAAAAATATACATAAAGACCTTAGCATCCTAACCATTAAATAAGAATTACAAAAGGTGCGGCTCAGCAATGAAGGGAATCTAGCATCTCATCCGATGGCTGAACGCAAAACGATGGCTGTAACAACATATACCTAATCCTGTTTTTACAAGGTACATACGTTCCAAAGAATATCGTGTAAAGAAAATCGTGTAAAAAAGACACACAGTAATGGGAAAATATTAGAGTGGTTTGTAGTGCTTCTCTTCACCAATACCAGATGTTGAGGTAGAAAATGCGAAGTGGAAAAGCCGAATTCGAAGCACTTATAAAAAATTAATAATAATAATAAAGAAATAAAAAACAAACTTTAATTTAATTTTTAAAATTAATAAAAAACTTTAAAAAAATAATTATATTCGGCTGCTGTGCTGTTGAGCTGCACCTTCGAACTCCAAAAACTGAGTAGTAAAAAAATTAAAATTTTGTATAATTTATATACAAAATTTTGTAATGCAATCTGGATCGTAAAAGTTGGATTGATCCAGTATTGTTGCATTTGGTAAACAAGACAATAAAAATCCGAATTGCATCCACCAAATCTGGTTTCAGCTGGTTACCAATTTATTTGTGTTATAGACGTACTCGTACGTACGCCTATGAACAGTATTGCAATGATAAATTTAATTTCTTCTGATTGCCACGCCATCATGTTACCTTAGGTATTAAATGATTGTGTCATTGGTTATCACAATTATTTAATGATGATGGGGGGCATCTATAATACAATTTTAACAACTACCGTGCCATCGTTTTAATTTAAATATTTTGTGTCTTGGTTATCACAAAAAGGATGGTGGCATCTATGATACGATTGCAATACTGTTCGTTTCAATGATAAGTTATTATTGGTAACGATTTTTATTGATATGAAAATCGGCATGATAATGAAATTTACTAATTTTGTTTTGTGTACAAAATTGTTTTTGTTGCATGTACCGATTTTATGTTACAAGACTGTTGTTGCATATTCATTTGGAATATAATTATTTATACGGAGAATTGTCCGTTAATAAATAATTCAGTCTACGGAGAATTGTCCGTTTGTATATTGTGCGGTGTTTCTTGTAGTTGAAGAAACAGGCCGCTACATCACTCCCTCCTCAGTGAAAAGGTCCTCCATTTTGTGGGTTTTTGTGTCCACCAGCAAATGTGGTTGGAGTTTTGGGAATTGTACTATTATAATGATGTATGATCATTATAATAGTAGTGGTGATGTAATTGTTTACCAGTGAAAATTGATGATAGCTAATGTATCATTGTGACAATGTATGATCGTCATAAGAAAAATATTGTCTTCATGTCCACCAGCGATGTGGTTGGAACTTTTGAGTTGGAGTTTAATGTTTGAGTTGGGTGAAGAATGTGTTACCCGAAAATGCGAACAGTTTTCTTCACTCCCGATATTTGATCGGGTGAACTCAGTATTCCATAGACTGGTTTGAGTCTATCAATAGAGACCGATTGATGTTTGTCTCTGATTTGCAATACAAAGTGCTTACGAAGTCGTCGTATCACTTTGTATGGGCCTTCATAAGGTGCTGTAAGACCCGTGCGAACTTTATCTATTCGTACGAAAACGTAGTCACAAGTTTGCAGTGACTTTGGTACGAATATGTCGCTTTGATTGGTTTTGCGCGTGTCCGTTGGGATAAGTTTGTTCATCGTGGAGCGCAATTGATCAATCACTGTGTCAGTGGTTACTTGGGGTGTAAGTGGGTGTTCCACAAAGAATTCTCCAGGTAATTTGATCGTTTGACCGTACACCAGTTCTGCTGGTGAACATTTTAGGTCATCTTTGACTGTCGCTCGGATTCCCAACAATATGATTGGGATCTCTGAACTCCAGTTGACGGTATTTGCACGAGCTTTGAGAGCTGTTTTAAGTTGGCGGTGGAAGCGCTCAACCATACCGTTTGGTTGTGGGTGATAGGCAGTTGTTCGTATTCGATGTGAGCCTAAAAGTTGCATAAGCTCAGCGAATAACTTAGATTCGAACTGTGTGCCTTGGTCGGTCGTTATGTTGACCGGAACGCCGAATCTAGAGATGTAGTTTTCGACGAGCGTTTTTGCTATTGTTGATGCGGAGATGTCTTTTATGCAGTAGGCTTCAGGCCACCGCGTCATTTTAGGTCATCTTTGACTGTCGCTCGGATTCCCAACAATATGATTGGGATCTCTGAACTCCAGTTGACGGTATTTGCACGAGCTTTGAGAGCTGTTTTAAGTTGGCGGTGGAAGCGCTCAACCATACCGTTTGCTTGTGGGTGATAGGCAATTGTTCGTATTCGATGTGAGCCTAAAAGTTGCATAAGCTCAGCGAATAGCTTAGATTCGAACTGTGTGCCTTGGTCGGTCGTTATGTTGACCGGAACGCCGAATCTAGAGATGTAGTTTTCGACGAGCGTTTTTGCAATTGTTGATGCGGAGATGTCTTTTATGCAGTAGGCTTCAGGCCACCGCGTAAATCGATCCACGCAGGTTAAAATGTATGTAAATCCATTAGATGGTGGAAGTGGTCCAACAATATCTATATGGATATGTTCAAATCTACCTGGTGGAATTTGGAAATTCCCGTGAGGTGATTTGGTGTGCCGTTGTACTTTACATTTTTGGCAGGATAAACAAGATTTCGCCCACAGGGTTAAATCTTTATTCATACTAGGCCAAAAGTATTTAGAAGTGACGAGCTTGCGAGTTGCTCGTACACTTGGATGTGAAATATTATGCAGAGTGTCGAAAATTGTTCGACGTAATGTCTCTGGAATGTACGGGCGATTGGTGCCTGTAGTTATTTCACAATAAATTGTTAAATCGGCTAATGGAAATTTATCTAATTTCCACTTAGAAGAGCGCCGATTTGTAGAACTAGAGAGTAAGTCTTGTAGTTCTTGATCGCAAGCTTGTGCTTTTGCGATAGTTGTGATGTCGTAGCGAGTTGTTGCGGAGGCAAGCTCGTGGTCAGAAATCCGAGAAAGTGTATCGGCGACCACATTGTCTTTACCTTGTATGTGCTGTATGTCTGTTGTAAACTGAGAGACATAATCTAAGTGGCGTGCTTGCCTTGGGTTGCGTTCCGCTTTAGAGGTAATTGCTCTAGTAAGCGGTTTGTGGTCGGTGAAAATAGTGAATTCCCGACCTTCGACAAAATAGCGAAAGTGTTTAATTGCTTGGAAAATTGCAAGCAATTCGCGATCAAATGCGGAATATTTACTTTCGGCATCTGATAATTTCTTGGAGAAAAATCCAAGAGGTTCCCAAGTGTCTTTATTTAGTTGCTGTAAGACTGCGCCTAAAGCTGTGTTTGATGCATCAGTAGTGATGCTATATTTTGTTGCATTTAGCGGATGCGCTAAAAGAGCAATATTTTCTAAGCTGTTCTTGAGCTGAAGGAATGCATTTTGACATTCTTTAGGCCAAGAAAAATGTTGAGGCGTTTTGGGTTTCTTGAGAAGTATTGCCAATTGTGAGTGAATTGGGGAAAGTATCTCAGCGAGTTTAGGAATGAATCGGTGGTAGTAGTTTACCATACCGACAAATTGTTGAATTTGCTTAACGCTTTGTGGTGCTGGGAATTCTCTAATTGCCTTAATTCGTCCTTCGGACGGCAGAATGCCATTAGGAGTAATTTTGTGACTGAGGAAGTCAAGGTTGCTTGTCCCAAACACACATTTTGCTGTGTTAATATTGACACCATAATCTGATAATTTTTGGAAGAGTTGTTCCAAATGGAGTAAGTGTTGCTTCTCGTCTCTAGATGCTACGAGAATGTCGTCAATATAAACAAAAACGAAATCGAGATCTCTCACAATTTCGTTGATGAAACGCTGGAATGATTGCGCAGCATTTCTGAGTCCAAATGGCATTCGGGTGAATTCGAATAAGCCAAATGGTGTAGTGATTGCGGTTTTATGTATGTCGTCAGGAGCAATTGGTATTAAATGGTACGCTCTGACGAGATCGATTTTTGAAAAAATTGAGCATCCATGTAATTGCATGGAAAAGTTTTGAATGTGGGGAATAGGGTAACGGTCAGGAATTGTGACAGCGTTAAGCCTTCTATAGTCCCCACACGGTCTCCAGTCGTTGTCCTTCTTCTTCACCATGTGTAATGGACATGATATTGCTGAAGAAGAAGGTCGGCAGATTCCTAGTTCCACCATGTGTTGGAATTCTAGGAATGCCGCTTTATGCCGAATTGGATCAAGTCTACGTGGTCTCGCAAATGGTAAATGGCCTGTAGTCACGATGTGGTGTACTACATTGTGCCTTACCGGAGAGTTGTAGTTCGGTGGAGCTGTTAAAGAAGGAAATTTCTTTAACAATGCTCCATAGCCATTGTCGATTATGTAAAACAATGGTGTTGGTGTATCAACGAGTGCTGATGCTGTGTTGATACAAAGCTTAGTGGATGGATCAATCAATTTGCGATTTTTCAGATCCACTAACAAACCGAATTTCGTTAGGAAATCCGCGCCGATGATGGGGCGGTTGACATTGGCAAGAATAAATGCGTGTTTGAAAGAACGTCTTAGTCCAATGTCAACGTTGAGTAATTTGGTACCGAAAGTATTTATTGTGGTACCATTTGCTGCTGACAGAACTAAATCGGGATTGCGATTTGTTCCGTAGCGATAATATTTGTGGTACGGGATTACGCTTAAATCAGCGCCGGCATCAATGAGAAACGTGATATTATTTTCTGAATCCCGAATAAATAAGCGGCTGTGTTGCGCTTGTCTTAAGTCTGCCGCTGCGACCTTAAGACTTAATGGTTTAGGGAACCGATTTGCGGATCCTGTTTGTTGTTTAGCAAAAGTGCATGATTGATTGCATTTTGATGCTGCGTGGCCAAATTTGTCGTGATACCAACACCAGTTGTGTGGAAATTGGTATCGTGGCGATTGTTGGTTGCGTTTGCGAATGAAACTTCCCTGTGTTGGTGGAGATTGCGATTCGTAAGGGGGAGGTATTTGTCTCCTGGGCGATTGTGAACGCGAAGGTTGTCGCTGTGCGTGTGAAATATTTTCTTGCCTATTTAACCTATAGTTAATTTGTTCAAGCATATTCTCGAGATGGATATTGCTTGTACCTGGCGCGTGTATCGTTGAATTATTAGTTCGCGTGTTGCGATTAATCGAACTGAAATTGTGCGTTCGAGTGCCAACTAATTCGTATAATTTGTCTGCAATACTAGCGAGTTCCTCTTCAGGTTTGTCCTGTTGCGGGATCAACGCTGTTTGTATGTAATCAGGGAGTTGCCTGATCCATAGTTTTATAATAACATTGGCCGTGAAATTTTTGCCGGCCAACGATCTAATTCGGAGTAGCATGTCCGATGGTTTTAGATCGCCAATATTGATTGTGCCGAGTATGGTATCTAATTTACGCTCCTCGGAAATGGAGTAGCGATCAATTAGTACTCGTTTGATTGACTGGTATCTATCTTGGCTTGGAGGATCTTCTAAAATGTAATTGATCTTCTCCGCCTGTGTTGCCGAGAGAGATAGCACAGTATGCGCAAACTTCTGTTTGTCGCTAATGATTTTGTTCGCGTCGAACATTATTTCGGCAGTCAAAAACCAACACGTTGGATTGGTTTCCCAAAACGCTGGTAGCCTGGTCAAATGTTTTGACTTTGCTATCTCAGGTTGGGATTTTGTTTGTTGCCGCCGATTATTTTCATCATGAAGCATGCTTGTTTATGCGCAAAATAAATTGCTTATGCTCTGATGTTTATGGTTTCACACACTTAAAGATTATTTAATCGCACTTAAAAAAATTTATTTGAATGTTAAGTGGATTTTGATACGAATTTTTAGAAATGGTGTCGGAATGGACACGTATATTTCTAAAAAACAACCAGGGGATTTTGGACGATTTATGAAAATAGTGCGCTTACCACGGGTGGGAGCTTAGGCCACTATTTCATAAAACTCGTCGTTTTTTTTTTAAATATTTAATAAAAATAAAAAACTTCACATGCACTTTTTTAATAAAAAAAATTGTAAACTTTATTTTCACTTTTTTTGTTTAAAATAAATGAAAAATTAAAAACTTACTTGCTCGGTAAAAACCGACGTCTAGGGTCACCAGATGTAGTGCTTCTCTTCACCAATACCAGATGTTGAGGTAGAAAATGCGAAGTGGAAAAGCCGAATTCGAAGCACTTATAAAAAATTAATAATAATAATAAAGAAATAAAAAACAAACTTTAATTTAATTTTTAAAATTAATAAAAAACTTTATTTAAAAAAATAATTATTTTCGGCTGCTGTGCTGTTGAGCTGCACCTTCGAACTCCAAAAACTGAGTAGTAAAAAAATTAAAATTTTGTATAATTTATATACAAAATTTTGTAATGCAATCTGGATCGTAAAAGTTGGATTGATCCAGTATTGTTGCATTTGGTAAACAAGACAATAAAAATCCGAATTGCATCCACCAAATCTGGTTTCAGCTGGTTACCAATTTATTTGTGTTATAGACGTACTCGTACGTACGCCTATGAACAGTATTGCAATGATAAATTTAATTTCTTCTGATTGCCACGCCATCATGTTACCTTAGGTATTAAATGATTGTGTCATTGGTTATCACAATTATTTAATGATGATGGGGGGCATCTATAATACAATTTTAACAACTACCGTGCCATCGTTTTAATTTAAATATTTTGTGTCTTGGTTATCACAAAAAGGATGGTGGCATCTATGATACGATTGCAATACTGTTCGTTTCAATGATAAGTTATTATTGGTAACGATTTTTATTGATATGAAAATCGGCATGATAATGAAATTTACTAATTTTGTTTTGTGTACAAAATTGTTTTTGTTGCATGTACCGATTTTATGTTACAAGACTGTTGTTGCATATTCATTTGGAATATAATTATTTATACGGAGAATTGTCCGTTAATAAATAATTCAGTCTACGGAGAATTGTCCGTTTGTATATTGTGCGGTGTTTCTTGTAGTTGAAGAAACAGGCCGCTACAGGTTCAACAACCTCAAAAGCCTACATAAATTAATGATTAAAATCATTTTATAATTTTTAAGAAATAAAAACAAAACTTAAAAACAAAAAAAGTCGCTTATTCAAGGAACATAAAAAATGGTTTTATTCGATGTCAGTTTCTGATAACAAGCGAATTCTTTTGTGCTGCGACGGCTGAATATCACTTTCGTCAGTATAGAAATGATTAGTACGTCTACATCTTCAGAAACAGTTTCAGGCACAGGTTTATTTATTTTAATAGCAAATTCGGTTATAGTGCGTTGTGATCCTACTTTGGAGAGTTCTTTGTACTGCTCTCTGTATCGAGCCATACAGGATTGTAGATCTGATTGAAATTTCATAGCTCTTTCGTTTATGTGATCATTTGTCAGAAAATGATCTGGCAATTTATTTGCAATTTGAAGACCATAAAGAATTGAGCTGGTGGTTATTGTAGACGGAATTTCGTCCTCATCAGTGCTATCATTTGCGTTAATGTCTTCTAATGCAAACTCTAATAACTCGTCTTCAATAAAAACTCTGTCAACAATTATTTCGTTTATATCATCCGTCGTAAATGTATCAAATCCTTCACCTCCAACTGCTTATGCCAAAGTGATTATTTATGTACACACCTCATCGACCATATTTGGTGTCACGCAGAATTTTCGCTTTTAATGCATTCTGATCATATGGCCTTCCAACAGGCATTTCAGGTCGATGGTCTTATTTCTAAAACGGCTAAAACAGCATGTTTTATGCAATTGTCCATTTTATTCAAAATGTATTGATATGACCGCTTTTTGTAATATGTTTTGAAAGTTGCGATAATACACTGGTCTAATGGTTGAATTAGGGCAGTAGTATTAGGAGGTAAAAAACTATTTTTACATTAGAGTGCTTCAAAATTGGGTGATCTATCGACAAAAGAATTTTAAAGGGCATACCTTTATCTTCCATATACCGTTTTACTTCTGGAACAAAACAATTGATGAAGTAACCCACGCCTTTTTATTTGCCATCCAATGGACTGGTAAACTTTTAATATCGACACCTTTCAATGCTCGTGGTCGGAGTGATTTATTGTTCAACGGAGGTTTTAGTGTGCGGTCCCCTAATGCATTATTGCAGAACAAAAACGTAATTCTATCTTTTGCCAAGTACGTTCGGCAAGCTATTTTTCTCCAGAAAAGGCCCGTCTCATCGGCGGTCAAAACTTGGTCACTATTGTACCCACCTTCTTCAATTAATTTGGCCAGCTGCGAAGGGAATTCTTAGGCAGCTGTAATATTTCCAGAAGCTATTTCACCTTTTATCTTGACATTATTAATTGCATGCTTTTCTAGGGTATACTCTTCTATCCATGTTAACAGAACCTTTTCCATTTTTTCCATAATTATATTTTTCGTATACGAGGAGGACTTAGCACTCAATTTGGTACCAGTAGTCACGGCTTGTCATGATAGTGACTTTACCATCAACTTCAAAAGAGGTTTCTAGAAACCAGTTAATCATCAAGAAACAACTAGCTCTAGAACAATAACCAGCTAAACCAAAAGAAAAATCACCAATAAATGTCGCCGGGATATCAAATTTCTCCACTATACAATCGATTATGAAATCGATTACGGTAGCCGAGTACAAACTCGTATCTCTAAACAACGGCGTCTGAAAAATTATATTTGTAGACTCTGAAACTTATAGAGCTTTGGCTACAAAGCTTAATTCTGAGTGGCATGAGTGATTTACCTATGAGGATAAGAATGATCGCCCAATTAAAGTTATGGCTAGAGGTCTTCACCCAACCTGTGCAAAAGAGGAAATTATTGAGGATCTCAAGCAAAAGGATAGTTCGAAACTGAACAAGGAGTTCAAATTAACAAAAGAGGGCTTGCACTATTTATGCTCACTTTTAATAACAAACAAAAGTGGAAGATGTGTATAATATCAAGGCAATACTTAGCATGAGAGATAAAATAGAGCCATTGAAAAAAATAGCAGATTAATATCGCAGTGCACAAAATTTCAAGGTTTTAATCATACGCAGAAATATTGCCAAAGTCCAAGAATATCGGTAAAAAATTATCAAATTTCCACCAAAGAGGAACCTAAACCTCATGCTAGAAGTACGGGAGAACCAAAACTATACTCGCAAGTAGTCATGACAAAATCGGATATTTTGGAGGGAAATTTCGAAGGTAGAGCAGTGCTCCAAAAGGTACTAAGAAGCATGGAAGCTCTTAACATTCGTCTAGCTAAACAAGAGAAATGCCTTCAAGCTCTAAGCAACAGCTTAGATAAGCAAGACTCTCTAAATGAAATGAAATCCATGCTCTATTAAAATGATGCAATCAACAACAAATAAAACATTAAGAATAGTAACCTGGAATGCAAATGGGCACTTTAAAAGTATTTATAAATATTTATAGTATATCGTCAATATATTGCCTCCAAGATATAATTTATTTAAAGAAGACTCTTGCACGTTATTTAAATCACTTGGATCAAGTTTCATAATCGGAGGTGATTTTAATGAAAAAAACACCTACTAGGGATCTAGAATATCCTCTAAAAAAGGAAGGGAGCTGTTTGCAGCTAAAGGAGTATGCAATTGCGATTTTCATTCTGGAGATCAACCAAATGGTTGGCCTACGGATAGAAACCAAATACCTGATATCATTGACTTCTTTATCACCAAAGGTATATACGAAAACTACATATACCTAGAAAGCAGCGAATGGATTATATCGGACCACACGTCTGTTATTATGACAATCAGTGCAAAGATTGTTAAAATACTAGTCCACCTTTGCTAACGAACAAAAAAACCTGCTGGGAGAAATTGCAGAAACTTGTCGAGGATAATATTGATCTTCAGGTGCCAATTAAAAGCCCGATACAGCTAGAAGAAGAACCAGAACAACTCCAACAGTATTCAAGAAGCGGCGTGGAGTAGTACCCCTCAAGTTCAAAAGAAATGCGCCGAAATGTTATTTATCCTCTAGAAGTTAGGGAACTGGTTGCAGCAAAACGAAAAGCAAGAAAGGCCTGGCAAAGAATTCAAGCGCCAGAATATAAAACAACTCTAAATTTTTTATTCAATAAACTAAAGTTGCTAATTAAAGAAATCAAAAACTAATCCATTAATAAATACTTGAGTGGCCTTACTGGGGCAAAAGATACCGAGTACTCCCTTTGGAAAGCGACAAAAAGTTTAAAACGACCTAAACTACAAATTCCACCAGTAAGAAATGAAGATGGCACATGGGCTATAAGTGCAAAGCAAAAAGCTTCGTTGTTTGCAACCCACCTTGAGAACACGTACTAGTCTCTACCTAGACCAACTACAGAGAAAAACATACCACCAGGACATAAAATGGACTACACCAATATATCTCCTGTTACATTACAAGAATTAAAAGAGGAAATCAATCTTAAACTAAGTACAAAGAAATTTCCAGGATATGACTTAATTACAGGACAAATAGTAAAAGCTCTACCTAAAAAAAGACTACGTAAACTACTCCAAATAATTAATGCAGTATTCAGACTTAAACACATTTCAAATCAATGGAAATTAGCACAAGTAATTATGATACCTAAGCCAAACAAACCACTTAATGATAAAAATTCGTATAGGCCTTACTCGTATAGGAAAATTTGCATTTTGAACCGGAAAACTGTGAGATGGCAACCTCGTGAAAATAATGGATAGTAACACAAAAATGCAATAATCTACATTGTTTACGAATATTCTACATACTCGATGAAGTATCGACTTTGTCTACGTCTACGCCAAAATTAATTGTCTACGCGATTTTTGACACCAATATGTCGACACCGAATTACGCGTAGACGCACAAAACGGTTTGGCAGAGTGGTGACTATATTAATGATATATATATATATTGTTGTTGTTTAAACTGGATAGGCGAACGGGCCTACATACACCAAAAATACCAACATCTATAACATTTTATAATAGAACGAGTTTCCTTCCAGTAAAAATGCTTACTTTTAAAATACTTCGAAAATTAACGTGACTTTAACACCGTCACATAAACGTCAAAATTTACAACAGAAAAATTAATTTCTTTACTACAGGTTCGGACTCGATGAAATTATATCAACAAAACAAGATTGAAAGTTGGTTGCGATTATATAAAATCGCACTAAGTACATGAGGTAATTTCTACAGAAACATTTCCATATTACGACAATAGTGTACAAAATTATAATTAAAATACAGTAACAATCATTGTCATATCGTTACATACCCAAAGATGCACTTGAAATGTATCACGACACAAATTACTCGTTACATGATGTAAAACGATAATCATATTATGATTTTATGCATTGATCGCATATTCACAAATCATTCTAATTCACCAGACGGCAATTAACATATTTCATATTTTTTCCAACAGCATATTTTAAAATAGTACACATTATATGATCGCTAAACGTATGCAAACGATCTATTGGAAGATCAATGACACACATATGCTGTTGTATTATTTAAATCAAGAATCAGGGTGGCAGCCACGGGTATGTTGGCGTATTTTAATTTTTTTAATGTAAATTTTCCTTCAAAGAACTATAAATAATGGAATCTATATACACACACACGCGCGAATAACTATAAACACAATAAATAAACAGGTGATACTGTTATACATACTTGGCAATGACATCATAAATATTTTATTGAATTATAATAATAAATTTTTGCAAGATCATCTTATGAAAAGAAAATAATTGGGTTACCTTTATAAAGTGTGGATCGATTTAATTAAATGATAGAGGTAACAATCAATAGGTACAGATCATTTTTTCTAAACTCGACGATGACCTTCTTAAGGTCAATGTTGAAGAAGAAAAGAAACAATAATGTTAACAAGATCTGCAGTTTAATTTAATTATAACAGTAATTATACTTTCATTTCGCATAGTGTTGAAATGATAATGGCTTAATAAGTGCAAAATTATGTACAGTTACCATTAATTTTAATGACTTAAATGCGCGATCATCATCGGTATAATTTAGCTTCGATTTACTAGTTAAGTAAAGTAAGAATATAATGCACGTAATTTGTAGTTGTTTCGAAGATCGGGAGACGTCTATGGAATTACACGTTAATTTTTTAAATCATTAAATTCTTGAAAATTCTAAATCATACACAACAAATTAAAATAGTTTCAATTTTTTTTTGTTCTAACAAAGCAAATCAAATTAACGTTTTACTGGATGATCGCCTAATCAATTTTCTTTAACCTTTTGATTTGTATTCAAATACATAATTTCGCGCACATTTAATATTTTTTCCACTGTATAATTCGATTAGCAATCATATCAATAATTTCATAGAGAGCGCAACAAATATCCAAATTGGCCGAATAACTATATACAATAATTCTTGAATTGTATGATGAATTCATATGAAATTATTTTGGCACGTGCTTTTCAACCTGAAAACTAAATAAATAAATTACATAGGTAACAGCGGATCGTGATCATCAATTTCATATTTTACATTCATTTATTTTTTGTGTTCGCTTTTCTTATGTAAAATCCATGATTTAGGTTTTCATTGTCTTGCAGACTTATGTACAAGCAACTTTCAATTATTTATTTAAAGTTTTGTATCACCGGTATACTTCCTCTTTTACACACGCGGAAAATGCTGCATGGTTGTGACTTCTGACATCAATATTGTAACATCTTGATTTCGTTTAATGCCTACACACGTTAAATTTTAATTTTATATCGTATCTATCGTAGACAAGACACATCATCCCGTCTTGATGTCTATATACCAATTAAATATCAATCAATAATATAAATTTCTTTAGTAATTTTCCGACTAACATTTTTATAATGAAACATAAAATTGTCAATAAAATAATAATAATTCTTTTCTTTTATTTATAATTTGGTTTTTTACTTTTACCTTAACGCCGCTGCTGCTGGTACCAGTAGCAATAAAAAAATAAATCTTCGATCTTTTTTTTTACTTCTTGTTAAATCAGTTACAAAATAAATTATATATCTTAATTTTTGTAAAATGATCGTGTACAGTTGAAAGTATCAATCATAAAAATATTAACAGTTGAAATTTTGGACAAAAAACAGAAATTCAATTAACTGTTGCAAATTACGTAAATTAATTTAAAGCGATGTAGAAGAGAACACGACCAGAACGCGCGGATAGGTTAAAATAAATAGAAAGGGATTTTCACTATTTAATAATAATAGTTACGATATTTTTGTTATTAATAAATATTCGTGTCAATTTGTAAATTGTAAATTTTGTTTTCTACAACAAATAATAATAATAATAAGAATAACTTTTAACAGTCTTACCACTTATATACACCGACAAGATGGATATTTTTGACATAATATAAACTAACAAAACTCAGAAGTTAAATTTTTGCACGATTTTTTATTTCTAATTTAAAATTTTAAAATTTTTACTCGTTTTATTTTATTTCTATTTTAGCTTGATCAATCGATCATTCAATTTAAAAATAAATTTAGAAAAAATGGCAAAGTTGAAGTATTCTGTTTAGTTTAGAAAATCTCAATTTTAAAAATGTTAAAAATTAGTAATTATTTATTATTACATATCGGTATTATTATTATTACGGCAAAATTGAAGAATGGTTAGATCTTGATCAATTTCATGAAGTGAAAAATAAAAATACGAAATTATTTTTTTTATTACAATAAATTTTTGTAGGCCAACTACTATTATAATATACAAGGTAATCAGGAATTCTTGATCTTTTGCCAGTAAGCATCGTCGGAATATAATAAAAAATTATTGCTAGCGCTTGATAATGAAAAATTATCCATATTTTCTGTTCCTATTCTACAAGCTGTGGAGATTTTTTTGTTTTTCTTTCTTATTTGGCGAGCAACATTAAGGTAATTTTATCACACCTGCTAGATTGTACATATTATAGTTTTAAGTGTTCAACTGAAATTTATATTACTAAGGAATTGTTATGTACTGATTGTACTTTGACTTAGTATAATTTTCGAGTTCTTGTTAAAACTATTAAGCCAGAGGACCTGAACTGTGCACTCAACAGTCTCCATAGCGCTTGCGTAGAATACCAATAAGCCAATTTAAAGCAAAATAATATTAAAGGAGACTTCTAGTTGACCCGATCTTCTGGAACAACGACTTTAAGATCATTTAAAGAATTTCACATTTTACATTTATCAGTTATGTTATCCATACATATTTGTAACGTAACTCAGCTACCCTACACCTGTCATTTTTAACTAATTTAAGAACAATATTAACTCTTATAAAGCTAGCAGAAAATTTCCAGCCGAAAAAGTCGATAATGCAGATATTTACTCATTTTAAGTCTGAAAGTAATTTTTATATTAGAAATTTATATTTTGCTTTTCCTAGAAAAATATAAAATTTTCATTCAAAACAAGTAAAACTGAATACCAAAACACGTTTTTCTAAGTGCTTTATTAGATGTTTGGGCAGGTAAGATGTGAAATGCATCTATAGTAACAGGTTTGCAAAATATTTTAAATAGAGTGCCTTATTAATGATAGGGAGTTTGAATATATCGCACACAAAAAAATTTAAAACTTCTAAAAATTAACCGTTTACAGCGTAACAGATGGAAAAAGATTCCTTTCATCTCAGTGATGGTCACACTTGGAAAGAAAATGCAGTCAATTTTCCTGTGGGGTGCCCAGGAAAATACTTCTCAATATATCGCACACAAAAAATTTTAAAATTTCTCAAGATTAATCGTTTATAGTGTCACGGATGGAAAAAGATTCAAATAAAAGGTTTTAGTGATAGTCACACCTCGTGAAATTTCAGTTGAATTTTTTTGTGGGGAGTCTGACAAAATTGGTTTGAAAATATCGCACAAAATTTTAAAATCTCTAAAAATTTGCCGTTTAAAAAAGTGTCACGGTTGGAAAAGAATTCAAAAAAATGTAAAAAATTGCAGGTCAATTTACATGTGGGGAGCCGGGGAAATTCTTTTGATTATATCGCACACACACAATCTGAAAATTTCTAAAAATTGTCTGTTTATAGTATCATGGCTGGAAAAGGGTTTAAATGTAAGGTCACACCTGCAGGAAATTGCCGGTCACTTTGCATGTGGAAAACCTTGGAAAACTGGTTTGAATATATCGTACACGAAAAATTTGAAATTTTCTAAAGGCTTGGTGACGATCACCACTGGAAAAAAATCAGTTTATATACTCTCATTCCAATATAACATACATACAAAATTTGAAAATTTCTACAAATTTAACGTTTAAAGTGTCACGCCTGGCGGATGATTCAAATGAAAAGTCTTGATGACAGACACTTTTGGCAAAAATTTAAGTCACTTTTCATGTGGAAAGTCTGCCGAAAATCGTTTGAATATGTTTCAAACATACAAAATTTGAAAAATTCTAAAAAGGGTCATGTGGCTGGAGAATGTTTCAAATGAATGATCTTGGTGATAATTTTAAGAATAACAACAAAAGTATAATTTCTAATATTAATTACTATTACTATTAATTTCTAACAATTACTTTCCGGCATAAAATTGGTATCTGCATTATCGAGATTTTCTGTTGTCATTACATCTGGATTATCGGATTGGATTTCTAAGGATTTCTCTGCCAGTTTCTATGTTTTATTCAACAGAATTTTGCTAAGCTACCGATATGAAAATTTACCTCAAATTTTTGCAGGTGGGACCATCACTAAGACCTTTCATTTAAATTCTTTTTCAGCTATGACACTTTAAACAGTCAATTTATAAAAAAATTAAATTTTGTGTGTGCGATATTCAAACGAATTTTAATGGACTTTCCACGTCAAAATTGACCTGAATTGCTTTCAATTGTGACCATCTCTACGAGCTTTCATTTGAATTCTTGTCAAGCCATGACACTTTAAACAACCAATCGAATTCAAGCGAATTTTATTGAACTCCGCCCCCCCCCCCCATGAAAATAAGCATTTCATTGTGGCTGGAGAACCACGACACTTTAAACGTGTTCATTTTAAAATTTGTCAAATTTTGTATGTTTGATATTTTCAAACGATTTTTCTTAGAATTTCCACATGTTAAGTGACCCGAAATTTTTTCCAGAATTTTTTTTAAACGTCAAATTTTTAGAAATTTTCAAGTTTTGTATGTATGATAAATTCAAATGAGTTTCCCCAGGCATTCTACATAAATGTAAACTGAATTTTTTTTAGTGGCAACCAAGACTTTTCTTTAAATTATTCTTCAACCATGACAATTTTAACGTTAAATATTTAGCAATTTTCAAAATTTTCGTGTGCGATATATATATTCAAACCAGTTTTCCCAGGCTTTCGACGTGAAAAGTGACCTGATTATTTCCCTATAGAGGTAACTATCGCGAAGAACTTTCTTTTGGATCATTCTTTAGCCATGACACTTTAACCGTTAAATTTTTTGAACTTTTCAAGTTTGGCTTGATATATTCCAACGAGTTTTTTCAGTAATAATATTCGAGTATGGTGTATATATGTATGGATAGTTTTAATGAATTTAATAAAAAAAATAATATTGAATATTCGTTAATGGAGCAAAATAAATATTTTTGATTCAAGAAATTACTGTTAACCATCACAATTGGTTAACTATTTTATCGACATTTTCGGATATTTGTACGAATCTACCTTACCGATACTTACCGGCTGGCATCCCTGGTTGATCATTTTAAATCTATATTATCAACTTTTTCGGCCAATAAATTTTAGTTGCTACATCCGATTCTGCATAATCGACATTTTTTGGATTTATTGTTTCGGCTAAATTTAATAGTATTTTAAATACAGTTAAAGTTTTCCGATAGTCTCCAGTAGAAAAATCTCGGTAAAGCAAATTCGACGCAACAACTGTAAATTATGTGACTGAACTTAGTAGAAAATTGGGCATATATTCTGCGTTAAAAACTTTTCACCAGAAGCTTTATCAGTAAAACTACTTTATCTACATATCGTGAGGGGAAATGCAATAAAATAATTTTTTCTAAAATAATTGATGTTTAACTTTTGCCAACGAATTATTTTCCACTTAAAAATCTCCGGATTAAAACTTCTCTTTGATGAAGTGGTTTCGAACAACTATAGCCGTGTTTTTTTATTAGCGCCGATAGCTGTATCCGGAGCACGCAATTTTCTATGTTAAAACTTATATATAACGCGCTAATTTTTGCATATAATTAATTTATTTAATTTTAAACTAAAATTTTTCATTCAACTTTTTAGTTAATAATCATAAAAAAATATCTGGCTCTATCCATGCCCATTTCCATGTTTCGTTTACGAGAAAAACGTTTGTAAACTAAAATATTCTAAATTAAATTTGCAACAATACCGGCTTAAATCATTTTTTCAAAGTTTAATCGGAAATGACGTTTTTGGTAAAAAATGTTTATTTCACCAACATTCGGCGTCTCTACAGCTCAGACGGATTGATTAATTGGGATGAAATTTCATATTGAAGATTTTTTTATAAATTGGGAGATGCGAAATGTGGTGAACATCTGTGAACCGCATCTTACAGCTTTTCAACTTTTGCAGTGTATATTAAACTTTCAACAAGAGTTAACCTTGTTGATTTTCTGAAATGTAAACAGGAATAATGATACAAGACAGCTTTTATGAAAAATCTGGTATGTTCAATTTTTCGATTTAGAAATTAAGTACACCACACGTCGAGACTATGTATGTATTTGTTGTAAAAGAAATTCTGGTTCTGACCACAAAAATTACACCCATTTTATTTGGGACACAAAACTTTAAAGGTAAGATGGTCGCTTTTGCTGATGACATGGCTTTGCCATAGACCAGTTCCAACGTTTTTTCGCATATTAATCACGATTTGAGTATTTTAATTTTGTAATTGGTTTGCAGCTCATAAATTTTGTTAATTCCTAAAACTGAAGTGATATTGTTTTATCTAAACGAGGTTATTTCTTTTTGCGATGGTATAATATATCAATTGCTTTAAAATTGAAACCGTAAATAATAATTAACACTTAGGATTAAATGTAGATAGTCGTTAGGATTCGAAATCCCATATATCAGAATTAAATATCTCACTTAGTAGATTGCGTTGTGGTATTTGCTGTTGGGGTGGTATTTATTTTAAAACAGTTTGTCCAATAGTCATCGCTCAAAAATTCATAATGTGATGCTTTTAAAAACTAGAATGTGTTTCTCTTGGCCGATATTCAAAATTAGCAACATTTTGCCACTTAAACACCTTTATGTATACAAAGTGTTTTTATTTTGAAAGGAGGGGAAATCGGGTTTCAAGCTGCCAAAACTACACTTTGCGTAATAATGTTCTTGCGTATTGTTCCAAAGTTTGCAAAAATCCAATCCTATAATTATTATACAGTTACGGCTCGTACCACTAATAAGAAATTTGTCTCTGCGTAAATCTTTCAGTTTTCTTCCGTTAGTTTGATTTTTGAACGAATTCTATAAATTTGATCACATTATTGTTCGGGGACACTACATTCTTACAATAACCAAATATTAAATAGTAGCAATATAAGACAGTGCTTTAAAAAATCGTGTTCTATAGGACAAGAATGAAGTTAGCTGTTTTAGTATAAGTTCGAAAAATTTCGAAAATCAACACAGCTAGTGAAAAAGTAAAACTAAATTTGACTGTGTAGCTTATGTCAAAACAAAAAAGTAAATAACGTTTCCATAAGCCTATAAATTTTTAGAAGATCTTACATAAAATATTGAATTAATTATGCTAATTATTTCGTAAAATAATAATATACCGTAATTCCTAGTTTTGCGTGAGTTTAAAACCCGAGCAGTAAAAAATATGTTGTAAAATTTTGAAGATTATGCGTTACTTGCTTGATGTTTCACCGTCCCCGAGAAATATAGATCCATTACGAATTTAGTCAATCTATTTGCCACAATAGAAAATGTAAGAAACCTAACCGACATAGTAATTCGAAACATATATATTATAAACGTCTATGTCACTGACCGACTCACTCGAGAATGCACAGGGTGACCAAAAAAATTCGTCAGAATTTTTTAGAATTTTTTACCATTCAATTAATGTATTCTTAAATTAATAAAAAACACAACAAACCCTGATGATGGCGTAATTTCCAAAAGCTCGGAAAATTTGGTTGTTTAATTAGTATACGGGTTCAAAGCAGAAAAACAGAGAAAATAATAATTATTTTGTATATTTGTTCACTTAAAGCTGTTTATTATAATTTAGGTAAATTCTAAAAAAAAATTAATTATTTGAACTGTTTTAAATTTGTTTTTAAGCAAAGAGCATTCATAATGACGACGAGGAAAATAATAAGGAAAAGAAACGTAAGCAGAACAATGAAAGAAAAGATTTATGGCAAGGCAATGAAAGAAAAGATTTATGGTCTCTCTCGAAATTACGTGCAAATGATGCTGAATATCAATGACGACGAACTTCCAATTAACACCCGATCAATTGCAAGCGCATCCAACTGCTAGTGCAGCGTCACAACGATATCGAATCTCCCAAATGACACCCGATCAATTGAAAGCGCATCGAACTGCTAATGCAGCATCACAACGTTTACCTCGAGAGCGTGTGAATGAGGCTCTTCGCAGGGAAGCGACTTATTTCGACGAGTTCCTGCTGATTATCATGATTGTGGAGCATTTGGTAAGTTGTGCTCATTTTGTCAATCAGGAAACTTTACTGTAGAGAAACCAACTGACAGATTGTTCACATCCCGTTGTCGAAAAGGCAAAGTTATGCTGCCAAATCCAACTGACATTCAAGGACAGATTGTTGAGTATCCTGAATTTCTCAAAAGTCTTATGTCCGACACAACAAATCCAAATCGAACTCATTTCCGATAAAACATTCGATCGTACAACAGCGCCGTTTCATTCACATCCATGGGTGCAAAAATTGTCGACTTGCCAGGAAGAGCACCATATGTATTCAAGATTCATGGCACCGCTTATCATCAAACGTCTCAGTTGCAAACAATCAATGATCAAGCACCTCAATTTGCCCAGCTTTATGTACTTGATAGTACACCAGCTACTGATGTGCATCAGGAACACGCCGCAAATGATAACTGTCACCGTGATATTTTGGACAAGATTCAGAAGAAGATCCTCGAATTATGAGCATGGCATTTAGACGCGATCGTCAATCGGATCAGCGAAAACACAACTTGCCAACATCCAATGAAATTGCGATGATATTCGTAAATGCTGATGGTGAGCCGTCATTTAATCATGACATCCATATTTACCCGATTAATCCTGAAGATCCCAATCAGTTCATTAACATCAATATTCTCAATCCAAACTTGGATCCGATGACTTTTGCAATACTTTTTCCATATGGAGAGCCAGGCTGGCATTCCAATTGGCAGTGTGGCAGTTACAGTGATGTATCAAATCCAGTTCGTAAGGATATCTGTATGCTCCAAAATAAGGCTGCATTGACAGCAATATGAGATGGCTTCAATCCAATCATGAACGCAGGAAAACTAACACAGCAATGGCTGGTTGACTCACATTTGCAGGCAGAAGGAAATAATCTTAACTACAGTCATCAAAATCAGAAACGACTTCGGGCTGAACAGTATCAAGGTCTCAGTGATCACATCGCAAATTTAGCGCAAAATGAACATATTGCAGCCGGCGTTTCTGTAATTCTGCCATCAACTTTTGAAGGTTCACCTCGCAGCATGCGAGAGCGGTGTTGTGATGCAATGCGCATTTTCATAAAATGGGGACCACCTGAACTTTTCATTACATTTACTCCGAGTTGGAAGAAAATCACAGCAAATTTGAGAACAGGAGAAAATGCTTCCGATCGTCCCGATTTAGTGGCCCGAGTTTAGAAGATCAAGTTAGATGATCTCATTAATGATTTAGTCAGAGTTGGAATTCTTGGAAAATCAATTGCTTATGTTTATACAATCGAGTTTCAAAAGAAGCTCTTCCGCACGCCCACATATTAGTGACATTGCAAAGTCAAGATAAATTTACAACTGCCAAAACGATTGATCAATTTATCTGCGCCGAAATTCCACCGACAGCTGGTTCATCGATAGCAAAGTCATCGATAGAACGTCCAACACTACACGAAATTGTACTTAAGTGTTTCATGGTCCTTGCGGCAGTGGACACCTAAATGCACCGTGCATGAAGGACGGAAACTGTTCGAAACAATTTTCTAAGGATTTTAATGAGCAAACTCAACTCAACGTAAATGAATATCTTTTACATCGAAAACGAAGTGGTGTGTTTTAATGGATAGTCGTAATGTGGTGCCGTATAATCTGTTTATAACTTGAAGGATCAGGAACTTTGCCTGTAACATCTGGCATTTATGAGGAGGACACAATTCAAATTCCGACCGAAATGATCACAAGTCAAGATCTAATAAGTGTCATTTTTAATAATATTGAGCAAATGTCAACAGATGAGCTCTCAAAAAGAATTATCGTTGCTCCAACGAATGCTCAGACGCTTGAGATGAATCGAAGAATAATCGACTTGATTCATGGTGATGCAGAAATTTACTACAGCAAATTCGTTAGTAAGCGAGGATCCTAACGATGCACTCTACTCACAAGGGTGTTATCATAATGCTTCTACGAAATCTAAATCCTAAGAAAGTTATGTGCAATGGAACGCATTTATTTGTTGACGTGGTATCGCGAAACTTTATTAAGGCCAAAGTCATTTCTGAGTGCAACAAAGGTAGTACGGTTCTAATCCCTCGAATCGATTTGGCACCTTCTTAGACCAATCTACCATTTGTTTTGCGACGAAGACGGTTTTCAATAATTCCGGCATACGCAATGACGATAAACAAGGCGCAAGGCCAGTCTTTTAGTAACGTGGGAATTCTGCTTTAAACGGCAGTGTTTTCCCAGTGGGAAATTGTATGTCACTCTTTTCCGCTCTAGAGATTCTCACCGAGAGAAAATAATAGTCGAAGATAGTCCAGAGCAGGAAAACTTCTCAACGATGACCGTGAATTTTCTCGAAATGTAGTTTTTAAAGAAATCCTGTAGTTTAATTTTTAATAAATATTGTTCGTACAAATAATTACAGTTTTTTTGATTTTGCAATCTTACGTGCGATCTATTTAAAAAATATTTAACTACACTTTGCTGGGAATAAACGGGTGCAAAGCGAGTAAAATATAAGTTAAAATTCAATATAAACGTCAAATTTGGAACTCAACCGATTGACCCAGAAAGGCGCGGTACTGTATGATGTGATTTTGTGATATTAAAGAGAAGCATAAAATTGTCACTCATTCTTTTGATAATATTCAAAATTTACCGTATCTGCAGATCTGCAGACAATGATGTTGAGAAGCCAATGACGTATTTCGAAATTTTTATCTCGTTTCGAAAATTTTCGTGTCCCAAAATATTGTATATTTAAAATACGAAATCACCGATTCAGCCGAAGTATACTTCAGTATTTCTTATTTTTGCGTGTTAAAAGATCCGAAAAGTAAAAAATTCATTTTAGTATATGTCTCAGATTTGGCCATCGAATGCCATAACTATGGTTAAATATTCGGTACAATACGACCAAATGGAAAATGTTTACGATCACTTTGAATCGATTGGTCTTAATGTCACAGTTTCGTGTGATTTAGTCGCAGATACAAAAAATAAAGGGAAATGATTTGAAAATGCCATTCGATACACATTGTTCCTGCCGCTATCCTATTCCTGCATTGGATGTGCTGCTTCCTCATCATCATCGTCTAATAATCACAATTATAGGTGGTGTATATATTGCTATGGTTGGTAGTTGACATTTTGACAATCAACATGTCATCGAGATGACACCTGTACCAGAAAATCTTATTACGGAAATTGCATTAGGGTCAGAGGTAAAAAGGATGCGACTGTTTTATATATAAGCTATTTAATATATGCTATAACCACAGACAATTATAAATATATTATATTATAATTATTTTTATTATTATAATTATCCTATTCACCTTTTAGTATTTTTATTTGTCTTTCATTTCTTAGGTTAACACTATTAAGCTATGAACATATTAATTGTTATTGTAAATATTACTATATTGTAAATTTTTAGCTATAGCTTTTAAAATGTCTGCCAACAGTTGCTTCATAGCGAAAAGACATTTCTGATAATTTTGTACTAAACAATCTATAAAAATAAATTTTAAGTACTTCTATGTAATTAGAATCAGTAAAATCAAATATGCGCCCAGTTACTGACTTAGAATGTAACTCATTCCTCTTTTTCATAATACGTCATTTAAACAATGCCTATCTAATTAAAATTTTTAGAAACATATTTTCGGATAATAATCTTTAAATTATAAAACCGTCTATTATGTACATTAATAAAACTACTCAATTATAAAAATTTTAAATAAAAGAGCAACACAAATAAATTGTTCCACTCAATAATAAATAATAATTCAAATTTTTTTTTAATTTAATCGATTACTTTCTTATAGAACACAAACAATAAAAAAATATTCAATGCACTCTAAACAAAAGATTTCAATAGTGGCGACGAACCTCATTTAACTACATAATAAAATCTAGATACAAAATCATAAATCATAATTAAAAATCAAATTACACATTATAACAAATATTTAATTTAACACGATAATCTCGTTAATAAACGGATTATCTTATATTCTTCATCATTTAAATATCACGCGTATAAAATCAGACGGAAATGACTTATGCTTATTTTCTTTGGTAAAATGTACCGAATAATTGCCAAAGAGCGATAAAAAAATTTAATTTCGCGTACATGAAAAATAAAATAGCAATAATAATAGTTTAACTATTATTACCATATCATCTATTGGTGACAAGAGACAGTTTACGACTAACATAAAAAACACTCGCATATACATACAAATTTATCCATTTCTTTATGAAACTCTATTTCTTCTCAATTTTACTATATATAACGTACGCGGATCTCTCACAAACACAGAATAATTAAAATATATAATCTAGAAATATTGAAAACTAATACAATAATCTACTTTAAATTCTATATATTTATAAGTAAAAAAGAAACAAGAATAATCTATATAATAGTAATAATAATAATAATAATAGTAAGAAAACTAAAATAATTTCAAATTTTATATATAAGAAATTTAAAAAAAAAACTTGTCCGTCCAACTCATACCTTAACCACAACAACTACTTGTTGAATTAAAATTGTTTTTTTTTGTATATACAAAGACGTGTACTTGAGTATGTACTTACTCGCGAATACCTCAATTTATTTATTTTATTTTCTTCTTATTTAATAAAAATAAATAAATATTCTCTAAGATGGTATTATATTAAATTGGTGGTATGGTGAGGAGTTGAAATTGTATTAAAAAAAAGTAAGAAAAAGAAAAGAAATAGATCTTATTTTTATTATTATTACAATTTTTTTTATTTTGTTAGAAAAAAATTATTTGAATTCAATTCAGTTAATTTTTAGCATTTGATGTGTTAACATTTTTTTTTTGCTTTATTGTATAATAATGATCTAATTATTTATTTAATTTTTTAAAAGTATTTTTCCGATTTTCTTTAGTGACTTATAAAAAGTGTTAAAATTTATTAAATACAAAAAGTGATGTACAACAATATAGTTACGTAATTTGCAAAAAAAAATGTTTAAATTGTTTTAAGTGGAATATTTTTAAAATGAAGTGAAATTTTATAGAAAATTAAAAATGTTATAATTCTTATTAATGAAACGTGAAAGATTGTGTGATTAAATATAGTGAAAAAGTATTATATTGAATCTGTTGCTTGTCATTTTATATATTGATTGAAAAATTATGTTGCATGAAAAAATGTTGTAATAATTGATAATGATATAATTTTGATTTAATTGGATCATTTTCCATGGGAAAAATTGGTGCGCACGTAAGGTCTGCTACGAATTTAATGTAAGTTTATAGTTATTTTTTTTATGAAATATCTTTGCCTCACTCAAACTATAAAGCATGGATGTAAATGCGCAACCATTTTTACCACCAAAATTTTTAGGTACTTTTAGTTTCTCATTAATAATTTTTTCTCCTACGCTAAATTTCAATTCCAGACTTGGCATTCAGACCTTAAATATTGTGTGAATTGAGAAAATATTGAGAACCTATAAATTATATAAAATGTTTGTTAATCTGTGTTCAGATTCTGTGATACGAATAAACTTTACAAAAACTAGTTTAAATTATATTGATACAGTTTTTGCTAATTAGTTATTCAAACTTACGTTTGCTGGACACAATAGTGTTGTTAGTTCAAAATTAAAGATATAATTTAACTAATTTAATTATAATTCTATATTACGAGTATGTACAACATGATTATGGTGTAGTGAGTTTCAGGCCATTGAATCCTAGCCAACTTCCAGGTCTGGTGCACGAGGCATACTGATGGATAGATTTTTCCATATCGTTGCATTTTTTCAGGGGCGTTGAAATATTCAGATATAAATAAGGAACGTTTATGAACACGAAATTTTGGTTATCAATGTACTCAAAAATTATCAAAATTATATTAAACCAATTAATGATACTCCAGAATATTCTTGATTTCTCGATTCTTCGTGCCATGATAATGGGTTTCTCCCATTTCGATTGGTTAAAATTACTTCTTATGTCAGATCCAAACGTGGACTACTCTTAACCATTCTACAACAGAAGTAGTGTAAATTCAGGTGATAGTCTTTATAGATTTATTTAGATTTAGACTAAAATCTAACACAATAGTCCAAAGGAAAAAGAAATTAAATTCACGCCAAGTGCTCAAGACGAAATATTTTTATACGAATGTACATACGAGTAAGTGCTTCTGATAAAGTTTAAACTAAGAATAAAAAACTTATTGACAATTCGATAAAATATGAATTGAAATCTGGTTAATATTTCATATAGTTTCCGATATTCTCTAATTGTGAGTTCATTCGTAAACTTAGTTTATTCAGTGATGTAAATTGCCTATTGCAATAGACCGATATTTGATTTGAATCTGAAATATAAGAGCAGTTAACCGAAAAACCAGTTAATCTTATTAAAGCGAGATTTTTATTTTCAATATTGTTCTTGATTCGAATTTTCGAACTTCAAGTAAACTAACGCTAAGCGGGTTTGCGCCATTATTATTTTGATAAAAGGATTACAAATACAAGTTTTATAACAATGATTAAACATTTAACATATACGAAGTCAACCTTAATTAAAATATTAAAACAATTTTATTTATATTATTTAAAAACTTAAACAATAGGGGTTTGAAGGGAAACGTTAAATGGGACTTTTCCTTTCAAACCCCAGCAAAACATAATATCGATTGAGTACAATTTCTAAACTCAATTAATTCATTTTTCCACATAAAACAATTAAATTTTTTACTCATAAAATAATGAAATTTGAAGAAGCAAAGGATTGAGGCGACAACCACCATCATGTGAGGTAAACTGCAGATTAAATAGCCTTTGAAATAGAAAAACTAAGCCGAATTCGGTCATAAATTCGATAAAAAATGGAGGGGTGTAATTGCTGAGGCCAACACTAGACTTTCTTTTACGACAAATGACTTCTCTTAAAATTAAAATTGAAAAATTTAACCTACCGATTTGTAAACAGTATTCCTGCTTAAATTTCAGAGAACCAACAAGCTTAACCCTTGTTGACAATTTTATCTTTATTGCACAAACTAAAAAAGCTCATACGGAAGCCGCCACTTCTGGCACACAGATGTCCGCAACATTTTGCTAAAATCCCTAGATAATGGAAAACGCTTTGGTATGAAATTTTATTCCGAATAGTCAATCCGCTTGGTCTTTAGAGATGCTGAATTTCAGTGAAATATAGTTTTCTAAACTCGTCATTTTCGATCAAATTTAAAGTATGATCTTAACTAATTTTGCTTGAAATTTAATTAACTATCATTAGTTTTGATCATTTTTTCGTAAATACAAGATACATTCCAAAATACTTGCAAAAAGGCAAAAGATGCTATGGTAACTACCACTTTAGGTGGACCGATCACTGGGATCTCCGAATGAATGAGCTTAAGTATGAATTATCGTTCCAATCGGACAAACAGTCTGGGCTGTAGAGAGAACACAGACATTCAGTCTGTATACGGAACCACACACACACACACCATACAAAAAAGATTCTTTGTAAAAAAAAAATTTTCACTTCGACAATATAGTGAAAGGTAAATAACCAAAAATCTCGAAATCAAAAATTTTCATGATTACAATACTTCATTCTACTACGCAAAATAAAATTAAAACGGTTTTTTGTGTAAAATCTAAATTTTTTCATAAATTTTGGAAAATTGATCTGAACCGATAATCTTGCAAATCTAATTTAGAATCTTTTAGTTTGTAGTGGATTTTTTCATAAATTATATAGTTTTCCAAACATTTGGAAGAAAGGATAAAAGCGCGGCAAAGATTGAGTATGAAGTTTCATCCCGATCAATTAACCCGAATGGGCGTGCAGGACCAATTTTTTGCTGAAAAACAGTTTTATTTTCAAAAATCGTTTATTTCGGTAACATTATGAAAAATAATCTGGATCGATATTGTTGCAAATTTTATTTAGAATCTTCTTAAAAAAACGAAAATGCTCCTATGGAATCTGCCACTTAGGATTGGATTTCAGAATTAATGAATAAAGCTTAAGTAGGAAATTTCATTTCGATCGGACAAACCGTCTGGAGGATAGAGAGGACAAAGACATTAAGTCTGCACGGAAACACCAACACACACACACGCACTTGCAAACTTACACACAGAGATCTTTTTAAAAAAACTTTCTCAATTTTTTTGAGATTTTCCTTTAGCGATTTAATCCCCTATTTATGTGCGTCAAAAACCAACCTGTAGTAATCTAATGTGAACAAAGGATTAAAATAGCAATATATGATCGAATTTCAACTAAAGTGCGATATATTAAACTCGAGCCCGAATGGCGAGTCTTACGATTAATTGTTTATATACGTTGATGTTGTCATGCGATTAACTGTCCTTACTTTCAACTGGTTTTACGATCAAATGTTCTTACGATTAAGTAGATTTATGAATAACCGGCCTTACGGTTAAGTGCGATAATATGGTTATACGATAATATGGTCTTACGGTTAAATATTAACGATGATGTGATCTACGATGATTTGGTCGGATTCTCAAAATTATATTGTAATCCGAAAATGAAATATAAATGATTTATGTTAGCATCCAATTTTCCATCATTACTTATGATGCGATCTAGTGAAATTTGTAGATTTTATGAATACTGTTAGTATTGAAAAATCTAACAATCTAATTTTTCGACCACCTCCTCTTGTCGGACGTTTATATTTAACATTTCATTAAGTGCAAAGTTTGATAATGTTGTATTTTAAGGATCGTGCATTACGGTACAGAAGTTTAATAATTTTGTGAAAATATGGAGATAAAATTTTGATTATCTATCGAGTTCATGAAGCAGTTTTAGATCGTGTATTTTCATAACTGGACAGTAATCGGCCCTACGAAGTAGAATGTTTTATCCACCTACTCAAACATATTTTAGTTCCTCGGGATTTTTATTTCATTTTTCTCGTGACTTAGATAAACTAAATAGAAAAACTGTAGCGAATTGGTGCTTAACATATAATACACTAGCTACTATATTTTGATTATCACTTGTTTAAATTATATACTTTGCGGCATTTGCTAGTGCACTGCTCTTAACCTGTTAGGTCGTTTGTCACACCATTTGTTGGATTGGATTAGCAATTCGCTGCATGTTTTTTTTTCTGTAAATCGACAAAATAAATTTGTACGTTGAACAATGACAATTCCGGTTATTTTGACGTTGTAACCACACTTCCTGCCTTATTAAAACGCTCAAACTTACAGAACAGCTCAGTGCTTATTGACAATCTATTTATTTATTTATATTGAAATAAATCTATAAATATTGGCAAATTATTAATGTAAAATACGAAATAAAATAAATCAGCTTTGGATTTGAAAATCAGAAATACAAAACTAATATTAGCAATAATAAACTCACAGGGGGCATACAAATCAATTTAACCTCAATCAAACTTCAATTAAGCTATCAATCTAGCCTCAAACTATTTTTAAAATTATCGGTATACTCGTAGTTAAACAATAATCACACAAATAGTTAATTTTCTTCACTAGTTCAATATCGCCATAGTTGGTTCTGTGTCTTTTTAAGTGGAGGAGGTCATGATCCCTTAGTTATCTACTAGAAATTTTTATTTTAATTGAATTCGAGTCGATTATGTCTGAGATTACCAATAAAAGTACTTTTTGCGTTTATGTGCTAGCGTTGTCAAATCATGGTCATATCCTCAGACACCACGCATTTATAATAAATACCAGCTGGTTTGGATCGTAGGAAATAGGATTCAAAATGTTGGTTACACACATCAAATTTCTGCTTACTATCCTGGAAACATAATTTGAGGTTTCCTGTATACGTCTTCTCCTTTTTGTTTATTACGATTGATATGCTTATCTTACCATGGTGGATATTTGTTCGGTTTGGTCGTATACACTATAGATATGTCATTGCTGTTAAACTCGACATTCTAATTAATTTGTTCAAAATATTGTTTGTAAGTTATTTAAATTAGATGGTTTGAATTTGTAATAAGGTCTCTTGGTAATTTTGGAGCCTGTTATTCACATTGTTTTCCAATATTATTTCGAATGCTTTGTGGTGAATATCATTAATAACGAAAGGTGTTAGTGATTCTCCTGTTTTTAATAGAACTGGTTCTTTAGTAAAAATTAGATCCAAGGTTCGGGCTAGTCCATTTTAATCTCGCAAGTTTGGCTCAAATTTAAGTAAAATACTGGGTCGATGAACAGGCACTCGTTATCCGAATTCACGTTTACACGCATAATCTCGTTCCATTCTTCATCATAAGTCCAACTACCACATTGTAAATGGTTTTCCGAATTGCATTATCCATTTTGAGCATCAAAGCTCAGTTATAACTATTCAACTTGCGAGTTAACTGAGATATTCATTTTTTATTGAAGGTAATTCAATATTGAATTATTCTTTCAAGCATCAGCAAGGAAATGAGGCAGATAGTTGAAATAACGTGTCTCCGTGAATTTGAATTTAAATGGTACCTTAAAATTTGTTAGCTAAATAAACAATTTTATTTTGGTGCCTACGTTGACCTAATAACGTCCTTTTCGTATTTATACTCAATAATTCGGTCGTTTGTGGTGAATTTGAACCATTCGCACACCTACACTCATTTTTAGTGGTACATAATATATGTGTTTATGTGAAATATCGGGACCGAGATTAATCTGATCAGGTTTAGGTATTTCGTTGGTTCATGATTGGTAACTTTTAACCGCAACGCAAGATATCATAATATCGCTATAATGGTAGAAGTTTGTTAATTTTAGGGCGTCACAAATGAACTTTGTCAAAATTGAAAGGTTAACTTAGGACTGATTAGAAGAAGCTCGAAAAGTTGTCAGTCTATAGGCAAGAGAAAAAAATTTCAGCGAAAAACGCATTTTATATATTTCACGATTTTTTGCTGATTGCTGTGTTCAAATAATACCCCGCCCCTGAAATTTTTGCTAGCTCTTCCTCGTTTCAAATCTGCAAACTATTGGTAGGTGATGATTTTGGAAAATAAACATTCAATATTGCGATAATTTAAATTTTTAAATTAGTAATACAAATAGAATTTCGATTTTTACCATTTTGCATTTATCATTACCATTTTCGGTTATCCCACGGATAACGGTGGATAAACTACTTCAATACCCTTAGAATAATTTATATTATCCTGGATCAAGCTGGCTCGAAAGCCTTTGTTCTCAAACTGGACAAAATGGAGGATGATTTGGTTTTTATACAACACCTGTATATTAACAATAACGTAGTATTGTTCATTAGAATAAGACGGCAAAAAGTTATATAAACTGTAATTCTGTTTTGTATTCGTAGCAAAAGCAATTCAAGTATTTCTACTTCCATAATGTAACGCTAAAACATAATCAGCCTAAAAGTTGATAATAACAAAAAAAGGCTAGTACCAGCGTTTAATGACCAAGGGATCGCTACGAGTAGTTATCGAAGCAAAGAAAACTTTTATGTAAAGCACAACACATTATCTGCGGAAACACGAACATCAATGAAAGGCTTGAATCATTTTTGAGCACTTTACTGACCCAACATTTTTACGAAAACAAAGCGTGAGGTTTTAAATGTGGTTATCAATTGGTGTTTTCAATCACCAAGATACTTGACATTTAACTTCGACATTAACCCAGCTACCCGGATGTCTTTTATGGATTATAGGAGGGTAAATATGGTCCAATATAAGGAATAAGGAGACATTTTTTATTGATTGTGAATATCGAACTGGTTGCGACTAGGAGTAGAGAGACTATACTGGACAAAGGGTACACGCAAAAGGCATTAGGTATTCTTCAAAAATTTTAACATATCCGAAAATATTTAGGAAATCGAAAAGTACTAGTCAAACCAGATTAGGTGTTTGGTATAGGTGGGTTCTCGAAGGTTTCTTACTTTAGATATATTGCTTCCAATTCTAATCACTCCCAGTTATTTTTTTTAAGCCGGGTGCATATATGAACAATATCAACTGGCACATCTCTAGATCTTTTCACCAAAACCTGTAAGATTTGAGAGTCATGTGAATGTCAGCATTTATTGAGAAACTTAGTTGAGGCGATACCAGACTGGAACAATATACATTAGGTATTGTTAATGATAAACGGATCATATTGGCGCTAAACTGCATAAACCGCATACTAAATAAGCTGGATAAAGAGATGCCTTAGACCAGGCATATGCTATTATGTGCCTTTTTAGTTGTCATGAATGAAATTTTTGTCAAGCCGGTAACCGTGTAAATTTTTAGCACGAACTTAATCAAAACCACACAATATAGGTTCCAATGAAAAGCACATTAAACAGAAAGAATTGATTAGCCAACATTAAAAAATGTTTAAATTAATTACGAAGAGCAATGTATTGAATAAAAGCTTTTTCCACCATCTCTTTATCTCAATGAATATGCTACGATGTTAAGCACACAGATTGATATAATCTGATACATGATTATCTCATAAAAATTATTATTCAACAAACAGTATAATTTTTTAATCGATAGTCATGTATACATAGATTCATGAACATCATGCTTGGTACACCTAACCATTTTATCCACTAATCGCTGTTATCAATATAATTATATCAAAGTTAATCTTAAAATCACCTTAAACTGTCTCTGCGATCAAGTCGATCAACAGCAAATTAAAAATATACCAAGAAAATACATCGAAGACGATCATAATTTTTTTTATGTTACTCATATATGTTACATAAATTTATTCATAAAAAATACAATAGACAACAGAACAAAATTTTATGATTGATTTATCGAGAGCATGAAGCCTTCATATTACATTTACAGCATCTTATATTGTATGCGTATCTATATTCAATTTACCTTTTGGATAAAATGAATTATTAATATTTTTCTCTTATCCCAGTATAATTTAAACAAGAATCAGTATCCAACCGGAAGGGTTGGATTTTATGTCGCGATATTATTAATGTCACTTGTTTTTTGTTTATAATGTATACGAAAATACATAAATATATATGTTTATATACAAACACTGTTATGTGTTAAAAAATTGTTAGGTTGCTGTTTATTTCTTATAGTTTGTCTTCATCTCTCGGCAAGATTTTTCTAAAGATAGTGGCCACTTGATGAGTGAAATTTGATATTGCAATTAAAAAATAAGTTGTATTTATCTTTATGGTAGATTTAGTTTTACAAAATAGTAATATATTTTATTATATCATCGCCAGCAGCTCCGGATTTGCTAATGTGTTGCACTCGGGCTATGTATGTTAAGCAGTTGATTAATATTTTTTTGTTTTGAATAACAACAAGTAAAAATTTTGCAAGACAAATCGTTCAGTTTATATATAACGGTTCTCTATAAAACGAGCTGCGATTTGATAATGCTTGTTTTCTTACCTAAATTTTGAAATAATGATAGGCGTACAAGGCGGCCACAAATTTGAAATTTTGCCACAGGATACTTAATAATAATTTTTGGCACAGTTATAGTTTCCATTTTGCAACACATAACTAAACTAAAATGTGCTTAGGGCTAATCGATAGTTAAGATTCAATAGTACGACATATGAACACATATTACATAACAACATACTAAACTAAAATTCAAATAATCACAAATTTAATCATTCATCTTCCACAGACTGCTCTTACATATCACGTTAATATTATAAATCAGTTATTCAGATCTGTTACTTTACACAATCACCGTCTGCAAAAGTACCACATGCTGTATAAGATAACTAGATCAAAAACCTTCATCTCAAAATATTTTCAATTTTTAATTGATTTAAACACGAAAATATGTTCGGTGCGTTGAGTATTATACACTTGTCACAAGACCTGACAACAAAAATGTTAATAATCTGATATTTTGTGTATAAACAAGCCCCAAAACTAAACCAGCATGTGCTAAAATATTTACATTTTTTTGTATATGGTGATGCCCTGTCTTATACGAATACAGCAAGTGATTTGTTATTGCCCCTTAATAAAATAAAAATGTAATTAATTAAAGTCGCAACATATACATATGGCGAAGAAATTGAAAGTTTCATCGTTTTTGAAATAACCCGCGATGACTACGTATTTGGTGTTAAAATATAACCCAGTTTAAAAAATAAAAATCAAACTGTTGTATCAAAAATCATATGTAAAATTTATAAAAGATGAATGACTTATATTTTGCCCACATATAACGGATCTATATATACTCGTGTAATACATAATTTCTCAGAATATACCAAACACGGAACAATTAAAATAATTATATACGAATATATAGAAATACCTGTCAAATCGAAAATCAATCAAACAAAACAAAAATTATTTTCGAATAAAATACCATAAATTAAATGATCATACACAAGTACATGTTCAGTGTGTCGTCTTACATGGAGGTCTTACAAATAAAACTCTAAAATAAAGAAATTTAACTTGGTAATTGATTAAAATCAATTTACCTTAACTTATAGTTAAACGAGCACACGATCGAATAAAATAAAATAAATGCAAAGTCATTTTTTTTAAATAAAGTATTTTAGTTTTGGTTAAAGCTTTCATAATTGAGCTTTTTTGGAGGTAATATTGTATGAATAGAAACGTATCATACTAATTTTAATAAAGTTCGTTGGTCCGAAATCGAAAATTTATTCCGGATTAAGGCGCGATTTGGAAAATTTATAAAAACCCTTTTGCTATCAGTTTATAGAATTTGCGACAAATTGTAAACTTTTCGCCGCTGTAAATCAATAGATAATGAATTCCCCGCTATAATCAAATCGCATTTAATTTTGAAAATATTTTATCAAGTTCGATAGCGGTACTATAGAGAATTGACGTATATAAATTCGGAATATAAATAAAATTTTCTTTGTTCGATAGATGCCAAACAACATTATTACAGTTGGCAACATTCGTTTGAATACCTTAAGAACCATATTTTTTCTGTGTATATCGCAGACAAATTATTTGTTTCGACTGTAGGCATATGTATTCCATTATCAACATTTAGGCGTATATAAAGAAAAAAAATCGTATACAAATAAATTTTATTTAAAAGCCCACAAACTACAATTGGCATTAGCTTCAACTTTTCCAGGTATAGGATTCTATTGGTAACAGCGTATATGTTTTACGTCATCAAATTTGGTGGTGCACTTTTACAGAACAAAACTTACGTTTATAGAGTCGAAATACATTTCATGAATACCATTTTAGTACATATTGGAAAGATCCGAAATTAAATTTTCAGATTAAACAATTTCAAATCTATATAAAAATCGGATTTCTTCTGACATATCTATAAATGGCCGTGACCTAACATGATATGTGGGCCATTAGACTGGTAGTTAGTTATGTTAACTCAGAAATAATTACGTATATGATTCCAACACAAAAGTTTATTGTTTTTAGAAGTAAGTTTTGCATCATAACAAAATCGTTTTAGTCTGCATCAAAATATATAACCAATTACATTTAAATCTTCAATTGATGCAACGTAAGACTAATTGTGAAGCTGGTGTGCATTGAACCTGTAACGATACAAATTGCATCGTAAAGTTAAGTGTAAGATTCAAATTTGCTTTGAACATCGAACAATTTTTTTTTGTTCCAAACAAATCTGTAGATTTTTCCCCCAATTTAAATCTGCATATTTTATTATCAATCCAACCTGTTGAATTATATTTTATACTTTAACAGATTTCCACTTTAGCAGAAACCTCTTATAACCTGACCGTACTACAAATCAACGGAAAATACTTTGACTTTACATAGAAAGTATCAGCACAATAGCTTAGCGAATTATTTTAAATTCGCTAACCAATAGTTAACCTTGGGTTATATTGAAATTTCTTTGCGATGTAACTATTGCATTAGTTTTAGACGCAACTGTATCACAAATAGATTAGATTATTAGCTTGGTATCTAAATGTGATACACGATTCCTTTTTACAAAGGCCGAGGCTCAATATGACCTGTGTCGATAATGATGCAAGATCTACTCCTCTTCTCAAGATAGTGGATGAATATTGTGCGTTGTGCATCGCAAAAGACAGTGGCCACTTCCTTACCAGCTGAAGCAACAATTTTTGGTTTCTTTGGAACACTTGAACCTACTTCTACCCATTGTTTTGACTGTTGTTTTGATTCTGACGTGTAGTGATGGATCCATGCTTCATCAACCATTATGAATTGACTCAAAAATAATTTTGGATAACTCTGAAACATCTCTAAACATTGAGGTAATATTAATTTTTTCAACATATGATAAAAAAACGCGGCACTCATCTTGCTGACAGCTTTTTCATATGCAATTATTCTAGTATGTGTTGTGTACACATTCGTATTATACTTCTGTCATTCATAATAACCATTGTGACTTATCATGACCATTTCTGGTGTTGTTATCTCTTTTGGTTTTCCTAATCATTCACCATCACTTGAACTTGTGCGGCCACATTTAAATTCATTTACCCAAAAATAAACGATGGCATTTAAAGCTGCATGTTCATCGAACAATATTTTTATCTCACCGACGACTTCTTTAGGTTTCTCATCTTCAAATGCAAACATTTAACCACACCTGAAATATTTTTTAAAAAAATCGAAAGTATCTTTACCAAAACGACTCTTTTTGAAACTATTAAATACAATGGCATACAAATTTGTATGACGTTTATATAATAACCATATTTAACGGCAAACAAAACAAGTTGTCTCTAGTAACGCATTGATAACGTTATTCTAAACATCATTCCATCCTTACACACCTAATTGATACTTTTATTAGAGCTAGCTAACATTACTACTATTGGAATGGCATACAGCTTATATGGTTAACACAAGAACCAGTCGATTGGTAAACATGCCAAATTGGGCCTCGATCATTTAGAGGTTCGCTAGAAGAAATCACTCCGATTCCTATGGAAATCGAAATATTTTACTTATTCTTCAACTTTTATAGCACCGCTCACAATATCCAAATCTTGTTATTGTTTTATCCGAGCTAGCTAACATATCTAACAGTCGAATGACGTAAAGGTCATTGAAATCAACATTAAAACTTTTACTGACTCAAAAAATTTAACCGCCGCTCGCTAAATACAAATGATATTGGAATTTTTGTCAGAGGAAGCGAACATAACTATCAGTCTTATGGCATACATATTGAGCCTCGGCCTTGTATACCTTTGTCAGAAAAAATGCCTTAGATTTCTAACGACCTTGAAATTTCATTTAGCTCAAACCTTATAGTGCCGCTCACAACATGCAAAATTTATTAAATTTTTTGGAACAGTTTACTAACATCTCTACCAGTAGAATGACATGCACTTAATTTTGGTCCTCGGCCAATTATACATTTGCCGGAAGAAATCACAACGTACACATCTTACTGAAATGTTTATAAGAGCTAGCAGTCGAATGGCCCCTGTCATATTAGGCCTCGGCCATTTATAAATTTGCCAGAAGCTAACATATTAGATTTATGCACCGCTCATAACATAAAATTTTGTTGAAATTTTTATTAGAACAAGCTTACACAACTATCAGTATCCAGCAGTGATGTGTGTCTACGCGATTTTCCGAATTGTATACATGTTGGTGTTGAAAATTGTGTAAACAATTTATTTTTGAGTAGAAAATGTCGAGAATTGGTATAGTATTTGAGGAAATTCGTAGGTAATGTTGATTATTGCGTTTTGTTATTTGTCCACTGTTTTTCAAATTGGGGTTTATCTATATTTAGAAAGTTGAAAATCAATTTGCATAAAACAAATAGGTAAGACTAGATTATCTTGGTCACTCAATGTCTTTCAAATTAAATTATTTTACAAACCAAGGTTCGTAAACGATGTTTTATTCTTCAAATCCTTCAAAGTTGTTGATTGAGAGTGAAAACATAGATATGTTACCATGAACACCAAACGCATTTTATCAGGTGAACCGCACTGTATATCGTACAGATTGCATCAGAAACGCCAGATAAAGCAACAAGTTAAAAACTACCAGTTAAATATTTCCCGCATTTCATGACGCCAATTGATCCAGAGCAATCCAAATTTCATATTTTGTTTAAGATCAAAAATATTGAGTTGAAATCCGGTAAGTACCTTTGTGCTACTTCATATAAAATGAACTGAACCGGATCAGATCAAGCGTCAAGAAATTTGGCTCTTATTGAAATTTAATTACTTTTTAAAATATCCAATCCTTTTTTTAAAATTGATTGACTCTTTTTTAATTCGTGTTACGAAATACAAGAATTCAAAGTAACCTATTCTCAAGAATAGGTTTCGCCTTATACCATGTCAAAAAATCTGGAGATTCAAACGTACCTCCATGAAGCCTGGCAAATTATCAACCTAATTTTGTAAAAATAAAAGTTTGGTCTAATTGGTCACTATTTGGTGATCGCTCATGCTGTTCGAAATACTGATAACTTGTGGGTTTAACCCAATGATTAGTCGACCCTGCAAATAAATTAAAACAGTTGTTATATGTAGTGATGCGTAAGCAACAACAATTTAATTCGTTTTGTTTGAATAATCATGCGCACGTGCATCATCATATATAATTGATTTTAACAGCTGTTTCAGCAAGCAATGCCTTTTACCATTTTATTTGACTATAATTGTCGGTGCATATGGCCTAGGTCAAGTTAAAAAAAAACAAACGCGCGTGATAAACATAATTTGTGTTGCATGTGCGGCTCTACATACCACATAGCACACCGCCTTCTGAGTAACATTTTGTCAAACTCACGCATGCGCAGTATTATAAATTATTATTTAACTTTTGTTGAAAAATGTTAACCTCGAAATTTTTGCAGATTTACCATTCGATATATCGCGAAAATAAACAACAGTAGTTTTTATAAAATACTTATGTGTGCGTGGTGTTGCACAGACTAAATGTCGTTAATTCTGCCCAGAAGATTTGACCGATCGGAAAGAAACTTCATACTTAAGATTTTTCCAGTGATTTTTTGACCGAAATCGGTTCACCGAGAGTGGCAGCTGCCGTAAGAGCTTTTCTGTTTAATTTATGGTAGACCGTCTCAACAGCTTTTTTGGAGTATTCTTAGATATTTTGTTTTTAACATTTATGGATACATCCACAAGTAACTAAAACAATTGTAAATGGTTGGTAAAGTGAAATAATAAACAATTGAGAAAATAATTTGTTGTGGAGCTTTAGTGTTAGTGCATAATAGCGGGATAATTATTGTGTCAATATTCCGGGAATATTCCAGTGGTGTAATTGTGTGAGAAATTATTTTTGGTTTGTTGCGAATATTCCGGAAGTGGTGCAAATTACCGGCAAATTCGTAATATTATGAATAACGAAATACAAAATTTAATGACTAATGAAAGACTAGTGACTCAAGCTGCACTTCTCGCTTAACAGGTACATATATAGAATTTTACCAGAGAGCGAGACAAATATTCATGCGTGACATATGTGAGATGATTAGTATATGACCGTTCTTAGGTGAACCGTATAAAATAAATTAATAACGATTATTATCTAACTTTAAAATATCGACGAAAGAAAGTCTGTTCATAAGTGATTATTTTTGCCTTAGATTAAGAAATAAAAAAATTATTATATAGAACGTTTTGTAATAAATATTTTATTTAACGAAAAATAATAGTAATAAATACTTTGATAATAAAATAATTGTATTTATAAGCAAAAAATATTAAAGCTACAACATTTTAAGATATAAAAATCATCTTTTGTCCAATTATATATTTTTGCCGAATAGGAAAAAATAATTATGTCCGTTTCGTTTATTAATAATAAACTGTAATTAAAAAATATTTACATACCAATTGGGTGAATCATATTTGAATTTTACTCAACATTTATCGCATAAGTAAAGAATATTAATTAAAATAAAAAATAAAATTTTTGCACCAGATACTCGAAATATTTTTATTTTATTTTTTTGGTTTTTTACCAATGCCTGTAAAAGAGAACGATCGGATACATGTCACCCAAAATTGTTAAAAATACGCAGATTCGTACAGTAGACTTGTCCAATATCTGGACATATTATTTATTTGCCTTACGAGAAGAAAATATAGCCGGTCATTAATTGGTCCATCCTTTTTGCCATTTTATACATTTGTAAATTTTCAATTTAAATTAAAAACAATAATTGTCCTTAATGCTTTGACTCACATGCATGTTGACATATTTCGATGTGTAAAAGTCGAAAAATCTGTACAAAAAATAAATTTTTACCGTAGAAAACGATTTACCCAACTATTGATACGCAGCTTCGCAAAATGTTTTAATTTTATTGCTTCTATGAAAGGCTAACCAATCCATTATTGCGCTTTCTGTAATTATACGGTTCCACAATTTTTATGTTATTTGCTGTAAATAAAAGATATCATTACATATATTGATTAAATATTATGTAAATGTCAAATTTGTTAAAATTGCCACCGATTTTATGAGGTATAAAATGTTTACGTGCTTCATAAACCCTGCCAATTTAATTACCTTTAATAAAAACTGAACTATTGAATTTTTATTAAAATTTTCTTTTGTGTTATAGCCTCGGGCGACAAAACTTTACGATTTATCGATTAATGAAGCTATAAAAGTACGTACACTTAATGATGTCATTTTTGATCACGAACGACACCAATGCATCCTTACGTAAACACATTATTAGAGAAAAGTAACATTCCTCAGTACAATACAGAGGTCATACATAAAAATATCACACACGAGAGAAAAGACTATTATCAAACAAAAATGATTAGAAACAAACCAAACGCGATTTCGAATATGCCCCAAAAAAATTTGGTTTAATTTAATACTAAAATTTTTCAATTTTAGTATTAAATTAATCTATTTTGTTTAATTTAAAATTTTCAAACTCCTGATAAACAGAATGGTGTTTACATCAAACACGTATCAAGCTTAAACTGAAACTGTTACAGTTTTGTTTTGAAATTAATGAGTTTTGAATGAAACCATAAACCTTTGGTGGAGATACATTCAGGTATGTTGTTCTAAACGTAATGCACTTTTTGTTCTAAACTAAGGTCATCTTTAAGAAAATCATCTCCTCAAATTAGCTCGCCAATTTTCAATCCAGCAGCTTGCACGAATTTACCTTTTATGCCATTTGATATTAAAAGAAATAATTTCTTTTGGAAATTATTTGTCCAGATTTTGAACAAATTGAATGCCTTTTCCGGATATAAATGTTCGAAATCCATGTCAATCTGTAATTTAGAAATTGTTATCCATTAATTTTGTGAGAATATTTTACATCCAAATAATTTACTAAACGGTAGCCTTTTAAACTTTTGAGAAGTGGCCGTTCGTTCGAAAACTCCGTAACATTTTTTTGTGTCGATTGGCGAAAATACTTTAGTCGGACTGGTGCTGTTATACCCCAATGGTTTTCGACCGTATCGCAAGACTCATTGTGTTACCTTAACCATTCTTTTGAGACGCTTAAGCTCTCATCAACAATTTAATCTGCAATTGTTAATTTAATTCGATTACAATATTTTTTATTTCTGATGACCTCATTCTTATAAGAGGCAGCCGGCTTCCGAGAATCCCGATTTGCCGTAAAGTTGTTTTATTGTTGCGATATTTATAAAACAATTTCCCCTTTTTTATTTTGTCATCCTGGTAAGTTTAATATGATCCATTATGTATCTATAGAGCAGAGGCGTGTCATTTTTTTCAAGTATATGTGAAAAAATGTTATTGCACAAAAGATCCCGAGCCGTATTTTTTGGATCATTTTTCAGATTAAATGAAACCTTTTGCAAATTAAGTATACAACCTTTAGCAAATTAAACGAAACTATTTGCAAATAAATTGAAACCCGTAGAATCGTATCTCTAAATTAAAATAAAGCAATTTTATATGAGATCACCTTCACCCATTTTGCGAAACAAATTAAAATCAGTTTAACTATAGTTTTAACTTCTAAGTCAGCGGTTCCCCTGCTGCTGCTGTTAGGAGTGTCGTCAATGATGGGCGAGGTAGATTACGCAATGTAATCTACGAGGTTGTCGACACGGAATCTCTTACGTAGATTAAATAGCGATTTTGTACGTCGACAATGTAGACAACGTAAACAACCTAGGAAATGTTATTAAAAATTCAATTTGCTCATAATTATCTCTTCATTTTACGTTAGGCGGCCTGATAAAGTTGCCGTCTATAAGTTAGTTAACTATCAAGTACACTTTCATAATAAATTATTCCTTAGTATATGAACCTGTAATAATAAAACCACGTTAGGGGTAAAAAATAGCACGTTAAGAAGCCCTTAAGGAATTTCGATTAATTTAATTCAATTTTGGTAAAAAAATTGGGGCGACTTTTGAAAAAAAAGCATAATAAAATATCTAATTCATAAAGAATGTAGTGGGGCAGGACATACAGTGAGACTGCAAAATAGCGATTATCCTAAATATTGAGCAACCGTTTTAAGGAGAAATTTACATTCTAATTTTGGTCTATTGAATTGGACGCAAAGGCTAGTAATTTGGTCTAGCCAAAGTGTTTTGTTTAAAATGTTAATTATTTTGCCTCCTAGCACAGTAGGATTATACATAGGAATATCACAAAACATCTCCTCTCCTCAGTTCTTAGATTTTACGTCAAATTAAATTTTCTCGGGAAATTCAAAACAACAAAAATCTTTACGATCCGCGAGATTTTTCAATCCTAATCCATATGACAATCGAGTAAACATTTTGAGACACAGAGAGTAACCGGCCCTAGTGCAGCACTTTGAAGAAAAGGTGATATTCCATTACCGCAGTTTTTTTATGATTTATCATTAAATAATCACTCCATGTTAACTGCATTTAATGCATTTAATTTTGAAATTATAATATACGGAAATATTATCGTACTTACTGTTGAATTGAGTATTCAAAGTGATCCAATAATAACTATTGGACTTATTTAATCCTATTCTTTCCGGCCACAAGTTCCAGGATTATTAGTTATAATTGCTTCGATTGCGATAGGAACTTTAACATGAAGCAATTAGAAGGATTAACGATTAAATGGGCAATGCTGGTCTACAACAGCACATACATCCAATTAAAATATTGCAGTAACCCACCAAGTAAAATGGAGAGCTACGATTGGCACAGTTTCATTTAATTTCTTAGCACTTTTTCAAAATAGAACCAAGGGCACACAACAGTCACAACTCCACTGCTTGAGTAACAAGAAATAGTGGGTCGTTAAATACTACGTTTAAAATGTTGGTTGCTCATGGTATACATTGATATAAAAACCGTGGAACCCAAATCACGAGTTGATAAAGATGCAGACAGTACTTGAAGGCTGGATTCGATACTCTTTTCCTCAAAATTGAAGTACTTTTGATTTCCTGCCAATATTATACCTGATATTATAGAATAATTACTTTGCGTGCCATCTCTTATCAAATAAACTTATGTATCGTGATGGAAGATTTCTGTTGACCATCATGCACAATTTTAATATTTTTGTTTTATTTTTGTATAGTGTTTAAATAATCTTAAATAATAAATAATTGTTGCCAGTTCTTTCACCCCATATGACCTTAATGTTCCTGTTATTCCCAATTATTGCATCCAGGTTCTGCTCAAGGGATGGGCTGCATGATGAATGGTATTTTGTGTGGTTTTCCTGATATTAGTACTAACCACTAAGTACAGTCAGCAGGAATGTTATATTCGTTGAATATTGTCGTGTAATCATAATTGTATTTTGTGTTTAAATATATTGATGTACTGTGTTTGAAAATAAACACATGAACACGCAAGACTAGAAGCCACAAAGAGAATTTAATCAAATTTGAAACTCATAAATTGAGGATTCTCGTTGATTTTATTCGATCGGAACTGAAAACTGAGTTTATAAAATATGTAGTGCGTGAGTGTGTTGAAACATCGTGCTAACAACAATTTCCACATCACATCATGCCGACGAATTTGACAGAATTTACAGTTTGGTTTGCTGCCTTTTCAAAATATCGTTTTTCTAATGTATGGCATTGTTATACGGAACATATTTCTTAGCTGGTTCTAATTCTGTAGAATACAGTAGTTCGTAGCAAATCGGTATTGATTTCCATCGGTATTGAAGTATTGAGAACTCGCAGTTATTTTCTCCAAATCAGCGAGATGGTGTAGGAATATGTAGCGTAGAACTGGTCAGATTAGCAAGATTGTGGCTACATATGCAATATAATGTTTCTCAGATTAATTTTACGTGTGTTATGAGAAACTCTTCTTGTGGTCAACTTAGACAGGTTGTATTGTATATTTTATTGTAATATAAATTTGTTTTAACTAAAATCTCCGAAGTTCAATTAATCATAACATTCAATCACAACTGACGTTAATTGCAATAGTTCTCGAATTGTCTACGATTAGTCGGCGTTGTATACGAGTAATCAACGTTGTTGATGTTGTCGAGGAGTTATCGACGCGATCACGTAAAAATTAATAGATTACATCATCATCATATCCAAAATAAAGTTGGAGCAATCTATGGCTGTAACAGAATTTACCCTCTGTGTAATCACATCGAAAGATTTTGGTCTATTATATAGAAACTAAGAAATCTCGAGATTTGGATTTAGTTTTTGAGAATGGGTTTTCTATTGGATTTAACATTGGGGAGTAAGGCGGAATAAACTGGATGTGGTTTTGGGATGTTTCAATCAGTTCCATTATTTCTGACGTTTTATGAATCTGGATCCATTATAAAATAATAATTGGTACCCTTCAATTTTGAAATTAACTCTGAGAGGAAACGTGGCATTTCTATCTCTTACTGAAGGGAAAATGATACGAGGAATCGATGGATGGATCGGATTCATCGATGAATATTAATTTTTCACGGTTTTGTTGAGCCCAAGTTGCAATTTTCCAATACTTATTAAACTATATTTAAAAAAAACAAATTGTGGTTAATTACCTAAAAACTGCGTGGCATATTCTTTCCGCAATGCTATTGTTCATGGCAAATTCATAGACTCCATTACCAGACTAGCCAATTTCAATTAAATTCAAAGCTTACTTAAGCCGCTTGAGAGGCTCAGTGGTAAGCTTTCTTCTGCAAGCTTTTGTTGGATAATCGCCAACGTAAAACCAGGGTTAGTTTCAACTATCCGTTCAATGTAGCAGAGTTAATATTTAGTCCGGCGATATTTGCCGCATTTTAGACTGTCTCCTCTTCTTCAAACAGTTTTATTAAAATATTTTTGTTTTTGAGAGATATTGGTAGTTTACAGTTGTTTCTTGGTTGAGGCTCTTAAAAGTAATTTATTACTATAATAGAAATACTTTTACATATTATAGTAGATGATATTTATATTATGTTACATTGATGAACCATTGGATTTAGATGAACTCATTAAAACAGAAGGCATTTTATTATTATTTACGAAGAAAAATTCTATGGGTTTCAATTTATTTGCAAATTGTTTCACTTAATTTTCAAAAAGTTTCATTTAATCTGAAAAACCTTTTTGTGGTAGAGAAAACATCTCAACAATTTCCTGAAAAATATCAATTTTATTTATATATCGGGAGAAATTAAAACAAAAACTACTCACATTTTGGTAACTGCTAATTTCATCAATATTTGCTGAAGACGACGATGTTGATGGTTTTGGCGAACCTGGTATTCGAATACCAGACATAACCCACTCGGAAATCGTATTTGTTTTAATTTCCGCATTGAGAGTTTCTGCTCCTTCACTCATCCCCTGTGTAACAAACCTCATTTACAACATATTTTTTTATTATGAGCTTAACTTACATTTTCCTTTCTCCAATCAATAATTTTCTTTCGAAATTTTATTTTAGATCCGATTTCCTTAAATTCAGAAAATAATTAATCGAGGTCCCTCTCCGTAATCCCACTTAAGGCTATTATGTCGATCCCCGCTTCTAAATTTGATTTTTTTATTAGCATCTTGTGTATATACATATTTATATGCAATATATACATATACATATACATATAATATATACATAATTATGTACTTGAGTTGCAATTTACCTCTTAATTTTGAAAACAAATCTAACATATTCCATTGTTCTAGAAGGTTTGCTAGTGGAGCGTCGTCACAATCAATTGGAATTAAAATGTTATTTCCACTGGATGATTCTTCATTCATTTTTAATTATTCGCTCTAACTTAATGATCCAAGTGTTACGCACTACACTTATTTTATTATTTTTGTAAATCAACAATTTTAAATAAGACACAAATTTTAATTTGCAATTGATTGTTGCGTGTGCACCTAGAAAGTACGAAGGAAGAAACTAATGTACGTTAGGAAAAAAATGTGGTTTGCTGTACCACGTATGTGATTGCGCAAATCAAGTAAATCAAAATCTTAATTTTGTTGCAAACCAATTTATTTTGTTTTAAGCCACAATTGGTTTTAAATTTAAATTTAAGGAAGTTCTAATTCAAAATATGGTATGCTTGTTTCAAACCAGAATTAATTTTTGTTGGAAACATTTGGTTTTGATTATTCAAATCATTGTTTTATTAAATTTTTTTTAAATTAATTCATTTAACATACGAGTCTATGTATATCTACAGTCATAAATTGATAAAATGCAAAATTTTACATTCAATGATAAATTAATAAAAAGTTACGAGGCAAATTTCCCAATTCGCATCACAACCCTTCTAAAGTATTGGAATTTTAATCAACGTAACTAGATATTTATGTTCAGTCGAATTAAAGCAATATTCTTCTAACGAATTGCCCATAATACAGCATTTAAACATTCTGTCAAATTTATCAACTTTTTTCCAAAAATAGGATAACTTGCATTCCATGTAAAATAATTTTTGATGAATTTTTAAAACGAACGAAAGGTTGAAGTGATTTTAGGAAATAGTTCTAATTATATACAGTCCCTTGATATTCGATATGATCCGCCAGATGTATATCATTTAGGCACAGATTCTTTTCTCTGATTAATTCGTCATATAACGAAGTGATGGCATTAATAATTGAAAATTTACTCTACTTTATTACGAACACAACACATTTGTTGGCAATAGATAGAGGTAGATTTCTTCTCGATAAGGTCCAGATTTAGAAATTATAGTAGGATCGTGAGTAAATGATGCTTGGGTTAGAGATTTTCTTTAAAGAATATATAAAGTTGGTGGAGATACTTAATATTTTCTTTAAGACAATGGATATCGTAATTGGAGAAGCTGTCTCTAAAAACCAATCCCACCAGTTCTCCTAATGTATGTACCGGGTGGCCCAAAAGTCACCATGAGGTTTAAAAAGTTAATAACTTTTTCGTTTATATATTTTTTATTTTTTTACAGATTATAAAATATACAAAATGGAATTGTTTTACACTAAGCATGGAAAATAATGTAACTTAAATGAGATCCATTTTCAGCTTCGCAATTTTGGGCTCGTTTTAGAGCATTTTCCATAACATCTTTCAAAATTTGTGGCTGTAGCGTTCGAATTTTTGCAACAATGTTGGCCTTGAGTTTGGTGGAAAATGAAGGATTGTCTCGGGCTTGTTCACATATACTCGCTCCTTAAAATAATCCCAAAGAAAATAGTCAGGTGTTGACAAATCTGGCGAACGCGCTGGCCAATTAATTTCCAAATTTCTGGAAATTTTTCGCTCTCCAAAAATTTGCCTTGAAAGTGCCATTGTGTCTCGAGTAGTGTGGGCAGTGGCTCCATCCTGCTGAAACCATATCTCAGGTCTGTTTTCAAGAGCAGGACGTAAAAAATGTTCTATTATAAACCGATACCGCTCTCTATTTACGGTTACAGCACTTCCATCTTCATTTTCGAAGAAGTAAGGTCCAATGATATTTTCATATGTAATGCCACACCATACTGTATACCTAATGAGGTGCAATTGGCGTTAATGAATGGCTCTTGGATTTTCAGAACCCTAGAACCTACAGTTCTGCTTATTAACAAAGCCATTCAAATGAAAATGAGCTTCATCACTCATAACCTGATTTGCAATAAAGTTGATTTCATTTCTTGCCACCTATTGAATTTTAGCTGCAAAATTTAGACGTTGCCGATGATCTCTCGGTTTTAATTCTTGCACCAATAGCACCTTATATGGGAATAACAGTAAATCATTTTTAAAATGCGCCGCAGTGACGTACGAGACATTCCTAGCTGAGCAGAACACCTTCTGGTAGATGTTTCTGGTGTTTCGTTAACACTTTGCTCTACATGTTCAATATTTTCCGCAGTGCGAATTAAACGTGGTCTACCGGTTCGAGGCAAATCTCTTATACGGTGCCATGTTGGTGGTGACGATCAACTGAACAACGAATCATTGCGTCAGAGGGCGAAATTATAAAAATTAGAAAAAAAAAATTGATCGCTGATTTAAATACTAAAATTCTATTATTCTGGTTCTTTGTTCAGTTGTAAATCTCTCCATTATTTATTCTCCAGGTGTTATTATAATCTTAAAAAAAATTAATAAAAATTTGTAAATTAAAAAGTTATTAAATTTTTCAACCCCATGGTGACTTTTGGCCCACCCTGTATATATTTCAATAATGGGTCTGATAAAATTAGATCGCCAATATAAAATAAAAAATATTCTGATAATCAAAGCGCTTCTCGGGCTGTTAAATGAAGCTTTTTGTTTGTATTGATCCATATTCAAAATAATTGATTCGTTGATTTAAAGTTTTAAACAATTTTTTCTCTATTATAAATGAATACAAACAATTTGAAATTCCGAATTTTATCACGCCATCCTTCATGTCATGCACGATATCAACAAGAAAATGCTCGGTCACGCTGACAGTTTTAAATGATTCAAAATGGAATTTTATTTAATGCCAGTTTGCGTAAATGTTTCCGAATTAAAGTTTGTAGTTTGGTTACAGTAAAAGTTAGAAGCAAACGATTGGGAAAATCCAAGAATTGAATTATATCCAAGATTATCACCAATCACTAGACCCAGCGAGAAGTAAACTTTTGTGTTGCCTTCTTCAGTGCAGATCAAGTGCTTTATTATATATTTAAAAATTTTAATTATTTTGGATTTAACAAGCATTGCCACAAAAATGTTACATAATTTGGAATAGCTCACTGGAATTGTAGAAAAACTGAAGTATGTGAAGTTATCCCAGTAATTCATTACCGAAAAATAAAAAAAATCATCAGGCAATACTAGTTATGTTCCATCCCAGGATTTTTAAACGCATCCCATAAAATTTTGAAATTACACAAACCAAGATAATACTAAATCTAAAGGGTTTATTCTTGAAATATCTATGATAAAATGATAAGAAGACAATCCTTATGTTGAGATTGGCGCAATAGGCCCATATTGAATGTCTCATTCAGTTTAATGGTTCCCGGGAACCAAGAGTGTCGTGACCGATCTCTTCTGGTTTCAACACGGCATCGTGTCCGACATCCAAAATAAAACTCACTATGGTGTTGGAATTTAATTTGTAGATAGCACCCATTATATCCAATTGATATCAAATGAGATAGGTTGCGTCACTTTAAGTTCCAGGGAACCATTCGTTTAAATCTAAAATGTATATTTTATTTAAAATAGGCCATCCTAGGATGATTTAGCAGCCATCTCAACATACGGATCGTCATGTGAATTTTATTATGGATAGCGGACTCAATTTAACTCAATAATTCATACATAAACTGAATGGGCCATTCATATATGGGCCTATTGTGCCAATTTCAACATTAGGCTTGTCTTCTTATCATTTTATCATAAATATTTCAAGAATAAACACTTCAGAATAAGTATTATCTTGGTTTGTGTAATTTTTAAATTTTCTGGGATTAATTTACAATTCTTGGGATGGGATATAACTAGTATTGCCTGATGAATTTTTTTATTTTTCGGGAATGAAATACTGGGATATCTTCACACACTTGGACAAATTTAATAAAATGCTGTTGTGGCTTGATTTCCCGAGCGAATTCCAATGAGATTGTTTGTCTCGAAATCGTCGTTGATCAAAAATATTGGGATTACATTTTACCTTTATTAATTTGCTGCAGTTTTTGTTGCATCAGCTCACCTTGATCCAAATTTCTCACTACAGTTTTATTTTCATATAATTTTTCCAATTTTCCAACGTGCTTTTCAATAATTGACTATTTTCACAAAAACAATTCAATTTCGTAAGAAATAGGCAATAAGATTCCTTCACATTTAACCTCTCTGATAATCAATTTGCCCTTGTCTATTTTCTCGCGAAATTGGTTATTAATTATGAATTATTTAGGCAAAGAATGAACATCTGAACGTACAGTCGACGCTCGGGACCAGAGGCTTCTCGAATAATCCGTATTCCCAGTTGATCGATTTTTTCAGTTTCATAAAAGAGCACAACCACATACATAATAATTTTGACTTTATTTATGTATTTTGGATAATCCTATAAATAACAACAATCAACCAATAACATGCACATGAAAATAAAATAAAAATTAGCGGGCATCTTTTGGCATTAATGATTTTAAAAATATTGTGATGTATAGAAATAATCATTGATTTTAGTTTGTGTCTAGTTTCCTCGTTTCTATTAATTTGGCCTGAACTCTGTGAACGTGGAGTTTATCTTGAATGCTGATTTATTCAATGTCGTGGTTATCTAAATAATTAATAAGCATTACACTTGCAGTTCTAGCCTCGCTGATTCTGTCCTAGATTAAGTTTAACTATTCTTGGGATTTATCACCATTTCGACAATTTCTTGTCCATTAACGTGGTAAATGTTCGTGCTCCAAAATCCGTATACACCCACCTTAAAAAGTATTTTCGTATACACTAACCTTATAAAGTCAACACTGCTGTTCATTTCACAATTAGAATTGTTTGAAATACCGTCGTCATCATCACTCAAAATATTATGCCACGTATTCTTCAAATCTTCCTTAGCTAAGTCACTCCAGGGTCGATAAAGGCACTATAATTCGTTTTTTATGTTGAATAATTTTATAAAATTTGTCAATTGTTCTTCCGCCTTGAAGATTATATTTTCCCATGTCATTTTTTTCCGGTAATGACACTTTAAACTTCTAATGACTCAACATCCATTTGTTGTATCAAAGAAGTGAAATTTGGAGGCAAATGAAATTACATTTACAATGACAGTTTTTTGTCTGAATTTAGTGACAGTGGATGTCAGTTATCTATAGTAACAACAAAATTTTGCAACTGACTTAGACCTAAATCTTTACTACATTTTCTTTCTTTAGGAACAAAATTGTTATCAAACCTATCCAAAAAATATATGTGTTCAGATATGCGTTCTTTAACTTTCTGATCACCTTCTAAACGGAATTCATTTCTGGAGAATTACGGCTTTCTAGAAAGTACCCGTCTCATCAGAATTATAAATTTGGTTGTGCGATAAACGACTCTGTTTGTTTTGAGGTGTATTCCATGCCGTCATGCAACATTGTTGCCAAAATTTATCGGAAATACAATCCCGATTAATCAATTGAAATTCCGGACAAACAAATGACTCAAAAAAATCGACCGTTAAAAAATCACGGGTATTAGAGGTTTACGGATAATAGGATCCCGGATAATCAAGTTTCGACTGTATTTCAGTAAACGAATTTTCACACAAATCCAAGAATGAGTCCATATGTTTCATCGCAAACACAAATTTTCTTACAGGTCCTGATGCCGTTAACTAATACAATAAAAATTTCCTGTATCTCGTTCATAATAGTCGGGCAGATTGAAGTTGCTAGTCCGTGCAAGCTATACAGCTTTGTTACAAATTTTATTATGGTTGTATCTACGAATTTTTCTAAATTTCTCAATTCCTCCTCACTAAGTTTCGAATTTGTTTTTAGAACAGTATTGGCATGAGTACATGATAAACATAAATTCGAAAATACGTATTTACCATTTATAGGACCATTATCAGCAAAAATATTTGGTTGAATAAAATAATGTGAAACATCTTGGACTGACTCATCCCTGCATCCGTGCGAATGGCGCATACACTTCAGTAAACATTGATTTTGACCACAAATCGATAGTTCACCGGGAACCCAGCCGAGCGAATATTTTATGTGTTTGCAGAGAAGTTCAACAGTTTAATACGATTCCGAGAACTTAAAGTAATTAAACACAAAAAATTGTTTGATATTTGAATCAAAATTTGGACAATTTTAATAACAAATAATTATTTTTTGTGTGATGGTGTGTCGTGACCCAACCGTAATAAATCATGTTACTAACGTATATTTATTAATGGACACAATTTCATGACATTTCTTGCGTATATAAACACGCTTTCTTGAACCAATAAAAAATACGCACCCATCTGTCATTCTAATTAAAAAATAAATATATTTCACCGTATGCAAAGGTCGTGCTAACACTAGCAATTAAAAATCAATTTCCAAAATGTTCATCCAACTTTTAACGAAATTCGATTGGTCAAAACATAATTTTAAAAATGTAAGACATAACATTCTTTATGTTTATTTATGTTGAACTAAAACAAAACAAAAAATTAAATTATTTACGATTTTTCTTAACATGACAAGTGAAGGCAAAATTATTTGAATAATTATAAGAAAAACGATGAACAATTACCATAAATTAAATGTATAATTAAGTTGTTATAATTACAAATGACATTTTTACTATTTTACAATTTTAGAAAATATGTTTGTACATATATAATGCACATATTTACATAGCCTTTGGATACTGGTGAAAATGAGTTTTCTATCTTATGTGATGATTGATGAGGTTACCACACAGATATAAAATTGATTTTCATATAATTACTTATGGATATATAAACTTGCAATGTGGTACATATGTAAATCGTTTTATATATGGTTGAATGACTTCTAACCTAATTGTTATATGGCTTATATATATATTCGCAAATACAAATCTTTAATTACACTTATAAACTTTTACAGATAAACACTATGTACTCGTAGTTGGTATGAATTTAATTGAACTCAGTTCAATAAATTACAGTACAAATGATAAATATACGATGCTTGGCTTGTTATTAGAGATTTCCTAAACGTTCGGTTACACAGTACATATAACATTACGTTTATTGCGACATCCTATACTGTAACCACAATAAGCTGTCTCAATTATTTATTAATACACATGAAATAAGAGGAGATAAGATAAATTGACATTTAAAACATTTTTTTATCTTAATTTCCGTTTTATTAAATATTTTTTTAATGAATCACTACATTTCGCCATGATATACAATTCTTTCCTACATAGGTACCTAACTGTTCTATTATTTGTAACACACACAAAATACATTTAAGACGCTGTATTTGTTTTGTCGGCAGTATTTTAATTACTTTGTGAGTATAACCAAGAAATTAAAAATCCCAACGATGATTTTATATCATCTTACGAGTAGTTTCACAAAATAGTTATTGCGAGGTCAATAAACTATTGCTTCACATAATTTAAATATTTAATCGAAAAATGTTTAACCAAAACTATACATTCGTAACTAATCTTCGAGGTGGTATTTATAGATAAAAATGGGTGGTATCTGTTATGACAGGTAAACTATAGAGAAAATTGTTAATTTAATGCAATTTTGTCACGACTTTTATTTATTTTTTATTTTAGTTTTTTTTTTTTCAAACGTTATTTCTAAATCATGTATAAGGTACGCATAATTTTATCGTTGAAATTGGAAATAATTTCTTTTTGCTATAAATAAATGTCATTTAGTTGGATATAGAGGAAAAATTATTGAGGCACCCATGTGCAGCCGCGCAGTATTATCTATAGGTCTCGGCAGTATCTAAACATTAACAGTGTTAAGAATTTGAGTTGTAAGCGATCAATGATCAAATCATTGAATTTGTGATTAAAACCATCAACCATTTTGACTCTACTCTACGCGTCTCTTTTATAATTATCTAAATATGATTCCAATAATGGATAGTGTACAAACCTACCTAAGCCAAAGTATTCATTGTCTTCTCGAAAAATCGAAAAATCTCAAACCTCGAATATTCCAATTATCCATATTGGATATTCTCCAACCTGATGAAAATCAATATATCTGTAACCCCTAATTTTTTTTTTGTGCGAGGAAAATATTTCACGGCATTTATTAATTTATAACCGGACAAACGGCACAGCGGTTAAAGCTATGGCATTTGGATCGGGAGGTACCGCGATGCAAGAGCGATTTTCTATCATCAGATTACGATTGTGATGTAACTGTACACGCCTGTCGGAGTGCAAAACTCATGGGCTGACTCATCTTCCATGCCGTACCACGTCCTCGATTTGGCTACTGCGTAATGTGTGGTGTTTAAGGCGAACCGCCAAAGAGGTGGGAGTGCTTCGGCCTCAGATTGCATAGTTTAAAAAAAATTAATTATTTTTCTAAGAGAAAATAAACCACGTCTGATTATTACGGTTTTAACGAGAGAATTATTATTTTTTGTTCATAACACGAACGAACATACGATGAAAACGAGAGCAAATAAAATAAAATAAAAAGATACTAAATATATAGTAGATTTCGCACCACAATTTCAAACAAGCTTCACACGTTGAAGGGCAAGCCTTCATCATACCTTGACTATTCAAGCCAGTCCAGTTCCGAGAAGCAACATTATTTTCCTCGACTAGTACCAAATCTGCTATTTGATAACCCAGAATTTACCGATGTGAATTTCTTGCGCTGTTGTAATTCTGACAAAAACTGACCACCAATGTTGCTAAAATTGATAAAATACATATTTTTGACGCGGGTGAAAAAGGACGAGTGTTTAGAACGCCCTGTACTTGTACTACTAATGTATACAATTCATTAGTTTTTTTACGATGATCCAATCAATATTCGACAAAGATGATGTTTTTTAGTAAGAGGAACTACCGCTTCCTAAACACCTAGAAAGTTCGGCGATTTCGAAGGTATGTTTTGCCATTCGATAACTGGCAATCCCTCATCCTGATTCCATGTTCTATAACTTCTTTAGTTCTCGTAGTTCGTTTCGAGCGCCTATAAAGTTCGCAACACTGTCGGAAAAAAATCGCTTGCAAACCACCACGCGAATATTTGAGAGACCCACGGAGTAACACGATCCGTTGGAAGTGATTCCATCAATTGTTCAAGATATTTAGACCGATTTCGGAAGCAAACTATGCTTTTGTGTACCACTTTATACATAAATTGCGACCATTGATATCCAATAGTGTAACCGTAGTTTATATAGTAATGTTTGCATTGCGTTGAGTCGAAGTCAAACATTTTTTAATTTTGTTGATCAAATGGCAGATTTGCATTGTGAAGCTGTTCTTTTCATATAGTAACCTTTTATCCATAAACGAATACAGTGAGCGTAAGTTACGATTGCAATTCACCACTACTTGGTTTTCAAAATGTCTGATATCAGTTTCAAATACATCAATTTGGACCATTTTAGTAAGTGCAATTCTTGATTCATTGATTTCGTTTGCACTTAATTCACCACGATGGCAATCCTCAATATATTTTTAACAATTACTCGTACATACACCGAAAGCAATAAACGATTATTCGAAGCATTCGAATAAAGCTTAAAGAGTAAAGGAAGAATTCGTCAGTTTTCGTTGAATGTTAAAATCAAATTTTGGAAATTTTAAACCATATTTGTCTACCTTCTATCAGCAGCCGAACTTCATACCACCACAAATCCAGTTCAATCAATTCATTCGGCAATAATCCTCTTGATATGGCGTCTGCGAATTGAGCCCTGTTGAAACATAACACCACTCTGACGGCTTAGAAAGGTTCAGAATTCTCGAAATACGATTCGAAACAAATTCCTTGTATATTGTTGGACTGGAATTTATGTGGCTTGAGAATATACCCAATAATACGTAACACACTTATAACACTCGGCGTTTGAGTTACACACAAACAAATGTTGTTAATTACAGGTCGCAAGTTTGAACCTTATCATCGTCCATAATAATGTATTATTGAGGCGATTATTATTCTTAATGAATGACATTACATCTGGAGGACAATTTGAAAATAACGAAAGCAATTATACACGGCGGCGATAAAGTCATAATGGTAAATACTGAAATTAGCAACGGCTTTAATCATCAAAACTGGAAAATTAATAATGCAGAATGTTAGCGAATACAACTACAAAGAAGTGATTTACAATTGCAATAATCTCGGACAGCGATAGAACACTAAATAAGCGCGAGCAATTTGGAACGTACAGTTGTAATTTAACCAGTGAACAGTACAAGTTAAGAAGTAAATATTATAAACAGTGTGGAAAGTGAATAACAAAAGTGAATTAATTAAGAGTGAAATTAGTGAATTGATGCTGAATGTTTTATTTGCAAAATGTACGATTCCATATTGAACGCCCGAAATTCGTAAGAATACGTTGCTTCAATCTGTAAGCCTAGACATATCATCGTTTCAATCAGTTTGGCCAGAAATAATGCGGCGCGCCAAACGATTTATAGTCAGATTTTTATTTAGTGGAGACAAAGTTTGTATGTTTTCAGTTACACCATTACTTCACAGTATCGTCAAAATAACTGCCCGTTGCTGATTTTGATGATGCGTTAAATACAACTTGCAATCTCGTTGTTGTACTATTATCCTTAATAAATACTATATTGTGCAAAATTATTTTATTTATTATAATAAACCAACCCCATATGACATCTATGTACTCTTACATGTACTGACAATATATAGTTCCCAATTGTTTGACTTTTTGTTTTAATGGTAAAGCCACCGAATATCGACTTTCTGGACCGCACAATGACAATGCTGTTTGCCTCGTATATTTTCCAGCTGTCAGAACCGTTCGAATTGCAAACTGAAATCTGCACCCTTGGCCATATCGCAAGTAGCACCGATGCCATTCTCAGTATTTTTTCTTTAATATTTTCAATATTGGTCGTTGAACATAATTTTGTTGTATGACCTTCTTTTGATGATTGCAGCGATCTACCGGCAGCGAGAAATTTGAATACCGAATTTATTATTGGTGGTGTCGAACAAAGTATGGGAGTATTTAAAAAACACATCAATTGGTCGTGATAAGTTAAACAAGGAACCAAATCCGACAATTTGGTTTTGACAACAAGAAAAATTTACGTTGGTAACGGTCGATCGATAATCTCGGTTTTACGATAAGTGTGGTTAGTAAATATCTTAAAGTATAGCAAATTTAGAATGCGCGACCTTATAAAATTCAGCTGGGAACCGTGGTCGAGAATCACTCTCGCAAGTATCTTATTAATATTCTCCATTTGTAGTCACATTAGAGCAGTATCGAGAATAGTTTATTTTCCGTGCAGTGCAACGGTTGATGACGATGTACTACCACTTCGTACTGAAACTTTTTGAGTGCTTGTGCTTCTAATTTGTGAATGATCAATTCGCTTGAATTACTAATTGATACTGATTACTACTAGCTGATGCATTTTCATGAGACTTTCGACACGTTGGAAATAAATATTTCTACAACCACAAGTTTTAGTTCTTTATGCGAAACAAATATTTTACTACAATTAATAATTTTTACTACAAGAAAATATAACACGTCTGATTATTACGGGTTTTACGAGCGAGAATTTATTTATTTAATTATTGGTTACAGAAATTTTACGACCGCCACGCCCTTCAGCGCAATTTCCAACACATGTTATGTAAATACTATAGAAATCGAAACTGGTAATAATATGGATTTTGTCACACAGAGACAAGTGTAGTGAAATAGATGGAACCCGCCCCGCAAGGCTCTTGTTACGGTCGGCTTGACTCATCTTACGATCGGCTTGAAGTTTAATTTGTTAAACGATTTAAAGCAGAAACGTCTAGTCGATTCAGCATTAACGGTTACTGATGAATTTTCAAAATTATTATGGAATATTCATCCTTTAATTGAGCACCAGATTATAAAGCTCCTGTTAAAAACGATGTAGTCCACTATATATACATACAAAAGGACAGTTACTATATGACAAGCCACGGTGATTGTACGAGGATCAAAACTGAGTTTGAGTAAATGTTGGATTTGAGTACATGTCGCCCAATATTATCACATGCATCCTCATCATCTCGTAAAGAAAATTAACAATAATGATGAACTGCCATGTGGCGATTACCACAAGCTTAATGCCTGCGCTATTCCCGATCGATATTCGGTTCCCCATATACACTATTTCAACCGATGGATTCATGGAGACACGCTATTCTCTAACGTTGCCACTGAACATGTACATAAAACTGCAATAGCCACTCTCTTTGAACTTTATGAGTTCTTATGGATGCCCTTCGCGCTGAGGAAGGCATCACAGACATTTCAACGGTTTATCAACAACATATTGAAGTATCTTGACTTCGTTTGTCCATACATTGACAACATATGGGCTTTCAGCAAATCGCTAGATGAATTTAAAAATCATTAACACATTTTTTTCAAAAGCCTTGCAGAATATGATATTAAATTGAAATTTTCCAAATGATAATTTTGGAAACCAACGCTCAATTTTCTTGCAAAATTTGTTAATTTAAAAAAATGGAATATCCCCTACTCTGGAACGGGTTCAAGAAATCATATTACTACAACCACCAAAATCAATCAATCAAACTCAAAAGCTCTTAGGCATGATGGACTACTATTATATAGGTTTTTACTTGGAATTATCAAAATTCTTGTACGGAAATATGTCCAATATCGTGCATCCAAAAAATAATTTTCACCGGCTCACGGAATGCAATGACGCTTTTAAAGAAGCCAAACGAAGTTTTGCGACGTTTACATTACTATTTCGCCCTAAAACAACGCTCGTCTATGTCAGACTATTTAGATTTTGCTATTGATGCTGTTCTTTTACAACGAAATCAAGAAAAACAATATTGGGAACACGTTTAAGATTTTTTTCGAAAACATTTCGACTCACTGAAACCCGATATGCTGAATTTGACAAGGAACTTGCCCCGATTTATTTAGCAACCAAGCACTTTCGACGTTCATCTAAACGCTAATATCTAAATCTGACAGAAGTCCCGGTCAAACGAGACATCTGGAGTACATTGCTCAATTTATAACTGATTTGAGACACATTTCAGGATGAAATAACGTGGTTGCTGACTATTTATTCAATTATTGTTGCAACAATTTTGGTTGGTTGCCATGCTCAATTTCAAGAGAGTGACGAGGAATTAAAGTCATTAATAAATCAGTTCGCAACATCAAAACGTGTACTACACAAATATCAGTTGATGACAGAAATAAAAATATTTGCTGCGAAATATCAACTCAATATATATTCGCCCATATATTCTAGCAGAATTGTGGCGACAAATTTTTGTAATTCTGCATACATTCACATCCAGGTATCTGCACCACCCGAACATTGATAACACCGCGTTATTTTTGGCCCAAGGTGGACATATATACTTGTAATTGGACCAAAGCTTGCATTAACTGTCAAAAATCAAAAATCGTACACAAACAAGAATTAATCATATACATGTGGATCTATTTCTTTTTGGTTTTCTGCTCACGATAACCAGCACCAAAAGGTATAAATTGAATCACGGAATGTTATCATTTTGGGATGATTGAAAATATACACCTAAAAGTTCGCTAAGAACAATGTGTAATATTTCTTATTGGGCAGATGAATTATCATTTATACTTCTTCGTTTTCGGACCACTGTAACAGAAGATATTGCGTACACCTTCGCGGATCTGCTTTATGGACAAGCATTAAGAATCATATCGGAAATTTTTCGGCAACAGCAACTCGATTCGTCCGCAATCGATCCAACCAACCTTGTAGATAATTTGGATAACCAAATGAGAGATTTACAAGCAACCCCACCAAAACAGCTAAAAATACAGACGCCTACGTTCCTCAGGATTTAGGTAACTGCAAATACGTTTTTGTAAGAATCGACCGTTTAAGATCTAGTGTAGAAGAACCATACGAAGGTATATTTGAGGTGGTGCATAGATTAAGAAAAGCATTTATCAAAAGTGATTTCAATTGATCGTTTAAAGCCAGCATGTATTGTGGATGATATATTTCGCGTGACAAATGCGAAACTTATTGTCAGGTGTAGTCGTATGCTATGTAGGAGGACAACAGGTATAATAATTATAGTAAAGTATAATATTCAACTGTTTTTCGATTTAAATTAAATATATAAAAAAAAGTTTATAGTTTTCGCCTTATATAGGGTTACTTCACTAATACATTAAAAAGAAAATTGGCTTAAAAATTTTTTTCTCATAACCCATCCGGTCCAAGAAATTTTAAAGAGAATCTTTGCTAACCGATTCGCAAAGAAATTTTCTAATTTTTCAGGAACTTATGATAAATAGACATTAATTTTACGTATAAAATTTAGTAACATCTAGGTTTAACTAGTAGCATTTGAAGTAGTTTTATAACAGTTTAGTAATATAGCAGATAAGTTAAGATTGTTCGCGGATAATTTGAAATATTCAGCGCGGTATATAAATAAGAGTGGGATGAACGCATATTATACATCCTTAAATTAATAGATGAGTCTTAGTTGAGAGGCGATACTCGACAGTATAAAAGTGGAAGTGAGTACAGAAAATTGTAAGTGGTGTTAAAGTGAAAATGGTGGTGTGATTAAACATAATTAAGGAAATAATTTGTTCTGGTGTTTTACTGTTGGTGGATAATAGTGGAAAAACTATTTTGGAAATATTTCCGGTTTTTTCGAGAATACTCCATCCAGTTCAGTAAATATTGGGAAATCATTGAGAGATTATTTCCGGTATTTCGGAAATATTCCGTAGGCGGTTGAAAATTACGAGAATTGGTGTTGCAATCGTCAAAATTTTTTAACGGTATGCACAACCCAGTGATACGAACTGGATTTGACTGAGCCAGTGAATCATTGCACAATTTTTCTACCCATAATTTTTATTACTAATCTTCAAATTAAATATTATTAACGATCAGTTAATTAGTTTTATTTCTGATTTTCCAAATAAAACATCATGAAAAATGCATAATAAAATCAAAAATTATATATAACTGAAGCAAAAACTACAACGCACGGTAATATTATTATTACACAACCCATTCAAAAGCACTTAAAATTTAAAAAATAAATAATCGATCGAAATGATATCGATATGGCGTAATATCAACTAAAAGATCAAGAAAAAAATGCATAATCATCGATTGATCTAAATTTCATAAAATTTAGTTAGCCGTAAAAAATTGTTATTTAAATGTACCCATAAAGATCAACAATGTTCAAATTGCTAGTAAAAAAAAATTAATAACGAATAATAAAAATATCATTAATTGATGCTAATATACGAGTACATATACTGAGATTTTCTTCATCTTACTATTCTTACTCGTACTCATATATTCCATACAACATTCATTCAAAAATAAAAAAATTGTAATGTAAGAAATTTGTGTATGATACCACGCCTCTTATTAGAAAATGTACATGTATGAGTGTACATATACAAATATCATAATTATTATTAGATGATTAGAAATATGTGAAATGTATGTTCATTATACAAAGCACTACAAACTGTGCATTTCGAATTATTAATAAGCACGCCGCATACACCACCATTCCACTTGTTCATGAGACACACGATTCGAGCAGCTATGATTTTTGATTGGAAGAAACTATTTTTAAGTAAGTAAATATTTACCGTTTCTCCTACTACCATTATTATGTGAAGTATTGTACAGATTATTGTAGAATTATAATTGCACGAACACTATTGGAACGACGAAGTAGATGCGATTCAATTACTATTATGGAATGCATTAATAAAAGTTGGATTAATTCATAAAATATTGATAATTAATTTTTAATTTAAATTTTGCGTTATTCTGGATGATAGATAGCCAGATATTAGTTTTACATCGAAGTGCGGTTACCAAGATGTAGGAATTATACAAAAATGCCAGATTTACCAAAAAAGAATATATCGTGATTTTCCAAAAAACAGTATTTTATGCTACTTTCAGTTAAATGATTATTTCAATATTTAAAACAGTGAATCGGTGGAACGCCACGAATTATTAAGTCAACCGTTTGTACCAGTTTATAAAACATTTTCTATTTTCGAGGTAAAAGCTAGATAAATACCTACGTTAACACATTATGTAATAGTTTCTAAAAATATAATCTTTTAATTTTTAAAATCAAAGTAAATTCTAATGTCACACTTAGTTAATTCACTAATCTATTTTGGTCCTTTATCCAATAAGTTGAACCAAGTTTTGGATGACTTCAAACTATCAATGAATTTATTTTTAATTTAATAACGCTTCAGAAAATAAAGTTGTAAATCTTTTTAAAGAAATAAATTGAATAACCTGCCCCCGAAACCGCTATTTTCGTATTTAGGGCCTAAAATGATTGTTTATTGCTTCATAATGAAAGCACCAAAAGAGGCTAGAAACGCGAAAACGATTTTTTCTAATATCTCCATCCATTAATGGAACCGGGTTCGCATTTGTTAAAATTAAAATAATTATTTGCTGAGCTTTCGGTGTCATTCCAACATCATTATATTAGATTAGCTTTGATAATGATGTTGAATTGACATCGAAAGCTCAGCAAATAATTATTTTAATTTTAAAAATGCGATGAAAAAAATAATCACGTTTTCTTGATATTTTTTATCTAAATAATTTTTAAAATAAAATATACGAGTAATCATGAAAAGTTTTGACCTCGAAATTTTTGAAGATACCATTCGCTATAATTCAACAAATTTCTGTGCGTGTATGTGTGTGGTCCCGTACACAGGAAATGTCTGTTTTTCTCTACAGCCTAGAAGGACTCTGACTGTTCGAGATGAAACTTTATAGTTAAACTTTACCTTTTCAAAAATTGGAGATCCCATGGAGTGATTTTTGGTCTAGAACTTTCCACCAGAAGTGGTAGATTCTATAAAAGCTATTTCGTTTCTAGCAAATAATACTTATCAAATTATCAATTGTTTACGAGAAAAACGACTTAAACTAAAATATTTGAAATTAAATTTTCATTCATTTCGGACCGGTACCAAATCAGTTTTCCAAAATTTAAACGGAAATGACGATTTTTTACAAAAAAAATGCTCAACAAGAAATCGGTGTCTGTACTGTAGGATGAAACTGCTCTTAAACTTCAAACTTAAGCGTTTTCTTTAAAATGGGAGATTCTAGTGATTTTTATCCGAAATCGACCCACTGGAAATGGCTGCTTCCATATGCGATTAACAACAAACAGATTGTAAATTAAATCTTTTGACAATCTAAACACAATTTGTTAAGATTATTTTGTAAATTTTACCAAAAATGACGAGGTATGATAAAAAAAAATAATTTGCTAAAAGTCGGCGTCTCTACAGTCCATATGGATTGACTAATCGGAATTAAACTTTATACTTAATTTTTCCCATTAATTAAAATTTAATGGAAATTCGAATAACGGAAGAAGCAGCTTCCAAGAGAGCTTTTTAAATGTTTGCGATGTTGTTGAACGTTAAGCACTCACAAAAAACGGCAACGATACAATTTTACTAAATGTCCGGTGAGATTAATTTTTTGATTCAGAAGAAAATCGAGGGTTGGCCATAACATATCCACCCTCCATTTTTGCTAAACAAATTTTCTGTTTTTTAAGGGGAATGGTTAATACAAATTTATTATATTTGACTAATGGCTGGAACCAATCAGTCCGTAACAGAGCTAAAGTTTTACTCAATTTTGACCATTCATTTCAGTTATTAACCAGCAAAACTTCAGGATCAGTTCATTGAGTGTGCTCAAGAAGACTTCAAACCTGCGTGTTGGTTAAAATTCCTAACAGAAATAACCCAAATAGAGTGAAACTTAAGCTCTTACGGACCGGTTGATCCAGCCTCAAAAAAGAATCTTGAGGTTTTGTTAAAATAATGGTATGTGTGGTTATAATTTACCATTTGTGCCTTCGTTTAACCCAGCGTTTTAGAACAATATTTTAAATTCCTTCATACTTTATAAAAACAACATTTACCATAGTTTTAATTTACCATATAGACAATCGTGCCAGTGTCATAAAAAAATATGTCGAAACAATGTCAAAAATTAGTGTTCCTGTTACCAATCCAAAGCTTTAGCTTTTCTTGGTCAATTTATGGTGGCGTATTGTGGCCACAATTTGTCCGCCAAATATGTATGCTTTTGAAAAAAAACCGACCAAATGGCATACTGGCTAAAGCTTTAGCGTTTGGATCGGGAGGTACCGGGTTCGAATCCTGATAGGGGCAGGATGCAAAGGGAATTTTCATCAACAAATTACGATTTGTGATGAAAAGGAACACCGAAGAAATTTTATGCCATGATTCCGTCACAATTCAAAAGAAGTATATGTATTTTGGTTAAAAACACTGTTTTATTTTTATTCAATATCGAAAAATGTAGGGTATGTTTCTGGAGTCGGGAAGTAATTTCTACAGCTAGAGTCAATCCTGATGAAATTTGGACGTCTGACAACCAAATATAATGCGATTAATATTGTATGCCTAATCCAATATTATCTACTAATATAGTAGATATATGTAGTAGACTTATAGCATTTTCTATATGTTCTAATATAAATTTTATTTTTCAATTACAGGTGGATTAGATTACCTTACAGAATTATATAATTTTTGGAAATAATAAAGGTATGTAAGCTGTACATATTTCTAAACATAAACTATAAATTTAATTAATGACTTAGCAAAAATGTTTGCATATTTTAAAGTTCTTATATGACTAGTTACTCAGATCCAGTTTTTAATAAGGAAAAAACATCCCAGTTGGATCTAAATCAAATTTGCGTAAACTCCTTACATTTTCATAAATTTCGTAATCATCTTTAAATAATAATCGGTTTCTGGAAATGACAATTAAAATATTTGCCGGAAAAACTAAGACTGAATTATAAAAGTAAGGGACTCAACCCTTACAAGGTAATCAGAACTTTTAGTCTGGAAATTGCCAAACCAATAGTGTGGAATTTGGTTGCAAAACGACTGAGAAAAATATACTCTCAATTTACCATCATCATTGATTTCGATAAAATTTGTTTATGGTCATTGTAAAATTTGACCATTTTTAAACCTTTTCATGATATACAACGAAGCAAAAAATTAAAACCACTCATAAAATAAACATTGGGAATTTTCATTAAAAAATCCATCTCAAAAAACCAGCACTAAAGCCGATCCAAGACATTTTAATGATTGGAATTAGTTAAAAATTATTTCCTTCCAGCACTATAGCGATCGTTCTGCGTACTAAGCCGATTAAGCTAAATTTGCGATTTCAAGTATTTTTCAATAATATGCATAACTTGTAATAAAAATTAATTATCAGCGCTAAAAGGATGGATTTATCAACTGCAGAACATATAGACTAAATTGTCGCTTTTCTATGACCTTCCAAACAATATTTCATATTATGTAATTCGAATGAGCAAAATGTAACTGCTTCCATCCAGCACCACAAAGATTGTTTTGAGTACTAAGGTGCTTTAACTATATATTTGTGAAATTCTACAAAACCTTTTCCATGAAATGCGACATATGCATTTACTTTCTAAGCCAACGGAATAATTGGCCAACCAGGCTGAAATGGAGGATTTGAGAGATATATTGCTGATAACAAAATTGTTCTTGGTTCAAACGTTTGAATGGCAGAATGGCAATTTTGAGTACTAAAGTGCTTCGACCAAAGACCTTTAAAACGGTACACCACATACTTATGTGGGAATAAGATACTTCCATCGTTGCAACAGTAATTTTGAGAACTAAGGTGCTACACTAAAATTTACGACATTTTTCAATACCTTTTTAACGAAACACGACAAGTATATATTCTATTGTACTAGCAGTTACCCGTCCAAAATGACGGAAGCATTTTTTAGAACTCTGTTGTAGTTTTTTCTTTTCCACAAGGAAAATCCAAATAATTATTAGAGAAAGAATGAGTAATACTTTAAAAATAATGTAGCAAGTGACTCTACACAGGTTCCTTCTTAAAATTAATCTAAAAATGTTAATATGCTTTGTCGTAGTTAATTTGCCCCAGAAACAGCACACTCATTGGATTAGTTTACTTCTCAATGATTAATTCAAAAGGAATTGTTCCCAATTTATGTAAAAGCTTAAACACAAACTGTACTACCGACCGTTAAAGCTGACACCATGCAAATATTTATCAATTCAGGGTCCATTTTCACCGTTTAACATTGGTTGTTATTATAAAACTTCAATTAAAATTTAGTTCCAATCCATTCAACGTTACCCGTATTCAAAATATCGTAGCTTTAATTAGAAAACTGTCACATTCGGTGTGCTGGTTTCAACAGGAAATAACTCTGGGTTCTAGGCTCTGGGAATTCTAGTGTAAACAGAATTTTGATCGCAATCAATTAAATAAGTTAAATACAAAGTTAAATACATCTAAGCAAGAATCGAAGAACCACCTCCTCCTCCTCCTCGAAAAATTGCCTCTTCAAATCCATTGTTCAATTTAGATTTTTCAAAAATTTGAAACTTACTATAAGGCACCTGCGTGTTGTATTCTGAGCTAAATATAATTTAAACGTTGATTTGGTGTTCAGTTCTATACAATCGTTTTAGCTTCTTAACTTTTCGGGGCATTGTTTTTTGTATCCTGCTGAAACCACATACTAAGAGTCATCAAATAGGCTATAATCAATTTTTTGTTTTGTCACAAAAGTGACCGTTTACCTTAACAGCGTCACCTGCGATATTTTCCAAAGAGTCTGATAAACCCACCAGCTTAAAAGCCACACCAACTAATAACTGGTAGTGTTGCATAGGTTTTACTTAAATGACATGTGGATATTTATTATCCCTATTACATAAGTTTAGCTTGTTAATGTATTAATTAAAAAAGGATTTTCTATTATAGCTTTTAAGATTTGTTTCGCGCTACTAATGGTACCGTGAAGAACCCCGACTAAATTTGACAAACACTTTAGATAACAGTTTCATTTAAAAACATTTTTTTCATAGCATGAAGTTAATTTCACATTACAATTTGTGGTAAATTTTGCGCTACTTCGGCTCAATTTGAACTTAAATGTTGAGGTCGATCTACGTATATTTTTTGTCGATTTTATCTGTTTGAGATTAGGAATGTTGCACCGCACCATGTTGTGTGGTGTTACACCATGTTACGTCATGTTGCACCTTGCTGCATGATTGTGTACCATGTTGCATTATGTTGCATCATGTTGTTTGATATGGCCCTATGTTGCCCCATGTTGTGTGATGGTACAAGGTGTTGCATGTTACGTCGTGGGACGTAGCATCATGTTTGGTCATATTGCACCATGTTTCTTGATGGTGCACCTTGTTGCTTGATGTTACCTCTTGTTAAGGGATGTTGTTTGATGTTGCTTCATATTGGTTTGGGGTTTTCTTTTAGTATTTTATTTTGCTTGAACGATTTTGATAAAATATGGCGGTTCCGGATTTTCGAATTCAAGGTAATAAATACAAGGAGTCTGATTTCAGGATAATTCATTTAGATATTTCATGTGCACCATGTTGCATACTGTTTCACCATGTAGCATAATGTTGCACCATGTTGCATGATATTGTAAGTTGTTGCGTTATGTTACACAATGTTACGTTATGGTACACCATGTTATGTGATGTTGCACCAGTTTGCATTAAGTATACCATGTTGCATGATTTTTCACTATGTCGCGTTATTTTGTACTATGTTGTGTCATGTTGCTTCATGTGATACCTTGTGTTTCGTATCTGGCGATATGTTTCATTGGGGGATATATATTGGGGAATGTTGTATCATGTTTTGCTTTATATGACATTAGATGGTTGCACTAATCGCGTTATACTGAAAATGTTGGTTGTTATGAGTAACAATACTGATTTGTAACATTTGCTATCTAATTATTTTTTGACGTGGTCCCTTTTTCACATTTTTTCCGCCTCAAGCAATTTTGATGTCGTCTGGCGCCAATAAAATGCCAAAAATTGATTTGGATGTGAGCTAATTTCAGTAAAATTCATTTAGAAGGTCCTTCGGTGGGTTCCGTGACCCTTTTTAATTTTTTTTCTTCTTGAAAGAAGAATTAGATACAAATTTCGGTCATCATGGTTCTCTAATGTCAGAAAGTCCTTATTTTAGAAAAAATCATTTATGGTTTCTCGGGTCGAACGTCTTTTAATAAAAATGGGGGAGATTGAATTTCGAGTGCTAATTAGAATCGATTGTGTCAGGAAATAATTGAAGTGTTTCGGTTTAGTCTCTATGTCGCATCTTGATTCACAAGATGTACACTGTGTCATCTTAATCGAAAAGAATGGAACTCAAATAAATAATGAAAATTGGAATCAAATATTAATTTGGGAGGTGCCTCTGGAAAATTGTCAATATAAATGACTTAAGCGACTTCTTAATCGATTGGAATATAACTCTCGTTGTATGTTAAACATAGGATAGGAAGGGATTCCGAAGTGAGTTCCGAATGTGATTTAGAAAAATGAGTAAATTAGATGGAAGGAAGACCTTTCTCAAGCGAATAGTATGGAGCTCGGTTGGAACTATGAAAATATCCAATTTCATTGAATAAAACTGCGGGTTCTTAAATTGAATAGATCTAAGCCGTAGGTGAACCAAGTTGGCGTAATTATTATTTTATTTTACAAAGTAACAGTAAGTATAGAGACTTTGTATTAGCAATACTGCTGAAGTCCGAAAAGTGGTTTTCAAGGAGATGTTCGTCTTCTATGCCCCAATGAAGTTTGGTTAAAATCGGTCTACCGAAAATGCATATAGCATCTACGAAAAAGTCGATTATTAACAAAAGGATTCCAAATTAAATTTTTTAGCAAAAATGGTTTAGATCATTTCTCCAAAGTTTAAGCTCGCTATATCGATTTTTGAAAAAAAACTTTTATTTAACCATAATTTCGCCCTATCAAGTTTAGTGATCGGCATAACACTTCATACTTAAAATTTTCTTATAAATTGGCAAATTCGGAAAGTGGATTTGGAAACAATAAAGTTTGATACAATCCTTTTTAATAAGAACTTTTTGAAAATATTTTGTTTAATATAGGACTTAGGATAATAGTTTATGGTAAAACCAAAATAATTTTCAATTAAATTGGCAATAAAATTAGTTCATATCATTTTACTAAAATTTAATCGAACTGACGATTTTTGATAAAAATTAGGTTAAGTTTTCATTTTATATTTAGAAAAATTTGTTTTCGAACATATTTTTTTATTGTTTTACAGAAAATTCGATAACTACGAGTTTTGAGACACTTACCTAATAAACACATGAGATGTGAGATTATGAGATTACAAAACATACACAAACACAGCTCATTAGAATCAAATTCCACAAGAAAGAAAACACCTTTCTATTTTTTATTAACTGCTGGTTAGAAAACTTATTTAGTAATACACCTACGTGAAGCCATCGATAGGTTTAGATCCGGAAAAATAGTCTGAAAAGAATAACGACTCCATAGTACAGCATGGAAAATGAAGGTCAATGAAAATAAAAAAAAATGTTTTTAATTGTTCAGCGGTATGCTAATTTAGCATAATATTGTTTAATTGTTTTGTATTCCGAATGAGAGAGAGAGAAAGTGTATACCGATTACTCTTATTAGTACGTACCAATTTTGAAATGTTTATACACACAAAAACTTTCAATCCAACCTTGTTTGACCGAACTATAGGCTCGTTGCACTAAATACTAAATCATTTTTTCTGAGAAAATTACGAAAATTTCAATTAGACTTATATTATTCTAAACAAACCTCGGTAAATTTTGCTTGAAATTGTTATTTTGTTTTTCATTAAAATGTGTGCAGTGGTTCTGGCGTGAAAGCCGGACAACGAACGACACGGGAATAATGTAAAGCAATAATAATTGCTTTTGCGGCCGGGATTTTCTATCACAGGTGTCGCTTATTTGAGGTAGGGATCCCACAAGCATTTAATTTCTTCTAATGAAAAATTTGGGATTAGTCACCTTACAAACGCCGAAAAGATTTGGTTTTGACCAGAGTAATTTTTCATCAATTTTATCAGGATTTGGTCTTACAGGCCGAAGTTGTTTGCTCTGATTTGACTGAATTTAACCACATAAATCGTTTAGTTGACTTATATTGGCCAGCCTAGTACAACTTGTCTGAAATATTTTATAACAATCACCAAAAAACTATCTACTAAACAGATAAACTGTCAAATAGCGCTCCCTACAAAGTACACCTGGTCATTATGCGGGAAAGTAAAATGGGTGTTGCTTCAATCCCTTTGTTTGAAAATAGATTCTTTCAAAATGATGACGTACCCAATCCAAATGATATAACTCAAAATTAAACGGTTAACATAAATCTGTAAGTTGTGACTCAGCACAATGAAGTCTAAAATTATTTAAACAAACTTTGTATCGTTCCAATTTATACGCCACTATAATACACTAAACAGTCCGTATAAAAAATATTACATTCCGTACCACATCTTATTCTGATCGAATTGTTAAGATTAGCGTGCATGTTGAATAAATAAATGAGTACAGCTTGTATACCAATATTTGCAATGTCAAGACATTCATTATTTATTAAATGTTTTTCAAAATTTGATTAATTTTATTTTATCTCGACTGAGCATCAAAATAAAATAAAATGAAACTGCTTTTCATTAAATTAACTCGTAAATAAATTGAAAGATATAAAATTTAAAAAAAAATGTATAAATATTTCTACAGTTACTTATTAATTAATAATCTAACCCATTATGGGTTACAAAATTATTACACTTTTTTCTTGTTTATATATTTTTGCAATATTTGTTTATTGCTACGAGAGTAGCTATATACTTGAAGACAGTAATAATTATAATTTTTATGTACCAAGAAATTTTTTTGCTTTACAACAAATCTCAATTTTAATTAGATATAGTATTACTTTTGCATAATTAAAAAGCATAAAAAATTCGACGCGCCAAGTTAATTGAATTTTTAATGCTTATACTAAATCACTAATTATTGTGATTTAAAATAATTTTGATTAAAATCGTTTACCAGTTTACAACCTTACATAAATTTTAACCTGGTGTTTAAGTAATTAATTGAATCGCACCCCGATCGTAATTAAGGTTTGCACTTAATAGAGTGAATTAACATTAGCGCTGTCTTTGCGATGGCCGTAACAAGGTTACAGCGATGCAGTGAATGACCCCATAAAATTTACTTATGTTATATCAATTACCGGATATCCATAAAATTATAAAACAATTAATCTTAAAGTTTATTTTAACTGTCATTGTTCGGATTAATTATACCTACTCTAATTTAGCCTGTCATATTCAAATCAGACCAGTAGTCGCTTATGAAACGTTACTTTATTAAATTGAAATCTGCACAACCATACGAATAAAAAAAAATTTAGTAATTTGTCTGTGAGTAAAATTAGCATAAAATATTGTTAGTATCAGATTATGCGTGGCGCACACCAAGTTTGTCGCGCATTTTATTGAATTTATAATGACTTAATTGATCGCGGTGACTTTTATTGCATTTTATAAATGTTGTGTTGTGAAATTGTGTCAAAGTGAACTTAATGATAAACTTACTAATCAATTTAAATCAGCTTAACCACTATGTTATGTCAAGTATATGCTATAAAATATTTAGTGTGAAGACATATGCACAGTGCATAAATATTGTAACTTGCTTGTATATAAATAGAAAAAAATAAATACAAGACAATTATTTATGTGAGACGGTCTCAAATTAAATGCATATTAAATGCAGCAGAAAAGTTACAACTTGTTGACTTGCACGTCGCATATTATAGATGTAAACGGCGTAAACAATGTCTTGCTAAAATTATTTAACCAAATTTGTTTTAGCGTGATTAGCACTAAAGCCTACATTTTTTATTGGTTCGGCTTGCTAGTGAACACAAAATCTATCAAACAAAGTCTATTGAAAGGCAATTAAAAATTATAGTTTTATAATTGAATAATTTAATTTAAATTACCTTTATTACACGAATTATTACTATAAAAATTACATTTACCCAATTAATTAATTCTGTACCAGAGAAGAGAAAATGAACCTGTTTGACTTGGTTTCCATCTAAGTCGTTAGACAACCAAAGATGCTTGAAGCCGATCTGTATTTCAAAATTCCGTAATCCCGTTTTCTTTTTATATTTTTGAGTGATACCCTTGGGTATAGAAATTTATTTAAGAATAATTCCAGGATTTTTGCGAAAATGTTTTATTTTATGTTCTCAATCATATTTTCTTCAATGTTTCTAGATAGCAGATACTCGATCGGCTACCAAGCATACAATTTGCTGGTCGAAATCCTCAATTAATTTTACCAAGGAAATTTGAATTTCAAATTACATTTTTCCTAAAATTTTTGTTTATTTTTGCGATTGCACAGTAAAATTTGCGGCTCAAAAAAATTATCAGCTAATTTTTGTATTGTTTTACTGTGCAATTACAAAAATAAACAAAAACTGTATGAAAAATGTAATTTGAAATTCAAATTTCCTTGGTAAAATTGATTGAGTAGCCAGGATTTTGACTAGCAAATTGCTTGCTTGCTAGCCGATCGAACATCTACCCCAATATGAGATTCCTAGTACACAGCTTAATTTAAAATATAAAAATGACACACAAGTGAAAACGAAAATAAAAATTTCACCGCTGAATTGTATCTTGCGGTACGCGTTTAACTAGTGGAATTGGTCTCTGCTTAACTCGACATATTCTTCACTGCACTTTTATTTGCAGGTATACGATGAAACTAAGCTAAATGTTTGCCATATCATCAATTATTTTTATTTGTGGTTGTGATGTGTTTCAAAGATTATAGTCAACAGTTTTAGAATATGGTGGAGTAAAATATTTTGCATGTCAAGTATTTGAACGAACCTATCTTCTTTAACATTTTACGAAAATGAACAAACTATAATTGTTCATGAAATAATTTATCTGGTTTTAATTTTGGAGGCCACCGAGAATTTTTTTTTCGCATCAGCTGCGTACTAGCCTTTAAGGTTGAATTGGTTGAGTAATTTCTGGAGCCATTTTTCTGTCGAATAAGAATAGATCCAGACATATGCTATACCACTCTTATCCTTAAAATACTAAATTGTTATCAAGTTTGAACATACTCCTCTAATATTTTCTCGAATAGCAACAGATGGCCGCAGATAGATGCCTCAAACTAAAACGTGCTCATTATTAAATTGCAAACGACAAATTAACATAAAATTTATAATCTTCGGTAAACCTGAGTTTTATTTGCAAATTTGAATAAATCGTCAGTCACTATTCGGTGTAAGCACATTAATGATTAATGTTGGAACTAATCAGAAATTTAGTTTATCGGAAATTTAGGCAAAAAATTTGGCAGTGTATCACGGTTTCGGTAAAATTTAATAGACCCAATGTCTGTGCCTAACGAATACTTTCAATATTCAATGAAAATTAATTTATTTAAACTTTTTCATTGCTACACTTGCCGTTAACTTAGGCAGTTATACTTTTAGTAAGAAGTGAAATCCCCCCCCAACATAAGTTATGGTAAGCTTTTGTTTAACTTTCAACTACAACCAATTGTTTGTGTTATTAATAGTTTACCTATATTCACCGCTAATCAAAATTAGTATCTGACAGAAGAAATTCACAATAAAATACATAAATAACGTTTCAAATCAAAATATTTCAGGTCAATCTGTCCAAAACAAAACCAATTTAAAACGATAATGTAAAACCCCCATGAGGTTTTGACATTTAAACTTTATCACTTGCTCAAATTATCTTTTACTACCATAAGTGTGTTATTGTTTATATACACAACACCCGTGTTGTAATTTAATCAACAAATCCACTTGACTGAATATAAAAAATAAGAGAGCCGCACCTTCGAAAAATATCGTTTCGTGAAGCTGTCTGAATACGTTGCATAGATCGCTGTATAAAACATAAAAAATAAATTATTGACCTCTCGGGTTCAATTATTAAAATAAATTTTAAAAAAAAACTGTAACAGATTTTTAAATTAAAAAGCTAATCACGATGTAAAATTTAAATTAAAAATACAAATTATCTGTAACAACGTTTTTATAAAATTATGATTGAAATATTTATTTTAGCTTAACGTAAAAAAGCGTTTAATTGAATGGTTTGAAGGATGGTTGGTTGGTTAAACAATAATTTTGTGTCTTTACATAAACTATAATAATGCCTGTACATTGACTTAGATTTTATTATGGCAGGTAACCAATCATCATCCTACATTATTTTTGTATTTGTATTTGTACACTGCTAATTTGCATTTAAAATGTTTAATAAATTTAAACAAGAATTAATTATAGGTTTGTTTATTAAAAATAATTTAATTAATATTTTTCGCGAAAACTAACCCACATTTTGTGTTTAGTATTTACTTTGGTGTACCAATATTATACTGTACCGTGTAATTCGTTTTAATTATTTTACATAATTTGTGCAGAATGTGACAAATAATTGTGCAATTATCGTTTTACGCGTACCTGTGTACATTTTATATTGAGTGGCGTAATTGATTTAATATGGTATTTAAATTAATCGATTTTTGAACTTTATTGTGTCATTTGCGCTATTTTAGCAATTCGCGCTTTGATCGATCGATTAAAAGGTAAAGGCAATTAGATTATTGATCCGCGTATACATATTTGGTGAAAATCTAATCCGCGTGGTATCCAAATACCAAATAACCAATAGATCGAAACTTGTTTCGTAATCTTTTATTAATTGTTTTATTTGTTTATGAAATTTTAATCTTAAATTGTTTTGTTTAATATCATAAATCTTGATTATTACGTTTTAAAAATATTGCAATGGTCCATTTCATAATAATGAGTGTTTAAGGAATTCAGTAATAATTCCTAATAATTTTGTAACAGCTGCTGGTCCTCAAGAGTATTTCAAGGTTACAAAACTACAACTGTTTTATACTTTAACATGTGGGTAACGGCAGCAGGGAATCTTAAGAATTTCAAAATAAAATTTTGCAATACTGATTTAGCACAATTTGTGGTACCTAATAACCCCAGAGAAAAAGTCTGACGGATTTAGATTAGAAAACCGTGGTTGGATAATTTAAGTTAAGGAGTTCTCTCACTTCTAATGCATAGTGAGGGTGGAACTTCATCACGCTGCAGCCACATATTTCCACGTGTTTGTAGAGACATGGTATCAAGTAATTTATCCAAGTCATTTTGTGGAAAACTTAGATAGACTTCCCCATTGACCCGGCGTGGAAATTCAAATGAACCATTCAATTTTTCGTCGACTATTCTCCCCCACATGTACACTCCAATTTGGTGTTCAAACTGACTACGCCAGGCTACTTTTGAATTTACGCGGGCCAATAGTGCAAATTATGGATAATTAAAGATTTTTAATACATGTTTCGTCACTCCATAAAATGTTGTTAAAAAATTGCGAATTTTCTTGCCATCGACGCAAAATTTCTTGCCAAATTTAACCCTTTTTTCATGGCCAGCAAGTAAAAGGTCTTGTACACGTCGCACAAAGATCTTGTACACGTTGCCTAGGGTGCAACTGATTTCTTTTTAACAAACATCGTCTGTCACCATTCCAATTACTCTATCTTCGTCTATATCAAATTGACTGTTACATTATTTCTCCGATGACCAGGGACTTCGCCTTCACTGTACATTTGAATTATGTTTTCAAATACTCTACATGTAATAAGAAACGCGTTCCCAATTTGGATATCGTCTCTGGTATTTTCTTGCTGTGCAGCTCGGGCGTTGCCTTCACATAAACAAGAAATGAAATTCATTTCTACATATTAGAGGTGGGAATAGCCACATGCCTTATTGACATTTTAATTATAAACATTCCAGGATATGTGGAATGATATGTTTTTCTTTTTATACCAAAATTTTTTGTTTAATTCGGGCTACTAGATTTGCGTAAAAAAATTGGTATACTCTAGTTTACCATTGTGTTCATCATTTAGTTTTATTTCTGACAATTCTTCTAAAACTCAACAAACTTTTGTTAAGTACATTTTCTAAGAAACACGACTTACTTTGTGAAAAAATTGACAAAAAACCTTCTGTTATGAATAGCCAGGTTTGTGCTACCCATTTTAAAATCGGGATTAGTGCCGCATATTTTTCTGAAAATGGGCCAACTTTCTGTAGTACATTGTTTTCCCGCTGGCGTCACTTAATCATCAACTAATTTTTTGGGAAACAAACAAACTTTACAAAACCATTGTTTTTATTTGACAGATGATAATACAGCTTATAAAAATGATTTTGTTGGAAAGGCACACTCTCCTAGATCGTATTAAAACGGATATTTAAACAAAATAATTCTTGGTCTGTTTTAAATTAATTTTTTGGTGGGTCATGCGATTTCACTAAAATACACTAAAAGTGGAATAACTTTTGTGCCATCAACAATTCGAAAAAACTTTCCTTGGCTGTTTTCGTTGAAAATAAGCTCCCCGATCACTCTGTTTCGTTTGATCGTCCACTTCTGAGACACGCTGTCTACAACTTATATTACTTTATACCAAACGAAATCATATTCCGTTGAATATTATTTGTGTTGAAAAAAAATTACGTATTAGAAGTAAAATGTCCTAAAATACAAGAAACTTGAAAGTTCTATTATTTATTCCTATAACGTGTATATGTGTATTACCATTCGCAAAATGTAATGGCTGAATTTCTACTAATTCAGATTTGGCTCAGTTCTATTGTACAACAAAGACCAATGAACGATTTTTGACATATAGTTTGCTAGAAAGAAACAAACTTGGTACTTCTTATTACATATTCCTCTTAGGTATGTTTGTTCATTCGAAAATTATGAAGGCCTAAAAATAATGAGATCACCATAATTGGTCTAATTCCGTCGAAAGTAGTGCAGAATGTTATTAGTATTAAGATTAGGGTAACAGGGAGTAGAGTGCTAGCTGAACTAGTATTATGTGTACTTCCTTTTATAAATTTTGTTTCTTGCTTATTTATTTTATTTTTCTCTTATTTTTTTATTAAATTTATGACTTCCAAACTTCAAATGAAATCTAGCTTCGTGTAATTTTAAGATAAACTATGATGGGCTAGAAGCCTAAATTATTAGAGGATGGCCTAGAGAGTAGGTATATGAGATTGAATGCCAAAGTGAGTTGGCCATACGTTCCTTGTAATTGATCCCTGTTTCTAATCTAAAATACTTCTAAAATTGATCCTAACTGGAACTAATTGAACGCCCGGAATCCCTGTATGGATATTCCAATTAACAGCGAAGTTGAGGTATTCGGGTCGCTCCTCCGTTGGCTTCTATAGTCGCTCTTTGTTATACAATTATATTAAAATATTTTACCATTTCTTTTAATTGGTTATATCAGTCTTCTTTTCAAAATTTTGTACAGCTAACACTTGCTTTAGTTATGTGCATTTTATTTTAATTTTTCATTATTAGCCAATAAAGCTTTCTAGACTAAAATATTCTATTTGTAGGTTTAACAACTTTTTCTGATGTTTCGTAAGTGTGGCTAATTTAAACCTCTTTGTGCGGTACTTAAAGATCTTGCAGACTCTGGATCTGAACTTACCGTTATAAAACAATTATAAATTAATCACATCACAGCAATTAGAGCTGGTACAACATATTAGATGGTGGCTGTTAACCTCAAAACTCCACTCCCGTTACAACTCTTCTTGACTGGTCCTGCTGAATGTGGGAAGAGTTTTTTTGATCAAACTCAACATTGAAACTTGTAATCGATTCACAGATATGAATGGTTTCCAAACGTGATTATCGAACAAGATCAAGGGTTTATATAGATCTGTTTTCAAGTAGTATCAAAGTTTGACAATGGAAATCGATTGAATGAACAAAAGATGCAACTCAATGCTGCGAGATATTGCTCGGAGACGGAAGCTTGGAACTCTGTCCTAATGAAACTCGATTATTCAATAATAACCATTCAGTCGATCCGTAAAATTTGAGAATCTTGAGTTCATCTGATGAAACATCGAATTCAGTTGTTGATGACGAAATACTCGGGTGTGGAGCTGATCGCGAAGATGAAAGCGTCGCTAGAGAGAAGCTTCACAAACTCAGCACGATTGACACAGGAGTGTTACCTTACGAAATTATTTTCCTCCATAATAATCACAAACATCGACGTTGCTGGTGGTTTAGTAAATGCGGCAGTATAAAAATTGACACAGATTGACTTGGGTGATCGAAATAAAGGTTCTACGAGTTTGGTATCTTTTTCCGAATGGCGTCGGTGCCAAAATATGTGGAAAAATGGTTGACTATACAAATGCTACAGGAATTAGTAGAGAAGCGGTTCTTCTCAATCGAAATAAATCGATTCATGTTAAAATAATCCATTTTTAGGAGGGACATGATGAAATTGTTTACAAACTCGCAATCTTTCTATCCAGGGTCACGGTTCAAGAAGGACTTCATATTGTAGCTAGTGATGAGTGTCAACGTTTTTACGTGACAACCTTGACTTCGTTTTGATTTTTTTTTTGTTGCCCTAGATCTCCGTACTTTAATTTATCCCCAATCAGTGGACTAAGCGTCATGAGGTGAACAATCAGCTCTCGAGAGCCCATGAGTGTTAGTAAAGCCGTTAGTCCCTACTATTCTCGTATTGAAGGGTGAATCCTTTCGGGCATATAGAATTCTCATAGATTTCGAAACAATAAAACAGATTTTTCCAATTTTTATTTGGACATTCACCCATTTCGAAGTTGTACCGTATAAACATACATACAATATGATATATTTGCCTTCCGCTTAAAGTATTAAGAAAAGTTAATTTTGCATCAAATTTGACATGCCAATTAACATCTCTTTAATAACATCAGAATTCAAACCACGTATATACGATTGTGTGTGTACCACATTTATTTACATAATACATATGCACGTCATCGATTTGGTTCGATACCGAGACAGCTCATAAATATCTCTATTTACGAGTAACATAAAAATCTAAAATCTCAATCACGTTATATATCATGATTTCCCTACTGTACTCGTACACAATTTATAAGAAGGATATCATTAAATTTAATCATTGAAATAGATCGCATCTCTACAATAATACTGTACAGACTCTATCGCGGAGTACGTTACATCAAGATAAAATTATCTTATTATAATAAAATCTTAATTGAAATGAAATAGTAATAATACAGATGAATAATAATAGTAATAGTGAATTGACAAAAAAAAATAAAAATCTTGGTACTTGGACGCGGTTGTAAAATATTATACTGTGTATTTCCTTTCACGCACGATTCAAAAATTTGTCTTGAATTGAAGTTCGTCGTATTCGTATATATGTAAGAGATGATTCCATCTTAATTCTTTCGTCGTAGTTTGTGTTTAGAAACTATATATAATAAATGTACCTACTTATTTCTATAAAATTGTTCTACAGAAAAATTAGATCTGAATTGTATGATAACATCAATCAATCAAATATTATATTGAAAATGAATGATTGATGAGATTGTGATTGATACTAAATACAATTTTTTTTTTCGTATATGACGTTTTTATTTGAAGTTGTCGGAATAAATTAAAGTGAGATCGCGGTAAACACATTTTTTCCGTGTAATGAATTGCGTTAATTTATATTAGAGATGAAAGGTTTTCTATATACGGGTTTTCGATAGTCAGGGTTATGAACTTTTTCAGTAGCATCGTATTTAATTTGGATAGGTTTACAAAAGTTGGTATTTAGGTTGAACATATAAATTTTACTCTGGAATTAACCAAGTCATTGAATTTCTATTATTTATGGTATTCATTATAAATAATAAACTGGGACGAGTGATACCTTGAAGCAGTATCGACATATACGTATACACCGTAATTTGCGGTATATATTTCAAATTGGCTAATAAATTTATTGGCTCTCGCAATTTGCTTTATACTTCTTAAAAATCATTGCGCCGGGCGAGTAGATTTTGAATACACCACATTTAATTTATAAGTCGTAAAATCTAACCTACCGGACTTTTGATAAAAATTGCCTTGTATAATAAAAAATCAGTACTTTTGCTTAAATTTCAGAAAACCCACCATGTCGACTATTGTTGAAAATTTAATCCTCCCTGCAAAAATTCAAAAAACTGATTCGGAAGCTGCCACTTCCGGTACACAAATGCCTACCACATTTTGCCTAGATCTCCCAGTTAATGGAGAAAGCATTAGTATGGGATTTTATAACGAATAGTCAATCCGCCTGGATTGCATAGATATCAAATTTTGGTAAAATAAAATATATTTTATCATAACTCGTCATTTCCGGTAAAATTTAAAAAAATAATCTGAACAAATTTTGTTTGAAACGTAACCCACAATTTTTTTGTTTTAATCGCTGTTTCGTAAATGTTATATACTTTTCAAAATATATATTTGTAAAAAGCGCAAAATCTCCTATGGTCTCTGGTATGTCTAAAATCCTTGGGATCTCCCAATTTTTGAAAAAGCTTAGGTATGATATTTCACCCCAATCAGTCGAACCGCGTTTTTGTAAACAAAAATTGTAAAAGTAAGAGGCTAACAATAAAGCTTCTGGCCCGGATAACATTCCGAATATTGCATTGAAGTCGGCGGTTAAAACATACCCAAACTTATTCACGAAAGTATATAATGCATACTTAGTTGAGGGGGTGTTCCCTAGTAAATGGAAGGAACAGAGACTAGTATTGTTGCCAAAAGGAGACAAACCACCAGGTGTGCCGTCGTCCTGGCGTCCACGCTGTCTGTTGGATACGGCAGGTAAAACCACCTAGAGAGAGTTGTATATGATCGGTTACAAGAAGCTATAGTTAGAGCAGGAAACCTAGCAGAGCAGCAGTATGGCTTTCGAAAGGCGCGCTCAACAGTGGATGCGATTAAAGAGGTTGTAGATACGGCACACCAGGCGATATCCGGTTCTTGATGGCTACGGGGTAGTAAAAAATACTGTGCCATAGTTACATAGGACGGGAAAAACGCATTCAACACGGCGAATCGGAGCTGCATATTTAACGCACTGACGCGGATGAACGTACTGAAGTACCTGCTGAGACTAGTTTCCAGCTACTTTAGGATCTTGATGTATGATAAGGAGGAAGGAAAGAAAACTTACGAGGTGACTGGTGGAGTTCCTCAAGGATCAGTGTTAGGTCCTACACTCTGGAATGTGATGTACGATGGTGTACTTAGACTGCACATACCAAGTGATGCACAGGTGATTGGATTTGCGGACGACATCGCGATTGTAGTTGTCGCAAAACACAGAGAGGCGATTGTGGACATCTGTAATAGGACGGTCAGACTTATTTACCAGTGGTTAACATCTGCTGGGCTGCAACTAGCAGAACATGAAACAGAAGCTGTCCTTATTACTAGCCGAAAAGTAATGGAGAACGTAACCTTAGAGATTGGAGCCCAACAAATTGTTAATCAACCATCCATCAGATACCTAGGAGTATATATCGATGCCAGATTGTCATATAATACACGGAGAGTGAGTAGGGAGAGTTAATGCGGCACTAGCACGAATAATACCGAATACAAGAGGGGTGCGGATGAGCAGCAGAGTTTTGCTCGCCAACGTCGTTACATCTATAATGATGTATGGGGCACCAATTTGGGTCAACTCGTTGGAGAAGAATACTTCTAGACAAAGAGTAGCAACAGTTCGGAGGTTAAGTGCTCTGAGAGTATTGTGCGCATTTCGGACGGTGTCAAAAGATGCTGCTGATGTTCTTGCGCGAATGATCCCAATAGATCTACTTGCGAAGGAGCGCCAAACCACTTACCTGCGTCGTGGTCAAGAAACAAAAGCGGAGAACAACCGATTAGCACGTGCTGAGATGATTACTGTATGGCAGAGAAGATGGAGTGAGTCGACGAATGGTAGATGGACCCATCGCCTGATCCCCTACATCGAGGCGTGACTAGACAGGCGACACGGTGAAGTGGAGTACCATCTGACGCAGTTTCTGACGTGTTATGGTTGCTTTAGATCATACCTGTTCAAATTCAAATACGAAGAGTCACCAGATTGCCTGCATCGGAGTAACGGAGAATGTAGAGCACGTATTATTCGAGTGCCCACGATTTGCTGAGGAGGGAAGGAGTATCTGTGTACGTGGGGTCCAACGAACGCCGGAAAATAGAGTGTAGTTTATGCTGGCATCTCAAGGTGGGTGGACCGCCGTAAGCGGAAGTGGCTCAAGGATAATGAGAGAGTTGAGGCGCCTCGAAAGAAGCAGAAATTCAGTGAGGAGTTAATTCCAGCCGAGCAGCGAAAGCTGAGCCCGCCTCGCGAAGTAATACGTAACGGTAGTTCCACGGGGCCGAACGGCATGGTTTATCGGGGGTGATGGTTTGGTCGGTAAAAATCCGACACTATCACGAGTTTGATATATGGGTTCACGCGTTCCCCTCCTCCGCTCATAAAAACACACACACACACACACACACACACACACACACACACACACACACACACACACACACACACACACACACACACACACACACACACACACACACACACACACACACACACACACACACACACACACACACGCACACACACACCACATGGAATGTCAATGTGTAATGAGACTATTCGGAAATAGTGCCGTTAACAGATGTGGTAGAATCTGAAGTCGGCGTGGAAGTAAGTCACAGGAGATTCCACAACAGTATTTTGTTTTTTAACGGAACGGGCGGGCGGTATTCGCTACCAATCACCAAGACGACTGGTTTTAGATAGGTTATTAGTTATCTGATCGCACACTTTATTTTACTCGGTAACGATACCAAACACATGTAACACAAACCGTCACTTCATTTTTTTTTGTTTAGGCACTAACTAATTTTAACGTTGAAAGATCAAACACAACTAATTTTCTCATTCGCTCATCATCTATGTACGTTTTCGATGAATCAATTAAATTTGGATGAATTTTATGGCAAAACCGTCACTTTATGGTGACATATTACACACCCCCATGTGTGGTGACACATAATTCATTAACTACATGGTAGATGGAAAATTAGGACTTTGTCTCGATAAGAAATGAAACGTATTCAAGAAACTCTGAGCATCGTTTCGTTTCATTCGTGGGAAAACCTACCTGAGATGTCTCTATGCTTTAGATAATAATGTTAAGCCTTTACTGTCGTTGTATATCATTAGCATGGTAAACGCCAAGGGCTTTACCATTGTCATCACAAACTTTAAACGCGACGTTATCAATATTTTTGACTACACGAGCTTTTTTAGTTTTCGGAGCCAGTTTCGCGGAATAATGTTTAGATGCGTCACTTTGTGTAAAAATTTTCACAAAACCTTGGTCTCCAGGGTTAAATGTTCGTTGACGTGCTCGCAGGTTATACTATTTTGCACTGTTTTCGTGTGACTTCCTTGAATTTGCGCCTGACGGCGAATATTATTCAACTTGTTCGAATTATTGTTGGCCGAAAAGTTACCATCTTCAGTAAAGCCGAGAATTTTATAAAGGTCGTATTCCTTTGCGTGTAGTATCTGGTTTTGTCCGAATATAATAAAATGGGGGAAGTAACCATTTTATTTGTCTAATAAATTTTTAAACGCAACAGAGCAGAATTGTTTACAATTATCGGTAAACACCGTTTGCGGTACTGAATAGCGGAGGAAAAGCTTTTCGAGAAAAGCAATTGTATAGATTGGGCAGTAGCCTGCCAAAACGGTTGCAGAAAAACGAACCTCGATAATGTGTCCAACACAATGAGGATGCAACAATTTCCAGCTTTTGATCTCGGGTGCGGCCCTAGGAAATCCAAATATAGGAATTGGAATGGTCTAAAAGATTCTTGAATGGAACCCATTAATGGATGCGTTATGTAATTCACCGGTTTGCGGGTTTTGCAAATGGCACTCATTTTGATATAAGCTCTAACATCCTTCATCATTCCACTCCAATATAATTGACGTTGAAGGCGATCTAATGTTTTGGATATTCCTAAATGCGCAGTGGTAGGATCATAACATATGCATATCACTAAAATAAGACATGAATGACTCGTTGCTTTCCCAGTTCTGTAAGCGTCTAATTGAATTTTGATGTTGTCAGCAGTTCTCGAGTGTTGGAAGTATCGCTGCATCTCATTTTTCAGGTGATGCCATGTAATAAATACATTACAATTGTTGCGACTTTCAGTCCAGTACCATTCAGCGGCTTTTTTTTTCAAGGATAAATCCAAGTTCTTTAACCAAACGATATTGTGGTATATTGAAGTTATTAGCTAGATATTCTACCTGGGAAATGAAACTATCTACTCCTCTATCTGTCCTATCGCTATTATGTATATTTCAGATTCCAATGCTTCAGACACATTGGCTTGGTATTAGCGAGTCCCTATGATAGATTCGAATTAGGAACATCGGGATTTGTTCATATCGGGAGCAGAGGAGTCGGAATTTTGAAACTGATGCGGCTGCAAAGTAGGCATACTTGTTGGTGGCATTATGGTTGCGTATGTGGATAAATTAATATCCGGTCTAGGCATGTTCGATAGACTTTGTTGGACATGTGAATTATAAAATTGATCTACATTATGATTAGGAACTAATATTTCTGAAATTGGTGGGTGATCGTTAGTAACATTATGTTGCGAAATTGTAGAGTGAAATTTATTTCCTTTAAAATCCTCACTTGCAATACTATCCACTGATAGTTGAGATGAATTTGGGATGCTAGAATTTGTTGTGCGTGCGAGTCAATTCGAACAGACATTCAACCTAATTTTAGGATATGCCCGCTTATCCTTCACCTTTCCTAGAACCTAAGTTTAACTAACAATCAACAACAAGTTTACTCCTTATCAACAGGTGAGACTGGATTAAGAAATTAATTATACTTGTTGACTAGCTATCGTTTCTTTTCAAATGTTATTTCCAATCAGTAACGATGGACTACTTAATCCGGTACCATTGCTACATCATGAAATTTGTTACAAATATTTTGAAATTGTTTAGTTATATTTTGCTTCATATAGTAATCAATAGGTGTAGACATATTACGGATATGCTATTTACGGATATGCGTGGTTAAAAAGTTTGGGTTTAAAAGGTTTCAACACCAATTATATTTGCATATTTTTATAAAATTATCTTTCTCGTTCAAAAACTACATTTCACGCTCCTAATTGAAAATAATTAGAATCAATAGTTTCCGGCCAACTACACGATAGCTTATCCGATATTCATCAGCATATCATGTAAATGTACCAATATAGAGAGAGTCTAAAGATCGATAAACATTTGCCCCACACGATTTTTGTGACCTACTAGGTATACGAGTATTACAATGAGAAATCATTATTTCCATATCGAAAACATTATTAACCCCGTACGAGTACTCGTATATATACAGATCAAATCTCAATTTTATTTTCAATCGCGATGGTCAAGCCAAACCTCAATATTTCAATAATCTTCGATCACTATTATAATACGGTGTTAGAAAAACGCACAAAGTACAAAAAATCTATAAAACTGATCTAATATGAAAAATGAAACTTCATAAAATATATCGATGTCTTCTGTTATCTTATGCTCTATATACCATATAGCCGTACGTATTCAAGAATCGTGACTTGTTTCTCTTGTAATTTTTTTTTAATTCTTATATCTGTAATATACAATATTTTAATGAAAGATACATTTGAAATTGATTTTTATCAGTAAAAATTGAAACATTGCTTTGATATAGAACACAATCATTATTATGTCGACCATTTGACTAAATTACATACTGCTGTAACAATATTTCACACTATAAATTTTTGCTTTAATATAATTTCGAGATTTTAATCAAAAATGTGGAATATAAAATAAAAAACTACCAACCATCAATAAGTTGTAATAGTTTGGTGTAGCTCTCAGTCTTATTTTCTATAATGAATTAATCTGATATTCTAAGTCGAATTTGAAAAACAACACAAACAACAAATTTTCGTAAAATTATAGTTTTTAATAGATGAAGAATTTAATAGACGTATAGCCATTAGCGACACCGTAACTTGTGGTTTCTCTTATTAGAATAGCTCGTTCAATCGATCAAAAGTATTCAAAATGCAATCTAAATGTTTTTGTTAAGGTTTACCAAACAATGCACTTTGTACATAAATCAAAATATTATGATTTTATGCATTGAAAAGATATGTTAGCCTACCAATACCGTGGTTTATCCATATGGTCGATCCCGCATTAACCAATTAACTTCATAAATCTTGTATACAAAATATGTATGCCATTGTTTATAGCAAATGCATAAGGAGGCCTCATTGGTCTTAATGAAGTTAATATAATATTTACTAACAACAATTATATTTCTGATTCTTATGCACACCACGCCGGGTATTTTTTTAAGCCCGATAGAACTAGAAATTGTAAAAAATAACACTGAAAAATAAATTGTAATCAAAAATGTTGTTTTATTCGAAAGATCAATACATGGCATTAATATTTGAAATTGATTTCGGGCATATGGGCACCGCAGCTGTTCTTGACGAAACTCATTCTGCACGTCCAATTTTGGGCCACTTTTTCGAGCACCGGCGTTCAAGGCGTCAATTGTTGCTAGTTTATCAGCATAAACCAGTGACTTTACGTAGCCCTACAGGAAATAATCGCGATGCGTCAAATCGCACGACCTTGGAGGCTAATTGACAGGTCCATTTCTCGAAATCAACTTATCGCTTAAATTTGATTTTAATAAGTCGATGGTTGCGGTCGCCGTATGACACATAGCGCCATCCTGTTGAAACCACCGCTAGTCCGGATCAATGCCATCCGTATTTTCAAAAAAAAATCATTGGTCATGGTGCGGTAACGATCTCCATTGACCGTAACGCGATCCTCGGCCTCATTTTCGAAGAAATAAGGTCCGAGTTATTTTGAGAATTCATCAAAACGTCTTAGTAATGGTAACCCTATTGGTGTACGAGTTTTTTCAAGAATCACAATACTAATACAAAATTCAGAAAATCGTCATGGATATGAAAATTTGGTAGATCTAACATAAAAACATAGTGAGATCGATGATCACCAAGCAAAACCTTAACTAGTATTCCGTTGAAGTTGAAAAAACTCTTACGACAGTAGTTATATATTTCTGGGCCATGTTTGACCATTCCACAACTATGACAAAATTCTGAAAATTGTCATGGATATGGGCATTTGACAGATCTAACTTAAACACATACTGAGATCGAAGATAACCTAAAAAAAATCTTGACTATTATTCCGTTGAAGTCAAAAAAACTTTTAAAGCAGTGATTATATGCTTCTGAGCCATGTTTAGTCATTTCACAACTATGACAAAATTCTGAAAATCGTCATGAATATGGGCATTTGACAGATCAGACATAAACCCATACTGAGATCGATGATCACCTAGAAAAATCTCGACTAGTATTCCGTTGAAGTCGAAAAACTTTTAAAGCAGTGGGTATATGTTTCTGGGTCATGTTTGGCCATTCCACCCATAACTACGACAAAATTCTGAAAATCGTCATGGAATCGAAATTGAATTGATGAATTGATTAAAATAAGCATTGCACAACTAAATAAATAATTTTAATTTCTGGTTTGAAGAATTTTTGTTCTAAGTTTAAAATAAGTTCGCCTAAATGTTTGCTTTTTCGTGTATATAATGCTTGACATACACAAAATTTGTATATAGGATTTTTTTAGAAATTATTTCATGCTTGTGTACTGGAGCTTGAAATTTTTCATTAACCATTCCTATTTTTTTACTTAGGATATAGTTAAGAAGTATAAAAGTAATTTCATTATAATTCATATTTCCTTAATTAATTTACCTTCTAATTTATTCATTTTTTTAAATTTTATTTCCATTATTTACAAATTAAAAACAATTAATAAAATGTATCTAAATGTAAATCAAAAATTCTCAAAACAATTGCAAGTGCAACTATTCCATCTAACAAATACCCGACGTCACGAGGTTGGGAAAAATTCTCAAAATACTTTTTATTCAACCGATAGTGACCGATAATGAACATTTAGGCGCATTTGTAAACATTTTGAAGAAGTTTCGTGATAATTTGACACAAATACAATGATAGAAAATAATACCACGCATATTAAAAGTATATTATACAAACTCTCATGCGAATCGCATGAGGAAAACGTACAAAATCGTTAACATTATTTGTTAATTTTTGTAAACACGTTGTTTATCAAAAAATTTGGTAAATAACTAAGGTAGCGATTTGAAAAAGAACAACGTTTAATGTTGTTTAACGTAGTAAAACAACCGGGTGGCCATTTATAGTTGTGCCACTACAGAAATTCAAAACAATCCAAATCTGGTTTTACTAGTTTTGAGTTTTCAGTTGGGCTGCCTAAAAACATTTCGGCGCACCCTTTAATAAAATATATTTTATTTATTTCTTTATTTAAAGAAATTTATTCTGCGATTTTACATGTATGATTTCAGAATATTTAGTTTAAAACGAAAATTATATAAAAAAATTCAATCAAAAAATTTTAAAACAAACAAAAAATATAAATCAAATTTTGATTTAACATTTATAAATTTAAAAATAATTCTTCAGGATATATTTGAAGTTGTCCTTTGATAAATTAAAGACAAATAGGTCTCGATGATGTTGAAAGATTTAAACAACCTGTTAATGGGGTTATTTTCTCCATAGTTTGTGGAATTGTGTTCTAGTGCTAAAACTAACTCATGCTTTCGAAATGTTCTGCAAGGTAAATGAATTGATGAACTGAATCAATGTTTCTTGGTCACATAACACACAATGTTACTAAGAGTAACACACAATGTTACAGTAACACACAATGTTACTAAGAGAAGTCGTCTATTTTCAAGCGTGCATATTTTATAATCCGTGCAACTTGTTGAGTACGGTAACCGAGCCACATTTTCATGGAACGGTAAATTGTGGTCGTAATCTCAGTTACTTTTCTTTAACAAGAAAATCAGAAACTTCTTTTGAATGCTTTCTCTTTTTTTAATGTGCACATCATAGTATGGATTTCAGGCCGACACAGCGTGTTCGAGTTGAGATCGAACGTAAGCGAAATAGAATGAACATAAGGTTTGAGTATCTCTAAAATCACCTGTCCATCTTTCTTTATTGAGCATAAACGCACGAGAAGCGTTTTCTCTTGTAGAATAGCACTTGTTCCTATGTTTTATATGGGTTCGAATTTCTGATGTACAGGATTATCGTTGCTGAATTGTCCGTTTATAAAGAGTTATGTTTACGGAGGAAAGTCCATTTAATAATAATTAAATGTGAGGCATTTCTTATAGATGAAGAAGCTACCAGTTACATCACCTACGGCGCAGTGAATTCCCTCCGCCCCCTCTACCTTCGCGGGTTTATCACCTACTGGGATTGTGATTATTAAAAACAGTTAAAACAGTTTGTCTCGGAAAAATGATGTACGATCACTATATTTATGTAAGCTGGCGTAAGAAAGTTAGCGAGAAAGAGTGTCGGCGACCACATTGTATTTGCCTCGTATATGTTGGATGTTAGAAGATTACAACCAGCTTCTGACAGTTTCTTGGAGAAAATTCAAAGAGACCACGTGATGCTGTATTTTGAGTCGTTTAGAGGATGCGGTAAAATAACAGTATTTTCTAAGTTTCTCTTGAGCTTTTCTTGATTTTAACATGGAAAGCGTTAGTCCAAGAGGTTTTGGGCTATTTGAGAAGACTTGGCAATGTGTGTGAATTGGGGCAAGCATCTCTAATAGTTTTGCTTGTCTCTGTCAATGATGCAATGATTTGATAATTTTTAGAAGAGTTATTCCAATTGAAGTTAGTGTTGCCTCTCGCCTTTGGAAGCAACGAGGATTTCGTCATTAGAATCAAAAACGAAATCAAAATCTCACGCGAATTGGAATGTTTCTACAGCAGTACTGAGTCCAAATGGCATTCGGGTAAATTCTGATAGAGTTATTGCGGTTTTATGAATACCGTCGGTAGCAATCAGAATGTAGTTCTTCTTCACCATGTGTAAACGACACGCTATGGGTGGGCAGATTCCTAGCTCGATTATTTATTGAAGCTTCAGAATAGCTGCTTTATGGCTGATTGGATCAAGTCTTATTGGTCTCATAGTGTATTTCATTTTTAATTTGGCTTTAACTAGCTTAGTGGATGGATCAATCAATTTGTGATTTTTAAATGCACTAGCAAACCGAGCGGTAGACATTTTCAATGTATGCATGTTTGAAAGAACGTTTTAATCCAACTTCAACGTCTAATAATTTGGAACCGATTGTGATTTGTTATGTAGCAATCGTATTTGTGATTCGAAATCACGCTTAAACCGCCACCAACTTATTTTGGTGTTTGTTATGGTTGGTTCGCTGAAATCAATTTCCCTAATTTGGGGGTGATGGTTGCTTTTTAGATAGAGGCGGTTTACGTCTCCCAGGCGCTTGTTAATAATTTAATTTATCATGTTCTCAAGCTGGGTATAATTGCAAAGGTTGCAAGGTCGTCAATTGTCGTAAATTCTTAGGGTTCTTGATTACCAATATCAATTTTGCTTAAAATCGTCTCTAATTTATGCTGCTCGGAGATAGAGAACCGATCGATTAGGACTTCATTGAGGTTGTCATATTTGTTGTTCAGAGGGTCCTGTATAGAATGCAGTCGACCTTGGGCATGTTCATGTTGCTGCCGATTGTCGAGATCGTGTATAATGATTTTGTTGCCGCCGTCATATTTCATTCGGAAACAAAAATGAAACTGGTTTTTATTTATTTTGTTTTCGTCCACAAAAACAATTTTCTCGGTTTTCGATTTTTCAAGAAATGATGTTGGAAGGACAGGACATGGGTTTCATAAAAATCTACAAGGAAATTTCATAATATGTTGAATAAAATGCGCTTACCACTGATGGGGGCTGGAGTCAACTATCTCCCAACACTTGTATGTGTTAGTGATTTTTATACGATTTCGTTATGCCACTCTAAATGATTTGCTTCTATAGGTCATTGGTATGAAATTCTTGTGTAACTAAAATATGATTTTTCAATTCTATTTTGCTGTACCAATTTTGTATGTACACGATTGTTGTAGCTCTTTTGAATAATTCTTTACGTTGAGAATTGCCCGTTTATAAAGGATTTTGTTTACGGAGGTGTGTCCCTTGAGTAATAATTAGATTGTGTGGTGTTTCTTCTAGGTGAAGAAACTACCCGCTACAAAAACTTGGACACCAGTAGATATTTACGTGTTTATTGGTGTGAGAGGAAAAGTCCAAAAGCTAAGAAGAAAGTACACGGGTTCCAGTTTTCGTGCATAAAAATATCAGTTCTTTTCAAATTGACTAAAAATGATGACTAAAAATCGTATTTCAAAATAATAAAAATCAATAATATTTATTAGGGAGAGCATTTACAGAAGTAGTATTAGACTTTTAAATATAATATAGCCATCCCTTTTATCTAGAGAGTGTTACTCCTGAGAAAATCAACAAAGTTTTTATAAAATTCAATCTCTTATCAAATCGTTTGTTAAGTACTATTTTGATCCGCTATTAATATAGCAAGAATCATTACATAAATTTGTCCAAACCATTGTTCCCTAATAGCTGAAAGGAGGTAGCTTTTATATATAACTGCGGGTCAAATATAGAATTATGTAATTATTCATATACCTAATTCGATTGCACTTCGTTTCCTTTTTGTAGATAACATCAGATTTTCGAAAAATTTAGTAATGTATAAAAAAGACTTTGATTCTGTCCTATTCTTGAATTTAAGCAAAGCATTGAATCAAGTATCAAATCGTGTTATTGAAACTTTAACCGTTTAAAATTAAAACTGTCTGACAATTACAGACATCAGATTCTTCATTCAACAATTTCGAAATGTTTACGATAGGTGTCCCACAAGTATCTATAAAGACAAACAAATTACTATTTACGTTGTCTGTCTGACTAATAGCATACACATTAAGCTCTTGCACTTAAACATTGCAAAGTTATTTAACGAGCAATGAAACAAGGAACCTTCTTGAATTTTAAAGACATCTTTTCCCTCTATTTTAATTTTAATTCTGATTTGTACAGCAAAATAGATAAATTTCTATTTACCCAATAAAATAAACATAAACCACAGGTATTTCTTTTCACATCAACATAGACTTTACCATTTCGATTTCGAATATATACCAAGTAAAACAATAATAAGATTGATCAAATAGGAATTTTTCATTTTAACACTTTTGAGCCAAAAAGGTATACCATCGTTAAGAAGTTAATGGTGAGTGACCAGAGGAGAAAAAACAACAAAAGCACTAAAATACCATACCAAATGTATTCTTAAAATGTTATATCGCGTGTCTTTCAATATCTTTTGGAATTTGAATTGAATATTTTCTTTTGTTGCTTTTGTTTAAATTAATTAAATTTAATGATTGAATAATCGGTTTGTGTTGAACACAAAATATTAGCAAACTTAGCATAACAAACATAAAAAAAAAACAAAAAAAAATATTTAAACATGAATTTGATTATGTTACGTTGATATATTATGTGTTATGTGAGGTGGTGGTTCTGCTGGAAGCTTTAAAAAAATTATTTTTTTTATTTGTCCAATTTATTTTTATAAAGTGTTAAGTTAAAGTTAAATGACATTAAGTTGTAATTTTCTTTTTGTTCTTATTTTAATTTTAAATTTTATTAAGAAGAAACAAAAACTCGAATAAAATCGAAATAAAATTGTAGAACATATTACCTGGTGTGTGTAGGCGATTTAATGGTAATTTAAATTTTTTTTTTCATGCGCGCTGTATTCCAATTTATTAATGGACTCGTTTGATACTTTGTTGGTGATGATTTTATAGGTTTTGTTTTGCTGTTTTAAGAGATATTAAATAGATTTTGCAATTAGTAATTTAAATTTATAAAATTACCACAATATAAAAATTGGTTTTATTATTTTAATAGACGCAGACTCATTCGTATTAAAATATTTACATACGTAGTGTTATTTATTATATTTAGCATGTATAATTTGTGGGACTTGTGATCTCGTTCGCCATATAGTTATTTATATAAACTTTCACAATATTTTATTTTTTATATATTTGATCATCGTGGTGAACTGTACCAATAGTATTATAACCGTATATGAACATTTCCTACCACCATAAAATTCTGACAACCTTTCCAAATCTGTGTACGAGCTCAAAGTGAATGTTTATTTTAAATATTTTTTATATCTTAATCAATTCCAATTCATCTTTAGACTTTATACAATTTCCCAACGTTTCCTAATTCAATGGTTTCATACAATTTGAAATCAATTCATTTCAATCATCGTAAAATTTCCTCCTTTTCCTTTATATACATATATATATATTTATTTAGATCGAATATTTGAATAAATAAAACATTTTGTGTGGTCCAAAAAGTGCATTGCAAAAATAAATACCAACAACAAGTTATGTATACACAACTTGACCATTTAAATTAGACAATATTAGAATATCGCTTATAAAATCGAATATTCAAATTAATACGGAACGAAATGAATGGTTATTGTTGTCTTTTATAAAAATGTATATCTTGTTAGGAGAGTTAGTGTATGTTAAATGTTAAATTCTTATATACACAGATTATGTGTGCCGTACTCGAGAGAGATCATTTAAATATTTTGTTTTTTAGTTCAATTTGTGGTCGGTAGAAATCAATGATTCATAAAATAAAATCTAATTCAGGAATGTCTATTACTTTAAACATACTCGTATATGAGGAAAAAAAAGAACATACGATGATACTGATTATAAGGAGCATAAATGAATATTTCGAATCAAATTTATTGTAATTACATATTGTAAAAAGTTTACGGTGATCAGAGGTGACTATTAAGCTATATCAGGAAAAATAAGAACGAATTATAACATCAACTTGCTAAAAGTGTTATCATATTTCATAACGACAACTTACATTCAGATGTATAACAGATAAAAACAACACGTTCCAATGATTATGTGCGCGCCAAATCTTTTTGATCGATCTGTAGTATACAAGGCTAAAAACGTATTAAATTGCATTAACGTACGTTAACATTAACCTTTAAGTTTTTTTTTCAATTTTTTATTATTTGCGATATTCTAAACCAATTTCATGTAAATTCTTATGTTATAATTTTGTAACAATTTTTTTTCCTGCTATAAAACTAGAAATATAAACATCGATTAAGTGAATTTCAATGTTTAAGCTAAAATTAAAAAATAATAATCAACATAAAACTGTACAAACTACATACGAAAAAAAAGTTTACAAAAAAAGAAATAACGATATAGAAAATAGTTTTTTACAAGTTTAACACTTTTGAACATAAAATTTAACAAAATTCGTTTGATATACTAGCGAATTTATAGTTTTGGTTTTATTGCAGACTTATAGCTGGAGAAAATGCTACAAATACATTGTAAAAATTGATTAAGTTGAAAGATAAGAATTTAATTATGTGCAATGATCAATATTGTTGTTTCTTCTACAACAACAAAGTATTTAATAAATATATCATTTTGCCGTTTTGTGGACAAAAGATTTGAATGCAACGAAAAACAATAAAAACGACGAACCTGGAAAAATTCTTTGAATTTTGTGAATCTTAAAGTAAATCATAAATATCACTAATATTCCCAACATTTCCGTTAAATTTAATGTTTATTTTGAAATTGATGTTTCATTGTACAATGAATTTTAAGTATTCAAATATCAAACGACGCACTTTATCGTACCCGCATACAAACACTTCATTAATTTGCAACTCATTTTGTAATTGAAAGTTCGATTTAATTTTTTTAAAGCCACACACACAATGTACAGTTGATTACTTTTGGTACCTCAAGGTGGCTGGTAATATTAAAAATTTAATTATTTTTCCATCCAGCAAATAGTACGAATTCTGTTCATTTGTAATTTAAAATCGCACTTCAGTGTCATTTTAAAATTATCGCGTGGTTTCCAATATCGTTAAAAAATCTATTTCTAAGTTGAATGATTTCATTCAAATTGTTTAACTTCTTTCATTTTCCCTGTTAGAAATTTACATAAAATCCGTATTGTTTTTATAGTTACCCTTTTCAGAATAGCGCCGTTCTCGCCCTTTACTTTAAAAATAGTGACAATCAATGGCGACAATTAAAATATATTTAAGTAATAATAGAATTTTTAACATTCAAATTTTTGTTATCAATTTAGCCAGAATTATGTGGTTTAAATTTTTAGTTTCTTAGAAACTCAGGTTTTTCAATATACTTTTCTATACTAATTCCTGTTGCCTTTTATGCATATATTAGAAGAGGCTTGCAAATAATGTAACTTTTCACTCGTTGGTAAGTTGTTCTGAACTATAAATGTTTATAATAAACTCAAAAAAAAAGCATTCATTGCAAACCATTGTATTAGACTAACGATCGTGGCTTTCTATGCGGTTGATCCACGACCAATCACGTGTCATTGGTGTCAGGAAATTAATTTGATGTGAACATAACGGTTTTCAGAAAAGCAGTTAATAAGGTTTGCCATAACATCATTATGTTCAACATAATGTTGTGGTGGGAAATTGAAGGTATAGTGTACTATTCAAATCCCTAACTTCTGCATCTTTCATTGGGACACCCGGTTGAAGCCGAGGGCAGTCAATTGGAGCCCTTATTTGTTATTTAGTTCGCTAATCAATATATCGAATACCTCTGGTAACAACGACGATATGAAAATTTTTAAACTAATATCAACCCAGGCAGATTCTGATATTTTGCAAACGATCTAATCAATTTTACGATTTGGTGTGGAAAGAACCACCTTGATTTGAACATGAGAAAATATCATTCCATATCATAATTCTGCACGCGATTATGAACACTGAAGTCATTGCCAGTGTTACGGCCATCCGAGATCTTGGTGTTTCCTGCGATAAAAAAAACAAATTTTAGGGACCATATTGGAAGTACAATTAACAGAGTAAAACACTAAGCGCTTTATACCGCGCACTACTCGAATGTGAAAGAAGTATGCAAAGAAGATTTCTTCGTGTTGTGGTTTTTATTTTTGTATATAAATCTCTATCTGGACCGGTGTGAAGTTCCTGGAAATTATTTTTACAAAAATGTGTGTACTGCAATTTTTGAACGAAATTTAAGTTCATTTCAAATGATAAATTTTAACTCATAATTAGACCATTCCGAGACTTCTGCAATATTATTCTTTCCTCTGCCAGAGTAGTTCTATTCTGTATTATTTATCTTCTTCTGGTTTACGAGGATTGTATGAAAAGTTTCCGGCCTTAACATGACGATGGCAGCACTCGTCTACAAAAGTGGGGGGACTGTTTGACATGTATTGAAATGTACTCATCGAAGTATCAACCATTTTGGACGCACAGTTGTTGTTTAACAAATGGTTTAGTGAGTCGAATTGAGTGTTTTTGTGAAAATGGAAAAAATTAAATATAGAGCTGTTATTAAATATTTAATTATAAAAGCCTGCGCAAAACAAAGAAGACAAGTTGGACGCTATGTACAGGGACTCTGTATCATAATTTACTACCGTGGCATTTTGGACAGCTGAATTTAAATGTGGCCGTACCTCTTAGAGTGACTATAAAAGTTCGGGACTTCCAAAACTGCTACCACTGACGATAACATCACACAAGTTCACTAAATGGTGCTAGAAAACCGTCAAATTAAAGTGAGAGAGATAAAAAAGGCTTTGAATGTGTCCAAAGAACGTGCTCTTTATCTTTTGAATTAAGATTTAGGCATGATAAAACTGTCCGCGCGTTTGCTTATTTTGGATAACGAACGTTTTCGAATGAACATTTCCAACGCTCTGTTGACTCCATTTAGTCGCAATAAATCAGGTTTTTAGCGCCGACTAATTACTGTTGATGAATCTTGGATAGACCTTTACACTCCAGGAGCAAAAATATAGTGAAATGAGTTGACTGCCCGAGCAGGTTTTCGGTGAGAGTCATGGGGTTATCTTAATCGATTATCTTTAAAAAAAAACCATTACAAGAGCATACTACGCATCATTACTTAACAAGATGAGAACATAAAATGCCAGAAAATGGCCACTTTTGCAAAAGAAAAAAAATGTATGCACCGTCTCACACCTCAGCGGTTGCGATTGCGAAAATCCACGAATTACGGTTTGAAGTGCTTCACCACATCCACATGTGACTTTTTTGTTCTCTAAGCTAAAAATGGTGCTCGGAGGAAAGAAAGGTCGAATGAGCAGGCCATTACCTTTGTAAACAACTATTTTGCAGAGAAAGACGTCGAGAAATAAAATTAAATTTAAAGGAAAATGTCTGTTAACTTTGTTAGGTCGGAAACTTTCCAGACAACCCTCATATGTTAATTTTTATTTTTGAACGTTCTAAATCTCATTTTATTTTTTATTTCGGTAGCCAGTTTACTTCCTTTGGATTATACTCAAAAAAATAGTACTACGGATGGTGATTCCTCGCCTCTGTCATTTTTTCACATGTCTACGATTGTTAGTACGGTCTATAGCCGAATATATATGGCTTAGAATACAAGATGCTCGAGTTTAGAAATATTGGTTATTGTAAGTAAAAGAAAGAAAAAGTTTGAATATTTGGGTTTATTTGCTTCGAACGTTTCAGAACGTTCAGGTGTCACCAACCAGGAAATAAATACAGAAATTCAAACGTAAAACGTCGCTCAATAGTACAAACTTATTGTCAGGAGATCGAAAGTCCAATAGAAGACACTTATCTTCAAGGGAGATTGTCAGGAGATCTCGAGAATTAAGAGAAAAATAATCGGTTTCGAAAGAAAACCTGAAACTTATCTTTCCAACAAGTAGATCTGTACAAAGTATCAATTCCAGTTCAAGCGAAATCTTATGTGGTTTTGTTCACTGAAAAAAGTTAAAGATATATATGCCCTGTATTGCCAAATGTTGTATACCGCAGAAAATACGAAACGTAGAATACCGGTGTAATGTTCTCGAATTTAAAATTTACGAAAGTTTATATTCAATAATTAACAGTGTAATTAAACTATGGATGGAATTAATAACAAATCTTAAAAAATAACAAAATTTTCGGGAATGTGTGGGCATAACTCACATACCAATTTAAATAGGCCTGTGTATCCTCTGTCTATGTATACTAGTGGTTATGCCATACTTTTGAGATTTTTGTTATTTTTTAAGATTTGTTATTAATAGTTAGGTACACTATTAATTATTGAAAGTACTTTCGTAAATTTCAAATTTGTGAGAAAAATTAACAAATGTGTTAAGAATTTCAAACTGCGTAGAAAGATTAACCCTTTCGAACCGGAATTCAGGAAAGCTTGTAATTCTATTTTTTGGCATCTTTATGGCCTAAATAAACAAAAAAACCAAGATTAAATTTCTATGTAACCCAATAGAGCCCTGGTGGCTTGGACATATATGTCTCGTACCGGTGTTTTTCGGTGGGATCCACGTGTCCCATTATGTAGACCGATCCCGAAATTTACAAACATTCTCATTTAGTTTAGTTCTCATTAGTTTTTACTTTTAATTTTATTTATGATATGGCGCAAAACATGTTTTACATAACGGAATTTGACATTTCTCGCGAACTGTTCTTGTTCGGTGAATGGTGATTGCTTGCGACGTAGTTTGGAATAAATTATCCATGAATTAACAACAGACATCATTAGCAGACGAAAAAATACTTTTTTCCACCATTTATTGAATTTTCTGTCTAATTCGTACAGTCCTGACATATGATCGGCCCTGTCTACTCCACCCATTATTTTTCGATAAAAATTTTTCATTTCTGGACACGGTATCTGAACAGCTGATCCATCTTTTAGCTTTTTTTCTACGGTAGTCATTGTGGCGTTGTGGCAGTTACTTATGACAACTTATTTTGTATCCTGCCATTTGGTATACGTTAGGCCAGAATGGCTAGACTTGAATATGGATTCTCCTTTTTTCACATTTTATGTAACCTTTGGTAGATTTATTCTATTACTCATGCATGTACCCAACCCAGGGTACTCCAGGGTTTCCAACAGGCGAACACTGGTAAAAGGTGGTCGAAACACAATGTGATTTGCAGGTTCTTTAACATACATACTAGAGCATTGACAACTGGCTCACCCAAAGTGTCGGCTACAATACTTTCCTCTCTGCCGCTATACATATTAAAATCGTAGGTATTGCGTTTCCAAGCATCGCATCGTAGTCATCGTTTTAGCGGCATATAATGTTTTAGAGATGAGCGCCCTTTGAATTTCGTCATCGATACATCGATGCTCTGATAAGCACTATCGTCACGTGATTTTTGGAACCGCGATTTTAAACATGGTACTATATCGCCGACGTAGTACGTTTTACTAGCATTTACAGGCTTTTCGGGTGGTGCAAAGTATAATTTCGATGTTAACATCAAAAAACGGTCGCGAGAGATAACTGATTTTATTGCTTCATTTCCCAATGACATGTGATGCGACCATTAATTTTTAAAAGCTGGAACTCGATTGTAACACATTATGAGACTACGCAGCCAATTAATACTTTTATTTCTCCGACGTCCGTTAACTTTGTGTTTGCCAATCTTTTATTAGTTTGGAGTAACTTGGTGATTCTCTCGTTTGTATATTTCGTTATAAAATTAAAAAGGCTTGGTGGAGACATTTTCATGAAAATTTTAATTGGTGTATCGGATCGATCAAAATGAGAACCAATATTTGGTGTTCGGTGAGCGGTTAGTCTCATCCGTGGCTCAAAGCTATCACCAGATGGTGACCAAATTGTGACATTTTCAAACGCTTGTTTGTTGCGGTTGTTTTCAGATAAATCCGGCTCCGATACAGTTGAGGTATTTTGATCTGATTCGATATTAGACTCATTTGTTGGTTCTTTGTTGACGTTATCAACTAATTCCATATGAGTATCGGTAGAGCAACCCGGTCGATTTCTCGTAGATGGCTTATTTTGTACCTCATCGGAAGACGTTTCAAAATCCCAAAAGCGTGGCTCAAAATTATATGTTGATATTCCGATCCCATCCGATTATCGGATTCAAAATAATTGTTCTTTTGTACGGGACATGCATTGACAAACACCGAATGGGACACATTTGTACCAGCAAAAACCCTATTGGAAGATTTATGTCCCTCCCACAAAAAATTATATATAAACTGTTAAACCGTTATAATAAATTACATATTGTGCTCTTACCTTTTCCCAAATTTATTTATTTATATCGTACAATTTCCCAGTGCTCTAAACCTGCACCGACCAAATTAGCCTGCCTCAATGAAACCTGTACTATAATTTGTTACACATTTATTACAATTTATTACAACAAATCCCGATTTTATTACAGTTACCGTTTTCGAGGAACGAGTGGTCGGTCTAGCTTACAATTAAACCTGCACCGGCAAAATTGTAACTTTTGATGTAGCTTTATGATATCGGTATGGTTCTTGGACCAGAATTTATTACAAATTAATTACATTGAATAAGTTAGTTCAAGACCACCCCTATAACTAGCCTAAGGGTAAATTTCACCCCAAAACGATTATATATTTCAAAAACGTCAATTTAACCAACCTGCCACAAGATTTTAGGAAAAATGTTGCAAGAAGTCTTGTCGAGAGTAGTTAAGCCCTATCCAGGTGTGTAATAAATTATTTTTGTGTCACGATACGCGGAATTGGCTCCCAAGGCTTCAAATAGGTAATTTAAGGGTCGATTCTACCATATTTAATAATTTATTACACCAGACTTCTTCCAGATATTGTGTCAAATGATACTACTTGGACATTGTGGTGGCCAAGTCAACCTTATACAGGTGTGTAATAAATTATTTTTGAGTCAGGTTACCCGGAATTTGCTCCGAACGGTAAAGGTTTGAAATTGTTAATTCAAAGGTTTTACCACCTTTAATAATTTATTACACCAGACATATATAATCGTTTTGGGGTGAAATTTACCCTTAGGATAGTTATAGGGGTGGTCTTGAACTAACTTATTCAATGTAATTAATTTGTAATAAATTCTGGTCCAAGAACCATCCCGATATCATATAGCTACATCAAAAGTTACAATTTTGGCGGTGCAGGTTTAATTGTAAGCTAATTGTAATAAATGTGTAACAAATTATAGTACAGGTTTCATTGAGGCGGGCTAATTTGGTCGGTGCAGGTTTAGAGCACTCAGTTTCCCACGATAATCATAAATAAAACAAACACGTGGATTGATAAAAATATTAATTATTTAATTGCACGTTCGAGTACGACCACATTCGAGAGATGACTGAGGAAATAAAAACTACAAAATATCATAAAATGTTTTTTTTGTGGCCAACTAAATAATTCAATTGGAATTTTGAGACCATCTAATACCAATTGCAATTTAAAATAAAAAATTTAGGGCTGTACAAAGTTGTGCTGGGATTACATTGTCTCAATCGGTTCGAAAGGGCGGAGCGTTTTAGATAAAATATTTACGCAAGTGTTTAAAGTAGTTGGTTTATTGCTTTAGTTGAGAATACTTAAGACTCAAAACTGTTTGGGAATATTAACCAAACAGTTTAGAGTGTTAAGTATTCTCAACTCTTTTGTGAATCGCATTAAACGCCCTAACCTTGTAACGTAGGCAAATTGAGATCGTACATTTTTAGATCTATTATTTTAAATTTATTTAGAAAAGTCTAAGCGCCAAAGCGATGAATTTGTAAACTAAAGTGCTGGTATCAAAATTGTTGTTTTTCCAAGCCCTTTCAACCAATATTAATTCACATGTCACAAAAATTTATTAGAATGAGATAAATATAATTACTTCTAACGTCACAACGGTGGTTTTGAGTACTAACGGTTATTTTAAACCAGTGCCAAAAAGCTGAATTTGTGAAATAAATTGACGATATGATCATATGAGTGCTACATTCATGACATTTTTCTAGAGCTTGTCATTGACATGTCACACTTATTCATTCTATAATATTTCAAAAATTCGCTGACAGCGGATTTATTAACTAAAGGACCAATAATGAATTATTTATTTTACCAGGGGTTTCCAAGTGATAAGCTACATGGTTATAAGGGAAGGAGAAAATTGGGAGAAAAATTGTAACTGCTTCCTGCGCTAAAACGTTAGTATTAAATACTATGGTGCATTAGAATAATTTTACGGCATCCTTCAAGACCTTTCCAATGACTAAATGAGTAATTATCTACCAGCGCCAAAACAGAGGATTTATGAACTAACGTGCTGTTTTCAAAATTGTTACTTTTTCCAATGCATTTGAAATGATGTGACATATGATTACATGAGAATAATAAAAGTTGTAACTTCTGCCATCGCCATAACGATAGTTTTGGGTTCTAAGGTATTATAAAAAAATTACTGGATTCTTCAAGATATTTTCAACGATATACGACAAGTATATATTCCATAATAAAGGAAAAATTAGTTACCAGCACCGAATCCGTGGATTTTTAACTAAAAGTATATAGAAATTGTTGTCTGATCCAAGATACTTTGAACGGTATCATCCTCGAGTATGCGGGAAACATGTAAATCGTGGAATTGGATGATATTTTGGGTGATTTCTTATAGCAGATATCCAACCTCTAGGACGTACAGATCGGAATGCTTTTTAATTATCTGATTAAAAGATAAACAAATGATGGATGAAAAAAATTTCGAATTGTATAAGCCGTTTTTGAAATATCTTCGGTATAGACGCCGATTCATGATTTTATATAGAATGTGTAACATGACCATGGAAAGGTCTGATATGATCATGTTTCACATCGTTTTTAAAATTCTGAACAAAGAAAATTATTTAATCAACAATTCATTTCACAAACTCATCGTTTTAGCGCTGGTGATAAATTATTCCTTTTGAGTAGAATATAAACGTATCTCATAACATTGAAAAGGTCTTTCAGAATGCCACAAAATAAGTTGAAGGCTACTCTAACCTACTGGTGTGGCGTTGAAAGCAATTACATTTAGCTCATTTCAATAAAATCGTGTTACTATTGATAAATCATTCATGGTTGAAAGGTCTTGGAAAAGCAACAATTTTATTACCAGCACTTTAGTTCACAATTTCACCGTTTTGGCGTTGGCGAAAAATTAGTCCTTTGGTAGAGAACATTTAATAATTCTAAAATATTTTTACAAATTCAATGGAGAATCGAAAAGTTTTTCTGGGTGTTTTTGTGAAGAATTGTTTGACGTAAATTTCCGATTTTCATTTAATTTTAATTTTCCGGGTTAATTGCGCCAACCCGGAAAATTAAAATTAAATGAAAATATCATTTCATCATATCCATGTATTTTCATATATACTCATACAAATTTCTTACCAATTTTTAAGCATTTCAGAACTGTGTCATGTCATGTGTCTTATGAAAAACTGTTGAAACTGGACTAATTTGCAAAATAATATTGATCGTATATTAAGACCATGTTTCCCTCAGTAATTTTGCGATCAATTATTTTACTGGAAATTTCTAGTCTTTTCCCAGTTCCCAGTGGATTTTTTGGTCTTTCAATTTCCAGACCGAAGTTCTGATTACCTCGTGAGGTTTCAGCTCCTAGCAACTATTCTTTTAATCCATTGATGGGTTATCTACCAATCGAAATAATATTAAATTGTATACTTGATTCTTTTCTCTGTCTAACTTAAAAATATTGGGCCATAGTTCAGCACTTAATTCGATTTATGATGCGAACTAAAATTTAGTGAAATATCAAATTATGCAAATACGTGCGTGTATTATGATATTATGTAATATGAGTTACAAAAAATGTAAACATTTTCTAAATGTTTAGTGTATCAAATTATTGTGCTTTTATTTAAAAGTTTAATTTACACCTTAATATAGCAAGTAACTAAATTTACTTCTCAATCAATATTACACTATAACCGAGCCTAATTTGAATTTTAACAAAAAAGTAATTTATCACTGCAAAAAATCATTTGTTTCGTTTTAAATGAGCACGTTGTACACGTCCATTCAATTACATTCAATCTAATTTAAAATGTGGCTATTGCGATAAAAAAAAATTGATGTAATGTAAGCGCTCATTCCTTTACTAAATAAATGTCAAATTTTTCATTTATACAGAATTAAACAATCATCGTCATGAACATTATCCTCATCACTTCGATACCTGATTAAAATTACTTGTTACTTAGAGCGCTCGGCAACAATCAGGTTGTGATTATGTTGTCACTCGACTTTTTTTCTACATAGGAATTCACTGAATAATAAATTAACTTTCAGATTTGATAAAAGCACTCAAAATAATTTACTAAACAAAAAGAATAAGAAGAGGTTTTACAAAGGTACGGAAGATTCTTTTTATAACAAAAAGGCATTCCTACGCAAAATGTTATAGGACGGCGCGCGTTGTTTATTTTGTTCTGTTATTTCACAATATACACGAGTAAGATACTGTGTGCACGGGTACATAAAATAAAAATTAGAACTGAGTGATTTAATGATCTTGTAATAGGATATATTCGTTTCGATTGGAAAGTAGCATCCAATAAAGTTGTCAATTATTTATTTATTATCTTTTTAAATTAATGAATTTACGATAAATTGATGAATTTTCTTGTTAAAATATGTGTCATTTGTGGTAAAGTAAAATAAAAAGTGTGGTAGATAATAACATAAAATTAAAATTTTAAAATATCTTTCTTGACAGGTAAATACGACAACAGTTTTGATATTAAACAGCTACCTACAACTAACAATATTTGACATTGAAAACATGCAACCTACACAATTAAAAATAATAAAATGTGAAAATATGAAATATTATTTTCCAGCTAATTACCAACGTCCTCTAGAGTACATTCAAATTGTGAAAATCAATACATCATCACAGTCTTAACTTCATTCTATCCATCATACATCAAACACAAATTTCTCATCATTCATTGACACCTTAACTAGACACGATAGACAGTTTGCTATGCAAACTGACATGTAAAGGGACAGACAAGATCGGCATCATACCTAGCATCCATCGCAAATTAATATTGATGGTATGATGAATGACCAGTTGTTTTTAATAAAACAGTTCTTCATACCATTAAATCGAACGATAAAAAATTAACGATTTTTTCTAATTAAAAACCTATAATAAGAAATTATTTTATTATATCTTTATGATGTGTTATTGTCCGTTTGTATATGTAGATATGCCTTTGTGTGTGTCGATTAAATTTTCTGCATTTATAATTTTAAATTAATATTTGGATTCGAGTTTTCATGTTCAGAATTTTAATTATCTTTCTAAATTTTAGCTGGTTTTGATTTTGTATCCACTTAATAAAAGCCGCACTTGGTATGATTAATTGGATATCTACAAGAAATAATGAATGAGGAAGACGTTTTATCTCTTGGAAGTACATGTTTTATATAAAAAGTCTTTATAAGAGAAGTAAGTTTGTGTGGCGGTAATTTTCAATTCAAAATCGAGTGATCCGCAAGTGGAAATTTATAGAAGACTAATTAATGTGTTATTTAATTGATAACCTATTTTATCTCTATACACACGCTTTAATTTTAAAATTTATTCCGAAAACAAATAAGCTGCGTTATTGATAGTAAGCCAAATTTAATATTAGCATAAAAGTGAAAATTTATGTACTCAGGTGCTAAATCAGCGGTGAAGATCAGATATGGAGGAAGGAAGATATTTAAGTCGCACACTCAGCTAATCACAAATTTAATTTTTTTTTTTTGTTTTGATACAGTACTTCCAGATACGATTTCCCCGGTATCCACAATGCTGTTCAGTTTAGTTTAGTTCCTCGTTTGGTCGGGGTTAATGCATTTATCATTTTATTTTGCGGACAAAATTTGTTAATCAATTTTTGTTGATTGACTTCTTGGACTTAATTTCAAAAAAAAACCTGAAGATGGAACCTTGTTGGTTGAAAATTTAATTTTTAAATTAATTTGAATTTTTGAATTCTTTGTCGTTTTTTGTATAAATGCTAAACTTTGGCAGGCTTTGTAAATCATAACTTTTTTGCAAAGTGCACTATTTTGATTTTATAAATAATGAAATTTTGGGTACCTTAAACCTTTCAATGTTTAATTTTGTTTCGAAACATTGTTTCCCGCTGCTTAATTATTTCTCAGCGAAGACGATAATGCAAGCTATTGTGAATTAAAATAAATAAAGACTCGGCATGCACAGTTCAACAATTAAAAATGAAAGTGAATTGAAAAGTCAACATTCAGGAAACTATTTAAAACCAGCACTGATGAATTTTAGAGTTTTATGGTATTGTACACAGGATTTGCACTTCAAATTCACCATTTTGCAAATTAAATTCATCAAATTCCTTTTGGCAAATTCGTTCGTGTAAATCAAATTCAACTGATTGTAAAAAATGTTTTGATAGTTTTTTTTCAATATAGATTTCAAAAGCGTAAACAATTAGAATTTTACTGTCCGCAAATTTGAAATTAATAATTAATTCAACAAATATAAAAAATTCAAATACAAAAGACTGCAAAATAATTGATATATAACTGTATAATACACGTTTAACTTTATGAAGTTAATATTTGGTAACGCTTAACTGCATATTTATTTATAATGGTCCTCCTGCAGCAGCTGATGACAATTGCACACAAATATGAGCGTAACAATTATTACAATCCGTCGGATTAACAGTTGCAACTGATTTTTCAATACATCATTCTATATGATTCTCAGGATTAGCTAACATGTTTCTTGCAAAACATTTTATTTTTGAAAAAAAAAAAATGTCGATAGGGTTCATTATTGGTGAATAAGCTGGAAGAAAAACGAACTGCTCCGTCTTGTGGATCTAAAATTAACCACTCATCTTCAATATTAATTTCTTCCAATTTTTCAAATATAGGCTTTGCGAGTGCGCATTTATTTCTTTAAATACATTCACTGAAAGTTTATTGTCGCTGTAAAACGAAAAGCATAACCAACTAAGCTCGTGAAACTCCACATCCAGTACAACGTAACCACACAACACGTACCTTATACAATATTTCATTCACAGTCGCAGCAATACGGCGCCGGACCCCCACGGGTTTCGAATTAACATCCACCGACTAAGCGGCCCTCGAATTTGTGTTCTTAGAATTTGTTTTTTTTTCCTTTTTTTGTGTTTTTCGTTTTTTATTTATTTAATAAAATTATATGTTACTGTATCACTGTATCACACTGTACCGTGTACACAATCGCGAGTTTTTCCGTTTTTAATGTTGGAGACTGAATGCCGTATCATCTGAATATTTTTTTCCTAATTAAAATTTTTAATTGGTATGCACATTCGTATGCGTAGAGAAACTGTACATATTGACTATATTGAGAGTATTTACCCGGCATAGAGGTACACAAACACAAAATAGCTCACCCAACACAAAAACGATCGTTTGTCTATTTAAAAATCAGGTCACACGCATTGTTAGTAGACTTGTTTATGTTACATATAAACAACATATACAGCATGGTGTATAGCATAATTGAGATAGCATAGCAGAGGTAAGTAACATAACAACGTCCATAAATAAATTTGTCGGTTTGTAGCGGAATGAAAGTCACATCTGATGATAGCTCAAAGTATAACTAACCAACAAATCAGCCGAAATACAAATGTTCACAAACAACAAGAGAAACTTATTCAATACCGACATAAATTTTTTATTTGTGGAAACGGTCTGGAAACTGTCCCATTACATACACCCCACTTTGAGTTCCTAAGATGAAACTTGGCCTTAACAATTATCCAATGATAATTGTCCACGATCCACTTTAAATGAAATGATTTCAGATACAACACTTTAATCGTTAAATTTTTACAAATTTGTAAAATTAGGTTGAATGCATTATGTGCAAGTTTATTATAAAACAAATTTTTCAACTATCGGCTGAAATAGTCAAGACCTTGGTCGAGACACCATCCGCATTATTATGTTCAGCTAATAACTTTCTGGCAGGGTTCACAGAACCCCAACTTTCCCTTGGAACACATATTAATTTACAAAAACATGAATGGTATTCGAATAATTCGAATAATAAATTACTCGAATTCAGAAAACATTTTGGAAAATAACAATTCAAAAGTTCAGAGATTTACTAAGAGTAAATAGCACACCTTTACTAAACAAGCTGGTCAAAAATGTATATTTCATGAAAATATTGAGATCAAATTTTCTCACAATAATTCTAGTGTAAAAGTTGGGGTTATTACGAGAAAAAAAATTTGTTCTTTAAATGTTTGAAATGATATACGTATCCGACACTATGACCGATTAAAAAAATCTCAGAGTTGTTACCAAGTAAAGGCATGTGCTAGCCAATAGAACTAAATTAAAATAAATAGTTTTGTGTTGGTTCCACACAAGTTTTAGGGCGTAAATTTCATAAAAATTCGAATATTCATCAAAATTCGTGCTACCCTATGGCCGATTCCACAAAACTCAGAGACATCACCAAGTCTGGGCATATATCGCTTAATAGTGAACAGATTCAGCTATTCGGAACAGTTAATCGCATTAAATTAAACATATTTGTGGTGTCTCCATAAAAGTTTTAATGTTCAAAATTTAAAAACAAAAATCAATTATTCGTAAATGCTATAGCTGATTCCAGTACCCACAGAAATGTTGGACAAGACGTACTGTTAAAAACATTTAACCACAGTAAAATAAAATGATTTGGGGTTGCTTCACGACAATTTTTATATCGGTTAATTTCATGAATATTCTAATATTCGTCAAAATACCTGCTTTACTATGGCCAATCCCAGAAAACTTAGAAAGAAACTAGAAATTTAGAATTGAAATAAAATTCAAAGTCATAGAAATTATTTAATTAGAATTAGAATTAGAAGGCACACTACTTTCTAGTTAAAGAGATACTGATGCTTCTTTGACGATGGAAGGGTACTTTGTTAAACAAGTAGGAGTAAGAGATATAGTCTGCATTCATGTTACGCTTATTGAGCTCAAACTGGGTAATGTAAAGTCTGAAACGATTTTCTAATTTTGCACCTGCACTTTCTATATAAACCAGCTGTTGATAAGGAAAATGAATTACAAGTCGTCATTCATACAATTTCCTAGAAATAGGCATACTGCTTTCGGGCCACAAACATATCGAGCTTGTCGAATTTCATTTTGCACATAACTTCACTGTATCTTCTAAAGAATCAACTTCTAAATACGCGCAATAGTATCATTTAGATACTTGAAGATATACTTTATTGTCTTGACTGATCCGTACTACTCAACATTTAAGTGGCAGTTATACTTTCGTGTGAATATTTTGTAATCCAACCACATAGCGACTGTCAACATCTTTTGTTTCCAATACAAACACTTGACTCACAGTTCGATGGACGACATCATCTTGTATTTCTGGTTGGTAGAACATCAACGATACCTACAAATTACAACAAGATATTGACAAACTAGTGATTTGGTGTGATTCCAATCTGCCCATGTCTCAACATAAATAAGTTTAAGGCCATATATTTTAAACGAAAAACAAATCCTGTTGTCCAACAGTACCATATAAATGGTACCACTCTACAGAGAATATATGAATTTAAGGCCATATGAGTTTCTCTGATCTCACCGAACAGTGTAAAGCTAAAGCTAACTGTAATACTGACAGTTTAACAAACTGTGAAACAGTTGAACTGTAAAACAAACTGTTACTTATCTTGGAAGGGTGGCTAGAAACACGACAAAGAATTATCGTATGACGTTAACCTGCAAAAACTACCGCCATACCTCACTGGGTGTAGAACCTACAATCTGACACCCCTAGAAAAGAGATAGAAGCTTTTGAAGTGTTCATTTATTGAAAATATCTTAGTGGATGAAATCGATTCACCGACGTTACTTGAGTCTATTGGATTAAAAGCATCAAGTAGAATCATCAAACTGACCATCTTTTTTGTCTAAACAAACACGGGTTTAAAATTAAATTTAAAAAATGTTGAGTCGACTATTCAACTATTTTTTAACAAGAAAAAATCTATTTTCTCTGTATTTTCTCTGTGTTTAATTTTCTGTATACATGGGTTCTCAAGTCAAATTTGTAATTTTTTTGCTAAAATAAATAAATAATTAAATTTCTGGGCATAAAAATCAATTGATCTTCTCAATTGTGTCAAATTTGACGACTTCTGGCAAAATAAACAACATGACTGTGGAAAACTCATCTGTTTAGAATTCGATCGTCGCACATATCCTTTGAAGTCAAAACTTCACTTCTCACGATGATATCGGTAAATCCTTTCAAATTTATACTAAAACATTTACCACCACCTAGTCTGGCCCATCACAGTGCTTTTGTTCTCCAATTAAATTTCTCCCTCATGTAGCTAGGCGAACCTTGGATACATGATGGCAAAATCACTGAGCGACTAAAGCTGTGTTCCTTTTCGAATGACAAAATAGTTCCGGTGACCAATGGGTTCTCTGGAATTGTACAATTATATTTTGTCACGAAAGGTACGGTAATTTGGAAGTTAAAATAAAAATTAAAAATAAAATTTTTGTTGCAAAAATATTTCAAAGTAATGTCGATTACTCTTGTGGCTTAAAAATATAGTGAATCGCAATGAATTTGATTCATAGGTCGACGTGATACTTCACAATCTTATTATTTTTGTAAATATCATGATTTGGAATCAAACTAACTTTCGAAAATTGATCAGAACTGTTCGCTGAATTAGCAAAATTGTCTGCGATGCGTCTTTGACAAGTAATTGTTATGTCCAACACACGACTTCATTTTACGACAAATATACATAGATAACGGATCTAGTTAGACATAGTTTAGAAAGCGAAAAATTGAACCTACTGGACTTGCGAGCAAAATTGTCTTTTAAAACCAAAAATCAACAATCCTTCTTAATTTTCAGAAAGCCAACACGATCAACCATTGTTAAAAACTTAAAAACATAATCTTAATAATAAAAAGCTTTTACAGAAGCTACCTTTTCTGATACACAGCTGCCACGTATCACATGGATCTCCCAATTTTTGGAGAAAACTTTAGTGTGAAGTTTTATTCTGAATAAAAGATGGCGAATTTTGGACTAAAATTTTTCTATCAAAACTCGGATTCTCTCTAATCGGATATGAGGTAAAATTTAAAATATGATCTGAACTAATTTTGTTTGAAACTTTAATTTATTTAGTGTCTAATTTTTAAAATATATAGTTGCAAAAAACGATAAAGCTCCTATGGAAGCTGTCACTTCCGGATTACCGATCAAAAATGAGGATGGGATCTCCCAATTTATGAAAAAAGGCCAAAAATCACAAAAATATCCAATTTTATCGAAAAATCTTAATAAAGAAGTTTCATTCCGATCAATCGATCCGTCTGGGCCATACAGGGACTAGCCGAATATTTATACGTAAATTTCGAAATATTTTGCAAAAATCGAAAAAACCTAAATTTAGTTTAGAATATTTTAGTGCATGGTCGATTTTCCCATAACTTTTACAAAATTTGCAAAAACGTAAAGCTCCCATAAAATGTGCCACTTCTAGTGGATCGATTTTGAGCTAATATCACTGGAATCTTCAAATTTATAGAAAAAGCTTAAGTATGAAGATTCATTCCGATCAATTAATCTATTTGGGCTTTATAGGGGCCGAATCAAAACAGCTCTTATGTAAGTTGTGACTTCCGGTGCGCCGATTTCGGCCAAAATTCACAGAGATTCCTTAATTTGTATTAGTGAACAGTTTTTTGTCAAAAATCTTCATTTCCGCTAAAATTTTGAATACTAATATCGGTATTATTGCAAAATTAATTTGAAAACATTTAGTTCATTATTATTTTTCTTGTAAATGATATATTTTTCAAAATATTTCCAAAAAACGAAAAAGAAAATCCAAATTCCCGCTGAAGTTGTGACTTCCGGTGGAAAAACGAAAAACCTCCTACGGAAGCTGTTTTTTCCGGTAGACCAAGATCAGCCAAAATTCACTGGGATTTCCCAATCTGTGGCATAACTAAGGTATGAAGTTTCATCTCGATCAAAAAGTCCATTTGAGCTATACAGGGCCGAATTTTTGGTAAAAATTATTTTTTTATATTAAAAATCGTAATTTCCGCTTAAATTTTGGAAAACTGATCTGCACCGGTATTGTTTAAATTAATTTAAAATCTTTTAGTTCAAAATCATTTTTCTTGTTAGACTTCTAAAAATATTTATAAAAAACGAAATGGCTCGTAAGGAAGTTGCTATACTTCCTTTAGATCGATTTCGGCCAAAAAACAATGATATCTCCCAATTTATGAAAACAGCTTATTTATGTTGGCCGTAATCAGACAAACCGTCTAACCGGTAGAAGGACACAGTCAATTTGTCTGCAGTCACACACGCACAAACAGACGCACCTACAAACGCAAACACACGGATTTTTTAAAGTACCTTTTTTGACTGCAGCGGTATAGAATTGGAAAGAGTCATCATAACTGCTAAATGGAAATTTAGCTAATTTGGAGGAAGGTCTGTATGCATTTGATGTTTCTTCAAATCTTATTAAAGATTGGAAAAGCAACAGATCAGTAAATAAATTAAAATCAACGGGCACGAACAAACTCATTCCACATAAATTTGGTGAAATGGTATGGGCAAAATAATATTAATTTAACGATTTCTGCTGTAAACAAGTGAATAGTGTGCGGCCTGTAATATCCAATTAAATTACAACATTTATGTAATTTGTGTGTGAACATCTGTCAAATCGGAATGCTGGAATTTTTTATGTGATAAAATTAAATAAATCAAAGTGATAATTCATTTATTTTTTATAAAATAAATGAAATAAATTTTCACAACATAATTTAATTCATTCAGTGTTTTTTTTTTATTAAATGTGTTTACATTTCACGGCGAATGCAATTCCGCGTCTTTTTTTTTGTGTGGTGTGTATACAGCGCGCTATACCTTTATAGCGAGCATGAAAATCGAATTTGTTGTTGTTGTGTGTATTGCTTTTGCTTAAATCAAATTAAAATTCTTATCTTGATTTTGTGAAATCGATTGTAACAAGTAAGACAACATTTATTGATTTGGATGGAAATGGATAAAATGGAAACAAATTCTGGATTTGAAACATGACACTATAGGTATATATATGCACCATGTCTATATTTATATATAAAATCGTCTGTAGCATTTTCTCGATTTGTATGTTTTTATTCTGCGAGCAGAGATTTGTGTTTTTTTGTTCATGGTTTATTGGCGATGATTGTTGTTGAATAATTAATGTGTAAAACAAGATAAATTTGTAAATAATGTTTTCATTAAAAATGATTTGTTTAACGGATTGATGCGATTTTAATGTTTTAGCAACTTGAGCGGTTCTACCTATATAGGAATAATATTATCAATGGGATTTATACATTTTTTAGTACATGAAAGTTTGTAAATTCCCATGGGTATGGCGCCTAAATTAGTATTAAATCGTGATCTGTATATAGCGTAAGAGATCAATCATACATCTAAATAGGAATTGTTAAACTAATTAGTAACATTTTTTCCGTTTCTGTTATAAATAAACGGTGATGCTGCTTTGGGAATACACAGTAGGAAAAAATATTTTCTCATAAATTTCTTATTTTCCACAATTTCATTAATAAAACGTCAATATAAATAAAATTTATTTCGATTTATGAAATGTGATATAATTAATAGCGTAAAATGAAAATAGAAATATAAAACGAGTTAATTTCATTTAAGATTTGTAACGAATCATTTAGTTTTAAAGTGGTTTTTTATACGGACATACAGATCTAAACTAGTTAATCACGCTTGAACGCAATTCTCAACGAGGTCGTATTATAAAATAAATACAATTTAATTTAATTAAGAATCGTTTTACATGTACATGATATGCACAAGTGCCACCCACCGATTACATCCCGCGCGCGCCTATATAAACAAACTAATTATCTCAAAACAATGTCTTATTATTAATGAAATGCACGATGAAACGATATGATCATGCAACAACAAAAAATCGCTTTAACAATATGCACGCGTTTCCAATTAAAATTGCATTAAAATCAATAAACTAAGATCGGAAAAAAAATTATTTTAATTTATCCAAAATAAAAATCGAAATGTTAAATTATTTATTATAATTTAATTAATTGAAAATCGTGACTCGGAATAAAAATGAAACTAAGTACAGCAAATTGTAAAATAATATAAAACAAAATAAAATTTTTAAATCCAATTCAATAAATTAAACCACCCGTTGATTAAAAATAATTTAAATTTTATTGAATATTTTGCTTTACACAAATAAATCATATAAATTTGAAATAAATAAAACAAAATCGTCCAAGATGAAAAGATGTTAAAATTGCGATAAATAACAGGCTTTCGTACATAAAAATAATAATTTTTGAAAATACTGAATTAATCCCTTGCTAGTTTAAAAATTAAATTATTTGGTTTAATAATCAATAAATATTTTTTTATTATTTAATTCCAGGAAATGACTGATTATAAAAGGTGAGTTAATTAGGATTATTTTGAATTGGAAGTAATTGATTGAAAATCAATATCGAATGCATTTTACATGGGATACACAGTAGTTAACACATCGGACACATTTAATCGTAAACTTAACCATATGAATACTTAATTGTATAAACGACTCCACTTCGTAAAACATTTAATAACAATGGCACCTAATAATTCACATCATCGTATGAACATTTAATCGTATGGACAGTTCGCGTTGGGTGTGGTCACTAATTCATACGAATGTGTGTACGAGTAGATAGTTACTCGTGTTCTGGATATCACCGGGGCTATCCCTATAGTCTATTTACATATACCAATGAGAAAAGGAATTTTTTAGGATTACACACGTAGATACTCGCACTATAATATATAATAGCACGAGCAATAATATTCGCTATTGTAATTCGATTCATAATGGTAACATCCAAATGTAAATATTAATCATTTTCAGTAGCACAAGTTCTTGTGTTTCGCTTTTTTAAATCAATCTGAGTACGAACTGTAAAACATTATTTGCCGCTTCGTTCAAATTATTAATTAAAGCTCTTGTACTGAGAAATACATCAGCATCCGCCACTGTTACATTCATTTCTGTGGCCAAATATGATATTAATGAAAATTTTGATGGCATACCAAAATATGTACGGTTTTAAGAAAGTCGGCCTCCAGACACATTGCCTTTATTCGGAAAGATGCACGCTTAGAATCCTTTGGGAATTTTCAAGTTTTAGATAGTGTACCCTCTAATGCCACGTGTGAGAACGATATAGTTTATACGATTATGTTTTGATAAATTTTGAAATAATAAGTTATTAAATATCAAATTTATTAATTAAATATTTATAATATTGAGAGCGTATTAATTTTGATAATAATAACTAGCTGACCCGGCAAACATTGTTCTGCCTAAAATAATTATTTTATTCCAAGATTTGTTTTTATAATTAATAAGAGTGAAATGCAATTCATTATTTTATTAAGATTTTTTCGGGTTTTCGGACAAAATATTATTTTTAATGGCATTCATACAATGTTTATGACTTTTTCAGTCAGAAAACAAAGAGGCCTTACTCACAATTTATCTGCCACAAAAAGTAGAAAAATTCACACACCTGTAGTTGTAACCCCAGGGTGCTTAAATCCTTACACGAATGAAAACTTCCCTGGGGTTACAACTGCAGGTATGTGAATTTTTCTACTTTTTGTGGTAGATATACTGTGAGTAAATAGCCTCTATGTTTTCTATGACTAAAAAAGTCGTAAACATTGTATGAATGCCATTAAAAATAATATTTTGTCCGAAAAGTCGAAAAAAAAACTTAATAAATTAATATCACGGACGATTATGAAAAACTTCGAAATTCATTATGTTATTTTAAATGCAAATTTTATTTTAAATTTAATAAATTCAATTTTGTTTCACATACAATGTTCGTCTGATCTTAGTAAGTAATAATTTATTGTAAAGCCAATGTGTGGACAATATTTTTTATTTCTTCAATTTCGGCGTATACAAACAAATCGTTGGGCTTACCAACTCTGGAGCAGGCTACATATAATTGACAATAAGCGAAGCATGCATTTTCCAAATCCAAACCGCATACTTGCATCGACCGGCCTTGAGATTGTTGGTTGTTATTGCGTATGCCAGACGATTTGGGAATTGTATAAACGCTTATAAAGGAAATTGGAGAATCTGTTGGAATTATCGGAATTATTGGCAATAAAACATGCTCTCCTGTAAACTTGCCATTGATAATTGCCGATTCAATAATGTTACCCCATATTTTTTTGACAACCAACCGCGTTCCGATACATAATTTTGATGCACATAGGTTTCGAAGCAGTATAATTGGTGACCCAACTTTCAAAATTAAATTACGTATGAAAACTCTCTACTTCGTCTTCTTCTACCACGGCATCATTTGACTTGAATGAAAATGACGGAGATTCCAACATGTTTCGAATGTAAATATTTATGGTATCGACATTAATATTTATGGACATAAATAAAATAAATTATAAAGATGCTATTTCGCTCAGCCATCGATGATTGTTGATATTATCTCGATTGTCTGGAAACACATTTTAAATTAATGAGAGGCCCATGATTGCACAATCATGCAAAAATTATCTGGTTACTTGATTGTCTGGCTCATTTGATTTGCATTAATTTTGGCTTCTCCAATATCAGGCAGTTGCTTTGAGAATAGCGCAGCAGATTAATTATTTTGAAGTTGGACACGTTATATTTGTTATTAATTTGTGAACACTGCTCCACAGTGATGAAGCTTTGAAACAGCGATTTACTTCATCTGCATAGGTGGAACGTGTTTAATAACCGAAACTATTTGTCCAAAATCTAATGATAACAAAATGTCAGTACTACCAAAGAGTCTGTCGTTGCCTTTCAAATCTCTAAATGTATACGATTTAAAGCTTCTAATGGATGTTTATGTGCTATTATACATTCATAGCCATACTTGAATGCGATTTAATATTGCATATTTCATTTGTCTTCATGTTTAACGGCAATTTAAGTGCAGAATAAGCAGTACTTCCAAAACAATCTCACCTTGAGAACGCATTTTAGCCAAAATAAGGGATATCAAAAATGTTTAGCCAGTACCACCTAGAGTATCCAAAATGACGAATCCGCCATCTTTTGCAGTGACTGCAAGCATTACCGAATCAAAAATAAATTTTTGTTCTGCCAATAATTGTGGTTTGAATGTATATATACACATTCAAATCATCAATAATGTATGATTGTTCTCGTTATAAATCTCGATTAAATAAATCACTTGCCGAATGATTGGGTGATGATAATCCCAATGTAATGCGTAATGCATTTGAAATAATCTGCCATAAGTTTTTTAATTTTATTAATGCTTCATTATACATTGCTGGTGAATAATCAAAAATTGCAACTCCATGTATTGTGCGCTGTGCATGTAAAATATCCCCACTAATAGCGTCCTTAAATTTCTCTCACAATTCGTTTAAGTTATTTGGAAAGCAAGTTGTATTGTTGTGGAACCGAGAACAGCATCAGATTATGTTGAATCTCAATGAGAATCTCATTTTAATAATTGTAATGACCGTTTTTAAATATTCAAATGATGTTGCTCCTGGAACATTAATTAATACTAATCGAAAGAAGAACCATTCACGTTAACTTGGAAAAAATGGCGGGATATTCGGTGACGGCTTTGCCTCTTTTGCAGGGTTCCCATGTTGTTTTAGACGTATTCCACGTAAAATAAGTTGGTACGTCTGAATAAAGTATGGTTTTTGCGAAACAGCCAAACCATTTTGTTGTTGGCAGCATTTTATTCTGTGAAGTAAACACGTTGCTCATTTTTTAGTTGGATGGCCAAATGAGTGACAGCTGCATTTCTTTCGTAAATAGGAAAGGATAGGATTCGCCAGACTGCATCATTACTGCCTATGCATATACCTTCCCATTTCGTAACGCGCAATTTCGTCATTTTCATTTACATTTTGGACAGCAAGAACGGCCATGTCGCTGCCTTTGTGCACATATTGACAGATGTATTTAATAGATTTAATGGATTTAATAGAACGAACGAAAACTCTACGAAATTTAGAATTTATATGAACTAAAACTACTCAAACGAATAAAATCGATTTGAATTGCGAGAACGAAAAATCATATCTATCCCTTTCTTATAGAAATGACTCTTGATTCATTTGATTCTGTCAACGTAAGGATAACATTTGCATATAGTAAAATATTCCGACAAACCCTTAGGTATCCAGAATTAATCGAAACAAATTTAATTCAAACTAGTAAAATCGACTTCATTTACCACAATTAAATAGGATATCGCAACTCTCTGTTTGGAAATGGCAGTCATTTCATTTGATTTTGTCAACTAAACTTGATTCATTTCCTTGTGTTACCTTATAGACATTTCCGATAAACTGCACGATTTTAATTATTTATTTAAACTAACACTACCGAACGAATTGACTTAATTTACCAGAACGAAATTCAGAATTATCCCGTTTTTTGGAAATGTCCTTTAGCTCACTTGATTAGGTTATTTGTCTTTTGGATATCGTCTTATCGTTATTTCCTTAAAGTGGCTTTGTATACAAATTTTCTATACCCGATATTTAGAGATATTCAAATGTTCAAAATGAGAATTTTCCGGGCTATTATGAAGAATGTAAAACAAACTCTTTAGAGTTTATTTTCTAGTTTCCACTCAAATTTCTTATAAGATTTTTTTTAACCGCGTGTTTACTAATAATTGTTTAATTTTTTTATTTGGGACACACTTCACTGCCATGTTTATTTTGAAAATAAGCAAAATTCTTAACAATAATGGTAGAAGCCAAGTTTTGGCTCAAAAGAGAAAAGTCGGGTCAATAATTTGTTCCGTGTCTAGTATTTTAAGGTTATGTATGAATTTACTACATCAAGAAGGTTATAATGACATCAAGAATAAATATTGTTTGTTAATACCGAATTTAGTTTTAATTTAGTTTTACTTTCGTTGGCGTATTAACATAAAGTATAGTCATTTCAACAAAATTATTCGAAATCGGTTTTCCTAAAAGTTGACATCTCTAGATGGGATAAAATTGAAGCTGCTTCATAAATTGATTCCAATGAAGTCCTGTGACCGTGGTTTTTGTCAATATTTTGAGGAACATGGTATTTATGTATCATCGAATTAAGGTTAAAAACATGTTAAGACTAATTTTCAAAAATTATTATTATTTATAATAATTATACGAAATTACGAGTTTTGATTTAATAAAAGAACTTCGTTTGTAGGAGCTTGTTTATATTTTGCAAATATTTGCTTTACGGAAATTTTTTTTATAGCACACAGCTATAAACCCGAAAATGTTGGACAACTTGGGACAAGGAAATGATGAGTCAATTGAAGTTTTGTGTTTGCTGCAAGCTTGTTTAAAGTTCTTTAAGAATATAAAGATAAATTGAAGAGCAACTGCCGAATAAAACATCGGTACGTTTGGTAGACGAACTGGAGGTACTTAACAGTACAATTCAACAAGCAGCATGGAAAAGTTATCCTACTAATCATACCGAATCCCGTAGGACTCAAAATTATCCTCTTAAAGTCAGGGAAATAGTTTGAGAGAAACGGAAGGCACATAAGGCCTGGCAAAGGAGACACGCCTCGGAAAACAAAAAAAATCCTCAATTATCAGTGCAATTAACTGAAACAACTTATAAAAGATATTAAGAACGAAACTATTAACAAGTACTTAAGTCGTCTCACCGAACATAAAGACACTGATCTCTCTTTGGAAAGCAACAAAGGGATAAAAAGAAAGCAAAATGCATGTTCCGCCTATTAAAAATGAGGGAGAAAACTGAGCCAAAAGTGACAAGCAAAAAGCTACTTTATTTGCGGCTCACTTGGAAGTAACCTTTCAACCGTTACCTAGACAGACTGCAGATGAAAACATAACAACAATTAGCAAAATTTATGACCATAATATACGATCTGTAACATTACAGGAATTGAAATATGAGATCAAGTACAATTTAAATGCGAAAAAACCTCCAGGTTATGATTTAATTACGGGCCAAGCCGTAAAAGCCATTTCCGAGAAAGGATTAAGAAAATTAGTTCAAATGAACAATGCTGCCTTCAGACTAAAATATGTCCCACGACAGTGGAGGGTTGCTGAAGCAATTAGTACAAGTCGTGCAGGCCAATTTCAATACTTCGTATAATTTCCAAATTATTTGAAAAATTCCTGCTCAAGAGGCTTAAGCCAATAATAGAAGAACGAAATTTAATTCCACCACACCAATTTGGATTTAGGGAAAATCACTCTACGACAGGGCAAGTTCACAGAATAACGGACGTAATATAAGACGCACTTGAGAAAAAGAAAATATGCTCAAGTATCTTTTTAGATGTAGCACAAGCTTTCGACAAAGTTTGGCACCAAGGACTTGAATTTAAATTGCATCGAAATCTACCTAAGCAGTTCTATCAAATTCTTAAATCTTACATTGCCTTGTAAAATGTAACGGAGAGTACTCTAAACTAAAGAGAATAGCAGCAGGCACACGACAAGGTAGCGCACTGGACCCTATAATGTATATCCTGTACACCAGAGACGTGCCAAACACAGAAGGTACTACCATAACAACATTTGCAAACGATACAGCTTCTGGACAAAGACAACTGGACTAAGTATATTAGAAACAACAACAAAACTTCAACAAGCAACCAACTTAGTGAGTAGCATGGACATAGAAATGGCGCATTAACCTAAACGAAGCAAAATCGGTACACGTAAACTCCACAAAACAGAAAGTTAACTGGATTGAAATACCTTGCCATGACTCTCGATTGCAAGCTTAGATGGAAAGAACACGTTAAAAACAAAAAAGAAGAATTGAACATCAAATAAAGGAAAATGTGTTGGGTAATGGGTAGAAATTCTGAACTTACAATCCACAATAAATTGCTATTATATCGGTAAATACTTAAACTACGAGTAGTAAGGACCTATGGTATTCAACTTTGGGGTTGTACCAAGAAGACAAATACACAAATGTTACAATGTTTTCAAAACAAAGTGCTGCGTGGCATTGTCAACGCACCATGGTACATCAGAAATGGTAACATACATAGGGAATTAAATGTGGAATATGAGAAATAAAAAAACATGCTAAGAAACGCATACAGCGGATATCTCGGCACCAAAATGCAAACATACGAAGTTTGTTGGACACCACCACCAATGCAGTAAGAAGACTTAAAAGGCAGAAACGTTTAGAACTGAGCAGTTGTATTTAATTAGAACAGGGAAACATAATAAATTATGTGAATTCAAACGGGAGTAACCATTGGATTACTGCCCGTTAAATCGGAATCTTTAGTTAAGAAAGATAAATTACTAAAAGATTTATCATCAGTTGTAATAAAAAAAAAAGAATATAAAATGCTAAATTCCTTGTATAATTTCTAGTGCTTTAATTATGCATATAATAATTTCGTAATTCACTTTTATAATAGATTATTTGTTAAACTATTATTATAAACGCATGAAAAGAATTTGCTATATTGAATTAACATATGAAATAAAATTCAATAATTTAATCCTCCGAAACCTTCCATGAAGTATCAAATTTTCGGTATTGAAAATGAAAACCCAGGTTTTGGTTTCCTAAAACCCAAGATACCGGTTTTCAAAATTCATTTCGGTTTCATATCCTCCTCAGTATCAAAGTACCATGAAAATCAATATTCTCACTTTTACGTTAGAAATTTACAAATTTGTGCTAATCTTTTCAAAACTAACTTAAGGGTATGTATACGTATATATTAAGTTGTCAATTTTTGAGAACCTGAAAACACCCTTTGCAATATACGATACATTCCAACAAAAAATCATTACTTACCAGTTCTACTAGCACTTACACAAACGATTAACAACGTAGTTATTAAACTCAACGACATTTTTTGCGCCCCTAAAACAACTCCATCAATCACTTCGTTTTACCTAATTAAATTTATTTGCCACGTACGACACCTCAAAAGTGTTCTAAAAAGTATCAAAAAATTAAATTTTAATTCAGTGTAATGCCTCTCTTATACCTTATAAATAGTTGTAAGATAACGCATATTAAAAAAAGACTCATCAAATAATCCGAAAATAGAAAATCAATTAAATATTAAATATCGATTAACTTAAATTTATTTAATAGTAACAACAACAACAACAAAATCTAAGAAATACCGACAATTAGATAACCAAATACAGTGCGTTCCAATCAAGGTGTTCTTGTCAAATTGTCAATAAAAGCCTCTTTAAACGAGTAAAGAAATCGGATTAAATTGTGTTTAGATACAAAGATGGGTAAATAAGAAATGAAGATGATCACGATTGGTCTCAAATCTCATAAAAGAATTTAGATAGTTTTTTTGTTACTGCAGCAGCAGAAAAAACCAAAGTGTAATTGTCAATTGATATCATACAAATGAGGAATTTATTTGTTAAGGTTAGTGTTATTTGACAGTTGTATTTCTATATATAAATACCTGATCAGATCTGATCGACGCAATATATATTGAAATGACACAAGAAAAATCGGTCTGTTATGCAACGTTTAGAAAGAAAAAAAACTATTGCAGATTAACAATGTTAATTGTTTTAAATACAAATCTGAGTTGTTTCTGTTACAATCAATTAAAATAACTTTACATTCGTTAATCGAGTTTACAGTTTCATATGTCTATACGAGTAGATCTCCTCTCTCTAAAGATTTATAAGCAGCACGTATGGCTTAGGGAATTTAGATCGGTTAGTATTTGGTTTATTTCATATCACTCAGCAACTTCGTCAAATTAAATAATTAGGTTCACGTTATTATTCTTGATTTGGAATGGACAATATCAACAAGTATAAAATTTGGTTTGGAACATTATTGTTATTATAACGGCTAAGGGCAAAGCGGGCAAACATTACATATGTAAGTAACAATATGCATTGTAAGATGTACAAAACATATTTAATTATATTTTATTTTGAAGGCGATTAATTTGTGGTACAAAATAAATTTTCTGTACATGACACCATAAACCTCGCGCTAAATATAGCACATCTCACCACACTTTATAAACGATTCTTAAAACAGCCATTAATTTCCTTTATTAAGAATCTGCATCATGCTGAGTTTAATTTTAATTGAATTAAATTATTCAGATGTAGAAACAAAACTTAAAATGTTAAGTCAGTTGTTGATGATGATTACCTTAATGACCAAATCAAAAAAGAAATTGAAAGACTGAAAAAATACACTAAACGCGCTATCCAGCAACAACAACAAAATAAAATTGAATTGAATTGAATTGTTTTTCCGTAAATGGCTTTTTACGGATACATTTTCATCTTGTTGTACGTATGTAGCGGTCTCCGCCGTGCGCGTATTATTAAACGAGTATAATGGTAATTCGTGTGAATGATACTCTATATTAAGACGAAGATTTGAAGAAACAGAAATTAATTGGTATAAATATATATTTTGATGTCTTAATATACGAGAGACGCGAAGAAATAAGAAAATGTACGAATAACCGCGCACATTGTATGGAAACTGTTGCCGTATATAAGCTTTAACATGGTATACTGTGTTGCGCTTGATGATGATGATGATGATGATGATGGTAATGATCCCATTTTTAGGTATTAATTGAATTAAATTGGATTTCGTACGGTTTTTCTTGCGTTGCATAGCGCATTGAACACACGATTAAACTCAATTAAAGTTTGAGATCTAATAAATTTATCTAAACATTTTTCTATTTTTTTGTATTGTGTGGTGCGCGCGGTTTTAAATTGTAATTTTCATTTGTGATTGGGCAACATTGGATGAAAATGCAATGATTTTAGAGGATTTATATTTCATAATCATGTGCTTCTGATCTATAGATGTGCATTTTTTAGTAGGTTAATATACGAGAATTAAATAAAATTTAAGGTCTCAAACTTTTTTCAGTTTTCGCTATTTTCTATAAGACACATACGAATTACATACGAACGATTCAGGCGAAGTACTTAGCTATCAGCTTTTATAGTATGACAAATGTCACAAGATTTAATTAACCGTTAACTTGCTGACGAGTACCGGATCAACAAAACAATCTTAGGCCTTTCAACGGTATTTTTCACGTCGCCGGCAAACTAGCTTTTCAGTCATGGAATGGAGAATTAACAATCTGGAAGGCGAGTCAACTTTTCATTACGCTTGACTTCGAAACGATGGTTGGGAATGTTTTGGGGAAATTCTTCGATTTCCTGCTTAATTCCTGTATAATCGTCACCAAGAAATTATGTTGAGTGGTTTGGAATTCAGTATAATAGTGGAAATTTTGTTGACACTCATTTAAAGAATCACAGTACACTTTGGATAGTTTATCTGGAACAAGATTATGTACAGTGCCTATTCATGTTTGATGACAAAATCAAAGACCTGCCGCTTTAGGCTCCACCTAGCCAGTTGCTCACTGAGGTCTTTTTGGGACATCAGTCACTTTAGACTTACGTGATTAGTAATGGCTGTACACTTAAATACAGTCGAACTGAAAGTTTTTAATTTTGAATTGCCATTTTAGCTGCCAAATTCCAATTAAACTTAATCAATTTTTTTAATAAATAGCTAATTATGGCCGTAACTTCTGGTTCGTTTGGGATAACCTTCTGTACCAACACAACATGCCTAGAAATCAAAGGGTCTGTTTTAACTACATTAACTTTGGTCGGATCAATACGAACGCTATATCATTGCCAACAAGATATCCTATTTTGTTTTACACATAAAAAACCTGGATCATCAAAATATACAAATACTTTGTCATGGTATTTGTGAGGTGCAATCCGTTTCGTTAGACGACATAGAATTTGGGGCACGTTACATAAACCCAATGACATCACGATAAACTAAGCATCAGGCATACATGACACCTAAATGCAGAATGCAGCCCAGTTCTTCGTTTAGTAGGTCCAGGTTGGGCCTATGTCAATAACGTGTTCCAAAATAGGAGTTTTACCAATGCCTCAAAAGAAAGGGAATAATCTATAATTTCCTAAAGGTTTGAGCTTTCATCGACAGTCAGTTTATGAAGTAATGAATCAATGGACAAGCCAGACAGTCCACTTATTAAGGCAGGGGCTAAATAAAATTTTGAATTGAAGTCGATTTGCAGATAAAACTCGCCTTCTAAAATTGGTACAACATCAAGTTTCGTGTGGCCTGAATTATAGTCAACTTTTAGCGCCACATCAATAAAACCGTGTATTTCATTTGGGGTCCCATCGGTTGTTCTCATCTGTGACATGATTTTGTTTAAAGGTAAATGTAATGTATCAATCAACTATAATGAGTTTTTGACCGATAAGATCTATATCGTGGATACTAATTCTGACATGCGGTGTACAGTAGCCAATCTAGATAGTTTGTATTGTTCTCTTTCGTTCCTTCCAGTAGTTCGAATATATTGATTTATTTCCTGTATTTCCTGTATTCAATTCCTATATTTTAACATTGTAGGAAGAATTAACTTCTCAGTCAGAACCTGAATTGAGCTGACTATACTTATCAATCATTAAACGTTTTAGTTTCTTAAGCTTGGCTAATTTTGTTTGCTTGGTTGGTATACAAAACTTTTCACTTCCAAGGTGTATCTTGATTTTCTGATGAACGCATATTGCAATGCGAGTAGTTAGGTTACCTTACTTCTGCTTTACTACATCCAAAACACTATACAATCAAATTTTTAAATTCTTTTAGACTGTCGTATAAACGATACCTGATGTCTTTGCAATTCCAACATATTAAATTATTGGTACTCGAACATTGATTACTGGATTTCGAACGTAAAACGGTCACGTTTGAAATTCATCAGATTCAGTTATTTGTAGCATTTGTGGATTATCGGCATTCGAATCGACTGTCAATTCATGCACGGTTTGTCTGTTACTAATAATTCACTTTCCTCGAATTTCTAACAATCGAGTCTTGAGTATAGCTTATTGAATTCAAACGTCCATTCAGCACCTAGCCTTTCAAATAATGTTTTTGGTTTAATTTTCGTACAGTTCCTCGAGTGTCCTTTTCCGATTCCTTGGTAGAGAATCTCAAAAGAATGACACTTCCCATTTGCCTCTAATTAGTATCGGAATTTGATATGTCGTACGCCCAAACTATTTCTAGGTTACATCTGAGATAAAATAATGGATGATCCGGGGTAATTTATATTCCTCATCATCATCACTTTTAGCAAACACTTCCAGTCGAAAATAATGTCATGTACAACAAGGCCTACACAGGGATAACTACCATTTTGGATACTAAGGTCTCGAAAATTATTTGCAGTGAATGTAGATACGGATCACGTTTATTAAAATTACGTACATCGCATGATTTGTTTCTCCCATTTACCCAGAAGAATGTTTTCACCGACGGTTGCGTAATTTTAGACTTATCAAAAGTTTCAATAGAGGGTTTCGAGCTAATTTACATTCGAATATTTCCCGAGAGATTCTAACTCTTCTACTAAGATCGAGTTCTGAGTGTGGTGCAGTATGACATTTAATTGGCATGGCTGATTTATATTTCGCTTCATATACAATAGTCTTGAAAGTCAAAATCCCGAATTATTACATCTACTTCAAGCTCATTCCCCTTCTCCCGTTAACACCTAGCCAATTTATTTTTAATTTAGATCAATTACCACCATTAACTGTTACCTGTGCCTATTATAATAAGCCGTCTACAATTAAAAAATAAATTTTGATGTCACCCATTCCCACCCGCGAGGAGACATTGACAGTCCGGAGTTTTGCTCTAGTATATCTCAGTATTCCGTTCACTTAAGATAATTATTAGTTCGGCATAATATTGCTGGTACTTTGGAAGAATTTCGACGCTTAATAGTATTAGTGGTGTAATTCGTTTCGTCTCGAGATGACCGTTGTGCAATTTAAAGAAAAATGGATGTAATAAGAATATAAACGAATCACACTACCGATACTACTATGTAAGTACATTTTCTGTAAAACTCATAATATGGTTTCTTAACGAAACAAATGAACCGAACGATTTCTGTTATGGGGTCGGCGATACAAAGAACGGGTCTTTTCCAAAGAGGCTGTTGCAACAAGTCGAATTAACATATTTGTTCAACAAATTTCGAAAGATTGACATCTGGTTAGGTTTTCTGGAATGCTCGTGATATCTTCTCTTAGCGGGACAAACGAACCGAACGATTCCTGGGGTCGGCGATACAAATAACGGGTATTTTATAAAGAGGTTACTGCAACAAATCAGTTTAACAAAGTTCAAAAGATGGGCATCTGGTTAGGTTTTCTGGAATGCTCGTGAAATTTGTTGCAACAACCCCTTTGTAAAAGATTGTTTATTTATATCACCGACCACAGGAAACATTCGATTCGTTTGTCCCGGTAAGAGACCATGTCCTGACCATGCTAAAAATATATCGACATGTCAATCTTTTGAATTTTGTAACATATTTCTAATTTGAATGTTGTGGGAATAAACCATGTATGAGCCACTTAGAAGATGACTTTTTTTGTTAGCATTTTGAAAATGTACTAACTTTTGAAAACTTACTTGCATATACACTTGCATTCGTTTTATAGTTGAGGCAGATTTGTGATATGATTTATTTATATTAACCAACATAAGGTTACGAGTATAACATACAATACTAATGAAACAACAACAAAGAAATTCTTTCCAAAGGTTTTAGGAAATGACGCGATGAAAATATATCATTTGGTTTTATTTCAAACCAACCCTTATATTTTTTTAGATTTCTGTGCAACATTTGTTGCATGCAACAAATTTGGGATTTTTTGTTTCGGACGTATTTCACACGCATTAAAATTGCGCAAGCGCTCTGCTATTTCGATTAAGAATTGTCGATCAATAATGGACAAGCAAATGATTTAGCTTAACGGTCATTAGTCGATTAGTTATAGAGAAAACAAAACGTTTCGAAATGCATTTAGCATATGAGTGCATAACCGAATCGTTTAGCCAACAATGATAAACGGTTCTTAAAGAGTCAGTCATCGAACATTTACAACAAGTAAATTGAACTTATTAAGTTAATAAGGTGAGTACCGCTTGAAATTAGCTTGCAAAATTTTAATATCTTCCATATTTATTTAGCATACTAAAATGCTTATAATTAAATAAAATATAAGCAAAAAACTAATAATCAAAATAATATCACTATGCAATTGAAATGTATATGGTGGCGTACAGCCAATTCATTTTCAAGCATATTTGCAACAATCGTACCGTAAACTTTTATGTCCGGTAATACGTAGCAATACACATTTTTTCAATTTAAACCTTAAATTGGAAGTTATGACAGGTAGATATATTGAATCAATTTATCACGTTTATTTGAACGTTAAAAATACAATTTTTAAATTAAAATTAAGATGATGATGATGATTGCGCGATGATTACCTCGTTTTTTATATATAAACTTTAATTCAACACACCCATTTCTCTCTTCTTGGATTATACGATTTTGCTGTATACACAGTGAGCAGTTACTTAAAGAAACGGAAGGACAACATGCTGCGTTATTGTTAATCAATACAATCAATTTTACGTCATTGGGTTGGTGGTCATAAAAATGAAAGAAAATTTTCCACCTATATAACATTATTCTGATGTGTCGGAGCCCACGCATTACCATTAACTTTTGAATCAATCGTAACGTTAATTAATTTTCAAATTGTATAGGCTCACAAAATATGTATGAATACAGAAGCTTTTATTATCAATTTAATTTTGATGAAAGATAATAACAGGTTGAACGCGGTTTGTGATTATTGCGTGTGTTTTCGGTAAGTAGTAGGTAGGCAGGCAGAGATAAAATATTTTTAATCAAGTACCACAAAATAATTTATGGTTATCAAAAAATTCAAATTAATACGTGTCCATACGAGTATATATTGTATGCGCAAGTGCTACACATATAGTTTATAGCACCTTCAATTAAAATATCATAAAATATTATGTTCCTCGATACATACTTCATAATATACAGTATTTTATGTTTTTCATTTTATTTTTATTTATGTTATCATAAATCAAAATTTTTTTTACTCCATACCATACAACTCCATATTACATTATGTGTGTAGCTGCACTATTCACTATCCAAGAGACGCGAAATTAAAAATCTGATACACAAAATTGTTGCTTATTACATATAAAAATTGTTGTATGCGCTCTCCGTGTGTTAGATATTTATGTACATTTGGTTTTAATGTTACACGAGAAACATTAATTGAAAACACACGAGAATTAATATTTAATGTTTTTTTTTTGTATTTGTAACATACATTTTGTGTTCTGCGCGTTGTGGTGCTGTGCTTGGTGTGTTTAAGGTCATTTGTTCACGCACCGAACAATCATCTACATAAATATTATAATTCGTAATTGAATGTTTTTCCGGATTGAAAATATGTTTATATTTTTTCTAATCCCTATGGGGAGGAACGATTATTTATTTCTGTTATATGAGCTAAGACGGTGCGGATTTAATTATATTTAAGACTGTTTGTGTAATTAAGCATGTTTTTTATTAAATAGCTAGATGCCGACGGTAATATATTGTTCTCGAGGTATAAGTAATAATTTTTCCTCATCTATCTGAGATAGCTAAGAATAAAAGTCAGAATCCCTTTACCGGGTAACGATTATGAATCTTATGGCAATGAGATCTTTGCAATGCAAAGTTCTCGAACAATGCAGCCAAATTAGCGGCACCATTTTATTGGTTATATCATTATTGCATCATTCGGAATAATTCGATTTAGATAGCCACCGGAAGAACGGTAGTATTAGTTTTATTGCGTTGAGTTATTTTGATTATTCCGATTTTTGTAAATTTCGAACTCCTCTAAGCGGTCTAACATGTTGCTTTTCTTCATTTGGTAAAGTACTTCTAAATTGTTGATCGAATTTTACCTAACTATGTTGTGTCTGATTTATATGTTGTGCAAATTTGTATGCAGTTCCGATATCTTTTATATGTTCCTTTAAACGTGTATTGAATCCAGTTTGTCCTATGTAAAAGATAAGCAGTCTGATCATTTTAATTTATAAACTCCAGTTTGTAAAATTTATATTATTTTATGACTTAATTAAATGTAATAATTTAGCTATGTTGTTTTGTGTACGGCTTTATAGAAAAAATAAATGTGACTGTTGAATAAATAAATAAATAATAAGCTTAAATTTTATAATTACTAAAATGAGTTGGATTACATTCTACACTGGTGTATTTTTGCTATTTGTCTTCATCATTTATTTTCCCTATATCTCCAATTTAGGCGCAAATGACATCTACTAGGCGAGACCATCTTACTCTGTTGGGGTTACGGCTTTTATCTCCTCCCAGGATTTACTAAGTTGTTTCGCTTCAAGTATCGTTGTTTTCTTCCATGACATCGCTGATCTTCCTATTTTTATTTTCCCTAGCGGGTTCCAGTCCAATGACATCCTCGTTATATCACTTAGTGATTACGGCAGCGTATGGTCAATCCATCTCAACTTTCATCTCTTTAGTTCGGTCTCTATATGTCTGACTGATTTGTTCTTCTATGCATGCCAATGTAAGATATGGTGTTAGGCCAGAAGCCTTTCAGTATTCGTCGAAGGCACGAACACCTGTTACTTCCTTATTGGTCTTGTGTGACAGGACAGAAGAATTCCAGACTTTATGTAACATCTTGAATGTGTGTCTGGCTTTATTTATGCGTTTGTTTATGTCTTCCTCTGTCCCACTTGTTTTCGTTATTGTACAACCAAGGTACACAAATTTATTTAAATCTTCAATTTGTACATTGTTGATGTGCATTGGTGTGGTTATAGTTGTGTTGAGTTTTGAGACCAACTTCGTTAGCTAGATCTGATAGCTTTTGTCCTTTCTGCTGTATGTCTGAGTGTGTATATGTGCGAGCAGGCATATGCCATCTGCACACTCCAAATCTTTGAGTTTACATGTTAGCCCCCATTGTATGGCATTAGGAGACGTAACAACCAATATCCACATTACATTATCCAATACGATCAGGAACAGCATTGGTGAGAGTACGCATCCTTGCCCACCGCAGAGCCACTTTCATGCTGCATGCAATAGCTTTGTCGGCCGTTTGAAGGCCAAATCGAAAACTGCTATTGCAATTAGAAAATTTAAATATTTGTAAACATTTTTTACTTTGATTCAATAAAATTCATCAAAAAATAAAAATTCTGTGGCGTTTTGTTTTAGTAACACTTTGTGTCAGCCACCCAGTAAGTTATTTTCAGAAGATAACTTATATTGCCACAGAAAATCAAAAAATTGATAGTGAAAATTCTAATCCATCAATTTTCCCCAAATTTGCCTCCCATTCCTAGGTCAGGCATGACCTAAGCTATTAGAAAAACAACCGAAAGTATCGGTTACTAGTGGAAGTTTTTGAGATATTGGCCAAAAACTGAAATTAAATTAATAAAAAAATTTCAATTTTCAAAAGGATTGGTTATGAATTGGCCTAGTTTAGGCCAGCATGAACAGATTCTAGAATTTTGTTCTAAGTTTTGGACCCCTGATCAATACTATTATCCAAATTTCATCGTCATTCGTTTAGAATGGAGGAAAGATGGAATATTGTTAAATTTCAAGATTTAATTTACCGAGTTCCTTTACTTCGGAGATCAATCAATTTGTCATTTTAAGGATCACTTTTAATATTTTATTCCGCTGGGATGTTTTATGTTTTATTTAGTGAAAAAAGAGATTCAAAATGAAGAAACAATTTCCGATGGTAATTATATAACAAAATAAATTATCTTGTTAGTGTCCGCTGCAAAGCTTAGATGAATGTCCTTTGAATATTTCGGCGGTTATACTGTGCAGCCTTATTGTTCTTCAGCTTTTTAATGGCACTTTTAACTTCCCGCTCCGTTGGTGGATTGCTATTGCTAGTTTTGTTATTGGTGTCAATTGGTGACCAGAGATTTTCGGTGCTGTTAATAACATTTTTCTCGAAATATTATTTCATCTCTTTAACTATGCTTCATCCGGTGTTAATACTTGACCAGTATCATCCCTTATACGTAGTATGTTTGTAATTTTGACGATTACTTCCTTACACACTGGTGTAGTGCTCCCATATTTTAGATTGCTGCCTCTTCAGCAGCGGATGCTTTCTGCATATCTTATTCGATTATTCTTTGCAATATTCTTTCTTTAACGTACTGTATATTCGTATCTGTGTTTCGCCTCTGCCGTATTTTGTTGATACATTTGTAGCTTAAGTTGACGACGTTTCTCAACATTTGTCCATGTATCATCACTAATCCAAGGTTTCCGATTGTATTCTTGGTAGCCGATGTAGGATTCTTCTGTTTGGTTCTTCAGTTTGGTTCCATTTTTGTTCCGTTTTTGTTGTGAGGTTGAGTTGGAGCGTTTCACTGAAGATGTTTCACTATCTGTCAATCTGTTTGTATTAAACTTTCTCCTATTTGGCGTCTTTGAGTGTTTCACAGTGGCTGGCTTCAATCGAAATTTTTCTATTACCAGTTGGTGATAACTATGTACGTCTGCATCCTTCATTGTTCTGACATCTTGTAGTTATGTGAGGAATATTTTGTTGATCAGTACGTGGTCTATCTGATTTTTAGTTCCACTATCCAGTGATGTCCATGTGTATTTATGTATATTTTTGTGTGGAAAGCTACTGCCGCCTATGAATAACTGATTTGTAATGCACAAATCTACGAGTCTATTTCCATTCTTTCGCACAGAATCCAACGCATTTTTACCAATGACAGTTGTCATATTGATGTTGTCCGTGCCAATTGTGGCATTGAAATCCCATTGAACGATTTTGACGTTATTCCTGAGCGTTCTTGCTGCTTGTAATTGTTCGTAGAATTCATCTTTTGTTGTTTCATCTGCATCTTCGGTTGGGGCATAATACTGATGATTGTGTTTCTTGAAAAAATGCCACATTTTTACTATCGTCACCGAAAATATTTAATGACATGACATCTAAAACGATCATGGCCCAATCATTTTTCGGGGCTGAGAGTAAAAATATGGCATTTTGATGATAATTGAAAATTGTAGGACAAGTAAATCATATTAAATATTTACCCATCCTTAATTTTTTAGGAATTTTTATGGGATATAGGATGCTGTATTTGTGTATATTGTACATTTGTTAGAGGAAGATTTAAAGTGATTTCTGTGATATTTAAAAAAAATTTATATGAAGTGGAGATGATAAATAGTCCTTGAAACTTAGAAACGATTCTAACGATGGAGAAAAAGTTAAAACAATTTCTATAATTTTTCTAGAATTTTTAAATGGGGTAGAGTTCAGATGTAGCCCTAGAAAATAAGAAACTATTCGTAGCTCTCGATCGATGAGAAAATAGAGAGATAAACCAAACGCGATTGAATGAATGTAAAGTACAGGAGTAACGGGATTTTTTAGAAGAATGTGTTTGGTTCTGTTTATGGCAAATATATATGGTACTATACATTTTTTATTTTATTGACGTGACACGACCAATTAAATTCACAATCTATCACCAGACCTAGATAATTCCACATTAGTACTCCTTTCATTCACAAAAGAGTTATAAGTGATGGGATTCATCATATTAGACATTAGGATCCAACAGCTTGTTTTCAAATATTATGTATTTCGTTTTTTGGTGGTTTAGAAGTAGATGATTGGTATTAAACCACATACCTAGTGTTCTTAAATCATTTTGTATAGCAGAGACTCTAAGGTTTTGGGTTCATAAGCAACAACAGCATCGTCCGCATAAAATTGTATTCTTCGCTCTAGGCTAATGTGGGTAATATCATTAAGAAAAATTATGAATAACGTAGGTCCTAGTATCGAGCCATGAGGAACTGCAAAATTCAGCAGTATTTGGTTACTTTTACTCTTTCCTAAATTAACAATCTGACTTCTGTTGCGTAGATAACTTTCAAACTTTCTTTTCGAAGCTTTTTGGCCGTATACCCGAATTGACATATACTTATTACCTTATTTATTTCTAAGAACTAATTTAGTCTAAGCAGTACAATCTTTCCAAATATTTTTGAAATGGAAGATAAAATCGATATAGGGCGGTAGGTAGATATATCCAAATCACTTCCAACTTTATGAATCGGAAGTACTTTGCCTATTTTACAAATATCTGGAAGTATTCCCGTCTCAAAAGAATCATTTGCATATGATGTAATGCTGACTGTATATCGTAGACATTTAGTAGAGATTCCATCCATTCCAGTAGCCGCATTTGTGTTTAAATTCAAGATTATATTCCGCATTTCTTGTTCGGTGGTAAACGTTAACTGTAGCGGATTAATAATTTTATAATTTATATAATCAAAATCTTTATTAGCTAATACTTGAAAATATTTGCCCAAGGTATAGATGATATGTTAACAAAGTAGTTACTACAAAGATTGACTATTTCATTATTACTCGTAACTATCACCCAATCTTTGGTAGATCATGTATTGTGGAATGTAATTTCATTTGTTGTTGTCAGTCAAAGTTGTTTGGGTTTGTATATATGCATACTGATAAAATCTGAATTTAGCTTTCTCTTTGCCTTTTTATTTCTGTAGCTACCAACAAGCTCAGCGCATTGTGATGATTTACTATGCATACATCTAGCATTTGACAATACTAGTTGCTCGGTTATAGTTTCGAGTTTTCTTTAAGCGCTCTCTATATTGCTGTTTGAGGTTCAAAAATTCTTTTTTTTCCTGCTATCTGTTCTTGGGTCAAGACTCTCCCAACTCTTTCGCGGTTTGCTCATTTACGTCCTTACCTTTACGCCTGTACTGGCCAATTCGAGGACATACGAATATAGGTCCGATTTTATTACCATCTCCACATTGCATAGCTCAATGCCAGCCTATACTGGCATTGAAGATGGGTCAGCCCATGAGTTTTGCACTCCGACGAGGGGTTATGCAAAACTTCTTAAGTTTCTTCTTTTACTGCTTACTGTTACTGCACAAGTTAGATTATCACTAAAATTTTTACTTTGTTCTGCACGTTCAAAATATGGCATGTTTAACAGATATTTCGAGATAACTAAATACATAAACTTTATTTTAAACTATAGTTTTTATTTATTTAAAAGAAATGTAGCAATTTAATATTAATTATTTTTAAGAACAGCGTTTACTTTGACAGTATTTCTTTGATAGTTCGTGAATGAGTAAGTGAGTTTTCAAAAAATATAATGTTTTTAACGCTACTAAGAAATGAATTGAAAATTTTTTGGTCGTTTTTCTAACCGACGTGGCTGATTTTTGGAAATAAACTCATATTAAAAGCATCGGTCAGCCAATGTACCGATTCAGACAGGATCTGACGAATGATTTAGAATTTTGCTACAGCATTACCTTATAAACGTGAATTGGAACGTGGTAATTCCGTAGATTCAATGGATAAACTAAGGCAATGCACCTAGTTTTAAATTATTAGATATTGTTCCAGGCAAATGAGAAATATACTAATCGAGCTGAAAACAATTTTAATCAAATCAACGATACTCATTTGAGCATGTTGCAGGTTCACTTTCAATGGGCAGAAATAAATTTTAGCACATAGTGGTCCAAGAAAATTGCATACAAGATTTAGTGGGTATATACTCCCCATAACTATACTGAATCAAAAGTTCTATTTAAGCATAAGAAAATTCTTCTAACTAACAAATTTGCGGTCAAAATACTCAAAAATATTAGCAAGTAGTTTGATAACGCCAATGAAATACGGCTATTGAATATTAAATGAATAAGTAAATACTGAAATTTCAAAAGAAGTCTGAGCAGACAGATCTAATAGACTGCAGTGGATTCGTCCTGTTGCAATTGGACACGCATGTTGGTGGTCAATATAATTTTATGAGCATTTTGCCAAAGAACAGATGGTTTGAGACATGCGTTTAGTTCATCGGCGGGTGTGGAACGTGGTATAATTGGTACAGTCTAACGAAAATCACCAGCCAGCAAAATAAGTGCACCTCTGAATGGCTTTATATTACCTCTTAAATCTTGGAGCGTCCGATTGATTGCTTCCAAAACACTGTGCATGCATCCCATTCTATTAGTTTATATGTTTGCAAAACTGTTCCCGTACCTGATTCCTTTTTTATGTTGCATGTGGGTGTTTCAGTAAATTGCATGTCCATTTGAATGCAGAATGCGCTGTTCCACCTCCATCCAAAAGAGTTGCTGCAATGCCAGAAGATGCAGCGGCCAATGCAATGCTATTTTGTGAGCGGATGGTCGCCAAAATAAATGATAACATATATGTTTTGCCTATTCCACTGAGTGCATCGAGGACAAACAAATATCCAATTTATTGTGAAATCGCATTCATAATGCGGTTATCTGCATGGTGTTGTTGTATCGTAAGTTTTGGCAGATTTGTTTAGATTAATGTTAGTAGCTCATTGACATTAAATTGTTACTCTCTGTGCAAATTTCGATCGTATACATCGGCTGTTAATCGATTCGATGAAACCATTCCTATAATTGCATGAGCGTTCTGTTGACGATTGATAAACACTTGTCCTCAATCCTAGTATTAACGCTTCGTTATACATTTCCAGTGATGGCATACTTGCGATGTTACTGGCGCACTCAATGTAAAATATCTTCACTCATTTGATCTTTGTATTGTTCCCACAAATCTTTCGGATTAGATGGGAAGACGACGGTTTAGTCGTCAAAATAACATTATAAGAAAAACAAAAGATATTTTTCCAATTAAGCCACTTTTGCTACAAAATATTTTGTAGCAGAGTTTTTCTTGTAGAAGATGCAATTTTTGGTGATTGGAATGGTGGCTATAGTGGACAAAAATGGAATAAGTAATTTTTGATATAAATTAGCTTCCGAAGTTATATGGAATTTATATATTTTGACTTTTTATATTAAATTTTATTTGTTAAAATAATTAGAAAATCGACTTAGTCGAATATTTAGTCTAAAGTGTTATTTCTTTTATTTCATTTACTTGATTAAGCTTCACCATTTTAAGTGTCAGAATAAACGGCTTAAAAACTGCAAAAATTTAATCTTAAATTCAAATTAATTAATTTTAAATTACTAAATATTTTTAAGTCCATCAATTTATTTCGACGGATCGATTCCATTCCCAATTGCTGACGATTTGATCCTTATAGAGATAAATCTGATAAGCTCTGATTAATTTGAAATGCAGTTTTCGCGTATTTTTTAAAATATTTGTATGGGGCACCAGACCCAGGAACCCAATCAAAAAAATAATGAAACCCTGCTCATTGGTATAAAATCCCTATCAAATGTTTGAAACCGATTGTATTAATGTTGTGGCAACTTATAAAAAGGACCCTTTTGACCACGGGGACCCCTTCGATTCAAGCATGCCACTAGTTTCATATAAGCTAACTCATTCACGTAAAAGAATTTTGAAAAAATTTAATTTTAGATAAATTTCTACCGGGGCAGCTAGACCCCGGGGTTCAACTCTTGAAAAATTTCATAAGGTTGGTTCTGGACATGCAACTTATACACGTTCAAAATTTCAAGACGATCGGTTGAGCGGTTCGCGATTTTTAGTAGTGTGACTCGTGCGCCGTCTATTGTAAAAAAATCGCACTATGCTCACGACTACCGTTTTGTCAAGTTTCACGTCCATCGCCCGTATAGTCTTTGAGATTTTAGCGAACATACATCAAGACATAATGGTTGTTTAATTGGAATATAAACCCCATATACATTGGTAAATTGACAACCATACTCACGGCGCGAGTTTACTTGGTACGACACAATTGGATTATCTCTGGCTTTTCACTGAAATTTGCCGAATATTAGGTTGAATATACAAACTGAGCCACTTAGTTTTTAAGCAAAAACTTATATTTAAACTGAGTTTTAGAATATTAATCCAATTTAATAGAAATTATAAGGGTTTACTGATATTAGTGTTGCCGAATCAATTAGCTGATACCTACCTCTTTGAGTAAAATAGTTATCTATTCCTGAGTTTCGCTGTATAAAGTGTACAGCTCTTTAGAGAAACAAGTAAAGAAACCTCACTGTTAACTATGACGCATTACGAATATCAAGCCAATGCTAAGGTGGCCGACAATTGACATATACATATATAAAAAAAACGTTGTCAAAGAGCACGGGGGACATGATGTATTAGATTACCTCATCAAATGGAAATTCTAAATTTTCCTTCAAATCTATAAATCAATTTCTGAAATCAAATAAATTTTATCATTTTCAAATAAGATATAAAACCGCCCACATACGACGTAACCGTGAATGCGTACGGGGTACAGACAGATAAAAATTGAATTGTCATAGAAATGAATAGTTTATATATTTTCTTCTCATACTGAGAAATATGTTGCTAGATAACAGTTGTGTGGCTTTAACGTGCGGTTGGACACGCTAAGCGCAACAATAAAACGTTCACATTTGTTATTCAATTGAAAATCCTGTGGTTAATAATTTAAAAATAGTTTATGCGGTTGTCATTCGTGGAAAATTATTGTGGATTCACTTGTTGCGATAGCAGCATTTGGGTGATCGCGTTTTATTCTGTATAAAACTATATTACTACCAACTACAGCTATCAATCGATGGACATAAATTGTAATCTTTATGTTCCTCTTTCATAATTTTCTTCTTCATGCGCTATATTTTTCCGCTTGAATAGTTTATGTATTTTCTTCTTGTCCATACATATTTATGCTGAGTTATCAAACATGATTTTTTTTATGTTTGCGTATAGATTTCATTTAAAAGTTTTTAGCTTTCAAGAAATATAAATTTTACGATTTGCAGAAAATTACAAATGTTAGAATTTATGTTGTATGTTTAGAAAATTTTTATTTTATGAGTTTACAAAGCTGTTCGCGTAGGTACATATATACTATATACAAGTGAAAGAATGAAAGATTGATATGTTTAAGATGTTAATAAATTTGTTTGCAATAAAGCCGAGATCAGCATTTTTACATAATGGATATGGTAAGTACATATATAAATTTTAGGCTTTCGATATGCACGTAATAAATAATTTTTTGTCAATTTGGGATTTTGTGGACCAGAAGTTAAACATTTAAATTATAAAATCTACTGGCCTACTAAGTCCCAACCTGATGAATAAATTAAATCAACAGTAATTTGGTTACGTAGGTATTCAATATAACGCTTAATGTGATGATAATGCAAACAGTTATGGGATTTCTATGTGACATTTACGTTATTACAACAAAATATTTTTCCTATTTTACAAATTTTGTTATTCTTGTAATGCCCTTGGAAATCCCAAAATATAAAGCAGAAACACATCACCATTAATTATTAATAATTGTGTAAGATTAACAGCACTAACCTTAGTCACATACTCATTGAGATAAACATTTTCGTTTCTCTTAAGAATAAAATTATTTTCAATTTTCATTTTTGGTTCCCGTGAAATGTTCAATTTTCTAGGTATTAGACTTGTACTGGGATTTAAACTCATTGTTCAATTTATATGTTACTTCATATTACTTTGCACCGGGCACAAATAAAAAAACACACCACTTAACACAATTTTCTAAATAAGCACACGTAATTTGATTTAACTCGCGGAACGATTAAACAATGACTGTGGAATCAAAGCAAAATTAAATTATCGGATAATTGTCAAACGGTAATCTGTTGAAAACGGCTCCTACCTACAGTTTCATTTTTATTTAGCAGGGCAGTCGGAATTTTGGTCAGCACTAAAATTGTTTAAAAATGTAATTTGAACAAATAATAATTTTGTTATTACTACAGGTTTAGCCCTAAATGGCTTTGTTATTTTATTAGATTTTAAATCGTTTGTAGCTCAAACATTATACAGGAAAATGGTGTCAATCTGGCCAGAATGGCGTCAATTACGCCCACGGTTTTCTTATTTTGTTTAGTATTTGATTGTGAATACACCATCTGAACACACCAGAAATTCCATAGATCCGTCTAAACAGTGAAGTGCATGTTTTACTTTAGTTTACTTGTGCTAACCTGTGCATTCCAAAAACAATTAAGGTCTCCCCCAGAATTGGTTTTAGAATGGCTATATCTAACCATTTAAGTGCGTTTTGCACAGAATCTGTTGAAACACATTGACGATGTTAGAAATATCTCAATTTTGTTAATCATGATCAGGATTCACTATGTGCCCATCAGTCAGATTTAGTAATAGAAACCCTTAATTCACCCATATTTTTAGAAATTAAAATTTTGAAAAAAAGTATGGGCGATTTCTAGAAATCCAAACTTTTATTAATGAAATCACTTAAACTCTATGTACTGAACGTACAAATTTCAAAAAAATTACAAAATTATTCCAAAAATTATCTTTTGGAATTAGGGTTGAAATGAGGGTTTCCTACGGACGATTCTGGCTGACACAATCATGAAATTTGGTCAATATGTTCAGTTCAATCAACTTAAGTGGTTTCATTAATAAAAGTTCCAGATTTCAGTGATTGCAATTCTAAATTTTTCAAAAATAATTTTGCAAATTAGGGATGAAATAATGGTTTTCTGTGGCCGATATTGAACGATGGAGAATAGGCCCAATCCTGACAGTATATTCAATATAACCAGTTTAAGTTGTTTCATTTATAAAAGGTGGAATTCTCAGAATTCACCAATACATAACTTCCAAAACTGATCTTTTATAATTAAGATTGAAGTTTTCTATGGGCGATTCCGCCGTTAGGCACAATTACGAAATTGCATCTGTTTATCCTCATAAACCTCGTGTGATTTTTTTTCAAAAATTTAATTTGTGCAAATAGGGTGGAATTAATGGTTTTCTAATGCCAAATCTGGCTGATACGTAGTATGCACAATGAATCCTGGCCTTATCAGGTTATATACATCCAGTTTAAACATTTTTATAAAAGGTATACATAGTAATTTTTATATACATAGTCAATCTACTTAACAGTTTCTGTACATAATGTACTTAGATGGTTAGATCAGACCAACTGTTGAGAAGAAGTAAATTGTTTTCGTATGTACAGTTTAGCACAACTACTAAACTAAAGTAAAACGTACATTTCAATGTTTAAATGGATCTACGGGATTTCTGGAGTGACAATCTCGTCATAAGTTCCACACTATCTCCCAAAATATACGATATGCACACAATTTACCATTAGACGCACAAAATTGCGCAAAATTGTGAGGTTTCCAAAACGGAATTTCTGATGTGATTGACACTAAAAAGGTACTGACTGTTTTGAAGGAGCTCCACAATTATTCACAAAAATAAATTGAATCTATATCTAAGCAAATATTAAAGCTTATATGAGCATACGGAATACATATAGCGATGGAATTGGTAGTAAGTCTAATAGTTTCAACATTATCCAAAGATTCCAAAAATAAGTATCGAGAGATATTAATTAAAGCTTTTTGGTACGGACATCTTGTGATCGTATCGGTTTCTAAATTCGAAAATTAACTTAAACCTGGTTCTTGGCCATATACAACTTTAATCAAGTAATTCGTAAGTATAACAGTAGAAGATATAACAATAACAATATTTTTCCTACGTTTCAGCAAACAACCAAACATATAAGATAGATCGATCGTGTAATTTTGGTGGAATATTCTCCGAGTCCACTCCATTTATACAATTTTTTATTCAACTATATGCTTCTACGTAATCTAGCTTCATGATATAAATAATAATTCTGAGTTGTTTCCTAACGACTACGCTATCTACGTATGTGACATATATCCTCTGAGACTAATACAAAAGAAAATGGTGGTGTTTCTATAGCTGTACATTCATCTTTACAAAGTTACAGCTTTTTCGACACTTCATATACTTAAGCGTGTTCGACAAATTGATAATTCTAGCGAGATTTGGCCGAAATCGATACACCGGAACTGATAGCTTCAATAGGAGCTTTTTCGTTTTATGCAAATTATATTTTGAAAAGTACGATCCCCACTTTTGTAACGGGCGCTGTTCAAGTTGAGAAGCTCTCCAAACTATATCATACCAAAGGTTATGATTATAAGAGATATATCTCTGATCTTTATAAGAGTACCGACCCATATATCCTTAAACTTGTCCTTATCATCCACCAGCAAAGCATGTAAGGTACAAGGCATGTATCCTATGTCGAAATTGTTAAACAGGTTAAACAATAGTTCTCAAATTAAATCATGTGCTTTATCGAAACGTTTGACCCACAAACTAAAATGAGGGTTCTGCGCTTAATAAGTTTTTTCTATGGGGGTAAAATTAACTGGGAAAGCTAAAAGAAAAGGTGTTGTAAACTGTAATGCGGAACTTGCGACCAGTTACTCGAAGTATCCATAAAGAAAATAATATCTCTTTCATTAAGTTGCATTCAATGAAAACATTACAAAATAACATTAATTGTAAAAATGGCAATACAAAGTTCTTATCAAGAATAATTAGCAATGATGTCAACAACCTCAAACAAAACTCCACAAAATTGAAATTCAAAATAAACGACTTCTTCGTATGGTCGGACAACTTGTTCGGTACGAGCTTTGATGACATTAACAAACGTTATTTTCACTTTCCTTACTAGAGTGGATGTAGTAAGAGATATCACTACACAGAAAATCGTGTATTTAAGTTTTATTTGTCAGTTCCTAAAATGAAAATTGTCTCATTAAATTGCAACAGAATAATTAGGCACGAGAGACATAATTTTTGTAAAAGGATCTTTATGTATCCAAAAGGATTTTATGTACCGAAATAAAACGTTTACGGTTTGTTTCAACTGCTAAATTGAGTGTTTTTAAATTTTATTGTTATCGATATCCTTCCTAATATTCTATTGATGACGTTTCCAGTCCATTTCAACAAGAGAGTGTTGAAGGTAGTCCAACTATAAATTGGCGAGAAGAAACCAAACAAAATTGGATTGTGATTTAAGGGGGCTTGAAATTCCTTTAAAATTTAGATAATAAATTTTGTTTGCCATTTAAAATAGAGTTTCTTTCTTACCACAGGATTATAGCTGATATAGACAGAACCATCCCGAAAGAGTTTAAACTTTAACGAAATTAGAAATAGATTAGCGAATGATCTAGCAAGTTTTAAGTCAAATAGATGATAAATTTTTCATTTCAATCTACTATCTAGATTTTTCAAATTTAGAGAGATTGATTGATTGGACTGTAGGACCAAGTACTGGACAAGTGTCCCGAATAACGCCAGGCCAATTCCTACAGCTTGTTTACACATAATAATAGGAAGAATAAGCACAACACAATTCTAATCTACTTCTGATCTACTAGAGTAAGGATAAAGGCTCAATAGGTTTAATGGATAACGATGGTATCGGTCTTCAACAATTGCTTCTCTAAATCAACAACCTGGAAATTTCCAGAAGTTTAATACTTTCCGGCTTCCTAACCAAAATTAATTGATTGATTTAGATAGAAGATTTTTCAAATTTAGAGTGAGTAGGCAAATTCGAAATAGCATAAAGACCAAACAAAATGAAGCATTTAGGTAACGCGATACACAAAATTTAGCAGTGGAAGCAAACCGGAAACGTTTTATTTGAATTCCATACGCAAAAATAATTTTTAAAAAAAATATATTTATGCTACAAAACTGTGATATCCAACTATATGTTAATGTGCAACAAAATTTATAGATGAGGGTATACGAGCATAATATTCAGTCAAAAAGTGCGACGACCATAATCACTCAATGTCTTAATATGACGCTGTAGTACTGGATAAGGAATAAAATCTTACTAAAAGGCAAATTTTGGAAAGAATAAAGAAAATTGAAAATTCATCTAAAAATTTATTAAACGCCCACGAAAATTCCAAAATTTGGTTTAATTACTACAATTATTGGGAGCATAACTTAGCTTTTTAGATTTTCTAAGAGATGGCGTAACTTTAGTAATAAACATTCTTTTACAGTGACACCTACGGCGTTTTAAAGTGTTGACATTCCACATTAAAATTTAGTTTGTCATTATTCGTGAAAGCTTAATCTACATCTCTTTTAATCCCGTTTAAATTTGTCGAATTTCGTACCAACAAAACAGCATTTGCGGGAAGCACTACTTGATTGCTTTAATCAAAAGAAAAATGCTGCTCAAAGTTTTTGTTTGCTTCAAAAAACTTATGGTGAACATGCACCAACTCAACAAACTTGCAAAATCTGGTTTAAACGATTCAAAAGTGTTGATTTTGATGTCAGTGACAAAGAACGTTCTGGTCAACCAAAAAAATTCGAAGAATTGGAACCATTATTGAAGGAAAACTCAGCTCAAACAGAAAAAGTACTTGCAGAACAGTTAAATGAACCACATGAACTGGCTGAAGCCAACATTGAAAATCTTTTAATGGTTTGCAATTATTTTCTTATAAGACGATGGCATTTTTTACCTCAAATTGTGACTGGCGATGAAAAATGGATTTGCTACATAACCAGGAACAGTAGGAATCATGGGTTCATCCAGGCGAGCCATCCACATCAACCGCAAAACGAAACATTCATGGAAGTAAGGTTATGTTGTGCATTTCTTGGGATCAGAAAGGAGTGGTGGTACTATGAGCTATTAAAACCGAACGAAACTATTACTGGTGACCGTTACCAACTACAATTGATAGATTTGGACCATGCATTGAACGAAAAACATGTCGCAAAACAAGTAAAAAATACACTGGAAGTACTTAAATTCTACCGCATGCTCCCTATTCACCAGATTGTGCCCCATCAGATTACTATTTGTTGCGATCAATGCAAAGCGATAATCAAGACCAGCATTTCAGAAACCACAAATGACTCGACGAATGGATCCCATAAGACAAACAATTTTTTTTCGATGGAATCCATATCTTGCCAAAGCTACAAAATTGTGGTTTTGAAGTTAATTTCAAATTTTCGTTTCAAGTTTCCATAATTTTTTATAAAAATTGTTCGTTAAATTTTCAAAAATTCGGGGTTCTATGCTGCACCTTTTTTAACCATTTAATCCTCCCAAAGTGTTTAAACAATACTACGGATATTTAGGTAAAGGACTCCGCAAATATATCGGCAAATTCACAAAAAATTGTGAAATTATCTAATTTCGCTTAGTTAACGATTTCGCACTTTAACTGTAACATATACATAAATGTGCTTCGTTATTGCATACAAACTTGGGCTAAAGCTTTTAAATGTGAGGAAAGAATGAAGCTCCCCATTTTGAAATGCTTTCATTAACAAAGAAATCATAGAATTTTGTTGATTGCTGGCAGAAACTAACATTTTCGACAATGTCTACATTTTCTAAATTGTCGGTGTGGACAATTCGGCACAACACTGAAAACGATTAAGAACAAACAGTTTGTAAATTTAATTTCAAACAAAATTTGTTCAGATAATTTTTTAAATTTTAGCGGAAATGACTAGTTTTTGAAAATAAAAATTTATTTCAAAAAAATTCTGAATCAAATTTCCTACCTAACCTATTTCCATTATTTGGAAAATTCTTGCGAAATTTGACTTGCATTTTGAATTTTTGCAATGATGTTGAAAAGTTTAACATTTACAAAAAACGACAAAGGAGTAAAATAATTATACAAGACGGTTTTACCAAGAGTTCGGTAAGTGTAATTTTTCGCTTTCTAAATCAAGAGTCAATCAATACTCACTCCTGCATTTTTTATTAGAGTAGAACCGATGGAACCAATAATGGTATTAAAGACGCATAAGTCGGTTTTAATTGTATACGCTTTTTAATTAAGCCAAAAAAGTTTAATAATATGCAAATTTTGTATCGCCCGATGATCAGGAAAAGCTTAATTCTAATTACTGCACCTACGAGTACCAATAAAAATTTTTTTTGTCGTTAATGCAACATTGTAGTAAAACAACATAAATAAATAATTTTATCATACAACAAAATCATTACTTCCTCTTTTAATTGTCTACCTCCAGAAAATTTCTTAATAAAACGAAATCTTCGAGTGCAGTGATTTTCTTAGTGCGCAACAGCAGGAAGATAAAATAAAATATAAACTGTTACAGAACTTGTCTTGAATTATTTATTTATTATTCGCTAAACATAAACTAAAATTCTTGAATAAATTTTTTCATTTGTACGTATATTTATTTATTTATTTATTCTTAATACATTTAATTTTTGCAGTAAATAAATATAAAACAAAAATATTGATTGAAACGAAGAAGAGTTTGTCAATGATGATAATAACCATAATAAGTCCGATAGAAATGTCAATATATCCGTTTGGTTAAAATATTTCTTCTATTTCGCGTTTCACATTTTACCGCGCATTTTCAATCAAAATTTTTATAAATGGAATCAAAATGTCAAAACGATATGTATTTATGTAGATTTGATATGTGGAATATCAAGTGGACAGAGAAAATGTGTATATGTTTACCATTTTCCCGATTATACATTTCTTTTGTACGTTATAACAAAGCATTGAGATTATTAGAAGCAGCTTTCATGTTTGCATATATAAGAATGCTCATATGATTTTATACATATAACGCGATCTTATTATGGCAAGTTATTTCTATTTGTAAGGAGAATATACCTATGAAGTAGTATTTTTACCTTGACAACTTATATTTTGAAAAGTAGTAGTGCTGGCCGTTTATACGACTCTCCCGATGAGATGGTGGATTGCTAAAGCCTCTTGGTTTTATTCTCAAGCCTTACAACCTTTTTCTAACCTATTGCTTGGTCGCTAAGTTTGATGAAACACAATTTTGTGGGCAAACCTAACTAAACACATAGAACTTTTCAAGTTTTAAGGGGTAATAAGGAAATCAAAGCAGTACGGATGAAGGAAAGTACGCACGTGTGCTTAGCATCTTTCGCAAACTGAATAAGTTTAATCCAAGATAAAGATGTAAATTGATTTACAATTGTAATGGTTTACATTCTCTAATGAGCCTGGAGTTAATCAACGAGTTAACGGGGCATCACCAGTGCAATAAAAACTATTTGCGATTTTTTTACCTCGAATTTAGGCAGTTGACATCAAAGCCTGCGCCAAGGCTAGCACACGATTCGTCTAAGTATAATAGTATTGATTTAGACAGTTCGTCCCTAAATTTCTCAAACATCCTTAAATCTCAGGAAGATTGTACCTCCGAGGATGATTTAGAGAAATTGAACACATGGCCTTAATCTGTCATTATCGATATTAATTTATATTGTACTCGTATTATATTGACGAGCTGCACTTGTTGAAAAGTTGCCGCTGGATTTTGAGTGCCATTAATACAACCCGCACATCAAATTACATTTTAATCGATTGGCTGTAGTGCAAGCTGTACCTCAAACACAGGTGTGCACGTGAGGAAGGTAAAAAACGGTTTCAATATCAATATGTGTAGCAGGAGACAAAGCCCCAGTGATAGACCAACATGGAATATTTTATAGGCCATCAAGTTTTGCAATATAACACTTTAAATTGACTACAGCCCACCACAATAGAGCCATAAGTTAGCACTGATAGAATTAATAACTTGTGGATATTGAACATCATTTTACAAAACAGTCCCAAACAGTCGATTTTTGAATTTAAATTCAAGATGGGAGTTTCATTATAATTTAGAGTTAAAAATAACATCCAAGTGCTTAACTCGATCTAATTTGGTGATCACGGTCCCAACCAGAGTATAAATAACAAGGCACTCCTGTTTTCTGCGTTTTCTGAATCACCCGATCCATTTGACATGAATTTAAGTGAAGATTCTTATGTACGCACCAATACTTCAATAGCCACAGCATCAGTGAAAGTGTATCTTCCTGTAGACAACCTTTGTAACTAGTACAGAAACTAAGAAATCATCCATCTCAACCTCGGTAATGCGATATTCAAGCATCTGGTCCGCAATATCGACGAAGATACCCAGTTAGAGTGGATAATAGCTTCGGGTGTAATAGAAGAAGAAAGTCACAATATCAGAGCTAATATAGTAATTCCCATAAAGCTCTTAAACAAAGCCAATGGAAAGATGTAAACGGATGTCTATCATTTGCCTCTGTACGACGGACTTTTAAGCCGATTAGACAAGATAAAATTTACTAGCTCCATAGACTTGAAAGAAGCCTTCTGACCATTACCCCTAGATCCAGATGTGAAAGATAAGACAGCAGCTTTCACCATCCTAGTGCATCCACTCTAAAAGTTCGTCTGCATGCCGTTTGAAATAAGGTTACTCCTCACCGATTACATGACCGAGTGTTTATCTAACTGGATGACTTACTAAAGTCTGGTACTAACATCAGCTCCAACGCAAGTCAATGCTGGCTTTAAAAAACATTTGTTTGTGCAATGTGACGCAATTATCTTCGTAGTTGGCCGTGTACTTTTTCAAAAGAACGTAGAAGGAAACCACCCAATAGTGTATGTCAGCGAACCTATAAACAAGGTATAAAAGAATTATATAATTACACGATACTTTTTCACCATTATAACTTCTAAAATAATTGGTTTGGGAGACTGGGTGTTGAATCTTAAGTCATACAAATTTAATATAGAGTACACAAGAAGGGTTTACAGAATATCGTCACCGATAGTATATCCCGCATCTAAGTTGAATAATGTAAAACAGAGTGAATCTGACTCACACGCTTTTCATGATGTCGAATACAATTACTAGGTCGAGGTAATTACTAAAAATAAACTGTTAAATTCGAAATTTTACTTCAGACCTATCAATATAAATTCGATGCCACGATATTTCACACCTTACTTATCCACCTTCTGCAGTACATCAGAACATTTTCAAAACGCTGGATATTTTAATAGGCCAATTCTCATGGCATCAATGGCAGCGCAAGTGAGGCGTTATGTATATAATTGTGAGATACGAAAAACGATCAGGCCCGTAAACATTATAATATGACCAGATATGGAAAAACAGATACAGGCTGTATTTCCTCGGTCCCAACTCTCTAACCACAAACGGTTTTTCAGAGGAATTAAAAATTTTGAATCATTATTCAACCAATTTTGGAACCATTGCGGTCAGCTTCAGCTGCAAAAGTATACCAATATTTAAACCAGATTTCAATTGTACGAGGTACCTAAGGTTTCGTTCTGGGACAGAACATCACATTTATCAGGTACGCAACTAAATTTCCAGGTTTCACACATAGATGGTGCTAGCGACACATCTACTTGTCATTCATATCAGAAGTTGTGTTCTGTTCATAGCGTAGGTAATTGTTAACGATAACCCGTTGTAATACCAGCACATATCGCAAAGCAAAAATATTTTTCTAAGAACGTCGAGTTTTGTGCCAAACAAACAGCATTTGCAGGAAGCTTTGCTTTTCTGCTTTAACTGGAAAAAAATGCAACTGAAGCACGTCATTAACTTGGAGAGGCCTATGAGGAACATGCACCATCGAAAGCTACCTGTGAAGATTGGTTTAAACGCTTCAGAAGTGGCGATTTCGACAATGAGAAAAATAAGCGTTCTGGAAGAACAAAAACATCTAAAGACACCGAACTGCAAGCGTTATTGGATCAAGATGATACAAAAACTCAATATCAACTAGCGGAGGCATTAAAAACGACTATCCAAGGTATTTCCTAGGAAGGAAAATGGGTGCCGCTTGAGTTGACTGACAGACAGATGGAAAATCGAAGAGCCACTTGTGACATTTTGCACTCACATTAAGTAAGAAATTCCTGCATCGAATTGTTACGGAAAATGTGAAGTGGATTTTTTTAAGAATCTCAAACACAAAAAATAGTGGCTTTCATCTGGCGAAGCATCAACATCGACAGCACGGCCAATCACTTGGGAAAGAAAATGATGCCCTGCGTTTGGTGGGATTAGAAAGGAATCGTGTACTATGTACTGCTGAAACAGGGCGAAACTGTCAATGAGCAATGCTACCGAAAAAGAATTCATCTACCTGAACCATGAATTGCTCGAAAAACGGCCAGCATGGGACACGAGACACGAACGAGTGATATTGCAGTACTACAACGCTCTATCGTACTTCTATCGTCCAGGGAACCATCAAAACCCAGAGCTGGGATTTGCTACCGCACCCGCACTTATTACGGTCGATGGAGCATGGCTGACAGGGTTACTTTTGGCCAGATTCAAAGAAGTGCAAAATTGGTTGGATGAATGGTCTCTGTCCAAAGACGTCGTTTTTTCGTCGTGCATTCATGTATTGACAGAGAGATGGCAAGAAATGTGTAGATAGTGAAAGACAATACTTTGAATAAACCATTATTTATACTTATATTGAAATTTTCCATCTTTCATTTTTAAAAGGCCGAAAATTTAGTTGCACCCCTAGTAAATCGATATTTTGGCCGATTTATTACAGAAGTATGCAAACGAGTAAACCGTCCAATATTATAAGAAATCAGGTCTTATGTCAAAGTCGATTATACAACATGGGATCATTACTTGTATGCAATTTCTGAGGGCCATAAGGAACGCTGCCCATGAATCAACTGAGATATCACGTCATTTCTTAATTTTTGGGCCACATAAGGCCTTGGGGGATAGGGTGCGTTTACAAATTGATTAGAGAGATAAATTCCTTGAATGACAATGATGTAGGGATATCCTCGCCTGCAGATCGTTTGACTGTAGCACAGAATTTTGTTATTCGTATTACTTAAAGCAGCATATGAAAAAAATGTGCCAAAGTAAAATCAGGAAAAACTGTTTATGTACGTAATATTTACTCGCTTTAAAATTCAAGAAATCTGTAATTTCTAAACGTGGCGGTACAGTAATTTATGAAGTGACAGATGATGCGGTAAAGGTTTTGGACCTGTATCATGCAAAAGTCTCTATTTAAGAGGATATATGGACTAGTAGGTATAGCTGGGGTTAGAGTTACTATATTGACTTATATTTCCTGACCTTGAGAGATCTTTTTATGAGGAGAGAAGGGGGTGTTCATACAACCGTAATATTTAGGATGTTCCTGGTTGGTCGCATTTTTTGTCGATTGAATTTGCGCAATACCTCAATGAAACACTTTAACGAATACTCCGGATTTTTTTAAAATACAATTGCACTCGTATTTAAATAACACGTAAACAAAGTCACTTAAATCTGGTTAGTATAATTAGCTAAGATAATTCTAAGATAATTTCTTAGAATATGGCCGGTGGTGATACTGTTGTCTCGTATTTTTTCAATATATTTTCAGTTCTCCACACAAATACTGATTAATTTATCCAAGCAAACCTTAATCGTTCATTCGGTGATTGTGTTTACGGAGCAACAAACAAATAATAAGCAACAAATTTTAATTAATAAAGTGAACCGGGTTTATGCGGTTAAATAGTCATTCAAAATATTTGAAAGTTCAGTAAAATTTATGTTTCCAAAATGTACAAAAATTTTCGAGGATGTTATTGTTGCAAATACAGCACTAAGCTTATAGTTTTGTTCCGTCACCGAACTAACTCGTAAATTTAACAAATCGATTGAAAGTTCGCGACAGTTTATTTTATTGTTTGCTGCTCAAAGATCCAATTCATCGTAATGTGCAAGTTTTACTGGAATTTGAAAAATTTATGACGTACGCAAGTATACAATTTATACGAACATGCCGTTCCGTCACAAGGAGAACAAGGCTGCGATGAAAATAATGAAAAAAATCTTTATTACCTTGAAGATACAAAGACCTAAGAAGCCTTACTAAAGCAACAAAAAGTTAAAATTTAGAGAAGTAATCATATTTATCCAAAGTGCCAGTACATTTCCAAAGATCTTCCGGACCGCACCTAGAAGACCTTCCTGAAAAAGGACCACGTAAACTCGACTAATTAAATAATGCTCGTAGTTCTACTTACCGAAAATATTTAAATTAGGTTTTCAATTTTGCTGATCATTTACCCAGTGATTTCCTTTTTTTGTTTTTATCAAACGGCAAACCTTATAATGTTATTTATATTTAACTATTAGGCCTGATACGCCATCTAACTGTAATTCAACCAACTTTGAAATGGCATAAGTGTAGTTCTTAGGTATTTAAAAATAGATTTTCATTAAATTTAAACAAATTAAACTTAGTCGAGAGTCGCTTTTGCTGTTTGTTTTGTTCGAATATGCGCTTTTGTTCGAGTTGAGACTGCCGGTTTTTGTTTGATTTTACTTTTGGTAGTTCTAGTTTGCTGTACTGTTGTACGAGAGTTGCCGTAATTCTGTGATAAAAATTTGGCAGTCTAGCTGGGTTGCCTAATCAAACAATCCGCGAGCTATAATAAAGTGAAAATAAGTTGTATAAAAAATAAATATAAAAAAATTCATAGCAGGGCCAATGTTTCGGAAGAATTTGTAAAATATCAACATTACCCAGCCTTTCTACATAACCTAGAAATTAACAAAAAAAACCTCTCAAATTGAAATCCCCCAAAAAATAAAATTTGTTTGTATGCCTGCCTATGCACACATTGTTGTATTCCCAATATAAAGATGAAGATTTTATTTGACAATTTGAAAGGATTTTCTAGGTAATTGATTTACTGTAACCAAGCACGGTATTTCTGACTGCATGACATTGGAACAATGTAAGATAACGTCAAACTATACAACAAAAAACATTTCTTCCAGATCTCCGCTGCAACACAAGACGTAAAATTTCAATTTAAAGCTATAATGTTGTATACCGTGAACTATCCACATAAATCAAATTCAAATTCAATTCAATTACACAAAAGTCTCCAATTTCAATAATTCCATCTTAATTCATTCCATTTAGCAGCTTGCGTTCCTGTACCACATATATTTTATATAAGATATCCATACACAATCATAAAGATGCGAAACCAAACTCGAAAAGATATTACAACGTTAAATGTGATGTTCAACATAAATATTTTTATAAAAATAAAACGTTTTACTTTAGAAATACATATCTTAAAATTTATGTAACATGGAAGATTCTAATACCGTGTATGAGATGGACTTGGTGGTTGTAGTATGCACATAACGATATGCAATAAACAAAAACAGCAAATTCTATTATTGTTCGCTCGTTGACGTATCAATCGTTTCTAAGACGATTACATCCCAACACAATTGACCACATGCAGAATGCGTTCTCATTTTATGTTTAAATGAAGGCAAAAAAAAAGTTAATAACTTTTACATATTTTCATGTTCGCGCAAAAGCATAAAAAGCATTAAATTAGAAGAAGTAAAAATTATTTTAATTTTAAATTACAAAAAAATTGATTACCGATATAAATTGTATACCAACTAATCGATTAAATATAAATAAATATAAAGAAACCAATAATTGTTGTTGTTGGATATTCGTCTTAAAGTTACAATAATTTCTTTCCGTATGTATCCACGACCACGAGTAAAGAGACCCCAAAGAGAGATGAAAATACAAAAAAAATGTGAAATTGAAAAAAATTACAAAAAATTCTAATAAATTTCTGCTTACTCGTATACTGATATGATTGAAGACTATTAGGAGTAGTTTAACCTATACGCTAGTACTGGATTTGTATAAAAAAATCGACGGCTTATCTGCACTAAGGTCATCTGTACTAGTTCTTAGAATTGAATGGAGAGCAAGCGCACATGCAGAAAACGGAGAATTAATAATGTCGAGAATGGGTATGGTCGGTTACAACCCACCGATTTGATATATTTACGCGATTTATTTAATTGTACTGCAGGCGCATGCAAGGTCATGGCAGACACAGCCACAGTTTATTTTATATACATTTTAATTATATTTGATATGCGATAGGGAGGTAATTGATAGCTAAAACAATTTTTCTACTGTTAAAACGAATGTTTTCTTGGAATTATATTTATGTGCCGATATATGCGTTTACCACTAACTTACGATATTTACCATTAACATATATGGCTTTATAAATCGAGATCTTTGCAAGGGGGCCAAACCTTGGTAGTTGTGGGTCTTGAGTAGAAAATCGTACCAAATCTGAACTGAAACCTAGCAGTAGCAGCCTTATAAGCATTGAGGTTGCGTTTGGTTTATCGGTGCACATTGGTGTACACCTTTTTCTTCAATTACTCCATTAGAAAATAATCGAGAGTGGTTAAATCAGGGGATCGTAAGAGTCAGTCGATATTACCACTTTTTGAAATTATTCGGCTGGGAAAAACTGCTGGCAAAGTTTGCATCGTATAGGACGAGCTGTGTGTGACGAGACACCGTCTTGTTGGAACCACATATTTTGTAGGCCTAATTGATCCAATTTATTCACAAGAAAGTTAACTGTTCAGTAACTGTTACAGCATTGCCTCTAGCATCTTCAAAGATGTTGACGCTTCTAAATGGTGTACCATCCAGTTACTCTATGAGGGTGTAGTAGTTTTTGGCGTATCAATTGAGGGTTTCCAATGTCCCAATAGCCGCTATTATGTGTATTAACAATGCCAGCCAAGCCGTAATATGTTTAGTTGCTCATAATGATTTTTTGTGTAAAACGCTTTTTTGTGCAACTTTAATAATTTAAAACGTTGTTGCGGCGGTAGATGCTCCATAATAAAGTGTTATTGACCACTCTCTACGACTCTCAAATGACAACTGATAAATGTCTTTCAAAACAAATGGCGGCAAAAGAAAATCCTGGAAAATAAAAGGCACCCTACATATCAATCGTCTTCTCTGTTGTTTCTAAATCTTTGAAGGCTTAATTTAGTTTGAAAATTAGAATCAAAAGCAAGAAAACCATGTTTTGTGCAAATAACTACTACGAACCTTCAGTCAATTTAGAACAGTCAGTGATTTAGTTGAAAAATTAAGTGTTAGGTGCACAGTCTTAGGCTAAATTAGGGAATAAGGGAATACAAATTCCAAGTTAGTATTTGGTAGTATGAAATAATCTTCATTTTTGAAGGAGTTGGACCTCCCCGCCCCAATCTTTCTAAAATACAATATTTTTACGTGAAAAGTTTTAGAACAGGGTTATATGAAATTAGGTACATGCTCGAATTCGAGGGACTATCTAAAGGGGACCCCATTTATAAGTTTCCACACCTTTCATCGAATCGGATTCAAACTAAGCATAAGGATTTTATACAAATGTGAGCAGATTTGCGTAATATTTTCAAAAGGATCGGGCCCCCAAAGTATCTATTGTTTACAATTTCTTTATTTAAATTAATGAAAGAAATTCAAGAATTTACAACGTAAGCATGAAGATGGTGTCGCAAAGATTACATTTAATCCGAGCTATCAAGAAATTGTGTTATACCAATTTGATTGTTTGTTTCTACATTTTATTTTGTTTCGGGTGCGAGCCGCAAATAAGAAGAGCGAATCAAACGATTTGTATCTGTAAAAATGTAATCTTCAAATATGTCAATCTCTGATTACTTTTTGTATAGTTAACGTTTAAGTTTTGCTTAAAAAATAGCACCAAAGAATAGATCAATTTGTCAGATTATAGCAAATGCGAGGAAAACAGAGCCACAAGAGTAGCTAAAACATGTGAACAGCGTGAGACACGGATTGAAAACCAACGAAGCAACATCTTATTTCAGACCTTCTGAATGTTCGAAGCAGAAAGTCTTCTTCTGGAGTTGCTGAAACAAGTGAACAACATGAGACAAGGATGGAAAACGATCGCTCAAGACATAGTCGATCATTCGAAAACTTCAGGGCTGATTTAAAGGTAGCAGCACGATAAAGACTTTGATTATACCAAGCAGTACAATGTTTCAGTTGGGCAAATGGATGATATTTCATGATGAATATCTCGTTTGTCAACTTTTGTTGCTAGCACCGACACACACTGTAATACCGTAACGGAGGAATTACTTTTATAAATTACACCTAGAGCCACTGGAAGAACATTTCTTCTTAAATTAGCTACTCGCCAAATTTAGACCGCAGAAAAAAATCGGATTCGCTGTTGCATCATTTGGGAATGCATCAATTTTACTCGATAGAGGACCCACAGCACATTCAACACATAAATTACTATTGAATTTGAACTAAACAGATAATGTTTATTGCAACATAGAATTAATCATACTCAAATAATATTTCAGATGAATGTATCATCATTACACATAAAAAACACTTAAACCTCTTCAGTGAATTTTGCGCGATGTGTGAAAAAGATACCGTCCAGTGGGCGGAGCTCTTATACTATTATCAGATGTTTTTCGTCAAACTCTGTCAGTCATTCTACGATCATCACCAGCAGATGTACTCAATGCCCGAAAGCGTCTCATCTTTGGATAGCTGTTACGAAAATCTACTATCATTCAGCTACTAACACAACCATTTATAAATTTATAAATCACATAACGATGTTACTGCCATAACATCGTGATGTGATTTAGAGATTAATAAATGTTTGTATTTGCCAGTCAGCATTTGGATGAGGAACTGACTTCCAAACTGATTGAAGCATCGATAATAATCTGGCAAACGTACAAGAGAAATGTGAGAATTTCGCATATTCAAATGATTCACAAGGATTTGCTTTTCGAATTCTAGCGACTAGAATTACGACTGCGTGATTTTGGAAATTCCGTGCTTTTTACATAGTGAACTATATGTTGCTTGCTCCAGTGGGGAACCATCAACAATTTCTTCATTTTCTCATCAAATCGATAAACCAAAAATATTGTTTATCCAAACGCTTGAAAGGAAATATTCGCTCCTACTTTTCTTAAAAACATGGTTGATTTGGTGGTACTAAACTCGTCTCACGAATCAATATAGTAATGACCATAGCGGAGCATATTCAAAATATTTGTTTAGCAAAAGGAAATAAATTTGCAACGTTTTTCAAGCAATAGTCTAACGAAGGTATGCGGCATATATGTATATAGGCCACCAAATTCTGAACCTCCATCGTGCCTTGATTTTTTAGAACAACTGTTTACATTAACAAACCTGTTAATAAAATTTTTATCTTAATCGCCGAATATAATGCAAGTTTGTTCTCTCACGATATGATTGTAACAAATATTTTCATAATATTGAGCAAGTTCGGAATTTTACAATTGAAGCCAACATAAGTGATGATAGTTTGGTACTCTTAAAATTTCACTTCAATCCTAAATATTGGACTCGGACATTAACGAAAAGATACGTTAGTTACAAAAAGGGTTATCAGGCCTCTGAATATTTTTAATGTTTACTGTATTTGACGTCAAAAATCCTGAGTCTACTCCAGAACGAGTTTTCGATTGTTCGCCCACTTTCTGCGCACACTTTCTGTGCCCTCTTCTACATTAGTCGCCATTTTTTCACAATTACTAGTTGATGTAATTAATGTGGCTTTGGAAAGCGGTGTTGACTAAGTTTGAAAATTCCAAATATGTTAATAATCGTCAAATTTCAGTTTTGTCGGTATTTGACAAAATTTTAGAAAAAATCAATGATCGATTTTCTAAATAAATCTAATTTTCCTATTCTCGTCAGTATGGTTTTAGACAAGGTTCTGGTCTATACTATCAGTAATATTTCATATTACTGATTTGATCTATCGTAATTTAGACAGGCAAAACTTTATAAAGGGTGTTTTTTTAAGAGGTTGCCGATTTTTTTTTTGAATAAAACACATATAAAATTATGAAATGACCAAAATTTTTTTTTATTTGGTAGATAATTTTTTGGCATTTAACATTTAAACACAATTTCTGGCATATGGCTACCACGACTATTTTTCACAAATGTCATTCTGGAGGTCCAATTTTCCAGCACTTTTTCAAGCATTTGAGGGCGTATGTCAGCAATGACACGTTGAATATTGGTTTCCAAAGCGTCAATCGATTGAGGTTTATCCACATAAACCAATGACTTCACGTATCCCCACAAAAAGTAATCAAGTGGCGTCAAATCGCACGAACGCGGAGGCCAATTCACCGGACCATTTCTCGAAATAATGTTGTCGTTGAAAGTTTCTTTCAATAAGTCGATTGTTTCACGTGCTGTATGGCAAGTGGCACCATCTTGTTGAAACCACATTTCATTCATATCCATATCTTCAAGATTTGACAACAAAAACTCATTTAACATGGTTCTGTATCGATTTCCATTCACGGTAACGCGTCGTCCTTCCTCATTTTTAAAGAAATATGGACCGATGATCCCACCAGCCCATAGACCGCACCAAACAGTACATTTATCAGGATGCATTGGTAATTCTAGAACGGCGTGTGGATTATCTTTGCTCCAAATGCGACAATTTTGTTTGTTGACGTATCCATTTAACCAAAAATGCGCCTCATCACTGAAGAGAATTTTACGGTAAAAAAATGGATCTTCGTTCAATTGATTTAACGACCAATCACTGAATTCACGGCGCAAACGATGGTCGTGTGGCTTTAATTCTTGCACCAATTGAATTTTGTATGGCACCAAACCCAAATCTTTACGTAAAATTTTCCATAAAGTCGATGGACAAAGTCCAATTTGCTGAGCACGACGACGAATCGATAAATTGTCGTTTTCTTCGACACTGGCCTCAACGACAGCAATATTTTCTTCTGTACGAACTCTTCTCATTCTTGTCGGTGGCTTGGCATCCAAAAGAGTGAATGTAGACCGAAATTTGGTAATTACGTTCTTTATGGTGGTCTCTGACGGACGATTATGTGCACCATAAAATTCACGAAGTGCTCTATAAACATTTTTAATTGAACACTGATTTTGAAAATAAATTTCCACGATTTGAAAACGTTGTTCTGGAGTTAACCTATTCATAATGATTTGCCAAACAATACTGAGTAGAAATGCCACTTTGAGCTGTCAAAACAACTGTCATAAAATAAAACGACATCTATCGGAAAAACAAACCTCCTAAAAAAACACCCGTTATATGGCTTATTTCTTGATCTTCGTGAAGTTTTTAATTTTGTATAGAACACAGTTTAATTCGCTAGAAATTACAAATTGTTGGCTGCCTCTACAAACTCTTAGCTACCTTAGTAATCGAAGTAGTTTATGATTTTAAATGGTGTAAAATGCTCCACTTTAAGTGTGAACTGTGGTGTTCTTCCATAAAGTGTCCTTAACTCTTTATTATTTTTAATCTACGTAAATGATACGGCCAATTTATAGCTCACGGGTCATGCTAGAATGTTTGCTGACGATACGGCCCTCTTCTAAGAATTCAGAGATTAAGTCAAGTAGCAATGTCACTTATTAATGATATTATGTTACTTTTGGATTTTTTTCATTTAAATAAAATATCAGTAAATTTTAGCAAAATGAAATATATTATTTTTAAAGTAGCAAATTGCACCATAGCGCGAATAGACAAATGTAAGTACCTCGGAGTAATATTCGACAAGCATATGACGTCTTTTATCCCATTTATTTGCTAGATTAGAAATTTGGCTGACTTGATACAGTGCTCGATTCAAATGCTTCATCTACCTTTGGTTCAGCCGTTAAAAAGAAACTGAATAAATTGCAGATTTTACAAAAAAGGTGCTGTAAAGCAATCTATAAACTGCCTAACTCATTTCCTACTGTGGAACTCTATCCAACTGTTGCTATATAGCCATTCTCCCAATAAAAGTATTTTTGAGATGCATGTGTCGATCTACACGTTTAAGTTTCTGCAAATGCCATCATTAATTTCGACTATTCAATTCGAATTTCCAGCCCATGGCTATTCAACCAGAAATTCTAATCAGTTGAAATGCCCCAAAATTAAAACGGAATTTGGCAGAAAATCAATAACTATTATAAGGTCGTATATTTAGATTAGTTTACCTGAAAATATTACGAGTGCTGTACATATTTTTGTGTTATAAAATATAGAACATGCCAGTATGTTCATAAACCATACCAAGAACATAAACTCAATTAACTTAAACTGCATAAACTTGGAACGATTAAATAATTTAGGGTTAAACGTATTCACCATCGCAACAATGAAGGCTCGCGAGATGCCCTCTGACTTGTCTAAAAGAAAGGCAAGAGTGTGATCATATCAAAACTATATATTCTTAATCCGACCAGTTTATACAATTAATTTTAACGTGCCAAATACCTTTATCGTGTCTACAATGTAATTTTAGTTACATTTAGCTCGTCCAAATACATTTTCTTTGATATAACGGTTGTATGGCTAAAATTCGCAAATTTTAAAAGTAACGAATTTAATTTTTGCATTTAACACGATTTTTAACAAACATCATAATTTACTGTATATTTTAAATAAAGTTAAACAAACTCTGGGGTGGGCTAAATTCACACGAGAGCAAATGAGGTTTTTTATTGAATATTATGATTGCCTGAGGAAAGCATTCTGGAATATAAACGTGGGATAACTTCACATACGTAGCTTATTCCATAAATTAGGAGATCGCAGTAATTTTTGACTGAAATCTGTTCACGGGAATTGGCAATTTTCATTAATTGTGGGAGTTCCTTGCTTTGGTGGAAATCTGTGTACGGAAAAGGTAACTTCCATCAGAGCTTCTTCAAGAATTTTAAAATTCGTTCATGTACTGATAAAGTAAATGTGCGAATGAATACAAACATTGGCTAATTTACTACAGACTCATTCATATAAAATCAATCATAGGTTCAAACACCTTTTCACTGAACTAAACACAAGTCTATAAATAATATCATAAATAGAGATAAAGTACATAAGTATATATAGTAATTATAGACGGATGTATTGAATTTCAATAAGATCTTATTGCAAAAACTATATCGGCATCAGAACAGAATGGTAATTCAATTTGAACACAACAATCATGCGGATACAATAGCCATAGAAAATTAATTTTATTGCCAAATATTATTCTTCAATAGATAAACTGTATACACAGACACGATACAGACCAAGTATTCTTTAAGAAAATGATCTTTCAAAATTGCGAAACATTATTGATGTTCATAATTGATTTGGTTACCATAAAAATGAATATATAAATTTATAATTAATAGATTTACTACTATAACAGTGTGGTAGGAAAATTTATTTTACAAATTTTTGATATTTTGTGGTTATAATTTCTATCTATATCAGATTTTAAGTGCAAACTACCTCCCCCACCAATCAACGGTATAATTTATTTCACTTTAATTGATAAATCGTTGCTTTATGTCATTTCAATGTTTCATGCGTCTTGTATGCAATCCACTAAGTTTAAAAAAAAATTTTTTCCTACGACATACACATTTATTTATACGAGTAGGTACACGTATTGAACACTGTGAACCACCACACTACAGGACATCGACATTAATGCATCCCACACTTTGATTGAATTTTTATTCTATATACGTTTACAATTAATTATTGCCTTGTCGCGCATTGCTAGAGCCTATGTTTTGTAGACAAGCAAGCGAACATTGCCAATTAACAACATCCAACAGATGACGAAATTGTGATAAAATTAAACCAATTTTGAAGACATTAAAAAGAAAATAATACAAATTCTTTATATTTTTACACAGATCTTTGACTCGTCATCTAACATATTACGTGTAATGGACATGTGGATGTTATATATCATGTCAAACAGCTATTTTATTGTGCTGTAATTAATTACATTGATAAAAAGATAATGCATTCTGCTCGAGTTTAACATTTTATGTCAATAAATCAGATGTACACCTTTATGTGACTGCGACAAGCGACATTTTAATTAAATGGATTGGTATAAAAAGTTTTTAAGTTTAAATTTTTTATAGCGATTCCAAAACAATGACGTTCAACTATTGTTGTTTAAAGACATTTGGTGATATAAAGTTTCAATCTTATACCGTTTTCCAGCTTTAAGGATTACAAACATAATTTTCCGAAAAGCCAGAAAAATGCCCGAAAACGGAGATGAGCTGGATCCTAAATATTAGGTCACGTAGCCACCTACATAGTGCAACAGATAAATAATGTCCATTTTCAAAACAGGCCACTTGTCTATGCGGATCGTGAGGGTACTACATTTTGGTCCATTCTATATTCATGATTACAACGAAAAAGTCCGTTCTGTGGGGTGAATCCTGGAGATTTTGATGCATAATTACTTACAAAGTGCAATAGATGTAAGCTATCCAATTAAAACAAAATGCACTACGTGTCTATAAGAGCATCAGGGTACCACTCCTTTCAAAATTGTAATGGAAAAGTCCGTTTATCTGAACACATAAAGCAATAGGTGAAACCTGAAAAATACGCGCGTAATACATGCGTATCGTCAGTGTGGTGGCTACCTTAGCCGTTTTATTTTATCACAAATACAATGGGATGGTCGAACATAGAAATGTTGTGAACCGAGTCCAGGAAATTTTGACAAATAATAAAAGCTATCCAATATCAAGAAAATACGTTACATGTATATGCGGATTGCCAGGGTAGTACATTTGTTCTATCACAATCATAACAAAAAATTTCGAAAAAGAAATTTTGTCGAGCCAATTCTGGAGATTTCGGCACATAGCCAGCTACATTACATAGTGCAATAGATGGAATCAGTCAAGTTTTGAGAAAATATGCCACACGTCCATGCGGATTGTCAGAGTGTTTCACCTTGACCTGATCATTTTATCATAATCATAGTGAAAATAATAGAAAATTAAAACTCTGTGCAGCGAATTCTGGAGATATTGGCAAATAGCCCTATTTTGGCCCGTCCATTTTATCATAATTATAACGCAAAAAACCATAAATGTAAATTCTAATTAGCAAATCCTTTTAATTTCGCCTCATAACCACCTACATAATGCAATAGATGAATCCTACACAATTTTGATAAAATCAGCTGCACATTTTGGTTCTCTAATGATATAATTATAACAAAAATGTACGAGAACGGACATTCTTTGGAGCGAGTCCTATAAATGTTTGTTCACAGTCAACTAGAGCAGTTCCATTTCGATAAATACACCACATGCCTAGACGGGTGCTTCACCGGAGCCCGTTCATCTGAAGGAAATAACCTTGAATCCATATTTAACTTTTGCTTACGATTACTAACTGGTCAATTCAAAAATAACGAATTCCCTGGCATATTTATATGGTAAGTCCATTTTGCCAAGCTCGTTATATATATTTCTACGAGCGTAGCTCGTTCCTAATGGTAAATGGTTAAAGCAAATATTTAACGAAAATGTTAAACGAAATATAAAAAATGTTCCTCCATTTTGTGAGCAAATTTCAACCTGACCTTGATTTTGATATTGAAAATAATTTTGAACCAATCGGCCAAAGAGCAACTTATATTTTATTTTCGGAGTCCTAAGTTCGGGGCAGCTTCATATTAATGCAGTAAATATTTTTGCTCAAAAAATATTAAAACTTTCAGACAAAAAAATCCATAATAAAAATTTTAAAATTTTGAAAGAAACACTTTTAAACAACCATTATCCGGCTAAATTAATTAATAAAAGTTTTTGGAAACAAAAAAGTTTTGTTAGTAATTCTAATATTCTGCATATTAATGATGTCCAAAATTATTTATCCATTCCATATATTAAACATTTGTATGAAAAAATTAAACACCATCGATCAGTTTAAAAGATTCAATTTTTTCGAAACTCAAAGATCCAATACCGTTAAAAAGGCAGTCGAATTTAATTTACCAAGTTAAATGTGAGTGTAATGTTGGTTATGTTGGCCAAACCAAACAATTTTTAGAAAAACGAGTTTATCAACATAAAAATGCCGTAAATAATGATAACGAACAAAGTACGAGTGCACTCACAACACATTTAAAAAATACAAGACATGTAATTAATTTAGATAATGCCAAGATACTTGATAAAGAAAGAAGTTTTAGGAAGAGATGAATTTTGGAAATTCTTTACATTAAATCTAGTAAACATAATAACCATTAATATTGATTGCAATTATATCAGAAATGCTTATAATTATTTTGTCTAATTTGTTTTTGTCTCCCTAATTGTGATTTTAATTTTCAAAATTTCTAAATTTATTTCTTATATTTATATTTTTTATATTACAAATTCAAATCATATTTTATATAATATTTTAATTATACCTTCTATTCTTTTTGTATTTATATAAAATTTACTGTATAGGCATTGTATATTCTGTAATCGGGAAAATGTTGTTTAATAAATTTTCGTTAGCTTTGAAAATGATGTCGAATTGACATCGAAAGCTCAGTAAATAATTATTTTAATTTTAAAAAAGAGCCTTAAACCAATAAAAACAATATATTAGAGTATTGTGATTACTGAAAATCATTAGAAACCTTCAAACCTTAAAACGGAAAATTAAAACATTCTGCAAAGTGCTCTGAACTTGTCAATGCATCCTTTACAACTTTCATAAGTGCCGATCGATTAAAGCACACAGTATACAATAAATGAAATAGATTGTAATTATAAAGTTAATATGATAAATCGAACACAAAAATAAAATTTACGAATGCCCAAAAGACAAGAACCAGGTTTTCTGTTTCTAATCTGATTCTTTTAATGAAAGGAAATTTAAGATATGTAATTTATAACACGGTTTAATTGGATCTATGACCTTTCCTTCAAGACAACTAATATATTACTTTAATATACGAGTTAAAACATAAACCAATATAATATTCTACAATTAACTACCAATTATCTATATTCTCGATATATTATACGCCAATTGACGCCATTATCGACGCCATGACGTCGAAAAATCCGAAAGGCGCGTAGACGCACAACGCTGCAAACCGGATGAACTAAATTCAATTAAAATAAAACCAGTAGACAATTAAAGGATCATAACTTCTTTCAATGAACATGATGTGTAAGAGTTTCAATAAAATTAACCATACGTTTGAGTTTCGCTTAAGTAAAAATAATTTTAAAAGTAGATTAAGGAAATTTTATGCTGGATTAAAAATAAGTTTATATATGCCATGTAAAATCTGGTCTTGGATATCCGAAAAAGTGTGTTCTCATCGATAATCTATCGTCGTTCATTATTTCCCATGATTACCTTCTGAAGGCCTCCCCACTTTGCATTTGTAATGAAACTTAATTAAATTTTAATGTTTGCACTACTTTCTCAGTGTAGTTGTTAAATAGTCTTTAGGACCATAAAACTATACAAACTTGACTTTCAATGAGATTATCATTTGTTTCCTGTAACAATTAATCATGATAATGTTACAATAATTTTTAGATCGTCTGCGATCGTCATAACAATTGGTAAATTACATAAACATCGATTAAAATTATAAACATAATTGAATAAACTGCTGTTCAAAAGCCAATAAAACTAAAAGAAACGTGTTATAGATATTGCAAGATCAAGCCCGCGCCAAAGATATTAAGGAATGTTGTATGTCGTGCACTGAGATGCTTTGACAGTAACCAGCTTATAAATCAAAACCTAATTTACATAAAAATAAAAATTCATCAACTTCAAACACACAGCACAGTCAAAGTAAATATTATTCGTAATATGCGTACAGAGGTAGCTAATATCAAAGGTATAAACATTTTATTTGTATTTTATATTACAGGAAAAGCTTCGAAATGACTCAACTTTAATGTTCGCGCGAAAACTTAATTATTGTATCACCCGAGTAATTGAAAATAACATATTTTTCGTACTAAAAAAAATTTGTAATTTTCGAAATTCTCTACATGTAGATAGATACACACGATAAGAAAGACAATAACAACATTTAATAGGTTTGCAGACAACTAATTTTGTATGTAAATTGATCATAAAATGTGAAATGGAAACGATTTAATACTCGTATGAAGCGCGACACATAGGAGTATAAGTCGCGAACCAAGAAACACCAAAGTATTTATTACCTAATGCTAGAATGCGTTTAATTTATTTTTTATAACAGCATAATTGAGAATGAAAATCGGAAAATAGATTTAAATTTGTTATTTTAACAAAACATTAAAAAAAATACTTTAATTAACCCAACATGTAAGACTTGTCTTTATATTTGCAGTAAAAACTTCCGCTTAATGTACGTACTAAAACAATAAGTTATTTTCCAAGAATAAGAGGTTGAATACCAACGGAAATATTTGAAGTACTCCACAGTTTAACCTGATCTACGATAGAATTTTTTTTGATTCTACGACTATAAAGTTTAACAACAAACAAAGACAACAAACATCTTATATTTTGTATGAAAAACATAAATGGTCGTATTGTAGCTCAAGGATATTGGGTGGTTCTGTATTTTTTAACAGCTACCAAAGCCTGCAAAATAAGTTATAACGCGAATCGAGATACAAACGTGAATCTCGCAAATGTGTTTCCAATTTGTCGTTACATTTTGTCTTTCAAAGATATTTATCTTTTATATGTATATATTGTAATGTCCTAAATAAAATATAAAAATATTTTATCTTCCAGCTAAATTGCAAGAATATTTAATTTTATTTCATTTTTATTTCATTGAGTGTCAAATCGATAATTTAAATAAAATAAGAATATAAATTTAACAGAAAAGAAGGTGTACACTTGTCATGGGTAATTAATAATAAAATGTTTTATATAATTTAGTTTTATTTCATACTGTATAAATATTTATATGTAAATAAATAAAACTGTAGATTCGCGTATTATACTTAACGTATCTTAAAAATTAGTTCACAATTTATAACCGACATGACAGGGTAACATTTAGCGATTTTCGTACCTGCATATGTGTAAAATATGTGCATGCAAACTATTTCAAATTTATTTATCTCAAATTCAAATTTGCCCAACATTAGGGCGTTTCTAGCAATTATTTGATTTACCCATGATATACTGCCACTGCTGTATATACAGTTCTGTTGAAATGTTCTGTTCAAGCAAAAATATTTACATAAAAAACAAATTTGCATTAAATTATATGTCACGTGATATTATCAAGCATTATTTGAATCAATGAGAAGTGCCACAATACCTGCCATGAACATAGGCAACTGTGACCAGCGTTGTAAATATTTATTATTCACTCTTTGATTTCTTTGTTTATTACAAAATCTTCGAATATCAACAATGCTAAATTACTAGCTGTCCACTCCAAAATATTACATCGCCTGGAAAGTTCTCGGTCTGACAGATAGATGGGGCCACACATTTAAAACCCATATGATATTTAAATTTTATCAACCTTCAAATGATACCTTTTAAAATTTCATGACATTTCGATAATTAAATTTACATGTTATAGTTGTTTTAGTGACACTCCTTTTGTTAATTTCAAAACAATGAAAAAAAATAATATCGCGTGTTGATTACACGCTCTAGACACCCAAATGAGGCTGTGACTCCAGAAAGAACGACAAAATCATCGAAATTGTTGTGAAAGACCGTAAAGTGGTTGGCCGGTGAAGCGACCAAAATCACAACAGTCTGTTGGGAAGGTTATGGAGTCTGTATTTTGGGATGCACATGGTATCCGCTGACTACCTTGTGAAAGGAAAAAAGATCAATAGCGAATATTATATCGTATTATTGGTGCGTTTGAAGACAACACACCATATCACAAGGCGATCGCAACAATGGCAAAATTGCTCGAATTGCACATTGAAATGCTTCCGCATCCACCGTATTCGCGAGATTTGGCTCCCAGCGATTATTATTTGTTTACATACCTCAATAAAAAGCTACAGGGAAAGAAATTTGGCTCCAATGTAGGATTGCCGAAACTGAAGCATGTTTTGAAAACAAGGATAAATCGTTCTACAAAAAAGGCATCGAAATGTTAGAGAGACATTTGACTGATTGCATCGCTCTAGAAGGAAATTATGTTGATGAATAAAATGTATTTTTCCCAAAACATTGTGTTTTCCATGATAGACCGGGAACTTTTAGATGGGTTAGATTTAAAATGAGTCTAAATTTAATTTCATGCACATGCGATTGTTAAAATCTAATATTTTCACTATTGAATAATTGTTAGGTTTCAAAAATTGTAGTAAAAACCTAAATTTATACAAAAAAATCAAATCAATTCACTCCAATTACGCGTCATCTACAATTCGGCGACAATGTCGACTACTCGTCGACAACGTTGACTGTTCCTTGACAACGTCGGCTAATCGTAGACAACCACTTGTAATTCACATCAAGTGTGATTGAATGATCTACATATTTTGAACTTCTTTCTCCGGAGAATTTAGTTAATGCCAATTAATACAGTAAAACCTGTCTAAGATGTTCACAAAAACAGAGTTTTTTGTTCAACTTACGCAGATGGCCAACTTAAGAAAAAACAAAACTATGTTATTGACACACTGCACGAATGTGAACTTATGGTATTTTGTCCCACTCTCGGCGAAAATCAATCTTTAAGACATCGACAGTCTCATATTGTTAGTTAATACTTTGGCCTCCAGAATGGACCATATGAAAAAATCCATTTGGTTTGAGTCCGGTGAACATGGTGGCCATTGTTGTGAAGAAATGAAGCTGGGAACTTTTTCTTGTAAAATACGTGTTTTATGGGATGGTACCGAGGCTTGTTGAAACATCCAATGGTTTCTATCGAACGTTTATGTGCCCTGGTAACAAAGCATCGTTAAAATCTTTTCACGGTAGATGTGTTGCATTACCTTTACTTCGCTGGTCTAAATTAAATTTTGATTTGCACTCTAACCAAACACGATCGTTTTGTTTGTTTACATATTGCTGAACCGTAAAAATGTTTTCATTAGAAAAGACTAAATTCTCAAGCTCGCCTCCAACTTCCAAGTGTTTAACACTGCAGTTTTGTGCCGGTGTTAAATCTTGCAATTTTTGTATTTTGTAGGGCTTCATTGAGACATTTATAGACGCTTTGAGATTTTTCGCAATTCGAACCATTTCTAGTGATGTTGCTGGTTTTGGATGTTCACCTCCATGGCGTTTTTATGCTATCAGTATCATTGTAACGTGCGTAATGTGTTCCGATACACAAACATTTTGTTCAGATGTAAATGTCGTAACTCCTTAACAATGACTTGTTGCGATTTTCCAGTCAAATACCAAACAATAGCACTGTTGCGTAAATTCCATTTCGATAACTTTTTATAACTTCGATGCAAAATGATATGCTTCCGTAAGCTAGTAAACAAAATAACAGACTGATGCTTGTCAGAAAATGAGCGCGTTGTCATTAGCCGTTTGGTTGCTACTGCAGCGTGAAGTTGGCAACATTTCGAGCGCCGATGACTGCTATACCTTCACGCCGAATTATTTAATAGAAATATAACGTCTTTCTTCGTGTTTTCCAATTATTTTGGGGATTTTATATAAATTTGTTGGCACTTCAAATTAAATTTGTTTGTTTTTTGTTTAAATTATTCAATTCAATTTCAATTCAATTTCAATTAAATTGATGCGTATTATGTAAATTATTAGGACCAATTTCAAATCACAAATTATTTCGATAGTGGAATTATTGAAGGCGTTCCACACGTCAGTTTTGATTTTTGTTCTAGCAATTCATATTTATGTTAATAGTCAAGCTTGTGTCAGTTAGAATAACCGTGTAAATGTCAAAAAATACTTGGACAGGTAGAACTGGGAAATTCTATCACAATCGCCGTATTCACCAGACATTGCCGCTTCTGATTACTACTTGTTCCGGTCGTTGCAATCAGCCCTGCCACTTCATTTCATATGAAAACGTCAAAAAATGGATCAATGACTGGATCGCCTCGATACAACCAGAATTCTTCCTTCGGGGAATCCGTGTATTGCCTGAACGATGGGCGAAGGTTATAACTTCCGAAGGAACATACTTTGAATAAAACATTCTTTCATTTTCCACACAAACTAATGTCTTTTATTTCACCAACGCATAACCATGGCATGCAACTGTGTCGGTAGTTATCTGCCATTAACTTGACATTGAAATGATTTTAACAACACTACAGCTACATATCATAAACTCGCGATTTCAGACCGTGAATTTGTTGTTTTCATATGACCAAGTTGATCACAATCAAGACATTTTCTCCAGATCTGTAGCATTGTTAATGATGACGGCGTTTAAATGTTCATACTTTTTAAGAGACAAAAAAATCTTTTTGTTGTTGATCCACTCAAATTTAAAGCCGTTGGATTTTTTCTAGCGTAGTATCGAGCGATTTATCATAATGGTTTCATTAAACCGCGATCAGCTGTCGTAACATTTCATAAATTGCAGTTAGAATTGGTAAAGTAGATAATTTTCCGAATGAAATGATAAAAGAAATCCATAAAGAGTTTATGGTTTGAAATCATTATGTGTCAATATACATCCATCCATGGCAACCAGATATCATCATCATCATCATCCAAATTCAGCCGACTCGTTAAGATCACAAAAAGGAAGTAAAGCATAACGATCGCACGATTCCAACCCAACCACACACCAAAAATAGTATGATAAAATAAAAATCGAATAATAATCTCATTTACAAAACCTACAACACATGCGCTTACGAGTACTTTTGTTTGAAATTCTCATTACCTCGTAACGCGCAAAAAATATGTTAACGATCCATTTCAATCCCAATTAGGATAAGTTATGATTGTCAAGTTGTCAATAACATTGTGTTTATGTTTCTCCGTTCAACGATTTACAAATCTGATAACAACGCGTATGTGCGTTCAATTTCAAAAAGGTCTAAGCCATTTTAATTAAATGAAATATTTAATTCGTTTCAAATAGAGGAGTCCAGAGACCAATTTTTGAGATTTATTCATCTGATTATGATAACAGATGAATTTTAAATTAAATACACGATTAGTTGTTGACTGCAATTTTGATGCAATGCCCGATATATCCATGTAAGTAAATATTGCATCGAAGATGTCAAATTTAAAAAGTTGCTAGTTTCAGCGCCAATTGTATCAAGATATCGAATTTCGATTGATTCAACGAAAAATTACAATTTACCGATTTATTCTATATACAGATGATTCTGATTAATGGTTAAGATTTCTCATTTTTCTCTATACTTATCTTGCTTGTGATGATTGATTGACAAAGCTGAATACAGGATTTCTTGTTGTTGTAAGATTTACAATTCGTATTATACATATTTTAAATCATAAATGAGCAATTTGCATAATATTATGCATTTAACACGGATTGCTGTTTTAGCAGAAGTATTAATGACGTGTCAAAATATTGATATAGTTTTTGCAGCGAACGGCGCAGGATGTAATCGATCAAATTTTAGATGTATAAGCAGCTTCCTTACATTGTTTTTATAGAAGTGAATATTTAATTGTTAAACAGTATAAAATGATTAATTTGCTTGTTTGGAATTGTAAGCCGGCAATTAGTCTTATAAATCATATATGCAGCAATGTCTTTTGACAAGCATCAATTTGATGTGCTCAATAATAAATCCATACGACATTTTGAAAGATACAAAAAATGAGGCCTATTAAAATTATTGTAATGTATCAATATTAGTAACATATATCTTTGCGAAATTTCGTCGTCAAAATCGGTTTCGTAAAAGATATGGTATGTTGTGGAAATGATACTATGTTAAGTCCTTCAAGGCTTGTAACTCGTGAGAGAGTGACGCAAGCGAGTTGTTGTGCATGTATTTTTTTCATAAGAATAAACAATCTGATCAAATGCTCACCCCTGCGAAGTATGGAGGGGTCATGGTCCAAGCTGAAGTAAGTGGAAAATAGTTACTCATTGATGAGATTGGTGAAAGCGTTTTGACGACAAATGAGGACCAAGTCTTTTGATATATTTTTATTTTCCAAATATTTTACGGCCAATTTTCCCCAATGTTTGTTTTGTCTTCTGCCGAAATTCTTTCGTATTTCTCAACGAATTTTAAACGACCGTAAGTACCGTTCGATAGTTCATCGGTTACATCGGAATTTCTTGATATTATGTATGGCTTGTCAGTTACAAATGTAAGTTCGTACGGCAAGCCACTGATTCCTGAGAAAGGGTCTGACATCATTTGAGCAAAGCTCATCTACCTGCGTTCTTTCGTGAAAAATCTTTGGGCTTCGGCATAAAATTAAAGACCCCGACAAAGCATTGAGGAGTCGGTTTAATTTGTTTGAAAATAGGAGTTACAAGGATTGCCGGTAGCTGCCATAAATCTCCTATCAAAAAATATCGTTTCCATACCGAAGACCTGATCATAATCTCCCATGATCTGCTATAACGGACATCCACTTGATATAAGAGTTCCACTGACAATATGCTAATTTCATCGATTTTAATGCTGAATAACGTTCAAAAATTTTCGAGAACTTCGTTGGAAAGCGGTAAATTCGTACCAATAGAAATTTTTAATGCAATACATGCATGCGTTCTTCTGTAATCTGCTGATTCAGTGAAGAAAATTTGCAATGGCTCGGAGTGAATCACAGGTCCATTCTGCTCACTGATGGCCATCTGCATATAATTATTGACATTTACTTTAAGCATAAGCGTTTCACGTTTCCTGACTTTGGGTCCAAGTCGACTGAGCAATGCCATCTGCGTATGGGTATTTACTTCTGCATTACTCTGCAACTGGGATGCGAGTAGCCAAGTTATAAATGTATTCCTTTCTACGCCGCATTATCATGATTTCATGATCATTCTATAACTGTATAGAAATGGTAGATGGTACGTAACGATTTCATGTTGATAATCTATACACACACAATATCGTTTCCATTCATCTTTTGTCACCGTGTAATACGCAATCACTTCCTCAAGTAACCTCTTTTCGTAATTTTCAAAGAAATTGTACTGCAATAAGTCAGTCGATCTGCGTCAATTCTCTCTCTGTTCAATTGCGAAAGATATTTATTTACAGGTTGCCTTTCATTCGACCAAACAATGGCTAAATGAATGATCTATACAGAATTCTATAACTTTGTAAGTCTTAGTAAAAATTAGTAAAAATCATAAAATTGACTTGTAATTTGCACTGCGTTGAGCATGGCAGTACTAAGCTAACGGATGATCTATATGATGCCGTACTTGGGTTGTTCATCCATTACTTCGATAATTGCGCTGATGAATAATAATCCTGCCGTTAGTTTTATTTACGTATTCGACAACGTGTGCAGGACATGAGTGCTAATCAATTATGAACTGAATAGCATGGATGAATCCATTTCTTGGTAGTTGTTGCTTAAGAAAAACTATGGGTCTCGTGATACCTGCTCCTAGTAAGTACATCAAGGAAGAACACATAAAAGATTGTACGCCTCGAGAAGTATGATCAATGTCTTTGTAATCATTTTGTTCAAGTGGTTTCCAAAAGGAATTGTCGAGGGTCATCTGTAGATACATTGCCTTCTGATACAGACACAAAGCTATCATTGTGATATATTGCTGCATCATTCGATCTTAGCACCATTATTACTCAGCACCACCACAATCTCATTCGCACTCAACATTAAAAAAGTTGGGTTCAGTAGCTGGCGTATTATTGCGGGCAGTAACGTGCTGAATTTGGAATAAGGGAAGCTAAAGTTTTTATATACAACTGTTTATGAGGTCGTTAGACTCTAACTGTGCTCCTGTAATTACACTGTTTTTACGTTAAATACGAAAATCACTGGTCTTCAATCTCCTAGTTAATATTGGCTTTTCTCATAAATGATATACTTTTCAAAATACTTGCAAAAACGAGAAAGCTTCTACGGAAGCTATTTCTAGCTATTAGCTCACTGGGCCTCCTTTTTATGGTAAAAGCTTAAGTGTGGAGTATCGTCTTGATCAATCAAGGCTGTAAAAGAGCTGAAGTTTTGCAAATTTATTATTCGCTATATCGCCGAAATCAAAAAAACTGTTTTTTAATCGCTATGTGTGCGTGCGTGAGTGTTTGTTGTTATGCATACTTAATGTCTGTAGCTCCTCTATAGCCTAAACGGATTGACTTATCGGCATAAAACTTCATAGTTAAACTTTTCTTATAAACTGGAGGATATCAATTATTAACTCCAAATCGGTACGCCAGAAGCTTCAGCTTCGTAGGAGGTGTTCATTTTTTGAAAATATTTTGGATACTATATCATTTATGAGAAAAACGACGAATTAGGAACTAATTTCTAAACGAATATTCTAAATTAATATTGCAGTAATAACGGGCGTGAAGTTTTTAACAAATAACAAATATATCATTGTATTAGTGTGACACTGTTCACCAATTTCTAATAAGAATTTTGAGTGAATTTTTTTTGAAAAAAAACATGCTTGGATTAAAAGATTGTTATAATATGTCATCAAGTCAATAAAATAGTTTCAAGTAATAAAAGCTAATACGCCCACATGCCATATTATGTAATGTCCTCCCGATTTCTGAACTTTTAAATACTCGTAACTACGTATAACATGAAGATTTTACTGTTTGAGTAGCTTATATTTCAAATAATACCATAAGCGCCACGAGAATTCTTCTAAGAGGTCATGAAGAGGTTACAAGGTTACAATAGCCCCATGTACTAAGTAATAACCTGTCTATATATCATGTCCCAGCGGTCTCCCCAATTTTCAATTTTTTATTTAATTTATATGGCGTAATCGTTATGATTTCACCCGTTTGAGTAGTTTATATGTTGACTAATATAATGAGGATTATAGGGATTCTTCTAAGACTACAGGGATTCTTCTAATAAAACATTTAAAATTGAGGAGACCACTGGGACATGACATATAGACAGTTTAATACTTAGTACATGGAGCTATTATAGTCTCATGATGATGTCTTAGAAGAATCCATGTGATCCTCATAATCTTAGTCGACATATAAACTACTCAAACAGGTGAAATCGGCATTGCATACAAATTTTAATGAACAATTGAAAATTGGGTAGACCGTTGGGAAATGGTATATACACAGTTTATTACTTAATACACGGAGCTATCGTAATCTGCTGATGACGTCATAGAATAATCATTGTGATCCTCATAAACTTAGTCGACATATAAACTACTCAAACAGGAGAAATCTGTATGCCATAAAAATTAAATAAAAAATTGAAAATTGGGGAGACCGCTGGGAAATGGTATATAGACTTTTTATTACTTAGTACATGGGCCTATCGTAATCTGCTGATGACGTCTTAGAATAATCCATGTGATCCTTAATATAATAAGTCGACATATAAACTACTCAGACAAGCGAAATGGGCAAGTGAGCTGGGGAGATCGCTGAGACATGGCATATAGACAGTTTAATACTTAGTGCATGGGGCTATTGTAACCTGTAGTCGAAATTACTCGTTATTTAAATTGAAAAGGGTAAAAACGGCAGGGACGTGACAAATGGACAGTTTAATACTAACGCTTTTTTCATTGTTTGTCAAAATTTAAGATAGTTAAACAGCAGTAATCTAAAGATAAAGGAATTTATAAAAACTACTCATTGTAATAAATTTCTTCTTACGTGGATCTTTTTTTTTATAAAATTCCAATTTGAAAAATATCGGAAACGGATAATTGTTTAGAAAGGGATTGCACTTCTCATCTCTTTCTGATTTTATATATATCTGTCTCATTAAAAATACGTTTTTACAGTGTAACACTAATACACAAAAGAAGTTTAATAATCCAATTGGAATCATATACGTATACTTGTTAATTTTTTGTTAGAAACTTCACTGCTGTCAATAATATCGGTTCAGATCTGTTTTCCAAAATTTAAGCAGAAATGACAATTTCGACATAAAAATGTTTTTCAGCTTAAATTTGGCCCCTGTGCCACCCAGATGGATTGATTGATTGAGATTTTTGCATAGGCGTGCGTTTGTGAAAAGGTTCGATAAGACATTCAGGAGGTCTCTTCAACAAACATTGTACTTGTTATTCAAAAAAACGCGGTCATTTACGAAGGGATATAATCGACTTATGATTATTGTAGTTTTCCTTTGAGAAAACCTTCGGGTCGCGCTCGATGTCTCGGAATTCCAGAGAAGTTTAACTCTACAACATCGGTCTCATTGTTAAGAATTGTAGGTGCACTCCTTTAAATATATTAGAATCTCAAGATTTTTAATTATATTAGAAATTTTTAGCTATAATCAATTTGCCAGTATATATATATATATATATATATATATATATATATATATATATATATATATATATATATATATATATATATATATATATATATATATATATATATATATATCGAAATTCATTCATATTTATGGACCAAGGTATGGAGGATGTAAATCTTTAATCTATCGTCAATAAAAATGCACGCCGTTTATATAAGATAAACAAAGTTCACGTTCAAAGCTGATTTATTAACCTGCTATAAAACTAAACGTCTACATTGATTTCTACTTTTTCATCACATGATTTCTTCAGGATAATCGTTGCTTTCCCAAAGACCAGTTGAATAATTACAAATCACTTGGCTTGAGCTAGTACTTTCCCACATGTGCAATAAATCCCCCACGCTTTGATAGAAACAAATATGAAAATTGTTCACTCGATGTCATCCAATCTTATAACTAAACAGCCAAATAAAATGATACACAATTGTTGAGAATTCACCACCGCCATTTCACCACCGCCACTGAAGAATCAGTTAGAGTTAATAATAATTTAGAATTAAGAAAAATAATTAAAACTTAGCTTCCAAAGTTATTAATTTAAGTTAATCTAAAAATTCATTTTGACATTTGACATTGCAAATGTAGTTACTCAAATTCATAATTGCGGAAAAATGAGTGCGTTTGATGATTGATGGTTCATCACCTTTACGACACTGCTACATGAAATTTATTGTACTAATGCACCATAAATCACTAACAAAGTAGAACATTATTTGTGTGTAAGAGAGTTGTAATGGTGCTGCCGTGCAAATAAGTTGTCAAAATAAAAATTATTATAAAAAATAAAAAAAATTACAAGCTGTTATTCATATCTCAAATTATTAAGATCAATTGTACTAACTCAGTCCATTTAATTACCATTGCATCGGACGAAGAGGGTGTTTATAACAACCAAATCGTTGCGGAGGCACAATAAATTTCAGTTACTATAATGCAACGTCCTCTGTTATTATAATGCCCTTACAAACTTATAAAGCCGCACTCTCATTGTACGGGTAGATATAAATTGCAAATTGTGCAAACGTTGCTAATTTAAATATGATAAGTACTTTTGTAATATCAATGTAATGAACTAATGGCAACACAATTCTAAAACATCTATTTATCACTAATTATAAAATAAACCTTATAAATCAAATAAATAATAATAAACATAAAAGTTATAGCAGTATAAATTCCAATTTAAACTTTAAGAGTATATAATGAAGAAAAAACTTGAGGCGAACAGCAGGTTTGAAATGGATAACTATACTCGTGTAATATTTATAAGAGATATTTCAAAAGGTACGGTCAATGGAGCAGCGCAATGGATGTTGATCGATAAAATAAAATTCTTCGCAGAATTAGTTTTTTTTGACGTAAACGCTTGGTACAAATCCATTAATCAAATACATAATAATTGGCTAAATGGAGTAATCATTCCATTGTAACGAAATAATTAGGAGTTATTAAGGCGAGCACGATGCTGTGTACCGGTGTGTACAAAAAATGTAGTATTTGACATTTAAAAATGAATTTTATCTAATCGAAAGCGCACAACCGTACAAAAAATTAACATAATTTAATGGTTTTTTCTATCTCATATGTGGATATTTGCGCGCGCGATCTTTCTAGGCCAGTGTTAGTTAATACCTTGCGCGAGCTTCTCCCATACTATTTCAGCATATAATTTACGATAAAAATGAATACGTAGTGTGGATAGCGAATGGGTTTGTTTTGTAATACAATTAATGACACAATTATTATGTTGTAAGTTGTGAAATTATTGCTGCGCGGTTCGCCATATTCTTCCTCGTTGTGTATACAGATCGAATTATATATGTCGGCGGAATAAATAATTTATAAATTCATAATTTAATAATAAAAATTCCAATAAAATAATAATAATAATAATAGGATATAAATATTAAATTTTTTATATTTTGCAGTATACAATTGGAATTTTTTTACAGGTAACACAAAAGAATAATACGAAACGATCGCGCAATTTTCTAAGAATACATTGCTTGGCTTGCGTATATACCTTTAGAGGTATCTATACATAGTTTAGTACGTAACGTTCCACATTTTCATTTAATTCCCTAGGATTTTATATTATTTTGTTAAATCTATTGTGCTCTCGATACGATCAGTTAATTTAAATTACAATGTATTTTATATTAAAAGCTTCCAGCTATCCGCCTCTTGTCTGTATCAATATTGCAAATATTAAACATATTTGCGCTATATTACCTACAACAACAAAAAAAACCAATAAAGTTATTTTTTATGGGTATTAGGTTCATAAAATAAAACTATTTTTTTGTAATTTTCCATATAAATTAGAAGTTATTGCGTCAGTTCACCTTAATCACGTCATTTCTCATAGTAAAATTATTATTCTTATCTATAATTAAAATTAAAAGAAGAAAAATTCATCATCTCAATTTAATTATAACGTATTGAAAATCATCTTTAGATCTAACTATCCATGAAATTTAAGTAGCCTCTCTGTGTATAACAACACAAGATGTAGGTATCTACCATCGTACATGCGTTTGATAATAAGAAGCGCAGCAATAATAGCACAAAAAATGTAGATCAAAATCATAATTAAAATGTAACGAGGTTCGACGAGATAACGTATAAAAAACAGATTTAAGCAAAATAATAATTTCTGCTTTAATATGATTAATAAAATGTAATTAATAAACACAGTTATTATTATAAAATTATAAGTAAAATATGGGAATAAAATAAATCGATTGAACGGCACGAAAAGAAATATTATCGTTATAATTGCACGGTGATTATAATTGTTGTGCACGGCTCGAATTTCTATAGTAGCTGATAAGTACATGGTGTTTGTGTCACAGTTGGAAATTTAATTGAGATATGAACATTTTTCACTCAAATTCCCCAGCGGCATATTAGTTATGTGGATGATGACAAAATATTTACTTATAAATACAAGTAATCATTCTTTATCCGTATCTGTGTCAATCATTTTAGTAAAGATACTCCTACTTTGTGTTATATGCCTTAACATATGCTGGTGTGTGTGTTTACAAGACACTAAGTTTGGAATTTACTGAGTGAACTTGCTTCAAAATTGAGTCACTTACAAAATTTTACAAGGGCCCCAGAAAATCGGTCCATTGCAAGACATGCATTGAAATTGAAAGGTAGAAAAGCTTCTTTTGATGTTTCACAAAGTTCTTATGTGGATGTGGGTCGCTAAATATTTATATTGTCCATTAAATTTGCAGCTTCAAATCTTCCAAAACAAACTACTATACATAAATGCAAAAACAATAAGATATTGGCTCTGACCAATAAGAGAAAAATGATTTGTGCTGTACTGGTTAAAATCCATTTCTAGCTCCATTGCGCATTATGTTCGCGTACCAATCCAATTTTTTACCATTCCTCAACCAATCACCGCCAATTCCAGTTTGACGGTGGTTGGTTGAGGAATGGTTGATTCTGTTGAGCATGACATGAATATGCCCTATGCAGTATAATTATACTTGGTAATTAATCAAATATTCTTTGGTGACCAAATTAGTAGGACATTTTTTTGCAAAATAAGCTAAATTTATTTGAAATATCCAATTCGGTAGTTAATCTGGCATGGAATAACTATAATAGTTTTCCAGGAAGCATGGCCTTCAAGATCATTACCTTTGGGATATTTTGCAACTTTTTGAAGACTAATCGTGTGGTGTCTGAAATCGGATCGTTCCGTCCTAAAAATAAAATATACCTTTCCTATCCTTTCTATTGTTATGTTGAGGAAGCTGAAGGAAATGGCCCGGCGTTATCCGGGACACATGTCCAGTAATTGGTTCTATAGCCCAATCAATCGATCTAAGGAAATGTACAATTGACTTCATTAAACCAATTTAATTCAAAGAGATAAATGTTTAGGTTATTCCTTATTAAATACTTCTTCTAATTTCCGAAGTTCTATAAGAAACAGTATTTGTCTCCGTTCTTGGATTCCACATTTATTTCACTTTATTTTACGCAATAAAAGTGGAGGGATGACTATGTTGTGACCAACACGTGTTGGATTGCTAAAGCGCAATATTAAACTTACCTGACTTTTGGTAAAACTGTCTTAATTATTTGTTGTTTTTGGTATTTTGGTAAATGCTAAACTTTCCAACATAAAAAGGCAAGCAAAAGTTAAGGAATATATTTAAAACAAATAAATTTCGAAAATCGGTGTTGAACACTTTCAATTCTGTTGCAATACTGATCGTAGATGGGGTTCCAAATCTGTGATAAGTATTTTAAATTGGTCCTATTGAAGCTGAAGAAAAGTAACCAATATCGAAGGGGTTTTAAAGTCTCTGGCACGCCTAAAAATGTATGCCAGTGTCTGATATGATTTGCAATAAATAATATCAACATGTTTATCAAAACGTAATCTTGAGTCAAATGTTACACCTAGATCCTAATTATTGTAATCATAGTTCAAGAAGTACTTTCAATTATATTTACCTTCTTGGTAAAAGTCATAGAGACACATTTGGTCACATTAAGAGGCAAATCTTGAGATTATCTGATAATCTCAAAACAGTTAATCTCAGAACAAAATTGATAAACAGTAAGGGGCCCAATGTCGACCCCTGAGGAACTTCTCACGTAGATTCAAAGCCATTCGGTAAATTTCCATTAAACTTTACGAATTGAGTTCTATTACTAAGATAGGAGTGAAACCATTTTATCAAGATTGGTGGAATATTAAAAGAGGCTAGCTTTTGCAGTAAAATAAAATGAGAAACTTTACCGAACGCTTTGGAAAAATTTGCGTATATACAGTCCAGTTGCCAGTTAAGATGGTTAGCGTTGAACGTTTGGGAAAGAAACCATGTTGGGCAGATGTGATTTGGTTTTAAATCAAGTTGAAAACGATTTTCCACATTAACTTCCCACATAATTTTGATACCGAGTTTAGTATGAATATAATCCTATAATTTTCAATATTAGCCAACCCAAACCTGCACTGTTTACAGACATATTGAACAGTAGTGTCAGTGGGATAACAAGTGCCAAGATTTTTTAAGAATAATTTGGTTGACTGTACGGGTCCGGCATCTTTATCAATTTATAGCAATTCCAACGCTATAGCAAGACTCCAGTCTCAGAGATTAAAGACCAATTAACATTAGCACAATAATTGAAGCTATAATAGATGTCGTGTTCTGTTATACATACACCGAAATAATCGGTCTTTTTACAGGTCTCATCTGAAATGATTTTTGATTTGCATTTTGGAATTTTTCATTATTTTCAATACGCTCGACATACAACTTGCAGCAATTCGAAATTTCACGTTTAACTATTTTCCTTGAGTTGGAAAACATTGAATTAATCAAGGTTACTTTTGTACAACTTAAAACGCTTTTGTGCTTTAGCTTTCGCTTTGTTAAATAGGATAAGGCGATTAGAATACCAAATAGGAAACTTCCATAGTTTTTTTTGGAATATAATCTGAGTATTTATAAATAAAAGAAAAACTGTTACGGTAAAAAATGCCAACTGCCTTGTCAACTGATGAATTCTCAAATAAAGATTGCCAACCAATGTCAGCCAAATTCTTTGGCTTCGGTTCACGTTGCCTTTTAAGAACGTTTAAATTAATTAAAGCTGTAATCAATTCGAGTTAGTATGTAATGGGCCTTTTTACCATTGGTGTTGTTAACATTAATATTCGAGAGGAATAGATCAAGAAGCCAGTTTTGAAAATTTCCCACGTGATAAAAGTGTAAATCCCATAGCGTCAATCAAATATTCGTCTGTACGTCCCTCGCAATTTGAATTAAATATATTCAGAAGATTATCAGTATTCAATTAAATTAATGCAAGGTTAAAATGGCCAATTATAATAAAATTCGAATTAGCTTGTTGAAGTACAAGGTGGGCCATCTGTTGGTTCTTTTTTCAATCGATGAATTAGAGTACTTAATGTTATTTGTACTAAGAAATTTTTTACATATGAAAAGTGAAAAATATGCCTAAAATTATTATGAAAATAATCGTCCAAGAACAACAACATTTCGTAAATTACGTCCGAGTTTTGGTCGACATGGACGCCCTACTGAGCGTGCAATTGGTAAAATTATTGATCGTTTTGACGATCGCATAGTGAACGATTTTATCGTCAGAATAAAGGAAAAATAAAAATTTCACCCCTATAACCCCATCAGACTTACCCCTAACCTATAATCAAAATCTACCTATGGTCATGGGCTATCGAATCGGCATAGTCAGAATGGTGTCTATCTGGTTAAATCTAATCGTTCACTTAAATGAGACTTTTCCTAACTTTCGGCTGAAGTAGTCAAGATACACTTTGTATTATCGATTTTTTCATTTTCGGCTGGCAACTTTCGGCTTTTTTCTATAAATGTCTGTTATTTACATTTTTCTTTTATAAAATTGATGAATTATTTGTTACTTTAAAATCTGTATTGGTGGGATTTTTCAATTTTCAATATTCAATCATTCGTTAAACACAATCTGCATTATCGACAAATTACGGCATCCCAACTTGGGGTGGAAATATGATAACTGCATTACCACCTTTCGACTGGGGTATCAAATACATTACCATCTTTCGGCTGGAAACTTTCGGCTAACTTTAACAGTATGTGGAGAATCCTCAAGTTATTCACGAAGCAGAAGGTAATTCTCCAAGAGTCACTGTTTGGTGTGGTTTATGGGCTGGTGGGATCATTGGACCGTTTTTCTTTCAAAACGAATAGGAATATGCCTATGGGGGATGTTATCGCAACAATTAATTAATTACATGTCAACGGCCTGTTATTGCAACAAGACGGGGCAACGTGCCACACAAGACAAGCTACAATCCATGTTTTGTCTACAAAAATTGCTGATCGCATAATTTCAAAAAATTGTGAAGTTCCTGGGCCACCAAGAAACCCGAATTTAATACCACTTGATTATTTTTTGAGGGATATTTGAAAGGTACGGTATAAGCTAATCATCCACAAACAATTAACAACTTAAAAACACCATTCGAGTTGAAATTGAGGTCATTGATCTTCTTTTATTCGAAAAAGTCATCGACAATTCTGATGTTCGGATGCAGACCTGTAGACGAAGCCATCGGTAGGCATATGAACGATATTGTTTTTCATACATAAATGGCATAGAGCCACCTTTCCTTATCAATAAAAAATTTTGATTTTTTATCCCAAAATCTGTATTTCATGTACAAATGAAAAAATAACTAACATATGACTTACTCTGTACTTTATTACCAATTTCCCCTGGCCTAATTTTATCCGGTCGAATTCATGCATAAAGGGTAAAATTTAAATTGGGGCTTGCTACATATTAACACAAGTAATCACGTATATGAAGCTGGTCCGAAAATCATCCCGAAAAACGGCTTTAAAAATATAGGTGCGTTTCTCCGCTAAATCCATTAAAAAAATCCCTAGAAAAAAAAACAATCTCAGATACAAAAAAACAAATTTGGTGTTTAAAAGCTAAAAAACAATAATGTTAATCGAAACAGTTTTTACAACCTAAACATTTCGTTTCACAGAGATTGGCAGATATAATATAACGCTAACGGATTTTATATTCGCTTTGGTAGATTAGTTATCGGAACTATGCTCATATGTACAATAAATTTCTCTATTCACAGAGGTTGGCAGACATAACAGTATATATAAATCACAAGAATGTTCATTCCCACACGATGGAGCCAAGGTTCTTTCCCAGCTGTTTTAATATTCGCTATTTTTAGAATATTTATCGAAATTATTGACCATCAGAACACGAATTCTCATTACCATAGGCCTTTCCAGTTCCATATTAAATCTGTTGGTAATATTAAATCAGCTGGGAAAGTCCATTATCCCAATCGTAAGATAGTGAGCATTCGTATGCTTAATGCTGATGGTCAGTCAGTACATGGAAATGCCATATACCGTTATATCTGTCTGTAAACCTTTGTGACCAGAGAACTCTATGGTGCCATCTGATCATAATTCCGATAACTAATTTACCAGAAGCGAATATGAAATCAGCTGGGGAGACTCCTTATCCCCATCGTGCGGGAATGAGTATTCGTGTGTTTATATTGATGGTCAATACATATGTAAATGCCATATTCTGCTATATTTTAAAACCTCTTAGGGCAGAGAAATTTATGTTGCCATAATTCAAATAACTAATCTACCAAAGCGAGTATAAAATCAACTGGGGAGAGCTCTTAATTAATGCTGATGGTCAGCACATGTAAATGTCATATACCGGCCAGACGAGATATTAAGGTCGAAAAAAAATTCCAATTAACTTTATTTCAGGTTATAGTTTTCTAAATCGCTTGATTTAAAGCGTAAATCTATCTATCTTATAAAACAAAATAGAAAATTGAAATTAAGACAAATTCATTTGACAGTACAAATAAGTACAAAACTTATTTATTTTAATTGTTTAATCGCAATTGTTGTTGTTTTGGTAGATAGATAATGTAGAGCTACTGGAATTTCGCCTTTAAATTAATTTTGTCATTAAATTTATTTTCTTTTATAAATAAAGTAAAATTTTACGTTCAACTTATTTAATTAGATAAGCACATTGGAGAAAGATAGAGTTCGCGATGGTATATTCTAATGAATTCATTATGCTATACATTTCAACGCAGTAAATTACGGTGCCATAGAGAAATATTGTTTTACATTAATAAAACAATGCCACAGGCTGTGCGACCACAACCAATCTTATCAGATCGTTTTGTGATATCCCATGTATGTATACACTAAACTGTTTTTGAGATAAAGTGTTTTGTTAAAAAATTGTATAATTAAATATTGTTATCGTTTAATGACATTCTTTAGTGCGTTTACCCGGAAATATTTCAACAAACCAATAATGAAACCGAATCTAACAATAAATCACACACCTCCTTTAGATCAATATATCATTGCAGAACGATAGTTTAGTTTACTTTGTGGTTCGTACATGCACATACACATACTCAGCTGCTCCGTAATCTGCTTCAGATTTTAATTTAATTTAATACTTTCGTGATTTAACAATCATATTTTATACTATAAAGTCTAATAATAACACTTAGATTTTATTGCATTAGAGTCGTGAATGTAATCCAAATATATTGTATAAAAGATCAGGGCAGCAAAATAAATTTACTTATTTAATTTACTTTGCATATAATACTCATAAATATATGTCAAAAAAATTAATGCTAATAAATAAAAAATCACACAAATCATCCAAATAGAAAACTTCTTAAAGCACCACAACAACAACAACAACATCAGTAGTAAAAGTTTTAAAATGATAAATTTCATTTAAATTTTCCACACTTTGTTTTTATTGTAAATTTCTGTTATTTTCCGCATTTGATATTTGCGGCATCGGCTTACCACTTTTATTTTGTGTAGACGAATTATTTCTTTATCAAACGATTTTTTTTCTTTTGTACAATTGACTTTATTTTTTTTTTATTTTGTATTAATGCAACTGAATATTATTTTAAAGTTAGAAGTTAGAAAATAATTTATTGTTTCTTGGATAAAATGCAATAAAAATAAATACAAAAATTAAGAAAATTTAAACGGAAAACACTTTGTTCGTGTGTTTCTCTTAAGAATTATTGAGTTATTGTGCTTTTCATGGATTTTTATCTTTTTTTTCAAGCGCAGAGCACAAACAAAATAAACAAAAATTTGAATGTTGGTTGTATCATGTATCGCGTCATGAACATTTTATTTGTGCTGTTCCGTTTTCTTTTATGCATAAAGCTTTTTCTTAAGGGAAGACAAACAAACTGAAAGGTGAGAAGAAATAAGGTGATAGATATACAATCGATATAAAATATAGATAAATTTGACTTTTAACAAGATGTAATTGTCTTGTTTGGTTGTAAATTATTATTTTAAACTATTTGAATGAGGAGCGTAAACGATCGAAATATAGTTGCAATGGATTAGGGGTTTTGTTGGGTACGAGCATATAATAGTGCGCTTAACGTAGCATTCACGTTTCATAATCCATATCGTGATTGATTTATAAATTACAACCGTATCCACCCCACGATTTCAGTCCTTATAATTTTAATATTTAGACAGCTTATGGTAATTTTTTAACAGTTTCTTCCTATACTGAACCAAATCACCTACATTATGCACAACCGTGTTTCTATAAATAAACCATATACAAATCATTTTATGCTGTTTACTTGAATTCACCTCACAGGCAAATTTCAATTTTCCAATTTTTTTTATATGTGCATACGCGAGTACCAATTGAACAGTAAGAAACAAAAATCAGTTATAATTTTCCTAAAAGTAAAAAAATGGAATATAAATAAATTAGAGATGATATTTCTTAAACACTATACACGTACATATATAGTGAACGAGTGCATATTACTAGTTTATGGACAATGTATATTGAACTTATATTATATTTACATGGAAATAATATAAGTCTAATAAATTTTATTTTATACCCTATGGTCACTTAACGATGCAAAAATTAAAGGAAATAATCGATTATTATAGCACATCATGGAATATGTACTTAGATATAATCTTGGATAGTTATCGCAATGTGCATATGAACAATTTTGTAATGGAACGGATGTGTTTATGATTCCGTTGGTGAATAAGACGAGGTAAGTGTATTATAATAAAATTTAATTGTAAGGCGCTTTTGCTTACATAGTATACAGCTTAAAAAATTAAAACTGTCTTAGTTATCAGGAAGGTTTTATTTTAATCATGAATTTATTGCACTGAAAACTGCTTTTCTGTTTAATCAAGGATGCATCATCTTTTGGTTCATTTTTGGCTTTGCGGTTATTTCGCCGCTCAGAGCTCTAATGTCATCTATCAAGTGACAGAAATTCAGTATTGGTGCCGATTATACACCTCGCCGGATTTACTGCGGCGGAAGAACATCCGATCCGCATGTGAAAATATTTACATTATAGAATCCAACGGAAAATTTGTTTATTTAATAACTTATAAATATTTTCGTGAATTCAATGAAAAATAAATATTAACGTGCAAAAATTAAAAACGAATAAGTGGAAAGAAACACGAAAAACAATGCAAAATACGTTCCAAGCCATTTTCCAATTGTCAAACGTCCTACTTACGTAAAATTTTTCGGAAAGTTGGCTTTGTTTATGTTGATTGTTCCTAACAGATTTATAAAAAATTTCAGACTAAGCAGTTATGTTTTAAAAGAAGTGAATACTAAATTACCACCGGTAATAATGTGGTCCTCACTAACTGCAGAATTTAAATTGATAACGAATCTAAGATTTTTGGCAGAAGGCGAATACCGGAACGGTCTTGGTAAGGATCATTTCATCAACCAATTTATGTCCTAAATGGATAATGCTAAAAATGACTGAAAATAAAAGAAATGAGGCAGTTTTTTAATGGGCAGAAAACCTGGTGTTGTTATGTGTATCGATGGTACGCACATTCGGGTGATAATGCTCACTTTTTACAACCGCAAATGATTTTTTAGTTTGCATACCATGAACTTAGTGGCATATTTGTTTCTTATTTTTTATAGATTATTTTTCTTTTAGATATGTGCTAGTCACGATTCCTTTATTTGGGGAAACAGCGAGGCTTCCGAATAGTCCAAAGTATATATAATAATGGGGATAGAAACTAAAAACTACTCGGTAAGAATTTTAATTCAAGCTGACGCTGGATACCTTCTCATGCCTTGCCTTATTGTCCCATTCAGAAGTGCTGGGGTTAATACTTCCAAAAGCCGTTTCAATAAAAGCCACAGTTCCGGCCGTCATATTGTCGAGCGCACAATCGGGGTCAGAAAAAATTGTTGCAGATGCTTGCTTGGAGTAACCAGACATTTACACTATACACGCCTGAAAAAGCAGTGAAAATCATTATTCTGGTAGGTGCTCTACATAATATTAGGATCCATTTTAATGTTCCAGATTATGATGAACCAATTAACAATAATTTCAAGAGGACGATGAAATTAACGACAATGAAATTCAACCAGAAAATGACTAAAGGTATTGTACAGAGGCGAATGAATTTCGTAACTAAATTTTATTGGTGGGGTGAAAATTTCATTGTTTTTAACTTATACAAATGTTTTATTCATTATAAAAATTATTCAGCCTCCTTGGTTAGACATATCACAAGAGGTCTTCATGGCTATTAGTGGTCACATAATTAATCAGCCTTCATGGCTACAATCACTGTAATGCTTAAATGGTTTTCCCTCAATTTCACGCAAGCTCTTCCTTTTCTAAATGGTGCTTCTTGTTTTCTTGTAATAGGTTATCCATAGTTTGCTTTATAGCCTTTTGATGATAACTTATTTTGTCCAGTGCTCTGTATATTTTTTAAACTTGAGTTTCTTTCCTCGATTTTTTTAATTTTGCGTTTTGCACTCTTTAATATCATTTTTTCTAACAGCCTTAACTGTTTGGGCCCTTTATTTTGAACAATTTCTGCATAGGTGTTTCCATACCCATGCTGTCATATATTTGGATATCGATTAGTCGTTACTGTTAGCAAAATATTTTCTGATGTCGTACTTTGGAGTTTGGCATCGTTGGAGGTCGCTTGCGAGGAACCCTAAACTTATTGGTTTTTACCACACCTTCTACATTGTGTAAGGTATACATACCAGTACAATCACTTGTTCCTCCGAAGGGCTGAATGATATTTGTGAGTAATCCCCGCCGCCTGTACTTCAAATTTCACCTTTATTGCGCGCTAATTTTTTCCTTAATGAGCATTTAAAATCACTCCAAACTTGAAACTAAAAATTAAAACATTTATTTGACTTGAGCAAATCTCCTTACTGTTATCGCATGGGCCACCCGCATTTACGAATCCACATTTTCTTTTATCGGTGGTCCCAGCGAATTTAAGTCGACGCAAATGTTTTCCTAAAATTTTTGAACGGTCTCCAGAGCACAGATTTTGCTCGAAAACTGAGGCTTGAGAGTTGGGAGAATTCCAGCTGTTTCACTAGCCTACTAGAAGCGCAAAATTAACATTATTGTTGATTGATGTAAATGATTTTATTCAAATCAAAATTTATATTTACAATCAAATCAAATTTTATATTTACATCTAGTGTGCTGACTCTCAAGTTGCGGTTTTCGAACAAAATTCGTATACAGATTTTCTTTGGTATAGTTCCCTGCTAATTCGGTTCGTTGTGCGTTTACTGTAAAGAATTTTATTTTTAAACATTGTTTGTTTATAAGTGACAGTTTAATTGAATCTAAACTCACATTTTATTAGTCTCCATGGCAAAAAAACTAAACCGAAATCTTCCACATCCGCAGTAAATTTGATGCGTATTTGTAATGACGCATTTGTAATTCACACGCGGATTGAATAATACCAATTTTTTGTCGACGTATTCAATAATACGTCAAACGTCAAATCCAAATAAAATTCCCTCCATGGTCAATCCGGCGAGTTGTATAATCGGCATGATTATATTCCCGATGAACGAAATGACTCAATATACACTTGATCAACGTTGGCAAGTACTAATAACTTATTTCCAAAATAGTGAGTTAGTTTTCCCGCATCTTGGCGGTTTTAAGCAAAATTGTCATGTTGCACAGGAACCAATACAAAAACGAGCGACAAAGGGCCATTTTTCGAGAATGAGCAAGGTGCCGCACTAACAGTCAATGGCGACCGTTATTGTGACATGTTTACTTACTTGTTATTCTCTACGAATGCAAAGGAAAGACTTGACCGATTTTAGGTTTCAACGGGACGGCGCCACTGCCCTCACTGCCAACGATAGAATCGAGTTTTTGCATCGATATTTTTAAAACGAACTAAAAGTTGCCGCACCCTTTATAACATCTGGAAAATAATTATGGTTTTTGGGTTACCAATGCAAGCTTCTTAAATATCAAAATTCATATCGAAAATTTCATAAATTCATTGCAACTTCGTTCATTTAATGAAAGTTCTCGTTAATGCTTATATTGTGGTACCGAAATATTTACTTTAATATTATGGAAACCTTACATGTATTCATTACACTTTTAATAATTACACTGTGTTTGAATCGCAAACTTTTTTTTGTGACAAGCTGGGCACCAAGGGGTAAACCTAATTCGAGTATGCTGAATTCAATAGTGCTAGTCCCATTTCAAAGTTAGTCCCCATTTTTGAGATATCGCTTTCGAAATGTTTTTGCAAAGTTTTGCGTTGAAGTTTCCTTCCAATTTTTTTTGAATTTTTGTAGTCATCTATCTTTAGGTTACATCGTGGTGTAACATTATTCATGTTAAAGCGCCTCGTCCTCTCGCAGTATCTGGGAGTATTGTATGATATACTTGATATCCTGTAAATTTTTTATGTGATAGTTTTGTGTAGTGTGTTTCAGATATGAGGCAAACATTAATTTTATGGATGTCTAAGAGCATTTCTGATTCGTGCTGATGTTGCAATAGTCCATTGGGATTCCTTGCTAATATTCTAATGTCATTCGTTTTATGATTTGCTGGAGCTATCTTGACACTGTTTTCTAGTTGTGTGAGTCTTTGTATAATTTATCAAATACTTTAACTTTTAATAAAAAAAAATTAAATTTCCAACATGGATTATGTGTTTTTTCTAACTAACAGGCGCAACGCCCTTTATATATTCATACGATACAACCTTGAGAGTACAATACAACTTAAAGGATTATTGCTAAGTTTCTCAAAAATTTGTCAAAATATACACATTTTCACGTTGATAGCTCTTGAACCATTAAGATTTTCGGTTTGTTTTCTTCAGCAAACTTATTGCGCAAGCCAAGACAAACAACTTTGCCGAACATATCAAGGAAGGAAACTTCAATGCAAAACTTTATTGGGGATCAAGACTAGAGATTAATAACTTCTCGGACCAGTGACAAAATGTGGTTAAAACTGGTACAAACCAACTTTTTGGTCCGATGTCAATAAAATACTCGATATAGTCGATTTCTTTATAACTAGGAAATTACCGATAACTTACGTTAGAGTCGAAGAAAGTTTTGACTCGAGTTCTGACCGTTTGCCTATATTGCTCATTCTTAGCGACAAAATAATGTCTAAACCAAGTAATCCTTCGCTGACAAATACATGCACAGATTGGGAAGGATTCAAAGAAGAACTAAGTAATAGAATAAAGATGAATGTGGCTTTTAAAAAGAAGGAACAATTGGATGAAGATCTTGAAAAGTTAGTAATAGACATACTACAGTAAACAATAAGGATACTAAAACAAAAGGATATTAAAAGATTCAAATTACCCCAAAATTAGAGACCTAGTTGCAGAAAAACAAAAAATTAGGAAGAAGTTGCAGCATACTTGGATGCCCACGATTAAAAATATGCTGAATAATTTGACCCAGCGAAGGGAGGAGAGCAATAAGGAATATAAAGCACAAAAGAACAAAAAGCAGAAGCCTTTGCTGTTCACCTAGAGGGTATACTTCAGTCTAATGAGATAAAAGAGAGCGGGCAAATAGAAGAAATAGTAGAAACTGAAGATCAACCAATCACCCTAACCCCTTTTGCGGAAATGATTAAAGAAATAAATTCGAGAAAAGTGCCAGGCTTTGATCTGATAACAGGAAAAGTCCTTAAACAGTTTCCAAAATCTGCATTAAAAAATTGGTCACTATAATCAATGCAGTCTTCAGAATCAAATAAGTAGCAAAGTTGTGAAAATTTTCGGAAATAATTATGATACCTCAGCAACCCAACGAAGCCACCAAGCCAAATATGCCAAAACCGGACCGATATCACTATTACCAATTAATTGATTAATTAATCAATTTCATAGGATAACGGAGATCATAGAAAAACATTTGAAGAAAATAGAATCTGCTCAGCCGATTTTCTTGACGTGGGTTAAGCTTTTGATAAACTATATGACGCAGTTTATTTTTGACACTAAGGAAAGTTTTACCACCATCACCTTCTTGAATCATGCATTACAGACATACATTATCGTGTTAAACAGGTATAAGCATCACTCACAAATTAAAGAGATTAAAATTAGAGTATCACAGGGAAGTGTTTTAGGACAAGTATACTAGTAATGTGAGTGAATTGATATTCCACTCACTAATAATACAGCAATGGTTACATTTATCGACGACACTGTTATCGTGTCAGTAGGTGACTCCATAGGGCAAACTACTAATGAGCTTCAAAGTGATATAGACAGAATTAATGTAATGAAGCGATAGCACATCAACAGAAAAATAATTGACTGTGCTACTAAATAATGTCTCATTACCACGACTCAACAAAATTTCTAGGTATGAATCTATTAAAAAAAAACCTGTACTCCGTATAAACCGAGTAACATGAACAGCATCCAAAGATTCCAAAGCAAGGCTCAAAATCAAAATAATGCTCCTTAGTACGTGCGAAATAGTGACCTCCATTGGGCCTTGCGCAGGCAACCAATGCAGCACGATAGCTTGAAGAGACGTTTCACAATTGCCCAAGTGTCGAATCACTCAGCCAACTGCTAGACCAACGCGAAATAATAAGAAGGCTCAGAAGAGTAAAATGTTTTGGTTGATAGAACCAACTCTAGATAAATTTTAGGAGAAACCAATAAGGTATTCCTAAATGTGTAACAAAGTAGCAAATTAGGTTAGAAATGAAATGTTGTCAGACAATATTTAGACTAAGTACGAGTAAATAGTAATAATTTTGTATGAATAAATAAAATTTAAATAACAAAAGGTGAATGGCGTTTATTGGCATCAATACACGCCTTTCGAGATGTTCCAACTTCAATTGGTTGATGGGTATATTTAATTCAAAGAATGTCGTTGAATACAAAAAACTCGGTTTCTACTGATTCACGTAGGCAAAATTTTTACACCACAAACATTTAGACCTTTGTATGTTGTTTACATAATTTTCGCTGCACTGCATAATGTAAAAATCCGCTGTTCAGAAGAGTTTTGCGACAGAATCACATCCAATTCATAAGTTTTTTTCATTTTTTTCTAATCCATGCAATCTTTTACGGGCGGAAGCACTCCCTGCTCTTTCGCGGTTAATTTTTTCCGTCTTAATTTACGCATTTTCTGCCAACTCGAAAACGTACGGCTCTAGCTCTAGGACCGGTTTAAGTAACCATCTGCGTACTGCATAGCTCCATGCCAGCCTACAGTACTGGACATGGAAGATGGGTCGGCCCATGAATTTAGTTGTGTTTAGTTGATTTTATTAGTTGTGTTCCTGTGATTACCGATCGTAATCTGGTGATGAAAATTTCCTTTGGCATCCTGTCCCTATCGGGATTCGAACCCGGTATCTCCCGATCCAAACGCCAAAGCTTTAACCACTGTGCCATTTGGTCGGTCAATTCATAAGTGTAAAGTGTTCTAGTTTTAGCATTTGTGTTAAATATTGATTTTGCAATTCAGTTGTATTTAGTTTGATAACAAAGTACCACGTAAAACCAGCTTAATTGTATTGTTATTTGTTGAAAGGTTGACCTTTAGGATGAATTTCATCCTCATTCTGTATTGTACTGTTAACGATTAAACCTCTAGTGTGCCGGAAAAGCATTAAAACTATAAGACTCATGCTAAGCTGCAGCTTCGGTCGATCACTTTCAGATTCCAAAAGATACAGTTTATTTCTAAAATTTGATAATCGTTGTTCAATTATTTGGATTTTGGACTTAAGTGTCACATTTTCAGTAACCAATTTTGCAAGAGGATTTAGTTTTTTCAGTGACGCAAGTGCTCGTTTTAATCCTTTTAATTTTTTCAGTGATTTGGTAAATTTTTATCTGCGTCAGCGACAATATGTTTGTTCGCGATCAATGATTGGTTCGATGTAGTTTGGCAGTCTTCACACAACCAATTAGCTGAACAAATTTTGATACCTTGTAGAAGATCGCAGGAGATACGAGCATACGTATTTCGTACCACAAGAACCAACAAAATAATTTCAGAATATCTTCAAAAAAGTCTCAAAAGTGTGAAATGCATCTTTTCCAAAGAAATTTTCATACCAAAATGTAGCAAAACTGCCCCACCCGCTAATAACTCGCCGAATGTTGTGTTCCAAGTGTTCAATCGTCTCTGATTTATCGGCGTAGACATAACATATCCCCCCCTTCCCTTAACATATCCCCAAAGAAAATAATCTAAAGAATTTGGATTATACAATCTTGGTGGCTAATTAACAGGGCCGTCCTGTTGGAACCACTTACCAGCCAGATTTATGCCAGCCAATTGGGGTACAAAAAAGTTAGAAATCATGTCTCTGTACCGTTCACCGTTTACTGTAACATTCCGCCCATCATCGTTTTTGAAGACATATGGACCAATGATTTCGCCGGCCCATAAAGCGCACCAAATAGTTGTTTTCTCTGGATATAATGGTGTTTCGGCAAATGCTCGTGGGTTATCTTTACTCCAAATCCGACAATTCTGTTTTACCCATTCAACCAAAAATGAGTTTCATCGTTGAACAAAATTTTGTTTGGGAAATCAACGTCAATATCAATCTTCAGCACATTGGCCGAATTGGCCGCGTGTGTGATGATTGGATGGCATAAATTCCTGCACAAGTTGAATCTTGTAAGCACGTAAACCAAGATTTTTAGATAAAAGCTTCCATAAAGTGGATGGACACATCTCCAGTTACTGAGAACAACGTCGAATTGATTGATTTGGGTCTTCCTCAATACTATACGCTGTACAGCGTCTATCGCTTGTTCGGTACGCACTGTTTAACGTCTGACTGGATTATCATTTAGAGTATACATGATGCGAAAACGAGTCGAAATTGAGTCTATTTATTAAGAAATCGCAATTGCATAATGTAAAGCGATCTGCTGTGTTGTAATCAATTTATTTCAAATTTTAAATTTTAAAGTAGATCTTCGAAAAATATGGTAACTCGAACTTTAACAATCACAACAATAGGCAAACATACTCGATACAAATTAAACTCTTGCTAGAATTGTTAATTAAGACCTACGCAAAAATTTTTGTTCAACACTAAAAATTCATTGCTATAAATTTCACAATTCCTTTAATACGATGACCTAAATCTTTCACCTATGATATAATGAATTATTCGTTTAGTAACTCGTACTCCTATATTATTAAAAATAACTTAGCATTACCTCTGTGCTCTGTCTGTCTGTCCATTGTCCAACAAATAAATTAAAACAGTTTTTACTCTTTATTTGTGTTCTTTACTTATTTTGCAACAGCTATCTATTGTTGTTTTGCAGTAAATAGTTAGACATAAAAACTATTTGATTAGGGAACATACCATCCCATATGGTTGTTTACTAACAGACACTGACTGTTTGGAATTTTGTTTAAGATTTTTTTATATAAATTTGAAGAGGTGTGACATATAAATGTAGATACGTACGAAATGTACACAACCTCTGCGATTTGTATCGTGATTGAATTGGTAATGGACATCTTTGTTTTAAAATAAATGCGATAATATTAATCCTCTCAGGTATATTGCGGTATGCCGCGATTACATAACTGCCGTCAATTAATCTTTCAACAACAATAAAATTAATTCCAGCCATACTAGATAAAATAATCGAGTGTCGACATTTATAATAATCTTAAGTTTTCACTTAATATAAAATAAAATTTATTTCGATTGTAAATGACAAAATCTAATCTCATCCACCTTAAAATTCATTCAACCAGAAATAAAACTTTTGACCTTTTGCGCTTAGATTTTTCTCTTTCCTATATGTAAGTACGAGTACTTGCAACATATATCTATACTCGTATGTACGAATGAATATACATAAAGTGTATAATTTTTATTTTTTGTTTTAATTTTATTATCCACGGTCTCAACTATATCCACAAATATAATTCAATTCATTTCAATATAAAATCAACAAAAAAATTATTTTTTATTCCAATTTTTTTCCTTGTGCTTTTCTTTTTTTTTTTTGCTTAATTTTAATTTTCTGTTTCTAATCTAAATTGCATGTTTTGCTTTAACGCCTTCACACTATATATATATAAAGCGAAAAGAAGCAAACTTTTTTAAGGCAAAAAAACAGCGAGATGAAAAAATATTGGTATTAAACAAAAAATTACAATAAAATTCCATAAAAGATGTAAATTTTATTTAGTTTTAGTCTTAATTTTTCAATCAGAAAATTAAATCAAATTGTATACAACTTAAAAATGCAAAAGTAATAAATGGACGCAAAAGCTAATAGACACGACATTTCGTAATAAAATGCAATATTGTGAGATATCCGATTTATAGTGCAGACCATACAATGTTCCTGAAATTTATAGCTTTTTTAAACGACTACAAATGTAAATTTAAAACTTTTTGATTTGTTAATAGTGAACAATTCTGCTTTGATGAAAAGTTTTGATGAAAACTATTGATTTGAATGGAAATGAAAGGTTTAAACCATTTACCCCATTTTGTTTATATAACAGGCGGCTCGTTTTCATCATTCTGCCAGAGGGGTTTCTACATTAAGATAACTATTTTATGATATGTAAACATTAACCAGTTTTCTAGAAGACTGATACAAAAAGGATTCAAACCCCCTATTGTTGTTATTTTTAACGTCCCTTAAGCTAGCAGAGCCCATACACCAGAACATTGCAAGATAGTATGGATAATGATAGGCTAATAATAGGATATATAAATGTTCTATTAAAAAATGTTAGGCTCCATCGCTGCCAACTAAAACGTGGGTTCTGCTAGCTTTAGAAAAAGTTAGCAGAACCCATATCAACAATTGATTTAAAACAATTGGAAAATTATAGGTTAACTTTAGGCTAATTAAATGCCCTATTAAAATTTTTTTATTCTGATCGTTCTAGAAAATTCATAAGGCTTTATCACTTTAAAGCTAGCAGAAGGCAAAGCACGATCAACTGTCACACAAATAATTTTAGACTCATTATGGCCTAAAAAAATTTTTTAATACCCCATTAAAAAATGTTTGGCTCCACTCGTTCTTGACCGAGGTCATTTAATCTAAAGCTAGCAGCGCCCAACTCGAAAATCGGACCAAAAGCGAAATTAGACTCGTTTCGAATTTCACTCGTTCTTAACCAAACTTCAGGTCATTTAATCCAAAGCTAACAGAACTCAAATCGAAAATTGGACCAAAACCGAAATAAGAACGGGAAATTTGATCTATTAGCAAACAAATAATTTTAGGCTCATTATGGTCTAATGAAATGTACCATCAAAAATGTTGGGCTCCACTCGTACTTGACCTAACTTCAGATCATTTAATCTAAAGCTAGCAGAACCCAAATCCCGATCATCAAATGCCTAATGAAATGCCCAATTTAATAGTTTTAGGTTTCACTCGTTCTTGACCTAACTTCAGATCATTTAATCTAAAGCTAGCAGATTAAATGAGCTGAAGTTTGCTCAAGAACGAGTGGAACCCAACATTTTTAATGGGGCATTTGATTAGGCCGAAATGGGTCTAAAATTATTTGTATGACAGTTGATCGTGTTTTGCATCCTAATTTGGTTTTTAGTGCAATTTTCGATTTGGGTTCTGCTAGCTTGTATGCAGCATGTAATGATGTATGGGTTCTGCTAGATTAAGGGACATTATTTTTAAAGGAAAGTGTATTTTTTATTAATGTACGAGAGAAATTAGAATTTTTTTGAAAATCGGATTCTAGCAGGAAATCTGTCGAGGTCGATGACTTGGAATCATATATGGCAGGAATTCATCAGGCGATCATATATTGATTTTTTAAGGTATTTTCCTTGAATGTAAATGTAAAATATTATGCTTGGTCTGATTGTTCGGATTGTGGTATAGCGTTGAGATTCTGAACCAGTGGAATAATTAAAAACTCATTATTCGGTTGAATTACTTTATATGGCCCAGGCATGTTTCTAGCTTGCTTGGACGCTTTATATTGCATGATGTAATTTTGCAAGTTTGAAACGTACAACCATGAAGATTTTTTACTTTTTCTGATAGTCCACAATCAATTTCAGTGACAGGCTGTTTGACTTGTCATCAACAGTTGTAAATTGTGAAATTATGAGATCCCAATTTGGTGTGTAGATCCATGCCATTTAATTGCTCTATTCGCGCATTATCCCTACTTTCAATGTGTTCCTTTCACTGACCGTCATCGATATTTTTTCTATTTTCATACTCAATGCATATGTCGCACCGATCCTTCTTTGGAGTGAATAGGCTGAGATTTTTTTTTTAAATTATGTGAATGTCTTCATGATACAAGCCCAGAATTACATGCTCATTTATAAAATACATGTAATGGTTATAGAGTCACCATATGTTGATTAAGGAACATTTTAATTGTGTCTTTCTAAAATGAGAAAGTTGTTTGGGCAAATCGTCCAAAAATTTGATCAGGAACACTCTTTCTTAAATCGACTAAACCAATAATGAAATAAGAAATATAACACAACAACAACATACTTGTACCACTTCCTGACCATTATGCAATCGCGATTAGTTAAGGTATTAATTTTTCCACTTTCATTTTCAGAAATTTTAGATAGTAGATTGAGTGTTGAGTTTGAGTGAAATAAGGTAAACAGTTGTTATTTCTGCAGTAAGCACTTTAATATTTTTGCCTGCAATAAACGAGTACGGATCGTAAGAATGGAAGCGTTGATGACCAGGCTGAATTTTCCACAGAATAAATCCAAATCGAAAAGGGATGTTCTTTGGAACCGAACAACAAAAGAAAAGTCAAGGGAGGTAGCAGCAATTTAAAAGGAAATTGTTGTCGTTGTGGTGATAGTGGTCATGCCATTAAACCTGACTGCACAAAGAAGGGTAAGATAAACAATTCGGACAATAAGAAACAGAAAAAGGAATCTCAAAATGATGCAGTTTTATGCCACAGCACGACATCAAGTGGAGGCTGGAGCACTTGGATGTTGAACTGGGGAGCTAGAACGAATTACTGAAGAATGGAAACATTTATGCTGCTTCAAATGCTGTTAACGGTTGGAGAATCATCAGAGGTCGATGAGGCTACTGCAAATATGGCGTCAATATTTCACTTCACACATCACATGAACGACTCGGGCATCGCGACGTTGCACACATGAAAAAATTTCTTCGAAATAATGAAATCGATTTTGTGGACGAGGCTGTTCCACGCAAAGTGTGTATCTACGGGATATGTTCCTGTAGAAGTTATAAACTTCGTGAAGGGAATTCAAAGGAATGTGGTCAATACAAATGAATTATATTGCCGTTTCGAGGTACTTTTTGCTTTTAAAGGACGATTTTTGAATTTTTCGTTGCTTATAATTTTTGAAGCGAAAGTCAGAGTTACAATGATTGATGAACAATGATTCATGTGAAGCAGATAGACTTCAAATCCTTTTCGAAGGCTGTCAATTTTGCAGTATATATACTGAATCGAATGGAAACGAGCACATTGTTTGAGGAATGGCTTTAAGAATTACGGTTAAAAGTGTTTGTGCACAATTCAAAGAAAATACGACTAAAGCATTCAAGGGTGTGTTCGTAACCATTTGAAATCGTACCGAATATGAAATTCAAAAATGAACAAAATTCAGGTAAGTCTGACGTGATTTTGCTTCTGAAAAAAACAATTGCCGCACAGGACACTAGTGATGATAGCAAGATGTCATGTTTGTAATCAGCGAAGAACTAAGGACATACAATTGGCAGGCAATTGGATCGGAAGATCATTATCAGTGAGAATAAGCAATGAACGAGGAGTACGATTTGCTCATAAGAAATCGTACGTAGAATATGGTCAATACACCAAACGATGAAAAGGTGATTGATAATCGTATTGTCATGCTGACACAGTCAGCAACACGACAGTAAAAACTAAGTGCAGGACAGTTTGGAGTAGACGATAATACAAAGTTACACCACATTGTTGATGTACCAACATTCTATTTGATTTGGAAATAAAAGCACATTAGATCGAATTGCTTTTCAATTTAAATCCAATTTCACACACAATAAAGATGCAACAATATAAAGTTGTATGCTATAATATCAGGTGATTTGATTTGGAGCGGTTTATAGGCGGCACCACATGCCACACAGTGCGAAACCATGGGCTTATTGAAAAATGAGTTCAGTGAGCAATTTATCTCACGATTCGGCCTTGTGAATTGGCCGCCGATATCGTGTGATTTGACAACTCTTGATTGTTTTTATGGGGCTACTTGAAGTCTTTTGTGTATGCTATTAAACAAACAACAGTTGCAGAATTAGAAGGCAACATTAAATATGTGATAGATACCAGCCGAAATGCTCGAAAAAGTGGTGTAAAATTGAACATACCGCATAAGTGGTGAGTGTTTTACAAACTGTAATAAATTTACATGGAAAACTCTGTAGAAATGAAATGCCTACAAGGCAATTTGTAGATAAATTTGTGAAGCGAGTTCGTCAAACTGGATTATTATTGGAGAAACCAAAACGTGGACGTGCAATTATAGCGCGTACAGCCGACACATTGCAGCTGTTGCTCAAGAATTGAACATTTCAGACAGTTCTGTAATGATAATTATGCATAAAGACTTCGGTATGAAAGCATACAAAGTTGAATTAGTGCAGGAGCTGAAGCAAAATGACCAACCGCAACGTTTTCGGTTCGCTAATTGGGATGTGGAGCGCTTGGTAGAAAATGAGCATTTTTACCGAAAAACCATATTTTTCGACGTAGCTGATTTTCACCTCGGAGGTTACGCCAACAAGCAAAATTTTCGCATTTAGAGCTCAAAAAATCCACACGAAATGATGGAGAAGCCGATGCATCCACAACGAGTAACGGTTTGTTGTGGATTTTGGACCGGCGGCATCGTTGGTTCACTTTCAGTCAGTTTGACGAGTTACTGAACAACGATAAACGAGTTTTTGTTACCCAGAACTCAAGAGGAGGACACACACGACATTTGGTTTCAACAGGATAGCACAATTTGCTGTTGTAATAATCGGTATTTTGCACACTATCTTAGGATATCGAATAATCAGCCGTAATGGAGTTATATATTGGCCACCAAGCCGCTGTGATTTGACTACTTTGGACTTTTCTTTTTGTGGCCGTTAAGTATAAGTGTTACGTTAACCAGCCATAGAGACTAGAAGCAGTGGTACTGTAAAACCAGTCGTGACCATCATTTGAATTAAATTGCGTTCCATACTTAATGGCAATGCACGCTGCTTCTAATAAAACAAACTGCTTTGAAAAATATCCATTCGCCATTGAATTAAAGCCAAATTAAATTGCAAACGTTAGATGGGCCACCCGTTATTAGTTCAAATATTTAGTTTAAAGTATTATTTTGCTTTATTTCATTTATTTGATTAAGTTTCAGCATTTTAAATGTCACAATAGAAAATTAAAATTTGAAAAATTTGGGCGAATCGAATGACAAAATTCGTTTTGGACAATATTTCAGAGTCAACAGTATTCTCTTCTGTTCACTGAGGCGATTCCATTCCCAATTGCTAAGTATTGTTGCCATCTTCATGCTTACATCGTAAATTCGAGTAAATGGAGGCACGCGTGAATTATTTAGAGTAATTTAGAAAGTAATTTTTACACTATCTGCCGTAGGCACTTGGCAAAACATACTAACACTTAATAAACACTTGTTTTATTATTTCGCAAAAAATTAAATTTTTAAATATTTTAATTAAAAAATTTGTCTTAAAAGTTTAAAAAATCACCCGATCGATTTCGACTTGTTAGGTCATCATGAGGAGTATCTAAGCGACGCCAATTTTCCCGCGTTGGGCTTTCCGATGAAAAAATATCCGTTAGAGTTTTACGCTTTAAGGATGTTTATTTGCCTATCTATAAGTGATTGGAACGCTGATATTTTAATATTATGGGGATTGTTTGGAGAATTAGTGATAATAGCGTCTGCATACGTGGGTTTCCGATAAAGGTTGAAGTCTAAGGAAGAATTAATCCTGGTTATTGTTATATTTAGAAAATTGTTACATTTATTTTCTTCTCTTTCCAACCTAAAATCGACGGTGGGATATTGAGAATTTAACCAAGTAAGGAATGAGTCTAACAGTCTATCAGTTCCATTCCATAGGCATAGTATGTCATCAACATATCTATACCAAAAGATTATATGACGAAAATAAGGATTGTTGTTTGATAAAATCATTTGTTCGAAGAAACATGGATAGACCATCAGCGAATTTGAAATATGTTTTATAAAAACCGAAATAGTTTTGATTAATACAAGTCTCAAACACCAACTTCAGTTCACAACGTAAGCCCTCATCTACAACATCCCTATATCTAAGTAATTACTCGTACAAACTGTTTGGGATAAAGTTTTCATTGGAGTAGAAGTGAAAAAACTGGCAACGTCAAACGAAACTAGTTTCGAATGTAATGGAATGTCGACGTCTTGAATTTTGTTAATCAATTCTACCGAGTTCTTAACCGAGTAAGCCTAAAAGAAATTAGTATGATCATTGAAAAAATGTATGAAACCCTTACGGAGCTTGTATAAGTACAATAATCGGAACAAATGGATTCATGATAGAGTACTTCCAACCAGTTCCATTAAACAACTTTTGGCTTTGGTTGATACCATTACTTACTGACAGAAGTCAGAAAAGACCTAGGTGGATCCCTGCCAAGCTCTATTGCTTTGCTTACTGTAATAAAATCATAAATTTTATTACGGTAATCGAGCACATTAATTGTGCTGCCTTTATCCGTTTTACATGCTATCAGGTCATGGTCACGTAACACGCACTAATCACTTTGAGGTTAGTATAAGGAGAAGCAAGAGCAATAGATGCAGCAGAAGAAGAGTTAGAAGGAGAAGAAAAGTTATCAACACCTTTCTTTATATGTAGTGCACATACTGATTTTTGTTCGGTTGGCTGGTCAAATAAGGCAGTCTCAGTATTTACAGCGAGATTTTTGGATGATTAAAAGCTGATTTTACTTGGCGTAGGAGCAAAATTCACTCCATTGCTCAGCATTTGAATCTCTGCGCTACTGAAACCGACTGAGGGCAAATTTTTAAAACGTGGATGAAATTGGAAACCAGGTAAACCACTATTACCTCTTCGAAGCCAATCTTCGCAACTATTCGAAAAACGTAATGGCACCGCGGGCCAATACCAAAACTTAAAAGTTACAGAGTAAAAATTTACGAGATTTAATTAGCTTAATTGTGCCATATATGGCCACGAGAGCCTTGTTAGAATCGCATGTCCCGACGCAATGGTATAGATTTGAACCAGAACTAATCAAAAAATGTTATGACATCGCGGGCCAATACAAAACTTAAAAGTCACAGAGTAAAAATTGACGAGTATTTATTTAGCTTAATTGGGCCATATGGCCACGAGAGCCCTGTTAGAATCGCATGTCTCGACGCAATGGAACTAATCAAAAAATGTAATGGCATCATTAAAGTTTTATTGGGTTATTTATGACCACGATGACCATGTTAGTTTGCTCAAATATGGTGTTGTGGATTATAGTTTAGTCACCATTTTTATTTCGAGTTCTTTAGTTTTTTGATTATCCTTTATTAGTTTGTATTTAATTTGAATTTGAAATAAATTTTTTTAATTTGGTTTATTATTTAACCTTTCATAATGAATTTTTGGGTTGAGAGTATTAGATACGAGTATAACTGCAGAGACTGTTTTAACTTTTGTTATAGTAAATTTTAGGCTGACTATGAGAAACTATCACGATAGTAATATTTTTTTGGGCTGAGTTCTTATAAAATGTCGTGAAATACAATTTTGTTTTGCTGATACTCGTAATATTTTAGAAATCATCATTTTAGTGTTGCCATGTGTTATTTGATACATTTGTTGTCGTTTCTAAGTACAATAATCTTAATTCTCATATTCTTGTAGGTTTAGAGCAGATGGCACCATGTTTTTACATTTTGTAAATGAACAATTGCTTGTAAATAAGTAATTTTTACATGCAAATTAGGAAGTTAGTTACTAAACGCATTTTACGTGCACTCATCAATCACAATTTATTCAAACATCGGTAAATCCAGCCTGTTCTAGATCTCAGTCTATCGAAAAGCTGTATTGTGACGTTAGAAGTACTTAAAATTCACTTCATCTCTATTATATAGTTTATGTACTTACTATACAAGGAGGCGCACTTGACGTACTCAATAGCAACAAAATCATTTAATTCCGTAAATAACTTGACATATTTCAAATAATAATTTTATGTTACATTGTGTGACATGTTATAGCAGTAACAGTCTGATCTTAGTTTGCCATCGCGGATCGGAGTAGTCCATGAAGTAATGCTGTTAAGCGGTTCCCCGTTAATCGAGGTTCACATTGTAGCTAAACAAATTATTACTTAATTGAATATAATGTAATCCAATTATTATAAAATTATAAAATAATAATACTAATAATAAATTTTTATTATTTTTTTATGACCGCAAGTTGCACAATGTGATTATTAAATTGCATCATAAAAAGGACAATTTTCTATATGACATTTTTATGATTGATTTATGATTTTTAACAAAAATATTTCTGCTTTATGTTATGAAAGAAATATGAAATTTATTAATAACTATAATGACCAATAATTATTAAATAAAAAATAAAATAATAATAATCGTAATTGTTTTAGAAAAATAATAAAACGATGTTATACGGTGATTAAGACGCGGTTGATCGCGACCAAGAAGATGAAGTAAAATATTTTAATTAATTTATAATATTTTTGTATGCGAAGATCAAGAAGTAACGAACTATGTACAGACACATAAAAAAACATAAAACTAGTACTTGATAATATGTATGTTGACTATGTCATTGAACTAGTGTGTGCGGGGTAATTTGGTCGCGGAAAATTAAGTAATTTTGTATTTGCGCGAAAGTATTCGAAACATTTCTCGTATGTGCGGATATTTAACCATAATTATAGCTTGGGAATGGGTGCAATCATACCGCATAGCATATACACGACACAAGAATGCAATGGGTGATTGATGAGGAAACTATGTGTTGAATATTAATATAAAGAAGGATGTAAAACCATTAGTACTTATCTATATATTTAAATCTATGGCATATCTGGATATCTGATTACGCGGCATGATATAAACAAAATATTTTGCAAATCTATTTGTCATCAATTAAGATTAACCGATTAATGTATATCTATATATTCGCCTATTTAAAGAATTGTTAAAGAATTTGAGTGTTGGATAAAATATCAACATAAATTTATTAAACAAGGAATTTCTTAATTGAAAATCATAATATTTTATAAAAATTACCATAAACATTATGTTCTTAAGCCATTAAAGACATTTTTCAACAAACCATTTTTTTCCACACGGTATATAAGAAACACAAAATATAATTCAATAATCTTTTAACACATGCAACACATAAGTACAAGAAAAAATAGTTTATGTAATTGATTTAATTAGACAACAACAACAAAAATTAAATACTTTAATTATATTTAGAAAAAGAAGCTTGGCTCGAGTAATTGCATGACTAATGTTAATGTCAACTTATTATACCGTACTTAAGTATGTAGGAATTTCTTTTAATTTAAACAGCTTCCAATACATTTTATTATTTTTAAAACATAAATAATAGCAAATCTTAAATAAATAACAGCATTCATAATTTAATTTCATTTTTACGTTCAAAGTGTTAAATCTCGTGGTTAACAAACAAAAACTAGAAGAAAAATTGTGAAGATGAGAAACTGGAATCTGTGGAAGTCCTGATCTGATTTATAGATGCAAGTTTTTATTTCTTTTTAAATCATAAAAAATATTTTATTTGTTTCGTATATTTAAAAAATATGTATTAAGCGATATAAAGCAACAAGATATTATTATTTTTATAGAATGTAACAACTTTTTCGGTTTGACATAAAATTTTATTTCATAAAGTGTTAATAATTTATTTATTTTCTAACCCATCCCCAATAATGATGTGTTTGAGGTATAAGTTTTGTAATCGCCTAACCATTCGTTTCTTGATTTTTAATTTTTCGGCAAAAAAAATGTGGAGATAGATATTTGCACTATTTTCTACCTTCCGATAAATCTGTCGAGAAGATCAACACCTCCCATGAAGGCGTTGTATTCCTTGATAATTTTCGGCCAATCAATTTTTATTCTGGTATTATTTTTTATCATACCAGTCCGAAATTTCAATCGGATTATGAAGTTTGCGGTAAATTCCATTGATGTTCCTCTTTTGAAAGCTATCATCATTATAACATTGGGGAGTTTGCTATTTGGAATCCTATCTCTACGTATGGTTCCCATGCACAAAATTCCCTGTTTCGATAGTTCAACTATACCAATGGTGCCAATAAATAATAATTATCGAAGAATATTCGAGTGATGAAACCTGATATGCCAGAAAGCACAAATTTCTTGAACCCCCATTACCCCATGGTGTTAGGTTAGGTATACTTGTTAGGTAGGTATACTGTTTAAGGCCACTTTTGCTTTACTGGAACAAATTTGTTGGACCTGGACTCCAACGGAATTTTTCTGAAATTCTTCTGCAAAGTCTCGATGAGTGATCGAATTTTAAATAGACGGTCATAATTTTGATTTTCTCGTTGTTATTGAAGTATCCATTCAAAATTTAGCAAACACATAGCCTGTTATATCGTTTGATTACCTGTTAGAGTGTTCCAATAGCAACGATAGTTAGGAATTTGTATTACCGACATTAAAATACGTATTCCCAACCTCCTTCTAACTCGTTAGTGAGCTTTGTACTATTAGCGGGTTTTTTTCAATTGCATATTTATTTGATTTGATAAAATTGATTGTCGATGAATCTACGACAATCAATTTTATCAAATCTTTATTCGTAATAACGGGTGTTTTTTTAGGAGGTTTGTTTTTCCGATAGATGTCGTTTTATTTTATGACAGTTGTTTTGACAGCTCAAAGTGGCATTTCTACTCAGTATTGTTTGGCAAATCATTATGAATAGGTTAACTCCAGAACAACGTTTTCAAATCGTGGAAATTTATTTTCAAAATCAGTGTTCAATTAAAAATGTTTATAGAGCACTTCGTGAATTTTATGGTGCACATAATCGTCCGTCAGAGACCACCATAAAGAACGTAATTACCAAATTTCGGTCTACATTCACTCTTTTGGATGCCAAGCTACCGACAAGAATGAGAAGAGTTCGTACAGAAGAAAATATTGCTGTCGTTGAGGCCAGTGTCGAAGAAAACGACAATTTATCGATTCGTCGTCGTGCTCAGCAAATTGGACTTTGTCCATCGACTTTATGGAAAATTTTACGTAAAGATTTGGGTTTGGTGCCATACAAAATTCAATTGGTGCAAGAATTAAAGCCACACGACCATCGTTTGCGCCGTGAATTCAGTGATTGGTCGTTAAATCAATTGAACGAAGATCCATTTTTTTACCGTAAAATTCTCTTCAGTGATGAGGCGCATTTTTGGTTAAATGGATACGTCAACAAACAAAATTGTCGCATTTGGAGCAAAGATAATCCACACGCCGTTCTAGAATTACCAATGCATCCTGATAAATGTACTGTTTGGTGCGGTCTATGGGCTGGTGGGATCATCGGTCCATATTTCTTTAAAAATGAGGAAGGACGACGCGTTACCGTGAATGGAAATCGATACAGAACCATGTTAAATGAGTTTTTGTTGTCAAATCTTGAAGATATGGATATGAATGAAATGTGGTTTCAACAAGATGGTGCCACTTGCCATACAGCACGTGAAACAATCGACTTATTGAAAGAAACTTTCAACGACAACATTATTTCGAGAAATGGTCCGGTGAATTGGCCTCCGCGTTCGTGCGATTTGACGCCACTCGATTACTTTTTGTGGGGATACGTGAAGTCATTGGTTTATGTGGATAAACCTCAATCGATTGACGCTTTGGAAACCAATATTCAACGTGTCATTGCTGACATACGCCCTCAAATGCTTGAAAAAGTGCTGGAAAATTGGACCTCCAGAATGACATTTGTGAAAAATAGTCGTGGTAGCCATATGCCAGAAATTGTGTTTAAATGTTAAATGCCAAAAAATTATCTACCAAATAAAAAAAAATTTTGGTCATTTCATAATTTTATATGTGTTTTATTCAAAAAAAAAATCGGCAACCTCTTAAAAAAACACCCGTTATTAGACCTCCTCTAGACAAAGTATCAGATCACGAGTAGCCTTGTTCTGTTAATTAAAAATTTGCCTATTTGTATTCTTTGAAGAAAATTTTTTCATTTGAGTTACAGAGGTTACATTCTTACAGGTTAAACAACTAATTCCCAGACCGCTCGAAATCATGTCGAGCTGTTATATTTTACTTTAAACTCTCCATACTTCCATCTGTCAATTTTTGAAAACGCAGGAGGTTTTAGATATAGTTTCTATTACTGTACTTTGGAATGGGGAGGACTTAATTCGTTCTTCAACTTTTTAAAAAAGATACATTACAGACGTTCAGGTGATTCTAATAAAACTAGTTGATCAAAAAAAATATTTTTACATCATAGTCAAAATAAATCTGAATAGACTAGAATCTCGCAATTTTGTATAGCAACTGTGATATTCTAATAAATCTTACTTTTCTCTAATATTTTTACAACGAAGCGTGAAATGTTCACTAGTTCCGTGGATCATTTGGGAACTCCTTAAAGTTTAATTTGTGTAAATCCCAATGGTCGACATTTAAAATTTTAAAAGACTAATCATTGTCCCATTGTCCATTGAAATTTTGTCTGCAATTTTTAGTGTATTTTAGGCATTCAAAAGAACGCCATATTAACCTGTTATCAACTAAAGCCACATTTCCCTTGAATTTTGCCTCCGCCATATGCGAGCAAACAAAAATGTTGTAAGATCTTATCTCATTTACCAATTACTGGTGGTAAGATCAAATACTGAATCCAAACTCCTCGGATAATGAATATCAAATGATTTTGATTTTTCAGTTTCTCTATTATGGTATGATTACTGCTACATTGCTTGTGTGTGCCCGCTTCCAAAAGTTTATGATCGATCACTTCGATGAATCAGTTATTGGACAAAAACATCATAAACGTTGATGAGACAATAAAACCATTTTTATTTTGAGTGATACACGATATTGGGCCCGCATAATCCACACCACTGTGCATTTAATATCGGTGTGTCAACATCAGCTATGGAACACCGAGTGAACAGTGATGTACGAATGGCCAAATAAGACCCAGGTGTATATCATTACTGTTTAATGAATTTTTCTAAATTCAACGGAATGCTAGTTCTCGTAACATCAGCGAGGTGATCACCGATCTCACTATGTCTTTATGCTAAATTTATGAAATGCTCATATCGATGACAATTTTCATGTGCTTGAAACCGACCTGTAATATATACCGTCATTGACAATGAAAGTGTTTAGAGATCGAAGTGGGCTTTTGTCTAATAGAAGGTTCTCCTGATTGACATCTTGATATCTCGTCAGCGAAATGAGTTTTATGGACCAGCTTAACCCAGAACCAATTGATGACCCATGACGAATTGATCTCAGGTACGACTTGTACGTTAAAGTTTTGGTTAGAGTGCGATACAATGAAAATGCGACGTGGATAGTAGTGACCTGAGTGTGGTGTCTGTTATTGAAAACACGGCACAATTCAACTTATCGGCGATAATATTAATAAGATGATTTCCCATGTTTTGACCATCAATTCTAGAATTTTCAGACGGGTGTCGGTCGTTGTATCAAGGAACCTGCGCAATCCTAAGGCTGATTAACATTCCGAAGATATCTGTTGTTGATGAACCACCGATGATTGTATCGATCTCGAAGAATGTGCCGTGCTCCACGTGATTATCTTTGGTGATGCTCACACCAATAAACAAATCCTGTCAAATAAGTTAAACCAGCCTTAAGGTAATGAAACTTCTGCAAGATGGCCACCTGCTTCTGGACGCGATCGACCAAAATATTTTCGAATTCAATCCGATTACTGTACTGTATTGATTCATGACAGTTGTGTATCGAACGACTGCTGTGCGTACGCCGATTTCAGATCAGCTTGTGATTTATCGACAATAGCAAATTATTGTTTCTTTGCAAATTCAAAGTTCTTCAAATTTTAATTTGAACAAAGTAATAATTACCTTCCGCTTGGTCGCGTTTGCCGTATTCTCCCCTCGACTGGACGTCACAAAATCTCTTGTAACGCGAGCGACGCTTGCTTCACGCAAGTTTACATTGTACCGAAATTTGTTAGTTCTAGGTAGCATTATTTCGGCATGAATCACTGCTTCCATTTCACTTAAGACGTGCATTAAGCATTAAAATATAATATTCTCTTACCTCTGCCGTTGCCTTTTTGAGACACTTCATGAATTATTCGGCTGGAAGTACCAAAATACTTTAGTGAATTCGATTGCAATGTGTACCGACGGTTGTGAATTGGTACGACCAGCTATTTATTTATTTATATGAAAATATGTGTCGAACGATGTTTCTCGTCCGACGTCGACGATGAAGAGGAAGAAGCTTTGAACGTTTCAAAAACATAAAGCACATGTGACAAGTCATGGTGTCTCCGCGTTGATGTGTTTGCCATAAGGTGTCACACCCGACGACTGTGGGTGCGTTCGTGTTATCTCCAATGCTCGTATCGTCTGGATGTCTAAATGAACGATAGTTTGAAAGTAATTTTATGCATTGACTTTGGTAATTATACGATTTATGGATTTTTAGGAAGAATGTACTATATTTTTTACACTAATCGGATATTTTGTATCTTTTCTAGAATCAAATTGCTTGTGTTTTGATTTTTAATTCTGCTGGGATCGCAATAGCCTACTATAGTGAATTAGTTGGTTAGCTTGTTTTACTTTCTTTTACTTTATAATTCGCTATATCACCGAAAACATAGAAGGTTGTTTCTTAAACATCTATGTGTGTGTGGACGTGTCGGTGTAGTGTCGTGCAGACTAAATGTTTTTGATTCTCTATCGTCCAGACGAATTAACTAATCGAAATGAACTTCATACTTACGGTTTTTCGATAAATTGGGAGATCTCAGTAATTATTAGCCGATACCGGTTCAGCGGATGTGGCAGCTTCCATAAGAGCGTTTTCGTTTTTTTTTTACACAGGAAAGATCCAAAATTATAGATTTGTAACAATTTCAGTCTAGATCAGTTTTACAAACTTTAAGTGGAAATGACAATTTTTGACAGAAAACGGGTTTCCTACAACCCGCATCCCCCCCAGGATATACTCGCGTTACTACTCGTTTGAAATATTTTGGATCAGGCCACAATTTTAACGATGCCACCATAGATGTTAAATCCACTGGTTTGGCCGTTGTACCTAATTGGTTTATTATAAAATTTATAAGGGTGACATATAACGGGGAGGTTTAAACGAATATCACAAATTTAAATAAAGCACCATAGCTAAATTACGAATTATGTCACTATGACAACAGGTACATTTTTCCCATTCTTATATAATCACGATGCATATTGTTTTATGGTAAAGGTTTTGGACGAACCGGTGTGAAGTTTTCAACAGTTATCAAAAGTGTAGCTACACAAATTAACAAAAACCGAAATGTATTTACGTTGTGTATTTACAACAATTTAACAAAAAGTGTAGAATTACATAAAAAAATTATGGCAGTAAATCGAATATAATCTAATCCGCGGCATATCACTGCTACCTTCGGGGAATTTTTTTTGTTTAGTGTAAATGGAAATAATAACATAAAAAGTGTAAACCGGGTCTTGTGGATGTTTAGCAGTGATATACTGCGGATTAAATTAGATTAGATTTAGTGGAATAAATAGTAAATTCAATTTATGTGTATCTACATTTTCGTTTTTTGTTAATTTGTGTAGCTACACTTTTGATAAATGTTGAAAACTTCACACTGGTTTTGGACGAAGTAAAATTTTGTTTTTGGTAATTCATTTCACAAGTCCATTGTTTTGACACTGGTAGTTAATAATTCCTTTGGTATAAAAATACGCGTGTCACATATCATTGAAAAGGTCTTAAACAAAGTCAAAAACTTAGTTGCAGCACCTTTGTACTCAAAACTACTGTTGTGGCGCTGGAATCAATTCAAACCCATTTTTGAAGAACTTAACGTGATTTCTATCTCAAAAAATGAGATCTTACAAACTCTTACATGATTTTTGTTTAGTACACAAGCGTAATTACCTGAATCGGCATTCGGGTCAGTAACAAATTGTTACGTTCTAAAACTGCTGGTTGTACTTATCCATCACTGCCTTAACAAACATAGGGAGAAATTTTTAATTGCACGTATAAAACTATTAAATGTTAAGAAATAGAAGATTCATGTCTTATAAAAGAGCCTGAATCAGATTTTGCTAATAAATCTGAAATTTCGTTGTCTTCATTGTCACGTTGATCCAACGACAGTCAGTATATAAGTAGAAGTTGAGGCCTTTAATTTTCTCATTTTCAACCTTTGGATAAACAGAGAGTTAGTCAGCTTAAAAAGCTGGATAATAAGTACCAGGCTGTCTGACACCTTAAAGGCAAGCTTTGAACAGAAGATACTGAAAATGTTTCAGTATCTTCTGTCCAAGTGTTTGTACGCTTGAATGCGAACCGTTTCAGTAGAAAACTAGTGATTTAGCAGTTCATCCCTGTAACTGTTGAAAATTTTCCGGTGTTCTGTAAACACTCCTAACAAATTATACGCCACATTGTATTGCAATAAATAAGCAACAGAAAAAGCGGGTATAACATAAATGTCTGGAGTTCTAGGAGTACGTAGTTCTAGAAGTGGCATTCTGAATATTTTGAAGGATATTAAGTCTCACAATCGAACACTTTAAGATAAATACTGCCCACCACATAATATATGCATGGTTACTATAGACCGAACTAGAGTCTTGTAAATGAGTTATAATATGTAGAACCTTGAACAAATCCTAAGACATACCAAAAACTCCGAGATATTGGTAATACACAAAAGTCAACGCGAGATTTAATCACCGATTTCACCCAATTAATAATAATCTTATCGATTGTAAATCTGAAACAAGCATTTATAATTGTAGCAAAAGAAGTGGTAGCGAACGTGCAAAGAATAAAAATCAACGGATACAACCACAGCTAGATTACTCATAAATAAGATAAATACTGAGTTGATTAGACAGGATTCAAGCTCTTGGTTTTGAAATATTATTCTCGCCGAAAATTTTACTATTACTAGTATGAGAGCCACAGACCACGACACCAACAAGATAAGGTTTTTGATTTACACATCAGTCTGTCTAGAGAGAACCTATCTAGCTTTAGTTGATACATTTTGGTTCATCTGTCCTATGGCTATTAATACGACTCAATCTTACGGTAGACGCGAGCGCCAAGCCCGTCACACAATCTCAATAGTTTGCAGCTGCAAATGAGCCATTTTTTTACAGCTGTCAGATTTTTCGTTGCGCCTACAACAGTAACTCAGTATCAGTTTTCAGAAGAGAACTTTGAGAGTCAGACGTTATTTTCGAATTGAAACCGTGGACATCAATCTCATTAAATCAATGTCGAGATTCTTGTATTCTAAGTTGGATCCTGAATTCGCCATGAAATCAAAATGTTCAAGAATAAAGCTTAACAATATTAAAATATGACTGCAAAAAGGCAAAAAAAACAAATATTGATAATGGATACTCCATGCTTAAAAATGTAAAACAAAATTTTAGGAAGCGTCAAAAATTAAATTCAACATAAGGAATAAAAATTAGAATGAGCTACCTTTTGCACCACAAAAGAATGGACCGTCGTTACGGCACCAGGGAGGTAAGATAGTGGACCCCATATATTTGAAAGTATGGTAGAAAATGTGATACCCGAGGAATCGGATAGGCCCAATTTTTTTATGATTTCTATTTGATCAAATATTTCACAATTTATAGTAATTTTCTTAAGTTCTACTTTACATTATTTTATTGCTAATACTTCTCGAATGTTAAGTGATCTTTACGAAGCATTTTGCTACATAAATGATGAACATTGAAATTCACTTAATATGGTACATCGCATCGCGTCTTAAATGTTTTTTTTGCTGGGTGCCTTTTATTACACCGTTGATTGTGATTTCATTACTAATATTCCTCATACCGACGTAACACCGACATTATGATGAACATCAAATAAATCTTAAGCGAACAAATTTTATTGCATCGGTCATGGTGTTTCTGAGTAATTTACAGGAAAATATGTGGTTGATGTTATGATGTTTTCTCGCCACTTGCGATGGTGAATCAGATAAAAATATAATTGTATCGCGGTTAATTGATTTTTCGAATTTCTTTTATATGTTTTCGATGGTGTACATTTTTCTTATCGCTTTAATCTAATATCTTAAGATTTATAAATTACACGCCGTTGATGAAATAATTAAAATATATCGCATCGCAAGGCAATCAATCATATTTGCAAATCGCAATCCACGCATGTAACGCAGTACAGCTTCCAGATTACATATTAAATCCCAAGTAATTATAACAAATCTTCTTGTATTCTTACGAGTATATAAAATACATTCGATACAACAAGTCTTATTAATTTCTAATTTACATTACATTTATTAAATTTTGATTTATGTTGGTGTTATTAATTACATTACGCTCGTACCGCATACGTATTCCAATTTCTTACTAAAAATCAATAAATTTTTAATTCAAATGCATATCGCGAGAAAAGTAGCAAAACTAATTTATTTAATACGAATATTGTCGCTTAGTGGAATTCTTTGACTACAATAATTTATATGTAAACAGGTCAACCACGAGTTACGACTCATTTCTGTTACCCGCGCAATATACAAAATAAACGTTCATAAATTTAAACTGCAGGCCTCGTAACTCGTAGCTTTGCTGTGCTATCATTTTGGAATTAAATTTATGAATTCGGTTTCGAAATATGGAAATGAATACGGTGGAATATTCTCATTATAATATTAAATTTATTCGGAATAAATTAAAAATTATTCAGATATGCGATATTTAAGGCACATAAGAAACAACGGGTGATCAAAAATGTTATGGAGATCAAATTATATTCAACCTTTAAAGAGCGGCTGTAAATTTGTCAATTTATTAATTAAAAATTAATGAAGGTGTTAAATAAATTAAATAACAGTTGCGTGTTGGGAGATTGTTACAGATAAAATTTAAAAAAATGTTATGCATCGGACATAAAATTTAATTCTCTGCCCCTTTAGGCAGAATAATATAAAAAACAATCAAAAGAACTTGGTCTCTTATTGATAGACCCCGCCCGTGGTAATCTATTAATAATCAAGTGCTAAATGTAGACCTAGCTCACTACCGCCGATAACAGTCCAATGCCCGGCGGTCAACAAAACTTACAGATTCATGCCATCAACTGACAGGCGATTCAACTATGGGACATAACATCTGATAGTTATAGCAAGATGGTAATTAATGGTACAACTTGCCCCTTACTGAAATGTGATAACGTTTCAATGAGGCTAACAAGTGCGAACGATAACAACGAACCAGCGGACTAGAAGTTTCAAGTAACACGAATCCAAACAACAAGGTACCAACCAGTTCATACCGCCATTGAACATCAGTTATATCCGAATGCTAAAGCATCAAGACATTGAGTTGTATATAAAGGAAAATTCGTAAAGCTGAAGGACAACTACTCGAAACTAGAGCATCTAGCAAGAAACCACAGTTTGAAAACCATGAAGAAAAACTGCATCGAACAATGACTAAATCGTTTAGACCATAACAACTAACAACAAATTTCTCCCGCTCATATATACACCAATGAAATTGGGTCACCAGATTCGTTTCTTTCATATAAGGTAACGAATCTACTGCTTGATCGCTGAGTTGAGTGCCAACGTCTAACATGTTCAAGCATTACGATTGATGAACAATCTCATACATGTCATTCCGGTGCTTTGCATGATTTGGTAGAAGAGATTTCTCTTCGTAAATGGACGTTGAATCTGTCGTTCAATTTGACATCGTTTTCGCGTTGGCCACAATGCTGAGAACTTTATAGTGTAATTCAGGCTTGCGTGTGTTAACGACAAGCATATTGGTGTGCAAACATTGTCGCGCATGTAGAATTTTCATGTAAATTTTTAAAAAGTTTACTACCTTTTATCAAACCTTTCAAATGACTACTCATAACCTGGAGAACATGTTAGCAAATTGAATTGTCCATCCTGCATTTACACAGATTGTCGTTGTAATCATTGATACAATTCTCTTACGTTTTAAAATATGCACGTTCAACCATCAGTTTTGGTAAACTCGTTGAAAGTTTTGTCCGTAATGTGCACCCAACATTCGATGGAACTGATCTTGCGTCACGCCACAGACGCGTCGTTGATCAGCTTGAATTAAAATTTGCATTTCCAGATATTCAGGCAGCTTGTATGTCAAGACATTGTCGATTCTGACAACCCTTCAAGTGGTTCGAGGCCTAGTATAACCTCAGTCCAAACCAGTATGGGAAGATGGGACAAACTACAATTGCGGAACCCAAAGCTCTATCAATGTTCGACCAATTTTTCTTCAATAATCGAATCATTCGGTTTTAGCAATCTCGATGGCTAATGAAGTGATGGCTCACGTCATCCTGATTTCTCATTGAGTTTCAGAACAATAGTGATCAACATTGCGCAGAAAAAGTCTTCCTAACAACGATAATTGCAGCTGAAATGAAATAATAAATAATGTCATCCAGTCTAGCAAATCCTTTGCAAATAGATAAATGTCTTCTGGATCTTGTTACTTTAGGAGTATATGTTACTCGTGAAGATCTTATCAAATGTAAATATGTAATTAGTACTTTTGTCGGTTCTATTGATTTTGATAAAAATTAGTGAGGGGTAGGCTTTCCTGCCGTTTGTGATATTCTCCAAAAGGGTTCCCCTTTTAACAGTTTTTCATCGAAAATGTATGATATAAATTTGAAAGGCGGATTTTCTTATATCAGAACTCGAATATGGTGAGTCCTGATTGTGGAAAAATTAATTTAAAAGGTCTTCGAGTTAATCCCGCCTTCCTTTGTGATTTTTTTTGAGTTCGAATGGTTACGATAACAATTTGTGAAAGATTATTAGTTGCCGTCACAGTCGGTGAGGGTTGCTTTTTTTAGAAGAAATTTAACGGCTCGAAACATTTTGAAAAAATTTGTATGTAAATATAATACGATGGAGCTGGTTTATTGCATGCGAGTTGCGTTTTATTGTATCTTGGTGCCTCCTCTCCAGTTATATAGTATACGCCCTGCATGAGGCTCTAGAATATTAGCTTTTTGGATGGAACTGAGACTCTTAACTGAATAGAATAGAATTGGGTTTGAATGAAGAAAATGGCGAATCAATATAAATTCAGAGCGTGGCTCAGGAAAATTTTCTATTGGAATGGAACTAAACTAAAACGATTCAGTTATAGAACTGGGTGTGTATGGCAGAAATAAGATTCCAGTTTGAGTTTATGCTGTGGGTTGATATCTTGTTTGGTTTAACCAGCAATTTTCTCAATGGAGATTTGAACCAAACTTCGCAAGAATATTCCATTTTATGGAAAAGAAAAACTTAATTAGAAGTTGTATCCTGATCAGTCAAGACACACAAACGCAAACAAACAAACTAATTAAATTTGCTTCAACACTGGTCAAATCATTCTCTAAATGTTTAAGCGAAAACAGCGAATTTTGATAAAAATCTTTTTTAAAAGAAGCTTAGTCGTTCTTTGCAAATATTTTGGAAAGTTTAACATTTACGCAAAATCTAGTAAGAACAAATATATTGTAAATTAAATTTGGAAGGAAAGTCGACTTGACGTAACGGCTTTTATTTATTTTTAGAAACTATTAATTGCACGAGAGAAATGAAAAGATACCCGGAATGGTATTTTCAATCCCTGGTATTTCGGGTGGATCCTAAAAATGTTGAGTCCAAATGAGCTTAGTGTTGAATAGTTTTCTCACACTAACTTCTATAAAATTTAGGGTGGAAAAAGCTTTAATAGAAATTGTTAAGAAGGAGTGCCAAAACCCAACCTGTAAGCCGAACGAAAAGAATTAATTATTGACGAAACAGTCCACTGTTTAATTAGTAAATTAGTTGGGTCTTTCGCACGAGTGCCATGAGCGATGAAACGAGACAGAACAAAAATCGAGAAAGCAGCAGCTCTGCACTATAAGTCTGTATCAACCTAAAGTGCTAAATATAGTGAAAAACGGAAACCGAACCAATTAATTGGGAAAGCACCCAAAAGACGAGAAAGTCGAGGGCTTCATTTTAAAAACGAAGGAACATGCAAATCCAAATGGAATTACCAAAGAAAATTTGGTCGTGCTGATGCACAACTTGGTGACGGATAAAGCAGACAAACGGTACTATAGTTTGATTCGTAAAATCCAATACCCAACTTGGAAATATTAAAAAAAATCATTGCTAGAACGTTTAAGCAGTATTGAAGAGTTAATAGAAGCTCGTAGATATATACGAGGAAGAATTCAATGTCCAAAGAGCCTATTAATGATTTCCTAAATGAAATTGATACGCAAACTATCCCTGCCAACGGATGAAATATTAGAAATTTTAAAGAATAATATGAAGCCTGCCTTAAAAATCGTCTTTAGTACTAAACATAATCATTTCACGAAAAATCACGGTGGACCTGCGATCACTTAGAAACATATCAGGATTCGATTCGCAGCGCTTAATTGAGTCCAAAAAAAAACGTCCGCAAGCAATAACGGTTCTTTCCGAAACGTCAGGGGTATCTATCAAGAAAGACTGATAGCGACAATAAATTACAGGAGAATGGTACTACCGGCAAATTTCTATAGTTTGCTGGAATTGCAAAGCACTTGGTCACAAATTTGAACATTACAAAATAAAAAGCACACACAAATTCTGCAAAGGATCAGGATTGGCTGCAAACATAATCGTATGAGATGTTAGAAGAAGCGGTTTCAGGTGAGGAGGACTGTAGAAATTTATTTTGGGATTAATTTCTGGAAAATATTTAACATTGCTTCAAACATAATTAGAGAAGAAACCAACGACTAACACGAGTGGAGTACCAAACACAGAACAAAACATTAGAGCACCATATCGAAACTGGAAATCATTCACCAATGAAAGATATTGATACTTAATAAATTTCTCCTGCAATAGAGGATTAAAGTTTTCAGATAATAGACCGGATGGTTTCGTTAGGAGTTTTAGAAGAGAGTACCAATCAGTGAAGTTCGCCGGCGGTATTAGTCAATAAATCAAAAATTGTGTTTGTTTAGATTCAAAAAAAATCAACGCTATCACAAGCAACGATGCATATCCAGCGCGATCATAGATGGTATCATTGGTACTGATGTAGCCTAATCAAACAAAACATAAAATCGTCTTTACCTATTTAGACGATTTATTGATAATCTAAAATTTCCTGGAAATATTAAAAATTGGATGCGATTTATTGTTTTAAGCATGGTTAACAATAAATATTGAGGAACGCCTTTTCGCGCTAAAAGAGAGTTGAGAAGTAAGTGATCCAGGAAATGTTGAGTCAATTAAAAATTGTCCAGTACCGAAATCGATGAAGCAGACTGAACTGAGGACGCGGAAGCTGCAACAAAATTGAAACAGTTGTTATCAAACGCCTCGATTCTGTACAATCCTGACTTCAAGCAATCTTTCTTTATTTTATTAGAGACGTAGTGTTTCTAAAAGACGTCAATGCAACCGAAAAACAAATCTACTTTATGTGACGAAATCGAGTTTTTGGACAAACATGGTTGTTTATTGGAACAACAATTTGATTGCTCATTATGCGAGCTACTTAATTATAAAACCTGTAAGTAGCATCAGATAATTTTTATAAATCAAACATATTTTGGGGGCCGTATTGGTAAAAATTATAACACAAACGAGTATGTATTTGGGAAGTAAATTAAAAACAGGTTACACAATGTGAATTAGTGCAACGAACCTAATATATGAGCAAAATATACGGTAATCAATCAATTGCGTTCAGGCATGTTTTCCGAAGTGTCTGAATTGGCTCCATTCAGAGAAACCTCCTCACTATACACCAAAGAAGTGTAAATAAATTAAATAAAAACTAAACAAATCTGCAAAAATTAATTCTCGATAGTTGCATACAGAAACCAAGAATCAACTTTAATGTATTGAAATATGATTGCGATTAATTTGCCTGAAACGATTATTTATAGTTTTCATGTTATACATTTTCCAACAAACAGTATTTTTATGTACGGTTGTCAATATTAATACAAGAAAATTCATAAAAATCCCTTTCAGAAAAACACTCTATATAGTAAAATACGATAAGTCTATATCTTTAAAGCGAACGAGATGAGTTATGAGTTCAATTGATTTATTTCAATATATCAGCATCTACATACAACATATGATATTATGACTAATTACAGCAATTTCAGTTGTAGTACAACTATTGCCAATTTATTGCTGTAATTATTTTTTACTCAATACGTACACAGGCATAGAAGCAACTATGTTGAAAATATTTATACGAGAAGCATATGTGTAGATCAGTCAGTACGACCAAAATTAATTTTCTGTGCGCATAACATTAAATAATCATGGATATTTTGTATATGTCGTGCCCTGGAGGAGCTGTCGCAATATAAAAAAAAATTTGTTATGCGCATTTGCTGATAATGAAATTAAATAGTGCGTTAATTAAAAACTAAATAAATTAAAGTAATCCCACCTCCATCTTACCATTATACTTTCCTTATATAAAAGACATTAATTCCACTCCTTTATACTTGCGTATATAAATCGACAAACAACATTAAAAAGAATTAAAATCAAGCGAAGCGATCATAAAGATTTCAGTTTTATATGAATGCGCTTTTAAATGTTTTTTCTTATTTTTCGAAATTGGTGGTAATTTACCGATAATTCAAAGCACTTCTATGTAGATTAATACGCTGTTTGACACACGAGCTAGTATAGTTTGTGTTGTGCGGGGATCATAAAAATTATATTTAATTGCTGAGGAAGCAGTTTAATGGTTGAATTATAATCTTCTTCGTGTGCATTAAATGGTACAAGCTATTAAATATAAACTTTATGTACGTTACTTACCAGGACTGGCGGTACAACTAAGTGAATTACAGTAATAAATGCATAGGTCACAGAAAACACAGCAATATCAATAACAAGCTCCGATTGCCAATTTTAAGCGACATTTATGACAGCATTAATAAATATTAATTGAAACGTTAAAAGCAACCCGCTTTATTCATAAAATAAAAGCAAATAAATAAAAAACCAAATTATTATTAAAATATTTAGTAATTGCGGTATAATAGTTTTATGTCTCTATATACCGTAAACATTATTTTATAGGCGTATACAAGTTGTTGCATTTTCCAAAATGTTGGAAATTTTAATGCCATATAATGTATATCAGAACAACACGTGTTAATTTATGTCAGCAAATTATTATTAAACATATACTCTGTATGTCACTCGTACTCGTACTTGTGCACAATTTCTGTAATCAACCTAAAAAACCAAAACACTTTAATGTAATTTTATTTTACTTGAATATAATAAAATTTTATTATCATGTTTCTTAATTAATGTAATTTATAATAATAATTAATAATGACTCTCGGTTTTACATTACACGCGCTCTATGAAGTGTTGCTGCTGTACACTCTTTTGACATAATTACAACCTATATGTTTGAAATTTTCAAGTTAATTGCTCCACCTATAAAATAATTCTCGTACCATAAATGGAGATCTTGGAATTGTTTGATTCTTGCTATTTAATTGGTTACATGTTAGGTCCACTAGCAGCTTTTGATAGTGGCAATCTAGACAGTGGGTGGTATAATTTGATATGAGATGCGTTCAGCCCAACCATAATAGCGATCCCAACATATTCCTGCAGTAAGTGTAGAAGACTAGAAATCACAGAAACGCATTGTTAATCTTAATATATAAAATCTTTGGTCATATGTGAACATATGTTCATTACCGCAAAATTCCAGACCCACTGTACCAATTGACGCCATATTTTGAACATAGGTCAGTTTTGTCTGTAAGCAAGGTTTTAATTCGCAAGTTTACGAAAAACTATCTATTCGGTTTGTGTTGCTATTATCGGAATAAATGTACCTGTTGTACTTAATATCACCCTCAACCCATCTCAATCATTAACACTTAATTTCATCCATTCACGAATAACTAATTCACAGATTAAACAATAAACACAAAATATACAAAAAAATCTCATAATTTTGGGTGCAATATTGCTTAGAAAACAAATGATAAATTACAACACAAACTAAAATCAAAACAAAACAATGTGTTTAGAAATTAAGGTGCAATGACTGTCGCAAATATTGCATCAAGCACTTAGGACGTACATTAAAAATTAAATGTTGTGAACAGGTCAAAGAATTCACTCACGCATTCACCAACACCATCTTTAGTTCGAATTTCAAACAACATTTATTTAAAGCGAAACAGAGAGTCAGCAATGAACAGCAAAATCTCGAAATTTTATACAGAATACCGAAAGATAACAGCATGGATAGATTAGAGAAATTTGAAACGAACAATAAGCGCCACGATCAGAATTTCCTCAACGATAAAATTCATTCATATAGATCCAACCAATTAGCCATGTTGATAAACTACTCGTATATAAGTAGTAAAAGATTGTAGTGGTTAGAATATTGCAAACCAACGTATGTATCGCAAACATAACATCTCGCAAACTCATCGCTAACTCATCGTTCATCACTTTGCACATGCAAACAGAATAAAATGCATCAACAGATGTACATATACACGCAAAACGGAAACAACAGACGAGCATTATGTCTAACACGAAAACAAAGGTAACACGACGAATACGAAACTAAGAAGAACGACAAAAAATTTATTAAATTAAATATTAACTTATTTGCTAATCAATTCGTGTCCCACGAGCCTCTCAAGCAAATCGCACAACACTATTTGCGCTTGCCCACACCACGCCGCTTAAACAAGCCACTCCGCCATTGTACATGGCGGATTATTAATAAATAAAAAATTGATATTTTATTTTAATAAAGTTTGAATAATTAAATTAAATAAATTAAATAAATAAATTTAATAAGTTAAATTAAAATTAAAAATAATAATAAATAAATAAATAAATCAAAAACAAAATCACTTCTTGATCAGGTGACCCCGACGTCCGTTTTTACGGGACGAATAATAATAACATAAAAATAAATATTGTGTGATTCGTGGTAAAATTGTTTTTGGTAATGTGATGTGCGGTGAAAATATTTGTTTTGTGCGAGCGGAAAATTAAAGCCTCCGCACCAACGTGGGTGAAATAAATTTATGGCGAGCGCATTAAGACTGCCACACCCACGCAACAACAACAATAAGGGCCAACATTTGCCCCCACAATGGCGATAACGCTTTATAAAGTATATTGTGCGGTGCGAAACCGATCTCTGACCTATAAATAAAATCGAGCTTTTAATCATTATTAGTGCTTAAGTTTCTGAAAACCAACCAAGTACTTGTTGAGAATTTAATCATTAAATTTATTTAATTATTTTACCAGGTGTACATCTATATTTTTTCTACACGTTTTTTTAACACGTTAAATTCGGAAGAATGATAAAAAGTGCTGCATGCTCCATCGCTTGTTATACATTTTTCGGACAACTTGTGAATACCACGCTAGTAACAAATCTTTCTCGTATGCTGCTTCCCCTTTTTTCACATCGTACGAACCAGAGCGCTGCTCAGCAAGTGCGTGACCCATCGCTGCCAATAAGTGGTAATCGGAAGGAACCAAATCTGATGAGTAAGCCGCATGAGGTAGGGACCGGTTTTGCCGTATGTGATGGAGCATTGTCATGGAGAAAAATGACTTTGTGTTGCCTTTTTCGGTACTGTGGCTTTTTTAAGCAAGGATCGGTTTAAATCGGTCAATTGTTGTTGCGGTAACATTTAGTATTAACCGTTTCCCCAGGTTTTAACAGCTCATAATAGACCACGTTTCTCTGGTCCCACCAAACACAGAGCATCGTCTTTCTGCCAAAGCAATTCGGTCTTGCGGTCCATGTGGATAATGCGCCTAGGTCTACCCATGATTTTTTGCTCTTAGGATTCTCAAAATAAATCCGCTTTTCATCAAAATGTCACATGGGTTTTTGCGCTTTTCCATTTGCCTGTCGTTCAACTCATGTGGATTTATTAAAAAAATTAATTTAGAAAATTTTAGTGTATAGTCGTTTTTCTCGTAAATAATATACTTTTCAAAATATTTGCAAAAACCAAATAGCTAATTAGCTACCACGTAAACCGATTTTGGCCAAAAATCAATCAGACCTTCAAGTTTATGGAAAATACTTTCTCATAAATTGGAATCCCAATAACTTTTGGATGAAATCGGTCTACCAGAAATGACAGCCCCCATATGAGCTTTTAATTTTCGGGAATATTTTGAAAACTGTATCATGTACAAGAAAAACGATTATGAACTAAAATATTCTAAATTAATCTTGCAACAATATCGGCTCAGACCAGTTTTACAAAATTTAAGAGGCAATAACAATTTTGACAAAAAACTGTATTTTAACAAAAATTCGAACAGACGATCAAAAATTAGACGGATTTATTGTTCGGGATGAAACTTTATACTTTTTCAATAATTTGGGAAGTCCCCGTGAGGTCTGACCGAAATCCGTCCACCAGAGAACTGTTTTTTAACAGAAATTCGGCCTACATGTACAGCCAAAATTGATTGATCGTTCGGGATGAAACTTGAGTGTTTCAGTGTTTGAAAATCTGTGTACCGGAAGTGGCAGCTTTCATTGGAGCTTTTTCACGTTTACCAATGATGTTAAAAAGTTTAGCATTTACAAAAAACAACAAGGAACTAATGTTTAAATAAATTAAAGATTAAATTTAGCACGGGTTGGTTGACCTTGACCGAAAAGTTTAATTTTTCGCTTTAGAAACACAACATATTTTTAACACTATTTGCCGTAGGCACTTGGCGAAACACTCTGACACTTAATAAATACATTTGTTTAATCACTTGTTTTTCGCCTCGAAAATGGAATAGTTTCGAGATTATCATACTATCAAAACGGCGGTTATGTGTCAAATGGACAGATTGGGCACTTAAAACAATTCCAGCCGAACTGTTATTTGGTAATCCATTCCGAGTGCCTGATTTACTTTTTAATTCATCTTTGGCTGATAAAATTCCACAATCTGAAATTGTACTTTCGAAATATTGAACAATGTTTTGTTGTCACAAAAACAATGGCAAAACTTCAAATTTTTAGCGCACTCTGCCCATACAGGAAGGTTAGTTTCGATTTAGGATAGAAAAGTTTAAGGAATACTTCGTTGTGAGAGGTCGCAACTGGTATTTACCGTCCGAATTCCTTTTCACAGTCGAGAAAACTCACTTGCAGGACGAAACAAAATGTGAACGAGCGTGGACGATTTTTCTGATGGTAAATCTGACGCCGACTGACGAGCAGCAAATAATGTTAAAAATAAATTTGTGTTAAATTTTTTTTTAACGTTGGAGGAAATTACAGTCCGCCCAAAAACGAAAATATGTTGTTGCTCACAATTTTTGATACCCTTTGAATTACAGGGTTCTGAAAAACTTTGTTCGGATAGCTTGCTTTCGCACAGATTGCAGAAAAAAATTCTTAAATTGTTTCACAGATTTTTTTTATCCATATTTGAAAAAAATTCAACTTTGGAGGAGAAATTTGAATTGTGATTTTTTCACTTTTCGTTTACGCTGAACTTACAACTATTTAACAAGTGCTCAGCCATATTTAAGATCTTAGAGGATATCTTGTATGTACAACCGATAGATAAAATGATGCTTTAATCCTGCGTTACTAACCGAAATTCATGTAACATTAGTACTAACCGTGGGTCTAATGGGCCCATACTTAAAAATGCTCCTGAACACGGACAAACTTTGTTCAAAGCTTTGGAATTTCTGAGTTTTAGGTTAATTCATTGAAACAACAATATACAAAAAAATAAATATATTAAATTTTATCACATTTCATTTTTATAAAAATATTAGTAAATGACTTCAATTTGACTATAGTGAAGTTTCCGACAAACTAAAAATGGCAAAAAACTTTACAACAGCCCACAAAGTGTAAACCACCACTTTCAACAAAAAACTTGTTTTGTAAAACGGAATAAAATGCTAATAAAAATAAGTTCACACTGGCAAGCTAATTTAGCCACAACAATGAGCCATAACCTATCAATATATTTTCTAGAAACCAACATATTTATGCGGTGGGGCAGTCATAGATTTTTTTCATTTTTTAAATTTTGCTATAGTGAAAAGTGTAGTGGCGGTTCGAAGGTCAATGACAAGCCATCGTAGAGATGTCTACGCTTAACGGTATATATTGAGTAAAAGTTCCTGATCAAGAATGTGTGTATTAGGAGGGTCTGCTCTGATAGTTAATAAATAATCGCTATTTTCAGTTATTTAGGCCGTAGGGGTAGTAAAAATCAAGGAATTGTTTTGAAAATTTTGACGATTTTACTAATTTGCTAACCTAAAAATAGAGTGAGACCGATGGTTATTTTGCTAAATTACTGTTCTTTTAGCAAAACTAGATTTGTTAAAAAATAAATTGAATTCAAATAATTCTTAATTCTAATTTTAAAATTGAAAATCATTTATGACTGCCCCACCGCATAAATATGTTGGCTTCTAGAAAACATTAAGAATTGTCTAATTAACATGATCCTATATACCGTTAAGCGTATACATTTCTACGATGCCTTGTCATTAACTATTGATCCTTACTACACATGAATAGTGTACGTAAAATTTAATCAGGATATTTGTGTATATACACTTTTAAGCTTTTGTAAGGTTTTTTGTCAATTTGTCGGAAACTTCACGCTACCTCAATTTGACGGGTGTGAAGTATTCCACGGATTCCACGGCTGTGTGTATGTATGTGTGTTACACTGCTAAACCAAAATCTAATAAGAAAAATTAAGATTCTAATAGAAAGTTTGAGTGATAATTTCGCACTTTGAGTATTTAATTTTTTTATTCAAATTTATGTTAATAAAAAAATTAATTATATTTTAAATTTCAGGTAATTAAAATAAAAAATTATCAAAAATTAAATTTTCTAAATTATACAAAAAAATAATAATTCACAAAAATTAACCGAAATTCAGCATTAAGTAAAATTTACCTCTTCAAATATAGGGAAAACGGCTTGTAGCTAAAAAACTGCCCGAGATACCTATCAATTTGTTTAGTTTTCCTAAAAGGTAATGTAATGATCTATGCCCAGCATCAACAAAACCTGAATCACCATCTCTGGGGATGGCCGATAATGGCCATTCAACATTGAGTAAAATTTACCTCTTCAAATACAAGGTAAAGGGCTTGTAACTAAAAAACTGTCCGAGATACCTATCAATTTGTTTAGTTTTCCTAAAAGGTAATGTAATGATCTATGTCCAGCATCAACAAAACCTGAATCACCATCTCTGGGGATGGCCGATAATGGCCATTCAACATTGAGTAAAATTTACCTCTTCAAATATAAGGAAAACGGCTTGTAGCTAAAAAACTGTCCGAGATATCTATCAATTTGTTTAGTTTCCCTAACAGGTAATGTAATGATCTATGCCCAGCATCAACAAAACCTGAATCACCATCTCTGGGGATGGCCGATAATGGCCATTCAACATTGAGTAAAATTTACCTCTTCAAATATAAGGTAAACGGCTTATACCTAAAAAACTGTCCGAGATACCTATCAATTTGTTTAGTTTTCCTAAAAGGTAATGTAATGATCTATGCCCAGCATCAACAAAACCTGAATCACCATCTCTGGGGATGGCCGATAATGGCCATTCAACATTGAGTAAAATTTACCTCTTCAAATACAAGGTAAAGGGCTTGTAACTAAAAAATTGTCCGAGATACCTATCAATTTGTTTAGTTTTCCTAAAAGGTAATGTAATGATCTATGTCCAGCATCAACAAAACCTGAATCACCATCTCTGGGGATGGCCGATAATGGCCATTCAACATTGAGTAAAATTTACCTCTTCAAATATAAGGAAAACGGCTTGTAGCTAAAAAACTGTCCGAGATATCTATCAATTTGTTTAGTTTCCCTAACAGGTAATGTAATGATCTATGCCCAGCATCAACAAAACCTGAATCACCATCTCTGGGGATGGCCGATAATGGCCATTCAACATTGAGTAAAATTTACCTCTTCAAATACAAGGTAAACGGCTTATAGCTAAAAAACTGTCCGAGATACCTATCAATTTGTTTAGTTTTCCTAAAAGGTAATGTAATGATCTATGCCCAGCATCAACAAAACCTGAATCACCATCTCTGGGGATGGCCGATAATGGCCGTTCAACATTGAGTAAAATTTAACACTTCAAATATAAGGAAAATGGGTTGTAGCTAAAAAACTGTCCGAGACACCTATCAATTTGTTTAGTTTTCCTAAAAGGTAATGTAATGATCTATGCCCAGCATCAACAAAACCTGAATCACCATCTCTGGGGATGGCCGATAATGGCCGTTTAACATTGAGTAAAATTTACCTCTTCAAATATAAGGAAAATGGCTTGTAGCTAAAAAACTGTCCGAGATACCTATCAATTTGTTTAGTTTTCCTAAAAGGTAATGTAATGATCTATGTCCAGCATCAATAAAACCTGAATCACCATCTCTGGGGATGGCCGATAATGGCCGTTCAACATTGAGTAAAATTCACCTCTTCAAATATAAGGTAAACGGCTTATAGCTAAAAAACTGTCCGAGATACCTATCAATTTGTTTAGTTTTCCTAAAAGGTAATGTAATGATCTATGTCCAGCATCAACAAAACCTGAATCACCATCTCTGGGGATGGCCGATAATGGCCATTCAACATTGAGTAAAATTTAACTCTTCAAATATAAGGAAAATGACTTGTAGCTAAAAAACTGTCCGAGATACCTATCAATTTGTTTAGTTTTCCTAAAAGGTAATGTAATGATCTATGCCCAGCATCAACAAAACCTGAATCACCATCTCTGGGAATGGCCGATAATGGCCATTCAACATTGTTTAAAATTTACCTCTTCAAATATAAGGTAAACGGCTTATAGCTAAAAAACTGTCCGAGATACCTATCAATTTGTTTAGTTTTCCTAAAAGGTAATGTAATGATCTATGTCCAGCATCAACAAAACCTGAATCACCATCTCTGGGGATGGCCGATAATGGCCATTCAAGATTGAGTAAAATTTAACTCTTCAAATAGAGGGAAAACGGCTTGTAGCTAAAAAACTGTCCGAGATACCTATCAATTTGTTTAGTTTTCCTAAAAGGTAATGTAATGATCTATGCCCAGCATCAACAAAACCTGAATCACCATCTCTGGGAATGGCCGATTATGGCCATTCAACATTGATTAAAATGTACCTCTTCAAATATAAGGAAAATGGGTTGTAGCTAAAAAACTATCCGAGATACCTATCAATTTGTTTAGTTTTCCTGAAAGGTAATGTAATGATCTATGGCCAGCATCAACAAAACCTGAATCACCATCTCTGGGGATGGCCGATAATGGCCATTCAACATTGAGTAAAATTTACCTCTTCAAATATAAGGAAAATGGCTTGTAGCTAAAAAACTGTCCGAGACACCTATCAATTTGTTTAGTTTTCCTAAAAGGTAATGTAATGATCTATGTCCAGCATCAACAAAACCTGAATCACCATCTCTGGGGATGGCCGATAATGGCCGTTCAACATTGAGTAAAATTCACCTCTTCAAATATAAGGTAAACGGCTTATAGCTAAAAAACTGTCCGAGATACCTATCAATTTGTTTAGTTTTCCTAAAAGGTAATGTAATGATCTATGTCCAGCATCAACAAAACCTGAATCACCATCTCTGGGGATGGCCGATAATGGCCATTCAACATTGAGTAAAATTTAACTCTTCAAATATAAGGAAAATGACTTGTAGCTAAAAAACTGTCCGAGATACCTATCAATTTGTTTAGTTTTCCTAAAAGGTAATGTAATGATCTATGCCCAGCATCAACAAAACCTGAATCACCATCTCTGGGAATGGCCGATAATGGCCATTCAACATTGTTTAAAATTTACCTCTTCAAATATAAGGTAAACGGCTTATAGCTAAAAAACTGTCCGAGATACCTATCAATTTGTTTAGTTTTCCTAAAAGGTAATGTAATGATCTATGTCCAGCATCAACAAAACCTGAATCACCATCTCTGGGGATGGCCGATAATGGCCATTCAAGATTGAGTAAAATTTAACTCTTCAAATAGAGGGAAAACGGCTTGTAGCTAAAAAACTGTCCGAGATACCTATCAATTTGTTTAGTTTTCCTAAAAGGTAATGTAATGATCTATGCCCAGCATCAACAAAACCTGAATCACCATCTCTGGGAATGGCCGATTATGGCCATTCAACATTGATTAAAATGTACCTCTTCAAATATAAGGAAAATGGGTTGTAGCTAAAAAACTATCCGAGATACCTATCAATTTGTTTAGTTTTCCTAAAAGGTAATGTAATGATCTATGGCCAGCATCAACAAAACCTGAATCACCATCTCTGGGGATGGCCGATAATGGCCATTCAACATTGAGTAAAATTTACCTCTTCAAATATAAGGAAAATGGCTTGTAGCTAAAAAACTGTCCGAGACACCTATCAATTTGTTTAGTTTTCCTAAAAGGTAATGTAATGATCTATGTCCAGCATCAACAAAACCTGAATCACCATCTCTGGGGATGGCCGATAATGGCCATTCAAGATTGAGTAAAATTTAACTCTTCAAATAGAGGGAAAACGGCTTGTAGCTAAAAAACTGTCCGAGATACCTATCAATTTGTTTAGTTTTCCTAAAAGGTAATGTAATGATCTATGGCCAGCATCAACAAAACCGGAATCACCATCTCTGGGGATGGCCGATAATGGCCATTCAACATTGAGTAAAATTTACCTCTTAAAATATAAGGAAAATGACTTGTAGCTAAAAAACTGTCCGAGATATCTATCAATTTGTTTAGTTTTCCTAAAAGGTAATGTAATGATCTATGTCCAGCATCAATAAAACCTGAATCACCATCTCTGGGGATGGCCGATAATGGCCGTTCAACATTGAGTAAAATTTACCTCTTCAAATATAGGGAAAACGGCTTGTAGCTAAAAAACTGCCCGAGATACCTATCAATTTGTTTAGTTTTCCTAAAAGGTAATGTAATGGTCTATGCCCAGCATCAACAAAACCTGAATCACCATCTCTGGGGATGGCCGATAATGGCCGTTCAACATTGATTAAAATTTACCTCTTCAAATACAAGGTAAACGGCTTATAGCTAAAAAACTGTCCGAGATACCTATCAATTTGTTTAGTTTTCCTAAAAGGTAATGTAATGATCTATGCCCAGCATCAACAAAACCTGAATCACCATCTCTGGGGATGGCCGATAATGGCCATTCAACATTGAGTAAAATTTACCTCTTCAAATACAAGGTAAACGGCTTATAGCTAAAAAACTTTCCGAGATACCTATCAATTTGTTTAGTTTTCCTAAAAGGTAATGTAATGATCTATGTCCAGCATCAACAAAACCTGAATCACCATCTCTGGGGATGGCCGATAATGGCCAGTGATGTTAGGGTAAAAATTGTAGCTATACAGATAATTAATATTGTAAATATACGTAAAATGGCTTATGTATATAAAAATGTATGAGAACTTCTTATCTCTGTTAGTGTTTCTGATCGGCGATTTAATTATCTATATCATGCTCTAACCCAACCTGAATTTTCATTTCTTACTGCTTATTTGTTCTATTTTGAATAAAAAATGCTTCATATATAAACAAATATGTATGTAACTTTTAAAAAATTTATTCCGGAAAATATAATTTAATTTGGTGTTTCTGAAATGAATTAAATGAGCTATTTCGTTTAACACGAAAACAAGAGTTAATTTAATCATGTTATTAATAAAGTGAAACCGAAATCATCTATTGTTCAATGTTGAATTGAACGTTATGCCAAACATTGAATTGAATAATCAAACAAATTCTAATCATAATAAAGGTTTCTAATAAGAACTGTACTAAAAATAGTTCCAGCTATTCAAGTTAGATGTCACTTTTTGGTTATATTTTGTGAATGTGTTGCACCACTGCGTATATGTACACCGCCAATTCGAAGGCAAATAAAAGTTTACCGTATGTATGTATGCAGGCCCAAAATAAGCGAGATAAAATACAGAAAATTATTTAACGCTTGAGCGTAATACTTTTCAATGAATAATAATTTTTAGCAAAAGAAAGATTCCAAAAATAAATTTCAATTACTTTCCATAGGGCCGGAATAGATTATTAAATATATCTTTGTTTTCACAAAACAATTTTTTTCGGTGATAAGTACGAAATCTCTCTACAATAACAATTTCATTGAAATTTTGTATTAGGTAGAAAAGTAGATGATTAAAACAAAAAAGGGTGTTTTTAGGTTGTTGTTGCTGGTTGAATCTATAGTAAAAGTAATTAGGCAGTAACGACTAAGTGGTCAAATGACGACGTTATATTATAAAATATTTGTCGTTTTATGAAAAAATTGCTTATACTGAATATTTTCAAGTTAAAAATTCTATAGTTAAAACTTCTGCAGCGCTTTAGCCAAATAACTTAGAAGAATAATGGGACACTACTAGTGTTCGATATATACATAAACAACTGTAATGTTTTAAATAATTAGTTTATGATTTAAAAATCATAATTTTTTAATTAATTTTAAACATTAAATTAAATTGACTTAGTTCGATTGCAGTTCTTGCGAACACGAGGCGTTTTTTTACAAATAAGCAGCTGCAGTGTAAGGTGGAGTGTGATGTGCAAATATGGTAAAGCATCTTAGCTTAGGCTTTGCCTATGGTTACTGTAAACAGTAACACCAATCACCAATTCTGAAAAAAAATCGTTACACCAAACAAAATCTTATATTTTGATTTATTGAGGTTTTATTTACAACTTAGCTATTAGTACATATTTACAAAGTAATTATGTTTAGCTCTCTAGAACCATTGGCCTTGTTCATGAAATCGGTCGAAATTTGGTCAATCGAAATATAATTTGCTCTAGAACTCTGAATATTATTCAAATATGTATTTATTTATTTTCGAATGGGGTTGATAAATTACATTCGAATTTTACAACATACAAGAATATTATAAACAAAAAGTGTTTAGGATTGGTTAGACCGACAGCAACAGCTCATCATTACATTTTTTTATATTTAGCGCTTATTAGTAAATATATGTGTGTAATAAAAAAATATAATAAAATTGTATAGGTTTTATTATATGTTTTTTGTCGATATTTCCCTTTTTTATACCTGTATATTTTTTTTGAAAACCGGCGAGCTATGTATTTACTATCTTTTACAAAAACTTGTCGTTGTCATTCAAAATAATCTTTATTGTTTTAAAGGGATGCTTGGGCGGATTTCTTCATTTATTTAATCAATTTTAAATGAAAGAGAATTTTAACATTTTAATTATCTACACATATCAAAATTCAATTTTTAATACATGGTTTTTAGGTTGCCATTACCTTGATTTTTGTTTCTAGAAGATTCATCGATTGCATCAAAACAATTTCAGGGATAACGTTAAAAACGGAAAGAAAAACACAAATTTACGAATTTTCACCAATTCATAATTTCTTTTGTTTCTTTTTAGTTCATTTAATTGGTACAGTTATTTTTGTTTCCTAATAAGTGGTGTTGCCTCCTCTTGCATTTATGACAGATTAGCATGGAGCTAATCAACGTATCGAAGCTGTATTGTGAAATTTGCATCCTGTGATCTTGAAGAAGAATGCACTAAATGTGGCAGAACACTTCGTTGAAGTTGTTCCCCTGCGTGTTCAATCAGATTTAGATTCAGAGATTGTGCTGGCCATGGGGAAACATGGATTTTCTGTGCCTCAAACCAGTCTGTTGTGATTATTGCTGTGTGTGGCCTGGCATTGTCATGCATAAAAATTAATTCTGATTTGTGTTGATAATGGAAGCACGACGAGTTCCAGTATCTCATTGATGTAACTGGCTGCCGATAAGTTATCATTAAAAAAGTCAGTTGTTTTACCACTCATAATTCCATCCCATACCATAACAGTGCCGAGATGGTGATTCAGGTTTTGTTGATGCTGGGCATAGATCATTACATTACCTTTTAGGAAAACTAAACAAATTGATAGGTATCTCGGACAGTTTTTTAGCTACAAGCCGTTTTCCCTCTATTTGAAGAGGTAAATTTTACTCAATGTTGAATGGCCATTATCGGCCATCCCCAGAGATGGTGATTCAGGTTTTGTTGATGCTGGGCATAGATCTTTACATTACCTTTTAGGAAAACTAAACAAATTGATAGGTATCTCGGACAGTTTTTTAGCTATAAGCCGTTTACCTTGTATTTGAAGAGGTAAATTTTACTCAATGTTGAATGGCCATTATCGGCCATCCCCAGAGATGGTGATTCCGGTTTTGTTGATGCTGGGCATAGATCATTACATTACCTTTTAGGAAAACTAAACAAATTGATAGGTATCTCGGACAGTTTTTTAGCTAAAAGCCGTTTACCTTATATTTGAAGAGGTAAATTTTACTCAATGTTGAACGGCCATTATCGGCCATCCCCAGAGATGGTGATTCAGGTTTTGTTGATGCTGGGCATAGATCATTACATTACCTTTTAGGAAAACTAAACAAATTGATAGGTATCTCGGACAGTTTTTTAGCTATAAGCCGTTTACCTTGTATTTGAAGAAGTAAATTTTACTCAATGTTGAATGGCCATTATCGGCCATCCCCAGAGATGGTGATTCCGGTTTTGTTGATGCTGGGCATAGATCATTACATTACCTTTTAGGAAAACTAAACAAATTGATAGGTATCTCGGACAGTTTTTTAGCTATAAGCCGTTTACCTTGTATTTGAAGAGGTAAATTTTACTCAATGTTGAATGGCCATTATCGGCCATCCCCAGAGATGGTGATTCCGGTTTTGTTGATGCTGGGCATAGATCATTACATTACCTTTTAGGAAAACTAAACAAATTGATAGGTATCTCGGACAGTTTTTTAGCTAAAAGCCGTTTACCTTATATTTGAAGAGGTAAATTTTACTCAATGTTGAACGGCCATTATCGGCCATCCCCAGAGATGGTGATTCAGGTTTTGTTGATGCTGGGCATAGATCATTACATTACCTTTTAGGAAAACTAAACAAATTGATAGGTATCTCGGACAGTTTTTTAGCTAAAAGCCGTTTACCTTATATTTGAAGAGGTAAATTTTACTCAATGTTGAACGGCCATTATCGGCCATCCCCAGAGATGGTGATTCAGGTTTTGTTGATGCTGGGCATAGATCATTACATTACCTTTTAGGAAAACTAAACAAATTGATAGGTATCTCGGACAGTTTTTTAGCTACAAGCCGTTTTCCCTCTATTTGAAGAGGTAAATTTTAATCAATGTTGAACGGCCATTATCGGCCATCCCCAGAGATGGTGATTCAGGTTTTGTTGATGCTGGGCATAGATCATTACATTACCTTTTAGGAAAACTAAACAAATTGATAGGTATCTCGGACAGTTTTTTAGCTATAAGCCGTTTACCTTGTGTTTGAAGAGGTAAATTTTACTCAATGTTGAATGGCCATTATCGGCCATCCCCAGAGATGGTGATTCAGGTTTTGTTGATGCTGGGCATAGATCATTACATTACCTTTTAGGAAAACTAAACAAATTGATAGGTATCTCGGACAGTTTTTTAGCTACAAGTCATTTTCCTTATATTTGAAGAGTTAAATTTTACTCAATGTTGAATGGCCATTATCGGCCATCCCCAGAGATGATGATTCAGGTTTTGTTGATGCTGGGCATAGATCATTGCATTACCTTTTAGGAAAACTAAACAAATTGATAGGTATCTCGGACAGTTTTTTAGCTACAAGCCATTTTCCGTATATTTGAAGAGGTAAATTTTAATCAATGTTTAACGGCCATTATCGGCCATCCCCAGAGATGGTGATTCAGGTTTTGTTGATGCTGGGCATAGATCATTACATTACCTTTTAGGCAAACTAAACAAATTGATAGGTATCTCGGACAGTTTTTTAGCTATAAGCCGTTTACCTTGTATTTGAAGAGGTATATTTTACTCAATGTTGAATGACCATTATCGGCCATCCCCAGAGATGGTGATTCAGGTTTTGTTGATGCTGGGCATAGATCATCACATTACCTTTTAGGAAAACTAAACAAATTGATAGGTATCTCGGACAGTTTTTTAGCTACAAGTCATTTTCCTTATATTTGAAGAGTTAAATTTTACTCAATGTTGAATGGCCATTATCGGCCATCCCCAGAGATGGTGATTCAGGTTTTGTTGATGCTGGACATAGATCATTACATTACCTTTTAGGAAAACTAAACAAATTGATAGGTATCTCGGACAGGTTTTTAGCTACAAGTCATTTTCCTTATATTTGAAGAGTTAAATTTTACTCAATGTTGAATGGCCATTATCGGCCATCCCCGGAGATGGTGATTCAGGTTTTGTTGATGCTGGGCATAGATCATTACATTACCTTTTAGGAAAACTAAACAAATTGATAGGTATCTCGGACAGTTTTTTAGCTATAAGCCGTTTACCTTGTATTTGAAGAGGTAAATTTTACTCAATGTTGAACGGCCATTATCGGCCATCCCCAGAGATGGTGATTCAGGTTTTGTTGATGCTGGGCATAGATCATTACATTACCTTTTAGGAAAACTAAACAAATTGATAGGTATCTCGGACAGTTTTTTAGCTAAAAGCCGTTTACCTTATATTTGAAGAGGTAAATTTTACTCAATGTTGAACGGCCATTATCGGCCATCCCCAGAGATGGTGATTCAGGTTTTGTTGATGCTGGGCATAGATCATTACATTACCTTTTAGGAAAACTAAACAAATTGATAGGTATCTCGGACAGTTTTTTAGCTACAAGCCGTTTTCCCTCTATTTGAAGAGGTAAATTTTAATCAATGTTGAACGGCCATTATCGGCCATCCCCAGAGATGGTGATTCAGGTTTTGTTGATGCTGGGCATAGATCATTACATTACCTTTTAGGAAAACTAAACAAATTGATAGGTATCTCGGACAGTTTTTTAGCTATAAGCCGTTTACCTTGTGTTTGAAGAGGTAAATTTTACTCAATGTTGAATGGCCATTATCGGCCATCCCCAGAGATGGTGATTCAGGTTTTGTTGATGCTGGGCATAGATCATTACATTACCTTTTAGGAAAACTAAACAAATTGATAGGTATCTCGGACAGTTTTTTAGCTACAAGTCATTTTCCTTATATTTGAAGAGTTAAATTTTACTCAATGTTGAATGGCCATTATCGGCCATCCCCAGAGATGATGATTCAGGTTTTGTTGATGCTGGGCATAGATCATTGCATTACCTTTTAGGAAAACTAAACAAATTGATAGGTATCTCGGACAGTTTTTTAGCTACAAGCCATTTTCCGTATATTTGAAGAGGTAAATTTTAATCAATGTTTAACGGCCATTATCGGCCATCCCCAGAGATGGTGATTCAGGTTTTGTTGATGCTGGGCATAGATCATTACATTACCTTTTAGGCAAACTAAACAAATTGATAGGTATCTCGGACAGTTTTTTAGCTATAAGCCGTTTACCTTGTATTTGAAGAGGTATATTTTACTCAATGTTGAATGACCATTATCGGCCATCCCCAGAGATGGTGATTCAGGTTTTGTTGATGCTGGGCATAGATCATCACATTACCTTTTAGGAAAACTAAACAAATTGATAGGTATCTCGGACAGTTTTTTAGCTACAAGTCATTTTCCTTATATTTGAAGAGTTAAATTTTACTCAATGTTGAATGGCCATTATCGGCCATCCCCAGAGATGGTGATTCAGGTTTTGTTGATGCTGGACATAGATCATTACATTACCTTTTAGGAAAACTAAACAAATTGATAGGTATCTCGGACAGGTTTTTAGCTACAAGTCATTTTCCTTATATTTGAAGAGTTAAATTTTACTCAATGTTGAATGGCCATTATCGGCCATCCCCGGAGATGGTGATTCAGGTTTTGTTGATGCTGGGCATAGATCATTACATTACCTTTTAGGAAAACTAAACAAATTGATAGGTATCTCGGACAGTTTTTTAGCTATAAGCCGTTTACCTTGTATTTGAAGAGGTAAATTTTACTCAATGTTGAATGGCCATTATCGGCCATCCCCAGAGATGGTGATTCAGGTTTTGTTGATGCTGGGCATAGATCATTACATTACCTTTTAGGAAAACTAAACAAATTGATAGGTATCTCGGACAGTTTTTTAGCTACAAGTCATTTTCCTTATATTTTAAGAGGTAAATTTTACTCAATGTTGAACGGCCATTATTGGCCATCCCCAGAGATGGTGATTCCGGTTTTGTTGATGCTGGGCATAGATCATTACATTACCTTTTAGGAAAACTAAACAAATTGATAGGTATCTCGGACAGTTTTTTAGCTACAAGCCATTTTCCTTATATTTGAAGAGTTAAATTTTACTCAATGTTGAATGGCCATTATCGGCCATCCCCAGAGATGGTGATTCAGGTTTTGTTGATGCTGGACATAGATCATTACATTACCTTTTAGGAAAACTAAACAAATTGATAGGTATCTCGGACAGGTTTTTAGCTACAAGTCATTTTCCTTATATTTGAAGAGTTAAATTTTACTCAATGTTGAATGGCCATTATCGGCCATCCCCGGAGATGGTGATTCAGGTTTTGTTGATGCTGGGCATAGATCATTACATTACCTTTTAGGAAAACTAAACAAATTGATAGGTATCTCGGACAGTTTTTTAGCTATAAGCCGTTTACCTTGTATTTGAAGAGGTAAATTTTACTCAATGTTGAATGGCCATTATCGGCCATCCCCAGAGATGGTGATTCAGGTTTTGTTGATGCTGGGCATAGATCATTACATTACCTTTTAGGAAAACTAAACAAATTGATAGGTATCTCGGACAGTTTTTTAGCTACAAGTCATTTTCCTTATATTTTAAGAGGTAAATTTTACTCAATGTTGAACGGCCATTATTGGCCATCCCCAGAGATGGTGATTCCGGTTTTGTTGATGCTGGGCATAGATCATTACATTACCTTTTAGGAAAACTAAACAAATTGATAGGTATCTCGGACAGTTTTTTAGCTACAAGCCATTTTCCGTATATTTGAAGAGGTAAATTTTACTCAATGTTGAACGGCCATTATTGGCCATCCCCAGAGATGGTGATTCCGGTTTTGTTGATGCTGGGCATAGATCATTACATTACCTTTTAGGAAAACTAAACAAATTGATAGGTATCTTGGACAGTTTTTTAGCTACAAGCCATTTTCCGTATATTTGAATAGGTAAATTTTAATCAATGTTGAACGGCCATTATCGGCCATCCCCAGAGATGGTGATTCAGGTTTTGTTGATGCTGGGCATAGATCATTACATTACCTTTTAGGAAAACTAAACAAATTGATAGGTATCTCGGACAGTTTTTTAGCTACAAGTCATTTTCCTTATATTTGAAGAGTTAAATTTTACTCAATGTTGAATGGCCATTATCGGCCATCCCCAGAGATGGTGATTCAGGTTTTGTTGATGCTGGACATAGATCATTACATTACCTTTTAGGAAAACTAAACAAATTGATAGGTATCTCGGACAGGTTTTTAGCTACAAGTCATTTTCCTTATATTTGAAGAGTTAAATTTTACTCAATGTTGAATGGCCATTATCGGCCATCCCCGGAGATGGTGATTCAGGTTTTGTTGATGCTGGGCATAGATCATTACATTACCTTTTAGGAAAACTAAACAAATTGATAGGTATCTCGGACAGTTTTTTAGCTATAAGCCGTTTACCTTGTATTTGAAGAGGTAAATTTTACTCAATGTTGAATGGCCATTATCGGCCATCCCCAGAGATGGTGATTCAGGTTTTGTTGATGCTGGGCATAGATCATTACATTACCTTTTAGGAAAACTAAACAAATTGATAGGTATCTCGGACAGTTTTTTAGCTACAAGTCATTTTCCTTATATTTTAAGAGGTAAATTTTACTCAATGTTGAACGGCCATTATTGGCCATCCCCAGAGATGGTGATTCCGGTTTTGTTGATGCTGGGCATAGATCATTACATTACCTTTTAGGAAAACTAAACAAATTGATAGGTATCTCGGACAGTTTTTTAGCTACAAGCCATTTTCCGTATATTTGAAGAGGTAAATTTTACTCAATGTTGAACGGCCATTATTGGCCATCCCCAGAGATGGTGATTCCGGTTTTGTTGATGCTGGGCATAGATCATTACATTACCTTTTAGGAAAACTAAACAAATTGATAGGTATCTTGGACAGTTTTTTAGCTACAAGCCATTTTCCGTATATTTGAATAGGTAAATTTTAATCAATGTTGAACGGCCATTATCGGCCATCCCCAGAGATGGTGATTCAGGTTTTGTTGATGCTGGGCATAGATCATTACATTACCTTTTAGGAAAACTAAACAAATTGATAGGTATCTCGGACAGTTTTTTAGCTATAAGCCGTTTACCTTGTGTTTGAAGAGGTAAATTTTACTCAATGTTGAATGGCCATTATCGGCCATCCCCAGAGATGGTGATTCAGGTTTTGTTGATGCTGGGCATAGATCATTACATTACCTTTTAGGAAAACTAAACAAATTGATAGGTATCTCGGACAGTTTTTTAGCTACAAGTCATTTTCCTTATATTTGAAGAGTTAAATTTTACTCAATGTTGAATGGCCATTATCGGCCATCCCCAGAGATGATGATTCAGGTTTTGTTGATGCTGGGCATAGATCATTGCATTACCTTTTAGGAAAACTAAACAAATTGATAGGTATCTCCGACAGTTTTTTAGCTACAAGCCGTTTTCCGTATATTTGAAGAGGTAAATTTTAATCAATGTTGAACGGCCATTATCGGCCATCCCCCAGAGATGGTGATTCAGGGTTTGTTGATGCTGGGCATAGACCAATACATTACCTTTTTGGAAAACTAAACAAATTGATAGATATCTTGGACAGTTTTTTCGCTACAAGCCATTTTCCTTAGATTTGAAGAAGTAAATTTTACTCAATGTTGAAAGGTCGGGCCCCAAGGGGAAGATAGAAAATAATGTTTTATTATTAAAAAACTATTATTAATCGCTCTATCACGAGAATCGAACTTCACAGCGTTTTCTTTGAATTGCTCTTTGATTTTTAACAATAATAAAGAATTTTGTAACAAATTGTTTAATCTGCCCTGTCCCATATTAAAATTATTTTCGATGCGTGTGAATTAACACCTTACGACAATCATTTTATACCAACCACTTAAATCGGTTACCAAAGCATAATACAAATCCTACTTGCTCATTAGCATACAGATATATTGAAATATTATTGCAAAATGACATTTTACTGATTTTAAAACTAAAAATATAATGAAAAATATATGAAATGTACAAGGAAAATCATAATTTCGCTAGTTGTTGGATCCAAACTTGAGATTTTGCATTTCAAAGTGTGTCAATCTATTAACCACGCAATTTACTAGGTTTAGAATAAAGGAATAAATGTAATCTTCTTTATAAATTTAAATTTATTTTATAAATCACAAATGAACACGTTTAAAACAGGGACAAAAAATTCACAAATTAATAATTTTCACTCCAAATTTTGGAGCTGAACAACGGACGGATCCCGGTCGAATTGCATATTTAAATTTTTCAAAATGGTGTAAAGTTTAAAAATTATAAAGTTCGTTATGGCACTTTTTAAAATAGGATTGTTCAAAAGACATAAGTCTAAAAAATATTAGATTTACATTGTTGCTATTATCGGGCATTTCCAAAATTAGTGATTCAGTTAGTGCATGATCACGAAATCTCTTTTAAGGAGGAAGTTCAGGCACTGGCGTTTTCTAAAATAAAACAATTTCTGAAAATACAAATTCTTCTGATATTTCCGTGAATTATTTCGAAACATTTTGCTTTCAATGTTGAATGATATAATTATAAATATTTTTGAGTCGTTTTTGAATTGGATTTTAACATTCATATTGGATTTTTTTTTAATGTGTACTAATTGGTTTGTAACTTTGGTCAACTGATTGCCGTCTTTACTTTTTTAGTACTATTTTCTTTACAGGAATGAGACAAAAAATAAAAACCAATTTAGTTTTTCGCATTTTTATAACAAAGATTTAATTATTTTGCTTAAACTATAGTTACATTAATATTCAGCTATTAATTTTATTTTAATTTGACTTAAATCTTACACATTAATTAAATAAAAATGCAGAAAATTGGAAAAAATATTTTAATGTGCGTATATTTCTTATTCAATACAAGTTTCATGATAGCTATATCTGTCTCTTATTGCTGTTACCATTTTACATGTTTACATATTTTTGAATAAAAATGCTCGATTAATGATCTAGTTTATATTAAAACATGTTCTTTACTCCAATATTAACATGTTTGAATTAAAATCCATTCGATTAATTTACATTTTTGTTAAAAATCTTGTAAATTAAAAATCATAACAGTGTACAATACACCAATACTTATACATGCAATAAGAATTTAATTGGATTGAACGAAATTCCAATTAGAATTGTATACGTATAGCCGTGGAAAAATCCGTGGAAAACTTCACGGGCTCCTCAATTTGCCATAAAAAAAAATTCAACGTTTCTGAGAAATGGCTTATACTTCTTTCAAACATAGAACTACAATCTTACGATAGGTGTTTTTTGGAAGCTGAAATGATAGTTAAAATATATTAAAATTATATGAGCCGAGCTCTCAGACCCAAATGGGACCGCCTATAAATTTGAGGTTGCATTAGGCTGAAACCAAGATGCTTTATAAATAATGACCTCTTTTTATACGTTAGTGGTGGGTTGTCAGTCAGCAACAAAATAATGCGAGCATTTATACTAGCCAAATTCATCATCGAAGAAAATACAACCAATGGCCATCGTCGGGTGATTCGAGCAACATTGTATGAAGCGCACAGTTGATCTGTTGTATCAACCCCGCCTTTCGTTTTGTCAAAAAACTCAATAATTTCTGATAACGATTTTGGCCAAAGAAACAATGTTGCCATCTTTATGTAGTGTAGACAGGAAAAGCACGCATTTATTTTTCTTAGATACATAAGATAGTATCGTTACTTTCTTTTCGAAATCAGAAAATTGTAGATTTTATTGGATTGTTCCGACCAATGAAGATTTTACTTTTAGCAGGTCTGTAGCTAAAGGGTAGGTTGTAAACCAATTATCGATGGTTATATTTCGGCTCGCATTTTGCAGGTGTTTTGTTAAGCGTTGAACGATGGTTTCTGGTTTATTGCACAAATTGTAGGGTCCAGGTGGTTCTTTCCCACAATACAGGTCTCTCACATATGAACATGTGATGCTTTGTGAAATCCACAAAAGTATACAACAAACCTAATAAACTATTGATTTCAATCTTATCTGTTGTAAGAGTATGTTTTATATTTTTCTAATTTACTTGCTGTTGAATAATAGTTAGTGTTTTCCACGATTTTATCAACAAACGTGAAAAACAGGTTCCAACTTTCTAAAGGTGTCTTGACAGTTTTTGAGTATTCCGTTAAATTTGATTCATTGGTAAATAAATTCTCAGCTGGAGTTCTGGTTTGAGCAAAAGGGGTTTTTCTCCAAAGCGACCCGTCCTTTCCAATATAGTTGTCATTATTCGGTCTTTTTTCACTACTCTGATCATTCATGTCTTCTCCTTGTTCGGTTTCCGAGTTATGATCACTGATTATTTCGATGTCTTCTTCGTTTTCACTAGCTACCCCACCAATATCTTCTTCTTCGCTGTCCAACTGCTGGTCTCTGAGGGACAAAACAATACTAAAAAATATTCAAGATTGTAATGAAATATACAAGGTAGGATTACATATCGATATGAAGTTGGTTGTAATTATTTAACGTTTTGTTTTCGTCCGTTCATTTCGATTTAGGTCCATGGGTTAGTAATGCAGGGTTAAAGTAAAAATAAACATTTTTGTTAAATTAATTTTGGGTTTTTTCGAAAAACTGTACAAATCTTTTATTTTTAAACATTAGTATTACATATATAACTTAAGTTAAAATAGTGTAAGCAACAACACATAAAGGAACAGATACATTTTTTACTCAGCCATCAACGCCATTAAATAATTATAATTGTCTCGTACTCGTATCTTTACTTGTTGTATAACATCATTTTACCATTTTTACTGCTTCTTTTTATTTCTTACGAACAATTTGCTTCGAATAATTGCACATTTAGATAATTATATATTAATTGAGAATTGTTGAAAGTATAAATAAAAGAAGAGTCAGTTTGCACTACTGCTTTTGTTAAAAAATATGGCAAATTGCTACACCAACGTCGACTTGTAACCAGCAATACGGGCAAATCACAATAATTACCTGTAGTATTACGCGAAATTTAACGACTTAGACGTTACTGAAATTTTATGATATTCTTAATTGAATCAAAATAGACAGCTGTAGTGACTATAAATTTTATGCCGCAGACCATTTTCGTTTAACAAATAAAAGAACATTGGCTTAATAAACGGTGCGCACCGTTTATATTATGTTTTTATAGGTTTTTGTGTCCAAATTGCTGCTGGACAAAATCTATAAAAATTAAGTCGTGATTGCCTTCTGTAATAAAATTTGTACTCTTATCCTGTTAAAACATTTAAAAACATTTCTTGAATATTACTTCATACCGAGTACAAATTGAGTAATTATATTTCCATTGTACATATAAAAAGTCAAACCCTTCAGGCCAATAAAATCAATTCATTTTATTAAAAAAATATAAAAATGAGTATAAATTGGCTACTCGTCTACCGTAAATATATCATATAACGCAGCGCGGCTAAAAGGTCATCTATAGTTACCAATCTAATACGAACGAGTAAAATTTCATGCAATAAATATTTATATCGAACCGTATGCTCTACAATCAGTGTGTGTATATTGGATAACATAAACTATTATTTCGAAACATAAGCAAGCAAACAAAATATGCGGAGCAAAGAAAAACTTCAAAACCAGGAAAACGTCCCAACATTAATCACTTAACAAATAAAAAAATATTTCAAATTCTTAATTTTTTTATTTTATTTCTTCTTATTTGAAATCGTCGTCGTTACATGTTTTGTGTGTTATTTGTATATAACTTTTGTAGTTCTTGTATCAAATTCAATTGCTTCAAATAAATAATTGAAATTAAAGTTACACAAATAACAAAAAATAAAAATTGCAGTAAAATTGTGGGTGGATGTCTTTCAAATTGCTGTTGTTGTTCTTTTAATTTTGTATTTTTATTTCTTAATACCAATTGAATATGTTAATGTTCGACGATTTTTGTTTTAACATTTTACAATTTTTAATTAACACTTAATGGGCGACTTATCCGTCAGGTTTCTTACTCGTGAAAAATGATTGATTGGCAATATCTATTGCGAGTTGCTTCTTCCAAAATATGAAAAATGTTTAACGGTCACTTCGTTTAATTGGACAATTGTTGGTCGGAACGTAATATTTTTTATGGGCACACAGCGATCACTAATATTAGTAGTCCGCTGAGTGTTAAGCAATTTATTTATTTTGAGCAGACAAAACTGCCGTAAACATTCTAATTTGCCATTTTTATTTTATAGTTTTAGTTGATACATTCTCGTATTCTACACGAGATCGGTGGTGGCCGACCTTAAAATAACACAAATGAAATGTCTTAATCAACTGTTTTATAAGAGAGAAATGTTGAAGATCCCTGATCTTAGACGCTACAAGGTATAAGGTATGACGAAAGATAAAAGACACGGCCAATGTAAATGCCGTAAATGTATTTTACATACAAATCTTAAACGTAAAGCCAACCTAATTAAGTACACGTAACAAGATTTTAAAATTATTTTTTGTTTGCTATTTTTATTGGTTGTCGTTGTTGTTTTGCCTATTGACTGGCATAACATAATTGTAACAAACGTTTTTTTTTTCATAGTAAGTTACATGTCTTACCGTACAGTACATAAATATATACAACTCTGGAACACTGATTGCTAAATAAGATAATGAAATGCGAGCCCTGGCAATACTCTAGCAAGAAAAAGTACTAATTAATTTTGGGTCTAGGTGATATTGGTTGCGATTGATTTTAGTTTGGTCGCACATCATGTTTGGCGATTTATTTATAGTTGTATGTTAATTTGTTGTCTACGTTTATCTGAATACACGTATCTTAGATACATAGAGACGAGATGTCGTGTTGATTTAATTTTCATTATAAAGTTTAAGAAAACTTGTGACAAGACAATACTGTAACAGACATAGTTGTTACTTTCAGCCATAAATTATTTCATTATAAATTTAAATTTTCTTTTAAGTGAAAATGTCACCTGCGTAAATTAGCAAAATATGTACAAAGGGGATAAATACACAGAATGGACGGCGCCCACATGATAAATACACAAAGTTAAACTTTGCCATTTTATTTATAAAATGTGTCTTCAATTTATAAAAAAATAAAAAACATTTTCCATATTACAATAAGATAATTTACTCTGCAGTTGTTGAAAATAAAATTACAATTACATGAAAATACCTAAAATAGACACAAAAGGAAAACTAACAAATCATCTGGCTGAAACTATTAAACGCTATAAATTTTCATCACCTACAACACAAAAACTAATGTTAATTTTTATATTTGGTTTGTTAACGCAAATATTTTTTTTTTGTTAAACAAATGTTCTGTTTGTTATATTGCTAGCACAATCTTGGAATCAACCACAATAGCAACAAAGATGAAGAAATAATTGAAAATTGCAAAGTTTTATTCATAAATAATTGTAAAATGTGACGGAAATTTCGAACAAGAACAAATTCTTATTAGCAAATGTATAAATTATAACCGCATTGTTGTCAAATTTAGTTAACAATAAGAATACTCAGCGGGCGGTATCGTCTTGTTAATGCATTCTATAGTATTTAAGAATGTGTAAAATTTCCACCACTTGGTGATTGAATATGGCGCATAGTATTCTTCTTATAAATTTAATGGGAATATGACAGCTACGATTTATAATGTAACTACATTAAGGGTCACGTTACTTTTAACGGAGCGTCTTTTAATACAAACATTGTACGCGTTTTTTCTCTTTCTCTCGCGTCTTTATAATTTTTGAACAAATCTGCCATTAAACGAGCATAATGGAATCTAATAACAAACATAAAAACATATATTGCCGTGCCGGGCAAGAAACGGGAAAGAATTTATTCGAGTACTCCTGGAGGATGCTGGAGTAGTTCTGAAGGATTCCCGTTGCCAATATTTAAATTCGTCCCATTCAACAAAAATTTGCATGTGTATTAATTCCGTGTTGAAATTATTCGAGTAATTGAAATCGGAGTTCTGGAGGGTTTCCGTTGCAATATTTTAATATGTACAATGCCTCAAAAATTTGCTTTCGTTCATGCAGATGATACTCAGGAACACCCATGCCAATAACCATTTTTGGGGAATCTTGAGTTCTGGCGATTTGCTTTAGTTTTATTGCCGTGTTGAGATTTTTCGAGTACTGCCGTTAACCTTGAGAGATGCTTTTCTTTTAGAAGATGGAATCAGGAGGCTCGACTTTAATAATCATTTTTAGGGAATAGGAGTTCTGTAGGGTTTTTGTTGCTAATATTTCAATATGTGTCATTCATCAAAAATTTATGTTCATTTTAGGAGTTCTGGACTCCGATTTTTAATTTTAAACGCAACCCATTCGACGAAAATTTGCATTCGTTTCAATTACATGTCGAGATTATTCGAGTATTGTCGTTTACTTAAAATAATGTCGACTCTGGATTAAAACGAATACAAATTTTTGTCGAACGGTATTTATTTAAATATTGGTAGCGGGAGCTCTCCAAAATTCCGATTCCCCAAAAATGGTTATTGGCAAGGATGGTTCTGAATAGAAAATTGAAATATTGGCAACATAAACCCTCCAGGACTCTTTATATGAGACTTTCCACTTCAGATAATAACGATGGCTCTTCAGAGACGAAACGACAAATCCATCGCTCTATTTCTGTGAATTGATCGAACACATTTTTAGCACGTTTTACACGAGCTTAGAGACCATCAATGCTATCGTTCGTATTTTTATTCTAAACTTGAGCATACGTATAAACAATCGCGTTATGCTTCCATTCAGCAAACACTTATAATAAAAACTCGATGGATAATAAAAATCGAAAAATCTAGTTGAAAGACAAGAGGATCCACAAACTCAAAATTAAAATTCACGCGCTCTGAATATTCTGTTTGCTCGGACTAGCATCATCCACTTCAAATCTTAACATAACAAAGTTTAATGCCCATCCTGACATTTATTTTGAGAAAATCGAGCCAGAAACTTTAAACAACGAGGTGGGGAAAATCATCACGTATTACAATTTTACGCTCTACTGGACAGAATTGGATCACGTAACGCATTGTACTCAACAACTAGACAAATTATGTTCAAATGTAACACTAAACTCAAACTACACTCAATCATTGTACATTCATAATTTCCCAAATAAAAGCATCTTACCTCAGAAGAACAGACATTGAACGTATTAGGCGGAAAAAATGTTCACAGACGAACATCGGCTTTTGACTTTGTTGGTACGATCGCGAATGAATTATTCGGTGTACTTCATCAAAGAGCCGACAATTCTTACAATGGTAGCATTAAAGAGTGTCTGTTTGTGGTTTGTCGAGAAATGGACCAGTTACTGGCCACGCTGTCCATGTGATTTAACATCGCTGCGGACTATTTTATTTGGAGTTAGTGAAGTCATTTGATAAGCCAGAGACTGTCGAATACTTGGAAGCCAACATTCGACGCGTTATTGCCGAAATACAACCAGAAATGCTGGGAAGAGTAATTGAAAATTGGACCTCTAGATTACGCCATGTACGCCATATTCAGACATTAATGACATAAACTTATATTTCAAATAAAGTCACATCCGTGGCCAATAAAATTAGTTTTCTGTGTTTTATTTAAATTCAAAGTTCTATACCGCGAAATGAAACATCCTTTAGAAACCGGAGATGGTAAGCACCAAAATTTATTTGCATTATAAGATTGCGCGGCGTAGTTATGGTATTCGTAGTTCGGAGGTAAGTACTTGTTTACGGGTAATTCCGATCGCAAAGACAAGCTGATCATTACGTGATGTTACTTAAACTACATTGAGTCACTTTATTGAAGTCATTAAAAATTAAAATGCGGCACAATTTTAGCTCAGTGTATATCTTCACTATTATTTACTAAATTTGAAAAATACAAAAAACGTATTATTCGATTTATTTCGAGTTATTATACAAAACAAAACTTCAATCGCTAAATGCGGAGTTTTCTTAACAAAATAATTGGTTTGGAACCATAAAATTCTTAAATATAATTGAATTCATAATGGAGACATACAGGGTGGCCATACAGACATCCATATTGTAATTTGAAACCATAAGGCATACAACTTCATTTATAAAAATTCACAATTTATTCATTTTCAAAACGATTTTGACACAGTTTTACGGTTTTTTTAAAATCCAATTTTAAATTTATTATAGTTTGGACTCTTTTCTATTTTTCTGTAGAAAATATCACAAATGCTCGTGGTTAAATATACGAGTAGTTAAATTAAAAAATAAATTGGGCCCTTTTTCGTTATTTTCAATTGGAAATAAAATTGTATATATCCTATATTTCAAGTTTTGTGGGAAAATGCTCGAATATGGAAGCTCTTAGTAGATCAAGAATTTACGAATTTTAATCGAAAAATTTTAATAATCAATATTTAAACATCAAATATAACGCTAAAGACCTTTCCCATCAGAAACCATTAAAACTAATTTGTGGTAAAAAATGATTAAATATTGCACTGTTAAATTTATTATTTTTCCTATTGGAATATATTTTCTAACGAAAATTATAAAATTGAACTAATTCTAAATGTTGTACCGTCGAATCAAGTAATAACTACAGATTCTAGTTGACATTTTTGAGAAGGTGAAGCATAGACCTATTTCAAAGATTTAAGTAAAGTATATTTTTGAGATTCGTTATATTTAAAATTATATTTAGAAATTGAGTATTTTGTAGTATTTTTGAGTATAGTATTCCAATCACTTCTGGAGGTGACCACGAGGTTCCGCTAACAGTTTACTATGTTTTGAACATGTTAGAAACTTCACTATTTTGATGAATATTTTAAGTTTTATAAAGAGTGAGCGAACTATATTCACAGGTTCTGGACAGTGTTTACAAGTTGATTAGACTACTAACCTTGTTTTGGTAAATAAATTTTTAAAGTTTTAACAAATTTCATTTTTTATACCGTCGATCGTAGAGATGTTCACAGGTTCCCACCCACATTTTCGAATATAGTACACAATAATCTACCGTTATAGTGATTGGCGCCCGATTCTAATGGGTTTTGTTATGCCTATAATAGAATTCATGTTTTCAATTGTACTGCCATTACCAGAAAATTATCAGAACTCTGAATAGTTTTGTTCTTTACATATAAAAATAACCAGATTTCAAATGTCAGAAAATAGAGACCAGTACGCGTGGACAGCTTCAGGACCATTCGCAGCCTTTTGTAAAACACATCAAAACAGGTAGAGATTTGTAATGTCAATTTAAAATCCAATTGGAGAAATTGCTAAAATCGTGTGGGAGGAAATAATATTTTGTTTTTTCAAATTCACGAAATTTCAAAATTTCAAAAATCATTGTAAGACTCATTATACAATTTTGTGTAAACTATTCGAAAATATTTGTCAGAACCTGTGGACATCTCTACGATCGGCAGTTTTAAAAACGAAAATTTGTTAAATTTTTAAAATTTTATTATCAAAAGCAAGGTTTATCAGAATTGAGTAACGTTCAATACAGTTTTAGTGTACTGATCTGTAGGAAATCGTAAGCCAGAACTCGTTGACGTCTCAAGGATGGGCGTTATAGAATTTTGAAAATAATCGAAAATCGAAAAATCCTTTAATCGTTAAGGCTTAGTAGTGATCGTTAATCGGATTTCAGATGTCCATACACATATAGAGCAGTACGCATGAACATCTCCAAAAGTCCGCGTAGGCTTTTGTAAACTCGAATTTCTAAATTTTGTAAAAATAATATTACCATTCAGGGTTCTATCCATCCTCGCCAATTAAATTACAATTTAACTATAACTATTCCATAATATTGGTCGGATTACCTACAACATCTGTAATTTTCCAGATATTTAAACAAAATCTATTAAAACGGGTTCGTCACTTGTTTGGGAATGTCAATTTAAAATCCAATTGGAGATATTGCTAAAATCGTATAGAAGGAAATAATACAAATTTTGTCAAAATCACGGAACTTCAAAATTTCCAAAAACATTGTAAGACTCATTACAATTGACCCATTATCGCTCCATAGACAGCAAATATTATAAGTTGTCGAAAATGTAGCCGAAATTCCGTGGACATCTCTGGTAATGGCTATAACGGTAGAATATTGATTGTGACAAATGATTCGTGAGAACCTGTGGACATCTCTACGATCGGCGGTATAAAGAAAGGAAATTTGTTGAAAACTTTAAAATTGTATTTACCAAAACAAGGTTCATTAGAATCTATTGGAAATAAGCATTGAATCATTTCCTATGTTTATTGTATTTGACTTTTGTAGCTAACTTCACTTCTGTACGAACCATCAATCAAGTTACACGCGAAAAATTAATTGGATAAATTGATTTTCGGTGTTGTGAAATTCACATACGGTAAAAGATGGCGTCAGCTGAGTCAAAATACAGCATTTCAAAGCTAAACGGAATAAATTATTTTGTGTGGAAATACAAAATGGAAATGCTTCTTAAGGAAAAATGTGTATAGGCAGTCATTAATGAGGTGCAACCATCACTAGTTACAGCAGCGTGGACAGCAAATGATGAAAAGGCACATTCAACAATCGCATTGAATGTAGAAGACGATCAAATTCATCACACCATCGGTGCAGATTCAGCAAGAAGCGCATGGAGAATTCTTAAGGAAACGTATGAATCAAACACGTTAAGCAATCGTGTGCAGATTTTGAAATTAATCGAGATGCGGAAAACACGTAAATTCCATAAACGAGCTGTTTCGAAAGTTATTGGCGCTTGGTGCAGATTTTGGTCCGGAATTCTTTATGAGTGCTACGTTGCTGGCTTCTTTGCCACCAAGCTACGACGGTTTGGTAACGGTGCTTGAGGGTAAAGAAGAGGATGAATTAACACTCATGTTGGTTAAATCAAAGGTTCTCGCTGAATTCAAAAGAAGAATGGATCGAGGCGGAACAAAGGATGACACTGCATTAAAGGTTGACTCATCAAGAGCAACGAAAGGTCAAAAAGGTGAAAATAAAAGGTCTGAGTGCTATTTTTGCAAAAGAAGCGGTCACATCAAAAAGGATTGTCGAAAATACAAAGTCTGGCTCAAAGGAAGGAAGTGATCAGAAGACGAATCTAGCGAAAGATGAAACAGAAAAACTGTTTGTGACACATCAAGTAGGTGATGGCTGGATTGTCGATTCAGGTGCCACGTGTCACATTGCCAGTTCCAAGGATACTTTCGTCAATATCGACATGAATTGTAGTGATAAAGTAAGCGTTACAAGTGGTCAACTATTAACAGCTCAGGGTAAAGGCACAATTAAGGTTGATTCTCTGAACGAGGAAAATCAAAATGTTCCAGTAAGAATCACAGACGTGTTACTAATGCCAGATATCAAGGGAAATTTGCTTTCAGTCAAAAAGCTAACGGAAAAAGAGTTTCAAATAAATTTCAAGGACAACAAGTGTGAAATAAGGGAAAACAGTCGGCAAATTGCAGTTGGAGAAATCAGCGGTAAACTTTACAGACTAAAGGAACCTCATAAAATTTACTCGGTCGAAAAGGAATCCAATGGATGCATACATTATTGGCATAAGATTCTAGGCCATAGAGAGATCGAAGTTGTGAAATCATTTGCAAAACGAAATTTGGTTAAATGCATCAACTTCAGTGAGTGTAAAGCGGATTGCGAAATCAACTCCAAGTGCAGAGTGTGTCTCGAGTCAGTCGAGTAATAAAGTAGTTGCAATCATAGATTTGGTTCATTCAGATGTTTGTGGTCTGATGCAAACGACCACACCATGAGGTAATCGTTATATTGCGGCATTCATAGACGATTACTCAAAATTTACAGTCAGCTACCTAATCGCAAATAAATCATCAGTTTACAGCAAATTCAAGGAATATATTGGTAAAATCGAATGGAACAGCGGAACGTAAAAACAGAACGTTGGTAGAAATGACTCACTTCATGCTAATTGATGCAGGTCTAGAGAAAAAGTTTTGGGGCGAAACTGTAATGATGGCTAATTATGTTCAGAATCGTTTGCCAACAAAGAATACAGAAACAACGCCATACGAAAGCTGGTTCCACAAAAGTCCGAATGTGCAATACTTCAGTAAATTCGGATCAGAATGTTATGTAAATGTACCAAAGCAAACAAGACGCAAATTTGATTCAAAGGGTGTGAAAGCAGTGCTGGTCGGTTATGATTACGAATCAAAGGCATATCGTTGTTACATTCCGGAAATCGATCGAGTCACAGTTAGTCGAGATGTTCAGTTCGTCGAAAGAGGACATTTGTTACCTATCAAGTCCAGCAAAAATTACCAACAGGAACAAATTATCGACAATTCAGGGTTGAACAACTTTGAAGATGCAGAAAACGATCCAGAACAAGAGGAATTAGACGATGAGGAAGTTCAGGAAGAGAATCCAATACAGCATCATGTTCTGAATGAAGATGAAGAGCAAACTGTTAGACGATCACAACGCGCTAACAAAGAAATTCTATCAACGAGACTTATTGAAAAAATGAACGAGGTGAATTCAGTCATTCAAGAACCAAAGTGTTACGAAGATGCTGTTAAGTGTGATCAAAAGAGGCTGTGGATTCAAGCAATGGCAGATGAGATGAAGTCATTGATGGAGAATCAAATATGGGAGCTAGTAAAAATTCCAGAAGGTGCAAATTTAGTTGGCAGATGGATCAATTCAGATGGAGAAGTAGTCAGACACAAGGCAAGGCTTGTTGCTCAAGGTTTTTCGCAGTAATACGGTATTGATTATGATCAGGAGTTTGCTCCAGTTGTTCCTCAAACTACGTTTCGAACATTATACAGTGGCAGCAAACAAGGACATGAAGGTTTATCATCTAGACTCGAAACCGGATTTTCTAAACAGTGAATTGTCTGAAACAATTTATATGAGACAACCTCCAGGATTCAAAGTTAAAGGCGGCGAAGATTTGTATCTACTAAAAAGGTCTAAAGCAATTGGAATAAAACAATTCATCAAATTCTCATCGATTTCGGTTTTGTTCAAAGCAAGAATGATCCATGCTTGTACACCTACAAACATGATGGAAAAATATGCTACGTATTAATCTACGTTGACGATGTGGTCATTGCTGGTGAAAACAACGAGAGCGAAACCATCTAAGTGCGAAACATTTTTAAGTTCGAAATTCAAGATTAAGAACTTTAAAGAGATTAACGATTTCTTGAGGCTTCAAGTCAAGAAGGAAGCAGATGGCCATTACACATTGAATTAGACTGCTTACATTGGAAAAGTACTAAAGGATTTCCAAATGTGTGATGCAAAGGAGTCCTCAGTTCCATTGTCAGTTGGATATGGTAAAGGAGGAGATACGGGTTTGTTCTTGGGCAACGGCAAATATAAAAAGTTGCTTGGTTGCTTACTGTACATATCAGTCAACACGAGACTGATTCTGACACAAAAGATGTCCAGTTCAAACCAGGAGGATTGAAACGAATTGAAACGAGTATTAAAGTATCTCAAGGATACTGTCAGTTTGCGATTGTCGATTGAGAAGAGTGATGGTTCGGAATAGTTAATCTGATATGCAGATGCAAGTTGGGCTGATGATCGCGCTAGTCGAAAGTCACAATCTGGTGATATATTCAAGTATTGTAACGGTATTCTCAGTTGGTGCAGTCGAATACAGGATTGCATTGCATTATCATCAACGGAAGCAGAATTTATTGCGTTGTCTGAAACATGTCAAGAGGCGAATTGGATTCGTCGTTTACTCAACGATTTCGATCAGCGCACCAGGAAACTGACGACAGTTTTTGAAGACAATCAAAGTTGTTTGAAATTCATTAAGGAGGAGAAATTGTCGTCGCGTACCAAACATATTGATGTTCGAGAGGCATTTGTCAAAGATTATATCGACAAATGTTCTTCGGGATGCATGTGGAGTTAACTGATGATTCAAATGAAAAGGATTATTGGAAATAAGCATTGAATCATTTGCTATGTTTATTGTATTTGATTTTTGTACCTAACTTCACTTCTGTACGAACCATCAATCAAGTAACACGCGAAAAACATGATAAAATAAAATAAAGGAAGTTTTATAATTAAATTAATTTAGAATTATCCGTGTTTCATTTTCAAGTGTCCAGCTCTGAATAGCATTAATTCCATTAGAATCGAGTAATGTATACTACAATTTTTGTGTACTGGTCGCGCTGTAGGAAATCGTAGTGGTTTGTCTAATCTATTTGTAAGTCCAGCACCTGTGAATATATTTAGCTCGCTCTTTAGATTTATCTCATTCACTATAGACTCAGTAGATTGAATAATCTATTTGAAAATGCTATTGAAATCCAGTGGACATATACGAGTACATTTCTAAATATAAATTTTGCTAGAACGAATCTCAAAAATATACTTTACTTAAATCTTTGAAATAGGTCTATGCTTTACCTTCTCGAAAATGTCAGCTACAATCTGTAAATATTTCTAGATTCGATGGCACAACATTTAGATTCGTGTCCAATTTTATAATTTTCTTTTGAAAATAAATTTCAATAGGAGAAATAACAAATTTAACAGTGTAACTTTTTAATAATTTCGTTAGGACAAAGTTCATTATTATTGTGCTAAGTGTTCTACAAATTACATATAAATTTAAAAATGTTTAAGTCAACCAAAATTTTTTAATGTTCGTTTGCGTTTTAAGGATTCTTGGTGGTGGAAATTATGCTAAGTGTGTCTAATTAGTTTGGAGGTAGTTTACTCGTGCTCATTTTTCTGTTGCAGGCTTTTTTCAAAGAACCCTTTCGAAATTATTTTCTAATTTTTAATAAATTATAAATAATCGAATATTATTTGTTGTTACTATAAATTTAATGTTTGTTTGTATATCTATCGTACCATAACAATAATAATTCATATTTTCAATTTCATTAATAATAGCTATAAATTGTACTCTTATATATGAAAGTAAGCAAAAGGTCACTCTTAAGATCAAAAAATTGCACCATACACTTGATTAATTTTTGTTAGCCGCCACACATAAGGCACTCGGCTTAGTTCGATAAACCTATAATATTAATAACGCAACCATATATTTTGTTAATATAATAGATAAATGTTAATAAATAAATAATAGCAAACAGTTTTTTTATACTTGTCCAACTTGTATTTCATTCATATATTGTAATGAATTAATAAGACATTTTTGTTGAAAGAAATATAATCGCGATAAATTTATGTGCTTCATATCATATATTTTGTTGCAAATACATAACTCAACATTATTTTTTTTTATCTTACGAGTGCGTGATGGAATCACAAAAATTCTAATGGAAATGAAAATTTATTACTCGACTGTTCATACAATTTAATGAACGGGTGATCAATTTAATGTTTGTTAATGTATGCGATACGGATCGTTCTAATTTGATCACCCGTTATGATCGGTAATATTTCATTGCAACCACATAAATTGATTTTCCATCAATATGTATATACGTATACGTTCGATTGTGGGTGTTATGTTATCCGTACAACTAAGTGTATTTTATAAATTTCTTGTAATTAACCGTATATATGCGCTCTTGTAAACTATACAGAATACCTAAATTTAGTCAGCATCGTTTATACAGAATATGAGATTTGACGATTATCAATCATAATTTTTCCCAAAGAATATATTACCTTATTTTGGAGAGGTATTTGATTTATCTTTCTTTAAGCGAATTATTTTCACATTTTTGTCTTCATAAATCAATATCATCAATCAAAATTCCAAAATTTAATTGAAATTTTTTATTTATTTCTTTATGTTGGTTGCAATGCTAATATGGACTTTTTATCATAAATCATAAATCTATAAAATATGTATTGCATACATGAGTATATATGAAAATAACAATTGGTGATATTTATATCACTTTGTTATTATTTTAGTGTACATAAAATAATAAATTCATAATTATAAGGAAATTATTTCCATTTATGTTCTTTGGAACGACGCGGAGCAGAGCAAAATATAAAATGTTGACAGATTTTTTGTGTAAGATATTTTATTTTTTGTGCTCATATGTACGCAGCGAGGTAACCAAATAAAAATCTCTAAACAAGAAAAGATAAAATTGAAATCCAGATTCTTATCTAGATACACAATAAGAATTTTTGTGTTGTGTTGTTCACCGTGTGTTACAAGCAATAAGAAAACAATGTTAAATTTCTCGCTGTATTTATGACTTTCCACGAGTTGGGCATTTTTATGTTCATACTTGTAGTTTTTCACACAACATATATGAATGATGAAGATGGAAATAACAGCAATTTCCTATGTATCACATTACACGGCGCAACAAGAACCATATATTTCATATCAAATTGCACATCATCATTTATAAGAGATAAATACAAAAAAATTCTTCTGAATGGTCATCCATACTTTGTACTTAATAAATTTCATGCACATAACTTTAGATCCGTACGATTGAAAATTATTATGCTTAAATGAAGCACGCTGCTTAGAGTCGCGTATTTTTTTTTTAATACAGGTACATAATATAAACTCTGTATTAAAGATCTTTAAGACCTCCCGTGCTATATAAACTTTGTGAATGTATTAAACGGAAAATATCATATCAAACTCAAAACGAAAGAAAATGCAAATTTAGAAGAACGAAAAATGCTTTGAACAGAAATTTAATAGGCAAATTATAATACAGAGATTGAGTATATGGATTGATATTCCACCATATATCCATTTTAAGCGATAAAAATACGAAAGAGATTTTATCTTATCACAAACAGAATTCCTTTGAGATTTCTATATTAAATCTACCATAATTGGTAATCGTTTGTGAATTAATTTGTGTGTTTAGATGGCGGAAAGAGAAGCGCGTTCAATTCAAATTCGACTCCTAAATCGAATTCATTATATTTTACTATATACAGCGACATAAAAGTTTTATATTGACACTGATTATATATCGTGATAATCATCAATTGATTTGATTGATTTAAAATTTAATACAATTTGATTGCAGTAATATCTTTATTATAAATAAATGGTTGCCGATGGCTATTTATTAAATCGCTTTATTTGTAGTGTAGCGCAGTATATCTTGTATTCGAGTATAAATGTGTATTTCCGCTCGGTATTAAGAGATACTGTTCGAAATTGGCTGTCACGAAAAAATTCAACTCATTTTTGCCGCTATTTATAATATTTATAAATAATTCAAAGTGCAGAGGTTTTCTATATACAAGTAGCAGTTTAAAATAAGAACACACTTATCAATCGGTGCTCCATTTCAGGCTACACTGGACTGAACGACTATTATGAGGTTTCGTGGCAATTTATTAAAATGGAATATTTGTTAGTTTTTACATGATATTGGTGGCAACAATTGTTTTAAACATAATTATGTAATATTATTTTTGAGGCACAACAATTGCAAGCCCAGAAAAATGCAATGGCAACATTGAAAATATTGTTAGAGTCCAAAAAAATTTAAAAGAGCGCCAGTAAAATGTGTCATGGTACTCTGTCATGATATTTATAACTTCACGCCTTTTTAAGCTATCCTTCAGTTGCTTGTTAATCTAGACAGCCGTAAATGTCTATCACTATCGTGATTATTTTGTAACCTGTCTTATAAATGCATCGCTATCGCGATAGTAAACAGCGACAGAAATGAACTCTATCGATATTAAAAACTATCAGTCCGAAAACATGATTTTTTTTTAAATGGTTCAAAGCAAACTTTGTCTCAATTTACTAATCAAAAATTTAGAACATAAAAAATGGAGGGGTGAATATATTGTGGCCTACACCCGTCTTTCTTTTACCACGAATGTACACATAGTTCACGAATACACCACACTTAATTTCTAAAGCAAAATTCAATTTACCGGATTTTGGGAAAACTGTCTTGTATAATCAAAAAACGTTATCCCTGCTTTAATTTCAGAAAAATATCAAGGTCAACCTTTACTGGTTGAAAATTTATTCTTAGAAAATTCTTCTTCTTATTAGAAATTATCCAGCAGAACATTACATCATGAATAATTATATGCTAATAATAGGCTAATTAAATGGGATATTAGAAATTTTAGAGATTTCTATTAGAAAATTTATTCCCTGCCAACTAAAACGATGGGCTATGCTAGATTTTCAAAATATTAGCAATACAATTGAAAAGTTAAAGGCTAATTTTAGGCTAATTGCCTCATATATATTCTTTTGAGTCCGTTAGTTTTATAAAACGCATTAGGCTTTGCCACGTCAAAGCTAGTAGTTTTGAACCGAGACCGAAATTAGAACGCAAATCAAGGTTTATTGCCACACAAATAATTTTAGCCTCATTATGGCCTAATCAAATGCCCCATTATAAAATGTCCACTTGTTCTTGACCAAATTCTATAGGTCATTTAATTTAATGCTAACAGAACATCCCCCCTCCCCCTCCCTATATATTCTTTTTTGCGTATTAAACATTTAATTATGATGTTCAAATACAAAGTGCGTTATTTACGATTTTCAAAATTTTTTGGCAATGGAATCAAATAAAAGTATCAAATTCGTTTATTTACCTATATTTCCAGTTATTAAAGTAAGAGTTAAATGTAGAAAGCTTCATTTTTGTATTAAATTTCTTGAAAGCTCGATATTTACCACACACATATTCAACGAAACTGCGTGCAAAACTCGCTATTTTCTGTTTAAATTTCGAACAAAACTAAATAAGTTCAAATAGATTTCTCGCGAAAATTTTGACACGACGTGTATTTTGTTTCGCTTCTATAGATTTTACCAAATTGAAATTTGACCATAAAAAATATAGCAAGTATAGTTATGGAAAGTGAAGAATACCCTGTTGTTATTTTAAAAGGTGGAAAAGCACACAACCAAAACGCACTTCTGAGAACATAACGAGAATCATCGTTATGTTTGTATAATAAAGAAAAAATAACTTGACTTCCTTTTTATCCATACATCATGGATGGGGGTTACTCATTTCAGTTAATAAATAAATAGAACTGAGCATATCCTTGTGGATTAGTAATAATTCCACCAGTGTATTTCTTTATAAATTATAATCTATGCATTTTTGTTAGGTACAAAAGCGGCCTTCGATTGTGCCAAGTTGCAATCACAAAAAAGGTGCTGGTATTTTTTCAATGCAATGCAATTAACTGTCGTGACTCTCCAAACTGTTTTACCCAAACTTGACGAAAATATTGCAAGATTCGTTTATATTAACCTACGCAAGTGCAGTAAACCCTTGTCCGTGTCCGTGGTATATCAAGTGAGAAAACCTAATAAGAACATCTCGAGAGTTTGCGCCAACTTGCTTTTTGTAAAATATTGGAATTTATAAAAAGATCGAGTGGTTGTTCGTCTTGCAAAAAGACATTTGGATACAGGTTTCGAACCAGTTGTCCGTCGAGGAGGGGACCGAATTGGTACTCGAAACCATTATAAAAAGGATGCTATAGTAAACTTCATCGGAAAATTTAGAACAATCGAAGTACACTACTGCCGTAGCAAGATTGACTAAAGACAATATTTAGCTAGTGAGCTATTACTAGTAACAAGATGTTATGTTAGATCCTGAGATAGTTGATTTAAACATAAAAAAGTTACTTTCGGAATATTTCCACTAATTTCTTTAACATCGGTTTTAAAACACCGGCAACTGATTTATGCTCGACGTGTATTATGATTAAGAAGCGGATCCAATGTGAAACCGACGATTTATTGACAATGTCTTTCGATTGCCAAAAAAATATGGTTTTACCAAAAGCCGCAGACCAGGCAGGTTATTATAGTCGACAAATTTATTTTTATAATTTTGGAATAGTCGTGGGATCATCGGAAACTCCGTGTTTGTATACACTTGGACGGAAAATTTATTTTCGAAAGGATCCAATCAATTTTTATCAGCAGTTCACCATCGCCTTTGCAACGTAAACCTTAACTGAAAGGTGAGATTTCGATTTGTTGCTGATGGATGCGGTGGACGTAATAAAAATTCTAAAACGATTGAAATGCTTTGTTCTTGGTTGTTGAAGGAAGCACCATATAACATCAAACAAGTCGAAATGCCTTCCTGACCGGGTATTCGCGAAATTAGAGAAGAAGGTAAAAGTTATTTCAACCAACGCTACGAAATATAGTTACCCAGTGAAGCACTGGAAAACAGAAGCTTCGATTATAATTCGGCATCCTACAAGCTGGCATTTTAAATTTAACGATGCCAAGCGATTTGTGATAACAAAAATATCTCAAAAACTTTTAGTTCGCGGAGAAGTTGCCTATTCAACCGATGTTGGAGCATTTAAATCGATTACGAAAAGAGGAAAATACGTGGCACGGATGAAACCAAATTCAATAGAATCCGATATTAGAATAAGCGAGACTAAATTACTTATGATGTATAATGTAATTATGTCAATAATTTATTAAGGAAACATTTTGGTGACAACTGGTCAGCAATGGATGAGCTGGATTTTTACAATAATATTATAAATGCAAGTGCAAGATCCAATTTGTGAAGTTTCGGAAGAACATCAAGAAGTTCGGTTTTTATCATTACAAACTATATTATTAGTTGCAAGTCTGAATATTCCCATTCCCAAGAAGGGATTTTATAATTTATGTTCTATTGCTAAAGCGGTTCTTATGTCCAATATTATTTTATTTTTTGTAAGGAATAAAGTTTAGCTTATATAGAAATATTTACATTAGTTTTCAACCTGAATTTGAGAGTACAACTTGAATACTAACTTATTCTTTAATTTACGAATTTTATTTACGTGTTGTAATTAAAATAGTTAAAAAATTAAAATAGTTTCATAAATTTATAATGGCATGATTTAAAAAGTTGTACTGATCACTAGCAATAACACAATGGTCCAAATAGAATATTTAACTTAACTTAATATTTAATAAACACACTATACCACTTGTTTAGTATTTGGCAAAAAACATTTTTATAAAAATATGTAAAAAATGTTTAAATAATTACTCGATCGATTTCGACTTGTTAGGTCATCATCAGGAGTGGTATATTGTGCTTATTAAGTGCTAATTTGTTTCGCCAAGTACCTAAGTGCAAAACGCGCTAGAAAATATGGTCAGTTTCAAAACTCGCTGCTTACAATTTTAAAAGAGCTCTAAAACCCAAACTAAACAAGGTGCTATAATTTTTTTTGAGGTTACTTTAGCAGAGTCGAAACGGAATTTATGAACAAAATTTGGATAACTGCTTTTTTTGGCTTTGCCAGATTTTTCTTAGTTTATAATAAACATGCAAGTAACAACACACGCTTTAACAACGTCCATAAGATATCCATTTCTTTATCAAAGTTCACGTTAGCACAACCTTACGTGCACTAGTCCAAATTTTCGGTCGTTAGAATCATTCAACTAGACGAGCAATTGAACGCCTTAAAAAACGAATGAACATATTCACTTCATAATGTGCCATGCCAATAAGACAAAGAAATGCATGGAATTCTAAAAATATTGCAGCTTTACGCAGAAGTGTGAACGAAACCAAAATCAATTGAATTGAGCGTGTCCCAGAGTACAGATTTAGTTCGAAAATTGAGACTTGAGAGTTGGGAATTTTGGTGTTGTTTCTCTAATCTACTAGTTGCACAAAATTAATATTATTGTTGATTGATGAAAATAATAATTAAATTTTATATTTATGTCTAGTGTGCTGATTAAACAACAGAAAACTGCTTACGCTGACGGTACCAATTGCCACAAAGCTGATCAAACCAACGATGTATTTAAATCGAAGCTAGGTGAACGCATTATGTTCAGAAAATGACCGGTCTGTTGACCGCCTCTGTCCATGCCCATTACCTATAGCCTTTTTTCTTTGGTGCTATGTCAAATCAATGGTCTATTTCAATAAGCCACCGTCTTTAAGAGCTCTCAGCTAGAAACATTTGAATGATGTTGGTTTCCTCAATTAATGGCATTTTTTGTACTTTCATATGAAATTTAGGGATTGCTTTAGGGATTAATTATTATAACATCACCAAGCTTATCAGTGAAATTGATATAGGTAGCTCCATATCCCTCATCTTAACATATATGCGGTAAAGTATATATATGATTGTTAAAAATTAAAAACCCAATTTTTGTGGGATGTTTATGCAAAAAACATAAACAATTTTGGGAAAGGTGATATGACTAATTATTTTGCTATTTATTCAAATACAACACGATGACCCGAAAATTTCAATGAAGATTTAAGCCGCAAAGATATGAACCACGTATACATTAAAAATGAAATATGGAGACACTCAATAGTTCCCCTTATCAATTTATCCCAATCAAAAATGTTTACAACTGTTAAGTATCGCAACATTAAAAGAATTCACCATGCTAAAGTCATTAAAAATATTAAATTTATTGATTGCATAACAACAGTGGAAAACTAATACAAATTTTCGTTATCTATTCACAACAATTTTTTGCTTAATTCCAAACAACTGTTTGGATTATTTTCGATGCTAAGCATTTTTGATCGTAGCACTGCGCATTACGTAACAAATACCTGCGCACCATTCGTATATACTCGTATACCATTTGCTGTTGTAGAAAATCACGGAACTGTGGCATTTTTATGGGTATGAATAGAGCAATTTATCTGCAGGCTGTAATATAATCTGGAACTGTAGAGAAATCAGAAAAAAATAATTTTTATTTTATTAAATTCAATTACAAACAATTTCTTATCACTTCACGATTATCGTTTTTGGTACACAAAACCACAAGTATAATAAAATATTAAAATTTTTAACTCCAATTATGGAAGAGTTTAAGAAACATTAATTTTTTATTTTATTATTTCTATTCATGAAACAATTTAAAACCAATTAGATAAATTGTTTTTGTTGTATTCTATTGTTGTTGTTTTATTTAAATTTTTTGCAATAATTTAAAATCTTTAAGAAATTAAATAAAAATCTTATGTTTTAATCTTTTATAGGTTAGGTTTTTATTATGTACTCGTAAATGTATGAAACATAAATGCGCTGGACAAATGAATTAACATATTTGGAAACACTTTTATCTAACCAAATGGTGAATTCTTTAAATGCAAATTATTTATAAAGAATTTATAAAGACAAGGTATTTATACCTATGTAAAAGAAAAATAATTTAAATTGTCGATAAAATAGTTATGGTCTATTACGAACTCAGTGCATTTTACATTAATTTATTCAAATTAGGTGTGGATAATTATAGTTAATTCTGTAATTAAAATCTTATCGCATTGGTCAATTTTTATAACAAATTCATGTAGGAAACATAGATAGAGCTTTCTTTATGGGCAATCAGCGCGTTTCGAACAGTTTAAGACGATGCAGGGTGTGAAATCGCAGGAACGCAACTGCTGGACCTTGAGCTAAAGAGCGTAAAAAAATTTATCAAGAACTTGGCAGCGATGTGTTTGTTGGGAAGGAAGCTTGTCCGAGAAGAAATTTATCCGAGTGGTGAAATTTGGAAGATGGAGGTATGAAGCAACTGATTACTATCGATATCAATTCTTAACGAGGCATATGGTTGCGCAAAGCACGACGATAGCCATTATTGTCCAAGATGCACTGCAGTAGTGTAGAATGTCGAGCATATATTTCTCAAATGTTCACAGTTTGCAGGAACAACACACGTGACTGAGCTAAGTATTGGCTCCAGAAAATATATTTTAGAGCTTGTAAAATTGTGGGAAGACGTGTATCGCTGATTTTGCCATTATGTGCAGAAAATATTTTTGTTGGACTCAATATTCAAAAATGTGTGCATGTGTTCATGGCTAAGGCTTAGTAACACTAATGAAACTTAATGTTCCTGGTAAACATAATTTAACTCGTCAACTTGTCACTTTAGTGTTGCTCAAAATAACCATAATTGTCTCTAATCGAAATAAAAGAAAAGATTATAAAGCAGTGGCATGGAATAAATCTATCTGACCCACAATTTAATAAACCTGGCAACATTAATATCTTAAAAAGAGCGGAATATTTTTTCAATATATTGAAAGGCGGCCAGATGGAAACTGCTAAAAATCAGCCAATTTTACAAAAACGATTCTCCGTTGAGTTATTACTGGAAAAATTGAAAAACTGAACCACAATAGCAACGTTCAAGTAACCATCTCAATCACGACAAACATACCAGGATAGATGATTGTTTGGTCGATAACTCTAAAAAAAATTTGGGAAGTGGAGTCAATTAGTCAAGGACAAGACATTCTAAGGACAGAGGAACAACTATGTGAAGAACTTTTCCAGCAACACACAGGCAAACCACGATGGACGTTTCACAGTAAGTGTGACATTTCTAAAATCAAAGAATCAGTTGGACCACTCATTAAACACCGCTGCTGTACGACTTCAAAGAATGGATGAATAAATACGAGAACCTGCACCACATGATGTATTACCAGATAGGAATCGTCAATAAGAATTTGAAGAATTAAAACATCGTTTGGCTAGATAATCTTTCATGTACAATTCGCCATTACCAATTACGCGTCGTGAAATATAAACTGGCATCAGCACATTTTTTGCCTACTAGAATTTTAAAGGAAATAGCTACTTAACAGAAAACTTTACTACCTTGTGGTTTGTATAGGTTGGTGACTTTATGACTGGTGCCGATAACAACATTGAAGCAGACATTATGAGAGAGTTAGTAATAACAGTCTATTAAGTCAATATAGATTTCAATTAGGAAAATGGAAGTCAAATTTGCAACATTTACAAAACTTACTGTTAGCAGAAGTTAAAGATCCTCAGTCCAAAACAATTGATGATTGCTCTCGCCCATCATTCCACTCTGTAAAAGTATTAAGGGTGATTTAAAATCCAACAACAGACAAATTCATGTTTAATTCGGATCTACAAAACATTCAACAACCATCCAGATGAACGGTACTCTAGAAAGCAAGCAGAATTGTTGATCCAATTGGTTGGTTAGCCCCGATTACAATATCAGCTAAAACCTTCCTTCAAATACTTCCAGCAAGTAACTTAGATTGGGAAAATCCTCTAAAAGAAACCCAAGTGAATCATTGGAACGATATAAGGAATCAGTTAAAAAATATAAACCAAATCGCCATTCCGCGGTTTATCCAAACACGAAAAACGTATTCCATTGAATTGCATGTGGTTTGTGATGCAAGACAATCGGCTAATGTAGTGCAACTGTAGTTTATTACAAAATCACGAATCCCAAAAAGGAAGCGGCCGTCAAATTAATTTCTGCTAAACTAAAGCTCTTAACCACACAAAAATCTTTGATTAGGGCAGGATCCAAGAAAAATTTTGTAAAAATGTATGTCTGAACTGAACTCAAAGATAGTATTAGATTAGCTTTCTAGTCATGTTAGACGATGGAAGCGAACGGCTGAAATTCTTAACTCACTAAATTGATAACACTAGCATATGTACCATCGAAGAAGACTCCAGTCGAGTGTGTTTCTCAGAAACTATTGCTAAAATTCGCTGGTTACAACTATACGGAAACGCATAGACGAGGAAATAAATAAACTCTCTCCAAGGGAACGAGAAATAATGGTATCTACATTTCGCGAGTTGAACTTTTCGACTTTCAATATCAACTTTGCAAATAGGGCAATAAAACTACTATTCGGATGAAATCTACAAGCCAACCGATAAATTGCTCGCAACAGTTGAATTATTTCATTAACTCATTTTTGAACAATAGAGGTGTTCTACGAGTCGAAGGTCGATTGGAGCTTAGTTTTACTCTCCACAAAATATTCAATCATCGAAAAATGAAGTCAGAGGCAAGAATATTGAGTACCAGCTGAACAAACCAAAGCTAAGGAAATTGTAAAAACTGCGTAACTTGCTCTCGATTTAAAGTGCAATTACAAAGCAAGTTAATGCCTAACAACAGGGTTCAACTAACTACACCATTTCTAATGAAAAAACATAAACAATAAATGATTTTATGTCCTAGTTTTTTTAGTATATATGTATTAAAACCAAACTTAAACTTAAAATCAGTGAGTTCAAGTGTTCAATTCAAGTTATAAGTTACATGCTAAAGTTAGAAGTAAAAATCACTTAATTTTTAACGACGCCTTAAATGATTTAAATAAAACCCGTTGAATGTCTACATAAATTTCCCTAACGAATAAATTATGGTTACCATAAAATTGATCATCATTTTTGAAATTGACTCGCTTTTCCCTCTTATCAGCTACTTAGTAAGTTTAAATTATAAAAATCAGTTCTGTAACCTAAAATCGTAATATATACAAAAAAAAAATCAAACCAAAGACTTCATTTAATTTTACATTAAAACTTTTTAGAGTAAGGCACGAACCTGATTTCTCGATGTATGGCAAAAATATTATAAAATATTTATTGTCAATCGCATATTTTTGATCTTTACATACAATCAAATAATTTGTGTCGCGTACTGCACCTACATTACACATTAGTTGGTTATTTCAAAGTATCGCTCATATCGCACTTTTCGTGTGAACTTTTTCAAACCGCACAACACAATAATAATACTGAAATTGCAAATATGACTAAAAATTGAAAAATTTAATCTGACATCAAAAAATATTACTACCATTTTAATTGAACCGATTAAAACTAAACTAAAATCTAATAAATTTTTATTATTTTCCAATTAAAAAATAAAAAAAAAATTAATTTATATTCTCGCCATGTTTATATGCGAGCGTAGCGTATTTATTCTTAAGCCATCCGACATTATTCCTTACAGATAAAATTAAAACAACAATATATCATTTTAACAGTATGACATTTATTTGTTTTCCGTCTTAAACAATTTTTTGTTTCGAAATAAATGCCCATCGGCCATAGGAAAATGTAAAAAATTGAAAAACCGGACGTAACAATTTGCCAGTAGTTAGTTTGATTTGTATGTTTCAATTAAAAAATACTTTGGGTGGGTTGTTAGCTGTATCGCGTAAATTTATAGATTTATATTCTATCGAACTATTGATGAGTTATACTGTTGGCGCCTTTATTACTTTGCGTATGTACAGCAAAATAATGTGTACAAAGAATTGAAATTGTTTTAATATCATTAATTGTGAGTAATAAATTCGTTTTTATGTATTATATGAGAGAAAAAATTATGATTAAATAAATAAACTGCGGACGGAACGGGACGATGATTATATATGAAATTTTCATCATTCAATTTCGAACATGTTTTTCAGGTTATGAAAATTATGAATTGTGGTATGGTACTTGTATAATTTGCAAGAGAACAAAATAAAAATAAAATATTTTCCTGTCTAGCTGCACGCAGACATAACTCTATTATTTGCAAATTTTTCTTGCTATTTAACGTAACTTAATATTCCATCAGTTTTAATTCTATGTCTTATATCTAAATACGTTTTTATAACAATCAGAAATAATTTAATAGACATCATAAATTTTTTAATTTATTTATTTTAATACGTATAAACAACGTCTGAGCGACTTTCTATTTAGACTTATTGTCTGCGTTGATTTCTTATATAAATTCTTGATTTAATATATTAATATTGGTTGAGATTAATTTAATTTACTAACTATACATATATGATGCAAAATATTAAGGGTTTTACTTATTTACTTAATTACATCATTGTTCGGATACAATAGACTTTCTATTGCAATCTGAAGGCTATCATTTTACATTTCATGCATATTTTTCTTATTATCAATTTAATTTAATTCCCAACTAAAATTTCACAATTTATAATCAATTTGCTTAAATCTAATTTGTGTAAAACAACCAATCGATATATACAAGTATTATATCCAATTATCTCAGCGGATACCTGAAAATATGTTGATTGATTAGAAAATATCGCGATCGCAGTGAAATGAAATATAAGTCTAATTATATTTTGATCTTAAATCCAGCTATACAGACATTCGATTAACAGGTATATGTACCTGTGTATAATGTATATATATTAAATTAAAAGCGGTATAAAACCATCCCGCTTTGAACGCTCTAATATCAAATTGTATACTTCATGGTTTGCTTATTAATCGTGTAAATCTATATAATTTATTGAAATCACTCAGAAAGTTATATTTATCACCTAACTAGTTGTATAGACAAACTCATGATTTTATCTAATTGACATCTTTTACGATTCCAAGAAAAATATCATCCAGCAAGTGTAAGATGCAAAACAAAACTAATTAAATCATAACGATAATCACGTATTATTCATTCGATTAATCAAAATGTGCAAACTATAATTAAGATTTTAATTTAACTATCGCTATACGATTTTTTCTCACATGCTTCATCCATTAAAAATTATAGGGATACGAGTATACATTGATGAAAAAAAACGCACAGTGTTGGCCCTTGATTAATTGCAAATTTAGAAACTCAAAATATTCGTGCTTATTACGATAGTTCATATTGCCGTCAAACGGCATAATCAGTAAAAATATACTAAGGATCAAGTCATTCCCAATTTTGATTTTAAGTAGAACACACGTCTGAAGCATTCGCATGAAACATTTACGAAATTATAAAATCCCTTGAAATGAGTAAACTTCAGCTATTTGGATCGGATGAATAATGTATCCAATCAGAACAACTAGATATTGGTGATGGGTATAAAGGGTTTATACCTAATAATTTTAATTCAACTCTGTATACAAGGATTACAAGAGAATATAAAATCTAGCACACTGATTATAAAAATAGAAAGAATGACAAAGTGGAATCAGCAGAACTAAACCTCCAACAATGTGGAGCTAGTAATCCTTAAATTTCGGGCTAGCAATATTCCAAATAATCGCGTCATATAATACTGTGGGCAAAAAATAGTAAGACTTTGTTCATAATTTTAAAATTCTTTATTTATTTCTCCAAATCTATTTCGTCCCCCTCAAAGTAATCTCCCTCGGCCTTAATACACTTGTGCCAACGTTTTTTCCAATCCTCGAAACAGTTCTTAAAGTCAATTTCCGGAATAGCCTCCAATGCGCGTAGCGATTCATGTTTAATGTCTTCATTTGACTCAAAACGGTTTCCCCGGAGCGGTCGTTTGAGTTTGATGAACAGCCAGAAATCACACGAAGCTAAATCAGGCGAATACGGTGGTTGCGGAAAGATATGAGTGGAATTTTTGGCGAAAAAATCACGTAAAACCAATGCAGTATGAGAAGGTGCATAATTCCGGCCTCTTTTTACGACTAGCTTCGGCATCCATCGTAAAAAAATAAACACCTGAAAATCATCAGTATCAAAAGTATGCATCATCGTCAATTTGTACATGAAGATTGAAATTTAGTTTTATTGCCTGTTTAGTACAATTTTGTTGATCAGCGATGATGACGAAATACGATCAGAATTAGAAAACACTTAAAATTAATAAAATTTCACTTTAATACTTTAAAAAAAGCATAACATTTCGAAAAAAGTTTTATAAATAAAAAAAAAATCCGTAACGGCAGATTTGTTCATTCGTCGACATGTCAGTCACACGACACTGAAGATACAAAACAAATCTAATAAAACAACAAAAAAAAGAGAAAGAAAATTATTTTTCTCATAATCGGGTTTTTTATGTCTTTGATAATTTGTAGTACGGAATTCAGGGTGGAATTGGAGCTGCTTTTGCCACACATTGGAAAAATTGCATACTGGGAATTTATTTTAATATTTGTTTCTAATTTAATTATTTTCAGGTAGATGTCGCTAATTAATTACATGTTTCCCGAAATTAATAATTGTTTACACTATTTACGTACAAAATGAAAAAAAATGTCTTTTACACGTAATTGCCCAACACTGAGCTCGACTAACCAATGCAATGAATTTTAAAAGTCTCTGTAAATTAAAGGAGCGACGTTTTGCCACCTCCTGAATTTTATTTGCCTTTGTTTTCAGAAGTATTTCTGTTATAATTACATGAAAACAAAATGAATTCCGTTTGCAAAAATGCAATTTTCCACCAATTTTCTTTCGTATACATACATAATAATTAAATAAAATTATATTCGAATAATAAACTGTTACAAATAATAGTTTATTGTGGTTATAAAACAACAAAAACTAGAAGTATTTTTTATTGCTAAAATGTTAATACCACACACGCATTTTCACCGTGGAATTTATGTTTTAATTTATTATTATACCGTCTATAATTATCTTTTTTGCTAATTAAAATGGAAATTTGTTTATTATACTGCTGGAATATAACATATAAGAACATAACACGTACGAGTACACGATAAGACTTTAAGGTATGTAACTGTATAGATGTCGAAGATTATTTTAATGTTGATTATATCGCGCACTTCATCACCAGGAGGGTTCCGTTTACACAGATACTCGTACGGGCAGTGCAACAATACGAATAATAAATAAATAAATTTTGATTAATTTATTGTAATTAAAGTAAATTAAGAGTTTATTAGTGGTATAATTAGAATGATTAATTTTTTTTATTTTTTTATTTTTATTTTTATTTTTATTTTTATTTTTATTATGTCGAGTGCAGTGTTTGCCATTGTACATACGAGTATATACAGTTTATCTTTATACGAGTACTATACATTTTTTATGGCGGATATAAATTCAAATCATTTTAGATTTTCTAATAAAATTTAGCTGCTAGCTCCTGTGCTTCAGAATCAAATGATATGCATATCGTGATAACCTAACACCGTGTTAAAAAATTTCTGTTTTATTAGGTGGATAAGCAAATTTATTTATTTATTGTGTGTACGGCTTCCAGTACTTCAATGTTTGTTACATTGTTGGAAATAATAATTAACTTCCAATCTTACGGGATTCAATTAAATCGTAGCATGGTAAGGTCAAGAAATTGTATTGAATAATTATTTGTTGGAATGTCTTATCTATTATTTTCGAGTTGCTTGTTTTTCAAAATATTCTTAGAGGCATTACTTAACATTGAGCTACTGTTAAACAAATCCTAATCGCTATGCTGGTTATGAAACAGTTTTAAGCAGTTTTACGTATGCATATAAAGGGTGTTCCAATTTGAGGATAATTTGTAAATTGGCTGACATTCATAATTTTTTATTAGAGTTCCATATGTTATTTGACAGATGACAAGTAGAAACATTCCGATTATTAAAAATGTAAAAAGTTGTAAGAATATTTAGCACAGAATTTGGAATAATTGTCCGCCAGTTCATAAAAATGTAGCAAAATTTGGGGAAACTGGTTCAATAAGGACGAGAAAAGCTAATTATACCATCGTAATGGTTTAAAAACTTTCCACCAATCACATAAACATCCCGCAGGGGAACATTAATTGGACGACAAGATTTTGCAATTTAACAACCCTATATTTTTTCCTTTGGGGCTATTTCATTGGAAAAGATTATACCAACGGTCCACTAACAATTGATGTCCTAAAGAGAATAGTATTTATTGTATTCAAGAAATTGGACAGTAGTTGTGCCATCGAAAATTTTGGTAAAAAATTGGTGAATTTACTGAATACAGAATAGTGTAAAGTTATCTGTAAACAATGTTTTGTGGAGGTTTGAGGATTGGTTGTATTCAAAATTTAAATCCTTGTTTGCACTGTTTCAAAACGTATTTAAGTTTATTAAAATAATCCTTGTAAGTAATAAAAATCAGAATGTTTATTTAACAACTGACCAGTTAGTGAATCTAAATTTAATTATTTTCAGCTTTCTCCGAGGCGCCGTTTTCGCGAACTGGTTTATTTGTATTAACCGATGAGTTTCCAAGCCAACGAGTGCAATAAACATCTCGTATCATTAATTCACTAATTGAATGATTCTTTGGAGTAGTGCAATTGGGAATTTTTTAGACGTTCACAAATTCGCAGAAATTCTCCGAATCGTAGAATGGAATTATTTCAGCAACAATCATTTCAGCAGGAGTTATGATGATTCCAGGGAAGCGACGCACAAGAATCATAACTTCATGCACGAGATGGTTCTCTAGGTAAGGATAAACTAATTTAAGCGCAAGGCTGGGTTAGGGTATTAATCGTTCAGAGTTGATAAGTCAGGCAGATGTACGCCATTTTCCTCAGCTGCTAGTGAATTTTATTACAGATATAAAACAAACAAATATGAAGAAATCGGTCCTTTAAAATTCAAGAACTACTTGTGATTGAACTTTGACCAAAAAACGAAACAAAAGCACGAATAATACTGGTCTCTTAAAAACTACTACTACGGTCAAAAGTACAATTAAAGATATTTCTCATCCGCCCAACTGTAAAATGAGGAGAATGGCTTGAAAAATCCCTAAAAGATCAGCCAGGTCCCCGTTCAGCCGAACAGTTTAACATAGTTGTATTCTTTATCCGTTCACTTTTTTGTATTTATACAGTTTGAAGTAAATTCTCCTTTTTATATTTATGCGATTCTTCCCTTTTAACAATATCATACCTTTTATGCTGAAATAATGTTACATTTGATATCAGAATTTAAAGACTAAACTTGTGTACCAGTTGCAATCTTATTAATTAATTAATATTCTCTGTTAATCTTAAGAAAAAACATTGGCCGATCGAGCTATAATGCTACCTAGACCAAGGAAATATATGATACGAATATTCCAACTTATGTGACAATGCTATCTCTATGAACCATGAAGTAAAACCTCCAATTATTACGAGAAATGCCTCACCATTCATCTGCTACTTTTAGATAAATTCTACACTCTCGAAACACATTCGAGAAGCTGCATCCTTATAAAGAAAAAATACTTCGACCCGGTAAAAGAGATTTATGAGAAAATGCTTTGGGAATTACTTGTTGAGCATGAACAACGAACAACAAACACCAGAAGGAACTAACGAAACTAAGTTAGATGCAGAAGCACAAAGAGAAAGAACCGCCGCCGATGAAGCCTTAGAAATATAGAATAAACATCAACTAGTTAACCAACAATTTCAACAGTATAACACGATTATGTCAAAACAACACACTAGGAAAGACGAATTGTGAGCTTAAATTAAAACAGCTTAGGGACTCGTGGGGTTCATTCAACAATAAGCACAAAGAAATTGTAGTACACTCCGATAGTGAAGAATTTGTAACGGAGGAGAATTTTTCAACAAATCTCTTATACAAACTACAAAAAGAATACGAGTCAATCGCAATAAAACTACACCGCCTTTTTTAAAATGAACTATAACTAACTAACTACTTGGAAAAGTTGCAAAGATGTACTACCTACTCTCGGTGATAAGAGGGTAAGCAAAGCAATTTATAGTTACCTAACACTCTTAAGTTATCGACAATGAATACATGCACTCAACAACTTGGGTGTTCAAACAGAATACTGGAGGGCCTTAGTCATAGGCATTTTAACGAAGGAACTAGATATGCCGATGTATGAATCTCACATAAAAAATCCAAAAGTAATTCGAACCAAGGAAAGATTCTTTAAATTTGTTGAGACCATCATTATCCCTGATTTCTGGGCAAAGCCTTAACAAGAAAACAAACCCCAGCAATTTCTCTTTATCAAAAATATTCATTTCCAAGAAAGGCAAATTTAATTTACAATAGTTTAGTTCTTAATAAATGTTTCAAAAAAGCAACATTTGAAAAATATTTTGACATAGCGAAAAATCTTCTATGGAAGCTGCCACTTCCAATAGATCGATTTCCTCTAAACTTTGCCAGGAATAAAATTTTATGCCGATCAGTAAATCTGTTTTGACTATAGGGTATAGCTGAATTTTGGCGAGAAAACAGTTTATTATCAAAAAACGTCATAAAACTTTGGGTGCTAATTCCTGATATGAACTAGTTTTATTGGAAATTGAACCTAGAAACCTTTTGTTTTTAATTGATTAAGTATATTTTTACCACAGAAAAACATTACCAGGAGGTCGACACATATTGCTATGACCGCCACTATATGTGCTCATTGTAATGTTGAGCATGAAGTTACTATACAGATGAAATATTTATAAAACAAATATCTACGGAAACATCACGAAGCAAGCTTCTGCCACTAAGAAGGCGAAAACGTATCGAAGCCCATCATAGCTTGTTTCATAACAGGGCGCACTCTCATTATCCCAGTCTCCCACGCCACTTTCATCACTGAAGGAGTAAAAACTAAGCTCAACCTACTCAACCCGCCAATGTCGCTTAGAAACAGGAACAGCACACTCTACCGCAGAATTATTACTATTTCTAGGTTTTATTCAAACTTTAAGCTTAAAGTTAAAGCTATGTCTTTCAAAAGTATAACATGAAATGTACGTCGGCTGTGGTAAACACAATCAAATGGAATCACATACTAGAAACCTAATATGAACAGATCCAATCTTCCAATGACAACTGATGTCGACAACCAGTTGAAAAAAATTTAGAAACAAGAAGTTGACAACGAGTAGAATACTGAATTGGCAGGGCAGGAAGCAATATGTGAACAGCATTATTATGTATACCACATTATGCTGTATTTAGGGAAACGAGACTGACGACGAAATTAAGGGTGGTCTTTAATGGATCGGTAAAGGCATCTATAGCTACATCAACAATGATATCATGCTAAATGGTCTTACACATGAACAGGAACTGATAAGCCTATTACTGCGTTGGCGCAAACTTAATATGTGTACCTAGAAGATATAGGCAAAATGTTTGCCGGATATTTCATGAAGATGACCAAGACAATCAATACATCCTGCTGAGAAGTTCAAACATTCAATCACTAAAAGAATAAAAACTAAGCACAATTCAACTATAACACAACAGCCGCCTATCCATATTCAAGTGTTGCGGCAATTGGTAAAGGATAAAGCACTTAACTAACCAATCACAGCAGCAGATGATAGAACTTCTCAAAAATGATGGACTCAACCTACGTGGGTTGTACCAGTGCAATTACGGAACAATGGAATCCTTGAATTTAAATTTGAAGAAAGAGTCAAAAGACAGCATAAACTTAAATGTATGTTCCGGTTCTGAATATGTAAAAATTCTATAGCTGTAACTTTATAGAAATGGCTTACAGAGAAAAAAATACAGTTTTCTAAAAAAAAGATATTCACAAACTGTAAAGTTTTCGCGGCTGTAATCAATAAGTAATAAACTCGCCGCTGAAACCAAATCAGATAGTGTTTTAAAGTATTCTATCAAATTCAATGGCGCCACTCGCGTTGTAAATAAAATTTGTTATGTTTGTATACGAGTATCATAAAAATATTGAATTTTATTTAAATTAAATAAGAAGTAAATAAAATTAAGAATGTATTGTGCAGTTGTCAAACAACATATTAGTACAGTTGGCGACACTCATTTTTATGCCTTAAAAACAATATTTTTTCTATGTATATGGCAGACAAACTATATATTTGTTTCGACTGTACATGTAAGTATTTCATTAATAACATTTAGGCGTATATAAGAAATGTAAATAACGTTAAACAAAAAAATGTTATCTAGAAGCTCAAATTTCAAATTTTGTTGGTATAGAGATGCTATTGGTAATAACATATATATGCGAGAACCATTTCAGAAAGTGACAATTTGTTTGAGTTATTCGCTATCAAAATCTTGATAAGTAACTTTGTGTCATCAAATTTGGTGTTGCACAGTTACAAAACAAAACTTTCGTTTATAGAGCCGAGTTACATGTTATAAGCACCAACTTAGTACATATCGGAAACTTTACAGTTACAGAGCATAAATGCAGATAGTGAATTAGACCCTAAACATCAAAAAGTAAGAACTCTAGCAAACGCAGTTTATTATCTGAAAGTGGAACTCTTCTATCCGTTAGGATGGCTGGCACCTCATGCAATACTAGCAAAGGTAAAAATGCACGGAATCTGAATAGCAAAACGGATCAATCAAACACTATCTCGGGCTTAACAATACAATGAATGGACATCAAATTTGCTCGGCACACTTTAAAAGAGCAAAGCATTCTCCGATGAGTCCAACTAGAGTCAACATCTTCAATTAGTCTGCATCGATATTGCGACTGCATCGACATGAATTATGTGATGCCCTTTTACTACCACAGTTGAAAAAATAAGCGAAATACCAAGATTACACTTTCGTGGATTCGAGGGCGTTCTCATAAGTAAAAACTTTAATCGCAAATAGTAGCGGATTGAACTAGAAACTAAATATTGGCTACATCAGCTTCCGTGAAAATACAATACAGAATTGGAAGTGAAACCGGGCTATCAGTAACAATAAATCAACTTTAAATTACATAAAGAGGATCTAGGGAACAAATTCTTCGGATCTTCAGCTTTCTTCAACGGATCATCAGAAGGTGTTTAAAGATTCAAGGTAATGGCATTTCACAAGATACTATTTGGTTTGAAATTTGCAGAATGATTCAAAATCGAAAGTTTTTTTATCAAAAATGGCCATTTCTTATTAAATATCAGCAGCAGGAACAACTTTTGCCAAGTTCAATTTACACTAGTATTGTAACACTTGCAAAATATTTGCTGTCACTTCCGGTTGACCAATGTCCACCAAAATTAGCCTGAAATTCACCATTTTAATGAAATACAATGAGTTTTATCCTGATCAGTCAACCTGTTTGGGATGTAGAGTAGCCGAATTTTAGCAAAAAACAATTTATTATCAAAACCCGTCAGTAAATTTTGGGTGAAGATTCCTGGCCAGAATAAGTTTTGTTGCAAATTTAATTTAGAAACCTTTTGACTTTAATTGATTTAGTAAATGCCATACTTTTAAAAATTTCCAAAAAACTTACCCGCCACTTCCGGTAGGTCGATTTCCGCTAAATTGCTAAGTTTATTTGTTGATCTAGCCAACAAAAACGATTAAATGAATTTAACAATTTTTACAGCCACATTTATAAATTTTGATCATTCTCATCTTTGTTGCTGTTGATTTCGCAACTTTTACACAATCACTCAATTTTAGAGTAAACAAACCGCGAGCAGATAATGTATGTTCTCAGGAACATTGCTAGAATTCAAAATATTTAAAGTGACAGAGATCATCATACTTTAGACTATGAAATTCGATTGATTTACCTAGTAAACTGATCCGAACATTTGCCCATTTACGTTTAAATTGGGACGGTCGATCAAACGAATTTATACAATTTTTCCGATCACGTGCCAGAGAATTCTGTTTCACCTGTTTCACCTGTTTGAAATTTAAAGAAAAATTGAAATAATTTAGCACAAAAATGGATTTAATATTTACAAATATAAATATATTACAATTACAATTATGACAATAAATTTAAAAAATATATTTTTGTGTACTTACTGTGAAATTGGCACTTTCTAACAGTTTAATTTATTTTGAATGTTTTTTCTACTTTCAGTAAGCGAAAGAGTAACCCGTCTGTCCTATACATAAGCTGACCCGTCTGTACTATACATAGTCCTATACATAAATAAATTAGTTCGTGTAGCTACATTTATATTTACCATGGGTATAAATCTAATGGCTAGCTGATCAGTTCACCAAACAAATAAATAATTATATTTGTTTATCCTTTTAATATTTAATTTAAATTGCTTATACCTACATAACTTTTAAGATAATAGTAATTACTATAAAATGCAATAATAATAACGATAATGATAATACATAAGATCACTATAGTTTTCTTCAGAGTACATACAAGCACACTTCTTCTTTTTATAGCCTAACATTTTCTTCGTACCTTCTAATCATCAATTTTTATTATCAATTTTTTAAAACAAAAAATTTAAAAGAAACGTGTCGTAAAACTCATTAAAATTATAGACATTAAAACTAAATTTATTCTGATAAAATTCCGCATATGCCTTACGGAAGCGCAATATACCAACTATCTTGACATTTAAAATAGCTACTTAACATCATTATTTATACTTTGATTATTTTTTTATAACAATAACAATAATAATAAAAATAAGACGAGCACAAAAGCTAAATAAAAGCAATAATAATAATAAAGATTATGATGATGATGGCTATGGATACCTTCTATATAGATACAAATACAATTAAGGAGGTACAAAATATAATTTTAATTGAAAATTACGAGAAATTGGTATACAAGATTAATGTCAAAAAAATTTTCTAAAGATGAACGTGACCAAATGCTGGAAAATGCTGGAATGCATACAGATAACTAAAACGCCATGATCCATCACACAATATAATTTCAACCATTATTCGTTCGACTTCCGCATTTTATTAATTAGTGCACACTTTTATTTAAATTTATTATCTACGGTACGTCTTGTCTTGTGGCACAAGCAATCAGCAATAATAATATAGTAAAGGTCAACTAAGAGGTGATTACCGTGACTAATAAAAGATTACACATATTTTTTATAGCTCTCTTCGCTCTTCAACAGAATTTAACAATAATATTAAAATGCAACTCCACCCCCGTTCTACCTCATTCCTTATACCATACTAATGAAACAAGTCACCAGGAGCAGGCACGATCACTTTATATAGATTTTTTATTATTTTAATTTTTCTTCCAATAATTGTTGTTGTCTGGATCATTTACATGAACCGCATTCATAACTTTACATAAGTACTTTTGTTTATTAAGTGTTTAGAGTCTGTTTGGATATATATATTATTGATTTGAGGTGCCCGTTTTTGAGACACTTAACATAAATTTAAATTATTTGGTGTGAAGCTTTTAAGCGCATGTTAGAATAAGATGGAGGTATGGATGGAGAGCACATAAAAATGTGGCTTTTACTATTTTCAAAATTTATCACTACAACTCTTATATGTATACACCCGCGAGCAAGTAACTCGACTCAAACCTCCGCGCTTACGGGAAGACGTATATTTTTAAAATAGCTTAACCGGTTTTCGTAAAACAACTTTTTTTGACAGTTTAGTGTTTTATATTTACGAGGACATCATCATTAAACTCTACGCAGTACTTTTAAAACTAAAGACCGACATTTGCCATCAGTCATTTATAAGACGTGATCTGAACAAATCTGTACTAGTTATATTCGTTGTTTACTCAAAATCATGGATACTATACACCAGAAAAAGCCACACAAGATGTTGCTTTATTGCGATAAGAATGCAATAAACGAGAAGTCGCTCGTCAACTAAACAATAGCCAATCTGCTATCTCAAGAATATCCAGAAGGTTTCATGAAATAGGTACCTTTAATCGGATACCACATACCAGCTGGTATCGGTGTACGTCTGAGAGGAACGACAGATTTATCACCCTCACTTCACTGCGAAATCTCCATCTCACAAACGTCAATCTGCAGCAGGGGCTAAGACAAGTTCTAGATGGTCCTGTTAGTCAATGGACAGAAAGAAGACGCTTGAAGAAAGCCAACTTAACTCTACGACCGCTCGCTATAGGCCCAAAATGGGCTATACGCCGCCACAAAGAACGACCCGAATTTGCTCGCGTACATATCGATTGGAGCATCGAGCAATGGAGGTCCATTTTAATCACTGACAAGTGCAGAATATGTCTCCATGGTAGTGATAGGAAAGGGTGTACTGGCGCCCAGGAGGATGATTTTCGTAGTGCTGTTTTGCTGAAACAGGGGTAGATTTCATATTGATGCATGACAATGTCCGATGTCACATAGCTCGAACCACTTGACAGTTCATGCCCTCAATCGAAGCATGAATCCAATTGAGCATTTATGGGATGAACTAGAACTGAGGTTTCGAGCCAGGAATCCGGTACCATGTAACATCAATGACCTCAACATCCCCAAATCTTTGTCAAAACCTTAATAAGGTCAATGGGGAACCGCATGCGAACAGTTGTAGGCGCAAGGGAGGGGGCGATACTAAGTATTAACCAATAAAATTGTTTTTGTTTTGCCTTTTCACAGAAAGGAAGACTAATCACATTCTTATCCAGAACACCGGACAAAACAGAGGAAAATTAATCCGCTAATGAAAAAGAAATGTTAGCAATAATTTGGGCTCTGACATCCCTAAGAAATTTCCTGTACGGAAGCAGAAAAGTACCAATATGTAGCATATAGATGTAGCACATGTCGTGAAAACAAATATGACCGCCACCCTAATAAACAAATAACTAATCCCACTCCCATACATAATTACCCGGGGCATACTGTGCATATGGACATCTATTACACAGAAGGTCAATTAGCCCTCACAGCCATAGATAAGCTGACAATATATGGTACATGCAGAACAATCAAGTCTAGAGCTATAGGGGATATCAAACAGCCTCTTAGAGACATTATATTTTCCTATGGTGTCCCAGAAATCGTGGTAATAGATAATGAACCATCGCTGAGCTCAAGTACCATAACGTCTATGATGGAAGATTCTCTAAATATTAAAGTATTTCGAGCCCTCCATACAAAAGTGAAGTGATCCTTCACGGAACTGTTCGAGAGATCAGTGAATGAGTATAACCAATCGATACACTCATGCACGAAAAAGAAGCCAACAGAACTATTCTTTAGACGAGGCCTGAATACTTCTCCAGAAGACTTCGAAGAGGCCAGACTCAAAAATATTCTAAACTAACAGCTAGGTTTAAACAAGAAATTGTAAATGAAAAGAAAAACACTACTGTGTTGACCGAGTCCGGAAAAACCATTCACAAGAGTAACATCAAATCCTACGTTCCACTAAATTTCAGATGCTCCTTACATATTGCAGTTGCCGAGGTTCAAATATTAGACTACTCGAATTCACAAAAACTGAGATTAATGAAAGAGGAGATAATAAAACAGCTAAAACAGGAATAATAAACTCCCTCATCTTATCTGATTCCGAGATTAAGTTAGCTATAAAGGCAATTGAAAATGAGAACTTTCCATATGCGACCCGATAAGCGGCTTTGAACTTTGCAAACATTAAAATTATCAGCGACAACCTTTCTCTACTTTATAAAATTTACATTCCCCTCACAACCGTTGAAATTTACGATAAACTATTGTTAAAAGCAGTTAAAAGAAATAACAAAATTATTGAAGTTGATTATGCACAAATTTTGAAAAGCCACGACAAAATATATAGTATTAGTAGAGATTGTAGAACAATTAATTCTTTATCGATATACAACCAAAAGAATATAGTAGGTATAAGTAAATTGAAGGGCCTACCGAACCTGGTCAATAGCCGTCCATCAAAATGTCGCCAAACCAACAGTCAACATATACCAGTCGTAGACGAAATAGCGAAAGGTATCATCCTACTCAATCAGTATGACGGAGATGTTGTGGTGTTAATAACGAAACACAAAAACTAAACGGTACGTACTTGCTTAAGTTCACCAATGCAAGTTTGTCTATTGGAGATAGAAAATTCATCGCAAATGAAAAACCAACAATCCAAGTGCTTCCAGCAATTTTGCAACCAGTTCCGCTAGAGAATGAATATAAAGGGATAATGTCAATCAATACAATTAATGAAAGACATCAACATCAATAATACCAAAATAATAGAACTACTCAAGTACGACTCCCACATCCAAATTACACCGGCATCGGGTTTGGATCGACCGGTATCATCATCATCATCATCATCATCATCATCATACTCATGCTCATAATAAAGTATAGAAAAAAACCAACACTAAAGATCATTAACACGATAAAGGACGAAACTCCAGATAAATCAGAACGCCAAAGTACAAAGGAGTATAAAGCTATCAACGACATCCAAATGGGTAACACAACACAGACGCCCGAACCGCCCAAACAACCAAACACAATCCAACCCAGATAAAATTCTATGAAACGACATTTTTTTGACGGTTCGAATGAGGGCACTCGAACAAGGGGGACGAGTTAACGCATTTAATAATTAGGTTCCCACAAACATGCAATATAGCATCATATTACTGACGTGGCATTAACAACTGTAACGGACTACACGCGCATCCGGCATAAGTGCCGATCAAGCACCTTCGTAGTTAGTTCATAAACAGTTAAGTTGTGTAAATTGTAATAAATAAGATTGTATGAAAGTGCATTGAAAGTTATAAATAAATATATTAAATAAATAATCAAATAAATAAATAAAGATTAATAAAAAGAAAATAAAAGAAATAAAAAATCAGAAACTGATTTTTTTTTAATAATTTACAATAATACAAATTTAACTTATATATATATATATATATATATATATATATATATATATATATATATATATATATATATATATATATATATATATATATATATATATATATATATATATATATATATATATATATATATATATATATATAACTTAAAAACTACGCTAGAAGAATGTGCAAAGTTTTTAAAAGGAATAGTATAAGAAGTGCTTTGCATTCAAAGAAACTTTGAGTTTTTTGTTTACCTTCGGACGACAACATCAAGGTGCTTGTCTTGCTGAACTTATGGTTGATCTTCAGAGAAAAAATCAAACGTAATTTCAAAAATAACAATCCATTTCACTCAAATATGTGGGAGTAAGCTTATTTGCAACGTAAAGTAATATAAAGTTTATATTCCCTAACCTAACTCTTTTCTGTAAGCTATTCTTTAATTGAATTTAACCAACATTCAATTTTTATCTGCCTAATTAATATTACAAACAAGGCATCAATTAAATTTTCACTCTCAATACATAAAATCGTTATTTATAATCGCTTTAAATTTATCTCGTATCCATATTTACATTCTTATCTACTTAAAAGCCCATAAACAGGTATCTGCGTTCGAACATAAACCATTACCATATCATAAGTCAAATAAACTGCGATGCATAAGAAAAACATTTAAACTATCATAACAATAATCATAATAATAGTAATAGCAATAATAATAATAACAATAATCGTATATGATGAATAGATTTTTAAAGATTAACATATTTTCTTCGCATTCTTCTTATATAGTTTCCTCCAGAGGTACAAGATGACTAAAAAAGATGAAAAATTCAAATTAGTTTTTCTTCAACACAGGTACGTACGAGTACGTACATAAGAAAAATTTCAAAACAATAATAATCAAGATTTATAAAAAAAAAAGTCAAATAACTTATATGTGTATTTATTTATTTATTTAGAATAAAATAAGAAATAAAATAAATTGTTTATTTAAATTTATTTAATCAAGAAACTAATCAAAAAATTTATACACACGTTATAGAAGTAAAGTAGTTGATCAACTAAACTGAATATTATACGCGACTTCGGTTGACTTAACTTCACTATGTGTACTTAGTTATACGAGTATGCGCTATTTGATCATGACAAAGTGACGTAAAGTAGTTTTTTTTTTACTTCTGTGTGTATTATATGCGAGTATGATTGAAATATGCGATTATTTAGGATGATTGATTGTACTTAGCGATATTTATGATAGAGGACATGAACATATGCGAGTAACAAAATTTTAAATGATTTATGATTGTTTGATTTCATATTTCACACTATAATTATATTCTATTCATCGAAAACTAAATAAATGTTATCAGATATATGTATAAGCTTTTTTTAGAAAATATGTATGGATAAATTCTTTGCGCGCCAATAAACAAGGAAACATAATTTTTTAAAGATATAATTCATATATCATAAATGAGAGAGAGAGACACAGGGTGGGTGGGTAACACAGTTTTATAGATATTGCAAATATGCGGTTATTGATTTCATAGCCGGTGGCCTCTTTTAATAAGAACACATGCTATATCGTTAAGTTAAACTGATTAAAATATTTATTATGCAATAATAGTAATTTTTAACAAAAGAATTGTATTTAAAAATTAATGTACATTTTCAATATTAGAATGTGTGCTTTCGGGTAACGTAAAACTAATCTCACATCTAATATGCTGCCTAACTAAAATGCTTGCTATTTAATGCAAATATATATAAGAGCCAGGCAGCACCATTTTCTGGTTAAAATTTTAAAAAATCAATCAGTAACGAAATTCAAAATTTTAAATTCTACTTTTAAATATTTAACACAAATTACAAAAAGTCGTATATACGCCACTGCATTGCCTATATAACCTTTTAATCAAACCAAAAAAAATCCTTTGGTGGAAACTGCTCGCAGTAGAGTTATTTGTGTGGTTCTATGGAATAAATCCAGCAGCGAGTTTCGACGCAAATGTGATATTTCATTGTGGAATTCTTTGGGATCACTTAATTTCAGTATGAGTTTTATTAGTTGCTGTTTGAAAGTTCTGGTTGAAATATTATGGTTTTTGATTCACGCGAACGTAAAGAATTCATTCTGTGTCTCGTAAAAAATGTTAAAACACAAAAAAAAATCAGACAAGGACACATTAACTGATCATACAAGTTCATCGGTTATAAATGTGGTAGTTTAACCGAAGGACTTTTACTCTTTAAAAATCACCCTCCTAGTATGACCTTATCACACAATACTACATTTTAATCTGGCAAAACCACACAAACACCCCATAAATATTGGGGTATATTTGTAGTTGAAACATGAAACTGAATTTAAAGGCCACAATGTACTGCCGCTATATATGTATGCCGTCCCTCTATGAAAGACGGTATTATTTGATTTGATTAAACGGATGACGGTCGTTTTATCGTAAATAATTTAACGTGAACATTTTACCGTAGAACAGTTTATCTTGGACGCAATTTACCGTGGACACAATTTATCGTGTGGAAAATTTATCGTACGCCAGTTTATCGTAGTTTGGAAAATTGACAGTATAACAAAATTATGTGTAAATAAAAAATTAAAGTGTCAAGACTTATAAAAATTATATTGAATTCGGCCTATATTAATCTATTAAAATGGGATTAAATATTGGATGGAATTGTGATTCTTAAATGATTTTAGGAAAAAGCTCTAAAATATGGCCACCTGGGACGGAACTCGTCTATTTCTTAACCGATATTGATAATATTTTGTACGTTGGATGGAAATGGAGTTCTTAGACGATTTTTGGAAGAAGTTCTGAAATATGGCCACCTGGGCACTTGGCCATTTCTTAACCGATTATTGTGATATTTAGTATGTTGAATGGAAATTGGGTTCTTAAAGTTTTTTGGAAAAAGTTCTGGAATATGGTAATCTGTACCAACAACCATGGAATATGGCCACTTGGGACGGAACTCGGTAATGGTTTAATCGATATTGATAATATTTTGTATGTTGGATGGAAATGGGATTCATAAATGGTTTTTGGAAGAAGTTTTCGAATATGGCTACCTGGGACGGCACTCGGCCATTTCTAAACTAATATTTATGGGATTTTGTATTTTGAATGGAAATGGGATTCCTAAATAATTTTTGGAAGAAGTTCTTGAATATGAACATCTGGGAATGAACTTGGTCATTTCTCAATCGATGTTGATGACATTGAGTATGTTGGATGGAAATAGGATTCTAGAATGATTTTTGGAAGAAATTTTGGAGTATGTCCACCTTACCACTAATCCCCGACGAAATCAAGAAATGACTGAATTGGTATTATCGAAATATTCGCAGTTAACGTAATTATGAAGTGTTTCAATAATCTAACGGACAGTTTAAACGTATATGATGATGAAAGAGTTATTGTAGTTGTATATACATATGTAGATGATAGACGTTTTTCGCAACTTCTTGGCACCACGCTTTTTACTGATATATATAGTTCTAGTGAAATGTCAATCATTTATGACTGCGTATATAGGAAATACATCCTGCCACCAACGGATTGTAGAACAAAACTAGAAGAATGGTTCATGTCCCTTTGCTGTTTAAAAACAGAACGTACGGAGTTCGAAGTGATGGTGCCGTGATATACCTCGTGAGCCCCTCTGATTTGAACATTTAAATCATCCAATAGTAGCTTTGTAGTATTTTGCTCGGGATTCCATAATGTTGTTTGTATTAAGCATGCTTGATTTAATAGAGCTTATCTTCACTTGGGCCATGGATATTGACCAACGAAATGTCAAAGTGACGTCCAAGCAACGTGAGTACGAAAATATAATGCCTAATAGGTTTATGAAGTTAATTACGAATTGATGATGTTAGTGATGAGTAACCCAACTCCAAATTCGAGATTGTTCGCTATTGCTTCCCCAAAGTGCGTTCCGTGTGCCTCTAGTGTCAAAATATCAATTTTATATTGAAATACTTGTTCAAAACTTAGGTGGAAACTTTCCGTTTTAATTCTTTTATTTTAGAATTCTCAAAGAAAACAAAACATTTTATTCGTTACGTACTTTTCGTACTTTATTAAAAATGAAAATGTTTGATAGCAATCTGCAATGCAATTCACCAATTCTATATTTTTTGTAAAATTGTAAAATTGTAAGATTTTCAGTTCTATATCATCAATCTATTTAATTTATATTTGAAGGTAATATGAGGATGAAAATTCCTTGATTAACGCGCTCGCAATGTAACTCTAAATGAATCAGGTGATCTAATGAAAACGATTCTAAAAAAAATCTGCTTCTGCTTACTGACACTACATGTCTGGACAAGTTATTGGTGCCGCAAAATCAATACCACATCAGCTTCTGCTCTCCAGATTAGGGGCGACATAACCAGGCGTCTATAATAGGCTCATGATGTAAACAAGTTTCTAATAAGACTGGATGCAGTGAATGCTTTAACATTTATCCGCAGTCTGTCCCAGCTAGCAATATTCTATAACTTCTTCCAAAAATTATTTAAGAATCCTATTTCCATCCAACATAACAAATCTCATCATAATCGGTTAATAAAGGTCTGAATTCCGTCCAAGTTTCTTCCCAGGTGGCCATATTCCAGACCATATTCTAAAAAATATTTAAAAATCACATTTCTCGCGAATATACCCAATCCAGTCATAATTGGTTAAGAATTTAACGAGTTCTGCCCCAGGTCGCTATATTCCAGAATTTCTTCGAAAAATCATTTGAGAATCCCATTTCCATCCAATATACCCAATGTCATCATAATCGGTTGAGAAATGGCCAAGTTCGTGCCCAGATGGCCATGTTCAAGCACTTCTTCCAAAAATCATTTAGGAATCCCATTTCCATTCAAAATACAAAATCCCATAAATATCAGTTTAGAAATGGCCGAGTGCCGTCCCATGTAGCCATATTCGAAAACTTCTTCCAAAAATCATTTAAGAATCTCATTTCCATCCAACATACAAAATAATATCAATATCGGTTAAGAAATTACCGAATTCCATCCAAATTGACCATATTCCAGAACTTCTGCCAAACACCATTTAAGAATCCCATTTCCATCCAACATACCCAATTTCATTACAATAGTTAAGAAATGACCGAATTCTTTTACGAAATATATTATGAAAAAAGTTTTATGATTTAAGATACTTCAAATCCAAGACATTAATTGTGTTATACGATAAAGTGTCCTCACAATAAACTGTTCTACGATAAATTGTTCTACGATAAACTGTTCTACGATAAATTGTTTCCATGATAAATTGTTGCCACGGTAAATTGATCACGATAAATTGTTCGCGATAAACCGACAGTAAATCTTGTTAAGCATGTAACTCGATTCTAACCACAACTCAAGATAAAACTTCCTTTAATAGCAACGCCGGACCGGATGTAAGAAAATGTTACCAGCTCATATTACATTCCAAAGATCAATTATTCTATCGGTGTCCGCTAATTTATCAACAGATATGCGAGAAAACATTTTAAACTAACTCCATCGAGTGAGAGCTTATATTAACCCGAATATTGCGGAAGCAATTCTATTGAAAAATTATTTATGTTAATGATCTTTTATTTGCAAACAAAATAATTTAATTTTGCGAATTGTATTACTATCAATTATGGTTATAATAAAATAGGTTAACCAAATGGCGGGAAGACTATATTTGACAAATGTTCATAATGGGTTATCCAATTCAAGCTTGATGAAGTAAACTTAAAAAAAACACACAAAATATTCGGAATGTATTGTAATTTTTATTTCATTTTACAGATTGATCCTTGCCATTTTTAGTTAAACAAGATATCATTCAAATGTCCTCCACGGGACTTCTTACAGGCTTTGATTCTTTTGCGGTAATTTTCAATGACTTTTCGGCACATTTCGGGCGGTATCTCGGCCATTACCTTACGAATATTAGTTTTCAATTCGTCAAGAGTTTGAGGATTGTTTGCGTAAACACGATCTTTCGCGTAGCCCCACAAAAAGAAATCCAAAGGCGTTAAATCACAGGATCTTGGAGGCCAATTGACATCAGCCAAGCGAAAAATGAGCTTCATCACTGAAGAAAATTTTGTTCGAAAAATCAGCATCGACGGCCTGTTTTTCCAACACCCAATTTGCGTATGTTAAATGCTCCATATTCTTAAATGGCAGAATGTCAACTAAATAAATGACAGCGTACTTGACGTTTATCTTTGACAGATGTCGGTATACAGATTTCTACTTTATCAACCTCGAATTGGATAACCCTATACTATACTGGTTATAGGTTTAACACAATTCCAGAAATTCAACGGCTGAGCTTTGAAAATGCACTCATTTTAAAACCATCATTGATCCTGGAGATGAAACTCGATTTTCAAATTCCGAATTATCAAAATCTCGCATTTTAACGTCCCAATTTTTAAAATCCCACATTTATTCATATCTTAAAAACCCCGCCAGAAAAGCGTAATTTTTTAAAAATATATTAAAATCTTTTTATCTACATTTTTATTAAGGACTTGTCCCATATCATTATTAAATTTAAATTATGGGATGTGATTTGAATTTTAACAAGAATTTTTTGAATTTTTTTGAAGTTTCGAGAGTGAATGCTTCGCTATTCCAATAAAAAATTCCAACTGATCTAAATTAAAAAACCACACTTTATAAAAAAATCAAATTCCGTTTCATCAGTGGAATATTCACTGTGCCATGTCGCAAAAATTCTAATTGATTTAATTTAATTATTACTATTTAATTATCTCAATTAAATAAATTTAATGTTATTGTTCTCACAAAATTGATAGACAGACAAGTCCCGATGATTACAAGATTAATTACCGATTGTTATGATACTACAAACAGGGCTGTTTTTGGAATACCGAACGGTTCTCCTGCTTATGACAATCATTATAGTAAATATTTACTGAAACGGTTTACTCCTAGTTTTCTTTCTTTTAACCGTAGATTTCTTAATTATAAATTAAGGCGCGCCTTTCAAATTTCTATGGTTTATGTCCATAGAAAGATTTTATTTTGGAATTTTGATCACAGGAATTTCGAAAACTGGTATTTTGTATAGGAATTTTGATTTTTGGAATGTGTGTGCTTGGATTTCTTTTTGTTGGAATTTTGATTGCAGAATAATTTTGTTCTTTGAAATTTTGATTTTGGAATTTCGATTCTGGAATTTTGGATTCGACAAATTGTATCTAACCCTTTCTGGAATTCGATCTTGTTGAATGTAACTAGGTCATTTATTGACAAATTATATGGCTAAATTTGGTATGTAGAACTGCAATAGTATTTTAACGTGAGTTTTGAATGAAATTCTAGAATTCGACTATTCAGTACGGAATTTGGCCAATTATTAACCAATTAATGTCAAATTTGGTATTCGAAAGCGGATTTCGATTCCAAATTAATATTGGATGATGTTCTAGAATTCAGCAATGCTGAATAGAACCATCAGCCATGAATTTCCTTTCTAGTTATAGTGAAATTTGATTTGTACATAACACACCACAATGTCGAATAACTCAAAACCTTGGTCAAGAAAGTGACAGTGTCACAATGGAACAAATCAAGTTAAATCATGGTTGGCCATGTGGCCACATACACTCTTATAAGGATCAACTTTGGTTCTTATAAGTGAAACATGTTTCCGCAATGTTCTGGAAGTCTTGGTACATAAAAGTTATGAGATCTATTAAAATAAAAACAATTTGAGGAGCTCATTACTGGATATTGTTTGACAGCGATTTATGAAAATGAGCTTTTTTTTCTAACCTAATAAATATATTTTAATGCGGCATTGTTTTATATCAGCAAAATAATGGGTTTATTTTAAATTAACAAAACGAAACAATGAACACATTTTAGATAAACTATAATTTAATCTAGAAAATAAAAAATAATTGAAATGATAAAATTTATTTTATCTTAAAAATTTAATCAACAATAAAAAACACGAGATGATAATAATTTCTTAAACACATATACAGCTTCATGTAGAGTAACAATAAAGTGGTGCATAAGTGAAAAATAAGAAATTTTATTTTATGATGGGCGGTACTGCAAACGAGAAACCTCGGCAATAGTCTATTAATCGCGGTCGTTATCATTTGTATGCAGATTGTGTGGTATATTTTTGATATTAAATCATCTCTATCCACATTAAGAACAAGTATTTCGTTTTACATAATAAAACAACGACAAATTGCTCGTAAGACGTGATAACGCAAACCATGGGAAACAATTATCAATTTTCCATGAGCGTAACAAAATTGCGGCAACAATTAACTATTACCATTTTGAAAACTAAATCATAATCATATCGGTGCAGAGCGATTATAATTATATCAAAGTTGTTTAATCGATTAAGGTAAATAAGAAATAGTAAATTGAAACATTTATATGGATATCATAAACCTATTGCCTACACAATGTTGCAAGCTATACGAGACAATCAATTTTGTATTTAACATACCGCGCAAATTATATGAATTAGCAAACTAACGCTTTATTCGAGTTAAAACTGTAGATTTATGCGGTTGGTCGCTATTTCATATCCTTGTGCTTCATCGAAATTTAATTGGCGGTCTTACATGAAATAAGCGCACAACGACGATATAAATTATGAGCCAGTTATAATAAAATGGGAAAAACAATAATAAAATGACACAATATAGTTTGGCGTACCAAACTAAACAAACATATACAATATGTATATATAGGCACATATAAGAGATAATAGAGTGCATATTATACATAGAGATTAGGTCAATATCGTGATTTTACATAAAATAAATAACGATATGTACAACAATACCAACAATAATAGACGTTAAATTTATATTCTTGAAATGCCTTCAAGCGTAGGTGGATGGAGTTTCTAATTTCTTTCTTATTTTAATTACATTTTTTAAATAATTTAAAATTCAAATTGGAATTTATATATTGTACATATGCAAAATTCGAAATACCACCGCATTAATGTCAATCTGAGTATTTGAGCGCCTAAATCAGCGGTATATCCGGGATTTAGCAATATCAAAGGCATTACAATAAAAAGCAATTAACTATTGCACGCGCGCGCAAAACTTAAAACAATAAACCATTTCAAATTTTATGTTATATGCAAAAGACATAAAGCAGCTTCAACTTACGAAATTTACGCTACCGATTCACATTACTGACATGAAATAATTTATCAATTCATTCTTTCGCGCAAAATGTATTTATCTTTTCTTAAAATTCTTACATCTTCTTATTTATTATGACTTCTTCTATTACGAATTAAAAGTTCCACTGTAGAAGAACAGAATCGCTGAGAGATTTTTTTTTTTTATTTTATTTAAGTTTTGTTTTTCATTATTATTGTTGCTGCTATTGCACCTGTGTATTTTGCTGTGCTTTGTTGTGTAGATAAATATTTTACCAAACTAAATGTTACCTGTCCTAATCGTTTTATTCTTAAAACAAAACAACAAACATCTTAAGGAGGTATTATAAACGTTATCTTTGATTTATGTTTAGGTTTTTGTTTTGTATGGAAGATTGAACTTTTCTTAATATGTTGTTATCTTCCACTTAGCTGATATGTATTACTCGTACTTATAAAATAAAACAAATAATTCTTTATTTTAATAATTTTAAAATATGTCTGCTCTGGTTATTATTAGGTAATATCGGCTTGGAATTAATATTGAAAGAAAATTACAGGGAAATAAATTTATTGGCCAAAGGCAGATTTATATATACGAGTATATTTACAACGCGGTTATTTTTGACTTTGAGGAATATTCTGTAGAATGTTTAGTGTACGCTCTAGTTTTGTGGAAAGAAAAATTTGATTCAATTATACTGTGGATTAAATGTTACAGAAGCCTAAAATTTTAATTACCGTTATTAAAATAAATATCTCGACGTAGATCCACTCGTTTCATTAATGACATTACAATCATCATATCAACCGATTTTCGTCACAATTTGTTGAGAAATGGTTACCTTCCGTGAAACTTGCGTACAGGAGTATTTTCCTAAATCTAAAGTTATTCCTAAAAATACCAACAATAATACAAAGTATGATTTGTGTAAAGTATGAATGTTTAAAGTGTAAATTAATTTTGACGAACTAACCGTTCACGAAACGAAAAACAGTTTCTAATGAAACGCATGCTAAATATTTAGCCCGCACTTAAACAATGTTTCCGAAAAGATCGTTCACTTAATAATACGGAATTAGGAATTTTTGATACAAATAAACAAAATAAAATATTAATTCGAAATTTCCAAGTTTTTCGTTATTTCTAAACGGCGATTGTTCTTAAGGGAAATTATCTTTCATATAACGGGATCTGCTCAACAAAACACAAATTTACAGCTTTAAAATCTAGGGGAACGGAACAGGACACAAAAATGTGAAGATGAACGTGACGCTGCTGATACTTTATGTCTGCTTTAAACCCTAGTGCGTAAAACACTTTTGCGCCCCAAGTCAATGGCAATCAAAATAAATAAATTTCACATATAAAATGGAGGAGTGAGTATGTTGGCCAACGCCCGATTTACTTTTACTACGAATGGATACATAGATCTCGATTACACTACACTTGATTGCTTAACCTAAAAATTAAACTTATCGGACTTTTGGTAAAAACTGTGTTGTTTATAATATATTCAAAAATCATTAGTCCTGCTTATATTTCAGAATACCAACTAGATCAATTGGAAAAGCTCCAACGAATTCTGCTTTTTCGATTTTCATCAAATTTCTCAAGGATCTCCCAATTTATGCAAAAACTACTCAAATTCACCTGGACTGTAGAAATGCCGAATTTTAGTGAAATAAAGTTATTTTTATCAAACTATCACTAGTCATATCCGCTAAAATTTAATAAAATGATCTGAACTAATTTTGTTTGGATTTTAATTTTAATCGTTTTTTTTCTAATCGTTTTTCGTAAGTGCCACATACTTTTCAAAATATTTTCTACAAACGAAAAAGCTCCAATGGCAACTGCCACTTTCGATGGGCCGATTTCGGCCAAAAGTCACTCACATCTCCCAATTTATGACAAACGCATCAAGATTAGTCAATCCGTCTGGGTTGTACAGAGGCCGAATTTTTATTGACAAACAGCTTCTTGTCAAAAATCGTTACTACCGAAAACTGATTTTGACCGGAATTTTTGCAAGTTTTTTGTAGAATCTGTAAGTTTTTAGCTGCCTTGCTAGTAAATGATATACTTTTCCACTTCCCGTGGCCGGATTTCTCCAAAAACATTATGGTCTCCCAATTTTTGGAAAAGCTCAAGTATGAAGTTTTACCCCGATCATTCAATCCGTCTGAACTGTAGAGAGAACACAGACATTTAGTCCGCATGGCGCTATACACACAGATTTTTTCAAACTACTTTTTTGACTTCGGCTTTATAGTGAATGAAACATCTCGAAGCCAAAATTTTTCATAATTACTTTATTATTGATTTTTTTGGAGCCGCAAAATTGCACTCAACGCCATCTTGAAAAGGAAGCAGCAATTTCCGTATAATATGATAAATGCGGTGATGTGAAAAATTCTAAACGATACCAGAAAAGTATGTCCAAAACACTATTAAATGTAACAACTGATTAAATGGAAGGTAGCCTGCTGAGTTTATTGGGCCTTTTATTGATTCCTTGTCTAGTTTTGACATCGACTAATCGAACTATTTCATCTCAAATTGGCCATAAATTATGTATTATGTTGTGTATTGGATAAATAGATCTTCGAAATTCAGGCTGCTCCATAAACGTGTTAACTTTCGTCGTTGAGTGTTGCAAAGAAAGTTAGTATTTACCATTCCACCATTGTCAAAAGAAATTCAAACTTCTTGCAAATGGCATTAGCCTTTCAAGGAAAGGTACTAAAACACTTTTAATTACTCGCTGTAGCTTGTTCATTGCTCCTAAGAAGTTATCACTGAAAAATATCGGAACATATGCATGTCCAGCGTGCTTGAAAATGTTTTATTGTTGCTAATAAGGCATCAGCTGAATATATATATATATATATATATATATATATATATATATATATATATATATATATATATATATATATATATATATATATATATATATATATATATATATATATACAATGCCTTCATGAACATGGAAACGAATAATGCAATGTCGAATTTAATGTGGATCGGCCCTCGCATAGCATGATTGCCATTAGTGTTGTTGAACCCTAATTATTAATTCCAGTGTTTAGCAAAATACTTTCTAAGTTAACGCTGGGATACTGGTGATTTTCCAATTAGTTTGTGTTGGTGAGAAACGTTTAGTCTGTGGAGCATCACATACAGCGCCAAATATTGCCGTTCACATTATGTTTAAAATAAAATAAAGTATAGTAATCAAGAAAAATGTTGACCTCGTGTTTGGGTAGGTTTGCCATTCGCTATATCGCCGAAGTGGAAAAAATGTATTTATAAAATCTCCGTGTGTTTCTGGTGTCTTGCAGACTAATATCTGTATTCGCTCTCTACAAATCAGACGGATTGACTGTTCGGAGTGAACTACATACTTAAGCGTTTTTCCTAAGTTAGGAGATCCCAATGATGTTGGGTCGAATTCGGTCCCGGTCCACCGAAAATGGCAGCTCGTTAGTCCAGGCGGAATGAAAATTGGGAATGAAACTTTTGCTTAAGCTTTATTCATAAATTGGGAGATTCTTACGAAATTTAGTGGACAGTTGATAGCATTTTAGATTACATAAGACAGTTTTTACCAAAAGTTCGGTAAGCTTAATTTTTTGCTTTAGAATTCGTTACAAAAGAAATTCGGATGTTGTTCGCAGCTTATTCACTCTCCATTTTTACCACACTGTTTATATAAACATTTAAGTGGCTGCTACTCGAAATATTTTGTATTTAGGTATGGCTGCTAATCGCATACAGACACCATTTTACTTAACCCTTCGTTTGTTCCTTGATTAGCAGAAAAACTGGTCGAGTAGGTTTCTTCTCAATAGAGGCTGTGTAGATGCAACCTTAGTTTTCCCAATAGTAATATTTGTATCAACAACATGGTCAGTTGTCAGTTTACCATAAATACGAGGTGAGTTCAAAAAGTAATGGAAATTACTAATTAGGCGATTCGGTTAGCACGAATCGCATAATTTTTCGTTGTTGTATTTGTAAAGCTATGTTTGAAAAGTATCTGTATTTAGTCCACTGTCAGCTGTCGAAAAGAAAAATGAATCAAATAATTTATATGTCTTTGCTAAAAGAAATTATTGCTGGTCTCCAAAATTAATTACATAAACTATCTCATGAAAAATTAGTTTGCCAATTTTCATTGAAAATTTTAGCTCAAATAGCATCGTTCAAATACTCGACATCCACAAAATTTTCCGTTTTGTTCATTCTACTACTTCTAATTCTACTTGGAGTTCTTTTATCTGTGAAACAATGGCTTCACACTACTTTAACGTACTATCAGTGTGTACTGGTTGTATAAGCTTTCTATTCGAACAAAAGCTATCTAGTTGACGAGCAGCGTTCCCAAAATGATTTAGTTCTGTCCAATAGGAAATGAGGTTATAATACGTTATGACTAAAGACCGGATTTTGAATAAAATGCCTATCTTACCAATTAAAGTGAGATGTCTGTGCCTGAGAGTCATTAAAATTCGTTACCACAAAAAACTTTTTTGCATATTTGCAAATTTCGCATATTTTACATATTTTACATAAACAATTTAATGCCATGCATATTTAGCTTTTATGAATATGTATGTCTAGCAAAATAACTGACGGGAAATTAGGGTGCATGCTATGTGAATGCGATGTTAAATTAAAAAAATACGTCATTCAGCAACATTTTAGAACATTGAAGCATATTCGACTGGCTCGATATTCAAAACAACAGAGTAATCAAGCAGAAAAAACGTATTTGGATAAAAAAAAATCTTTAGATCTATGCAACATGATGGTTGCTACAAACATACCTTTCTGGAAATTAGAAAATGCGGCTCTTAGGTTAGAAATTGATACAGTAATTTAACTTTCCAATCAAAATTTAAATTTTATTTCAAAAGACCTTTCCTAGAGAAATACACGAGAGATGTAATTCCTGGTGAATCTACTATTCGAAAAAATTATCTGAGTTCTTGCTATGCAAATTTAATTTCGGAAATAAAAGAAAACCTTAAAGCCAAAAAAATATAGATGTCTATGGATGAAACACGGACGCGCTGGACTTTTGTTGCAAACATTATAATTTGAATTAGAATTTTAGCTGCCAATTTGTAGATAAATCCAATACTACGACAATGGCTCGTGCTTTTGACAACGCTTTTAAAATATTCGATGGTGCTTGCGAACGTGATGACGTGTTGTTAGTGGTAACCGATGCTGCACCGTATATGGTTAAAATGGGGAAAAGTTTATCTATTTTGTACCCCAATTTGACACATGTAACATGCCTTGCACATGGATTGCATATAGACTTGCAGAGCATATTCGATTCATTTTCTCTGACGTTGACACGTTCACCTACATCATAAAAAAATATTCTTAAAATCACCTTCCAGAATAAGCGTTTGTAAAAGATTGCCACCAAATATACCAATACCACCACAACCTGTTGTTACACGATGGGGCACATGGTTGCGGGCAGTAGAATATTGTTCCAATAATTTCGTTATATTAAAAATTGTCCTCGCGGAATTAGAAAAGGATGCTGCGTCAATTGTCAAGTGTGCACATCTCATTGCAAGAATTTATATGCGCAATGATATTGATTTCATCACTAGAAACTAAATGGATTTATTCCAAACAAAATTGAACAATTAGAAGCCTCAACGTCCTCCCTGAATCAAAGCTTCACAGTAATTGTGGAGGCTTTCAGAAATATTGAAAATGTAATGGGATCAACTGGTGAACCATTAAAAACAATTTTTCAAAAGAATTCAGGTTTGCAGAAGCTAAAAGAAATTAACAAAGTGCTGCGAAATGAACCGGTACAAACTGAAATAATAAATGCAGCTCATTTTAAGTATGCACCTCCTGTGATGTTGAAAGAAGCTTTTCACAATGTAAAAACATATTATCAGATAAGAGGCTAAATTTTAAAACAGAAAATTTAAAATTATATGTAGGCACTCATTGCAAATTCAAAAATTGTTATTAATGTACCAATTAAATACGAGTATGTGTTAATTTTGTTTCGAATTTAAATTATGGTTAGTTCCGAATAGAATTAAAAATGCCGATGCGATCCGGTCTTTAGTTATGACCCTCCATTCTCCGTTGATTAGACTTCCTTGACCAATTTTATGAAAGCAGATCCCGGAATGAGAGGAGAATATATTTTATCTTGTTACTATTTCTGCTGCTACTAGTCTTAATGCACATATTAATGCGAAAGTGTGAAACAGAAGCTTGGACTTGGTGCTTGCTCTTGTCCGTTGCTTATGCTGTTTTGCGTGGTCGCTGGCTTCAACTGCGACTATTTAGGTTTCCTCAGACGACTGGTCTTTTTAAGTGGCCTTTTTAATAATCTTCCACTGGTGTTCTTTACTGTTACGGTTCTAATCAAACCATCGTTACAACTATGTACCTCATGGGTCCTTCCTAGAGTCCATTTTCCTGAAGACAGATCATCACCCTTAATGAGTACTAGCTCCTCTTTCGTTATATTTGATTCGGTTTTGTTCCTTATACTTCGCTTCTGTAACGATAGTATGTATTCGATTAGCCAGAACTTCCAGCATTCTTGCGTTATTTTCTGCCGAAGTCTACATCGTGCTAAATGGCTAATGGTTTGATTAAAATGGCTTGGTTCTGGCATCGTTCGCATTGGTTCACCTATAAGGAAATTTCCGGGTGTTAAAAGGTGAAGTCATTCGGATCTGATGATAGTGGGTTGCTACTATTTGACAAACAATTGTTGTTAGGTGTTGTTCTCCAATTATTCTACTTCTAATTCTTCTAATTGTTGTTAGGTGATACTTGACGTATTTAACTGCCGCTTTCCATAGTCCACCCATATGCAGTGCTCTTGGTTGTATATAACGCCATTGGGTGCCGTCCTTTGCAAGCTGTTCTGCAAGCTTTTCTAGTAGTTGTTTCAGTGCACCGCTTAGATCGTTCTTCATAAGTTTTGGAGCCCCTATAAAGTTAAAGGCACAGTCGCTGTAGAGGTCCGAACAATCACCTCGACGTGCCATGAAGCGTCTAAACGCTGCTAAAAAGCGTCAGATGACAAGTTGCTCACTATACTTCTAAGTGAACGGCTTTTATTGCAAAACAAACGAAAACCGTTAAATATCCTTTGTAGCTTTTGTTACCTCATCCAGGTGAGCATCGGAGCTGATAAGGCCCAGCATAATACACTCCTGTGTGAGTGAATGGTCTTGTTGGAGTATATCAGCCAGGTTGTGAAAAGACTCTTACAAGACAATTGTTTGTCAAATAGAAGCATGTCTCAATCGCTGTCATCAGATCCCAATGACTTCACAACTTTAACACTCGGCCATTTCCTTATATGTGAACCAATGCGAATGATGCCAGAAACATGCCATTGAAATAAAAACATTCATAGGTCGCTGGTTCATATCAACAAAAGGAAGATTTTTACACAAATTCGTTAGAGTAAGAGTACATATTTAGGTTATTAAAATAAAATTTAATTAATTTAAATAAACATTGTCGCATTAATGATAATTAAATAAATCAAATAGATCACAAGAGAAACTGCTGTCAAGCGTTGAAAATATTATTCTTACTTTTTGTTTTCTATTGTGATGGGTTTTTTGTGATTGTTCCGTACAGTGGTCTATCTTCAGTACTCTCGAATTAAAAACACAATCATAGGAAATTATTCCATTTAGCGTCAAATCTGTGTTGACAAACGACTGTGATAATCGACACCTATACTTATACACAATCAACTTCCCAACCACCCCATACTTTTTCGTCCGTTATCGCTGGACCGCGGATAAATTTCAATTTTTTGACTCATAGATGGCAAATTTGTAAGAATCCCAACAATCAGTTTCGAACGGATGAGATTATTGATTTCAAAAAATTGGAATGAAACGTAGATGAAAAATATGAAAGAATCGATTTCGTTAGGCTCATGGTATTGTCTTATATACAGTACTGTGCAAAAAAATCCGGACAGTTCGAATTCCTATAAAAATGTTAAATTTTGCTTACTGTTTTTATAATTCACTAGAACTCTGCAACTATTAGTCGTTTAAGTTTATGGAGAAGGAGTTTTTAGTATAAAAAAGCGAATAAAGTTACTTAAAGTTCTAAAAATGTCTAAACTAAATGATCAAGAAAAAAGTGTTGTTATCTAGTTATGGAAGGAAGGGCTGTCCGTGCGTGAAATTGGTGATAGGATAGGACATGGGGAATCATCTATTACTCCTCTTAAAAAAAAATATAAAACTACGGGGAATACAGAGCGGTCCAAAGGATCTGGCAGACCGCGATAAACCACAATAGTTCAAGATAAATTTCTGGTTCTTCGTTCCAAGCGGAACCGATTTAAAACTCCACCGAAATTGCAAGCCGACCTTACTACAGCAACCGGTATTGTAATTTCAAGTTCAACTGTCTGGAGAAGTTTACGTTCAAATCTCAGGGCACGCCGCCCGCTGCAGAAGCCTTTATTAAAGATATCTTCAAAAGGTTGTCGGCTTAGTGAGCTCGAGAGCACTCCAACTGGACCAGGGAGATGTGGAATAACGTGGTGTTCTCTGACGAAAGCAAATTTAAACTGCATGTGGGAGTTGGATGGCTAATTGTGCGTAGAAAATCAGGAGAATGCCTCAGCGATGTCTGCATTCAACAAGTGTCTAATAAAACTGAGGGTGTAATGGTTTGGGGCTGCTTTAGTAATGCTGGTTTGAGTCACTTGGCTTTTGTCGATGCAGGGGTAACAAGTAATGTGTACCTGGACATTCTGGAAAGGTATTTGTAACCATCAGTTTTGGAGCTATTTAGTGAAGCTGAGAGCTTCATCTTTCAACAAGATAACGCGCCAGCCCACAGATCAACACAGGTGACTATGCACTTTTTTTCTTTATTTAAAGCTTCTGTATAAATTCCAGGTAAAAAATAATAAACAACTTTGTTAAATAACATTTACATTTTATTTCTATTTGAAGGTGAAAAAGTACTTGGTTGATAATTCCATCTACACAATGGAATGGCCCCCTTATAGCCCAGATATGAACCCAATTGAAAATATTTGGACTATTATGAAGCATAAAGTTCATCAAAGTAGTCCGGAAACCATCCAGCAACTGAAGCACCAAATTCAAATTGCGTGGGAAGATATGGGCAACAGGTGTGCAGCGGTAATTAAGGAAAATGGCGGTCATACCAAATAATAAATTTGTAGTTTAGTGAATAATGTATACATTTTATATTTTGAAATATGCCTTATTATGAAATAAATATATTTTTTTTGAATTTATTAAAATTAATTCGTTTCTGAAAAAATTGATTTTAATGAAAAAATGTTAGCTGTCCGGATTTGTTTGCACAGTACTGTATATAGACAATATTACAATGTAAATAATACAACATCAGTCGTCGCGACCTGATGAGAAGACTGATTTTTTCAAATCAATAATCACATCCTTTCGAAACTGATTGTTGGGATTCTTACAAATTTTCCATCTATTATTCCTGCGTACATTTCAATAGATTAGTGAAAATTTAGAAAGCTAAAAACTTATAATTCAACCTAACACGCACTACCCACTGGAAAGTAATTTATCATTTAAAAAAATGATTTTTCCTTGACAAAAGGTCTAATTGGATTAGAAGTGATTTAGATTAGCGTAATACAATTTATTTAATCATGAACATAATAGAGAAGATATCTATTGCTGGCCATAGTACGACGATCCATTTTCTAAACAATTTTATGTTTTAAAATTTAAGTAGGACTGCAAGTAAAATCCAATTATTTACGTTACACGTTTATTCATTGCGCTTGCAGACGAGGTACGTTACAAATAATCATAAATTTCTGATCAATTAAGAATTTGAAACCGCGCGAGATATATACGGGAATATAATGATGACTTTAATTTAGAATTTATTTTCTAATTTATATTTTTCTTGAACAGCACATAATTGAAAACTACAAGTAGGTTCTTTTGCGATACATTTATTTCGGATCGTCATCATCGTCGTTTTCAACTGGAATTTATTTTTTAAGTTAATGGTAAAACGAACGAACTCTTATATAGGTACTCGTGTATAGAAAGAGTGTGGTATCGTACAGACAAAGTATTAAAAAATGTTTTATGGTTGCATGGCACGCTACATATTTTCCTCCAGAGAAAATTCTTTAAGGCTGTGTAAGAAAAGATTGCACAGCAAAAAAAAATTGTTATTTATGTTGATGAGATGATTATAATTTTAGTAAAAAGGTGAAATATGAGGTTACGTGGTAAAAACGAAACTTAATAATTACATAATTTACACTATCACAATTGATAAATGGATGCGAAGCGTATAGAGAACAACTAGTTTATCATGTTCAGCAAAACAGCGGTTGAGTGAAAAATATTACTCAAAATATGGACCCCTTCTACAGTTAAGAAGACTTTATATCATTTTAGTCTCTGTGCCGCAATATTCAACTCGAACATTGTAACCGTTTTTGCTGTTAGCAATATTGATGCATCCTAATACTTGAATCTGTTGATATTTGGTTTTGATTATATAGCCAGTGATTTTAAAAATATTTCATTTTATTAAATCTCACCAAATCGTCTAAATCTATAAACAGTTTTGATAAAGTTGAGAACAACTTTTTGTAGTCAGTTATTTGGGATTAATTTTTCATAATTGGCCTTGATTGGCCATCATAACGTTATGTTGTACGACAAAGTTGCGTTCATATGCCAATAATAATTAAGTTTATTTATATATAAAACGAAAACATTCTTAACTTGTCAGCTCATTAAAGAGATAAAATAATAAAATGAATTTATTACACATTAGGAAGTCGCGCACAGCCTCTCCAAACGAAATCGATTTAAATACACATAAATTGAATATCAATTAAAGTTTCCATTTTTAATGAAAAGTAAAAATATTCTTTTTTTAGCTGCATCTTGCTATATTAGTGTGTGCAGTCTCCATTCAAATGCCATACCATACGGTGGTCAACGTATAAATTTTAACAATTTAATTCAGTTAATATATTACAATTATGTATAAAATATCCATTATTTTACCTTGTAATTAAAACATATTAATATCATTATTATACGGAATGGATACGTACTCCTTGTTCAAATGAAAATAAATTGGAAATTGAAATTTTTTTATGATTATTATGGTATTTAATTTCAAATGGGCGAGATAAATTTCCCGTTTCAAATAAACGCAGCGTATAAATTGTATATAGCCGGGGACGCATGTGGCGAGTTTTTCATTAATTTATTTATACTTGCTCATACTTAAACGAGTTCATAAAATATGAGTCAATTAAAAAAATATTTGTGTGACACTTTTCATAACATTAATTGTTCTAGGTACTTTTATTATGCTGAATTGACTTGATAGTTTTAATTTATTATGAATATTCTAATGATTTGTTTACGCTCGTTGAAAAGTAGTGGATCTTCTTTAGTTTTAATTGTAATTATTGATTCTGTGGTACCATTACGTAGAAGGCGCACGCTGCCTGATTCTGTGCAGGCCCGGTTATAGAGTCTTAATCTTAGTCTTAATAATCTAAAATAAAATAATTTGTTTGCTGCATGTAACGCTCAAATATTACACATCAGTTGTCACAGTATTATTAAACCATTTAAAACCATAGTAGCGTTCACGTTCTGTTACTGGCCTAGACAGGTAGATTTATTTTAGAATCTTGAGCAGTTTGCCAAAGTAAAGTTTCCGACAAACTAAAATGACATACAACTTTCCAACAGAAATTAAACGAAATAAATGGTTAAAAAATAACCTCATAATAGCAAGGTAATTTAGCCATAACAATGTGCCAGTTTTCCTTCCTTGACTTTTAACATATTTATACGGTGGAAGCAGCCATAGATTTTCTTAAATTTTAAAATATCACTATAGCAAAAAGTGTTAGTATTTATAAATTAGCCAAAAAGTGTTAGTATTTATAGATTAACCTTTCAATATGTTTTCTAGAAGCCAACTTATTTATGCCGTGGGGCAGTCAGGGACTTTATTTAATTTTAAATATTTGCAACTGTAAAATAAAAGAGCGGCCTAATCATGTTAACTTCTATAAAACTTGAAGAAAATTCTAAAAATGTTATAAACCATATTAAGCGTAGACATCTCCCCGTTCTTTGTAATTAACCATCGAACGCCACTATACGTTTTATTTTTACTATAGCTAAATTTTACAATTAAAATAAATGTATGGCTGCCTTACTAGAAAACATAAATGAATCTCCAAATAATATGATTTCATACACCATTAAGGGTAGACACCTCCACGATGCCTTGTCATTAACTTTGCAGGCTTATTACACATGATTAGTGTAGGACACATTTAATGGGGAGACTTATTTAACCCATTTTTCGCTGACGTTGCGTTTGCGCAACATTCAAAAAAATACGATTAAAAGGGAGTTTCCCTTATTATATCGAAATTGTTTATACATTTTACTAATTTATGAGTTTTTAGAAATTTAAAAATGTATTAGTTGTCTTTCTGAGAAAAAAATGAATTTGTTACTACTAATGGGTTTTCCAATAGGGATGATATGATTTTTAAGTGACGTTTCGGCCATTTGGAATATGTCATGATCTGTCATTTTTTCTTTCATTGTATTCAGTAATGTTTACAATTTCATCATACATTTCATTCAACGTCGTAAATTTGCTGATTTTGCCTGGAACAACTTGAAAACAATAACGATTATTTAAGAAAATAATCTTCGCCGATGAGGTTCACTTTCATCTGAGTGGTGCGGTAAATAAACAAAACTGTCGATTCTGGTGCGAAGAAAATCCACAAATTATTCATGAACAACCATTACATTCTCCCAAATTGACAGTTTGGTGTGGTTTTTGGTCTGGTGGAATCATCGGTCCGTATTTTTTCGAAATGAAGCCGGTAACACCGTTACTGTAAATGGAGATCGTTATAGATCGATGATAACCAACTTTTTATGGCCGAAATTGGAAGAAGTTGATCTTGACAACATGTGGTTCCAATAAGACGGGGTTACGTGCCATAGCAAGTGCAACAATTGAATTATTGCGAATCATATCACTTTTATTGGGTAAACCCATACATTGGAAATAGACAGTTTTTTTATTATATTTCGTCCTGTGCAGACATGTTATCTTAGATCTTAAAAAAGTTAAAATTTCATTGCCATGTTTTTATGTATATTTAAATACCATTAAAATTGTTTAAAAAAATTTATTCTGTGAACAAAGTTTTCTAAGTGTGGTTAAATACGTCAGAAATTTGTGTTGCGTTTACGCAACGTACTAACTACTAACTTTTACTAACTTTTTCGTAAATAGGTGAATATGAATAGACGAAAATATTACACATTGAAAGAAACTGAAGATGGCATCGACTTTTTTATGAATTCTGATGATGAGGACACATACAATGTTATTCTGCCTCCTGATCCGGACCAAGTTACTGATGAAGAAGGCTTCGATTATAACGAAATCAATGATAAGAATTTAGCGATGCCAAATCATACCGCTGGAATTTTGGAAGTACATGTAAATAGCAACGAAGATGAAACACATCAGGGTCAACCGGTAAATCGTCAATGGCAGAAAGATATTCCATCTTACTCGCGGGAACCAATAAATGTACAAAAAGATAAAATTCATAATCTGAAACAAACAATAGGGGAATGCCCAACCACTGAATTATTTGAAAATTTTTTTGATGAAGAACTTATTTCGTTACTGGTAAGGTAAAGTAACGTTTATGCAGCGCAAAACAACAGAAATTAGTTTCTAGTCACAGTAGAAAATATCAAAACATTTATTGGATTCATTCTACTAACCGGATATAACAAATTACCTCAAGAGGAAATGTATTTTTCATTAGATGAAGACGTTACATGCCCCTGGTACGATCTAGTTTGTCGCGAAAAACTTATAGAAACTTAAAAAGAAACCTGCACTTCATGGATAACAATGCATTGAACAAACAAGAAAAATTGGCAAAAGTACGCCCCTACATCGAATTGCTAAATAAAAAATTTATTCAATTCGGAGTATTTCACCATCATCTTTCAGTAGATGAACAGATGATTCTATATCGAGGACGTCACTTGGCCAAAATGTACATGCATGGGAAGCCGATCAAATTTGGGCACAAATCATGGACTATGGCCTCATTTTGCGGCTATGTATACAAGTTTCTTCTATATACTGGCAAATCAAATTCTTCGGAACTCTTGAATGGTTTAGGGCTGGGAGGTAATATAGTTGCCGATTTAGCGAAATGTATACCGGTTCCACAAAATCACATAATTTTTTTCGACAGTTTTTTTACGTCGATTTCATTATTAATTTATTTACGAAAAAAATAATATTTTTGCTTATGGTACAATTCGGGAAAATCGGATAAAAGGAAATAATTTATTCGCTGGTTCGAAGGATCTAAAAACTGAGGAAAGAGGATTTTTGATTATCGTTTCGAAAAAAATGAAGAAATATTAACGGAACGGTTGAACCAATTATAAATGTGTCTCGCTTCTCAAACAAAAAGAAGGCTTAAATTTCTGTTCCGCAGTCAAATGTTTTCCAGGAGTATAACAAATATATGGGGGGTGTCGATTTGTGTGATAATTTTGTATCAACATATAGAACACGAGTAGGTGGAAAAAAATGGTGGTGGTCTATAGTCTCCAATTTTGTTGACGTTTCTTTATGTAATGCTTGGAGACTATATTGAGATCTACACCCAAACCAGAAAAAAAACACTCCTAGCATTTAGAAGAGAAGACAACTAGCATTTAGAAGAGACAACTGCGACTTCAATTGGCAGACTAAGAAGCCTTTCAAAACAGTCACAACAGGCACCATCTGCCATTAAGCCACATTATCTTGTACGCCAAAGTAAAAGAAGCCCAAAATAAATTAATAAAACTGATTTTTTGCGAAAAACACTTGAATTATTTTTTTCTCATTTCTCGCTAACGTTGCGTGAACGCAACTTGCTTAAACTTTTAAACTATATGCTCCAGCCTTATATGTGGCTTGTGGCGGCTTAATTGTGACCCAACTAAACTAATTTTAGTAACCAAACAAATTTTGCAAGGCAGAATATAATGCGGCGAAAAATGGGTTAAATAAAGCTAATATTTCTAGCTTTTGTTAGACTTTTTGTCAGTTGGTCGGGAACCCACACTGCCAAATGCAATTTAAAATACTTATTTAGTTTTCGCCATAAAATATTGGCTCTTGCCATAAATAATATTGATATTGTCTCTCGATAAGAGTGAGTATGAAATATGGTTGAGAAGTACATCAATACCTCGTATAGTCCAGATTCACTACAGTCCGGTTTTAAAATAGCACACACACAAAGAGTACAGTAAGAAAACATAAAAATGATTCTTTAAGCAAAAAAAAGAAAATGCTCACTTTAAAGCAAAAATTAAACCTCATAAAGCCTTACGAAGAAGATGCTTCATTGCTAAAATAGGCCGTGGCAAGGGGAAATTGACAAGTCATCAGTTAGAAAAATTATAAAAAAGATCAATACAAATCGGAAGACATGGCTATGGGTTCTTAGTTACCAAAATAGTGAGTAAAATCAGAAACACACGAATGGTTAATATGGAGCGGCTATTAGCCATATGGCTCGAAGATTTGAATCAAAAAAAAACTTGCGCTTGATATTGATGGTGATGCTGATGGTACTGACGATGATGCTGTTGATATCAATGGTGATGCTGTTGATACAGAAGAAAGCGAAAGTGATAAAACTAATGAAAATTCAAATGGCAAGCCGTGGATATGGTTTTGTCGTTTTAAACAACGAACTGGTATCCACAATGTGCGCAATGCTGGCGAATCTGCCAGCGCGCAAATAAAGAGACTGCATACTGCAAAGCCGAACGAATTTTCAACGTTGATGGAACGGGAAAAACGGGATTATTTTGGAAAAAGTTGCCGCCACGAACTGTTATAGTAGCTAATGAAAGGCCATACCCTGGTTATAAAATTTCAAAAGGCCGTCTCGCACTGTTTTTATAGGTACCCTTAAAATTGTTTTCAAAATCGATCTTCAAGTATTGTGGCCTTCTAATAAGAAGGCGTGGGTTCAAAATCTTTATTTGAAAATTGGTTCACCAATTATTTTTGCCCTACAATAGGAGGTTTTGTCAATTAAATAAACATGTTTAAATATCTTTCCTTCCACTAAATACAACGTCATCGTGACGAAGTGGATTAAGCGGTATAGTGACTGTGGAAATGTGGATGATTTACAGGGAAGAGGTTTAGATAGAGTCACTTCAGAGAAGGACGATAAGGTCATTTTGAAGTTGTTCGAGAAAAATCTGATAATAAACTTAAGGCAAGCAAAACAAAAACTAAGTCAGGAAGGTGTTGAAGTGTTAATAAATACAATTCGACGAAGGCTTGAAGAATTCGATATTAAAAATAGGAACACACAGTATAAATCTTTGTTGACAGGGAAACGCTTCTCCTCCAAAGAATTTTGAAGATTAGTCATCTTAATATGAAACCTTGATGCTCAATTTATGGTGAAATTATACCAAAATGGTTTACTAAAGTCCACTGAGAAACTATTTGGATGTGGAAATAAAGATTGGATCATACAAGAGGATAATGACCCTAAACATCGTAGTCGCCTTCGTCTTATTGTACTCAGTGGAAAGAGCATAATGGTATTCAAACTTTGGATTGACCGTCACAGAGTCCAGATGCTAATCCGATCGAAAACGTCTGTGGTCTTATGAAAACAAAGCTTAGAGGAAAAAGAATAACAACCAAACAGCAGATTGCCGGCGTTCTCAAAATCATTTGGAAAGACTCCAGAATATGCAGCCACATTAAGTGAAAGTTGCACTAGGAGATGTCAGTTTATAATAGACAACAATGGCGACTGGACTACATACTAAGATAATTACGAAATTAGTTTTAATGTCTATTATGGGAAATAAATATCAATTAGTTTAGTTATTGTGTTTTTATTGTTTTCTTTAAGATACTTTCTTGTGGAACATACTCTCGTATAAAAACTATACGAAAAGAAAATGCTCCTACTACATATTGCTCAAATGATTTCATTGGGTTTGAAACCCATTTTACAGAAATACCTAATGCGATAGTGAAAAATGGACAAAAATTTGGTTTCAAGGAGCTGCAATGCAATGAATCAAACACCAACGAATTGGATAACGAAACACTCATTAACATACTCGTATATGAATAACTAGCATATGAAGAACGGGTGAACAATTTAGACAAGAAAGATTGTGTTGAAGTTCTCCTACAAGCATTGAGCTTGGAACAATTAACAAAAATTAACAAAATAAGTAGCCTTTAGCCTTTTAGCCGAATGTTAATATAGGCTTGATTAAGTTGCATTTGCTTTTTTGTTTTGTGTTAAAAAATTTAGTAACGTATATACAAATTTCGTATTTTTTCAAAGTGCAGTTCCGTCGGTTAGGTTTGGCAAAAACATATATTATTTATTGGAGAACCCGAACAATAACCAGGTGGTTCAGTGATAAAATACGCGTCTTGCAAGTATACTGTAATCTTCGAGATGAGGTTAGCGCGAAGGAGGGTGAATTTTTGATTCAAACGGTTGCTTTTGTTTGGTGTGTTACACCTCGTCCTTGTTCTTAGCGCCGAAATAAATCACAGGAATTTGAAAACTTGTTTATTCAAGCCACCGTCGTTCTAAACATTGAGAAGGCACGTTACAATTGATATAAATATTTGGCTGCTGAAAAACTCGACAACGAAACAAGGCAATTATGGAAATATGAAACAGCTGAACTAGATTACTCCACCATTAAAGAATTTCTTGAATTCTTAATGACGCATAGGAACTTGGAAGGGCATTTCATTCGACAGGATATTGTCTACCTTGCCATCTGCGTGAGAACAAAACACAACCATTGTACCAATGTGCAAAATTTCAGACTATGTCTGTTAATCCTCGTCGCGATTTATTTCCACAACCATTGCTGCAACTGCCTCAGTGGCGAGCGTTTAATCACAAGTTGTGGAAGAAAAGCATTACCAAAAAATGCCCTAGACGACATAATATACTACTGCACCTAATATTCGACTCACATGTATACAATAAATCATTGAAATTTACGTCAACAAGAACACAACTATGCAATAATAGGGGACTATCTACTCCAAATTCACAATACAATCAAGGAGCATCGATACGGAAACGCTCACGGCAAATTCAGCGGTGATAGCACTTCATTTTTCAGTTCATTAATAACTAAGATTCCTGTGATACCAACGGCGAGGATCGATGTCCAGGAAAAGTATTGTAATTGGATAATAAGATATCGAGGCTTATTGAATTCCGGTTCCACACATAATTTAATGTCAGAAACTATATGGTTAGTCAATTAAGATTGACTATACCCACTCTCAATCGATCCCAAGCCAGAGTTTCTAAAAGTAAATTGTTATTAAAACTCAGATCATTCTCCGAACATAATTAATTATTAAATGAACCTTGAAGATTTTATTATGTCGTCGATTTCAATCAAGATACCCGAGGATCCTTTTCATAAAACGTTGTTAGAATTAGATGACACTTTCATTTTTTTTTAACTCAGGGTGTTTAATGTTCCAGCAACGGTCGAAATTCCACTGGGTTGTAAGGCGTTCCATCAAGCTTTATTCTAATTAGATGTCAAATTTCATAAGGATTCAATTTACCCTTGCATTAAAAAACTTCAAATTTGGATGACTTATGATGAACAGTATCGAATACCAACCAAACCGGCATAATTCCAAGGAAGCAGTCTGCTTCCTTCACACTGAATGAATTGACAGGTTCAGCGCAACTACCAAACTACATAGAGAAAGACTACTGTTCCAACTTGGCGAGCATTTTGTTGTTTTAAGTTGTTTTATCTAGTTATATATAAGAAAATGTTAAAAACATTAAACCAAAAAATTTTGAGTTGAAAAAAAAATACAAAACACTATTTCAAGAAAAAGTTTCTCCAGGTGTCATATTTAGGGGGTTAATTTATGTAATGCCCAAGTTTATTTAAGTTGAACCAAAAAAGGTTTTGTTAATTTCAGTATCACCGGATTACTGACATTGGGAGCGCTCAACATAGTCTTTTATATTTATTATCGTATGTGGCACTTGCACAAAGTTGTCACCTGTGTCACAAATCAATTGAATAAATAATAAATAAAAATAAATAATAATAATTGCTATATTGAAGTATCAAAATTAGTTTGAAGATATGCTAAATAAATGCTTGTAAAACAAAAAAGAAATTTCCCTGGTATACCTTATAGTAAACCACTTACTTAGGCAGTTAAATATAAAACAAATATTTGACTGGTGTGTGTTAACCAGTTTCTGTGAAATTATTTTTCCAATGAAACCGGTAAGTAGATTTCCAAGTTCATGTAACGATAGAAAATTCAACATAGAATGCTAAGCCACCGGCAGCACAGATATGTGTACACAACTTACAAATTATTTCAAATACAAATTTAGCATTGATAAACATAAATCAGTTTAAGAGAATAACAAAATCCATTTCCCGAAAATGAATAATTGAAGTAAAACATAGAAATTCAATTAAATCACAAAAACTTTATTTATTTATGTATTTTAACATAACATCACAAGTTAATTTAAAATAAATAAAACGAATTACATTTTTGCCATCGCATGCAACATTATTCGCTGAAACGAAGCTCTGGCGCTGAAATATACGCGAATCGCAGATATTATAATTTATGATTGTTAATTAATTAGTCTTAATACTATTTATTTATTTTTATCTTTATTTTGATAAAAAGCCAAGATTTGAATATAAGATAAAAGGTATGTATGTTGTTTAAATACGATAGATACATACGATAACGAAAAGGATATGATAAATAGCGTTAAAATCGGAAAGATGAGATCATGCAAGCGAATTCCATTGAAGGATGTAATTACGTTTCTTGAATATTAAAGAATCTAAATTAAAAGAGGACTCTTCGTAACAAGCGCAATAAACAGAATAACCACAGAATAGTTTAGTCTTGTATTACTTATAATCATGTACATATTATTGCATAGATACTCGTAAGTGAAGTGGGAAATTTAAATGAGGTGTATACCTGTTAGTAGATAGTTATCTGTGAAATTCTGTTTAGAGACAAAAACGGAAATTACTCAACTTTCATCAAATTCATTAATAAACAAGAATTTTCTTGCTTTTGGTAACACTTGGATATTACATAAATTTTTACGGAAGTTTCCAACAAAAAACAAAATCAACAAAAACACATAAATATAAAAAAATGGTTAAATCAAAAATTAATACAATTGGTAAAAAAAAATGTTTCTACATAAAATTACCAAAACAGGAAAAAATCAACATTTTTTTTCTCGCACTCATCAATAAAATACCTCTGATCATCTCATCCATCCTCGGATCAATTCTGAAAGTTGCCCAATATTGTTTTCAGTGAATCAAAACAATATTTTAAATCTTTCTCTGTTCACACGCATAAACAAATCATTGACACCTGTTGGTAGAGTCGCTCGTAAGAGCATCTCGTAAGCTAACTGGACATATACGTCTCATCCCCGGAACAATTCTGTGAGATGGCCAGTATTTATTTCAGCTAATCAAAAACAATTGGAATACATTGACAAACGCTTTCTGATAACCGCATCTGTATGTTGGTAGCATCTTTCTAAGCCAACATTTTTGGAACAATTCAAGGCCAATATTTATTTTAGTCGATCCAAAAAACAAAATCTAAGTTTTTCTCTATTTATATAAACAAATTGAATTTTTCTTCATCGCAAGGTGGTAGTGTCCCGCAAAAGAGCAATTTCTAAGCTAACTGGTTAAAAACGCCACATTCATAAAAAAAATTTAACTTTTCTTAATTGTTGATACTCACTAGCAAAAGTTCCCGGATCATCGCTTTCATATGTTAGTAGTGTCGTTATAAATGGCATTCCCGAAGCTAACTGACCATATATCCACATCAACGGAACAATTCTGACAGCTGGCCAATATTTTTTGCAGTCAATCAAAACAATATCGACAATTTTTATCCATTCACACACACCAACAAAGGTTTCTCATCATCGTATTCATATTTTGGTAGTGTCGTTATAACACAGATCTACTAAGCTAACTGACCATATACGCCACTTCCTCGGAACATTTCATATTTTTTCAGCGCATCAAAACAATATTTAGAATTTTTCATTGTTCACACACATCAACAAAAGCTGATGATCATCGCTTCCATATATTCATAGTATATCGTTGGAAAGAGTATTTCTTTTCTAGTTGGCTTTATACGTGACATCCTCGAATTCTGTGAGATGGCCAATACTTATTTCTGTGGATAAAAAAAAATCAAAGTTTCTCCGGCACAGAGAAACATTTAGTTTTGAACAATTCCAAAACAAGTGTTTTGATAATTTCTTGTAGATAAAATTTTTTGCCGAGTGTCTATGTTGTTAATATGACAAATTTTCTCTATGTTTGTGTTTTTTTCATTTTGATTTTTGTTGGAAACTTCATATCTGTAAATTTTTACGAAAACACAGAACATGTTTCTCAAGCTTTATTTAAACAGTCGATAAAAACATCTACTTCGTCCTAGGCAGGTGGTGTTTCGAATCCCAATGGATATTGGCAGCTATTGATAATAATCCTAGCATTGCAGCAGTTAACGTTGAAAACGACTGTCAGTCGAAAGAGTGTTTCGCGTGTATTTTGCACAAATACTTGAACTTGTTTCGATATAAAATTCAACTTACAAGGTACTTTAATCCAGACGGTCCACCGATACGACAAAAGTTCTGCCCACAAGTTGTTGCATTTTGTTCAGAGCGCTTTGATTTAATCGGGGTGCACTCTGATGTAAACAAGCAAAATTGTCGTATATGGACAAATGAAATTCTTCAAAACATTCACCCAATGAGAAATGCCGAAAGTGTGACTGTTATTTTTCTGAAAAAAAAACTATGAAAATGTCATATTGTCGGAGAACAGGCTAAACATGCTGGAATAATATTTCTCCAGAGTTGCGCCGATAACGAATACATTTCCGAAATGTATAATTTCATCAATATGTAGCCAGCTGACAAATAACAAAACTATAAAGGCGGCTCTCCGCAACAAATGTGGTAAACAAATAATCTCACGAAACACCGAACATCGTTGGTCCCCAACGGTCGCATGGCCTCATTATTCCAGATTTTTTTTGGGGTATTTTGTAAACAAGAGGTGTATAAAACTAAGCCACGCAGTAACATGAGTTGAAAGACTCCATAAAGGCCATAATAAAGAAAGTCCCAAAATTTAGTTCATTTTATTGAAACATAAAATACATAGGATAGGGTTATGTATGGAATAACTCATCTGACAAATAATGTCCACGGTATTGCTGGCACATACTCACTCTTATGCTGAAATGGTCATGGACATTTTGCATAAATGTGGCTGCATTTTGTTGATGCAGCGTTGAATCTCCTTCTTCAATGCACTGGTGGATGTGGGCTTGTTTACATACACAAGTCTCATTTTCAAAAAAGTAGGTAAGCAAGGATGTTGCATCACTTAGGATGATTTTGTTCAACAATGAAAACGCGTTGTTCTTTCGTGTAGTGCTGCATGTTTACTAATCCTAAACTATCAGCTGTTAAACTGTTTATTTTTTGGCAGCAAACACTAAATTAATTAAATTTATATTTAATTCAAATGTGGCGTAAATTTTGGGACACCTTTTAGAAGCAATGCCCCGAGTAAAATTAACAGCAGCAATGAGCAACGTTTTGGTCTACATTATCGAAGGTGTAAACTTATTAATTAATTAAATTCAATTATTGATTTATAAAAATAAAAAATATTTAATTAACAGAAATATTAAATTTGTTTTAATAGCAACATTCGTACCCCAACCCGTATAAATTCACCCAACATCGAATCGCTTTATAGTTTCAAGAAATCGATGTAACATCGTTTCGATTCGTTTTTATTGAAACGTTTCATGAGAATAAAGCTACTTTTAGTTCACAGTTTTCAAGTTCCTGACAAATTTTACATTGTTGAACGAATTCTTTGGGTTCCGCATTGTTCCATGAGAGTCATTCTCACTTAACAGTGTACTTCTCTGGAATATACTGTAAATTTTATCACATTTACTGCGTTAATAATGGAAAACTGTGAAGACTGTTTGGAAAACTAGGGCCACAATAATCTATTCGGATTTTCGGAGGAGTTTCAGAGTACCAGAAAGTTTGTTTAGTGGATATCCAGTGGAGTCCGGTTTCTTTTTTATTTTCCACAACTCAAACGACTTAGATGAAAATTGTTGAAAGGTTTTCGAGTTTCAGGAACGATTCTTTTGGTAGTGATTTCGGGAAAATATATTTAATGGGTTTTCCACGAGGGATTATCTAGTGACATTAATCAATCGCAGTGTGTCATCATAATATCGAGAAAATCTGATTAGAGTGTCCATCCGTAGGGTTTCTGTGTTTTAATATTTTAGGCTCGAAAGATCTCGATTAAAGTGGTGCGACTTCAGTAGAGCTTGATCTATTTTCATAAACTTTGTTTTCGGCAGGAACGATTTCAAAAATTGCTTGTGTTAAGTTCTGATTTTCGTTTAGGAGTCTTCCTGTAGGGCATCTTGCACGATGGCTAATCTTAAACAATGTTGTGCAATGTTACACCACATTACGTTATATTGCGTTACGTACTCTATGTTGCTTGATGTTTATTACGTGACATCGTGTTGGGTCATGTATTTTGCCGTTATTCCTTAATTAGAATTCAGGCTTTATATTTGTCTCTTTGGTTGTTATTAATTTGTAGGACTACAATTTGGGTATCGTATTCGGAAGCAGTTCTAAAATATGGATCTATCCCACAGACGGAAATGGGGTTAAAAATTGATTTTTGAGGTAAGTTTTGGAATTCGGTCAACTGGGACGAACAACTAGAATCCTTATTAAGCGATCAATTAAAATTTGGGTATATGGTAACTGGAATTAAAATATTATTATGATTTAGGAGGAAGCAAGTCCTGATTGATTTTCAACCCAAATTGTTCAGTCGATTTTAATAAAAATTAGTATAAGTGTTGGATTTAGTTCTGCAGAATAGCGAATTAGGATAGAAACATCCGTGCGTTTAGTAAAATGGACAATTTGAATCAACTCAGACCTGGCTCAACAGATCGCTATAACAATTGGATTCCAATATTAATCAGGACGTACTACTATAAAGTAGAAAATGTTAACAGAACTAAGCCACTTCTTAAATTCAAATGGACTTCGGTTTATGATGAATATGGAATTCGTTTGGTTTGTGATTTATAGAAAATTACGAATTTCAATGAAACTAAACCATTTCTCAACCCATTGAAACGAATCTCGATTTGTATTATCAAAATAAATTTTCATGAATTCACAATTTTCTCAAACGATTTGATAGGAATACTTTTGGCGCAAAGAAATTCATACGATTTCGTAGTACAAAAAGTGTTCAAACATCTAAGACGAAGCAAAGGTTCGGTGAAATCAAAAAATCGATAATGCTTGTTTTATGACCTTTATTAATTATGACAGAATCACAACTAAATGTTGGTTTAATACGATTGGAGTATATGTCAATGAACTTCATTGCTTTAGCCATGTAATTTATTGTAAAGACATAAAAATCTGGAATAACCATCATATTTTGTCAACAGCTCAAGATTTTTTGTTGAAGTTGTAAAACTAACTAATTTCTCGTAAGTCGTTCGTGTACTGTTCAAATAAATGCCTGCTACTCTCCTAATGAATTGCCTGATGAATTAGTCCCTATATGTCTGTGTCTGATATTGATATTGTTGAATGATGACTGCCCCCTTAAGTGATAAATCTTCGGAATTGATACCTTTGCATAAGAAATTAATAAACTAAATAAATATTGTGGGTGAAATTACAATGCACCTATATACCTTTACACAGATAGCTCAACCTACTCTATACAAAATAACATTACATATGTGTAATTCAATCGATAAACCATTCAAACCCGTGCCTTCTAATGCTAATCAATACAACATCCATTAATCATTTTCAGTCACAGATTAAAAATAAAAAATAAAAACAGAGTAAATATCACTTTCAAAGTGAGAACCATATTATATCGAATAAGACAGTAAAATATTATTGATGGATTAAATTGAAGAATTTATGGGCAAACAAACATCAACCTCCGTTGGTCATCGCAACATCAACAGAACAAATTGCAACAACATAAATATACGAGATATCAAGTTGTGCACTCATCCGGTGACTATAAAATAGCATGGCGTACCGTATTATGTACTCGCGCATGTACACAAATCAATATCATGTTGAAATATTATTGAAGTGTGAAATATTCATAAGACCATAGAGCTATAAAGAAAGTATCATCTCATCATCACGCAAGCATCTTTAGAATCATCGTCATAACATTTTTAATATTATTCTGTCTGTCTGTGTTGTGTACAGTCAATCATTTTTATGTATCACAAACAAAACCAACATGCAGTATTGTTGTTGTACACATAATTTATGATTTATAATGTAGGTTTATACATAATATGTGATATATTCACTTACGGATGTTGTTTGAAATTTTGTATAAACTTTTATATATTCGAGAATTTAAAAAATTTATGAAGCATGTTCGAGTATATCAAGCAACACGTACATAATAAAAATAAATTTAATAAATAATCATAAATTAATACGTAATCTGAAGATTATTTGTACTTAAAGTACGTTTTACGTATGTATAACACATCAAATAAGAATTCACCACCTTGTTAAAATGGTATATGCTTTGCACGTAGACTGAGTATATACGCATACGGAACATAAAATTTTCTGGAAGACATTTTCATTTTAAATTCAAGACAGAAAAACAGAATATTTCCGATCTTTTGCTTCGAGGTATAGATATGCCAGATAGGAGACATTTCGTTTTTCAGGTAACTCGTTCTATTAAAGATTTCCGATTGCACTCTAAACGTTCCTAACAGAATCAGTTGCCGGAAGCTCAATAGGGATTTTAAACCTCCGAAATTCGATGGAGAGATCCAATTTGAGAATTTTAGGGCCCAGTATCAGAGAAACAGCTCAACGCACTCATTTTGGCACTTCGAGCGAGGAAAGGTGCAGATGTCTGGCAAATCCGCAACAGAAAGGAGCTAGAGTGCAACTGCAAAACAGGCGACAACTGCGTGGGGAAAACCTTAAAGACCTCCTTAGAAGGAGAGGTAGGGAAATTGAAGAGTCAAGCTTACAGTAATGCACAATACAGATGTGTTGTTCGGACTAACAATAGGCGCTTTTCATTTCAAAATTTAATTTGAGAACCAATCCTAGAGGTGAAACCGTATGCATAAAGAGTGACATTAAACATTTATGGAGATGCCTAAAGTGTGGCAAGTTAGGTCACTAATTCCGAGATTGTACGCAATGATGGGATTATCGTTTTTTGATGCCGTTTGATTTTCAAATTAGAGACCGTAAAACCTGGGGAGAGGCACGGAGACCGGAGACACAAACCACCACAGACGATTTAAGAACCAAAGAAAACCAGAGGCAAATGCTTAGTTCAAAACTTGTAAAAAAAACTAGCAAAACTAGCTGTAGAGTGACTTCGAACAACGCCGACGTACTATATAGCATTAACCATGGTGAGCGAGTTGTTATGGTCAACCTGATTTTCGATTACACCCAAAAATAAAAGAACAATAATAATATCAAACAGCACTGAGTAGAAAAGGAAAAATAGCCTAACGCTTTCCTTTTCCTCCTTTTATCTACATACATTTTTAATTGTATCAATTACGGGTTTGACAAATCATTAGGTCATTTGAAATCGTGCAAATACCATCAAGAACAAAGTTTATATTAGTTGATTGATTGATTGATTGATTTTAAATGTACGACCAAGTTCTTACACTTGAGTTCCCGGATGACGCCGGGTCCACCGTACACCCTTTTTACACATAATACACATAGGTTAGTTAAGTGGGACAGAATCGGCCCGGTTACAGACACCTAGGTATAGCCGATAGTTAGTAACACAAAGACAACACAATTCTAATCTACTAGAGAAAGGATAAAGGCTTAATAGGTTAATGGATAACGATGGTATTGGTCTTCAACAATTGCTTCTTTAAAACAGCAACCTATGAAAAAAATATTATTATTTCACATGCATCTGAAAATATCCTGAAATTTAATTCTAAATTAATACTTTCCCGCTTCCTGATCAAAATTGAATGGTTAAATCGGCTCGGTTACAGACACCTAGGTAAAGTCAATAGTTAGTGACACGCAATAACAACACAATTCTAGTCTACACAATCAGCAATTACTGTTACAAAAAATCTTATTCCTCAAGCATCTGTAGATTTCCTGAAATTTAATTCTTAATTAATATTTTCCAGCTTCCTAAATAATATGAAAATTTATTAATTTAATCCCCCTGCAGCGCCACTACAATAAAATTTCCTGAAACCATAAATAGTTGAATTATATTCAAATATATAGAAAAAAATATGTGAGGCTTCCCAAAGGCAATGGTTCCCGGAAAACTATCAATGTTATTCAATACCGGATTGGATTGGATATTTCAAATAAATTTAGCTTATTTAAGAACAAAGTTTATATTAGTGAAACAAAAATAAAAGTTGTTGAGGTTAATTGGTTATGAGCCACATAATTAAAATACGGGTAACCTAAATAATTTAGTGCCCGATAATATTTTAAGTGCCCAAGCAGTTTACTGCCCAATTGCCCAAAACTAATAAATTCGAAAGTGAATCTGAAAAAAAATAAAATTATCATGCATCGGATGCGCTGTAACATGTACCGCTGTTCATGTGACTGGCCTGTCTGTATATCGGCCAACGAAATTCCGTGTGAATATTAGGCTGTCCAACACAATTGCGAACGCCGGATTATACGCGAGGATTATTTACATAAAGCCTGGTTGGCAATCCCGGCGTGCCGGTGAAATAACGAATCGCGCTTAGTAAACCTATTAGTGATGATCGTATTAGTAGTGTTTTTTTTGTGTCCCGATAGTTCTTTAAGAACAAAAATTAAAAAAAAACATCACAAGCGATTCTAACTGTTGTACGATCAAAATTTGGTAGTCCTTATGACTTAGCCCTGGTACAACATAATATGTGTAGTGTTTAGTATGATTACTAAATTGTGTTTTAGCCTGAGATATTTGCGTTTGTGAGAAAAAAAAATATCTCTTATAGCTTTGTCAGTAGTTTTTTATTAGAAGCTTTTCTTAACCAAGTTCTAAACTAAACACAGTTTTATTATAATTTTTTTGTATAACCATTTAATATTTAACATCATAAGTTTTGGTAAAAGTTGGGTAAATTTAAAGTTGAGCGCGCGCGATCGTTCATATTGTGAGCATTTTTTATTATTTCAGCTACATCCAACAACCCCTGCAAGGCCTTACGGATTATCCCTACGGATAATGACTGTAAGTTTTTTTTTGGTTATCTTATATTTAATCGAAACTAAATTATATATATTACATACATAAAAATTAAATGTATTCAACGAATTTACTCTTTCATTATATTAGTTTAAACAATTAAAGTGTTAAAATCATTATTATTTTTCTTGCATTTCAGACGTTATAAATTAAGAGGAGTGAAGTGTGAAACGTGTAACGGTGGTTCTTGTGGTTCAGTGAATTCGAAATATTATTCCGTACGTGAGTTTATTTGTTGGTTGAACACCTATATGATGCTGATCAAGACGAACCCCCCATCTGGCGAGCCGACCCGGCACCAATCGTACGGTATGATCAGCATGTGGTCACGACAGAGCGTTCCATTGACGCATCGAATATATCGCGTACAGCTTTCGTGGTGCATTGTACAGCATTGCTTATTGCACCTAAGCGATTGATGCACACAAGAATTATACCATTTAGATATTGTTACGCCTGCCAAATATTGTTAGTATACTCTAGGCGTACTTTTTATATGATAATGACTTGCAATTTGGGATATGTCCCATACTCTGTATACGTAAACGAAATCGTATAATAAATTTTATGGATTAGCGGATTTTTTGTCGTACGGCATAGACTGACCGGAATGTTTTTTTTGTTGTTAATTGAGATCGTAGAGAACGTAAAAATAATTTTGTTGATAACACATGCGATTACAATCGTCAGAGGTATGAACTTGACATCATGCAAACAAGCAAGTGCTGCGTACAAAATTAACAACAAAAAAAACCAATAACAAAATACAATTTTTTTAACGAGTGGGACGCTGAAAAATGTTCGGTGTGGATCACTCAAATATTCTGTGTATAAATTTGTGTGAATTGTGATAAATTTTTAGTGAACACATTAAAATCAGATCAGACCTCTGAGTATAGTTTTATGCATATCTAGAGACGATATTTATTTAAAGACAGAAAAACTCAATAAGTTAATCGCCGACGAAGGGTCTGTTTTCTCATCTGGTTCAGTAATGTTCTTGGTGATGTTTTTCTTTAAGCATACGCAATGTTGTTTTAAATAATTTATATACTAAAAATTATGAATTGATTATTTAAATTCGGGCCAAGGAACCGTCGAGACGGCCAAATACTAAAGCGATACCAGCGAGTAACTCAAATTCGGTTGTTGGGAAAGGCGCGGCCGCAGTTAGACATCGGAGTCTTGTGGAAGATACAAGTAACCACACCTAAATTAACGGGCATGTTCGAGACAACGGGTTCCAGGGTAAATCGGTGGATCGGAAATACCGTTAACCAAAATACGGTTGGTTGGTGAAGTCGTGGCAGCATCCGCGTGGATCCAGTTAGGGACGGTAGCCACTATTCTTCACATTACTTTAGCTAAGTCAATTTGATTTCTTCGTTCTTTTTAATGCTCTGTTGAATCATTTTACTTGTATGTCAACTTTTCATTGATCAGTTTTTCTGATAAACAGTAATTAATTTTCGTTTGGATTAATCTTAGTATGATATAAGATCGTACTGTTTTGACAATTTTTCAGTTTCTTCTGCGAAGCAGTATCAATGTCGTGGAAGCGCTTCTTCGCACGGACACTTCTTTAAAGTAAATTTTTTATTTTTATATAGCGTGACTTTCTTTTGGTGATTACATTGATCACAAAATACTACATTCCAGATAATAATGATGATTAATTAATTCCAATGAATTAATTGGATTCTTGTAAATAATAAGCTCAATCGATTTTTTCTATTTTCTTATTTTTTTTTATTTGAAATGTTAATCTTTTTATTTATCATGAGAGGTTGGGTTACTCACCTCAAAGGGACTCAAAAAGGTGAGTAAGGAAAAAGGTGAGTTGATTGAGTGAGCTTCTGTAAATCGTAGAGTTATGACATAGTTGTGTTGAGTCGACCTGAGCACAACCCTTACGATCAAACATACCCCCACCTCTGGGCTAGCGGCGAAAATCCGGCCGTGCTCTGTGACGAACACCTTTTTTTCTTGTTGTTCCTAAAGTAAAGTAACCTTTTTGCTTTTTTTAAAGTACATTATATATTGTAATTATATTTCCTTTTTTTGCTAACGGCAGCCAATAACGATAGCTGTCCTTACAAACTTAAAAGAGAAAGTTGGCTAGAAGAAAGCACAAGGCCTGAGTAATCGCGGGCCGCATTAGCTTACCGAGTTAAGGAAAGATCCTTGGGAGCCCCGGCCGAAGATTCCTGTACGTTTGTTGAGGGTGAGGTTAAAAAAAATTTTAAATTGTTAAGAGGATCAACAACAATGTGTATCGGATACAATAACAGCATGAAGGTGAACGGAAAGTCGTACATGTTAAGGATGTATATGTTCGGGACGAACAATTTGAAGGTGGGGGTAATTCTTCTGGTCTACCCAGATATAACACAGCTCGGTAGATTGGTTAAGGGATACCCCACTAAGAGTCAACGTCCCGACGGTCGTGAGATCAATTCCAATTCAAGGTAATAATTTTATTCTATTCAAATTCTAATTATGTAACGTTGTTATAGGATCAAGTTCAATACTGATTGGAAATTAGATTTTAGAATGGCATTCCATGTGGAGGGGGACGCAAACACAGTTGTAATTTAACAGGGAACAGTGCAAGTTATAAGAAGTAAAAAGTAACCGTGCGAAAAGTTGAAGTGAACAGTAAAATTGGAATAGTTAACAGTGATAAATAGTATGAAATAGTGCATTATTGAAGAAGTTATAGGTGTTGATATAAATAAAATTTGGAAGTGTGTTATTTGAAAAATCCAGGACGAATCCGTATCGAACGCCCGAAATTCGTAACATTATCGTTTTATTAACAACTATTTTATTATGGGAAAAAGAGGATTTGAACTGAACATTTGACGGGAGTGAAGAAAATTTAGACAGCGTTAAAGACAGTCGTGTTAGATGGGCTACGAGGCTACGCATGGCCTGATTTTAATTGTTTTTTATGCTTTCAAAATATTTACAAAAAGTGAAAAATCTCAACTGACTTTAACCAAATTTCAATGGGTCCCAATTTAAGGCAAATAAGTCGTTGCATGTCGGCATGTATTGCGATCGTTATTACAACACATTATAAATTAGACTCCTTTCGAAATACAAAATCAACAGTCACCCATCGATCAAAAACAGGTGGAAAACCTCTTAAGAGGCGCCGAAGATATTCACTCTGGGATTCACTCGTTAAAGATGATATCATTAGATTCAGTTCTATCACAATATCAAATTGTTCTGTTGGCCACTTTCCTGGTAAAACAAATGTGTTAGATTTTTCTGTCTTAAATGGTTACGAAGATATAGAAAGGGACAAAACTTTAGAATATAAATCAATTTTCAACCTTAAACATTTCCTGAATCATCGTATTGTTACCAGATATGTAGGTCATTTCTCTGTATTTACAAATCTCAGCAGAGATGTGCGATAGTTCACATACGAGATTTCTCTATTCGATCTATTGAATAGATTTCGAAATTCGTTTATTTAGTTATGACTTGTTATTTAATTCCTGCTGCTTCTGAAGCAGTTTCCAAGACTAGAATTACAACATCGTTTGACTTCTTCGAATTGATATCAGTGAAGCCGTATGTAACCTAAACTTCGTTTACTATACATCGATGACGTTCTACTGTCATCGGACGTTGTGCTTTCTGTGTTATTACTCTTGATTTTACTCAGCCTCAAGTTACAATAAACTGTACTTAACTGTCTCTAGAACGAGTAAGTACCTTTAAAGAATTCCCAACTTCCATAATAATCAACCGTATTCAGTAATTTGCCAGTATATGTACTAAAGAATATAGAACTCACAAAACTCAAAACTAATTCCAGACTTATGGCTGTGGCAACTTGTCCGATGAATAAAAACCGTCGGGGCTGTTTTGCAACAGTACACGATTTTTAGAATATAGGTCTTTGGATATATCGTAGATTTTCGTACATCGTCCAACGGATACGTTTACTTTTAAAGCTTTGCCAGGAACGCAAATCTAACTACACAATCAAACGCTTCCATCAACAACGCAGAGCCCGAGGTGATGTCATTTATGGAGCTCAGCGGGTACAATCATCGGTATTAGAGCAAAAGTGAAAGAAAATCTAAAGTGCTCGCCAGTAGGACTAATTTACTATCACCTACGGCAGGAACTGGAACAATTATAAACCGCTAAGTAGAACCTTAAATTCATGACACCACCACATATATGATTTTTGTGTTTTTTATTACCTCCATATGAAGGTTTGTATAAATTAATCCATCGTTTAATTGTTTTCTGAAGAAATGAAGTCTTTAGAAAATTGTTGGTTTAATTTCAAGAGCTGCTGAAAGCCTTACTTAAAGAAAAGATTACCGCACCTAAAGGGTTGGTACGCAACTACTAAATATTACGAGATATCGAATCAAAACGGTGGTATGGTGTACCACAGTGAAATAAACTTTCTATCTCACATTCAACGTCCGTTCCACACGCGGACAACATGATTTCCTTTATTTATGAACGTTTTACTAATTAGGTGCTTCTTAATTTGAAATTAATAATTAACGTGGCAGAAGCAGTATGTCGGAATCACTGGTTCATTTGTCTAATTTCACAAACAAAACCCAATAAAAATCTCATTCTGTCTCGTCAATAAAACTAATCATCAATTATATCTAGCTTCTGGTGAACGGATTTTAAGACCTAAATTTCTATCAACTGACAGTTGGCAATATACAGTGAATTCGGTTATTTATATATTCTGGTATAATTTAGACCTGTGTATTGGCTATATTGAGGAAACCCTATGGCGTCAAACTAATCAATCAATTTCAAAAAAAATATCGAACATTAATTAAGCCAACTCAATTACCATATGATTGACTTGATTGAATAACATCATCTCGTAAAAATAGATTTTTTCCTGTCTATATGATCTTCATAGATCAACCAGATATGATTGAGCAGATCTCAAAAAAAGAGATCAAACATTTTGGTTTTTGCTTCGATTTCAATTCCAAACGAATACGTAATCAAATCAATATCGATCAAGATACAATTTGTTGTATCAAAACTAAAAAGTTTTATTTATTTGTTGGTCCGTATAAGATCGCGAGACACAACATACGAATATATGATCGATACATATTACATTTTTATTTGATTTTGTGGCCTAACTACCCAAAAAAGGTCGTTGGCCTGATCATGATGATATATAGTTTTGCGATGCTGAATGAATAAAATTCTTTGTCCGCCAGTATATTGTTACGGTTCGTTGAAATATTTTGATACAATTTTTATTCACTGCATATAGCTCTCATCTGCCATTATATAGATTTTACAATAAGAGATTTGTAACTTGATAGCCAAAGAATTCATGTTTAGAAAAATTCTTCATCATGTACTCGTACGTAGTACCTACAATACGTATACAGTTGTTCCTTATAACGAAGAATTTTAATATTTTTTCCAATAATAATTTTACTTTGGATTAAACAACATGATGATGGATTTATGATATATTCATATATATAGAATTGATTTTTTCTTGTTGTTGTATGATGACTGATTGGTGCCAATGATTTCGCAATTGACCAAATCAAATATGTCTATAACAACAATAATTATCTTTGAAATCATCGCTATATCAAATTTTTAATGAAAGGTTTAAAATGCGCAATGATTTGCTCGGATTATCGTTACTAATTGAATCCGTTGAAGCATTAATGTGCTTGCTTGAAAAAAAAACTTAACATATTGGTTACACAAACAAACCAAACCTATTCTGAAGATAAACTTTTCTATAATTCTCGTCATTAACACTACATGTTGCTGAAATGTGTTCAAGGTAGTAGTGAATGCCTTAACTTTTTCACCAGCATACGTGACCTACACACGTATCACGCGGGTGGCGCGGTAGACTAACAATCTTCTCTCACAAAAACTATCAACGCTCTTAAGCCCTAGATATCTCTAAAACCTTTTGGACCAGGCATATAAAGTTACACATTAGACGTACTTGCACTACAAGTGCTAGATGGTCTGGAAGTTGGATCCATGGCACTACTAATGGCACCGGTGTGTGAGGTAACATCTCTTCGACTTCCTCTCTTTCAATATACGGATATGCACGGTTAAAATCGGCACTAAGAATCTTAATATCACGATCGTTAATGTACTTGCACTCACCGAAGATAAATCCGATGACGTCAAGGATCTATTTTTTGTTGAGTTGTAAGAAGGCATCACAAACATACCGCACCAAGACAACAAAATCATCGTGAGTGACTATAATGCAAAAATCAGTAGGAGCGTAGAGAATAATACATGGTTCCTTACAGCTTTCATCTCACCAATAGTTACAACGACCAACGCGTCTCTGATCTGTCTCACAAAGTAACGTTGAGATCGAATGGTGAAAGGACCAAATTGATCACGTCACGGTCCACCAGCATTTCCAGATTAGATTTTACAGAGGTGTCAACATGGATAGTGATCATTTGCTTGCCATATTCAAACGAAAGTGCAAACTTTCATCTGTATTAAATAGTCGAGCACAAACAGCGTTCGATGGAATGTCGGTACTTTAAAAGATCAAGCATCACTGCATTGCTACTAATCAGCGGTAATCGACTATTTAAACCGGTACAATAATAACGGAGGACCTCCTCTTAACATCCAGAAGCATTGACTAGCTATTCAATCAGTAATAACCGAAAAAAAGACACCGAGATCCTGCAATGATTGGTTTGATCCTCTCGTTGTACTAAACGCGCCCTTGCAGAATATCTCCGTGTCAGGAAGCTGCTAGAATATCTCCGACAAAAGAACACACGAACGATTCTGATAACGCAAGAGGTGTGACTAAAGACATTCACCTAAGAAGTACAGCCATTACAGACGGAAATAAGGAGCTGCCAAATTGTAATGATAAAGTGACGCTGCTTAGATCAATTACTCAACCAAATGAAGAGGGTCTTGTAAAATATTTCACAGTAGAGGAAGCAGAAACACTTATTATACTAGACTGAAAAATGGAAGAGAACCCGGATTCGGACAACGAAATTTCTATGCCCAATCAAACATCTATCGCAGTCGCGTAAGCTCGCACTATATAAAGCACTTATGTGACGTGACGATGTCGAACAATACCTTCGTAAAATAAGATATCGAAACTAGAGAGCGAGAGCAATATACCGAGATAGATGGAGGACCACAGTGAAAGCGGCAAAATCTCGAAAGCTAGAGAGAGAGAGAGAGAGAAACTGTCAACTCATTACATATCATCGTCCCAAAAGAGTAGAGTTTAGGTTGTAAATTACAAAAACAATTTTCTTTTCTGTCATATAATTTTTGAAATTATGCAAAACAATATGGAGATACGATAAAATGTGCGAACATACGACTAACTACCTGGCAGCCACCATAAACGTAATTGACCCCTGTGGATTGCTTTTAACAAAATTCCTGTTGTCCTGTCCTTCCCCAAAAGATCATCGTTGGTGATCTGGTTTGGCCAGAAGCATCTTACCAGCCGTCTAAGGCATTTGTTCACAAATGCTATAATGCTCTTGTAATCGTCTGCTTATGTGTCCATGTATAGCAGAACTCATTTCAGTACAATCAAGTTATACGAACTTGTCAACAACTTCGATGGTTTCATAGTTGATGGTGTGTCATAGAAACTGGGGTGTGAACGTTCATATTCAGTCGCATTGCTTTTGTCTATCTAAGGTTGATTTTGAGGCGACTTCCTGTGCCGTGGTTGATAACATCTAGATGTTCTCTGCTGTTTATGCTGTAGTAATACCACGTGTATGAATACCAGATCATTGAGTCGTCTTATTGAGTTCTATACTTTAGTGGAGGTGGCACACATATTTGTCTGACTCCTCGTGTGTTATAGTATTAGCCACTGTACTTCTTCTAACAAGCATTGAACTTTATTTTCAGCATCCCTGTACATTTCTATGATGAGTTCGGTCATTTTCTTAAAAAATTTCTATTTCTCAATCGAATATGTTCGAAATCAACGAATGGAGCTTGCTCGAGATCCCTTGCATGATAACTATCTTGAAGAATTCTTTACTGTGAGCCAGTTGTCTTCCCAGCCTTGATTTTGGATACTGCAGTTTTTCAAAGCAGCGCAGAGCAATTACGAAATAATTATGCTTGTGCTATTATTGGTTAAAGAACTTCACGTCAGAGCTTAATAACTTCTCAAATTCACGATTTTGTCCGAGTTTGATGATTAAATATATGAAAACTGAAAATTTTCCATGTCCAAATTTGCATAAACGGACACTTAGGGATATCTGATTCTCTAGTCTAGCTGCTATATTTGGTATGTAATTCGGCCGTCTAGCAATCGATTTCATATATGCTTTACGAATATATCTTACGAGCTTACTACACATGATACTCAGCAAAATCACTGGGATCTACCAATTTATAGAAAATTAATTTTCTTAAAATTACTATCACCGAAGTCAAAAACAGTAGTTTTTAAAAGATACTGAAATAGGTTCGCCTCTACATGCGGTAGGGCAAACCCAGTTTCATAAAATTTGCCACTATCTGTATGGCACCCCTCGCGGCATTTGTTCCCGCAGCTCAGTCGGTGTAGAGGGAACGGCGTGGGAATGAGGATGCCCAGATAGCAGCATTGTCAACCGCGATCAGTTGATTCCTTTTGGGGAAACAGAAAGAATTTTAACGGAGGGATTTGGGCGGATCTTGGACCCAGAAGTGGGGAAGAAACAAGAAAAAAAAATATTTCAACACATGATGAGTTGACTATGGGCGTGTATATTTTATGACTCCTAGTGAGTTTAGACTTAGGCTTCCTTACTGAAAATAATTCAGCCGCTACGTTGATGTTAATGCGTTGTGTAACAGATCGACTCTAACAGAAAGGAAAGGGACAGCCTAGGCCGTATCAGTTCCTGTCTTAAAAAGACCGTTAGAGAAACGATCTGTTACTAGTTTTATTTTATTTTTAATTATAAGTGACACTTAACAGTAACACTTACCTAGAAATACTTACCGAAAAAAAGAATAAGGTCTCCCGGCCGCCTGCTTGCTTCCAAACTGAGCACACTCGGTATATTCACAAAAAACAACAACAAAATTAAAAATAAAACTGTTTCTTTTATTTTATTTTTAAATTACTTTACAAAACTTCACAAAAGTTCAAAAACACAAAAAAAAATTACTACAACAACAAACAAACTACACTAAAACCAACAAAAACTATGACCATGCGTTGGTCTGAACACTGTCTAACATCCCCCTGAACAAAAATTTGTACCCGATTTATACATATCGCTGGCCGATTTTTGTGCTTTCATCACAAAAAAAATGTATAAAGCATGTAAAACAACGTGACAACGATTTTGCTAAATCGATGCACGCGAAAAATTTTTTTTTTCAATTTTTTGAAACATAAATTAATTGCACGATACTTGCAATTTTTGATTACTTTCAATAGCAGAGTTCATTACTCATGCCATTTACCTAATGCTAATTATTTTTGATATAATTTAGAGGTGTTACCTCGAAAATTATACCGACAGGTAATTTTAAAATATTTAGATTTGGGTTGGTAACGGAATTGGATAGAATTCCGTTACAATACCTATAGCCCAGACGGATTGACTCTGATCATGGTGACGCTTCATTTTTAAGTTTTTTTCTATAAATTAGGTGATCCCAGTATTTTTGATCGAAATTGGTCCACGGAAGTGGCAGCTTCCGTAAGAGATTTTTCGTTTGTTTGTAAATATTTTGAGAAGTATAATCATTTACGAGAAAAGAGACGATGAACTAAAGGATTCTAAATTAGTTTTATAAAAACTCGGCCTTTGTACAGAACAGAGGAATTAACTGATCAGGATGAAACTTCTTAACTAAGTTTTTCCATATATTAGCAGGTTCTAGTGAGGTTTGACGGGAATTAGCTCATTGGAAATGCTAGATTCCATCGGAGCTTTTCGTTTTTTTGCAAATATTTTGAGTAGTATATGGTGAAAAATTCTTCAACTCACAAATTTAGTAAATGGAGCGGTAATTATTATTTAAATTAACGTTCGTTTGGTTTGGAACTTGTAGCACTGTATTCTTGTTTTCTTGCAAAGTACGTTTTAGTAAGAGCCGTACTCCATTTTTTATGGAAAAATTATAGTTATTTGAATATATATTTCCGAGTGTTTTGGAAATGTTTACAAAAAATATGGTTCAGTTCAATTTATTTGTTTTGTTTATCAAGAATTACCGAATTTGAATGTGCCCGCGTTTATTTCGTTTAAAAATTGAGTCATAGTACCATAGATCCATTTTCTTGATAACGAAATTTTATAAATGACTTAAAAAACGTTGTTGCTTCTCCCTTTTTTATTCTAGGGTTGATTATTATTGTAATGAATAACTTTAAAGAATATTTGAAAAATACATGTGTGGAACATTACTGCGAGGATACTGAGTAAATATTTAGTCAGTGGGTTTCTACCGACAGATGTAATTTGGAAACCTGTTCACAACCATTAGATCAAAATCTGGTTTATTTCATAATTAAGCTGAAGAATCTGTTACTTCGTTGCTTCATTTTCTGCGTTGCATCAAATAAAATTTGCCACTAAGTTTGAAAATTTAAAAACAGTAAAAAGAACTCACCGGTTTGCATGCAGTCATTCCATCAGAAAGAAGATGGGCACTTAAAATGGAAAAAATATTTTAATTCGGACGATTATGTTAAATTTAAATTGTAATTTTTCAATTGTCTAACATTTAATTTTTAACAATAATAAAATAAATTAATCAATAAAGTTTGGGTTTGGAATTTATAAATCTATTTTGAGAATAAGACTTGTCTTTTTTGAAAAATTATCAAAATGCTGTGTAATTTCATATTTCAATGTAATGTTTCCATATAAGAAAGAAGTACGGCTCTTACTAAAACGTAGCTGGCAAGAAGTCAATAAATAACTTACAAAAAAAAAATAAAAGAAATAGGTTTTGAGAAAATTCAAAAACAACCTTTTGGCGAGAATTTTGAAAACGAAGGAATTGAAAAACTTAGTATTTTTATAATTTTTTATTAATTTCGATTAAACTACCTTATAATTATCGGATAATTAGTTTTTACTGTACAAGCGCACAAATAAGCAAGTTTTTGAATTTTTACATTATTCAACACCCTGCATCTTACGCAACAACAACAACAACATATCGTGTTTCCCAACGAATTTTTTTAAACAAGTCAAATTAATTCAAAACATAAAAATCATAAAATTAATAAACGATTTCCAAAATTTTGTGATTTCACGTATTTTGCACCATATACCATTTACAAAAAACGATTAAAACCAAAATAATTGTAAATTAAATTTCAAACAAAATTTGTTCAGATCATTTTCTAAATTTTACCGTAAAAGACTAGTTGACTGACATCTGTACAGTCCAGGTGAGTTGATTATTCGGAATCAAATTTCATACTTAAACATTTTCCATTAATTGGGAGACGCTTGCGAGTTTCGGTGGAAATCTGTGTACCGGAAGTAACAGCTTGTTGGGAGCTTTTTCAATTTTTACAATGATGTTGAAACGTTTAGCATTTATAAAAAACGATAAAGATTTAAAATATTCAAATAAAATTAAAGATTAAATTTTCAACAGGGGTTGTTGACCTTGTTACTTTCCTGAAATTTAAGCAGAAAATAATTTTTGATTATACAAGATAGTTTCACCAAAAGCCCGATAAGTTTACTTTTTCGCTTCTGAAATCAAGTGTGGTGTATTCCAGATCTATGTATATACATTCGTGGTAAAATAAAGTCGGGTTCTGTCCACAACAAATTCACAATCGCCACATTATTAAAGAAATTGTGGTGAAGCCCCCACCAGTGTGAGCGTACTTTTTGCTAAATAAACGCTAAACAATTTTAAAACCTATACGTTACCTTACGCCAATTTAAAAAATATTAAGTCTTATCGTGTTAACATAACAGTAATAAAGTTTGTATAATTGATAAGATAAGGAATATTGAATTAATTTTTTTATCGATTAAGCAATTATTTATTTTAGAATGTATGGCGAGTTCAATTTAAACTAACCATTATCAGAATTCTTTAATTATGTCAACTTAATTGTTTAATCTTAGATAAAATTACATGATAGCTTATTGCGAGCAATAAGCTATACGTTAAGCTTTGCGAGTTTATCTAAACTGTATAATACGCTATGGCTTAATAGCATAATTTCGAATTTGAACAGGGATTTGAAATTTGATTTGTATTTACTGTAACACACGCAAGTGAACAAAGAAAGATTTTGGCTTTAAATTTAAATACCAAGCTAGTTCTCCTAGAATAACATTTATATCTTAAAGGTTCCTCTTAACGGCTTCTCACAACTTATGGGTTTACGTTGTAGCACTAAGCTTTGTGTAGATTTATATTTTAATGATAATCGCAGAGCAAACTTACTGTAGGGCACAGTGAAAATATTTTGAGGTTTAATCTGTTCCACATCATAGTAAGTGTATTGTTATACTCTTCCGTTTTTCTGTTTTGTAGTATCGTGACAAGACAGGCGTGCTTTTGCATTTGTTTTTTAAATCATATTACTTTGTTAAAGTAAACCGAAAGACTGAAGCCGCCGAAAGCAAAAAACTCCCAATCATGCAAATAATGTCTTCGCTTTACTAGCCGAAAGTAAACATTTCAGACATCGCTGATTGATGACTCTTCGACCAACAAAAAATTACAATCAATATTAATATTGTATTAAAACTAATTCAGAGGCTTAGGATAAATAAAAAATATTAATGTGTTCTCCCAAGGCATCAATTAGCGATGTCGGGATTGTTTACTTTCGGCTTGGGAAGCGAAAACACAAGCTATATTATACATTTTTTTATGTCTGTGTGAAATGATAAAAAATGTAGTTAAAAGCTAGGGGAACTAAAAGTTCCGAAGGGCAATAGTTCGAACTACGAAAGTTAAACTTTCTGTGTGAGTCAGTTAAATTTTGACGTTTAGCTATTGATTATAAAATGAATCACATTTCAAGAAATTATTTTCCAATTTTATTAAACTATAGAAAATATAATTCATCAATTGAAGTCATGCTGAGATAAATCAAAAGGGAAACTAAACCTGGTAGGTATAATCTAATTTAGTAGTGAAAATAGCTATTATTTTGTTAAAGATGGCAGGTGGATGTAGCTATAGAATAGCAGGTTTTATAGAAATACTTAGAACCTTGTAAAGACTTAACTTCAGAGAGAATCAACATTAAACTGCTTGCTGTTATAAATTTCCATTTTAAATTTACACTAAAATCAATAGTCCACAAAATGCTGGATTATTTTGTAAAAAAGTTGCAGCAGATTATTAGAGAACCACTGTCGGATGAGCGAAATGAAATTGGTGCCAAATGTAAATGTAAACAATGATGCCATTTAACGGTCATTTAAAATATTGGAACACAGTTGGACAGCAATTACGTTTTAATACAGCTTTGGAACTTAAAATCGAAAATAGTATAAAAACTCTTTTCCCAGCTTGTGTGATCCACAATATTTGTGTGACCGCGAGAGATATCGGGCCGATACTTGAAGTTAATGTCTTGAATAAGTTTTAAGTTTATTCAGATTTATAAAAAAAATATTTAAAATAAACGAAACATAAGGGGGTTGTTTTACAGATATTGTTTACTTCCAATAAAAATTGATATTTACTCATCATCCGAAATATCTGATCCGCGAGAAATAGGTAAAACATCTACGTTTATGTAAGGATAATCTATTTTGGTCATTTTCCCGAAAATTGTTAATGGTCCTTTCCTCTTCTTCTCGATCTTCATACGATGTCTGCTGATAAGGTACCTTCCGTGGTAGCTTATATTTTTTCTCACGCTACTTTGGTTACCTTGGGATATAAAAGATCCAGATGAGCCCATTTTTTCAACTCTAATGTCCCTAAAAATACTAAAATAATCATAAAAATATTTTAATAGGTTAGACCAGTTGTAATTACATTTGACGTCCGGCTTATCGACAACTCTTAGGGAGCGAACAGATTTAAATACAACGAACAGTGATTAAATACAGTGTGCCTTTGATAGTCGTACAGAGTGGTCTATAACAGAGCTACGAAACACATTTCGACTGGACTGGATAATAAACAAAATATCCCTAATTTCACTTCAATGATTGATAATTATATACTGATAATTATCTAACGCACAAATATTATATAATACTGTTACTGTTAATTTCTGAATAATTTTCAAATATTTACTGAACTATTGGAATCTGGTCGAACATACCAGAAATATTGCCCCACGAATTTTTCCTAAAATCCACTAATCACTAAAACACAACAACAAATAATTTCCACAAATATTTATTAATTCACTTTTACCCCACTTATTATTTCCCCGCTACTCATTTTCGCTGTTATTCTATCGCGTTCCGCGTCTTAATCATGACTCATCAAAGACTAACTTAAGACTGGCTCATTGCGTCATTCGCACCCGTATTTCTATAACACGCTGAATCGAAACCTGATCAGAACTAATCTGTTATATTTTGCAATATCACTTAACTATTATAAAACTACCTACTTCTTATGCTACTACTTAAACCCAGATGTCATTAAATTTTATAAATGTTATTAAACTCTTAACCCTCTTAATAGGTTTTTCATTTTGGGCCAGTCGATGTTGGCTGCCTGTGGTGGCCATGTTGTTTTAGTGGCGTCTGTCTAATCTGGTGTTTTTTCAAACCAATGTTTGGTGGCCAAATTCGAGACAGCCGATTCGGTACATAATCAGCCATCACTCGAACGCCAGACTAGCCGAGAACATTACCGATCCATTCCTCGCCATGCACAAGAATTCGGCCTTTCACAAACTTCAACTTGACGAATTTTGCGTCGGGACTTGACCCACACCTATATAAGATCCAACTGACTCAGGAGCTCAAAGTTCGCGGACTGGGCTTCGGAGCGTTTGGAAGGGGGCCTCCCGATCGCTAAACATGATTTTGGCCGAAAAATCATCTTTAGCGACGAGGCGCATTTTTGGATGAATGGCTATGGTGGCAAGCAAAATTACCGTATATGATACATCGCCAACCCACACCAGGTGGCAATGCATCCACAAAAAGTTATTGTTTGGTGCGGATTTTGGCCCGGCGGCGTCATTGGTCCACACTTTTATAAAAATGGTGTTGATAAAGCCATCAGCATCAACGACGAGCGCTACAGAACGACATGCCTTTCCAGCAGGATGGGGCTACGTGCTAGGACATTCTACATGACCGGCTTGAGGGTAGGGTTATCCCTCGCAGGGTTGACGTGAATTGACCACAAAGATTGTGCGATTTGACCCCGCTAGTTTCTTGTGAAGATTCCTCAAGTCGCAGGTCTATGCCAATAGGCCGCAATCGACAGATGCCCTTAAAGCCAACATAACCAATTCCATCGCACAAATTCAACCGGATCTATGCGACAGAGTCATTGAAAATTGGACCAGTCGGATCCGTGCCACCGTAAAAAGTCGCGGAGAACATCTTAACGATGCTATTCCATAAATAGTGGCATACATGGGCCTTTCAAATAAAAAAATTTCGTTACTACCACACACACAGCTTGTGTTATTCTATTTCAACATCGATCCGCCCAAATTGAAAAACCCTTTATATAAGAAATTAAGAACATGGTCCAACATCTTGGTTCCTGGGCTTAAGTTGTCACTGCAGTAGCTTATATGGTATATATGTCTATTTTAATTCAATATTACAACTGCTTCAGAGATCATCTAGTAATTTATCTATCTTAAGTTAGTTTGTCGGTTTATGATGAGTATAACCAAGTTCTAGCGGTTTTTACCTTTGGAATCTCCTCACTCCATTGGTGATGTCCAACATACGACGAATATCTGCATTTTCATGTCGAGATAATCGCTGTATGTGTTTCCTTGCTTGTTTCCTTCCAAGTCCCTATGAAGGTTGTCGTTCCTAATGTTCCAAGGGGCATTCACAATCCCTCGCAACACTTTATTTTGGAAGCATTGTATCATTTGTGCATTGGTCTTTTTAGCAGAACCCCATAGTTGGATACCATAGGTCCATATTGGTTTTAGCATTTACCTGTACAGAAGCAATTTGTTGTGTATTGAAAGATTAAAACTTCTAGTCAATAGCCAGTACATTTTCCTATTAAGTCATAACTTGGAGCTTTTCTGATACTTAAGTTATTATTGATTTCAGTTCCAATAAGGTTGCATGTCTTATGTTAAGATCATCTACTTTGTTTACGACAGTAGTGTTTTCATTTGCTGTTTGTTTTGGTAACGGTTGAAAAATCACTTCCACATAACCAGCAAATAGATTCGATTTTGTGTCATGAGTTACTCATTTAAATTGAGCTCCAGAAATAGAGAACCATTATACGCATGCCAACGCATCGATTTTGTTTATTGATGGAGGCACATATCCACGAAGAGGTTTTGAAAAATTGCAAACAAAGAATGTGCCATTTGCAAATTATACCTTGAAAAAAGGATTTATGTGATGTTTGTGTGGCTTTTGATAATGCAGACGATAAAGAAGGCCTTCAAATACCTCAAAACGAATTATCCAGATATGAAAAACAGATAAGGAAAACTCGAAATAGAACTCTTTAATATTTTAATCTAAAATACAATACTTGCGACTGCGAGTTACGAGACCTATAGTAACCGTGGTGTAAATGAGCGAGGTAGTTGTATTCTGCCATATTTACGAAAGATATGTTTACCTGAAACGCTAATCTTTTATTCGGATGATTGTGCCAGATAGCAATGAACTAAGTGCATAGTTTTCTCTTTATTTATACAGAAATATCTAATAAAAAGCCATACGCAGGAGGAGGCTGCAGCCCACTTTCCCCAATACAGAGATATGTAAAACACCAGCTTAAAAGTGGGTCTATGTGTCCATCTGAAGCTTTTATTTCCGCTATTCGATCTGCAAGAAAATCGGGCACACGTTACATGTAAATGAACTATTTTTTCAAGACTTCTATAATATAAAAGAGCTGACGATTGAGATCGGTCCCTTGAATATGGTGGAACTAAAATTATCAAAAGTTGAAGTTCTTAAAGTAGCGCGAGAACTGCCAACATCAGTATATTATAAAAATTCTGATGAGTTTAAGCAAGCGACCGAAAAAAATCGAGCGATGTCAGTCAATATAAGTTTTACGCCGGCATTTACTCTAAACCAGGCATCAGTATATTGCGCTAGTGAAATAATGTTTGCTATTATTTTATTTTTAAATTATTTGTGGAAATTATAACAATTTAAAGTTTAAATTGTGTTTCGCAAAAAATGCTCAATTTTATGCCATGGTTGCAGCAAATGAGCGATATAAAGGAGTTTAAAATTTATTTCCAGAACAGAAGGTAGCCGAATTTTCCACAGGTATGCCTCCTCAATAAGAGCGGGTCTCGCAACATGCCCCTGTATTATAATTAAACGGTACGATTTGTCCAAATAATAACAAATACCCGGTCGTAAACGTCACTTCTTTATTGAGGGTTTACCAACATGAACCGCATAAGCACATATTCTATTTCGATCTGATTGGTACGGTCATGCAGCATGTCATCCTAATCATAAACTAGGTAGTACTATAAATTCCATTATAGGTCGAATCTTATCACCTTATCAACATTGATTATCTGAAGTGGGGCTTACTACATATTTATTGGTCCTGCAAATAAAACACATCGAACGAGTAAATTGATAAAATAGCGAACGCTCTTGAAAATTGTCACTCACCAAAGCGAAAACACTTAGAATAGTTTGTACTATAAAAAAATCAATATATTTGTGTAAGAGTATATACATTTTTGGAATGAAAAGTTTTTTATCAAAATAGTTAATATTCTTCCCGATTAATTATGTAGAGAATAAAAATTTAATTCAACAAAATTCAAAAATAAATAAGAAATAATAACAAAAACAAAAATGTAATACTTTGCTCATTAGGGTAAAATAAAACAAAAGAAATAACAAAACTTATGTGATATGTTCCAAATTAACCTCCTGCATCATCCCCATACCATTATGGACAACAATCACCTTCATTAAATTATTCGATGCTAAATTCTTGATCGGCTTTGGTGTCACAAAAAAGTATTGGCTGCGCCCTTCTGTGTTCGTCTCGTTCACCAGCAAATCGAAAATTTTCTTTTCATTTCGCCGATCCATACCTTGATTGATTTCATCAACACACCGAAATGGAACATGGGATATATGCTGCAACGATAATGTATAGATGGCGATGGCAACAGCACGTTCACCACCCGATTGTATATGGCGATCGAGTACCTGCATTTTCTCTTGACTCCGATATTTTACCCGAATATTTATTCCATAGGATTTATAATCTTCTTCTCCGTTATGGATGAGCTCGACCTCGCCTGCATACGACATCAAATTCATAAAGTAGGAAAAGTTTCTATTAATAATTTCCAGCACGCTCTGCACCTTTGGATACCAAGTCCGATGGACATCTCTCATTTCGATTTCCATATGCGCTTTAAACGTATCCTGGCTAGCGAGTCTCGATTTAAGCGTCTCAATTTGTTTTAATCTATTCTCGTAATCTGCCATATCAATTGTATTATCGCGTAAACAATCGATCCGAGATTGTATGTCATCCATGTGATTAATCAAATCCGCAATGATTTCGGGTAGCTCATTAAATTCCCTCCGGTAAGGAAATTTCCGATCGGTTGGTTTCATTCCATTTGTTAATTTACGCGCTTCACTCTCCTGTTTCTCACATTTCTCGCGTTTCCGCTGCATTTCGAATTCAATGTGTTCAACAATTTTTTTCGCCTCATTAATCCGAGTTTGAAGGGCCCGCAATTCGGCCTCAATGTCGACACTTGACTTTTTAAATAGATTGTACTTCGTCACCTCTTTATCACGTTTTATCCGTGATAGATTCAGCTTCTCAAACACGGTTAATAAATCAGTACGATTTCTAGACATTTCTTTTAAAATTTTGGCTTTTGCATCTTTGAAAATGCGCTTCTGCTCGTCGACATCTGAAAGGACAAGAAAAAAAATCAAACGTATTCCGATAATATAGAAAGATGAACATAATCATACGTGATGCAATGCTACTTACCAACTCTACGATTTTTCAGGTCATGGATTTTTCGTTCCTGCAATTGGATTTTTTGATGCAGCTGTACAGCGTAACCCTTTTTCTTTTCAAAATCAACGTATACTTGTTTTTCATTTTCCAATTTTGCACACATCTCCGTGCACTTAGCTTCCAATTCATTTCGTTTATTTTTTAACGAATCCGTATCCTTGTAGATATTCGATAGTTTCTGTTTGCTCGCATCCAGCTCCTCTCGGTTCACGGTAATATCCATCAGATTGCGACCCGAAATTTCGGTAATCGCTGTCGATGTATTACCCGTATATTTTGACACAGATACCTGAAAACGATGGTTTGTCGTAAAAAAAATTCGAAGATCGGATGGGATTTTATCGGCTTTAGCATAAGTATCATCGTTACCAATTGGAATATTATGAATATTATAAAGGCGGCATAGTTGGTTTATAATAGGCGCTGGCCCATCAATCACATCGACTAAATACACTTCAAACCCGTAACGTTTTATATTATCAAGTGGTATTTTAGGCGGATAAATCTCTCGACGTGAATTACACGCGATATTTGTCATTTTAAGATTCATCTGCTTGCGGAACACATCCATCAATTTAATTGAATCCTCTGTCGATTCGCATATAAATGCGGTTAAATCACGTACGCCTACCACATTTTCAATATATTTTGCATACTTCGCGTGTCTCAGGTTGCACTCGAACAGAGCTGTTTCATAAATGGGCGCATTAAACTGATCGCGATTTTCTCGTAGCCACATTATGCCTTTGAATGTATCCTGAAATTTTCGAGAAATTAATCTCAATCGTTGTTCCGGAATATTTTCGATTTGTTCAATTCGACGTTTTAGATTCACTACTTCGGGTTGGTATTCACGATCTAGTTTTGAAGTTATCGCGTCTCGACTAGTTATCAACTTTTGATGTATCAGTTTAAGCTGATCATATTTTGTTTTACTATCACGAATTTTCTGTTCAATTTCTGGTCCTAAATCGGTTTCGGCTCGCTGCAAGTCATTTCGAAATGCATGAAGGACACCCTCGGAACTGTTAAGCTCCTTTTCATAATCTCGAGCTGTTTGTATGGCGCTATCTAACTTTGATTTACTACTGTTGATGAGATCTTCGAATTTCTCGAAATTGGCCTCGAACGAATTAAGCTCGCTCGTAAAATTGTTAACTAAATTCGACTCAGTGCAAATTATGGCTTCGAATTCTTGTTTCTTTTTTAAGAAATGTTTCCGCTGCTTTTCGATTGGCTCGAGTTCTTTTTGCCGATCGTTTAAGAGTTTTTTGGCTTCGGCCAAATCTCTTCCGAATATTTTACAATCGTCTTGCAGCTTTTCGTACTCCAACCAAGATTTTCTCATTTCACAAATTTCTAGGGATTTTATGAGATTATTTCGTAGATTCATATTATCAATTTGCACTTTTAATGTTTCATTTCGCTTTTCAAATTCTTGCAATTTCTTGGTACATGCGGCCAGCTCATCACCAGAATTATCTATTTTCTCTTTGAACTCTTTGAGTCGCTCGAACTGGGCTATTGTCTCTGCGGAACAAACAGATTTCTGGGTATTCAATAAAATATCCTGTGGATTCATTTTGGCGAAATCTTGTACTCGGTCCTGAGGTAAAAATTGGCACAAGTTGTCGATTTGGATATTGTAAGTAGCAATTTCCTTGATGTAGTCCTTTAACGGTACAGTGTGCCCGTTTATATAATATTTATACGTTTTTGATGTGTCAAACGTTCTGTGAAATGAGATCGAATTGTAATGATTATCGGAATAAATCTCGATTGTGACCTCGGCTTTCGTTTTTCCATTTTTTATAAAATCTTGAATCTGGAAGCAAAAAATCATTTAAGTGACAATAGCGCGAATACGGTAAAAACTTGTACTAAATTTAAAAAATAATCTTACATCGGACGACCGTGACAAGAGTTTGCAATTTCCGCCCAATCCAATTAAAATAGCGGCTACCATTGTGGACTTGCCGGTGCCATTCGGGCCAATAATCACATTTAAATATTCTGCCGGAAACATACGGGCATAATCAAACGTACTATCAAAATATCGACAAAATTTACGTATTTTTCCAAAAATGCACGACAAAATACTTACATAAAATCTTTCACGGTGACCGATTTAATTTTTCCCTTAGCTCCAATCACCCGCTCAAAATCATCGTTCATTTCAATTTCTTCACTCATTATTTCTTTGTCTTTTATTAAGGGTTACGTTATGCACAACACAAAGCTGACAACAAAAAATTTACGCGGTTTAATTCATAAAAACGCGATACACAAAATTTACGACATATACAACAAGGCCACTTAAAATTATATTGATTGTAACATAACACAAGCACTTTATAATTACGTTATCATAAATAAATAAAAATATGGATTTCTCAGGAAAAAACAATTTTCCGTGCTATTCGGTCGAAAGTGACATTTGTTATAAATAAAAATAAAATGTTGTGGTTTACGTAAAACAAACCTTGTACGTGCGTTTGGGTGTGTAAAGAAATTATTCATTTATTGCATTACTGCTTTGAGTGACATCTACTAGCTGTTATTAGCGTGGATAACTTTTCTTACGAGATGGCGTACTACCAGACAAACAAGTTTCCAAGCTTATACTATAGAAAACCAGAGACCACTTGTACTAAATAAAAGATTTTTTTTATGTGTAGCGATAGGCTGTTTGGCGTTGAAAGTAGATCAGAATTTTTGTAAAAGTGGAAATAAATAGAACTACTTAGTACCTAAGATATTTTTTCTGTTTGTTTTGGAAATTTTGTGCATCATTTGATTTTTGGTTTTTATAATTTGGTCAGGTTTTGGAAATGTCGGAAAACTTTTATTTCAATTTCATGTTGAGCTTTAAATTAGAATATTTTTTAAGTTAAAATTGGGCTAGATTTTTATTTGTTCTTTAAATTAACGTGACACCATACATTTTTTTCGGCTTAGAAGCATTTTCAACAATTTTTTCATTTTTGGAAAAATAAAATTTTATCAAAGCTTGCTGCAAAGACACACAAGTACATTTTGTTCAATTTGATCAATATGACCTTGTAATACGATCAATTGATGCATTCACATTGTTGTGGTCAACAACAATCATGAAATATTTTTCTGTATGCTAAATTATCTGTTGGGGACCTGAATACGGTGGTTGTAAAGATCTTCTCAACACGTCAGCCCGCAGATAAACATGAGTACAAGTTTACAACTCTTTACTAACGAAAGGCCTATCAATTGACGAATTTGCTTCACAAATTCATTTTGTGGTATATCAGTAACGTTATTGGAAAACTGACCAGGTACCATGATTGTATTTCCATAGACAAGTTCAAATGAAGGAGCTAGTAACTCTTCACTGAAAGCAGATCTTAAACCTAGTAGGACGGCTGGTAAAATATTAGTCCAATCTGCCCTTTCGTGACACATGTAACGGCTTTAAGCGTGCGATGCAATCTTTCAACCAAAAGTAAAGCTTTGAAAGTTCGAAAAATAATTCGGATTCAAATTGGGCTCCCTGATCCGTACCAATGGAGACTGCAACATCAAAATCAGTTATGGTTGGTGCTGTGCGGCTTCAAGTCAACGCGTGGAACGATCTATTAACGTGACACAATATCGATGATTATCATAGAAATCGCTAACGGACTAATGATATCGAGGTGAATTTCTGCAAAACGTTGCGAAGGTAATTGAAAGTTTGCTAGAAACTTTTACATTTTGACAGTGTATACATTGCTGAGTAAAAGTTTTCGAATCTTTCTTGATAGAAGGCCATATAACATTTTTAGCTAAAACGTTCGTATCAGCTTTGATTCCGGAGTGTGACAAATTATGGAAAGATTCGAAGACCTGTTTCTGGAAACTTAATGGAATAAATGGTCTTGATATACCTGTTGAAATACCACAAGAAATATGTTTATCAGAATTAAACATAATTGGAAGTTGCTTAAATTTTAATGACAAATTATCATGCAAAATGTCTCTAAATTCCGCATCATTGGTCTGTGCATCTGCGGTATAGTCCGTATAGTGCTGATGCTTTCAGGAATATAAATCTAATATAACGTGATAAGGTATCTGCAGCGATGTTGTCAATGCCGATGTCCTACTTGACGCAGTGATGCTTTATCCGGATTCTGTTAAAAAGTGTAAATTATAGAAGATACCTGAAATGCTTAATGCTAGAGTGAGCTGCAACTAATTCTCTATCATAAGCATTTTACCTTTGTTGTGTCTCATTTAAACGCACAAAGAAGAAACCTAGCGTGTTATAATTTCTCCTTACAATTAATAGTTGAAAATGTAAATAGATGCTGAAGTTCATTCAATTGGTGTTTTACTGTTCTTCTAGTAACCTTTCAAGAAGCCGTTAAGTAAGATCTGATCTCCAGCAGCGCCAGGAATGAAACGCCTACAAAAGTTAATCATTCCCAAAAAAACATTTTAGTCGAGAAACTGTTAGAGGTCGTTGAGAATCTTTGATGATTTGAATTTTGTCTTGAAAAGGAAGACCGCCCTGTTCATTAATAGCGCGCCCAAGAAAATTGACTTCGTTATTTGCAAAGATGCATTTATCACAACTAATGATCAAACCATTTCCAGAAAGTTTGTGAAAAACTACCTTGAGATGTTCAAGATGTTGTTCGAAATTTTTAGATGCGATTAAAGAAACAATAAGGCCAAATAAAGTGTGTGCTGCATCCTTAAGGACGCAAGTTATACTAGTAAATTCGAATTCACAGAATGGAGTAGTAATTGCTGTATTTAAAATATTACAGGGCTCGATCGGAATTTGATGATACGCTTGGACAAGGTATTAAGTAGAAAATATTATATAACCTTCGAGGTGATAGAAAAATTCTGTAGATTCGGTCTTGGGTATCTGACCTTAATTATCCCTATAATTAGCCCTCGATGAATGCCCTATACCATCATGTGGTTGAATTAATTGTTGGCGATGAGGAGCTTGTCTAGAGCGAGGCGTCTAGTTTTTGCTAAAATAGGTGGGCCGGTTGTCTCTAGCGTATGCGTGACGTTGTGTTTAATGATCGAGTTGTAAAAATTTACATTACTAAGTTTCGGAAATTTAGTTAACAAATTTTGAATTTCGATAGGTACGACAATTTTATTAATAATCGATAAGCCAGATGTTGATGAAATCTAAAATACTCTCGGAACAGAAATAAAGGTTAATGGATCAATTAATTATAGAAATATTTGCCATCACTATTTAAGGTCTTTTGCCCTTATCAGGTAGATGATGAATGCCCTCGCGATTGAAACTTGGTGGTTTCGAAGCAAAATAGTCATCGAGATATTTTTGCACATCTTCAACTTTCATGAACCGTTGGTCTTTCAAACATGATGACATCGATTTGAATAAATGGTACTCAGAGGGAGCCAAGTCTGGAGAATACGCCATATGCTTTAAAACTTCCCAGCCTGAGGAGATGATGAGTTCCTGGGTTGATTTTGCTGTATGTCGATTAGCGTTCATGCAGATGTCAACTCGTCGATTTTTGTTTTCTTAGGTCGGTTTATGAGGAACCCATTTTCCTTCCTTCTGTATTTTTCCCATTATGCATGCAATCGAAGTGATATTGCTTGGCGAGTAACTCCTTACTGTTCTGCAAGCTCTTTTTGAGTTTGACACAGATTTTCACCCAGTAAAACTTTAAGTTCTTCGTCTTCAAATGGTTTTACTGCGCCTGGACGTGAATCGTCCTAAAAACTAAAATTGCCATCACGATACCCTTCAAACCACTTGTTTACTCTTTAATGACTCACAGAATGTTCATTCAAAGTCGAATCAATCAATGCAGGCTGAGCTGCATTTTTTTCATTTGAAAACAGAATAGAATTCAATGACGTAAATGTTGGTTATCGACATCCATTTCTTAAAATTGATGCACACGGAACGACAGCTTTTATCTACTTGCAGACCTAATAATTTTAAATCATCCCTGGTACTGAACTCAGTAAAATAATTACAAGTGTGTAAATTTTCAAAACAAAATTCGTGTTTGGCATTAATGCGTTTACGCGAACTCGATCTGTTATAAGAACGACAACCTCTAGAATTAAATTGTGATTTACACCGATCTCTGCCATTCCAAAACACCAGCTACCTAGGCAATACCTCAAGATTTGGTGAAAACTTTGGTGAAATCAATGAAACATCGACTGGAAGCTGTCATTCGGGCTAGGGGAGGGAATAAATAAAAATGTTTTTGTTGGTTTCCATGTTTTAATTCGATTTTTACCATACTTCAGATGTTGAGCCCAAAAATCACTTTGTTGGCACGGTATAGTACAAAAAAGGTACCATTGGGTAGGTGTTGAAATAGATTTTGAATCTGCATTCAATGAATTTTTGGCAACGAAGTGTATGTAAGTGTATGGATCATTGAATTAAATGCCACTGCCCTTGTTAGTAAGGGAGGCAAATATTCATTTTAAATTAGATGACTACCGTTCCTTTCTGGAACCTTGCATATTTGCCAGTATTGACATACGCAATTCTTTTTCACAGCTACCCAAAACCATTTCATTGAACCAATCAAACTAGAAAATCCTTTTTCGTTTCATTTGAGTACTACATACAATACTTCCTTAAATAGAGTACTTTCAACCCGAAAGGGAGCTTGATGGAATAAAATCTTTCCCGAATGTGTGGAAATGACAGATCGAATAAAACATTTATTTTCCAGTTCATTGGATATAGTGTTAGTAGTTCCACACACTCGTAAATATTTTCATTTATTATCCATACTAGATAAACGAAACTAAAACCCTAGATAAACATAACACTTGCAAAAACAACACACATACACAAGAAACAGAGATTGAAATATTCATTAGCTTTCATATGTTAAAATAAAGCTTTTTCCGTATACTCTCCATTCTCGCCTTTCTTCATTACACTCGTATAAATCGAAAGCTTTTATTAACACATCATTAATGAATCGGAAAAATATTATTTTATTTTTATCGTCTCAACACATATTATAAACGTTCATTTCACATAGAAAATAAAATTTATTGTGTTCTTGGAAAATAAAAGCTTTAAAAAATTACAACAGAAAAATAGAAAAAGAAATTTTCCCGGAGGAAATTAAAAAACAAATAAATTTTTTTTATATACAATTTTTCATATTTTAGTAAGTTTGTGCTTATGTTATATATTTATATAAATTATTATTATTATAAATAACTTGTTTAATAATAAAAAATATAAATAAATATAAAGTTTTTAATGAAATTAAAAGTAATTAAAATTTTGCGATGTTTATCGTACATTAAAGTATAAAAGCTCGCTGTATTGTGCCATACATCTCTTGGTGTTCTCGCTTTTTGTATCACAAACGTGGTGTGATAAAGACGATAATATTTAAAATGTAACCGCCCTTAGGATATTTAAAAACCTTGACTTTCAAAATACATAAATATTATATTTTGTGAAATAATTAATCGTACAGTCGTAAAAACTATGGCAGACCTCGAGAACTAGGCAATGAAACTTGTAAGAGCACGTATAATTTATAAAGTATCAAAGTTTGAAATGATTTTATTAGGACTAGGTGTAAGTCCAGATACTCGATCTGGACTTAGATTAGTGATTTAGACGTTAATCCGGTAATTAGTGATTTAGACTAAATAATCCTTATATGACACGTTAATAACATCACTCTTTACTATTTCACTTTTACCAGCCTGCTTGATTCCTTGAAACCTTTGTGTATTTCTATTACCAAATATTTTGTTTTCGATACTTACACAAATTTATGGAAAGAGATTCCGAGGATTCAAATTTAAATTAGTAGGTTGTGCCTAGCAAAACAAAATTTTTATCGAAACAGAAAGATAACCTTCGATATGGTATCGAAACCAAAGTATCGACACTAGTACTCAGTATTGGTATCGCAATAAAAGTATCGTACTCCAATATTCATTGGTGCAATCGGATAAAAATAGTAGTTTGTCTACTTTACTGCCCGTCAGTCTGTTTTTGTTTTCTGCTAAAATTAATCCAGTTTCGGGAAACAGCCTTTTCGAAGGTACTGAAATGCCGGGAATGACTAAACCTTTTTTAAAGGGCAAACTGGATTAGCCAAATATGAATTCAATCAAACTAATCCATGTAATGCTGCAATTGAAATCAGAAACAAAAATTCATTACAACGTAATGGTAATAGTAATATTGTTGTTGAAGAAGTAATAATTGAAGATTGTGAAGTAATTGTTGAAGGATCCCACCAAAGCAACGAATCAGAACATGATGGCGATAGTTTAATTACTCGAAAACGTAGAGTAAGCCATAAAAATTGGAAAATAAATATTCGACAGCTAAGGGAATTAAATCTAAAAAGGACTCCATCATTTTATACATTAAGCCAGCAAGAAACGGCTAATTAAAATTTTTATTCTGCTCGTTCTAGAAAAATCATAAGGCTTTATGACTTTAAAGCTAGCATAACCCAAATCGAAAATCGAATCAAAAGCGAAATAATAACTCAAAACAAGATCAATTGGCATACACACAATTTGCGGCTCACTAAGGCCTAATCAAATGGCCCATTAAAAATGTTAGGCTCTACTCGTTCTTGACTAACCTTCGGGTCATTTAATCTAAAGCTAGCAAAACCGAAATAAGAACTCAAAACAATATCTAGCGATAAACAAATAATTTTACGCTCTTTATGACCTAATCAAATGCCACATTAAACAATTTTGGCCTCCACTCGTTCTTAACTGAACTTCAGGGCATTTAATCTAAAGCTAAAACCGAAATAAGAACTCAACTCAACACTTGTATATCAATTGATCTGGTTTTTCGTCCTTATTTCGGTTTTGGTTCAATTTTCGATTTGGGTTCTGCTATAGCTGTAGATTAAATCACCTGACGTTGAGACAAGAACGAGTGGAGCCCAAAATGTTTAATGGGGCATTTGATTAGGCCATAATGAGCGTAAAATTATTAATAAATTTTTGATATGGGTTCTTATAACTTTTTCTAAAGCTAGCGGAACCCTCGTTTTAGTTGGAAGGGATGGAGCCTAATTTTTTTAAATAGAGCATTTAATTAGCCTATTATTAGCCTATAATTATCCATAATATCTTGTAATTATTGACTGTGAAATTATAATCGTTGATGAATGGTTTTTGAAATCTTCCGTTCAACCAGAAGAAAGTCGGGTCACAAGATCCATGTCCGAAGCCTTCATCCAAACCATACCATATCATCACTCACCGTCACCGTCAGCCATCCAAAACCGACAAATTATGTATCATCAAAAGCCAACAAGAAATAATAATCTATCCGGAGCATCACAATCAACCATACCTGCCCCTAATATTAATGCAACTGTCAATGACGTTGAATTAATGGATGAGTACTCGATTCGAGTGGCGCAACCCAGAAAGTCGCTTTTCGTTAGCCGGATATATAACGGGTTATCCAATTCGAGGTTGATAAAGTAGAAATCTGTATACCGACATCTGTCAAAGATAAACGTCAAATACGCTGTCATTTATTTAGTTGACATTCTGCCATTTAAGAATATGGAGCATTTAACAATCGACCAACGCGTTAAAATTATTAAATCTTATTATAAAAATAGTAATTCTGCCGTATCCACATTTCGCGCTTTACGAGCAGATTATGGTCGTCATAATCGTCCTACAAAGCAAACCATATTGAATACAGTGAATAAATTTGAACAAACTGGATCTGTTACTGATATTGTAAGGTCTGTGCATCATCGAAACATTCGCAATGCTGAAAATATCGCTTCTGTAGCTGAAAGTGTGGAAGAAGATCCAAATTTGTCAATTCCTCGTCGAGCTCAACATTTAGGCCTATCTTATGGCTCATTATGGCGCATTTTGCATCTGGATTTGCATCTTCATCCTTATAAAGTCCATTTGACACAAGAGCTAAAGCCTGCTGACCATGGACAACGAAGAACATACGCAAATTGGGTGTTGGAAAAACAGGCCGTCGATGCTGATTTTTCGAACAAAATTTTCTTCAGTGATGAAGCTCATTTTTCGCTTGGTGGATACGTTAATAAGCAAAACTGTAGAATTTGGGGCTCAGAAAATCCACAATTGATTGTAGAGAAGCCATTACACCCGGAAAAAGTCACTGTTTGGTGCGCATTGTGGTCTGGTGGTGTGATTGGGCCGTATTTTTTTGAGAACAACCATGGACGAACCGTTACCGTCAATTCTGAGCGCTATGGCCGCATGTTAACCGATTATTTTTTTACGAAAATCGAAGATTATGATCTTGACGATATGTGGTTCCAGCAGGATGGAGCAACCAGTCACGTAACACGAGCAAATCGAGATCTTTTGCAAGAGAAATTTCCTGGACGTTTGATTTCGCGATTGGCTGATGTCAATTGGCCTCCGAGATCCTGTGATTTAACGCCTTTGGATTTCTTTTTGTGGGGCTACGCGAAAGATCGTGTTTACGCAAACAATCCTCATACTCTTGACGAATTGAAAACTAATATTCGTAAGGTAATGGCCGAGATACCGCCCGAAATGTGCCGAAAAGTCATTGAAAATTACCGCAAAAGAATCAAGGCCTGTAAGAAGTCCCGTGGAGGACATTTGAATGATATCTTGTTTAACTAAAAATGGCAAGGATCAATCTGTAAAATGAAATAAAAATTACAATACATTCCGAATATTTTGTGTGTTTTTTTTAAGTTTACTTTATCAAGCTTGAATTGGATAACCCTTTAATTCAGTGTCAGATGAACAGTTCCACAAACTAGTGACAAAGATCGCGATTACTGACGATCTGTTTGCCCAACGCATGGTGCCGAAAGCAAGCTTTGGAATGAAATATGACTACGTATCATATAAAAGCAATATCCCAGGTGAAGTGTTTCAAAGCACCATCAACTCTACTCTGTGGGCAGCGGCGTTTTTCCGGTTAGCTCCATCGCGCCACTTAATCCAGTAGCAAATTTTACCTTGTCACATCCACAAAAGCTAAACAGGCATTTTACTTTCGAAATGTAAACAAAATGTCTTCAAAGGCAGCTCAATTTCATAATTTTGTTCTAAAAACTCTTTTTCCCGTTTATATCATCTGTGAAACTTCATTCAACGATAAAATCTTGAGTTCGGAATTCTTCCCTAGTCAATATGTGGTTTATAGATGTGATCGATCACCCCAAAAAAAACATAAACAAATCCGAGGGTGCAGTACTAATAGCCGTCGATACATCATTACCTAATGAATTGGTAGATTTAACGAATCCATCGATCGAGCAATTATGTATTAAAATTGTCACCTGATTCGCCTTCGTATGCCAAGTGCGCCACAATTGTGGAAATTACCAATACGGCCGATAAGTCAGACATAATTTTAATAACTGGGGATTTCATACTCTCAAATATTAATTGGACTTATGATGAAGAAGCCAACGAGATTATGCCTGGAAATGTGAATTCGGATAATGAGTCGATACCATATTTGACTCAAATTTGAGCCAAATTTGCGAATTAAAAAATGGACGAGACCGAACCTTGGACCTTATTTTTACTAATGAAGCAAGTTTATTAAAAATAGAAGAATCACCAAGACCTTTCGTAATTAATGATATACGAGTACACCATAAAGCAATCGAAATAATATTGGAAACCAATGTGAATAACAGGTTCCAAAATTACCAAAACCGGAAACCATATTACAACTTCAGAAAGGCCAATTCGAATATTTTGAGCAAATAAATTAGATAAATTCTCGGGAATGACAGTAATGGCATAGATGTAAATGTGGAAAAAATTTACACACATCCATTTAAAGGAATTGATTTATTCATTCCCGTGTCTATGAGCAAACCGAACAAATATCCTCCATGGTATGACGATCAACTTATCAGTCTTAAAAACATAAAAGACAAGGCTTATAAAGAAAACCTCAAATTATGTTCCCATGATAGTAAACAGAAATTTACTGCATACAACCGAAATTTTGAATCTTATTTTGAACTGAGATACAGAAGCTATATTCGCAATCTAAAGGATAAAATAAAAGGCGATCTCAGACACTTTTGGAAATTTTTTAGAACCAAACGCGAAACCGATGGTTACCCAGCATGTTTGCTGAGTTTTCTAATCTGTTTATAAATCAGAGGACATTGATAATTATAAAGATCCAACCACTAGTGAATATAGTACATTCATATTTACTCCACACATCGAGCCAGAAGACATCCAGCGAGCATTGGCTTCATTTTTAAAAAATTCTAAAAATTTGGCAATCCCTCTAAGCTATTTGTTTAATCAGTTATTAAAATTGGCAACTTTTCCACAAAAGTGGAAAATAACTAGAGTGACGCCTATTTTCAAAACTGGATCTAGAAATGATGTTCCTTGCTACAGAGATATTACATTTATATCTGCTATATCTAAATTATTTGAACTAATCTCTCTCAACAAATCTCATAGAATTTACTAGCTATTCTATTAAAGAAATTGAGAAGAACAAACAAGTTGACGTAATATACACCGACTTTGCAAAAGCTTTCGGCTCCATTAGCCATTGTTAAACTTTGGAATACATTTTCAAGTTCGGATTTTCCAGTCAGTTTGTAGCCTGGTTCAAATCTTATTTGAGTAATCGAATACAATACATTGAAATAGGAGGTAAAACGTTGAATATAATACAAGCAACCTCTGGTGTACCACAAGGCTCTCACGTTGGTCCATGGATTTTTACAATCTTCTTTAATGGTATCACTGAAGTAATAAAACATTCCAATATCCTAATGTTCGCAGATGACCTCAAAATCTACAAAGCCATCGAGTCAGTCGACGATTCCAAAAAACTACAGGAAGATATTGACAACCTAGCGTTATGGTGCGAGTTTAACTCTCCGAGTCTCAATATTAGAAAGTGCAAATCTCTATCATTTCATCGTAAAGCCAACCCTGTTACACAAGGCTACAACATAAATGGTGTACTCCTTCACGTAGTAGTTGAAAGTTAAGACCTAGGGGTTACTTTCGTTGAAAACATGAGCTGTACTAAGCACATTGAGCGATGCATCGCTAGAGCGAACTCCATGTTCGGTTTTGTCAAACGTTGGACGGGTGACATTTTTGATGTGGAAACAATTAAGATCCTGTATTGTGCTTACGTTCGATCGCAGCTGGAATATGCTGTAAATGTATGGTGTCCGTTCTACGAAGATCATATCTAAAGTATTGAGAAAATTCAAAAGAAATTTGTACCATATTTAACCGAGTGCAAGACATACAACTTAACAACTCTAGAAAATAAACGCGAATTGCTAAAAAGTACATTTATTGGAAATCTCCTACTAGGCCTAATCGACGCACCGGATGTGCTAAAGTCAATTAAAATAAAGTTCATGGTAGACACCTATGAGATCATGACTTCCTTCACTTACACCGACACATAACCAACTATGGCGATAATGAACCAGTGAAGATGATGTGTAAGAGTTTCAATAGAATTAACTATTTATTTGATTTTTGTTTAACTAAAGCTAACTTTAAAAGTAGATTAAGGCAATTCTATGCCCCTCAGTGATTATTTTTTGTTATTTCAAATTTTCAAATCCAACGCGGATTTATTATATTTTGTATTTTTTTTCAAGTCAAATTTGTAGAATTATTTCAATGTAAATAAATAAATAAAAGTAATGTTCTGCTGTATGGGTTCTGCTAGCGTAAGGGACGTTATGACAATATGTTTGAAAATGGATAACATAACTTGTCTGGCGACGTTTAAATCTTCTGACTTCAATATCTCGGAATGTAGCATCGTGCTTATAGAACCCGGTTGTTCTAAGGTCGCGACTTATATGTCTTTGAAAAAAAACATCGATAATGTGAAATTTTACTTGTCTCAAAGTTGAGCAGCATTTTTTTTTCTAAATTCGACGAAGTCAAATTTTTGGGATTGCACATATAGGGTTTTCCAATAGGAATGATATAATTTTTAAGTGACGTTTCGGCGATTTGTAATATGTTATGATCTGTCATTTTTTGTTTCATTGTATTTAGTAATGCTTACAATTTCATCATGGTGAGATATACGCAAGAACAAAGTTTACAAATTATTCAGTTTTATTATCAAAATAATCGTTCTCCAATTGCAACTTTTCGTGTGCTTTTGCCATTTTATAGTCGTAATAATCGTCCAAGTGTGCTCGCTATTCGTCGAATTGTTGAAAATTTTGAGCGTACATTTTCTTTACATAATGTTGAAGTGTTAATAAGACAAAGATTCGCTCGAAGTAATGCATATATTGCTGCCGTTCAGGCAAGTGTTGCTGAAAACCGCAATTTGTCGATTCCAAGACGTTCTCAAGAATTGGGACTGTCTCGAACCACAACCTGGAGAATTTTGAGAAAGGATTTGGGTTTGCATCCGTATAAAATTGTTCTCACTCAAGAACTGAAGCCATTGGACCACCGTAAACGTTGTGAATTTGCTGATTTTGCCTTGGAGCAACTTGAAAACTATAACGATTTTTTTAAGAAAATCATCTTCTCTGATGAGGCTCACTTTCATCTGAGTGGTGCGGTAAATAAACAAAACTGTCGATTCTGGTGCGAAGAATTATTCATGAAAAACCATTACATTCACCTAAATTGACAGTTTGGTGTGGTTTTTGGTCTGGTGGAATCATCGGTCCGTATTTTTTTCGAAATGAAGCTGGTCACCGTTACTGTCAATGAAGATCGGTATAGATCGATGCTAACCAACTTTTTATGGCCGAAATTGGAAGAAGTTGATCTTGACAACATTTAGTTCCAACAAGACGAGGCTATGTGCCACACAGCAAGTGCAACTGAATTATTGCGAGAAAAGTTTGGAGAAGTCATTGGTCTTTAGCAATAAACCAAACTGTCTTCAAGCTTTACAAGTGAATATTGAACGTACTATTCATGACATACGACTTGATTTAGTCGAAAAAGTGCTCGAAAATTGGGTTCATCGAATTCGTTCCTGCAGAAGAAGTCGTGGAGGCCATTTGAATGACGTTTTATTCAGAACTTAATTGAATCGATTGTACTTCACACTAAATAAAAAACATTTCAATTTCCTTAACAATTAGTGTTTTTTTTAAAGAAATCATATCACTCTTATTGGAAAACCCTTTAGATAGTCGCCTTCCTTCGTCATCTCACGCATAAATTTTTCGACGATTTCGCTTTTAGACTATCGGCTAAATTTGTAGAGTCTTCAGTTCGAAACCAAATATACTTTCCGTTTGCACATTTTTATCTTTTCTTTTAAATCAAAACTCCAATATGAGATTCGTCAAAAGGCACTCAAATAGCTACCACCAAGATAGTCCACAAAATTGCTACACTCTACGACAATAGCATCTGTATATACCTAAACTAATCAATTTTAATTAATCTATATGATGTTGATATATAAGATCGGTCTTAATAATTTTGTTCACACAGGAAGCACTACATCATAGTGCAGTAGTTTGCTAGTAGTTTGCAAGAACCTCGAAAAATTTAAATTTACGAACAAACCAATTTCTAAATTCATCGAAATAAGAATTAAGAATACCCGCACCTATAATTCGAATTAAATTAAAGAAAATCTTTTATTTCCATTTATATTTAATGTGCAATCTCGAGAAAAAACCGAAAGAAAATATCTTTCCATTATGATTATCATTTTCCGTTTTTCATTTGTTTTGTTTTGTTTGTGTGTGTTATTGTTATTACTTTTGTGATATAGAAAATGAGTTTGCGCGAACATATTGAACCGGAGGCCATATTATACAGTCATCATCATCATCATCATCATGAACAACAACAACAACATCATCATCATTATCGTCATCATCCATTTCGTCAAGACACAATAATAAAATAATAATAATATTATAACAAAGTTAGGAAGAAAAACAATAAAAATAAAAATGAAATCCTGAGGAAAATCACGATTTCATTTGTTTTTTTTCATTTTCAATACAATTTAAATATTTTTCATATATATACACGAGTACGTACGTTTACACTCGTGTACCAAATAGTTTTGTAGAGTGAAGATAATCAAAAGGAAATTTTTTAATTTCCATTATAACGGAGATGACGATGATGGCACGTAGCAGAACAAAAACAGACAATTTATACCAAATGTAAATTAAATCAATCAATTAGAATTTTTTTTAAATTTTTTAGTTTTTTTCCATTCCTATTTTATGTTTTTAATTTATTTTTATTTATATTTTTTTAGTATGTCTTGCCGAAAGGAAGTAATTTTTTGCTTGTTTTCATTTTATTTTATGTATTTTAAAAATTTATGCATTTCTAGTACCGCATTTGTCTTTTTTTATTGCAATTTGATTTTATGTGTTTGTTTTAAGATATTTTAACCGTTTATTCCATTTATCATGTACTCGTATCAGATACGTTATTCGATCATTTGTAGTTTTTGACCAATTGCTGTGTATACAAACATCATTTGCTCTCTTCACGTTTATATTTAATTAATTATTTATGTTATTTGAATAATTAGCGATTTCAGTTCGTTCAAACAAATTTGAATGTTCTGTCCATCGTATTAGATTACCATCCATCTCAAATAGTACAACGGAAATCTGGATCATCTTTCTGGTTGAAATTCCAGATGACGCATCAATGCGATTCACATTTTCATTCATAATTTCATTGAATTCGATTTTGAATGTTAAATTGTTTCAATCATTTATTGTTTAATGAATAGGTTAAGAAATGGTTTAAAAGCTCGCTGTTATATCAATATTTTGATAACTATAAAATGAGTCCTAACTGTTATTTTGTGACTAATGCTCGACAATTGAAAACATTGCAAATAAATATTCGTGGCATGAACGATTTTGTTAAATTTGATAATATGTTAGAATTCATAGATGGTCTACAATCGGATGTTGATATTTTAGTTATTTCTGAAACTTTTATTCAGAGTCATAATTCGATATAGTTCGAGATGATCGAACTTGAACATGGATAACGGCTTATACCCATTTCATTTTATTCAAATTCTGCTTCCTCGTCTTAATAATACAAAAATGTTGCTGGCGTGTTTGTGTTTTTGCGACTGCCAGCAAATTAAATTTTTTTTCCATTAAATTATTAGTTTATATATTTTGGGGGTTTTGGGGCTCGAGTATAGTTTGAAGAGTTTATTATTAGATAAGTATCGTTCGTCTATTACCGTTTATATTGTGTTGGTGTTATTTGGCTTTATTTGTTTTGTTTCAGATTTGATATTTGAAGTTAACTTGAATGAGAACCTAATTATTTATTTAAAAAATGTTGCATGTAAGTATTGTTGTTGAAGTGCGCTACGATTCGCGATGTCCACCGAGAGTATTTCTTTACCCTCCATTTTACTAAAATCTATGCTTCGGACTAGGTCCAATTTGCTTAATGTGGTTGGTTTAAACGTCCAGAGTCTGATTTTAAATATTGTCGAACTTCGTCATACTTTTAATGGGGTTTCAATTGATGTGATTTGCTTATCGGAAACGTTTCTATCGTCCGATATTCTCGATTCCGCGTTGGCCATTAGTGGTTATAATTTGTTCAGGCGTGATAGACCTAATCCACCGGTTAGTTATGGTGGAGTATGCCTCTATGTTAACGAGCATATTAAATGTAATGTTGTATCGGTACCCCTCTCAATTTCTCAAAGGCTCGTTTCAGACTTTGAGTTTCTGTTTCTAAATGTCTTCGTGAATAGGCGTAAATTCCTTTTGGGGCGGTTTATAATCCTCCTAAAACGAACAAGAGGCCGTATGCTCAATTTACAAAATCGTTTTTAGACATTGAGTGTTTTTGTAAAGGGTGGTTTTAAGGGCCATGCGTTGAATGTGAACCACACCTAAACGTCAAGTTTTTTTTCTGCATTTAATTTGACATTTCTCAATTTCAGACTAACTCAATTTGAACCATGGAAAGATACACAATCGAGCAACGCGTTAAAGTTATTCAGGCATATTATGAAAATGGGCGTTCAAATCAAAATGCATATCGTGCACTTCGTGATTTTTTCGGTCAATTTAATCGTCCAAATGTGCATACAATCGGAAAAATCGTGCAAAAATTTGAGCAAACCGGGTCTGTAGGAGATTTTAAAACACCAGTGTATGCTCGTACAGCTCGTACAGCAGAAAATATTGCTGCTGTTCGCGATAGTGTGGCTGAAGAGCCGTCCACCTCAACTCGTCGTCGTGCCCAACAATTGCACCTCTCACGCTTATGAGGTGCAATTGACTCAAGAACTAAAGCCTCTTGACCATTCTAAACGTCGTCAATGGTCAGAATGGTGGCAAGAAATGGCAACAGTGGATGATCAATTTTCGAAGAAAATCATCTTCTGTGTTGAGGTACTTTTTCACCTCAGTGGATTCGTCAATAAGCAGAATTGCCGCATTTGGGCGAATCATAATCCAAGAGTGATTGTCGAAAAACCAATGCACTCACAAAGAGTGACTGTTTGGTGCGGTTTATGGGCTGACGGCATCATCGGGCCGTATTTTTTCCAAATCGTGAAGGAATCTATCGTGAGCTATCGTGAGATGATAAGAACTTTTTATGGCCCGGATTGGAAGAAATGGATGTGGACGATATGTGGTTTCAACAGGACGGTGTCACTTGTCACACAGCTAACGAAACAATGGCTCTTTTGCGCGACAAATTCAATGGCCGTGTTATCTCACGTGGTGGCGATGTCAATTGGCCGCCAAGATCATGTGATTTGACACCGTTTGACTTCTTTCGTTGGGGTTATTTGAAAGAAAAGGTGTACGTCGATAAGCCAGCAACAATTCAAGAGCTAGAGGATGAGATAGTTCGGCACATTAACGGCATAGAACCTCAATTATGCCTAAGCATCATTGAAAATTTGGACCATCGGGTCGAGGTGGGCCGCCGAGGTCGTGGCATCCATTTGGCCGATATTTTGTTCCATACATAATCGTACCATACCATATTATCATAATAAAAAGAATTGACAATAATTTCCCAAATAATTTGTGTTTTATTCAAAATCAACTTCGGCCCTTAAAATTTAACCACTCTTTATTTCCATATTATTGAATTTTCTAGGTTTCTTTCAGAACTTCCACTTTATTTAACTAATTTATATTGTTTATATTGTTATATTATTGAGAATCTAAAATATTTAAATTTATTCAAAATGGAAAATTTACCATTATATTAATTTAGTAGTTAGTAAAACTATTATATTTCCCTCATTGAATAAAATATAAAACTTAACAAAACTTCCATCTCTTTCGTAATATTATTGGAATGATATCTATTCGCAACCACTATGGTTACGTATATAGGATATATATAGCATAGAAATCATCCCCTATATATATAATACGAGTATGTAGTTATGTACACAAAATTGTTATCCCTATCTGTAAAAAATAAAGTAAGAATAAAAAATTATACATCTCATCCTAATATTTATACCAAATCTAAACAACAGAGAGTGTGTTTGTACTATGTACATACTCGTATTATATAGAATATATAGGGAATATGTTCGAATCCAAACCAAAAATAAAATTTATATAGCCTAGAGGCGGGCTTTCTACACAACGAAACAGCTCTCTATCGCACTAAACACAAAACATTCATGTATTTCCACTTTTTGTCTACATTTTTTTCATCCACATTGAGGGTTGAAAAAATTTTCCTGTCGATAAATTTTTTTTTGCTCGCTTTTCGAGGGATGAAACCTGCCATCTAAAATTTTTGTTCGGATGATATAAATCCAATTCTAAACCAAATAAAATTTATAAAAAACAACCAAATGCAATTGATTTGATGGATCAGCAGTATTTTGTGCAAAAAAAGGATTTCGATTTTTTTTTTATTTTTGCTTTTGTTAAGTTTTTTCCATTTTTAATACATTCAGGAGCCTTGAGCGAAAAATTTGGATTTTTTATTCGGGATATTTTCATCTTTTCACATTGCCTCCTTGTTGTTTTGTGATTTACTTAATAAAAAAAAATGTTTTTGGTTTATTTGGAAAAAAGATCATCCAATTCGAGGTTTGTTTATCTCACAGGGCTTTTTAATATCGTTCGCTCTGGATAAAATGCAATTCACATGTTTTTTTTTTTGGTTTGGCTGTATTAAATTAAATTTTTAATTAAAAACAATATTAATCTTTTATTGTGTAAATAATAAAATTTTGAGTTTTTATTGAATTATGTATTTTATACTTTTTTGTATTGTGTTTTAATTAATGTTGTTATTAAAATATAATGAAGGCAAATTTTTAGCCGGCAAATAAAATATAATTAATAGAAATATTTGGACATTAGTTGATAAAAATTGATCATAATTTTATAAAGCCTCAGGATTTATACATGTTTACGTACTAGGAGTTGTTGCAGTGGGATGCTTCAACGGACCAAATGGCAGGGCAACAATTTTATTTGACTTTGGTTTGCAAATTTTCGTTGAATTAGATTTATAAAAACATAAGTACTACATAAAATTTATAAAATATGATGATATGTAATATAACTATTGTACTCGTACAATACTTGTATATATAAAATATTTTCAACGCACTCCGGCCCTAAGACAAAATGGTGGATTATTAAGACCTCACATTTCAAATTTATATATGGTGATGAAAGGTGTGGATTGGTTCGATGTTTCGAAGGCGTCAATTGTAATTAGATGTAATAACGACTATCAACCGTTATCCAGTTAAGCTACACTGAGACTATAAAATGTAGGAGTGAGAATATTGTGGCCATCAACCGACTTACTTTTACCACGACTGTATACATACCGGGTGACTGACACGAAGTGTTACCAAATTCAGACTGTCATTGCTGTTAAACCAATGATGGCAGAGCGCTCAAATTTACACATATGACAGTTCATTCCACTGTTTACAAGCTTACAAAAGCATTTTAGTGGGAAGTATTCAGAAAAAATGTTATCCGCAATGGAATTCAAGCTTGCTCTGTATTTGGCTGGAAATCCACAATCGCAGATTGTTAACCAGTTAAAACATTTGTATGTGAATAAAATGTTTGTGTATCGCACCATAAATTGTTATAATGCAACATCGCCGGATATCATTTGGAAGGTGGAGCCTTGGAATCCGCGCCGTAGCGCCAGAAAAATGGCTCGTGAGGCGAACATTTCACTCGAATGGATGCAGCACATATTGAAAGATCATCTTGGACTAAAGGCCTTGAAATTCCATAAAACGCATGGTCTCACCGATGCTCAAAAAAAAGTTAGAGTGGAAAGAGCAAAGGAGTTGTTGCGCTTGCACGAAAGTGGCGATTTGCCGAATTTGGTTTAATCAGATGAGTCACCGTTCGTTATTAAGCAATATGTGAACAAGCAAAACGACCGGATTTAATTGCCTGGCCATTCTACTGAAAATTTGGACTAACGGATTGCCACTCGAAACCAAGCGCCACCGACGGTGATGGTTTGGGACGCCGCAACGTCCGAAACCCGTTAACCGCTCGTTTTTTTGGACCGTGGCATCAAGATAAATTATCAAATTGCTGCATGCAATAGCTTTGTCGGCCGCTTGAAGACCATAATCGCCGCTAAGGGTGGCCAAATCGAAAACTGCTAATGCAATTCGAAAGCTTAATTATTTGTGAACATTTTTTACTTTGATTCAATAAAATTCATCAAAAAATAAAAATTCTTTCGAAAACAAAAAGGCGTTTTGTTTTGGTAACACTTCGTGTCAGTCACTCTGTAGATCTCGAATACACCATTCTTGATTTCTAAAGCGAAAAAATAAACCTATACCGGACTTTTGGTAAAACTTTCCTGTATAGTAGAAAACTTTATTCCTGGTTAAATTTTAGAAGGTCAACCCTTGTTGGTTGAAAATTTAATCGTTAAATTTATTTAAATCTTTTAATTCTTTTTCGTTTTTGTAGTTGCGAAACTTTTCAACGGGAAACACTAGAAAAACTTCCACTTAAGCTACCACTTCCATCCGCCACACAGATTTCTACCAAATTTCGCAAGGATCTCCCAATTAATGGAAAAAGTTTAAGAATAAAATTTCATTCCGAATAATCAATCCGACTGGACTGCAGATGCCGAATTTTTGTTAAATAATTTTTTTTTATTAAAACTCGTCATTTCCGGTAAAATTTAAAAAATCATCTGAACCAATTTTGTTTGAAAAAATAATTTACATTCTCAAATGTACCATATACTTTTTAAAATATTTGCAAAAAACGTGAAAGCTGCAATGGAAGTTGCCACTTTCGGATCGAATTCTTTGGCAATAAATCATTGGAATCTCCCAATTTGCGAAAAAGCTTAAGTATGAAGTTTCGTAACGAACATAATTTGTTAGTGATAAATTATGCTCCTGGATGATTGCGGCGATCTCATTGATTATTAAATTGGAGCGTAGATTTTGCCATTTGGAAAGAGTTTGCAGAGTTGATGCCTCATATTCTAACTTTTGCTTCCAAAATTGTTGATGGAGTAGCCTAATAATACCCCAGCAGGTAGTGACGAGTGATCGAGACATTTTTTTATGAAATTTCAGGGTTTTTTTTTCATATACTTAAAACTGTAAACTGGTTGTATATATAATCAAATGAACATGCAAAAATATACTTTACTGAGGAAATCGCTCAACGTTTACTGATTCCAAGTGCGTTAAGTAGGCCACAGAAATCAATCCCTATTGGCACTAATAGAAAAGCTGGTTTCACTCTACCTTGGGGTAGTGATTCCATTAATTACTGAGTCATATTTGCAGTTGCCCCGAAAATTTGATTTATTTTCGTCATCGTTACCTGTGACTGCCCAGTAATTTTGACGATTTACACCCGTTAAGAGGATGATTCCAGTGGAATGTTTTACCTTTAGAATTTTCTAACTAGGATTTTCCTCAACCACTTCGATTTCATTTCTTGTCATATTTTCGACTTGCACTGGAAATTTGGATGATCTATAATTATTGAGGAAAAGAAAGAAATCAGCAGTAATTAACGAAAAATGGAAAAATCTTATAAAATTGATCAGAATATATACTAGATGCGCAACTAAATTTCCGTTTTTTTTTTAAAATTAAAAATGGAAAATTTCGCAATATAAAAAATGGTTTATTCAAAGTATTGTTCCTCGCTATCTACACATTTTCGCCATTTCTTTGGCAATACATGAACACCACGACGATAAAACGACGCGTCATTGGAACGAAACCATTCGTCCAACCAATTTTGCACTTCTTCGAAACAGGCCAAGTGTAGCCCTGCCATGCCATGTGCCATCGACCGGAACAAGTGATAACCCCAGGGAGCGACCGGAACAAGTGATAATCTGGCGAATAAGGCAGATCCCATCTCAGCGCTTTGATGGTGTCCTGGAGGATGGGAGTGCGATGGTATGGAGTGTTGTCGTGCTGCAATATCACTCGTTTGAGTCTCGTGTCCCATTCTGTTTCAGCGGCTCATCGTACACGATTCCTTTGTGGTTCCACCAAATGCAGAGCATCGTCTTCTTTCCTAAGCGATTTAGTCGTGCCGTCGATACTGATGCTTCGCCAGGTGAAAGCCACGAGTTTGGATTTCTAAATAAAGATCCCGTAACAATTCGATGCAGGAAACTTTTTCTTTCTTTCGATTTTCCATCTGTCTCTCAGTCAACTTATGCGGCACCCATTTTCCCTTCTTTTGATTTTTTTCCATAGCATATAATCGTTTGGAAATAACTTGGTGAGTTGGGTTTAATTCCTCCGCATCTTCATTCAATAACGCTGGCAGCTCGGTGTCTTCAAATGTTTTGGTCTTCCGAAGCGCTTCTTGTCCTCAATGTCAAAATCGCCACTTCTAAAGCGTTTAAACCAATCTTCACAGGTATAGTTTCAAATAACGTACTTCAGCTGCATTGTTTCTCAAGTTGAAGCAGAAAAGCAAAATTTCCCGCAAATGCTGTTTGCTTATCACAGAACTCGACTTTTTTGCTCTTAGAAAAAATATTTTTGCGTTGCGATATGTGCTGGTATTACAACTGGTTATCGTTAACAACTGTCCACGCTATGAACAAAACACAACTTCCGACATGAATGGCAACTAGATGTGTCGCTAGCACCATTTATGTGTGAAACCCGGTCATTTAGTTGCACACCTGAAAATATATCATAATCCACCCGTTGTTCGCCTGTGGATGAAATAACTCGATGACTTGGCCATCTTCGGTTTAACCTATAGTTTCGTTCCTTTCATCACGCCAACCAACTCGTTTGTGGAAATCTCGTGATAGATTTTTACTCAGAAGGAATGTGCTTCCAAATACTTCGATTGTGTTCTTTAGCGTATGGAGAATATAACTAAATTTAATTTAATCATAACTGGTTATTCTGCTTAATACTACTGTAGTCATTAGTTCGAGTCGGGCAAGCCGCAAGAGCGTTTGATTCCACGTTTGAATCCACGTATAATTTTTGAAATTTTATATTTACGTGGAATTTTCATTCCATGTAGCCAATAATCTGTATAGTGCTAGATGGTACGTTTTGCTTCTTTACTTTTAATTTTCTCTGGCCGATTAGTTCTGTCATAAATCGAGCGCTTTCCCGGCTCCATGTGGTAGATTGGAACCATTGCTCGCACATGGAATTTTGATTTCGAAAAAACTACGTGAATGATTTGATTAATTCACAAGTCGGTTCTCGATATACATCTCTCATAAACTAACCAAGCGTCGTATTTCATTTCATTTCGTATCGTATTGTCATGTTATTGCTAGAACCACCTCTCTCATTGCGGCATCATACGAACGTTTGAAAATGATGTCCGCGTCTAGGAGCATATCGATTGTTGCGGTTGTATGAAAATTTGATTTTGTCTCAAGTATTTAGGTGACTGGTGTTTATTCGTTACGCTAGTAATTTTTTAAATTGTTGACTGATTGCGCAATTTCTGTATTGAGTGTTCTATTATTTGTATGTCGGGTCACGAAGGCGGGGCTTGCGAGCCAGTATTCAGTAGTGCTCAGGAAGGTATATGTAGGCCACTACTATCAAACGCATTTACAATAGCAGTCGGTAGAATAGTTAGTTCGTCGGTTTTTTCCACCTTTATTTGGTTAGTGGACAAAGTGCAATGGATGCTTCTGTTACACTAGACGTAACGAATGATGCATGCGCGAACACCGATGACACCTATTTCACGATCTGTAATCGTGTACGATATGATTTAGATTGATTTGAATGTTAAAAATCTACTACCAATGTTTTTTTCGAGCATTAACTTCTGCTAATTTCTTTTCAGTCAATTTCTTGAGTTTAGAAAGTCTTACTAATTAATGGTAATTCTATCTGCTAAGCACAGTGCTTTTTAAAGATTCCATTTTTAGTTAATTTAGCACAATAAGTTTTATAACTACACTTCATTTATATCACTAATCACTAATTTATTCAATAATCGCTTATTTTTGGACGAGTTTAACCGCAAAAGCTATACACACAAATTTATACCATAGTGAAATACTCAGAAAACCAATTCTTAATATTTAACAATATTTTATTTTATTTAAATTAATTAGTTTATTTAGATCCTCAGAGAGGACTAGGTGAGAGCAGATGTTTTAAACCTTGAAGGTGTTACATTTTTTACTGATTGTGTCAAGATGGGTGGCAAGATTAGAGTGGATGCATTAAAGTTGAACTGGTACATCAGTTTCCGCGACCATTGCAGCTTATTCTAGGATAGCTTGGCTTTGATTCAAGCGCTAAAATCAATCATTTTTACGTTAAAAGTACGTGTAGCTTCCAGTGATTCTCGCTTGTTGATGTACAACCTTCCTAATCTTGCTTAGTTGAGCAAATGTTAAAATGCAGAGCTTACTACCAGCCAATAACAATACTATCGATTGATTTGTCACTTGAGACTTGCTTGGTTTATTTCTTTGTATAATCGGTCGACACGTGTTTGATAGATCAAAACTTGGATATCCCCAAATAATTTAATTTTAAAGACGTGTCAATTCGAATCATTTATTATAGTTGCCTAAGATCATATCATAAAATAAAGGGTCTTACATATCAGATATCAGGCGTCTTTCATTACAGTTGTTATCACAAATGGTACTAAATCACCTCCGATCCCCAAACAAATTCTCTCAACGTATAAATCAGTTCACGTTTAGTTGTTTTAAATCTTGGGATTCCATAAAAAATTTAAATGGAAATTTTATTTATAGAAAAATCCAATTGAAAATTTGAATTGGAAAATAACAAAACGGATTTTATTATTTTCCTTCGATTTTCTTTCGTTCGAACATCAAACGGAATAAAATTACATTAAATTGAATAAAAAGTAAAATCTTTGCTTTTTTGGAAAAGATTTTCCAATATGGCCAAATTCCCACGGAATATTTTCTTTTGCCGAAACGATATGCTTATCTACTTGTACACGAGTACATAACATCGTGCAATGGCTCGAAATATTTGTATAACTATGTTAAGAGGCAGAAGATGCTACATACAAATTAAAAACAAGTACGTACATTCCGAATTCATAAAAGGATACTTCATCCAAGCTCTAAAAACATATATTACCAACTTCAATGAGATTTCTTATTGTTTTTCTTATGCTTTTAATGTTTTGTTATGAAAATGAAAATTAAAAGATGTTGGAACATGGAAAACAACAAAAATATGAATAAAAAAATTTATAATAACTTAAGGGCAAGCATTTTTTTTTTTTTTGCTGGATGTAGTTTAGTTTTGATGATGAACATAAGAAAACAAGATGAAATATTTTCAAAGTTTTTTTTGCTCTTGCTGCAAATCAGCAAAGAGGAAAATATGCAAGGTACACACAAGCATGTCAAGGTACATACATTAAATGAATTTTGTTTAGGAAAAAATTCTGCATAATCTACTTCTTTCATATGAATACTCTCGTATATGAGGAAGGGAACCAGAGGAATGATGGAGATTAATGTGTTACTTGAATTCTTTGAATATTATGGAATTTTTACCGTGTCTTATGTACTTCGCAATGTTGATATTGTATTAATTTGATGGACAGAATTGCTGTAATACTTGTTTCATTTACAAGTCATCAGATGCATGAAATTAAAGACGGACGTAATATAATGTAATGCTGTATTTCACACACGGTGAGCAAAATAAATTAAAAATGCATTAAAGGTAGTTGTTTCAATTTAAATTCGCTGTGAAATATAGTCGATCCGTTTAGATTTCTTTTAGGTGCCAATAGAAAGACTAGCGCTGGTGGGATCTTTTAATTAATTTGAGATTAAAATATAACATTATTCAGATGACTTTTGAAATTATTCTGATTTATTTTGAAATATATGTGGTTTACGTACCTCCAAAAATGTATGAATTTGGAAAAATTGCAATAAAATTTGTAGTTTGTTGCACTTATTCAAATACATAATGCGTCCTATAGGGTTACTTATGTGGATGGCTTCACCCTTGTTAAGCTGTCCCCCGCTCACCTTGAAAAATTGGAAAAACAATTAGTGTAGAATTAGGAGCAGTTTATGAGCTATCGAAATCCGCAAACCAAAAATTTTGAGATCTATTCGGTTTGAACAAATTTAATTAAATGTAGTGGAGGGGCTATCATGAAGCAGCCCCCATACCAGTAAAAACATAATATTTTTAATAATTTTTTATTGTAGAATGGTTGGTATTCGCAATATTGGGAGTAGCAGCTCAAAAATCAAACTGTACGGAATTTAAACGTCAATAGTGCTTATCTTACGATGAAATATTTAATAATTTTTGCAATTTTAAAACAATTCGTTGTTTGCGCTTGAGAAGTTGGGAGTGAGATTCGTGCAAAGGGGTAGTAGTTCTAAAATCTAACGGCACGTATTTCGTAAGCAAATAAATCAATAATTCATATCTGACATGAAATATATATTTTTTGCAATTTTAAAAGAATTTTTCGTTTGCACTTGATCAATTGGTGGTGGCGTTGGCATTCATACTAAGGAAGCAGCTCAAAAATCAAACTGCACATATTTCGCTACTAAAACTAATTAAGGGATTGTTTTGTAGTTTTAAGGGTGAGATCAAAAATCGCAATTATCATAAATTGAAAACCATAAATACCCCCTAATTCAAAAATAAATATGTATTGAAATATAAGTATTTAGTGGTGGGGGAGGGGGGTAGAGTCAACGTTGGCTCAGTCTCTCACTACATTTACTTGTTATAATTCCTGATATTGCATACATTCACAGCTCCACTTTTCGATTTACTGCTACTTGACACCGTCCGTTGGCCATCACTGAATTGAAAAATAGAGACATCTTGCTGCAAAAAGTGTGTTGGTTGCTATCTTGTACAATTGTGCAGTTCCTCGGTTGGGAAGACGGCAAAATGTTCTGTTAAATTCTGTTAAAACGTTGATATACGACTGTATGTTACCTTGGTTGATATCTGAAACAGGGATTACTACCTCCAGCGTGTAAGCGATAACGAAGGCTTTCGGAATTATTATTTCAATGATTATATTTCGACGCGTCCCTCTGGCCTGCACGTATTTCTGGTGATTCATGCTGGGATGTGTTGTCGAACTTGCCGATGGTAAGTATTGATGTATGATGAACTATTTCTTGATTGTGTAATCCACTACGCTAGTAGCTCTTGCTGCGTTTCCGCTGCCCATTAAAACTGAACTGAACCTTTTCTTGTATGCTGTTTGTTACGTGGTGTCATTTCATGTCTTGATCTGTGGCCTAGTTACAATTGTTTTACAGATGTCGTGGTGAGGTTTGAATTGTATTTTATCAGTTTGATCTTATTTTTTGTAACATATGTTTGTTTCTAATTCTCAATAATCTTCTCAAATTGGGCTTAGTATTGCCGAGCTTTGAACCGAGTAAGAATTTCGAATATACTCCCTAGGACAATGCCGCTGTCATTTCCCAACCCACACTTTAGCATATTGCTTCTCAGAAAAAGCTCATTTTCTATTAACAAGTTGTTAAATTTTCATTGTAGCTATTGTAATGTCACATTTAAATTCAACCCAGGTAAATCTTTGCAAGCTTCGTGAGCTTGCTTAAAAGCCTCAATGTCCTTTCCAGTAGCTACTCATGTTGTAACAGATGACTTTTCACTGCTATATCATCTCTAAATTGCCTAGCTTTCTGAAATCTCATATACCTGCTAAATAGTTGAATGAATGCACTTCACTGTTGATTTTTTGGCCTACTACACCTTCCATCTCGTTGTCGGTGGTTCCCCATCCTTAACCACTAATAGTTCGCTTTTCTATTAGATTTGGCTGGAAGTTTTCCCATTTGTGTTTATTCGTCTACCGTCGTGGACTAGGTATTTATTCCTTATATACGCCGATACCAAGTGTTCCACCATGTACCATGTTGTTGTGTGCTTCTTCAATAAACTTCCGAATAATGATGGTACCTTTCCCAAAATTATTGGATTTTCACTCGTCGTATAGGAGTATCTGAATTCAGCAGCGGCCCATATATTTATTTTAAACTCCTCGACTTCACACACCTTAAAAATTACTAACGCCGTCTAGATTCACTCAAACGTTGGAATGTTTCGTGTGGCAATATTGATGAATCTCGTACAATTCGTGACTATTCGTTTTAACTTCTCGTAAATAGAGATCTATTGAAATAATTCTTCTTTCATTCTTTCATTTGCCACTGGAATTCATACTTACTAAGGTTTTATTTCTTTAGGTAAATCCTGTTGTTGTTTTGCATTGCATTCCAATTCATCAATACGGCCTTATATGTTGTTGGAAGCTGGATAAATGATTCGAACAACATGGTTCTACCAAAAAAGCCGTGATCCAAGTTGCAGAAAATGTTTTTTAACAAATACGAATATATATAGGCACTCAGTCTCTCCGAAGATTTGCAGTTAAAAGAATTGTTGTTGCATGGCCCGTCGTATATCTATAGTTCTACAATATATTTGTCACTGTAGATTGTATAGAATTCCTATTATCTTAAAATTCCTACAATCATCTAACTTGGGTCTCATTGGGCTTTATTTTCTTAGGTGAAAGCGCCCTTACGCCCAACAGGTAACATGATTTTAGAAACTTTATGATAAGAGTGAGGTTCCTTCTCGACCAGTTTTATCAAAACTAACACTAAATATTTTACCATATTATGTGCCTTGATAATTTCAGTCTTCCTCATTCAGTCCTTCGGGATTGGTCAATACATTTTTTCTTTATCGCCTTTAATGGTGTATCTGTGTTTCTTACTCGAAGAATTATGCCAGCTAATCAAATCAAAATATTCCTTAGGGTTGGTATCCTTCTGCATCCAATTTTTTCATCAGCCCGTGTACTAAAAGCGTTTCGCATACTCAGTGCCATTTCATAATTTTCACATTTCCATAAAAAAGTTATTAAATGAGCCCAACGCTCGTAGTTTCCGACGATTGTAGAAATAATCCACAACTCTTACTAGTTTCATTAATTGTATTTGAGTTAGTGATTTTACCAATAGATAAGACGAAAAATAATCGAAAGTAACATTTTTCTTGAATGTAATTATTAAATTTTTCCACCTATTGAAATTTACTGGAAATTATCAAACTGTTTCGACTAGATACGTGAATATATGAATGTGGGGCTTTTTACTATTTTTACTAACTGATGTGGGTTTCAACTTAAACACACGTTACGTTGTGTTTAGAACTCTAGGGATATACGAGTAAGCCTAAGAATTCTCAAAACATTTTGTTTTAATACAAAATTCTTTTAGTGGTTCCCCTACCCACTCCTAGATGTAGTGCTAGACATTTCAAACAAATTTTTTTTCTAATACTAAATTAGGAGGAGTTTCCTTCCTATTGAGCTTATAATTATAAAAGATATTATAAATGATTATTTAATTATAAATGATGTGCTTATTTCGTTTTATTTCAATAATTCGTCCTAATGTGGTTCAAATGAATTATTAATCTGCCTCGCATGCAGTTCTTCTTGATAGTTTCTTTTAACTTTTATTAATCACAATGAATATTGATGTTTTTACTACAGTAAGGGTAGGTTGTGCAGGCTCTGTGAACATTTTATTCTAGAGTTTTCGAATATCATAATCGTATCTGGGATGTAACTTAGCCATTTCTTAACCTCTCGTGATAAAGTTGTCAGTTGAAGTTCACGAATATGAGCAGCTGGGATAGAACTCGGCCATTTTTTGCCCGATTATGTTGAAATTGAGTGTTGTATAGTTGAGAATGAGATTTCAAAATGATTTATAATTTTTTTATGAACTAAGCTATTTCTTAACCGACAAGGGAAATTTGGTATTTGGGATCGAAATGGGATTCAAAAATGATGATTTGGATTAAGTTCTGCATATGGCCAGCTTAGACAATGTAGATATTATAGACAATGTCGAAAATTATTATTTCTGTTAGCAATTAGCAAAACGTTCAGGATTTATTTGTTTATATTTGTAGGACAACAAACACACATGTATTAATTTAATTTGTAAACTAAAGACAGTGCTATCTAAATTCCAACGTATTACAGTGATCTCCTCACCACGCAGTAAACTGTTAAAGCAGAAAAAGTTTCTTAGTTAGTATTTTACGATCTTGAAAGTCCATCAGAACAAATAGCCAAATACTAATTTAATGTGGCAAACTCACACCTATATTTAGTATTGATCTCAAACTGGATTTATAGCGGATAAAGTAATCAGTTTTACATAACCTTGTCGTGTGGTCAACATATCTGTTTGCCGCTCATGTAGCACAAAACGCCCACTTTAAACTTAGCAATAAACTTTCATACAGTATGACGTTTACGATGAATTGAGGGTCAATACACTTAGGGAAATCGAACAAATTTAGGCAATGCATTCACTTTAAAATGAATAAAAACTGATTCTGGCGGTCAATACGCGTTCCATGAAATAATGTAAATTAAAAAATATTTCTATTAGTAATTTTTAATTACTCGTACTCAATTTTAAATTCCACTGAGTGAAATCAAAATATCTTACGGGCAATTCAAACCTACCCGATTGCCAATGAATTTTTTTTCTTTTTATATGAATTTACCCCCTGGCCTACTGAAGGACTAGGTTTGGCGTATTTTAGAAACAAAGTTTAATGGGGAAATTTTTTTCCATGGAACAAAAGTTTCCCATTAACTTTGTTACGCAAATTATTGACACCTAACTTATTTCTTCAGTAGGCCAGAAAGAAAATCAATTAAAGGGCTAGTTATATAGCCGAAACGAAACAAAACGAAACGAGCCGAAACGAAAGGCAAATTTGTGACGGTTATATAGACGAATCGGTTTTTGACGTTTTGCATTTTGTGTTCTATTCAAGCCGTATCCGTCGTTGGGGGGTTCGCCCCATTAATATAAACTGGGATAAACTTCGATTTTTTAAAGCAATTTTTTAAGTACTGCCGGATGAGTGCCGAAACATTCGATATATTATTATCTTTAGTGAAAGATAAGCTGAAGAGAACATCCTATTAAAAGGTAATTATTCCAGAAACGAAGCTGGCCGTAACCTTAGTGTAATTAAAATTTTTTAGTTTTCTAATACTGAATGCAAATCAATATAACAATTTTTGTTTTAGTTATCTTTCACAAGGAGATTCTGTGCAGTCTGTGGCGTGGTGTTACCACCTGGGGAAAGCCACGGTTAGGCAAATATAGCGCTTGATACATGCATCGATATTTACGGTGCATTAAATATAACGGATCTCTCGCCTGTATCAACACAGGAATGGAAGAGAATTGCCGAAGAATTCAACTCAAAATGGAATTTACCAAATTGTATTTGAGTTATTGATGGCAAGCATATTGCCATACGGCTTCCACCTAACTCGGGGTCTGAGTAGTATAATTACAAAAAAATTTATAGTGTAGTATTGATTGGAATTACAGGTAGCCAAAGTGATGGTGGGATTTTCCGAAGATCAATATTCGGTCAAGCTGTAATCGGAAAAACATTAAATATTCCAGAATGGCAACCTCTTCTGAGTACAAATGTACAATTTCCACATTATATTATAGGTGTGCCGCTTAAAAATTCATGCAGATGTAAAGTTATACATATTATAATTTATTTTAATTCAATTTTAGGTGATGCAGCATTTCCTCTAATGGAAAATTTAATAAAACCATATCCTGGTAGCTTTTTCGCGGACAACAAATTTATCTTCAACTATCGGCTCTCGCGCGCGCGACGTACCATTGAAAATGCCTTTGGAATTTTAGCAGCTAGATGGAGGATTTTGTTGACAACACTAAACGTAAGGCCTAAAAATGTTACTCACATTGGGTTAGCCACTGTTTGCTGGCATAACTTCATTAAAACTAAAGAAACTACTCGACCGTTAGCGCAGCACTGCCCAATAAATTTTGCTGACACTGTATATCGTCGAACGGAGATGTTTCAAATGGTCAATGGAGGGAAGAGATACAACCTCTAACTTCAGTTCGTCGTATGGCTCAAAACCGATCAGTAAAAATGGCATATAAACTACGAGACGAATTGAAAGAATATGTCAACGATGTTGGATCTGTTCATTGGCAAGCCAACCATTTCAACACAATAACTAATATAACACTTTAGCATTGTTCAAATAAATAAATAAAAAATATAAATAATTTTTTTATTTTGAAAATTCTTTATTTTTATTGAGAACGTAATTGGTTATGTGTAATATGGCCTCATCTTGGCCGTGTGGTGGAACATTTTTAATGTATGACTTTATAAAGGGAACAAAAGCTGTCAACAGGATCATCGATGGCCTTTGGCTGTGGTTGCAAATCACTTACACATTTTTCCTTAATAAGAGCTATGAATTCGGTTAAATCATCGTCCCCTTTTCTTTTTGACGCTGAATTGGAAGGATATGTTTCGGTTGAACTTGAATTTAAAATTGATGAGTCGCAGCCATCGTATTGAATTAATTCATCAAAAGTTGTTTCATCATAGTGCTGAGGAGTAGACGCCCGGCTATAGTTCTGTTTAATAAAAATAATTTAGAACATACTTTTAAGTAATAGAAAAATAATAACACTGTACTTCAAAGATAATCCTTCAAGAACGATACGTTGTCAAACAAACACCAACTAGAAGAAAACGAACTCCCAGATCCGGATGGTTGGTTGAGTTTCCGCATTTCCTGCCATTTTAATTTTTATGTGTTTGACGTTTGATAAAAAAAGCAATCCCCAGTATTCGAATCCCGATAGGGGCAGGATGCAAAGTGAAATTTCATCAACAGATTTCGATCTGTGGTGAAATGTAACACATCTATGACCCCCTGTCGGTGTGCAAAACTCATGGGCCGACCCATCTTCCATGCTGGTACAGGCTGGCATGGAGCTTGCAATGTGCAGATGGTCTTAAAAAATCGGTCCTATAGCCGTACGTCCTCGAGTTGGCCGCAAGGCGTAAAGTAAGGACGTTAAAAGCATAACCGCGGAAGAGCAGGGTGAGCCTTGAGCCCCAAAACAGATCGCATAGTTACCAATAAAAAAAAATAAAAATAAAAAAAAAAAAAAAAAAATCCCCAGTAAACCAAATCGCAAATAATATTCACAATTTATGAAAATTACAACAAATACAATCAATCATTGTGAACTTCGACCAAAAACGAAACAAAAAGAAATTAAAATGAATCAATCTATCAGTTCGTTTTCGTTTCGGTTCGTCTATATAACTGTTTTAATACATTTCCATGCATCCAATTCATAAGTTTTGTTTCGGTCCGTTTCGTTTTCATTTAGTTTTCGGCTATATAACTGGGCCTTAAGTCAAAAATGCTATGAAAATATTTTTTAAATTTCCTATTCTCAGGTAAAGCCAGAATAGTGCCACTGTGGTCATATTGCCACTAATTTTTTACCTCAGTATGCTAGAAAAAAATAATTTAAACATAAATTTTATGTTAATTCTTTCCCCAGTTCACTGTTCCCAGGAAATTACCAGAATAAGGCCACTGGTCAGTGGAAAATACAATATTTCGAAGAAAAATCACGATGGGCGTGATGCTCTTAGCAACCGGATATCGCGATTTTTAACTACATTCAGGATCATCTGTGATCATTTCAGTTTCGTGCGAGTGCTACAAAAGTTCATACAGTATTGTGTAAACTGATATCGACTATAGTTACTCAATATCGGTTGCAATTGATTGCTGGAACTAAACAATTTAAGGGATCGTCAGATAAAAAATGTCAAAATTATAGTAAAATTTAAGTCGTCAGAATAAGTTAAAGGCTAGTTGTTGTGTCCTACTAACTTCTATTTAATAAAGGTTTTAATTTTACCGATGAAAGTTGAAACTGTTGCGGATTACAATTTCGAAAATAAACTGCCAACTAAAGGTTACATTTAGTTCGAATAGTATATACTTGCAAAAAGGAAAACCAAATAGTGACATCTGTTGAAAAAAATTCATTTCTCCGTTAAGAGAAAGCAATTATTCATTTCTCCGGTAATGCTATGCAATTTTTAGCGTTAGAAAAAAAATCGAAATTGAGTTTGAGTATTTTGAATTGTTTTAAACGTACTAATCTCACCTGTGTGTTTTGCAAAATTTTAATTTATTAGAAAACTCCAATTTAAGCTGAAAAAATAATGGCGGCCACATACTACAAAACCAATAGGAAAACAACAGAACACAATAATCTACATCTACATAACGCTGGGACAATCAGGCCAAGAAAGCTTGGAGTTTGTTGCACTTAGAAAAATATATAACGCGCCCTTAAATGTTATTTATGTGGTTTGCTGGTTATTAAGCATAAAATCAAATTTGTTTTACTAAAATGTTCATATGCGACTGAACATTATTGTCTGTTTTATGCTCAGCCAGAAAGACTTTTATGGGAGGTGAATTGCGGACTATATACAAGTAATTTTGTTACAAAACTCGTATTAGACAAAAGATTTACCATTCGTGCTGAGACATCACCGATTATGGTAACTCCCTCCTTCAAATGCATAATCTATATTAGATACGGTAATTTATTTTCCGCGCTTACATAACAAAATTTTAAATTCAAACTATTGAGCACGCAATAATCATTTCGTTAATATATTCAAATTTTATTCAAATTTGTTTCAAAAAATCAATTTTAAAAATATAAGTACTTATCTTAAAGTGTATAAGGGTTGAAAAAATATTGATTTGACGCGAAATACACATAACCGTTTCAAGTGGATTAAAACGAAATTGAAAATTATCTTGATAAGCAGCGGGAGTTGTGAAAGTGAATAAGTTTGATGTCATTAAAGATAAAAAATATTTTCTTCAATTTTATTATACCACTAGCCATCAACAACTGTCACATAATATTATATATAAGCATAATAAAAAGGACAACCAACAGGTACCAAACCCAACTGACCAATAAATTTCGTAAACAATTGACTGGAAATGATTCAATTAAATTCTATCACAACATGTTGTCTATTCAACCCGAAACATTTCAATTGAAACTATTGAAAGGTAAAAATTCGATGCACTCGTAAAGTAGAAAATTGGCAGCCCATTATAACAATACATGAATAGTATGAAGAAGTGAAAGAAAAACACATTACAGTTGTATATAGGTATAATACCATTTCCTCGTAACACAATGAAAATTGGATTTGAGCATAGAAAAATAAAAATAATATAAAATAACCTGTAGCCATATCTTAAAGATCAATTAGGTTTGTTTTCTATTTACAGCGCGCGGTGAGAAAGCGATCAATAAATTTTTTACGCTTGTTTTAGAAATTATTTTGCAACCGATCAACTTTTTTTCGATAGTTTTTTTTAATATCATTCCGTTTGATATAGATCCGAACGCGATTGAATGAACACAATCTTGGAGATCGATTTTTGCGTGGTAGGATTATATCGATAATTGAAATTTGTATGCCGTGGGATATTTTTTTTACGTTTTGTTAAGCTCGTGTAGAGTTGGAATTTCATTTCGGTAAGGAAAGATACATGCAATAATTAAGACGTATAAGTATCATAAACATATAGGAAGTTGATTGTGAATTACTGAGAGCGTTCTGAACAGTAGGCACAGAAATAACTCTGACGTCATTTGATGTACACAGTATTGCACTAAATTGGGCTTGTATTCTTTGAGTGTCGGGTGACGTTAATAGGTACCTTATTGGTGAAGTAGTTCTCTTCACGTATAAGAAGTTAGTCCAGAGTGTTAGCCCAGAAAATAATAAAGTTTAATCAGGCAACACTATTAAATTAAAACCTCATTTACTCGTATGTTTGAAGTAAACCCAGTCCAGGAATTTATAAAGTTTACTTGTATTATAAGTTATTAGAATTTATCCCAGCCCAGAAAACAAAAAAACGTCATTTTACTTTGAGGTTAGTCTAACACAGAAATTTAATAATATTACACCAAATATATGAGTTATGGTTGTACGAAATAATATAATATGCGCCAAAAGTCACTAGCGGAACAAGTTTTTTTTTTTAAAAGTAAGCACAGGATCAAAACAAATGAAATAACAAAATTACCGAAACGCGGATCTTTATTTAAATAAATATCAACAATTAATCTAAGCAGATGGTGCACCAGGTTTGCCATGAACTCCTGATATACCATTTCCCATTCTTCCTGTAGAGCTGATTAAAGATGATCTAAGGTTTCTGCGTGCTCATGGGATTAGGTCAGGACTGCGAGCGGGCCGAATAATTCGATTAGTTCTCACCTACATGCTAATAATTATTGACAACGTTTGCAACGTAAGGTTCTCGATTTGGCGATCAACATTGGCCACCAAGGTCGTGCAATCTAACAGTGATGGACTTGTTTCTTTAGGGCTATGTAAAGGAAAGGTGTATGCGAATAAGCCTGAAACAGTTGAACTTCTTAAAGAGGAAATATGGCGCGTTATTGGTGAAATACAGCCACATTTATGCGAAAGACTTTCACCATTTTTGTAATGTGTTTTTACAATAATTAAACGCTGTTGGTTTGAATACTTCTCCATATTCTTAAATCGCCTGGCCTGTACGTAACAGCTGTCAAAAAAAATCACCGTACAACTCGTATTAACAAAATGGCGGCCAATTTAAATCAGGTGCTCTTGCTGAGACACCGAAAATATGTACATATATACAGGCTCTGCAGTTTTGGTATGAGCATACCAACAGCTTATATGTAAAAAAATTTCAAGGTGACCGGTATGTTGCAAGTTGCGGAAATATGGCTCTGGGCTGAGAAATATTAAGCATTTTCGAGCATTAAATCAGATTATTTTCCCGTGTGCCGAAATTAAAAATCTCTTGGATTGAGGCTATAAACTTTTGAAATGAGCATGCCAACAGCTTTTAAAGGGTGTTTTTTTAAGAGGTTGCCGATTTTTTTTTTTGAATAAAACACATATAAAATTATGAAATGACCAAAATTTTTTTTTATTTGGTAGATAATTTTTTGGCATTTAACATTTAAACACAATTTCTGGCATATGGCTACCACGACTATTTTTCACAAATGTCATTCTGGAGGTCCAATTTTCCAGCACTTTTTCAAGCATTTGAGGGCGTATGTCAGCAATATTGGTTTCCAAAGCGTCAATCGATTGAGGTTTATCCACATAAACCAATGACTTCACGTATCCCCACAAAAAGTAATCGAGTGGCGTCAAATCGCACGAACGCGGAGGCCAATTCACCGGACCATTTCTCGAAATAATGTTGTCGTTGAAAGTTTCTTTCAATAAGTCGATTGTTTCACGTGCTGTATGGCAAGTGGCACCATCTTGTTGAAACCACATTTCATTCATATCCATATCTTCAAGATTTGACAACAAAAACTCATTTAACATGGTTCTGTATCGATTTCCATTCACGGTAACGCGTCGTCCTTCCTCATTTTTAAAGAAATATGGACCGATGATCCCACCAGTCCATAGACCGCACCAAACAGTACATTTATCAGGATGCATTGGTAATTCTAGAACGGCGTGTGGATTATCTTTGCTCCAAATGCGACAATTTTGTTTGTTGACGTATCCATTTAACCAAAAATGCGCCTCATCACTGAAGAGAATTTTACGGTAAAAAAATGGATCTTCGTTCAATTGATTTAACGACCAATCACTGAATTCACGGCGCAAACGATGGTCGTGTGGCTTTAATTCTTGCACCAATTGAATTTTGTATGGCACCAAACTCAAATCTTTACGTAAAATTTTCCATAAAGTCGATGGACAAAGTCCAATTTGCTGAGCACGACGACGAATCGATAAATTGTCGTTTTCTTCGACACTGGCCTCAACGACAGCAATATTTTCTTCTGTACGAACTCTTCTCATTCTTGTCGGTGGCTTGGCATCCAAAAGAGTGAATGTAGACCGAAATTTGGTAATTACGTTCTTTATGGTGGTCTCTGACGGACGATTATTTGCACCATAAAATTCACGAAGTGCTCTATAAACATTTTTAATTGAACACTGATTTTGAAAATAAATTTCCACGATTTGAAAACATGATTTGCCAAACAATACTGAGTAGAAATGCCACTTTGAGCTGTCAAAACAACTGTCATAAAATAAAACGACATCTATCGGAAAAACAAACCTCCTAAAAAAACACCCTTGAGGAAAAATTTTTAGACGACACTTTGCAACTTGCCAAAATATGGCTTTCGGACGAGAACTTGTAAGCGATCTCGAGTAATATATCAGATTTCTCTCTTCCGTGAGCCGAAAATAAAAATCTCCCGAATTGGGGCTATACAGTTTTGAAATAGGCATGCCAATATCTTTTATGTGGAAAAATTCAAAATGATCGGTATGTTTCAAGTTCTTTAAATATGGCTCTGAGCTTAGAACTCTTAAGCATTTTTGAGCCTTAAATCTGTTTTCTTCCCTTGTGCCATCTTATATGGCGAAAAAATTCAATACTGCAACTAGTCGAAAAATGGCTCTGGGCTGAAAACTTCAAACTATTATCGATCTATAGGACCGATTTAAGTTACCATCTGCGCATTGCATAGCGCCATGCCAGCCTATAGTACTAGACAGTATTGGAAGATGGGTCGGCCCATGAGTTTTGCACACCGATAGGGGGTCGTAGTTGTGTTCCTTTTAATCATAGATCGTAATCTGAAAATTTCCTTTTGCATCCTGCCCCTATCGGGCTTCGATCATTAAATCTGTTTTTTTCCCTGTGACGAAACAAAAATCTCTTGGATTGAGGCTATACAGTATTGCAGTAGGCATACCAACATTTTTTATTTGAAAAAATTTCAAAATGATCGGAATAAGGCGTTTGAGAAATGTTTTGGTGATTGAATTATTCGTTGGCATAGGAGTATTATTTGGGAAGGGGCCTACTTTGAAGTTGATACAATAAAATTGATTGAATAATAAGTATTTTATATTTTATTGACCAATTTCCGTTACTTTGTTGACATAATATATAACAATTTGTTTAAATATGGCTCTGGGCTGAGAGCTCCTAAGCATTTTCGAGCAATATATCAGTTTTCTTTCATCCGTGGACCGAAAAAAATCTTTCGGATTGGGACTATACAGTAAACATACCAACAGCTTATATGTGAAAAAAGATCAGGATGATCGGTATGTTGCATGTTTCCGAAATATGGATCTGGGCTGAGAACTCCTAAGCCAGTTTTTCTTTCCGTGTGTCGAAACTAAAAAAATCTCTCGAATTGAGGCTTTACAGTTTTGGAATGAGCATGCCAACAACATGCTTATATGTAGAGAAATTTCAAGCTAATCGGCATGTTTCAACTTGTCAAAATATGGCTCTACGCTGAAAACTCCTAAAACTGATTTAATGCTAGAAAATGTATAGGTCTTCTTAGCCCCGAGCCATATTTCGGCATGTTATAACACACCGATCATCTTAATATTTGTTGACGAATATGCTGTTGGCATGTTTATTCTAAAAACGTATAACCTCAATCCGAGAAATTTTTATTTTCCGCATACGGGAAGAAAAACTAATTTAATGCTCGAAAATGCTTAGGAGTTCTCATCCCAGCGCCATATTTCGGCAAGTTGCAATATACCAATCATTTTAAAATTTCTCAACATCCAAGTCGTTGCCATGCGTATTTCAAAACTGTATATAGTCTCGGCACTTTTCGAAACGAAACGGTGTTTTAATTTTTCTACCCAATCTGGTTTGGGTATTTTTTGTGCTAAATAAAACCAACCTTAACCCGTTGTATGGGACGAATTCGCATTAAAATTTGGAATTTTGCTATTGTTGTCACAATAGCAAAAGCAGTTTTCCGCTTATCTCTATCGAGAACCTATATCATAGCGTTTAACAACTTTATTTCAACCAATACGAGGAGCTCGAACAGACTTTCGTAGTGTACCAGTTCTTATGAAAACATGGGAATAAGGCAAGCGTTTTTTATCGATAAAATTCTTTGCAGTTGAGTGTCTGGATGCCGGAGTTGGTCAAATTTCGTCAAAATGTTTTTTTAAATTAAGTACAAATTCGGATTGTGAATTAGTCAGCCAAAGAAAAATGTAAAAGTTGACAAAACAGTGTCTATGGACATATTCAAATACAAGTTCTGCTTGGGTTGTTGTAAGAACTTATTCTTTACTAGGTTGCTCTGAATCCAAACATTACCGTCGGTAATATATTGACCTAATCTGGTCGTTCGTGACACATAATCGCCTTTTTAATAGTGCGATGCCATCTCTAAATTGTAAATTTTCGAGCAAAATTATATAATTTTTTTAAATTTTCCCAGTTTTTTTTGCAATGTGAGAAGACTTTATGGAAGCTATTCTAAAAATAAGAAAATTAACTACTTATCACATAAATGCCTGGGAGGATTAATGGCCATTACTAATCAAATCCAAGTGTGTTGAACATAAAAGATTTCCAGCATTGGTAAAAATTAAAAAACGAATATGAGAAATACAGCAAAATATATACAAAGGAAAGAAAAGAAAAGTATTGATGGGGAGAATTTGGCAAAAGCACAAACTGTATAATTCATTATGATTGAGCTTTAAGCTCAAAATGAGATGTGTGGTTTGCAAAGTTATTGTAAATCATGATGAATAAATGATGAATCTCTCGATCATGCTGTTTGACTATTATAGAGTTGTAACATGTTACATATTACAATTATTTATGCACGACTGTACAAAATTGTTTCGTTGACAGCTGATCGGTATTATACCGTATGCAAATCGATATTTCATTTTGTTTTATGCAATTAATGCAATTAATGAAAATTTCCTTTAATTTAATATTTTTATGTTTTATTTGGCGCATTTGATCCAATTTGCCCCATCACGTTCTAACGAGCCCATATCGCCACGGGAAGTTTGCTCCGTCCCGCTTCAAGGGTACGTAAGCAATTGCTGAGTATTTGTGGTATACAAAATATTTACGTGGCCAAATTTAGTACAAAATATTAATTTTTGGGGTGGATTTGCTAACCAGAAATGTCTGAAGCCGTTGATATTTCTAACGATTTCATAACCATAGAAAGCATTCGGATGAGCTTGCTGTGGTGATGAAGTTTATTGGTGCCACTTTGGTTTTCGCGAATAAAATGTTCAGCATAACTGCACCGCTTGTGTTTACGTTCATATCCGTAAAACCGCACACATGTGCAAATATGAATCTATGTTTAGTCATATTTTAAGTTATTATTAAGCTTTGGTTTACTTGCCATTTTCCAGCAGCTTTTATATTTGGTTGTTCATTTGCGGAGATGATATCCACCGATTTCGAGAAGCGAATTCATTTTAGCCTGCTTATACTCATAAGCAATATAAATTGACAAGAATTTGCTAATAATGAAGCTGGCGTCGCATAGGTGTTGATTAGAAGTCAGGGATGATTTATGCCAATTTATCCGTTCAAAATTTGTATCTGACCTTTATATGAACATTATCGCAATATCGGCGGTGAACATGTTTGAGGGCCATCTTTGCTGTAGACGAGTGGGTCATTCATTAACAGCGATACTCGCGAATAATAATTTTAAAAGGGAAACGGGCTGAATTTCTTTACTTGTTTTTGACCATTATTAGCAATCTGTCACGCACAATCAAAATGTCTATGATGTTAGGAACATGGAAAGATTCCAGTCGTGTCAGACATTATTTTTTCGCATACGCTTTGATTTCGATGGTGAATTGGTAATTAATAGTTGACCTCTTCAAAGTTAAACTACGCTTCTCATATAGCAACAAATTGTCCACCAATGAGAGGGTTAATGATAAACCTAGCGTTAGTTGAGGAAACCTTTAGAATGGTTGTACGTTTTTCGGTAACATACGACCTATAGGCGTGGTCCATTTGGTTGACTGCTGCAGGATTGCCAAACGCCGCAATGGCATCAGAATTTTTAGCTCAAAGTGAAGAAGGGAAATACTTTCCGAACATGCACTGGTTGGTAAATTATTGCTATACTGTGAAAGGTTATCGCAGGTGCTATAAATTGAAATTTCTTGGTTTACCATTTCAAAAGTATGCAGTGCATCCTTTAGCTCAAGAACTCTAAAAATTCATCGAATTTTGGATAACCTTACGCAAGTGTCTTTTACTACACTTCCTATCATAACGCTTCATGAGTCTTTTAAATGCTTCGACGTAGTTGGTTGGTTGGTACCTATTATGGAAGTGTCGTTTCGTCAATTTAATTTGCATTAATTTCAGTCACATGGAACATTACAAATTCACATTCATTGAATTTTTGATAGTAACGATTATAAAGTACAAAATGTTATACTTAAGGTTTGTTCGGCAAATTTTTCAAAATAGCGCAACTTTGGGAGGCGCTTGGTGATAGATAGATTAACAGATAATACGACTATATCCGCATTTTTCGGCTCATGATCTGATGCATGTCGCGTGAAATAACGTAAAGGAAACTCTTTTCATATCGAAATTTGTAATCCATAACAAAATTTAGATCAAGTTTTCCATATAAAATTTAACCTTCAAGCGTTTCTTGGGTTAATACAAATAACCGCATAGGAGCACCTTAACAGTAAATATAAAAATCGAGATGCTAATGTAACGAGAAGGTGTAACACATCAGACGCGTATTCGATTGTACTGAATTCAATCAGTTGCCCGATTTACTGCCTAAAGATCAAATTGTAAATAATTTATTTGTATGCTCCCTATATATTGTAACCTCCCACCACTCTCATACAAAAATTTACACTGTTCCGTTTATTTGAGAAATTTTAAAATTCTAATTAATCAAGTAACCATTGGTAGTCAATTTGTAGTGTGACATTGTCACAATTTTTATTTTTTATTAAATAACATCATGGCACAGCCATCGCCGCGTTGTCTTGTGTGCAGAAGCAAACCAAACTTATTGCCGCGTATGCCGCACAAATTACGCCAAGTCATTGAAAAAATTACGATCTTCAAAAATGTGTCACGGCACGATCGAATTTGTGTAACATGCTATGAATTTATGAAAGAACGTTATGCTGCCAAGAAAAAGAAATGGAAAGAACGACGGGATGAAAAAGCAAAAGTTATGGCCGAAAATAATCGTCGACTAATAGATCAACAGAATCTCATTACTCGTATGCCTAGTGATGATAACGTTGGATCGAATGATGTTGCTGGGCAGCCAATAGTAGCAACAGAAAACGAATTCATTAGTAATCAACAAGAGGTGATTGAGACTCCGGACAGTGATGACAGTTTTGTTGTTGAACTAACGTCTGAGTCGACGGCAACAACACAGTCGGATGGTATTTCTAGTATTGATGAATTTTTGAATGATAACCCAATAGTTCGTTCCAGTAGTTCAAATTGTTCGGTTTGGTCCGACATGACAATATACCCAAGGGTTACGGGCGGATAATATTTTAAGTTGGTGTAAGATGATTTCAGTAAAAAAATTTAATTTGGTTGAACCTATACGTGCGATTATTATTAACTTTTTAACACGTGTATGCATAAACCGCCTTTGTCAAATATAAAATATATTTAAAAGTTACATATGTTTTGTAGAATTGAAATTGTCTTTATAATTAAACCAAGTATCTTTAAGTAAAGTATCATAAGTATCACTTTCTCACCATTTCAATTCCTCTCTCTCATCTCTCTCTTGTTTTTTTTATTATCATGCAGATCATCATGTTATTGTTTTATTTTCTTTAGTAGGAATTTTGGAATAGAAGGAAGTGGAATAAGTTAACCCTTCCGCGTGAGTGTTAAAAGCTTCATTTACTAAGTGAGTTATGGGGGGAGGAAATTAAACGTAATCTTTTAAATGTGGGTCTTATTGTTTTTAATTTATTTAATAAATAGTGTTTTTTTAATAAAACACACTTTTAAATATTAGTATCATTGTTTTTTATTTTAATATTTTTTTTAACAAAAAAGTGTTTCATTAATAATTTTCTCGTTTGTGGTATCTTGAATCAAGAATCAAAACATAGTCCAGCTTCACAATCAGGGCACCAGTAAATTGTTTCCTTCCTGCGTCCACGTTTGAAGCAAACAACACATCTTCTTTGCGGCTTACCTTTTTGTTGAGTTGGAGGAAATCTTTCAATAAAATGGCGATCACTAAGTCTTGATAAATTTTTATTTTGAGAATGTCTACCAGTTGAACTTGAAATTTTAAATGGTCGAATTTCTAGTATACCAATGAAACTATTAACTCCAAATAGTTTTATATACCATTTATGCATTTTTTCTTTCCAATAAAAAACCTTCTAACATTTGATCCTTCAAATCCACTACACTCATATTTTTGTTGTAATCTATGACACGTACAGATTTTGCAATTTGCTTGTCCCTTTTTGTTATAACACCAGCTTCTTACCCGAATGTCGAAATCATAGTAACGAGCCTTTTGTCCAACCATTTCAACAGGTTATGGCTTCACAGGGTTGGGCTATAATTTCTCCTTTTCGTAATTTTGTGTTTTTGTTATTATAGGGAGCATATTTTTCCTATTTAAGCGTAGCGTTTACAATCTGTACTTCACGTCTTCAACTCCTTCGCCAGTTCTACGGAATTAAAAAAATTGTCCATCCATACAGTATGGCCTTTATGTAATAATGGTTGTACAAGCTGTATCCGGTATAAACTAAGAATTTCCATAAGTACCCAGTTCTTGATTCGCAAAGTTCATATATGTCTTTGGGCCAAATTGGGCAGATTTCATTGGAATAAATTGTTTGAAGGACAATCTTCCTTTCCAAAGTATAAGAGATTCGTCCACTGAAATGTTACACCCAGGTAAATAATATTTTTGGAATACATTATTCTAATGCTTTATCACAGGATACATTTTGAATAATTTCTTTGGACTTTCAAAAGCTTTAATGCGGTGTCATGGTCGATAAAGTGAAGAAAATTGGTTACAGATTCAAATCTATCCAAACTAATTACTTTTTTGAAGATGGGTGTAGCCATTATGTCCTTTTTCGAAAAGTAAGATCGTATCATCGGTTTTTGAATTATTCCCATCAGCATATACCAAATATTATATAAATTTCTTCTTCTGTTACATTTGTCCACCCATTCATTCTTGATCTGCGAGGAAAAATCATAAATAGCGATGCTCTCTTCCGTTGCGCGTAAAGGTTTTGTTATTTGTTTGTTCAACAATAGTTTGAACAAATTCAATTGGGAAAAAATAGTTCGAATATGTCTGTAGGTTCAGTTTTCTCAAAATATCTGTGCACAATGAGCTGTATGTACTTTATACAAAAAGCATCTAAATTAGTTCACGGTGCCTTGGTAGGTCTTGTTATCGTATTTTGTAATGACGTACACGTGTACGTCACTCCGCAGTAGAGATGATTTTATGCATGACGTACACGTGTACGTCAATCCACGCGGAAGGGTTAAATAAAAAATTGTTTTTAGTTTTAGACCAATGAAAATAATTTTTCATATTTTTATGAATGTATACCTATGTGCTAGAACAAACTTTCTTTTGGAAACAAAACCAACATAAGTTGTTGTTCAGTTCATTTCATACTATTTGTCATGTTAGTTTGCAGAAAGTGGTTTGATTCCCAATGATCAAGATTGATTGATTCCCAGCGATAATAATTCCCAATGATCAATGATCTCTCCCTAGACGTAATTATGGCAATTTCTCTACTGCCATAACCGTAGAGAACTTAAAATAAAGCAGAACAACGGCTAAGGAACACTAGTTCCTGTCTTTATTGCTTCCAACTCCTGTGAGCCTCTTTTATGATATGATTTTGGGAACATAAAACGTGTCCGAACCCTCTAAGCCTTGACGATTTAATTGTTCCAATTATATCGATGTTGTTCACTTCTGATCTTGAAATGCAAACGCATCCGGTACATTTCCTCATCCATGTTAGGATTTAGCATCATACGAACTAATTTGCACTCAAAAAAGGCGGATTTTTGGCAGTCCCGTGCTGTTAGCGTTTCAGATTCGCTACCAAAAGTTACTAACCTTATCAGCACTTTTTCGATATTTTGCCTGAAATTTCACATATATAATAAGATATAAAGCAAACCAACATTCAAAGTCGTTTATTACAATTCTACCTAATGCCCCAAACCGTAACTTTAATGATTCCCTAAGGCGATGATTAGGTCGAATTATTGCTCTCTTTCCATCATTTGCTAAAGAAGGTCTCAGTCAAACCAGTTTCCACGAACATGAAATTGAATTCGTGGAGGTATAGGAGAATGCGGTATGTAGTTAGACAAACTACTTCACAATTATATATAAAGTCCTCCTTCAACCGATGGTAATTAAAACCGATGGTTAATTAAATAAATAACATTTCTTAACAATTTATTAACATTTTTTATTAATAATTAATTCAACGGTTTTTTCTAATACTAATTGTATTTTATTGAGATACAATTATTAGTGCCTAACCGTTGTGTCTTAGCTTTTATTCAAGACTGGTGATGAAGATTATAAACAAAATTTACATATTTTTTACTAGGCCAGAATGTATATCAGTTATAACAATGTACCAAACTGAACCAAACTGTCATGAAATTTCGACATGTTTTCCAATACGATGTCACAACAAACTCAACAAAAATATACAAATGAGGTAAAGTTTTTAAAAACATAAAACAATAACAACAAAAATAAAATTTAACATATTTATTTAATAAAACTAATTACAGAAAATAAATGAGAAGTATGATACGCCACATACACTCCCCTTCTAGTGGAATTTAAGAAATTTGGTAAGTTGATAAATTACACGATACTAAGTTCGGTGATCCAATTTTGAAATCGAACTGGTAACGTTATCGCATGACCATGTCTGGTCAACACTGCGTTTGGTTCGTTACTAATTTGCACATTTTGATCAAAAACTATCTTCTTTTTAGATTTTGGAGTATCAGAGATCACCCCTTTAGCCCTATCATCTAGGTTTGGTGATACATTAGTTGCTAATGGTTGATTGATTGACAACTCATCTTCATTCTCAGTATAACAAGGTTTGAAACGAGGTTTCATACGGAGGTTGAAGTGCCTTTTTAACTGCATCAGTACGTATTAATACATGAGAGCAATCTTCTAATTTCTTACTAATGAAGAATCTTTCTTTTTAATGTCGAGATGCACTAACCGGTTTTAATTCCTCAAAATGTTTTTTTAAACCTCTTACGAATTCGGATTGTGGAATTGAAGTAGTTGGTGGTTTAATGAATTGCCCAGGAACTCTGACAGTACTTCCATATACCAACTCTGCAGGAGTAGTTTTTAACTCCTCACTAAATGAAGTACGTAAACCTAACAACACTAGTGGTAATATTTCCGTCCAATCTGTTACACATAATTGCTGCCTTTAACGTCAGGTGCAAACGTTCTATACGACGGATTATACGACGTAGTACGTATTTTCTCAAATCCTAATAGCTGCGATAATTCCGCGAAAAGATTCGATTCGAATTGAGATTCCTGATCCGTTACTGTAAAATGTGGGACACCAAATCGCGCTATCCAATTCGTAAAAAATGTACTTGCCACCGTATTTGCGTTGATATCTGGTATAGAGATTGCTTCTGCCCAGCGAGTATATCTATCAATTATAGTCAGGCAGTATTTTTGATTATTTAATACGGGTAACGGTCCAACTAAATCAATATGAACCTCTGTAAAACGTTCCTTAGTAACCTCGAAATTACTTATTGGTGCTTGAGTGTGTTTCACAACTTTAGATTTATGGCAAGCCAAACATGCTTGTGCCAATTCTCTAACGTCTTTCTTAATTGAAGGCCACACGACATGATTCGACAATAATTTATCTGAAGCTTTTACTCCGGGATGTGACAGATTGTGTAGCGACTCAAATTCCATCCTCCTCCATTTTCTTGGGATGAAAGTTCTTGTTTGTCCCATCGATATGTCACAGTAAATGAATTGTTCTGTGTTAAAAGAGAGAGAGAGAGAGAGAGAGTTCTCGTCTTGCAGTATGTCATTCAGTTCTGAGTCCTGTAAGTGATCTGTAGCAAGTTCGTTATAGTCAACAGTCTCGTGTATGTTAATGGGTTCTACTGTAGATAACGCATCAGCTACTACATTATCTGTATCCGTTACATGTTGTAAGTTCGTTGTAAACTGTCCAATAAAGTCTAGTTGACGTCTTTGTCTTAAATGCGTAAATGTGAGGTTTATGGGCCGTGATGAGGATGGAATTTCGTCCCTCGAGAAAGAATCGGAAGTACTTTACACCTAAGTAAGCCGCTAACAACTCTCGATTATAGGTGCAGTATTTTTTCTGTGTCTCGGTTAATCTGACGGAATAAAAGCCCAGTGGTTGAGCCTCACTGGATGAGCTAGAAGGATGGCATCATTTAATTTAGACTTACATTTTTCGAACGCTAACACTGACTCTTCTGTCCAAACGATTGGTTTAAGAAATCGTTTAGAATAGCTTGGTCATGTACCGTGGATGGAACGAATCTTCTATAAAAATTGAGCATACCCAAAAATCGTTTTAACTGCTGAACGTCAACAGGCTGTGGATAACTACGAATAATTTCTACTCTCGCTGGAGACGGCAAAATTCCATTCTGATTTACCAAATATCCCAGAAAAGAGACTTCCTGTTGTGCAAATATGTACACATTTTGTCGAGCTTAATAACTAGACCATTTTCGGCTAAGCGTTGGAATACCTGTTCTACATGTGAAATATGTTCACTCAACCAACTGGATACAATGAGTATGTCATCGAGATACACGAAACAGAATGATAATACCCTCAATACTGATTGCACCAGTCGCTGGAACGACTGTGCCGCATTTCGAAGGCCGAATGTTATTCTGTTAAACTCGAAAAGATCAAATGGTGTTGCGGTGGCTGTTTTGGGTGCGTCTCGTGGCTCTATGAAAATGGCTCTATGAAATTTATGATATGCACGTACCAAGTATATCGTTGTAAATATTGTGCTTCCTGCTAGTTCAAACGAGAAATCTTGTAGATGTGGCACGAGATAGTTATCGGGGATGGTCAGATTGTTTAATGCCCTGTAATCCCCACAAGTACTCCACTCACCATTTTTCTTCGGAACTAAATGCAGAGGACTGGCCCATTCACTTTTGCTAGGACCACAGATGCCTTGAGCCATCATACTCTCGGAATGTTGCCTCGCTATTTTTAATTTATCAGGAGCCAAGCGCCTCGTCTTACACATAACTGGTTGTCCTCGCGTCTCCAAGCAGTGCGTCACATTATGTTTAGGAGTATTCATATTAACTGATTCCCGTGTAATTACTTCGAATTTACTTAATAATTTACTTATATCTGAATTAATTTTGGTTTTGTCAACCAATGCTAGAGAAAAATTTTCATTTTGCGTGATAGATCCTACTGTAAGCAAATTTGTTACTGGATCAACTAATCTGCCTTTTTTAACGTCTACATCTAGACCGATTGATCTTAAAAAATCTATCTATCGATATTGTACGCATTCCGTAGGCCTTAATTGTTATACCATTTGCTGCATTTAAATGAAATTCCGGAACAATGACTTTTTATTAAAAAAAAATTCCAGCTAAAACTGACACGTCCGCACCTGTGTCTACCAGAAATTTACGTTTTGAATTTTGGTCAAATATAACCAGACGATTTGTATAAATTTCAGCAACACGGGTCACAGGATGCTACTAGAATTTAGTTTTTTGAACTGGAATTTTGCGATTGATCTATGATAAAATTGCTGTGATGACGACAACCAGAAACGCACTTTGTAGCTTTGTCCTTAAAACGTCGATGATAAAAATACTCGGCTTCATCTGCGATCTTCTCGCCGTGCTATGTAATGCTGACACTTATGCATTAAAATATCTTGACGAAATTTAGCCAACATCTCTTGAAAATCATTAACTGATGAAGTTGATGATTCTTTTTGTTTGACTAAATGTGATTTATCACTGATATCGTGTAATTGCTGCTGCGACACGGTTTGAATTAAATCATCAGTTCTGCTAATTTTCCCAATAAAACGTCATTTTCAAACGGAACCAAAACTAATTGCACTTAAACCACGCACGTAAACCATGTAATAAATTACTTAATTTTGTACGTTCAGATTCACCTAACACTCTAAGCACTTCCTGTTTAAAAAAAGTATAGGGCTGTTTGCCTTTATTTTTCATTATTAAATTAGCAAACTGATTGTGTAGCCTAGCATCTACTGCACCAACCGCATGCGAATACCGTGTGGACTCTGAAACAAAAATTGCTACTCGAAACTGTTGTTCCAAAATAGCAAACGAGACCTCAGGATTTTGAGAGTATAAAGGTTGGGGTGATTTAAATGCTATACATGTGCTACTTCTTTATGATCCATAAAATTGGACATAAACTTGAAAGTTTTTATCTCACTGTCAACTTCGCCACTAGAATTATTTCTAGTAGACGCTTCAGAAGTATGAGAACCATTCGACTGTGCTTTTAATAGACTACGAACTTAATCCTGAACTAATGAATATAATTGTTCATGAGTTACAGTGATCGTTTCGTCACTTCAAGCCAAAATATTCCGCCGATCAGAGGAGTGTATATTGGGAGTGTATGTGGGCGAATTCGTTTCCTCATCATCGGTATCTACCGCGTGTACCACGAAACGAAAACCGAAACTTAAAATTAAAAAATTAAACAACAGCATAAACAAACAAAAAATATACACACGAAAAATCGAACATTATGATTTATTTTTTTAAATAACATATTGTTAAATAATTTTAGTTATATATTTTTTTAAAATGGAGACAATTGGCGAAAGAAAAATGAGTACGTTCTACTAAAAAATGCAATTGGTACTTACAATTTATTCTGCTTTTTTTAAAATCTGCCAACTCCTCTTGAATATGTTTGAAATTTTCGGCTGCTGCTACTGAAGCTGACGTTTTGTACAACTTCTTTTAATTATTCCTTTGAGTCATCAAAAAAAATAAGTAAATTATTTTTAAAACTTGATGATTTTTAGAAGTAGAATTCTTCAATCACGTCGGGGTCACCAATATAGGAGAATGCGGTATGTAGTTAGACAAACTACTTCACAATTATATATAAATCCCTCTGTTAATACTGGGATGTATTCAGAATTCTACCTCGGTCCTCCTTCAACCGATGGTAATTGCGGCAGGAATCGCTATATTGTGATATTTTATTTACACTCACTTTTTTATATAATTTAATTAAATAAACAACATTTCTTAACAATTTATTAACATTTTTTATTAATAATTAAATTTCAGTGTAAAGTATGTATTTCGTATTTGGCATAACTTAGCATCTTTTCTTAACTATAATCACTAAATTTCTACATCAGCCATCGTTTTGTTTTACAGATTCGATTTACCAAGCCCAGTTCAGGTTGGTCGAATCTGTATACGGATCTGTATCTGTTGTATACGGAAAAACTCGTTGCATTTATATTATTTCTTCAGTTTTGTTTAATTTTAGTCCAACACGATATTTCTTGTGGTGTCTCAGTAAAGTATGTCGGCGATGAACCCACTAAAGGCTACTGAAATCTATCCGATCCTAAAACGTGTTGGTCCTACATAGGGATACGTAACAAGTACGAAAATAACATGTTTTCATAAAACTGATTCTAGCTAATCAGATGGAAATCCGAGTTTTTGTTACGATCCGAAATTTTGATTTTCGGAAAGCAGTATTTCCAGAGTAACCCTTAAACCATATCCACCCCACCCAACTCCTCCCTGCCCAAATTGTTTATTGTAATAATTATTATTAAGACCCACAAACACTAATGCCCAGAAATAATACCAACCAAACAAAAATAATTCTTTTATTAGGTGTTAATTCGACAAGCACCACTTTAAAATATTAATTATGAACAACAACAAAAAAGTTTAAATTCTTAAATCGGTCATGGATCCTCTTAAAATATATAACGATTTCGTTGCTAACGTTGCTGTTGTTCTTTTTTATAATTTACATTTTATTATATTACTAGTTAGGTTGTTTTGTTTAAAAGCAAAAATATTTATGATTTTATAAAAACGAATAAAATAAGGAATAACAAAAAACATAAATAAATGTGCCAGCATCAAGAGCAACATAAAATATACAAGCAAAATAAAAAAAAAGATTTCGCTTGCGCATTGCGCGTGCTCCAATCGTGAGGTTACAAGGTCAAGTGGTGACCTCTTCTTATTCGTTATTGTGTTATATTATGATTTTATTTTCTTATTAGAAAAATAAGAATATATAAAAATTATTATAATAATGATAATAACAACAATCTCGTATATAAAATCCAAAAAGTACGATACAAAACGATTTTTTCGCTCTAAATGATGATGATGAATACAAGAATTGCAAAATTAATAAAAAAAAAATGTGAGAGGGGACCCCTTACGGCACGTTTATCACGTAGAAAAAAAAATTAATTTTAAAGATTTTAGCTGTACGCTGTATCTGAGTGCCTATACAAAAAATTTATCCTCTGTGAGGGCGAAATTATTTTCTTATTACTTTGATATTCGATCATCATTATCATTTGTCGATCGATTATGTTGTTGTGTGTACCATGTACCATGTACCATGTACATAAACATGTTGCGTGTATATGTGTTGGCGGCGTCGTCTACGGCGGCATATTTATCTCTCGTTGGGTTTTTTTTGTTTTTGGCAAAAATATTTTAATTTATTTTTCGTGATTTAATGTTAAAAATAAAAATATTTTCGTAAATTTAATCACGACTTTCAATTATTTACACGCAAATAATCATTATTGTTACATGATAGTTTTGGGTAAATTATTTGATGTAACCAAGATCAAATTTAAATGTGCTACAATATATATGTGGTGGTGTTAAGCTTTCACAGCTTTCACAGGGGTTTCAACAAGAGGTTTCATCTTATGCCAAATATTTTTATGTCGTGTCACATTAAATGGTAATTATCCTTTTATCAATATCATTAAACAACTAACACAAACAAATATGATACATTTTCAACGAGGACGAGGGATTAAAAACCGTCACAATATTTTATTCACGGTATTACACCCTCAATTAGGCTTTTATGTTTCATTTCAAGTCAAACAGCACGAGTAATAAACACAAAACCAAAATAATAAAATATAAATGTTATGTTCCAAAAAGGATAAAAGCACAACAACAGTATAAATGAAATGTGATGCCGAGGGATTGGAAAATTTAAATGTGCATATGACATTTTTTGTGTGCTGTATTTTGGTACATATTTATTTATGGTATTATTTCATCCTTGTTTAGATTTTAGAGGACGAGGTTGTTTTAGATTTTTTTTTTTGTTAATTTTTGTCATTTCTATTAAATCGGAATAAAAAATAAAAACAGACCGCTTAAGGGGTTGAATGTTCTCCGTTTTTTTTTGTTTAATTTTTATATGTTTGAAAAATTGTATTTCTCATCAACAACAGCAGTACAAAATGAAAATGTAAATAAAATTTCGGAAAATATATAAATAAAATTTGGACAATTTTCTACTTTATTTGATTTCTAATCTACGACGTAGTGCAGAGGTTTCAAACCTAAATACAAAAGCACTGTACAATATGCTATTAACATGAATGGTAGATTTAGGTTGTGATGTACATTTTTAACGCTCGAAAATGCATTTGCTCTGCTCATCTGCAGACTTTTTTTGTTCATATCTGAAAAACATTAAAAATCCATTTAATTTATATTCTGATATTACACAAATTTTTCAAACATAAAAGTCTCTGGTTTTAGATTGGAATGACATGTAAATAAATTAAAATTGTGCATATAGAGAAATAAATTTTCACCCCAAAGGAGATCTAAAGGTATAAAGCAATACAACTAAGAATTGCAAGATGATATTTTGATTGGTTCAAATTTATTATGAAAAAATTAAATTGCTTTGATGGTGGATTTAGGATTATTATAGTAAATAATACCCGCTCTGCTCTAACAAAATTCTAATTTAATTAATTTAATTGAAAGGTTTATGCGCTTAAAATAGGCGTTGAAATGGTTGAACAAAGATAGACGATGATAAGAATAAATAAAATGTATGATAAGTGTATTAAAATTAATGATGGAACGGCAGATGGAACAGAACCACAAATTCCAAACAAACTCCTGTCTTTTATGTATTTTAAAATGTAAATTTTATTTTTCCTACCAAATGAAATGTTTGTGAAGGTTCGTTGAAAATGATATGTTATTTCCACTGGTGTAAACTTTCTAACGTTAGCAAAATTTTATTGCTTGCGGCATGCCAATATGCCTTACTCAGCAGCCCTGGGTGTTGTCTAAGACTAAATGGAACAATTCATTAATCCGAAATAAAATTATTACAGATATAATACTAGAAGAATCGACAAACACAAATGGGACATCAGAACTCGAACAGAAACATCAAGTCTATCACTCTGAGAAATGAGATGGCAAAACAAGTGGTGAAGTTAAACAAGTGAAAGGAATATATGAACAAGATGGGGACATGACATCGCAAACGAGCTCTAATGGAATAAACCACAGAAATGGAAGAATAATCGTTTTAAGATTCCATTCAAAAATACGACACAATGATAATTCGGTGCTTATGTCCCAACAGAAGTCGCAGATGAAACAAACTATTTCTTTAGGGAATAGTGTGCGAATACGATTGATGCCCTTAGATTCCGTTTGTCGGATTAACTCTTTATAATAACTTCATTATCTTAGTTGAGTTACGAACTTCGATTTGCGCGAATGATGGGATCTATGTTTATTTTATCACACGGATATAATTGTGGCTGTATCCTATTGACGTGACCGTTTTTTCACGTTGTTTCGATGAAGAACGACGTAGTGGAATCCATAATGAGGTGATGTCCATTTGGTGGATCTCACAACCAGTTGGAGCGTTACTATTCTACTGGAAAAGTCGCATCTCATAGCTGCTTGTGTTTGAGTGACACGTATTCAAAGGCTGGGAGCCGCATATATTGATTGCTGATGAATAGTTAGGACTGGCATAGCGTGGTATATGTTATATCAAGTCCTCTGTAGTAATGGAATTTTGAATTCGAATATGCCTCAATTTTAATGGTTTTGAGGCTGGCGGTTATATTCTTCCTTCTTGTATGTCACTGCCCGATTTAGTTTTGAAGGAATAGGTGATTTCCTTGATCTGTTCCTGAAGTTCGTGTGAAGTTTTATGATTAATGTATCGAGGATGTCTTAGTAGACTTCTGTGATGGTGCTGATTACATTGCTTTGAAAATTTCGTAGTTTTATCGTTTCCAGCATGGTGTGTATAGCAAGGTCTTTAAATTGTTCATGGAACAGAGTGGTTGTCAGAACTTGATTGTATCAGTCAAATGTTTTGATTGTTTCCTCATTGGTGTGCTTCATGACGTTGTTAGTTGGCTATATAATATGGACATCTAGAATTGTAGTAATTGCTTATGGTGCTGTCGGTTCATAATTAATTTGTCTATGCTTCCCTGTAAGTTTTTCCATCATTTTGAACCAGCACCCCGAATAGTTCATTGACAATTGTACCTACAAAATCGAAAGGCGAGTGAGTTTGTTCTTGGCTAAAGCCGTTTAAGAAAAATAATCTGTCTAGTTGAACAGCAGTCTTCCCAGGAAATGAGATTATTGTAGGTTAAACGAGAAATGCACCATACTTCTTTGATTAGACTTCCTTACCATATTTTATCAAAGTGGATCCCGGAATGGGAGATGAATCTCGATATATTGCACCTTGTTGGTGGCCCTGCTGCTACTAATCATAATGCGCAGATTACTGCGAGATTATGAAGTAGCAGGTTGAACTTCGTACTTGCTTTTGTCACCCGCTTATGTTGTTTTGCGCTATCGTTGACTGTTACCGTTCTAGCAAAACAATCATTACCGTAGAGACGATTTTCCTGGAGGTAGATCATCATCTTTAATGAGTACTAGCTCTTCGTTTGACATATTTGGTTTCTTTTAATTCCATTTATTTCACGTTTATGACGGATATATATTCGGTGTGCCAAATCTTCCAAAATTATTGTATTATTCTCTACAGAAGTATCCATCGTGCTAAATAGTTGATGTTTTGATTTAAATAGCTTGGTTCTGGAATCGTTCGGAGTGGCCCACCTTTCAGGAAATGGCCGTGTATTAACGATGTAAAGTCTTTGGGATCTGAAGTCAGTGGAAGAAGAGGTCGTGAGTTTAGACATGCTTCTTCTTGACAAACTATTGTTGTCATCTCTTCAAATGTTAGATGTTGTTATCCAATTATTCTGCATATATGATGCTTTACGGAATTAACTGCCGCTTCCCAGAGTCCACCCTTGTGTGTCGTTCGTATGGTGGTATATAATGCCATTGGTTACTATCCCTTAAGCATGTGAAGTTATCCCAGTTTTTCATCCCAGGATTTTTTTTTTTATTATTTACACTAAACTATTCTATTCCATCCCAGTTTTTTCAGTTTATACCTCTATAAGACGATTAAAATTATAAACACAACAAATTATCCCATCCCAGTTTTTTTCGTTTATTTGTTGTTCATGTCTTGGCAATATATTTTAAGTTCGAGATAACAATATGCCATAATACTAGTTTAAAGTATTAAGGGTAACTTTGTAACGCTACAAGTTTACCGTCTTACGACCGTATACCCTAACGCTAAAGAAATTTGTCCCCATTTCATGCACTAACCCCATGTGCGGCTTTGATTCCCGCAGCTCAGTCTTGTAGGGGATGTGGTCGTGGGTTTTTGGGGTTAGACGAAATGCGGGACCTAGATTACCGCACAATAACAAAAGAGAAAGAGAAAGATGGCCTAATATTTACCATCTAAAGGTTGAAAAAAAATGAAAAGTGGGGTCCTCGGACCCAAAACTGGCGGGTCCTACATATTTCAAGCGGATGTTTTACCCATGGTTGTTAATTCTGGTTTCTTAGGGTAACATAATTACCCTAAGAAATACGCACCAAAAAAAAATATTAATAGAGAAGCTTAACGATTAGTGGTTTAATGGCGTGGAGGAGGTCCTCAGCAGAAAGAGGGTGTCCCGCCTATGGGCAGGGTTACTTTCGATGCCCTCGCTCCTAGTAAGACTCAGCTTTGCTAGAAGCAACTAAGGAACCTCGCCACGATTAGAATGGTTAGTATCTCTACTGCACTAAAATCATACTTACCAAAAAAAAAAAAGAAAATTTAGTCTGCAAAGCACTAGACTAAAAAACTCGCACTTTTAATTTACCTCCCGGATCAGTCTTTCAATGTATGTATTTCACTAACGTTTATTTTTATTTTTAAATTAATGAACAAAAATTTTCTTTGGTGTCAAACATAAATCAAACTTGCAACACTCCCACAAAACGAATTTTTCGGATATTTCACATTTATTGGCACTTGATTTGATTACATTCCCCGATTACATCAATTTATTTATGTAACTTAATGAACACTGTATAGTATCACGAGATAATAAACACATCCAATTTTCTTAATTAAATTTATTTCAGATTAATTTATACTTTTTTTTAAAATTATTATTGTATTTCACTAAATTTTACACATGTTAACAAACGCATTTTATTTTAGATATCAGGAAATTACCCAAAAAGAAACTGAACTTTCTACCTCTTCTAAACACAGCTGCACGGCTGACTGTCTAGCACGCAACTCCCCCTTCTTTCTTTCCGTTGTACATTTTATACCAAAAATTGAAAACAAATTATTGTACATTCATCAAAATGTACGAACGCAAAAACGTACAACAACGTGACATTGATTTTCGCTTACTCAATGCACGCGCAAAAATTTATTTACATCAACAAAAAATCAATCGATCGAAAGGTGCAATTGTAGGTATTTTCAATAGCAAAGTTTTTTTTCAAGCCATTTACCTCAAGACATATCGATGCAAAAATAAATTGATAATGTTGCATTATATATTATTATGGTTTACGTTTATTCACCTACTGCATGGATATATACAGTAATCTGAGTAACATAAGCAACCAATAACAATGCGAAATACGGCATGGTAATTTCTTTTGGTAGAATTTTGAGGTATCACCTCGAAGGTTATGCCGTATGTTAAAATTTGATGTTTGGGTTGATAACGGAACTGAATAAAATTCCGTTACAACTTATAATGAGGACCTTAGTGCCATCCGTATGTTAGGATTGGCACAATCTTCCAGCTTCGATATGGCTCCATATAAATTTAAATGAAAATCGTCTATAACTTCCAAACCCTTTCTGGGCCGGAAATAGGTGGTGGTGGGTTGGTGTTTTGAGATGGTACGTAATTAAGTGATAGCTGATCAAGTGGCCAGCACCAGCCGTATGTTCAAATGTCCCGGGAGAAATTCCCGGGATGAAAAACTGGGATAACTTCACATGCTTCTATCCCTTGCGAGTTGTTCGGCCAACCTTTTGGGTATAGTATTTCTAAGTGCTGCTAAACCTTACGCTGTTCTGGATTTCTCTGGTTATCAGAAAGCTTGGTGATGATTTAGCTGTTCTTTTTATAAACCTCACACCAGGAAGTGTGATCCACCAAGCTGGTATGGTTCTAACCTATGCATAATTTGCACGATTTTCTTCAGATTTTACGTAACTCCATTGTAATGGAGGTAATACGGATTATATTTGAACAATTCGGTTTACGACGAATGTTTTGAATTAATTTGGATTCCCTCTAATTCATTCTAATGGTATCATAAAATCCAACCATCCAAATGTTTTAATAATCGGTTCTTGTAACGCTTGTTTGGTTTTACTGATTAATCTTGATAGTAATTCAGCTGCCCTTATGCCAATCTAGAGATTATTAATTGGGATTTTAACGAGCGACCTTCATTTTAGCAGTGACTAAAATTATTTTGCTTTGGTTGGTGGTAGTATCAGATTTATAGTAAATTACCGCTGAATATGCGTCTGATGAATCTCTAAACTCGTTTAGTTCGCATGTGTTGTTGGGTTAATTATCTTTGTAACTTTACGTTTTCTAATGTCTGCAGTTGTTCAGCATAGCAAATCCATTTTGTTTTCAATTGTGTTAAAAAATGTGTATTACATTTTTTGAAAAGATTTGGAATACCCTGTATTATTTTACACTTTACTATTTAACCAACTTAACTTACAAAATCTTGGGAACTCGCATTTAAGCTGGAAAACTATACACCTCTGATCTCTTAATAAAAAACAAGATTCAAAAAACAATAAAAATTATCAATAATCCACATTTTCTATACAATTGTCTACATACTCTACGCGACATTGTCTACACAAATATCAATTGTCTACGCTATTTTCGATACCAACAATTCCGAAATACGCGTAGACGCAAAACAGTGGTTGCTTGTGATAGTAGGTCTATCGCGTAGGGTTCTTATCTCAAACTGCTCTCAATTTGCTTTATCGTTTGTGTCTTTGGTTGTTGCGATTGAGTTTTAGTGCTATAAGAAGGTTGTTCAAGAAACGGAGCGTAGTTGATTTGACAGTTTTTTATTTTGGTTTATCAACCTTCTGAATATTTCTGATAAACTACTCCATTTCATGTAAGCTCCATAAAACGTGGTTATATTAAAAGGTTTTAGTTTTACCTCTGATGTTAGGTCATTGGTAGATGATGTTTCTTCTATCGCAGTGACCGTTGAATGTTTATTGCCATCGATGTGTATTCTTCTTTTAATGTTTCATAATCCCCTGTTACGAAGTACCCTATGAATTATTTTATTCATAGCACGCTTCCCTGCATGTAGAATTCCCTCAATATACATTCCCTCGAGTCATGTTTTCGTAGCAACTGGTTGAGCGTATTGTTGTTGCCTTAGCCAATTGGTATTTTGGTTGGTTGTTCGGAATTTTTAGAAAATTCATCTGTCTCTTGGGATATGAACTGCTGGCTGCGTGATAGTGGAGGTGTCTGTGGTGGCCCATTGTTTAACCGCAGATGCATTTCCTCCATCAGTTTTTTGCAAGTTGTTGCCACTATTTCGTTGAGTGGTGTATGTATGATTTGTATCGTTTGATGGATCAAGGTTGTAGATTTTTTCATTGGTTTTTACGAACTCTGTTGATCTTTCAGTTGTTCTAACTGGATTTTTAAATACCTCTTCGTATTGCGGTTTGATTCACTTTTGGTGTAATGGCTTTCGAATTGAACTATTTTTCCTTTAATTATGTCTTGCTGAGGAAGTAGGACATCCGTTATGGCCGGTTGTTTTGCGACTGGTGTTGCGATTGATGATACTGGTTTTCGCTGGATCTTGTGTAGTGCTTGACTATGGTTGTAAATATTACTGGTTTTTATTTAGCCTACCGCTGGTCGGAGCTAGTCCACAAATTCTGAACAAATACTTAATGAACCGAGAAGTGATAGGGTTTATTAGTTTTTAAAGTTGGTTTTTATTCAAAATTTTACAATTTAAAAAGTTTGAGAAATTACTCGTTGTATTACATACAGTATGTAATACAACAACTCATTATGTGTCATTTTAGAATTTTCTGTTACCAGCTGAATTGGTAAAATAACCAACTATGAGTCCTATAAACAACTACAATCCACAATAGCAAGTACACACGAGTATTAGACTCTCTGCGTAATAATAATGGAGGCTGACTCATTGTATTTCGCGTCACAAACCAATTATTATTTGGAGGCAGTAAAATTTTCATACAAAAATATATCCAAATACGCACGGACTTCACATGACAGAACTAGAAGAGCCAAATAAATCACGTAATGATCAAAAAAAATGCATCAAGCCGAGAGGGACGATAACAGGTTATAACCTGGAAAAGCATACCGAACTCGGATCAAAAGTACATTATAAGAACGACGCTGTGGACATTGGATTTAGGCTCGGTTTGGATGCCATTCTAACAAACCAATACGCCCATAATTACAATGGCAATTACAATGATAATATGTGGTGAACGAGAAAGCCGATTCTAATTTTTCCTCCATTTTGATGGCCAGTTTAGTGGAGAGAGTACGTTCGGTGCTCCAGGGAGTAATATATGTACTAAAAATTCCGCGTACACAAAATAAAGAATCATAAACTAGAACAATAATTGATAGGATTATGATTTATGCATATTGCAATTACCAATGCAACATTGCACAAAGCATTACCTTTTAAAAACCATGTTTTCTTGTATGTACCAAAATCTTGATTCTTTCGTTTAAATTTATGGCGGGAAATATGAATGAATATTTATTTTTTATCCAAACAATATCTCAAATTCAAAAAACATTTATTACAGAAATAAAATAAATTTCATTGGATTGCGTGTTTAATTGAATGAAAATAAAACCATTCACCGATACGAGGATTATGGATTGAAAATAATCGAAGATATTTCCAATAAAGTGTTTTATGTGCCAGGTATATATACATCCGGTTGATTTAATCAAAATATCTGTGCGATACATTTTCATCCGACTCGTTCAAATCCTTTTCAATTTTATTTTAAATTTGCATTTTTGTGCAAATCTGTTTTTTGTATGCCATCATACGTGAATATCGAGTTTAGAATATATTGCATATATGCATAAAGTGGTTATGCTCTATCCTCTATGCATGTATCTAAAATTACAATGTGTGAATTAAACTATATGTGTATACCCTTAAGGACATGATATATCGGAATTGAAATCAATAAATTTCAATATCGAACTCGTTTATATGTAGTTATGCAAAATGGCCAAATTATGTTATCACATAAATACGAGTATGCAAATGGTTTACGGCTTATAACTTTTATTTCTAAACAACGCGCTCCTATATTTTGTTGTATCCACTATAATTACCAATTATCCTGTTTAATATAAAGGGTTCGAAAAATATTAACCAACAACAACTGAACTTCGAAAACTTTTCAATTTTGGTTTTAAATTGATCCAAAAAATAAATAGAAAAAAATTGAAAAACACCAAAACCCTTTTTATCCCGGTTTAATCAAAAACTTTTTTGCTACAATGGATATAAATTTAGTTAATTTGTTCGAGGGATTTATAATTTTAGTTTACTTTAAATTAAATGTTTTTATTTAAACAGCATCCTTGATGTAACAACTTTAATATGCGATATACAATGGGTGCAGTGAGTCAAGAGTTGCCAGATTATGGATTTAAAAATCAATAAATGATTTACATCGAGTATCGTCCCAGATGTTCATTAAATTATGATGTACCTGTTCGCAAATCTTGTGCCTCTCACCTATAAACCGAGTTGACTGATTTTTAATATACTCCGGTTTAGTTATTCTTAAATGTAAATTGAAAATTATACGGTCGTTTAAACCCCCCTTTAGCATATTATACGAGTACAAAATATAAGGATAAACCTGAAAAAAATTCAAGTGGTTTTTTGTAGATTAGTTTTGGTTAAAAATCGGTTCAATCTCCCTTCAATAAATCGTAAACAATTTTTTTAAAGTTTTATTTTTTAAGTAACAACAACATACGAGTACATAAAAATTGAGGGTGCGAGTGATATACTCTAACACCTTACCTAAAAAGTAATCATTATTTTAAAGTACATACCGGATTGTGGATATGCCCATGACAAAAAACAACAAAATTGTGACAAATGTTTTCACAGCAATTACGTGTTGTGTGTGTTTTTTATTTTTAATAATGATTATATAGCGACTAAATTAAATATTCCCTCAAGAACTAAAACGGGGTTGGAAATTAGCGGTTATATATTACCGATCTATTTCATATTAATAATTATATCGAAAAAATGAAACACATGTGGATTGGAAAGCTGCCATAAAAAATGAATCTATGAATAATATTTGGTTGACTGCTACATAAAAATGTATAGCCGCATCCAAAACCTCGGCTTCTTGGTAAACATCAAAAATGAATCCGAAAAGTTGTAGGCGGAATAATCATTATAATACAGCATATTTATTACCCAAAATTGTTATTCGACCCTCACATCACAATATGCGGTGGTATATTGTTCTTTTGTGCTATTTGAATTTTCGTGATATCGAAGAGTGGCGGTTCAATATAAATTGTTTATTCAATTTTCATTTCCATTTAACAAATTTTTCTTTGTTGGTTTAGACGAAAATGTTTTGCTACGGGAAAATGCTGTTTTCAAATTTGACATTATGGTGACCATTTCGAAATGAAACGCAATAATAAATGATTTTTGAATTCATTTAGTTGCTTTGGTATCACCGAGCGGCAGTTTTTTGATAAAAAATTGATTGTTGATAGCAACAGAGATCATTTTAAATAAGTTTTGCGGATTTCTTTATTCAATGCAAATCAATATTACTAGAAGTTAATTGATTAGTGATGACCAACAAAAAACTAATCCAACTAAGAGTTCGAACACCATGACTTAGTGAATTTAACCAATGCACCTAGAGTACCAGGCAGTACTGCTTGAAACGTCATCAATTTTATGTCTACAGTTTCTTTTCTGTTCTGTAGATGGCATCACGAAATGTTGAATGAATAATTTAATAACAAACTAATAAATTAATTCTGCTTCATTTATTTCAATAAATTGCCAACTATATAGTCAAAGATTGTAACCGTCGATATAAAATGACGTCATACACAGCAAAAATTTTAAAGCAGCGAAACGTCTCTTTCTACGCGTATTCTAGGTGCACTGTTTTAACGCAACAAACAGAGAATACAACGAAGCCTTATTAATTCAAAATCATAAACATATGACTTAGTTACGGACTACGCCAATTAAATTAGACATCCTAATATTTATGGATGTACCTCGAGGCACAGGAAAAACATCTTTAATCAACTTAATCCTAAGTATATGGTGACATTTTTTTCAGTGAATCCAAAACCATCATCATCTAATCAGTTTTGCGGGCTTTTTGTAAATCTTCTTTGTGAACATCTGTTGAACCCGATAAGGACAACTTTAAATATTTCAATAATTTTTGATTCCATTTATATCGATTACATTACCGTGATAAACAAAATTGTTAAACTTTTTTCTCGGATGATATTTCTGCCGGTAAGGCTGGTTTCCTTTTACCCACTGGTATATTATGGCAATGAACTTCTTGAAATTGTTTATGAAGCACGGGTTTTTTGCAGTTAAAACAAGCTCGCTATCAATTCCATAGTTTGTGTGGTACCCCGAGGAGAAACCACGCTGTTGCGGTTCAATGTTATTGTATATTTTGCAAATTACCTTACCTTAAACTGTAGACTTAGCGACTGTTGGCACGATTGGATAATCTGAAACGTATTTGAGCTGCCGAAATTGAGCCAAAGGCCCTAGAATGCAAACATGTACTATATAGATGCAGAAAATTTTCAGTGCACGGTTACCTTACATTAATGAGACAAACTATATATCGGAGTTGTAACGAGACTTGAAGTCTCCGTTAAGGATTGTAGGCATGGAGACGACGAACATGAGATTAATTGGAGCAACTCGTCAGAGTTAAAAAATGAAATGCGAAATTGAAGGATACCCAGCAAATATGACCGACAATAATTGCCGAACAACCCAGCAATAACAACGTATCAATAAACTCCTATTGTTACTTTTGAGAATAACTTTTAATCGTTGTTTAGAGATGGTTGTGGTCTTGACAATATACTCTCATCTACTCTGATGGAGTACGCAAACATTTTAACAATTCCATTACGTTACCTATTCAATTATTCCTTAATTACACCAACTTTCAAATCGGGTAAACGAAATGACGTCACATGCAACAGAGGAATAAAAACGTCATCATTAATTCCAAAATTGTTTAAATTAGTGATACGCTACAACTTTTAATCCATAATTTCATGTAGCAATGGATCCAGCCGAACCACCTCTTGCTCTTTCCGCTGGATGAATGGAGTGATATAAGTTATAACCCCGTATTTTAACAAACGAAGATTTAACTAGTTGGCTTTCAAATATTAAGAAAATGTCGATTTTTTCGAAATAACTTATATCACTCCATTCATCCAGCGGAAAGAGCAAGAGGTGGTTCGGCATTACTAATAAAAGAAAATATAAAACACCATTTAGAATCAAATATCGAAGGAGAAACTATGCAAACCACTACTGTAAGGATCCAAACTAAACACAGACAGCTTACTGTCTCTGCAATATATTGACCTCCCCGGCATAACTTGAAAAGGGGGGACTACCTTAAACTATTTAAATCGCTTGGACGTGATTTTATTATTGGAGGTGACTTCAATGCGAAAAACACCTATTGGGGATCTAGACTTACGACGTCAAAAGGTAAAGAATTGCTTCAAGCAGGGCAGACACCAAAATGTGAATTTTTCTCTGGTGATTTCCCAACATACTGGCCCAGTGATGGAACGAAGATACCTGACCTAATAGACTTTTAAGTAGCAAGAGGTATATCCCAGAACTACATTCACATTGAAGACAGTAATTCTCTAGTATCGGATAATTCCCCGGTTATCATGACAGTCAGTGAAATGGTAATTCAAAGAAAGAGTGCACCCAGATTAACAAATTCAAAACTGAGATCTCTTTTGTGAAGTATTGGAGGAAAACATCAATCTTTAGGTACCGATAAGTAATCCCCACCAGTTGGAAGATGAATTAGAACAACTCAATAAAGCAATTCACTATGCAGCTTTGGCAAGTACCCCTATTATACAAAATAAGAAGAAGCTTAACATATCCTACCCCATGGAAGTACAAAAACGACGGGCACGTATAACCTGGCAAATAACTAAAACACCGGAAAACAAAACAAGTCTTAACAATTTAGGTAACAGTCTTAAATCTCTTCTTAAAGAACTTAAAAATTCATCAATCAACAGATATCTAGTTAGCCTAACCGATGAAAAAAAATTCTGATTATTCTCTGTGGAAGGCGACGAAGGGCCTCAAAAGACACAAAATGCAAGTGCCTCCACTTAAAAAGGAGGATGAAACCTGGGCAAGAGGTTCTAAAGAGAAGGCTGATCTGTTTAAGGATGAGTATCTCGACGATACCTTCCAACCACTACCAAGGCAAACGACCATTGAAAATATAATGTCAATCCAAAAGCTAGCTGATTTTGATATACGCCCACTAACTCTCAAAGAATTAAAAGAAGAAGTAAAAAGCAACATGAATGTTGTTAAAAAGCCCCAGGTTATGACTTGATTATTTGCCAAATAATTAAGGCTCCACCAGGTACAGGATTTCGTAAGCTATTACACATAATCAATGCAAGCTTTCGTTTAAAATATATTCCGTGGCAATGGAAAGTAGCAGAAGTAATCATGATAGCAAAACCTGATAAACCACCTAACGATAAAAAATCATACAGGCCAACTTCGAAAAGACTTAAACCAATAATTGAAGACCGACAACTAATTCCTCCACATCAATTTGGATTCGGGGAAAAGCTCTCCACAATTGAACAGGTGCATAGAATCACCAACGTTATTGAAAGAATGTTAGAACGCAAAAAGTATGCCCCAGTATATTTGTTGACGTCGCCCAAGCATTCGATAAAGTTTGGCACAGTGGACTGGAATCCAAACTGCACAGAGATCTGCCGAGGCAATTCTATGCCATACTAAGATCTGATTTATCCAATAGACATTTTCGTGTGAAATATGAGGATGAATCCTCCGAACTAAAGAAAATCTCTGCCGGGGTCTCACAGGGGAGTGTCTTAGGACCAATAATGTATTTATTATATACAAGGGATATCCCAACAACAGATGAAGAAACCATAGCCACCTTTGCAGATGACATAGCAATCATGGCCATTGGAAGTAATGTCGCTGATGCAACGAGCAAACTCCAGACGATTACCAATGCGGTTTGTAACTGGACTAAGCGCTGGAGAATCAAGCTTATACAAACAATGCTAAATATCTGGGCATGACTCTTGATGATAAGCTCAAGTGGAAAGAACATGTCAAAAAGAAAAAAGAAGAACTTAATATTAAGTTCAGAAAAATGTATTGGCTCATAGGTAGAGGCTCTGAGCTTACAATATACAATAAGCTGCTGCTATATCGGCAAATACTGAAGCCGATATGGACCTACGGTATTCAATTCTGGGGATGTACTATAAGCAAATAAACACAAAAATGATACAGTCGTTTCAAAATAAGGTTCTCCGTAGCATCGTAAATGCTCCGTGGTACACAAGAAATGAAGACCTTCACAGGGACTTACCGATCGAATGCATCAAAGATCAAATTAAAATGCATGCCGCCAGGAACATGGAAACCCCTATATTCGCCATATGATAGATAACCCTGTCGTTGAAAGAAGACTTCAAAGAACGAGGCCACTGGACCTAGTAAACATACCAAATTAAAATTAGTATTTTAACTAGGTTTAATTAATTTTGGGGCTAACCATTGGGTTTCACCCCAACAAATCAGAACTATTTAAGAAATGTAAAATTTGTAAATATGAAAGATAAATTGCTAGATGAGCACAGTCTCAATTGTAATTAATAAAGCAAAAAAAATGGATCCAGCATGGATTTATGCCTGGCAGAAAACCACCATCAAGTCGATACGGATTTCAGTAAAGCATTTGATTCTATCTGTCATTATAAAGCGCTCCAGAGTTTATTCGCAATTCGGGTTTCACTCGATTACATAAATTTAAGTCATATCTATCAATTCGGCGACAATTTGTAATAATATGAGAAATGAAAAATCAAACGATATTACAACTTCAAAAATACAAAAATATCCTGGCGAATTGAATCTAATAATCCTACAAAATCGCTTTGATCACTAATATAGAATTTTTCGTTTTGGTTGCTTCAATTCTATAGTAGATTCGTCAAGCAAGCGGTTTTGTTACAAAAGCTGTATAAGACTACGGAAATTTTACGCTACTCATCACAAGTGGCAGCACTATCACAAAAGATAATTTCCGTTGTCATTTTATAATCAACGGAAATTCTTTATACATGTTGTACCTTTGTTTTTCTCAAAATAAAACACTCCAGTGGAAAAAAATCTTAAAAATTTTCCTTAAAATGAAAAATTGATTGGCCTCCGAAGTAAAGAAACTGGATATATGACATTTTTAAATTTTTCAATGGTCCATTTGTCCCCGCCATTTCTGGACCAATTATGATGAAATTTGATTAGTAGTATTGGTTACCGATTCTAATGTAAGTTTTGGACACAAATCTAGAATCTGTTAATGCTGGACTAAACTTAGCCATTTCATAACCAATCCTTACGAAAATTGGATGTGTGGTTGATTTTAGTTTGAAATAATGGCCGGAAACTGAAAAGAACTTAAATGGCCGCAGAAAATCAAAAAGTTATAGTGAAAATTGTAACCAATAAATTTTCCAAGTGGTCTCAGTATGACCTAAGCTATTAGAAAAACAACCGAAAGTATTGGTTACTTATGGGAGTTTTTGAGATATTGACCAGAAACTAGCAGCATGAACAAATATCAGAATATGGTACATAGCGAACTTTATGGAATCTCTAACCAATACTACTACTCAAACTTCAGTATAATTCGTATTTTTTAACGGTTGAGAAAGATGGAACATTCTAAAATTTCAAATTTCATATACCGAGTTTCTTGATTTTTATCGATTTAAGGAACACTTTTAAGTTTGCGTTAACATTCCGCTGGAATGTTTTATTTTGTGGAAAGAGGTACAAAATTAATAAAAAATTGCCGCTGGTTATAAAAATAACGAGAGAAATTCTGTTTTGTGATAGTGCTGCCACTTGTGGCGAGTAATGTAATCTCATATTTTGTGTGATTTATTGTAAATAGTGGAAAGTAAACAATAATAAATAATAGTGAAAATTATTTGTTGTTGTGTTTTAAAGTGTTAAGTAAGTTCGAAAATTATTCTAAGATAATTTTTAGTATTTTCAGGAATGTTCCGGAAGTGGTGTAAATTATGAGTACTCACAATTCAATGATACGAACTGGATTTGAGAGAGCAAATTCTTAGCAATATTGATTATGGAAATATTATATTTGTTAACCTTTGTAATGATGGATTGATTCCTTGATGTGTTTTGAAATTGTGAAGATCGGTACTTATACTTGTGATGATGATTATATGGCGATATGGATTTCATAATTTATGATTGCATTACTGATTGTTTATCATTAATTAGGGATTAGTAATTCAAATACCCATATCTAGATTATAATCGTATAACTGTCAGTTGGCAAATGATTTTTGATGCCATGTAAGTTGGCAAATGATTGTCATTGTAAATGACGGTTTGTTGTTTTTAAATTGTTAATTTAAAAATTCTGCAGATTTTGATAGAGTTCACTGCATGACGTTATTATGGCTTTCGAAATTGGAGGATTGGAAATTATTGAACTTTTATCAAACACAAAAATTTCCAATAAATTAAAATTTCGGCATTCGTTCGATGTTAAAGTGGAAGTTTGAATGATATTACATTTATAGTTTAAGATTAGAGATTTACACATTTTTGTTAAAATACGTTATTTATTTTTAACTCGAGTTCGAAGCTTCGTTTCCGTGATGATTTTGTTCTATCCTGATTTGCATATTATTGATTAAATGTTAAAAATTTGAATATTTATTAATGACCTTTTATTATTGTATTTATTGAATTTTATTTATTTCAATTATTTATGTTGATCGCGTGATGGTCAACCTCAACACGACAAGAGTGTGAAATTTATTATTTTATCTCATTAAATAAAATTAAAAATGATAATATCTGTAATATCGGATCATATTCAATTTCTATCGTTAATCAAGTTATACAACGAACCCACGGATCGTAACCGATTTCAGTGTGAGGATGCAGCCACTACCAAATTACGCCACTCTCATTTGAACTAAAGATTTTCAAAAAACCTTAATTTATTGATCTAATTCTGAACAGGAAAAATTATAAATAAATTTTGACAACCAGCTATCTTGACTACGGATAGGTTTATAAGGTATTGAAAACACGACTTAAATTTATTACGAACAGAACAAATATTATTTTCTACCTTAAGCAACATTTAAATCGATAAGAGTATATACCATAACTTTTAAGACTGTTGACATATCTGGCAAACGCACCTGACCATTTAAGAAATTAACAACCAAGAAATTTATAGATTTTCACAATACCCTGCGGTAGTTTTAACCACGTAAAATAAATTAAAATATCGAATACAAATATTAATGACTGAAACTGAATTGGATCGCAAAACGTATTTCTACTTCTATAGATGAAACCAATAAAGTACCTTCTGAATTTGAATTGCATGTACAATGTATGTACGTACTATGTAGATTCGAAAGCAGTAACACAAAAAAAGAACAGCTCAATTCCATATTGAAAGAAAATTTTATTTCTTCTTTTACGAATAAATGTTATATTAAAAAAGAAAAGTTTGGATTGAATAAAATAAGAAAAAAATGAGCAGAGCCCTGCAGCCATATTTGTCCCGACATTTTTCGTACATTATTTAAAAATGAAATTTATTTTTGGTTTCGTACTTTTTCGTCTTTATCGTCTTCTTATTTAAAATAAAAATTTGTATGCGACAGTACAAGACTTAGCAATTACTCTTACTTTACCATTTAAGAAATACCATAATTTTTAAGGAAGGAAGACTTTTCGCTTTTCAAGTAACCTCTAACAGAATTGAGGTAATTCTTGAAGATGGAATTTTTAGCCCGATCCCGATACTCTCCTTACACCGTGCTTGGAAAGTAGAGAGCAAATTGGAGAAATATTTTTTTTCCGTATTTGTCTCTTTTATTTATAATACGAAACGAAAGCGATTGCGAAAAACCGTGAAACAAATAAGAAGGCATCTTATAACCATATTCCAGCCACTGCAGTAATATATTAATAAAATATCTATAAAGAAGGCACGCAAAAGAACTTATGGATACTGATTTGACTGCTCAAAATATAACCGGCTTTTTTAAGAAAAACACATTTTTCTTGTGGTACGTTTATATTTTTGGGTTGGGTTTACTTGATGATGATTACAAGCAAGAACACGAAGGAATATTCAAGTAAAAAATGTATATTACCCAGGGGGGATTGAAGGTGGTTTTTCTTATATATTTTCATAATGCAATATTATCCGAATATATAATATAAAAATAACAAAGCAAGATTAAAATATAATAAGAAGCTGGACACTGTTAAAATAAAACAAAAATTTTTTTTTGTCTTTAGTTATCAAATGGTTGTTTCTTCTTACATCAATTATAAAATTTGAAAATGCCTTAGAGTGGAAAACATTTCATTTTTATTACAATTGATATTTTATTATGGTTATTTTTCATAAATCGAAAGTAAATTTTGAAATCCTTATAAAATTACGTATAGATAAAAATGTATAAAGGTATTTGTACTTTTTAATTAAAAAGATTATCCCATCCTTAAATTTTTTAATTTTTTCGATTGTTACCCAAGAAGGTTTATTTTTATTTTCGTTTCATATACTTATGGATTTTCTAAGTCCAGGTAGACGAGATGAATTAGGATTAGTAATTCGATTAAAAGTGAAAGGTGGAATGAGAGCAGAAGGAATTTACAGTTTAAGATATTTGTACAATATTTTAATTTTTTGTATTAAAATGTGATGGTAAGTGGTCCTTCTATCCTAAATGTTTGTTACACAGGTAAATGAGTTTACTTGCAAATGGTGATTAGAAAAAATTTTAGTTATAGCCAGTTTTGTTTGACCCTGGAATATCTATTCGATATTTGGTTAGATATATTCGTTCAGCTAGATAGCAAACAATTATTCGACAAAGTACTGGCTAATCAATCAATTTTTCTAGTGAAATTTGTGTTGGTATATTTGGAGACTATTTAATAAAATCCCGGAAATACTTGCCCGATTGGTTCTAAATTTTATATCTGATTAATTAACAATATTAACTCGATTGATTATTTAGATGATGTTGTCAATACATTTATTTCAATACTAATGGCAATGGTTTCGTTCGGTTGGAAGTTAGTGATTTCGTAACACAAAATTAAGTAGAAATATCGACTGTGCAAAATTGCCGATTTAATTGACGTAAACTGATTGTAAATGGAGTAAACCGAATACGTAAACCGATTTTGCATGGCGTAAACCGATCAAATGACTTATATACATATATTACATATATACATTTACTTATATACATATACACATATAAAGTTTCCTAAAAATTTAAATCCGCTATATTTGTTTCAATGTTTGCGTAAAACTTCGATTAAACGATTGAACTATAAATTATATGAAAAAATGCAAATAAGTATGGTGATGAAGTACTTGAAAAGAGGCCAATTTGCATATCGTAGGGTTTTCCCGAGCAATTTTCCCAATTCCAGAAACACCGCTACCAAATACTAAGTGCACTTTTGAGTTGTTGTAGATCAAAACTAACAGATAAATACAATGCCATTGAAAAATCTAGGGGTCCCAGGTGTTTTACGAAATAAAATTTGTAAAGAGGTCAATTTGCATATCGTAGGGTTTTTCCGAGCAATTTTCCCATTTCCAGAAATACCGCTACCAAATACTAAGCGCACTTTTGAGTTGTTGTAGATCAAAACTAACAGATAAATACAATGCCATTGAAAAATCTAGGGAACCCAGGTGTTTTACGAAATAAAATTTGTAAAGAGGTCAATTTGCATATCGTAGGGATTTTCCGAGCGATTTTCCCATTTCCAGAAATACCGCTACCAAATACTAAGTGCACTTTTGAGTTGTTGTAGATCAAAACTAACAGATAAATACAATGCCATTGAAAAATCTAGGGGCCCCGGGTGTTTTAGGAAATAAAATTTGTAGAGAGGTCATTTTGCATATCGACGGGTTTTTCCGAGCAGTTTTCCCAATTCTAGAGACACCGCTACCAAATACTAAGCACACTTTTGAGTTGTTCTGAATCAAAACTAACAGATAAACACCATTCCATTGAAAAATTTAGGGGCCCCGGGTGGTTTAGAAAATAAAATTTGTAAAGAGGCCAATTTGCATATCGTAGGGTTTTACCGAGCAATTTTCCCAATTCCAGAAAAATCGCTACCAAATACTAAGCGCACTTTTGAGTTGTTGTAGATCAAAACTAACAGATAAATACAATGCCATTGAAAAATCTAGGGATCCCAGGTGTTTTACGAAATAAAATTTGTAAAGAGGTCAATTTGCATATCGTAGGGTTTTTCCGAGCAATTTTCCCATTTCCAGAAATACCGCTACCAAATACTAAGCGCACTTTTGAGTTGTTGTAGATCAAAACTAACAGATAAACACCACTCCATTGAAAAATCTAGGGGCCCCGGGTGTTTTAGGAAATAAAATTTGTAGAGAGGTCATTTTGCATATCGACGGGTTTTTCCGAGCAGTTTTCCCAATTCTAGAGACACCGCTACCAAATACTAAGCGCACTTTTGAGTTGTTGTAGATCAAAACTAACAGATAAATACAATGCAATTGAAAAATCTAGGGATCCCAGGTGTTTTACGAAATAAAATTTGTAAAGAGGTCAATTTGCATATCGTAGGGATTTTCCGAGCGATTTTCCCATTTCCAGAAATACCGCTACCAAATACTAAGTGCACTTTTGAGTTGTTGTAGATCAAAACTAACAGATAAATACAATGCCATTGAAAAATCTAGGGGCCCCGGGTGTTTTAGGAAATAAAATTTGTAGAGAGGTCAATTTGCATATCGACGGGTTTTTCCGAGCAGTTTTCCCAATTCCAGAGACACCGCTACCAAATACTAAGCACACTTTTGAGTTGTTCTGAATCAAAAGTAACAGATATACACCACTCCATTGAAAAATTTAGGGGCCCCGGGTGGTTTAGAAAATAAAATTTGTAAAGAGGCCAATTTGCATATCGTAGGGTTTTCCCGAACAATTTTCCCAATTCCAGAAACACCGCTACTAAATACTAAGCGCACTTTAGAGTTGTTGTAGATCAAAACTAACAGATAAATATAATGCCATTGAAAAATCTAGGGATCCCAGGTGTATATAAGATCTGTATATAATCTGTTTCTGAATATAAGAAAATAAGAAATTGTTTATAAATTTGAGAAAAACTATTTTCCACAAAACGTCGAGGGACAGAAACAAAAAAAATCAGTCTTCTTTTTTCTACGAGATCGAGTCTTGCTTGGTATTGTGATCTGCTTAATATTCGGCCTTAGTTTTTGCTATAACCAATTAAGTTGAACAAAATATTTAACTCTCTAAAATCTTCGACGGTTTATTTAGTCTGCCGACACGTGACCGTCATGTAAATTAAAAATTATCCCCCTATAACATTTAGAAACTAAATAAAACACTTTGCATGTACGCTTGCATATACTGTAGAAAATTAAATAAATCCCGCAAAATAAACAGAACCCAATAGCAATGACAACAACAACAGCTTTACCAACATAATCTTAATCGTGTCAATTTTATATTATCACCATAATGAAATCTCCCAAGTATCACCTTACGTAAATATATACTATGTGTTGTGTGGTTTAGTGTCGTTGGTTTCATTTCATCCGCACAACTCGAATTACTTATGATTTTCGCATCATGATATCATTTCAACTGTAACTAAATATTCATAAAAATTATGCAAATTACTCGTAGCAAATTATAATCTTATTTTCATCATCGCCATACCAGTACCGATGGAATTATTCTTATTTTTTTGAATTTTGCCTCCAACAACCAAATTAGGTATATATACAATAGGAAAATTTTGTTGTTGTGCGAAATATGGTAATTTTTCATCGTGGCTTACAACTTTTACACCACCCTAATTTCATATTTTCATATCATTATTATCATTTGGCGGTTGGTATCATAATTATTTTGGTGCATGTCAAGTGTTTTACTCCGTGTGCAAACAGAAAATCCAATAATGTACTGTCCCCTATTTGGTGTAACCGTAAAAAGGACTAAATTTCTTTATAAGCAAGTGGATATCCTAACCAAATTGTATTTGGATTAATGTCTCAATATTCTAACCATATAGGATTAGAACTTTATTAGATTTATATTTCTTGTTGACTGCTTGTTGATTTTCAGGATCAACGAGTTCGTTTTGATATTTACTTAACTATTTATTGTCATATGTTTTATTTGTATATGGTTGTGAAATGAACAATCGAACCCCGTGTATATACAAATTGGATTTCCTGAGCGCATTCGGTTCATAAATCATTTGGGAATAATATTGTTAAACGAGATGACTTGAATTTTTAATTATTGTTATCAAATTGTCGAGAAATAATTTGCCTCGCAGCACCAGTACGATCATTAAAATGCAACAACAGCACCACGAATTTCGAATGCAACAAAAACGTCGGATTAACAAATAAACAATAAAAATAAATTTTACTTTAGCGAGATCATAAAAATTTTTTTGTGTTGTATCTTTAGGACATTAATCGATTTGATTATTGAATATTTCTTAATCGAACATCGATTACGGATATAAATTATACTTGTGGCAAGAAGATGGTGCATCATTATTTAAACGGTTTGAAACAATTATTTAATTTTAAATTCATTTCGTTCGACTATTAACCATATATGGTATACTGGCTTAATTTTTTGGTGGGCACAATCAAACCCTCTGCGTCGCGTCGCCAAAAAAGAAATAAACTCGAATTCATCAACGTTTAATTACATTAAGTAATCGAATAAAATAACTTAAAGTAGAACAACAACAATATATCCTTTATCAATGCACCACAATTAAAACCTAAAGTCGAATAAAATTCTTCATCATCATCAACATTGATCTGCAGCTCTCCCGATTAATTGACGTGAACGAAACCAACAAGTGTTTTATTGTTTTTTATTCATTTCATTCTACAGTCATTTATTTTTGCGAAAAACAAAATTTCAAAGAGGAAAATAAGAAAAACCAGATACCAAAAACAATCAGAAAACAAACAAACTCATTAAAAGCGAACAGGCAACAAACAGGTCAAACAACTAATAAAATAGTTTCAATATAAAAACGAAAAAGGCAAAGAAAATGTTTTTAGTTTTTTATTTTCTTATATACTCGTACGATATAAGAAAACTCCCCCGCACGTTTTAAATATAAATACGGGTTTTTTACTCTTTTTAAAGGTAAATTACTAAGAACTGAACCGAAGTGGTTTTATGTACAGCAGAAAAATTATTTATCGGTAATAAAAAGCGAATTTTATTTCTGGATTGATCCCCGCTGAGTTAATGAGAGGTGTGACCGTTTGGAAATTTAATTGGTCTTGATTATACACGATATCATGATAATGTTATATTTCACTATTTTATATTATACAACGTGCACTTTAAATCAAACGTCTTCGAAGCTTCTTTATCGTAAACGGTTTTATATATGCCTGTTGTATTTGAAGGTATTTCGTACTTGATGTCAATACTAAAATCAGATTCAAATTACAACTTGTCTTGAATTGAAGCTGTCCTTGTTCATTTTGTTGTGTCAATGTCATTGTCTTAAACCTTCTCTTCCGCGTTCCGTATGCGCTACATCCGACGATGTGATTTTTCCTCGTCCGGGAAGCGAAACTTGACTGATATAAATCCCGCTCCGCCTCAACCCGTCTTCGTGTTAAATCATCATTGGGTACTTTTTACGGCACTTCTAGGCCTTAGTGGTCATGTGTGTACCACTACATTCACACATTCACACCATTACAGTACACCATCAGTGCTTTGGAATGAGAGTCTACGATTTTACATTCCATTCCCCGTGAACTGTCGATATTCCCTGGTTGAGGTGACTTTTCAAAATAAACACATACTAGCGGGTAGCCATGAATTTTGAGTTAGTTATTATAAAATATAATTTAAGCTTTAAAATTCCCATAACTTGTAACTGTAGGTATCAATTCATAAGGGACGTTGTTATTGGCACTTCCAGATCTTTATGTATATTTTGTAGCACTAAGCCTTTCTTAGCCAATCATATTCTGCAAGTAAATTTAAATCTCTAATGCGAGTAAATTTTCTTCAATTTGAATCGATTTTTTCTGAAACGAATAAAAAATTGGAAGGGTAAATATGTGAGCAACACCAAACTTTTTTTTACCACGAATGTAGATCTCGAATACACCACATATACTTGATTTCTAAACCGAAAAATTAAACTTGCCGGACGTTTGATAAAACTGCCTTGTATAGTAATAATAATAATAATAAAAACTGCTAAACTATTCAATATCAATGCGGAATATGGAAGCTGCAAATTTTGTTACACAGATTTCTCATGGATCTCCCAATTAATGGAAAAAATTAAGTATAACGTTCTACGTCAAATAGCACAATGATTTTGACTGTAGAGATGCCACATTTTAGTGAAATGAGGTTTTTTGCTATTAAAACTCGTCGTTTACGGTAAAAATTTAAATAATCACCTGACTAATTTTGTATTAAATTTAATTGACAGTCTTTTGAAAATGTTTGAAAGTAACGGTAAAGCTCCTATAAAAGCTGCCACTGGGATCACTCATTTTATGGAAATGGTTTAAGTATGAAGATTTATTCCACAAAATTGATCCATCTAGCTGTACAGGGCCGTTACATTTTTGTTTAGAAATAGTTTTTTTTGTCAAAAATCGTCATTTTCGCTAACATTTTGGGAAACTGATCTGGACCGGTATTGTTGCAAAATTAATTTCGAATCTTTCAGTTCATAGTCGTTTTTCTCGTAAATAAACTTTTCAAAATATTAAAAAAAACTGAAAGGTCCCATGGAAGTTGCAACTGTTGGCACAGATTTATTAAATTTTTTATTTTTATTTCTGATGATTTTGCTAGGTGTGTAAAAGGTCTTCTAATGAAATACCCCGTGTCCAATAAATAAAGAAAACAAAGTTACTTGGATCTGAAACTTAGTAAGAAATTATAAGTTTCAAATTTTTTCGTTTTTCTAGCGCTTTCACGGTACAATTGCTCTTTGACTGTAGGTGGATATAAATATAAATTAAGCCCTATGGACTTTTATAAAAGCTATAATTTGCCATGGTTGCGATTAGTCTAAAATGAGCAAAAGCATAAAACTTGAAGTTTAAATTTTCCGTTAATTTGAACCACATTTATCACATTTTATCGGACATAAATTCAGCGTGAATTGGTCGGTTGGGTTCGGTGTGAATCGGGTTGATAATTTAATGACTTTTCTTTACTAGTGACATCTAGATTTAAACATTAAATCTAATTTATAGCTAGTAGATTAGTAGAGAATGTAATGTACTTGTAGAATATTCTCAGTGCGGTTCATTGCGTGATGAACGCAAATCAGGAGATTCGGTACGCTATAGACTAAAAGCGAAAGTGAACAATGCGAAAAATTATTAGTGGTGTTTGTTGTTGTGCTTTAAGCTTTAATTATTTCGAAAAGTATTCTAAGGTTATTTTCAGTATTTTCATGAGTTTTCCGGAAGCAGTGTCAGTGGCAAGAGTTGTAGTTGCAAATCGTAACAATACGTTTTGTAAAAAAAATTAAATTTTACATTCATACGTTTATTAATTTTAGATAATGTTTAATCACAGCCATTACAAGTTATTTCTTCTTAAAGGACATAGCTAGGGCTTCGTTTTTCATTTTCTAGTCACTGGTGTAGCAGTTCTTTCAGCACAGGGTACTGCGGAGGAAGACAATTTTTTAAATGCGTATAATTTAACATGGGCATTCATGTGCAAAGTGATCAAAGTAAAATCACCTCCCCTTTCGTCAAGGAATGTAACACTACCATTCGTGTCAGCCAGTTGTGAGACTCCTTGTATATTAATTTCTTGAGTGATGAACGATATTTGTTTGTCGTTGGCTGTCAAAAATTTTGCGGACAGTGACATTAGAAAACAAATCAAGAGTAAAAAATCAATCATACACACACAGCGACAACACTCGCGCCAACAATCGCCCTGAAGACCACCACCTTCCCCCGCGAGAAAACCGCAATCTTCATCTCAGAGAAGTTCGATTAATAAGAGCAACCAACAAGCGACAATATATCTATTTCCACAAACTGACACGGGTATCACAGCAAATATCGGTTCAAATACATATCAGCAAATACGAGTTCCCCAAACCGGTTGTCTTAATGTCGCAGTTACGGACTTAAGAAAACCGCAGATTTACCGCTTATTTTATAGGATTTGCTAAACAATATTACTGATAGATATCGGCACTGATTTAAACGTAATCCCTTATCACAAATATTTTAGCTATGGAACAAATCGCAATCCCGTTACATTGGAACTTTGTAACAATGTAACTTTAGTACGCGTTATAAAATTTCTCCAGGCAATTAAACGGATTAGGTGGATGCTCGAAATTATGACCCAAGTAAACTCAGCCTGGAAAGTGAGTCTCGCTAGAGCGAAATCTATACTCCTTTAAATAATCCACAAGAGTTTAGAAGAATTTGCACATGTGCATGCATGCTCATATTATATTTCAAGTTGGCAGCAACCTCTTCCAGATTTTTGTAACAAACTCCGCATTCGCTGCCATCTCATGGAACTGGAATAGTTAAATTCCACTTGTAAATATGATTCGCTGAGGTCAAACTTTGAAAATCGTTTCTCATCTTGCTGCCGCTGATCGAACTCCTGAAATCTCGGAATTGGACCATGGTCGACGCTGAGTTGAGAGTTAACCGTGACCTTAAAATCTCAGCAGATTCTCATTAATTTTATGTCTGCATTATGGACAACAACGATGGGTGCGGCCTATTGACAGAATTCGATTGGTTTTCTTTTAATTTCGTTTATCTGTTCTAACAGCATCGGACGTGTCTTGAAACATGTGGATGTAGCGTCAGGTTTCAAGATTAAGTAAGCTTTGAATTAATTGCAACGACCCAACCCAGGTTCGAAAATGCTCGAGTATTTTTTACACAGATCATCGACTTTGGTTTCCCAATCGCATGAAATAGTAAACAAATACTATTTCTCCGCTTCAACGCTGGATTTGAAGACAGAATACATCGAACTAGTTCACTCCCAAAACATTTGCTCCATTGGCTATATTCACAGGTAGTGCTATTCACGTCTGAACGTTCAACAATTTCACATTAAGGTCCAATTTACCTAGCACTGGTACCCAAATAATACCATAAGCGCTAAAGCTTGTGTTCACGATCGGGACTTGGTTTAATTCACAATAACCATCATTACCAATCGTGGGAATCGTTGGTCAACTAAACCATAACCAAACTTTCCTGACAATAAAAATTAACTTTCCGTTGTTTTCTAGTGACGAAAAATTTATTACCACAACGCACCATCCAGTTTGAGTACTGAGCAAATTCTGTTTAGGTTTTGATTCCAAACTTGCAACATCATAGAACACCAGTGGTTCCAGTTCAGACTCAACCACATTGTTATTCGAAAGGATTTAAGCACGAAAACTTCCTATTGACTCGAACTTTCACCTGCAATTGGCTTGTTGAAGAAGTTTTAAAAATTTTGAACAATTCGTTATCGGACCATTCAAAACATTCGATGCCATCCAATGAATTGACATTATTATTGGATTGACTTCGATCACCACACTTTTGGAGATCGACTTGACTGATCACTATTTATCGATGCACATATCGATGCAATATCACAAATTTTAAAACATTTCCGACGTTCGGACGTCAAAAGTCTACATTTGGTGCGATCATACTTTGATCGCCCGGATATGACTTTGAAGAATTTTTATTTGACACACTCCGATTACGCTTGCTCGACACATTTCGATTGCGGCGAAACGACTGAGCACGATTTTGTCTACCTCGAGAATTTTGTTTTTGTTCTTTAAAATACTCTTCGCAGATTAGATAGTTTCGTGAGCTTGGGTAATTGAAATGACGTCATTCAAGCTGGGGTTACCGTTTTATGCACGTGAAGGGTATGTAAGACTATCATATCTCGACCTGTCAAATCAGAATAAATAAGATTTCTTACATCCTGTGCATTTGAACTCATCTTTTGCAGCCACTTCTTTTAAATTAGCGATCCACCTTACAAACGTATCTGCACTACTTATTTCCAACTTATTTAACCGTTTCTTGTCGAAACTTTTCTCGCCGTTAAATTTCATGGTGGTAGGATATGCATACTGTTAAAGTTAGCCGAAAGTTTCCAGCCGAAAGATGGTAATGCAGTTAGTGTCTTTGATAACCCAGCCGAAAGGTGGTAATGCAGTTATGATATTTCCACACCAAGCTGAAATGACGTAATATGTCGATAATGCAGATTGTGTTTAACTTCAATATTCAATCAAAAAATCCCGCCAATACAGATTTTAAAGTAACAAATAATACATCAAATTTTTAAAAGAAAAATCTTAATCAAATCTCATTTTCCCCTTATTCCGACGATAAAATCGTTCATCATTCCAGATTTTGGGACATGGACACCAATCTGACAATGCTGATTCGATAGCCCATGACCATAGGTAGATTTTGATTATAGATTAGGGGTAAGTCTGATTGGGTTATAGGGGTGAAATTTTTATTTTTCTCTTATTCTGACGATGAAATCGTTCATCGTTCCAGATTTTGGGACATGGACACCAATCTGACTATACCGATTCGATAGCCCATGACCATAGGTAGATTTTGATTATAGGTTAGAAGTAAGTCTGATGGGGTTATAGGGGTGAAATTTTTATTTTTCACATATTCCGACGATAAAATCGTTCATCATTCCAGATTTTGGGACATGGACACCAATCTGACTATGCTGATTCGATAGCCCATGATCATAGGTAGATTTTGATTATAGGTTAGGGGTAAGTCTGATGGGGTTATAGGGGTGAAATTTTTATTTTTCCCTTATTCCGACGATAAAATCGTTCATCGTTCCAGATTTTGGCACATGGACACCAATCTGACTATGCTGATTCAATAGCCCATGACCATAGGTAGATTTCGATTATAGGTTAGGGGTAAGTCTGATGGGGTTATAGGGGTGAAATTTTTATTTTTCCCTTATTCCGAAGATAAAATCGTTCATCATTCCAGATTTTGCGACATGGACACCAATCTGACTATGCTGATTCGATAGCCCATGACCATAGGTAGATTTTGATTATAGGTTAGGGGTAAGTCTGATGGGGTTATAGGGGAGAAATTTTTATTTCTCCTTTAATTTGACGATAAAAACGTTCATCATTCCAGATTTTGGGACATGGACACCAATCTGACAATGCTGATTCGATAGCCCATGACCATAGGTAGATTTTGATTATAGGTTAGGGGTAAGTCTGATGGGGTTATAGGGGTGAAATGTTTATTTTTCACATATTCCGACGATAAAATCGTTCATCATTCCAGATTTTGGGACATGGACACCAATCTGACTATGCTGATTCGATAGCCCATGACCATAGGTAGATTTTGATTATAGATTAGGGGTAAGTCTGATGGGGTTATAGGGGTGAAATTTTTATTTTTCTCTTATTCCGACGATGAAATCGTTCATCGTTCCAGATTTTGGGACATGGACACCAATCTGACTATACCGATTCGATAGCCCATGACCATAGGTAGATTTTGATTATAGGTTAGGGGTAAGTCTGATGGGGTTATAGGGGTGAAATTTTTATTTTTCCCTTATTCCGACGATAAAATCGTTCATCGTTCCAGATTTTGGGATATGGACACCAATCTGACTATGCTGATTCAATAGCCCATGACCATAGGTAGATTTTGATTATAGGTTAGGGGTAAGTCTGATGGGGTTATAGGGGTGAAATTTTTATTTTTCTCTTATTCCGACGATGAAATCGTTCATCGTTCCAGATTTTGGGACATGGACACCAATCTGACTATACCGATTCGATAGCCCATGACCATAGGTAGATTTTGATTATAGGTTAGGGGTAAGTCTGATGGGGTTATAGGGGTGAAATTTTTATTTTTCCCTTATTCCGACGATAAAATCGTTCATCATTCCAGATTTTGGGACATGAACGCCAATCTGACTACGCTGATTCGATAGCCCATTACCATAGGTAGATTTCGATTATAGGTTAGGGGTAAGTCTGATGGGGTTATAGGGGTGACATTTTTATTTTTCCCTTATTCCGACGATAAAATCGTTCATCATTCCAGATTTTGGGACATGAACACCAATCTGACTACGCTGATTCGATAGCCCATGACCATAGGTAGATTTTGATTATAGGTTAAGGGTAAGTCTGATGGGGTTATAGGTGTCAAATGCCATATTTGTTTTATGCAGCCGAATAATGTCGATAAAGCAGTTTAATGCTCTTCAAGCAAAGTCGTCCATCATTCGCGATTTTGCGACATGGACACCAATCTGACTATGCCGATTCAATAGCTCATGACCATAGGTAGATTTCAATTATAGGTTAGGGGTAAGTCTGATGGGGTTATAGGGGTGAAATTTTTATTTTCGAATCGGCATAGTCAGATTGGTGTCCATGTCGCAAAATCGAGAATGATGGACGACTTTGCTTGAAGAGCATTAAACTGCTTTATCGACATTATTCGGCTGCATAAAACAAATATGGCATTTGACACCTATAACCCCATCAGACTTACCCTTAACCTATAATCGAAATCTACCTATGGTAATGGGCTATCGAATCAGCATAGTCAGATTGGTGTCCATGTCCCAAAATCTGGAACGATGAACGATTTCATCGTCAGAATAAGGGAAAAATAAAAATTTCACCCCTATAACCCCATCAGACTTACCCCTAACCTATAATCAAAATCTACCTATGGTCATAGGCTATCGAATCAGCATAGTCAGATTGGTGTCCATGTCCCAAAATCTGGAATGATGAACGATTTTATCGTCGGAATATGTGAAAAATAAAAATTTCACCCCTATAACCCCATCAGACTTACCCCTAACCTATAATCAAAATCTGCCTATGTTCATGGGCTATCGAATCGGTATAGTCAGATTGGTGTCCATGTCCCAAAATCTGGAACGATGAACGATTTCATCGTCAGAATAAGGGAAAAATAAAAATTTCACCCCTATAACCCCATCAGACTTACCCCTAACCTATAATCGAAATCTGCCTATGTTCATGGGCTATCGAATCGGTATAGTCAGATTGGTGTCCATGTCCCAAAATCTGGAACGATGAACGATTTCATCGTCAGAATAAGGGAAAAATAAAAATGTCACCCCTATAACCCCATCAGACTTACCCCTAACCTATAATCAATATCTACCTATGGTCATGGGCTATCGAATCAGCATAGTCAGATTGGTGTCCATGTCCCAAAATCTGGAATGATGAACGATTTTATCGTCGGAATAAGGGAAAAATAAAAATTTCACCCCTATAACCCCATCAGACTTACCCCTAACCTATAATCAAAATCTACCTATGGTCATGGGCTATCGAATCAGCATAGTCAGATTGGTGTCCATGTCCCAAAATCTGGAATGATGAACGATTTTATCGTCGGAATATGTGAAAAATAAAAATTTCACCCCTATAACCCCATCAGACTTACCCCTAACCTATAATCAAAATCTACCTATGGTCATGGGCTATCGAATCAGCATTGTCAGATTGGTGTCCATGTCCCAAAATCTGGAATGATGAACGTTTTTATCGTCAAATTAAAGGAGAAATAAAAATTTCTCCCCTATAACCCCATCAGACTTACCCCTAACCTATAATCAAAATCTACCTATGGTCATGGGCTATCGAATCAGCATAGTCAGATTGGTGTCCATGTCCCAAAATCTGGAATGATGAACGATTTTATCGTCGGAATAAGGGAAAAATAAAAATTTCACCCCTATAACCCCATCAGACTTACCCCTAACCTATAATCGAAATCTACCTATGGTAATGGGCTATCGAATCAGCATAGTCAGATTGGTGTCCATGTCCCAAAATCTGGAATGATGAACGATTTTATCGTCGGAATAAGGGAAAAATAAAAATTTCACCCCTATAACCCCATCAGACTTACCCCTAACCTATAATCGAAATCTGCCTATGTTCATGGGCTATCGAATCGGTATAGTCAGATTGGTGTCCATGTCCCAAAATCTGGAACGATGAACGATTTCATCGTCAGAATAAGGGAAAAATAAAAATTTCACCCCTATAACCCCATCAGACTTACCCCTAACCTATAATCAATATCTACCTATGGTCATGGGCTATCGAATCAGCATAGTCAGATTGGTGCCCATGTCCCAAAATCTGGAATGATGAACGATTTTATCGTCGGAATAAGGGAAAAATAAAAATTTCACCCCTATAACCCCATCAGACTTACCCCTAACCTATAATCGAAATCTGCCTATGTTCATGGGCTATCGAATCGGTATAGTCAGATTGGTGTCCATGTCCCAAAATCTGGAACGATGAACGATTTCATCGTCAGAATAAGGGAAAAATAAAAATTTCACCCCTATAACCCCATCAGACTTACCCCTAACCTATAATCAAAATCTACCTATGGTCATGGGCTATCGAATCAGCATAGTCAGATTGGTGTCCATTACCCAAAATCTGGAATGATGAACGATTTTATCGTCGGAATAAGTGAAAAATAAAAATTTCACCCCTATAACCCCATCAGACTTACCCCTAACCTATAATCGAAATCTACCTATGGTAATGGGCTATCGAATCAGCATAGTCAGATTGGTGTCCATGTCCCAAAATCTGGAATGATGAACGATTTTATCGTCGGAATAAGTGAAAAATAAAAATTTCACCCCTATAACCCCATCAGACTTACCCCTAACCTATAATCGAAATCTGCCTATGTTCATGGGCTATCGACTCGGTATAGTCAGATTGGTGTCCATGTGCCAAAATTTGGAACGATGAACGATTTCATCGTCAGAATAAGGGAAAAATAAAAATTTCACCCCTATAACCCCATCAGACTTACCCCTAACCTATAATCAAAATCTACCTATGGTCATGAGCTATCGAATCGGCATAGTCAGGTTGGTGTCCATGTCCCAAAATCTGGAACGATGAACGATTTCATCGTCAGAATAAGGGAAAAATAAAAATTTCACCCCTATAACCCCATCAGACTTACCCCTAACCTATAATCAAAATCTACCAATGGTCATGGGCTATCGAATCAGCATAGTCATTGTGATGTCTTTCTGGTTAAATCTATAACATGTATATAAAATAAATTTTTGAAAGTTGGCCTTATGCTGCTATAATAAACACATGAAACTATTAGTTAATATCGTTTAGATTGGAAATTGTATTTGTTGTTTGTCCCGATATATATGTTTGCGGCTGGTTAAGTAGATTATTCACTTTCGACTACGATATTTCAATTTAATATATAATTTACTTAACTTTCGGCTCAAGTAGTCAAGACACTATCTGCATTATCGATTTTTTCACTTTCGGCTGGCAACTTTCGGCTAACTTTAACAAGGTAGGATATGCATCGATTCCAACCCAGGCTAAAACACATAATTTTTTTCTTTTCATCCGACTTGATGTTATTAACGATAAAATACTGTGGTCGTACCGACGAAACGGCACAGGCGCTGGTTATTTCTGTGTTCTTTGATTGATCAACACTGTTCCATCATATAGCTGCTTGCTTGTCAACCTGCTGTGCATCCAGCTCTTTCATATCTTCACCCATTTTGAGAAAAAAGGAAAACAAATTTTTTACACGGCACTAATCTTACAATTCTTCAATATTGTTTATCCTCGTCCGAAGATAACAGTTCGAGAACAATCAATGTTGAGAGAACTGAGAAAATGTATTGATGTTGTAAACGAGAGAGGCGAATGAAAAATTAGTGTGTTCCGATGCACAAACACAACAAGAAGTCAGCTACTTTGTTGGAAATCGCGAATATGATTATGAATAAAACACATAAAAAATTGTTTTGGCAGGTGTGACGACCTTTGTGATTTTAATTAATTACATTACATTTTAACAAGATGTGTCGTAAATTTTTGTGTTGTTGATTTATCCCTCATATAGCAGTTTGTTTGTGACCGTCAATTATATAGTTTATTTGGAAAATCTAATAATAATAATTATTAAGGTATTATTGATAATTATTTTGACATTTTAACGATTCCAGAGTATCCAGTAGCCAGCCGGTTATTTTTGATAACTGGTCACAATCGATTTACCGACTTACATAACAGTCTAATATCCATTAACTTAATTACTTAACGTTACTATATTTATAGATATTGAGATATGTCGAGGACCTAAAATCCAAATTCAAGAAAACTGTGTGTTAAATGTTCAGTTAATGTCATTAGAAACTAATATCACAGAAACTGTGTCCTGTTTCTTTAACATAATTTATGTTAAATGTATTTCTAGACAGCTATGCATACCTATAATCATGTTTAATTAATTAAATGTTAAATGGAAGAACCATCTCGCCGGCCCTCGCATAAACATTTTTATTAATTACCCACTTGACCTTACGCACAAAATGTACTTAAGCTTATCCAAAATAAAGTTAAAAACCGCGTCAAAGACAAAAGATAACCGGGTAAAAAAATTTCAATAATTTTTCATCCTTATCAAACATTTCTAATCTCGGTATAAATGCGACTATGTAAAACTTTAAAATCGACAACGACCACAATGATGATGATCGGAATGATAACGCAGATCCACAGAGCGCGCAAACAAAAAAAAATCGCAAAAATTAAAGTAAAACACACTTCGCTGATTTAAAGCCGCATTTTTGCTTTATTTATTTCGACTCTTTTTGCATCATATAAAAAAACATATAATTAAACAATTAAAGTTACTCCCCTTTTGTATTCTTCTTAATTTTATCTTTTCTTAAACCCCAAAAAGGAGAAGATAAGAACAGACCAGAGCACAGAAAAAAAAATCCACCAGAAATACTCACCACGCCCCAACGCAAGAGAAGCAACATAAAAAATCGAAACTACACACACAAAACATTTCTTGTGTTTGTTGGTACTTTGGGTAAGAAGAAAAATTGTGTATATGTCTTCTTGTGGTGTGTATCTCTTATCTCCCCAAAGAATTTTAGTTTTCTTCTTAAAAATACATTTTTTAAATATTTGTTGTTGCCATAAAAAATATAACAAATTATAGGCTAATCACATATTATCCGTGTGTTCAAGTTCTTATAATAATTTTAAATGTTTTGGTTTCTTGTAACTTGTATACCTATCTAACAGCAAACACAGTAATTAAATGTTCTTAGCGCAGAGTTAATTTAAGAAATGTAATAAAAATGAAAAATACGTGTATAAAATGTCTATTGTCTATAAAGTTGGGGGCGTTTAAGGGGTCATCTCTCTTATATAAATTTTAACATTTCTTGTTTTGATGTATATACAAGTTGCACTCGGTTTGTGCCTATGGCGCCTAATTTAATTATCGGGCATAATCAAGATTTTATGTTGTTACCGATGCATCAAAACCTCTATAAAATTTAATACTTGATAATCTGCATTGTAAAGAAGCGCATCATGTGCAGCAGGGGTGCGTACCTGGCAACTGGAATTCCATCCTTTGTTTGCCCGAATGGTTTAGTTCCCATTGGTTGTTCATTTCCTACTTATTCTAATTTTAGCTAGGCACGGATCAAACGACGTCAACCATTTTATACGTTACGTTTGCAACGCAAATAAATTGCAAATTATAAAGTGTAACAAGCAGAAAACGGGTATTAAACTAGATTTTAGTACAGATTTGATACTCGGTGTTCTTATGCATATAACTAATTACTAAGATGCCTCAAAAATTAAAAATATCATGAATATCAAAATTCCGAAAACCGGAATTCAATTTTTTAGACGACTGGGAGTTTTTACAATGAAAATGGGAATTTTATATGAATTCTGAATATTTTAGGAGACAATTTTTTGTTTAAAATAATAATATCGTATGCAATTACAGAAATTGCTTCAATTTAAAAATATTTACCTAAAACATTTCCATCCATCTATTAGCATTTAAATTTAATTACAAACAATGTATCGTAATGACTGACATCTACATTACAATACGAAATATAATTATTTACCATTCTGTATGTGCATTTGTTTTAATTAGTGAGCAACTATGGTACGAGTTATGTGAGTTGTTAAGTTTATTTGACATTTCATTTAATTAATTTGGGTTAGTAAATACAAGTTTTAAGTTTCCTAATTATGTCTTTCTTTTATTTTCAGGTACGGTCAGTCTATATCACCTTTTAAAGAGGAATAAGAGCGCTCGATTTTTAAATGTAAATAAAACAAGTTGCCGGTGTGATATCCAATCAACTTTATTTTTATTTGGAAGAATATTTTATGGCATTAAGTATAGAATATATAACGTCGTTCAAATACCCGCCGCGGCTTTGCTCAGTGGCACGTTTTGGGGAAGTCTAATTTCGATCACGTTGTCGTATCAATAGAGACATGCGCCGTGTATTCATATCATCCAGAATAGGCTACAATAACTAGCTTATGATCAATCTGTAGCGCTCGCCGTTGATAGTTATGGTAGAAGAAGTTGTCAAGGTCTGCTGCGTTTCAGTGACGTACGGATTTTGGCTGATTATTTATCAAACAGGTTGGCTCAAATTCGCTCACCAAACGTTGAATAGTTGACACCGCAGGAAGGTTGTAGCGAGGATAAAAATAATGTAATGCATGGAACGCTTCTCAAACGGAGCACTGATTACGACAATAAAATTTGATGATTTGCACACGTTGTTCAACGCTATAACCTTCCAGGGTGATTTGCACAATTCACAATAAATTTGACAGATATCGCTTTAACAACATGGTTGTTATAACCTAACCAATTTCGAGCGCCCTTATTGAAAGACCTTTTTCTTTTACTGCATTCTTTTCACTTTCTACTGCTCAACTTATACTGTTCACTGTTAAATTTCTGCAGTAAATATATATGCTTGTCACGAACTGTATACAACTATACCTATTGACTTAGTTTACAATTTTCGTTTTTCTAATATTCCTCTCTACTTGGAACACACAGTAAGCGGTATCGTCGATGAATGTTAAGAATAATAACCGCCCAATAAAACTGTACTCGAATTTGTAACCTTTGAGTTGGTGTTATTTCAGAATTCGATAGTAGAATTCGTAACACTACCCACACCTAAAATCTGTTCATCCCGAACAAACTCGTCCACTTTAATCTATCAATGCGAGACAAATTTCATCTTACTTCGGGAGCCTTGTTGAATCCGATATGTAACATCGTTAATTTGTTGTTTGTCGTTTGTTATTTGTTTGTCAAATTGAATCTCCCTGAGAAAACTCCTCGCTTTCCACTCTTAGGTCATAACTACATAGTTTTCATTCTATCGCTGGCCCTTGCGACTTTGGTTCTTACTTCATTATGAATCTGTAGAGGATTCCGTCTTAGATCGACTACATATTCATGCTGTACGACTGGTTCATTTTTTGATAACCCAATCTTAATATCACAAGGTAGGCGAGGTTCTCCATTAAACAACATATGACAGGCAAATTTTACGCCTTATCAAGTCCTGTCCAGGGATATCGAAACATGAACAGCTGTATACATCGACCTCAGTTATCCTGGTTGGCAGGGACTTCATTCCGCAGATGCTTTTTCAGAGTCCGATTAAACCTCATACCATTCAGCCTAACTGTGCATGTGGTGGTGTTATACGAGTCTTGTTTATGTTAAAAAATTTGCAAAGTCCTTGGAACGCAGATGTCTCGGTTTCTACCTTGATCCGAGTATAGTTCTTGCTGAACCCAATTGTTCAAAATTCTGGCAGGTGTCTTCTTTCATGCAACACACACTTTACACTCTCTCTACCAATATTCAATGTCTTAGCGGCAATTGACCTAATTCGGTGCCTTAACTTGTCTAATGTTTCATTGATTCCCAAATAACACAATTGGCTGTCTATTGTTGTTGCCGGTATAGCTATTCCCAGATTCTCACTAGCACTCCGTCATCTATTCGCAGTGAGTGTCACAAAGCGGTCGTCCGCCTTCTATCAGCCATTTCTTTTCTGACCTTGTTTTCTGATTCCTCGCTCATGTGTCCATCGCGTTCCGCCGCAGCATCTGCACGAGACGAAACTCTTGCCCTGGTCGAGCATTTATGGAACAACAATAATATGCGCCTTGTCCTATGTTGCTATAGCATCTATATCCAAGATGAATATTCCGTACCTGTCAGCGGAACATTTGCGAAATTTGGCACAACCGCAGTTGGCAGTAAGAACATAATCCTAGAAAACTTTTTAGTTGAGCAGTATCCTTTGATGCTGGCCATTTCATTACTTCTACGAATTTCTTTGGGCCCGTTCGCGCACCATTGTTTGATTTAATTTGGCCAAACTAAATGACTTTCTTCATGAACAGGCTAAGTTTCGTTGCACTTAAGATCAATCCGGCCGCAGGGATAGCTCGTAGTACTTGCTTAAGGTTGTTATCGTGTGCAACAAATGTATACGGCCTGGTATAATTATGTTATCTAAATAAATCAGATATGCTTTCCAATTGAGGCTTCTTAGCACCATTAATCTCTTAAACGTAGCAGGCGCTTTTTGTAATCCAAACGGCATTACCACAGATTGATAAAACCGTCTTTTCTCTATTAGCAGAATCGATTACTACTTGCCAGTACCCGCTTTCAAGATCTCCTCGTGCGTTTCCAAGATATCAGCAATCCATTATTATAGTTAATTCGGCTGTCTTCTGATGGTTCGCGACCGGTAATCGTCTTCAATGTTTCACGATATAGTTTTTCCTAATTCGTTGACATTATTTGAACTGGCAGTTCCCAATATTTTTGACGTCCTTAGCTTTAACAACTACCAGCCCTTTCCTGATTACATTTGTTGATAATTTAACGTTTACTATTCGAACTGGTACTCTTTGCTGAAATTTCACTAATCTTCTCGCACACTACAACTCACTATTTTTATCATTCGCAGGACCCACAAATTCCAGGTTAGTATCCACAAGATCACCGTCTATTTTGGTGTAATTTACTTTCTTGCATATCGTTGGTATCTCGAGTTTGTTTCGATTCTCAATACATTTGATACTTGTGTTTATTTGAAGGGGTAACTTCACGTTGCGCCATCTTAGTGCCTAGCTATCCAAATTTGTCATCATTTAAACAGCTAAACATTTGTAATCCGTCTCAAGTCCTGTGATTTTAGTGGCACCCTTGAGCCATTTTCTCAATTCCAGCAGCTTTCACCCCTCAAAACTGGTGTAATTTGGTTTTCCGGATGCTCATTAAATGAGACAAGTGTTTTCTTCTTCCATCTTGCTCAATATCTAACTGTCCGATTTCTTTTCGCTTTTTCTGTCGTGTGGTTTTCCGGATGCTCATTAAATGAGACAAACGTTTTCTTCTTCCATCTTGCTCAATATCTAACTGTCCGATTTCTTTTCGCTTTTTCTGTCGTGTGTCAACTTCTCAATCTGGGTTTTTGGCATCGGAAACATCTAGACTGAACGATTTTTCGTTCGGTCCCGATTTCTCGCCCAATATCGTCCTAAAAATGTATTAACAGTTCGGTTTTACCTCTTACTGTTTTTCAAAACTCGCTTCTTGTTTGGATGTTTCCCTCATCTTGGAAAAGCTCTTTTAATGTTCCAGTCGATAAGAACGGTTGAAAGTCGGACATGAGTGTTTGAATCGATATATTTTCATAGTAAACCATTTTTCTCTGATAATCACCATGGGTTTCTTCGAAGGCAATCTACCATCACCAATCTGACAGAATTTGCATCAGATACTTCGAATATCATCCAGGTCGGAGGTGAAGTTGATGTCATAGCTACCGTCTAAATAATTTAAGAGCACTTCGTTTACCTCCTCAATTTGTTGATTGAGCGGAATCCTATCTGGTGGAACTTAAGTATCTGGATGCTGTTTAGGTCATCCACATCTCTCCCATTCACGGCATTGGTGTGCCTCAGGGTAGTCATTTGTACGTTTTTGTATACGCTGGCGATATGAAAATTTATAATTACGCATTTTTTACGCAAAAAATCTTTACCTTGTGGTGTGCAAATAATAACCTGGGGCTAGCTCCAACCACTAAATAAACGCCGATCTGTCGTGGACATTGCTTTCGCCCACCGCCTACTCGCGGGAAGAATGGTCCTCCAGCTCTTCTTGCCAGGATACATTTTAACATTAACTCTCGCACCTTGAGAGTAGTGGCTCACCACTATAATCGTAATGATGGTGACTAATACCATATGACCATAACCGTCAACGGCAAGCGCTGCAGATCGATGATAAGCACCATCTTGCACTGTGGTTCCAACAAGACTGTGTTACATGCCACACAGCGCATTCTGCACAAGCGATTTAAAGACGTGGTTATCTCGCACTGTGGCAATGTGAACTACCCTCCAGAATCGTGCAATTTAATACCTTTAGACACCTTCCTTTGGGACTATCTTAAAGCGCAGATTTATGCAAATAAACCGCAAACAATTGACGCCCACAATGTCAATATAACGAACACCACTCAGCAAATCAGCCATATTTATGAGACAAAGTCATCAAGCAAGGCCACGGCGGATATTTGAACGATTCCTTAATTAATGCCATAAAATATTGTTTCAAATTCAAATTCAATTTAGATAAAATCAATAGGATTGCTATGGACTATGTTAATTATCTGTTTTAGTTTTGATAAGAAATTTTCAATATTTTGGTCACTGTATAACAGAAGTGGGGCAAACCGCTTAAATCCTTAACTGTGTGGTTGTCGCTGGTTCCTGCAGTATGCTCCAATTATATTAGAAATCAGACGAATTCTTAACATTTTTTTTTAAATTGATACCGCTCGAATTAATTTGGTCAATTTTTTAAGCTCTACAAAACATTATCAATTTCAGCCAGGTTCGAACTGACCCTAAATGTTCCCCTTATCCGCGAACAATTATATATTTGATGGTCAGAAACGTAGTTATTAGTAAAGGCTCAGTTCAAAATCATCAATTTGGTTTAAACCCGTTTTAACACTGCAATACGAAAATTTTTCGAGAAAAATTGTTGAAAAAATACATAAATTTTAAAATCTTAGATTGATGTGCAATTATCATTGTGAGTTAGAATCTGAGCTTGATTATTATTTTTTCTATATATTTCAAACCTTATTACTTGCTTAAAGCCAACTGGCGAAAACTTCTAACCTAATCTTGTTCAATAATCGGTTATATATTTGACATTGTTCTAAATTTTTTTTTAATCGACTTCTGGAATGTGGCCAGTTCGGGCGAAAGAGCGAAGCATTGGTAAAATGTAAAGAAGCTTACATAAAATAGCCACCGGGTATCATAGTCAGAGAACCATACTAGCCTTAGGATAGGGGAGAGGTAACATCATGTAAATTTCTTCCAACTCGATGATTCTCGTCCATTTCTATTACACACAAGCCCGAGGTAGCATCTAGGAGGTCTTCTTTATTTCTTTCAACTCGTTGATTCTCATCCATTTTCCTTACACACAAACATTGCTTCATAATTGTACGCCTTCTTAAGCACACTCGAAAATCTCACAAGAACCGCCCTCATCCGAAATTCTATTGGAATCAGGACTAAATAAAAAAAACCAATTTGACTATATTTAAGGGCGATATATGCAACCGATTTCTTTGGAAAACAGAGTTTTGGAAAATAATCTTGGATCTGTTCATTGAACTAAACTCGGTCATTTCGCAACTCTATTCAAATAAAATTTGAATTTTCGATCGAAAGAGAGGGGGATCTTTTATGAAATATCTGTTGGTTAGATTTTGTTCAGTATGCTTTTCATTACTGCGGCCAAATAAATTATTTTCAAACTTTATGGCGAATATCGCCATATAAGTTGTTTTCTGTTTCTGGCTAATACCTTCAAAACTGCAATAGGTTACCAATATGTGTCATTGTTTTTTTAATACTTTCTAAATAGCTTTAATATTTTCTAAATAGCAATTTTTATATTTTCTTGTGACGAATTGGATGGCTAGCGCCCAGTATTGGCTCATTTCAGGATCTGGTTCAAAATATATGTTAAAATTACAACATAAACTTACAGTCCAAATTTCACAATTACACATTAAGAATTTGCCGAGTTCTATCCAGCATAGCCAAATTTAAGTACTTCCTGATGAAGTTTAAATCTTAGAATTCACGAACACCACAGTTCACAACTCCATCTAAAATGTCACAAATCTCACAAAAATGATATTAAACAAATTTTCGCTGAATTACGATCAACAGGCCAAGTTGGAACAGTATGTTTTTGTTAGAAAAACGAATCGATCGTTGATCGACGCGACAATCGCAATAGGGTCGAATATCTCAAGCTTTCAGTAATTTGTATGGTTCAATGTTTCACAAAATCGCGGAAATTTGTAAATTATTAATTTAAAAGCGCCCTCAGTTTTCTGCTTTATACAATTTTTTTCAATTACGGATTAGGTGGTCAAAAGCCACATAAATAACAGTTTTATTTTATTAAATTTCAAACTCCTTCTATATTTTAGGAATGAAATGTGTGTTGAATTTTGTTTAATAACATCTAGTGCGAAACCATACACTAATTACCGAACGGATAGGCGTAATTCTAAATCAACTGATACCGATTTTAATAGGGAGTTCCACGGAAAGTATCATGAACACTTTTTATACAACACCAATGCGCGCCTGAGGTAATGATATAAACTTTTATAAAAGCTATCTGCCGTAAATAATTTGATAAACATATTTTTGTTACCGCTTCATTATTAAATTTCGTCTTATTAAATATCGTAAAATGTTGCGCAACAAAATAACATCTTTCTGTCTTCTGTTTAATTATTCAAAAAATTATCTCGCCATATTATTTATATGCGACTGTAGTCAAGCATTGTTTTATATTTACAGTTGTCTCCTGTACACAATTCTATCCTGTAGCCATATCTCTATTAAATTATTCCTTCGTCTCACAAAAACAAAAATTCCAAAGAAAGGAGGCTGTAACAAAAAACAATCTAAGTATTATACAGAAGGACACATTTAAAATGGAACACAATGCTAGTGACTTTATGTTTTTTTTGTCTTTGATTTCTCCCCCCAATATACAACAAGGACCAAAATATTGATTCAAATATATTTTGCTCCCCTCATAAAACGGGATAAATAGTAGAAATTTTGTTTTTACTTAAACAAGAAAGAGAAAGCTTTTACCCGCACCAACACTAGAAAGTTACGAGAAAAGACGACACACAGCCGAAAGAAAGGAAAAAAGATATTTTCAAGTGTTTTCCCTTTGTTTATGATACCATACACAGAATCCAATTCATTCTTGTTGTTGTCTATAAAAATGAACTGGAACTTTTTTATTCACAATCACACAAATAAAACAGACAATGTATTCGCCCACAAGGGATAGAAGAGAAAATCGGGTGAAAAACTATGTGACGTAGAAAAAATTGAAAATTAGTAGCACAGTAGTAAAAATTTGTCATAAATTCTATACATACTCACATACATGTATTGTATGTATGTACATATACATATGTAATATACGAATACGCATACATAAATTTATGTAGACACACATTGAAACCCTCGGGTATCCAATTGCCGTGGGCCTTAAAAATTTTACAGTCGTATTGAAACCTTTAAACGCGAAAGTTTGATACAAAAAAAAAGATTATTATTGTTTAAATAAATTAAGTTTAATACATGCAAATTATTAACATATACAAACATTGAAAATGAAAGCTTTATTTCGGTTTTAAGCTTTTTCCATGTTTTATGCATGTATGTTGATTTTTTTTTGGTTTTGAAATTATCTGTGTGGTGAATACTTTGTTTGTATGTTTTTGGTATTTAAATTTAACTTCGTGGAACTTTAAGCTTTCAAAAGTGAAATTATTGATTATACAAATTATGCCGCAGGTAATTGACTTTTAACGTTTAAGTGGAAACCGTTTTCCATTCTGCGGTGACCATGCCAAAATAGGTAAATTATACGAGATCCGTCGGAGATTTTTTTTTTAATTTATTTCGATGTCTGATTAAACTTAGTAGTATAGTATATCTCCAGACTTTCGAGAGAATTTAAAAATAGGAAAACAAAACAACACAAAATTTAATTAAAATTGTATAAGATAAAATTGTTTTTTCATAATTCTTGAAAATTTTTAATTTAAAATAAACAAAACAAAATGAAAATTTATTCATTCCCATATCGCAGATGGTACTTTCGTATATAAATGCGGTATGCAAATTTGGTTATAAAATATTGCGGGTTTGAAAAATTTTAAATTTTCATTTTAATATCATTATTATTGGTACCTAGAAAACAAATTTAATAATATAATATTAAATTAATATTAACTTTTTTATATATTTTTAGAAAGTCCTGGAATCCTCAAGTAAATTAACGGGAACTTCTATAATTAATGAAAATGTCGTTCCTGACGACACTAGATTTTGATTCATGGCAGGTTTGTGAATTTTTCATTGAGTACCTTAGTAGAATTATATAAATGTCCTTAAGGGATAAATCTAGGAATTTCTATTTTCGTTTGTGTTAAAGGACGATGAAAAAGGACATTCAGTCTAATAAATGTAATAATGTGACATATTTTGTGTATTTTATATGTATATAAAGGACAGTGAAATTTAATTTCCTAACAAGTTAATATTTTTGGTATCCGGAAATTATGACAAATATATTTAGTAAGAAATTAAGGGAAATAGAATTTTCCTGTTTATTTTATGTGTTTTGCTCATTTTTTTTATTCGCACTTCTACATTCATATTGTTTATGCTTCTGTATACCTTTATGCTACTATATTGAAAAATACGGTGGCGTATGCTGGCTCGGTGGGATGCCATTAACAGAAAAACACGTAAAATTATTATATTCTAATTGGTTTTTGGTTTTGTTTTAATTTCAACTGTTTGTGCATTATTTTTAAATGTTGGAAATTGAAATCCGTGGTGTATTTTTTAATTGGAAATTATAACAGATTTCTTTGTATGATTTGTTTTGTACCACATGCGGTAGGATATTTGTTATACTTTTGGAAAATTAATGAATAGTTTTTTATATTCCCATTTTGGGCTTATAAATGCTGATGCAAAAAATTATAATTTTTATATGGATATAATTGTCTATCTAAATAACTGTTTTTGAGGTTTCTATTTCTCTCAAGTTACGAATAAGTCATCATAATCAAGTTCCATTGTCCGGCTTTCACGCCACACCACTGCATCATTTTTAGTGTAGCTTAAATGTTTGTCAAATCTCTTTTAAAGTTATCAGAAACAAACATAAATAGGTCAGTAATGGCCAACCAATGCGTTTTCTCGGTTCATTAAATTTTTTTCATAAAAAACAAAATAAGAATTTCATGCATAGTTTGCCGAGATCAGTTTAGAATAACACATATTTAACGAGATTTTCGTTGCCTTCTGTTGTCCTACTTCGCAGTAATGTTGGAGTGTTGGAGTAATGGTTGACGTACGAGTAGTTTTTTGTGATAGAATGGTCTGTCAGATTTGTCAACCATATATTCCAAGTTGGTTTCTGTAAGCAGCAAATTAATGTTTTAATGGTCAAGTTTTATAAAAAAGACAAATAAACAAAATTATTGTCCGCTATATTAAAGTTTGAAGACATCCTACAGCGGGGACTAAAACTTCAAGCGTATATCAAGGGTTCGTTGGGATTGCCATTCGACAATCAAAAATACGATGGTTAAATGATAATGTCTTTGACATTTATTATTTTTAAGCTGCCCGTGATTTTACTTTTTGTATAAAACTGTTATCTAAAGGCTTTATTCAGTTTAGTCGGGCTCTTGATTCGAACATATTTTCATGGTCGAACCATTCCGTTTGGTGGTTTCAATCTATACCAATCGAGATAGTTGGCGTTCATTTGCAGGGTTGTTGTATACTTATACGTAATCGTATCTACTCGTATAAAAACAAAATCGCAATTGTCTAGCGATTTTGGAACAAATATGTCGTTTTGTTTTGATTGTCGAATTGTAGTGGGGATAAGATTTTACATGATGGTACGAAGTTGATCGATAAGTGTGTTGGTGGTAGGCTCAGGTAAAAAAGTTTTTTGACAAAGAATTCAAAGAGTAGATTGATGGTTTTTTCCATAAACCATTTCAGCTGAGGGTCGATTTTGTTCGAAATCCGAGACACGAGGCTTGACGTTTTTGTATTGGTGTAAGGAATAAAGTATACAATTTTATATTAACGAATGTAAGCATCAAAAATTATGAATCGGTACAAATTGGTTCAGCTTTTATGGTGCTTATGTCGTTTCGTTGTTTCACTTTTTTGACATCTCGCTAGATTTTGAGAAGGCGAATTAGTAAAAATAGTTGTTGAGTTAAGAAGAAGTTTAATGAGTTTTATGAGTTAATAAACGTTATATCGGATTTTTTTCAATGCGATTTCGAATACATCTTTCTTTGGCAAAAACACAGAATTTGCAATTTAATTTTAAAATTAAATATATATAAATGGCGCGTATTCGCACTAACACAACTACGCATACCACTATTATACTTACGACTATTATTTCGCCAAGCCTCGGGTTTCGAAAAAAATCGACCCTCTGGTGATCACTTTAGATCTTCTTTGACTGGTGCTCGGATACCAAGTAAAATGATTGGAACTTTGCAGTTCCAATGAATGGTATTTTCTCGAGCCCTAGGAGCAGCTTTAAGCTGTCGATGCCAGCGTTCAACCATGCCGTACACTTGCGGATAAGTAGTTGTACTTGCCGAATCGTGATACGGAATTATTGATGAACGTTGTGGCAATGGTTTGTGTTTACATATCGGTCATGCACACAGGTTAAAGGATGAGTATATCTCTTGGAAGGTGGATAAGGACCGTGGTACGTATATCCAAAAATATCCAATATATCCAAATTGAAACGTTCGAATCGACCAGGTGGAATATCAAATCGGTCTAAAGGTGTTCGTGTGCTTTAGAACTTTAGATCGCTGGCAGGATGAACAGGATTTTGTCAGGACAGGAATCTTAAAGAAACGAAAAATTTTCGAAGTGGTTATGCGATGTATGGACGATTTGTCGCAGTATATTTCGTAACCGGAAAATTTAAAACAATTTAAGACATGTAGAACGCCAGAAGTTAATTCTGTTCTAAGTCCGCCTTATGTGCAGTTATAATCGCGTCGAAATCGAAGTGTGTCTCGACTGTTGTTGTATCGATATTGGCCGTGCGAGACAATGCTTCCGGGACCACGTTTGCTTTACGTCCACATGCTGGATATCGGTGGTAAACTGAATAATATAACCCACATGGTGCGTTCGCCTATGATTTCGTTCAGTTTTTGACCGAATGACTATCAGTGGTTAATGGTCGGTGTAAATGGTGAAGTTCCGACATTCCACAAAGTATTTGAAATGTTTAATCGCTTAATATATTGCTGTTCCCGATCTAATACAGAGTATTTTTGTTCGGCAATTAATAACTTCTTTGCGAAAATTCCCAATGATTTCCAGAAAATGTTATTATACTGTTGCAGAACAACTCCGACGGTCGGGTTCGATGCATCTGTCGTCATAATGTATTTTGCGTCGTTCAGCGGGTGAGCTAACAATATTATAACTGGTGTTCTATCTGTTGGTTTTTCTTAAGCTCAAACAAAATATTTATTGTGCAGTGGCAACCCGAAAATTTTGTATTGTATGTATTCGTTTTCAATCCAACAATGCGTTTTGGTTATCTAAACTTTCGTTGTGCAAAAAAAATTCATAAATTACGTGATGATCCAAGTTCGATGATCGCATAATTTCAAGAAGTTAGATTATCTTCTTTGGAGTTTTTAGAAAATTGAAAGTGTATATCAATGATCCACAAACAATTCAAAGTCCTTAAAACAACATTCGAGCTGAAATTGAAATCAATGGTTTGCATTTATTGGAAAAGTCATCAACAATTTTGATGTTCGGATGTAAGCCTGTAACTAGAGCCGTGATGTTTAATATAAAAAAACTAATAGATGGAACACCCTTTATTAAGCGTTTCAGCAAGTTTCGAAATAAATTTATTGTAGTAATTTACCATGTCGATATAAATTGCTGAATGCGTTTGATTGTTGTGGCATAACCATTAATTCATTCCGCAGATTTGTCGTTATCTTGTGGACGACAAGATTTTGAGTTTTACCGCCGAAAACACATTCTTCTCTTTTCGCCGAAAAGAGTTTCCAAATTTCGTTTCAGATATTCCTGCGTTTGCGTTGCTCAAGAATGTAGTTAATATATATGAAAACGAAGTCCAAATCGCGGTCGAGTTGGTTCATATATCTCTGAACCTGCGCGGCATTACATAATCAAAATGGCATTCATGTGAATTCGAAGAGGCCAAATAGTGTAATGATTACTGGTTTGTGAATGTCTTTAGGAGCAACGGGAATTAAATGATAAGCCCTGAAAAGGTCAATTTTGTAAAAAATCGTACAACCATTCAAATGTGGAGAAATTTTGTATGAGACGTATCGAGTAGCGATCCGGTATCGAGACCGTATTTAATCGTCGATATAGTCCTCACACCATCTCCAATCGTCATCTTTCTTCTTGACCATATGTAATGGATAAGAAACGGGAGATGCCCATGGCGGAAAATCTCTAATTGTACCATATGCTGAAATTCTGTGAATGCAGCTTTATGGCACATCGGATCTAGTCGCCGCTGTTGAGATACAGGTTGATGATTTGTCCGACGGAATGTCGTTCTGATAACTTTTAGTTTGGCTCTGCTGTTAGGGAAGTAATCTTCTTTAGCAGAGAGCCGTAGACGCTTATTGACAGCAGTGTCACTGAATCAACCAGCCATAACTCGTTTTGTAACCGGCTATAACTCGTTTTGTTTTCCGTTGTTTTTGTTTATCACTTTATAATCCGCTAAACGCTAATGTTATAAATGTGGCGGTATACTCGAAGCTCGGTTGTAGGCATTAATTTTTATTTGCGAATTGTGCTCCGTCTGCTTACCTCTGTGTTGCTGTTGAGCCACTGTTTGTTCGGGGGAAAAAATCCACACTATAGTTTTGCGTTTTAAACATAAACCTGTTAACAATACGTACATGCACCTGGTATGAATAAAAAACCAGGTAGTCTTTAAAACAGAGCGATATATTGTATCATTTTGGTTAATTTGTTGCTTGTGATCGCTCATGTGTTACCCCTGTATACAATGTTCGTTGTACTCGGGTGCTCGATAGGTACAATATAAAATAAAATGAATAAAAAAAATATTGCTCTTATCGCGTGATTGTATGCGCCCGTGGTTTACAAAAAAATTAAATTTTATCTCCGATTGTACATAATTCCGCAATGACCTGCTCCCAAGACCTGGAACTGTGCAAATCCTTTTGAACCATGAAAAGAGTTACACACAGTAGTTACAAGAGTTTAGATGGCCTGGGAATGGATCAAAGACATCAATAATGGTTGAACTCTTCATTTCAGCGGCCCTCATAATGGAGGAGAATTTGGAGATGGCTTTCACATCCATCGGCGCTACGGACGGACTTCACACTCGGAAATGTAACATGACGATCGTTATTGTACAAGCACCCACCGAAGATATATCAGATGACCAGATACTATCCGAGCTAAAGGTAGTTTTCATGATCATTCCGATAGATAGAAATTAAAATTTCGACGGAGGTCCTTCATTCTAAATGAGGTATTCGATCGTCTTTAACATTAACAAGTTTTCATTTATTTTTGAAATTATTAGTTAATTACTATTATCAGAATAGTTGTATTCTTAACGATAAATTTTCAAACATTTCTGTTATGAAATGATCCCGTATTACATAAATCAAAAATATTTTGTTTCCAAGAAATGTGATTCTTACTGGGATTTACTACAAATTAGTAGTGAATACTCGATTAAATCTCGCAGTTTCTGCACTTGATTTCAATGTTTCTTAACATGAAATCTTAACGAAGGTGGGCTATCAAAACCAACACAAGACATAATGGCGCATGTCATGACATTTTAAGAGCAATTACTTAGCGATAACTTTTGGCTCAAAATAACGAAAGCGATGGCTTACGAAAAATGGAAAAAGGTATAAATCAGTTCTGAATTTTTCTATATTGATCGGCAATCGAAAGCGATTTTTTTCCAGAAGTTTCTCACATTGGTCACTATTTTCAGCAGCTCTAGAAGAAGATGTTCTGTTTCGATTGTTTTCATTCCGTGTCTCACGCTGTTCGCTTATTTGAGCAGCTCTAGAAAAAGATGTTCTGTTCGACGTACACTATTTCATAGACAACAGTATTATCTTCTGTTCGTGAGTGAGGCGATTCCATTTTCAATTGCAGACGTATTTGAGGGAGTCATATAGCACCACCTAGCCCCAGGTGCCGACCCCATAAAAATATTACGAAAACCTGAAAAACCGAAAAAAATTAAATGTTAGACAATTGGTTTCGAGGCTCTAGACATCAGGGACCAGCACCTTTAAAAATATTGTAAGGTTGGTTCAGGACATGCAACTTATACATGGTAACAATTTCATGACATTCGGTCGCCTTCCAAAATATTACAAGAACCTGCCATTTTTGGTATTAAATTCCTATGCAAAATTTTGATCTGGTTGGATGAATCGTGTGGAAACTTATAAGAAGCGCCGAAACTCCCAGATTTCGAGTCCAACCACTTCAAAAATATCGTAAAGTTGGTTCTGGACATGCAACTTTCACATGGCAAAGATTTGGTGACGATCGGTTGAGCGGTTGAAACGCCCTTGCGGAACAAGCAATCATTTTTGGGAAAACTTGTGAGTCAGATTTAAATTTGGAGGGGGGGGGGAATCTTTTCAATAATATTACAAAAACCTTCTAATTTTGACAGAAAGTGCCTATATAAAGTTAGAATCGGATTGGATGAAAGGTGGTGAAACTTATAAGACGGGTTCCCTTCAGAGACAGACCCCTCAGATTCAAACATATCACTAAATTTCAATAAACCCCTTAAAGTCATTCCCGTAGAAAAATATAAATAAAATTGAAGTCCTGATCAAACGATGCCCAAAAGGTTTCTATCATCATTTTTATCAAAACCTTTAGATAAGATGCTAAAAAGGCGGCGATGTTGTTTCAAAGCTCTTATCTTAACCCAACCCTTAAATACTCAAATTGCTCGTCAACGACAAATGGATTCTGGTCATCGTATTGATAAAGGGGTGATGCCGTTTGGTTGCTATTATCCGGAATATCTTAGACATGTTTGAGATTTGAGGAATTTTGAGCCCACACAAAGCCAGCATAAAAGGCACATCATCATAAAATGTATGAATTCCAATATATTAACAAACATATACGTATGTGTAATTATTGTGTACACAAAACCACCTAAACACATACACTTTCAAAACGAAACAGTCTTCCTATAATGAAAATATACTCGCATATCATGAATAAACATAAAAAATTCAAATTGTTAGCTTCAGGTGATTTACATATTTGAATAATAATAAAAATAATAACAATAATATTGACAGACTCCGAAAATATATTTTAAAATACAAAAAGTGATTTCATTAGAATTTTATTAGATGTATTAAGAGAATTTATATCGGTACATTAAATCTACATATGCGAATACAGAGAGGCGACATAGAGGCTGTTAAAACAAATTAGGATTTACTTGGAATATAAGAACAAACCTAATCACCCGTCGCCGTTGTATATTAAGCAAACGCGCAGAGCTTATAAACTATAAAGTGTATAGCTACACTGCGGAGGATAAACGAAACACACACAAAAAAAATATTCGACATACATATTATTCAGCACCCGCAAGCGATATCTCCTTCTGCTATTTTATAATTTCTTGTAAGCTAATTTTTTCTTCTTACGTATTCTTATGTAGGTACGTATCTGGATACACATTTCATTATTATTATTCCATGGCTGTTATAAAATTTCGTGTTTAACTGATATCTTTCTGAGATATCAAACACAACAACAACAACAATAATAATTTTCTTATATCCCCTTGTTGTTGCCTGGCCGTTTACGTTTTTCGTACGCGCATATCAACACAAATGATCAAATTATTTTATCCGAAATATTAAATTGTATGAAGGAACGAATTTAATTTTATATTTAAATAAAAATTGACGGCTTATTGTTGGAACGAAATTTGCATATTGCGGGTGAAATTATTCATATGTGCCGATTGCCGATTGGTATGCCGAATAAAAGATTAGACGTTATTCTTGTTGAGTGCCCGCATATTTAATACGGCATTAGCAATTTATAATTATATCTCTGTTCTTAAATATTTCAAACGTATCGTTTCGCCTTTAACTTTTACGACTTTTCAAAATGACTTAAGCTGTCAAGGCTAATTGACTTAATTTGATTAGTTTTATGTGCGCTGTTAAAATTATTGTGATGGGAAATATTTAATATTTCTAAATATAAAGAAAAATCATAGAGGTTTGATCATTGCTACAAGAAACAATAATTTTCAATATTGTCAATATTTTAAGTCCCTTTTAAGTATGATTAATTATAGGCTAATAATAGGCTAATTAAATGCTCTACTAAAAAAATTTGGGCTCCACCCCTTCCAACTAAAACGATGGGTTCTGCTAGCTTTAGAGAAAGTTAGCAGAACCCATATGAAAAATATTTTAAAAACAATTGGAAAATTAAAGGTTAATTTTAGGCTAAATTTTATTATTCTGCTCATTCTAGAAAAGGCATAAGGCTTTATCATTTCAGAGCTAGCAGAACCCAAATCGAAAATCGGACCAAAACCGAAATTAGAACCCAAAACAAGATCAATTAACATACAAATAATTTTAGACTCATTATGGCCTAACCAAATGCCTCATTAAACAATTTTGAGCTCCACTCGTTCTTGACCAAACTTCAGGTCATTTAATCTAAAGCTAGCACAACCCAAATCGAAAATCGGACCAAAACCGAAATTAGAACCCAAAACAAGATCAATTAACATACAAATATATGTAGGCTCATTATGGACTAATCAAATGCCCTATTAAAAATGTTGGGCTCCACCCGTTCTTGACCAAACTTTAGATTAAATGACTTAAAGTTTGGTCAAGAACTAGTGGAGCCCAATATTTTTAATGGGGTATTTGATTAGGCCATAATGAGCCTAAAACTATTTGTATGTTAATCGATCTTGTTTTGGGTTCTAATTTCGGTTTTGGTCCGATTTTAAATTTGGGTTCTGCTAGCTCTGAAATGATAAAGCCTTATGCCTTTTCTGAATGAACAGAATAATAAAATTTAGCCTAAAATTAACCTTTAATTTTCCAATTGTTTTTAAAATATTTTTGATATGGGTTCTGCTAACTTTTCCTAAATCTAGCAGAACCCATCGTTTTAGTTGGAAGGGGTGGATCCTAAATTTTTTTAGTAGAGCATTTTATTAGCCTATTATTAGCCTATAATTATTCATACTATCTTGTAATGTTCTGCTGTATGGGTTCTGCTAGCTTAAGGGACGTCATATTTTCTACATTGCTGTTGTCAGTTTTTACTTTCTTTGACGTAGTAAAATAAAGTAAAGTAATCAAGAAAATTTTCGACCTCGAGATTTTTTCAGGTTTACTTTGTCCCCTCTTCAGCCTAGACGGTTCGTCTGATCGTGGTGACACTTAATACTTATTTTTTTATTTTATAAACTGGAAGATCCCAGAGATTTTTGTATGAAATTGATCCACCGAAAATGGCAGCCTACATAGGAGCTAGGACTAAAGTATATCCTAGACGGATTGATTGAAATGGATGCAATGAAACATACAAACTATAAACAAATACAAAGTTTTACAATAAATCAAAAGAATAAAAAATCTTAAAAATTATTTGAAGCTGAAACATAGTACTGCTTTAATCTACGTCTAAAGCTGTCTTCACTTATGCAAAAATCAGTTAAGTGGTAAATCTTGTTAAAGGGCTTCGACATCAAATAGTCGGTGTTATGTAGGCCTAATTGAAGTAACTCGCAGTTTCTTAGGTTCCTAGCAGGTACCTTTTGCACTTTTAGAAGTCTATTTGCATGTTTCAGTCGTAATAAAATCTTTAAATCTTATGAGAACTTCTAAGTCGGTTCATAGATTACGATCACATTTAAAAATAAGAAATTTTTCAACTTGGACGAACGAGATAGTTTTCTGTTATACGTCAAGGTATTTCTTTGTTTGTATATTTCTATTTATTTCATTTAATTTATGTATGTTTATATTTTTATTTATCTAAAAAAATGTAACCGATTTTTGTTAATACTATCGATAATTTTTTTGACTGATGTGACTCGTTGGTTTTTCAGGTCAAAATGTTCTGCGCAAACTGATATGTTTTAGCTAATGCAAGATTGTTTTTAATTCATTTAATTTACCAAAATCTATTATAACTACATCACCTGAATCACTCAGATAAAGATATTTTTTCTTCACTCACATGAGGGAACTAGCAAGTTGCCAATAAACAAACATTTTAGCAACTCACGTCTGGTTTGGAGCGTCGAGATGTTGTAAGTTTTTCAGCCAGTCAGTTATGGAGGTAATTGCCGCAGATTAATATCCCATCCATCTTTCCAATGTAGGTACCGTAAAAACTTTTTGAACATTTTCCATGTATTGGCTATGTATACTTATTAAAAAGGACACCATACGTTGAAAGCATATTCCAGTTGCGATCTCTCATCCACCGATTATTGAAACCGCAATCATTAAATTTCTCTATAGCAACGCACTATTCTATGTGCTTGGTAAAACACAAATTTACAACGAAAGTCACCCGTAAATCTTTAATTTCGAATACCTTTTATAAAAGTATGCCATTGAGGGTTTACATACCGATAGAATGATACGATTTTTCACTTATTAATGTTGCATGAGATGGTTGTATAGTTACACCAAGTTGGTTGCTGAAGTCAAATTAGGATAATCGCTCTGAAGTTTTGCAATGGCTGATGGAATCAAAGCCTTTGGCAAAATCTTCATAAACGACATCAACTTGCTTACGTTTTTCAATTTTCTTGGTTATGGTAATTATATGAGGTTTGTTTGATAATGATCTTTTTGACATAAACTTATATTGATTATTTGAAATATACCGAGAAATCAATGTTTTAAAGCTGTTCACACTGCTAGTTCAAATGATTTTGGAATTAAGGATATTGATGGTATACCTCTATAACAAGATTGTTCCAGATTTGAAAAGAGGTCTCAAAATGATAGTTGTCCACTTTTGGGGAGATTTTGCTAGTTTTAGCAAGCATACCGGAAGTGTAAAATTTGTAAATACATTTCTAACAATGCGGCGGACTACCATCAGGTCCAAACCTGTCCCCGAACCTATCCAGAGCACGACAGCTATCTTTATTTGAAATATGGCGGTTACAGATACCGTTATTGTGTAAGTTTTCATACTTAAGAATGTCTTCTGCTTATAGACTGATTGAAAAACATTGGCAATAATATTTGATATAGTTTAAAGGTCGCATGACTTTCCTCCATTTGCTCGGATCGTTTTATATTTTTCCAGTAATACTTGCACGCAGTATTTCATCTCAAAATAACTTTCGAAGTATTGGCAATGAATAGCGAGCTTAGTCTTGCATTCTTCTGAATAGAACTGAATCTTTCCTATTCTTTAAATTAAAGATCTTATAATCACACCAAGGAAAATTTTAACTGGATTTAATAGGCACAGTATAGGAACATGTAAATGGATGCCTCCAAATAATATATTATAAAATTTATCTACGTTTTTGTTAAAGTCGCTGCTTATTAATTCATTCTCCCAGTTTATTTGGTCAAAGTACAGCTTTAAGTTAGTTTTATCTGCCTTTCTGAAGTAGAAATAAGGCATTCGGCTTTGATGCTTAATCATACATAAACTTACTATAAATTAGAAGACTCCAGTGATTTTTGCCAAAATAGTTCCAGCGGAAGTGACAGCTTCCATAGGGGCTTTTTCGTTTTTTGCAAATATTTTCAAAAGTATATAGCATTTACGAAAAGACGATTAAAACTTAATGATTACAAACTAAATTTTAACCGGAAATGATCAGTTTTGATAAAATAAAATTATCATTTCAATAAAATTCGGCATCTCTATACAGTCCATTTACTAAAAACTACAAATAATTGAAAGATTTAAATAAATTTAAAGATTAAATTTTAAACCAACAAGCTGGTTGATCCCAGGATCCCAGGGTTGGGTTTCACATTGTCGAATTGTAATTTTCCCTCGGTGAAATCAATACAGAATCCTGCCGGTGTAATCATCTTCTCGGTGCATTAAGCGACTGAGTAATTACTGGTGTAAGCAATGTCATTATAGGTCCTAAGTCCAATATGCCATATCGGTCTTGAAAATGCTATTCTAGAGAGGTTATGTGATTCTAAACAAATGCATCTGCATCATGTTGCAGGATTTTGAGCTAGGTGATATGAAACCATAACAGTTGTTCTGCCGAATGAAAACCAACGGCGGGAATAATGAAGAAGATGAATTCATCTAAATGATTGGTTAAAACGATTACCAATTTCTGCTCAAGACATATTAGTTCCAACTATGGATTCATTAAACAGAACTAAACTCCCGGTATTAGTAGACCATTTACTATAGAGACGATGTCACAATCTCACAAGACACTCTGATTCAGGAAAAGGATCGGATCCACTATTATGCTACATCCATCGGTGGTTTAAAGACGATGCCAAAAATTGTAAATCAAATAGCTCCCGATGGAGTGAATTTAAAGTAAAAAACTAAACAAACCTTTACAAACGGCGACTTGTAAAGGAAAATATCGAATTGTTTCTTCAAATATTTTACCCCTACATCAATAACTAATTTTTTGATCAGATTTTCTCAAACACACAAGTTTGTTGGGCGATATCCAGAACAGCCGTTTAGTCCGTATTGTATCAATATCAGGAATTCCGACATTTAAGGTAATCAAGTATATTACATTTGACGTCTTAAGGAATGTATAGCTGCTAAACATCACACAGCTCATCATAATGCAACTATCCTATCAAAAAAGGCCATATCTAAAAAAACAGTTCGTGTATATGGTTACAAAGGATTTGGTAACCATCCAAAAGTCCTTGGTTTCGCCCATTGTATCGGTGATTATACCGCGCCATTAATAACGTAACCATTCCATACAGACACCCGATACCTTACTTACAGAATTCCATCATCGACTTAGTGCGTCTCTATCACCAGATTCCGATTGAAGATGTTCCGAAAACCGCAATATCAACACCATTCGAACTATTTAAATTCGTTCGAACAACATTTGGTCTACGAAATACAGGCAACACATTACAGAGATGCATCTATTAAATCTTTAACAGTGTGGATGTCTGTTTTTCTTACCATGATAACTTTTTTAATTGCTTGCTTCTTATATAATTTCACGACATGTGCAACATGTAAAAGGTTTGTTCGGGAGATTAAGCAAAGCAGGTTTAGTTGTTAAAGAATTTGATTTCACGAAGGATCACTTCAATTTTTGGAGTCATGATATCAATACAGCAGGAATCAAACCATTCACTGCGCATGTTAACGATATACCCAAATTCATCAGACCAGAAAATGTTAAACAGCTTAAACGATTTTGGGGAGCGTTGAATTTTTATCGCACATTTATGCTGATTGTCGCCAAGCAATCCTTTGCAATTATCTCAAAGGGAGCAAGAAAAATGATTCTCGAGTTGCAATTGATCTAGCCAAAAACAACTAAGTGAAGTTGTGATGTTAGCACGCCCGCGTCATCAACCGAGATTGCATTGGAAAAAATGTACAAAATCTGGCAATCGCTACAGTTCTATTCATCAAAGTTAACGGAAACTCAACAACGGCATTATGATAGAGAATTATTTGCTGCTTAATCCGCAATCAAATGATTCCAGTATCTGATTGAAGATTGTAAATACACATTATTCACCGATCATAAACCATGCATTGATCTACGCTTTTTATTAGAATTCAGATCCATTATTAATTACGCCCCACTAATGAGAAGATTAAATGAACTACAACTAGATATCATCAGTCCATTACCATAGTCAGAAGGACAGTATTACTGTGTAACCATATAGATCGTATGCACGAAACGTTAACTATTGTTATCAATAATTCGAATTCCAGAAAACGCACCAAGAAAAATCACCAAGACGTTGGTTGCAATATCAAATGGAGGATGATGTAAAGAAGGTTGCAAGGAAGATCAAACCCATTCCCCAACCTCAAATTAAAATAAATAAAATTTCACCATATGCTTTCAATCCAGATTGATGTTGTATCCGATCATTCATTATTAAGTGGGTTTGGGGTATGTTTGATGATAATCAACAATTCCAAATTTGATGATTGAATTTGAGTCACCACTTTACAGTACAATACAACCAAAATATATTTTGAAAATATTGAGGCAGCTCAGTTATCCCATCAACAATGGACGATTGAACCATATTTTAATTTATCGGCGATGTTATTAGAAGCGGAAGTATATAACGCATCAGTCGAAAAACAATGTCAATACTCAACTTAGCACTTAACGGAGTCATAACGAAAAGTTAGCAGTACAACGGTTTGTCGTTCTTTGGATACATCTGTCAATCGAAACGAAGACCTTTACTTCCTTTATTACACAACTTCCGGCATTCATCATAACAAAATGAACACCTTCTTTCTCAAGCTCAATCAGCTTAAGATAGAACTCCAAAATGAAATTACTCCAGCGGATGCTACTGGACCAACAAACAACGCATTAGTTTTTGAACTAAAAATGAGACGATTGAACATCAACCACTGCTATTCCAACCAAACACAAGAATATACGAGTATATGCATTCACAAACCCATCAAGTGATGGGTTGCGTCGTGCTAAGCTCAAATACCTCTGCCTGCAAATCCATTAAGGGAGCAGAATATACAGGGGTCACCGCTCGAAGTGTTACCAACTTCACGCTGCTGTAGTAACCGAACGGTTACTGACAGCGCGCTCATTTTTTGACAACCGTCAGATGGTTATGTTGTTTATAAGCTCAATGAAGCATAAAATGTCCGTGTATCGGACCATTACACATTACAATGATACTGGTAGCATCATACACACCATGGAGGTGGACATCTAAAAACAGCAACTTCGCCAGAAATGGTTCGAAAGGTAAGGTCAGACTTCAACGTAATCCACGACAAACCGCTCGTTGCATGGGGTGCATATAAAAAAATTAACCACGATTGAAGCTCTGCAAAATGAAGCTCTGCGCCAAGCAAGAGCAAAGGTGTTAAAACACTTGCACGTTGATGGCGAAATTCAGCATTTGATATTTTCCGATTTGAGCGCAAATCAAAAGTCAATTTAGACCAGCGAATTGCTCTGTGAAAGCAAGTGCCTGCATCAGTGGTGTTTGGGCCACGGTAACTGCTACAGGTCATTTTCATTAAACAGGGTGTTAAGGTAAATCAACAAATCTACCGTTAAATGGTTTTAAACGATGCTTTGTTACCATGGGCACGTAACCAGTTCGTTAGAAACCATTGGACGTTTCAACAAGACTCGGCACCATCCCATAAGCCCGTGAAACCGAATGTCTTTTACAAAAAAAAGTTCCCAGCTATATTTATTCACAATAATGGCCAAAATATTCCCCGGACTTACACCCAATAGATTTTTCCGTATGATGCATTCTGAAGGCCAAAGTATTAACTAAAAAATATGAGACTATCGACGCCATAAAGATTGCTCTTAGCCGAGAATGGGACAAAATGCCATCAGACCACATTCGTCGAGCGTGTGAGGCCTTCATCGAGTATGATACTAAAAACGCGCTAAGGGTGGCTACAAGTTTGAAATGTTTTTACGATATACTGAAGTTTTGAAATCAAAAAAGTCAAAATTGACAAATTTATAGCATTTCGAGTGCCGACCCCTGTCGGCATCACCACGAAATAACCACTTCGTAGTTATATCACAAAAAGACTCTAATTGTTATATAAATTCGTGATATAACCACCATAAAATGACCACCCAGATTATTGTTATTAATAGATTTTGGGCTGGAGTATACATTATAAGCTTTTAGAGTCCAACTGGATTACCTTTATACATAACCGATACCTATTAAAAATTGTGAAAGTAGTTCTAAGAACTCTATTAAAGATACTAATTAACTTGAAAATGCTTCATGAGCGTATAGTCGAGTATTATTAAAATATTAAAGTGTCCAGGACTCGATTGCTTGATAGAAGGATAAATTATGCAGGCAGCACCGAAATATTTCTTCAGAATAAGTTTTTCCAGAATGCAGAGGCAAATCCACGTCATCGATGCTATCACAGAACACAAGTCTAGAATTACTAGTAGATTATAGCACCCTACCATATTACCATATTTTCAAGTCATATAAGGATACAATCAAAATTCATTTTAATTCAAACTATAAAATTCGTTTTCATTTTATTATTCCCAGATCCCGATAATCTCGCTTCACATCGACGCAGACATTAATTTGCAACAAATTAATTAAATTAGGTCTTTAAAATTATATCGACTGTATTTCCACAGTGTATCCACCTTCAACGTCATTAAAAGTAAATTTTTTATTTTGGTTTTTGGTTTTTCGTGGATTAACTCCTACTAATTTTATTATAATTTCATGGTTATTCACCATTGTGTGTATACAAATTTGGTTTGCTGCGTGGTTGCGTGACTCAAGATTATGATTATTATACCGTCCATATCGAAAGACCGTAGAGAGACTATTAAAAACAGCAACAAAATTATTTCTAGATTATTTTTTATTTTCTAATTGGTTTATTGAGTTAAATAATATTGTATCGAAATACAATGTATATATTAAACTTTATTGTAAATGTTAATAATAATTCGAAAAAAAAGAAATATTTAATTTAACTATCGGAGAATATATAAAGCGCAAGCCAACAAAAAAATTGTATAATTTATCATCTCGATCCCGATCGCGATCGCTCGAGAATCAAATTAAATTTGAGCCAATTTTATACCATTAAACTGTCACATAACTTATGATGGATGGAATCTATCAGTGGAATTAAACCAATTATAGTTGATCGTTGTTTTTTTCTCTATTCAACAACAACAATAATAACCAAAAGATCAATTTCTTATTATTACTCTGGTTTTGTTTTTTATTGTATTGGACATAATAAAAATAATATACGCGATCAACTCGCGATCGAGCCGCGCAGCAAAAATGATTACAACAGACAGACAAATATAATACATATTGGTTATTTTTATGATGATTGGTTGAATTCCCTTTTAATTTCTTTTTTTTTCTTAGTTTTTATTAAGAAGATCGCGAGTTTATTAAAATAAAATGTTTTTGATGATCGCGTTTTTTTTTGTTAATTTTTCTTTATTTTACTTTTAAATTAAAATAAAGAAATAAATAGAAAACTATAAATCACATATGACTCTTTTTGAATTTTGGAAGGAATATATAAATTTATATGTTTGTAAGTGAAAATGAGAAATGGAAAATTATTGATGATTTATGGATGATCGTATACCTATCAAGGTACCATACACAAGAAAATGAAATGGATATTACGAGTGCATCGTAAAATTAAAAATACTTTCGCAATGATTTATTTTGCTCTTTGGATTTATGTATGCCTTCGTGAAGTGATGATTGAAAAATAAAATGGCATAATGTTTTACGAACGAATGTGTTAAGCATTTAAACTTTTATGATTTTGAATGCGCTTAATACTGAATGATTGACACATGTTTAAAATTGAGAAAAGCTATTCCACCTACGCTCCCGATATTATTGTTTATTTCAATAGCCGCATATTACCAATTTGCATATCGAATAACTCAATTTATAAATAAAATTTTCAATGTCCACAAGTTTAAGTGCAAGTGGAAAAACTTGAAATTGATTTACAATTAAGCGCACTGTAATACATTTTTGTGCCACACAAACAACCCCGAAGCATTTGTAACTTACTACAAATACACGGTCGTATGCATTCCTTTCACATATACGAATCCAAAAATTTAATTTTTCGTACAAGAATTTCCATAAGTTACTGCATACAAGTATTTTATTACGTTTTATGCTTCTCGGACATTTTTTTAAACAAATTCATCATCATCAATTCGTTATACGTATAAGACAAGATACAAGTATCAAATCACCTTGGGGCCGAATGCAATAAATTTTAACAGCAGAACTTCGTACTCGTATTTTGCATACATAATCGCGTCGTATATCGTGTATCATATTTTTGGGTAACAATTATTAATTTATGTTACATGCCAGTTTATGCTTAATTTACCTTACCAAACTAGATATGTATGCGCTAAACCCTTTATTTAGTGCGGGACTAAATCGATTGCTGGTGATGAGTTGATATACTCGTATAAAGAAATTAAAATCAAATTATTTCGAATAAACGAGATTTTTCTGAACTGAATGACTTAAAAAACAATTTACGTTATCAGTGAAGCGATAAAAAACAATCAAAATACAAGAATAACATTTTTAGTGTGTGTGTGTTACTCGTATTTGTCGTGTAGGGGTTGAAAGATTATTTAGGCATGTTCCTCCCTATTTTAAAGGAATTATGTATATATTTTTGTTAAAGTTTAAATTGAAAATTGCTCGTGATCAAAGTAAAATTTAAATTTTTTTTAATTTTTTGATTTTAAAATTTCCTTGCACCCAAATACTCATTAAAATCGTTAAGTAATCTAGTAATAACCCACTTTTAATCAAACAACCCTTAAAAATAGGGGTGCAATCACTTATCACTATTCAAATATACGTTACCATATGGAAACTCACTCTTCCCATGAGGCATTTATATGAACATACGCGAGGGAATTAGGACAGATCGTACGTGTATTTGAATACTTGCTAATTTTTCGAGATTTTGAATACACAATGGAAGGGTTTCGTCGATCATATCTTTTATAATATGCCGTTTAGTTTTTTTTTGTGTATCTATATACAAAAACTATAAGATATTCATCATAAATAATTTTTTGTTATATTTAAAATATGTAAAACACACGCTAGTTTGCGTTTTTATTTATACGGTTATTTAAGCATTTAATTAGGCATGCAAATTATACGCCAGCGTATAATCTTTACCGTAGAGAAATGGAATGGATTGGAAATACCAGAGATTATTATCAGATCTTTGTCTAATTTTGATTTGACTTTTTAATGATTGTAAAATAATGGCTTTAGTGTTTTGACTTTTAAATCTTAATAAAGATAAGTATGTTACATAGTTTATGGCACGTTGAGACGAGTAGAATCAGATTAGGTCATATTAGGAATGTTTAGTTAGTGTTGTAGTTTTTACAATGCTCAAGTTTTACTTCCTAGGGACTAAAGTGGATGGGTTACTAAATATGTAATTATAAAAATTGAAAAATTTTCATACAAAATTGCGAAATTTTCGAAAACTCGATGACAATATACAAAATGTAGAAGTGTAATTGTTGTGGCCACTACTCGACTTTCGTTGATCTTCTCAAATACACCAACCTTAATATATAAAGCGAAAAAATAAACCTACCGGATTTGTGATAAACATTGTCTTGTATAATCAAAAATCATTGTTCCTCCGTAAATTTCAGAAAACAAACAAGGTCAACCCCCTACGGAAGCTGCCACTTCTGGTGAACAGATTTCCAAATCATTTCGTATAGATGCCAAATTTTGCTGAAATAAAGTTTTTTTATCAAAACTCATCAATCCCTGTAAAATTGGAAAATGATCTGAACTAATTTTGTTTGAAATTTAATTTACAATTTTTTTATTTAAATCGTTTTTTCCTAAAAGCTATATATTAGGTGTGCAAGTAGAAACTCTGCTTTTTTGGTCAAATACAACTTTATTGAAAATATAATTGTTAAAAAGATTAATTATCAAAATATTCGTCAGTACTATCTATGGTCTTTTGCCATTATCAGGTAGATGATGAATGCCTTCGCGATAGTAACTTCGAGGTTTCGAAGTAAAATAGTCATCGAGCCATTTTTGCACATCTTCAACTTTCGTGAACCGCTTGTCTTTCAAATCTGATGGTATCGATCTAAATAAGTGGTAATCTAGGGCCAAGTCTGGAGAATACGCCGCATGCTGTAAAATTTCCCAGCCTAAGGAGAAGATCAGTTCCTGGGTATTTTACCGTATGTGGACGAGCGTTGTCATGCACTAATATCACCTTCCGCCTTCCTTGGCCCGTAAGTGGTCTTTTTTCCTCCAGTACATCACTTAATCGATCAATTGAGCCTGATAACATTGAGCTTTAACAGTTTGTCTAGGATCCAGAAGGTCGTAGTAAATGACTCCTTTACAATCCCACCAGATACACAATAACACTTTCTTGGCATGAATATTCATTTTTACAAATGTTGATGGCTGACCTGGATCAACCCACGGTTTCCTGTGTTTAGGATTATCGTACAAAATCCACTTTTCATCACCCGTAATGATTTTGTGCAAAAAATTATTTCGTTTGTACCGAGAAAGCCAATTCATGCAGATGTCAACTCTTCGATTTTGTTTTTTTCGGTCAGTTTATGAGGAACCCATTTTCCTTCCTTCTGGGTTTTTTATTCCCATGTGAGTTTGACACGGATTTTCATCCAGTAAAACTTTAAGCTCTTCGTCTGCAAATTGTTTTACTGCACAAGGACGTGGATCGTCCTCAAGACTAAAGTTACCATCACGAAATCTTGCAAACTCCTTTTTTTTACTGTTGAATGACACATAGAATGTTCATTTAAAGTTGAACTAATCAATTTCATAGCTTGAGCAGAATTTTTGTCATTTGAAAACATAATAGAATAATGACGTAAATGTTGCGTATCGACCTCTATCTCGACGGAACGACTAAGCTATATATCCAAAATGGCGGGCGATTTGGATGCGTTCACGTATATTTTAATGCAACCAACTTCAGAGCCGAATTCCTACTTGCACACCTAATACTTATCGAAATATTTATAAAAAAAAACTGAAGAGCTTCTATCTAATCTACCACTTCCGGTTAACCGATGTCGGCTAAAAATCATTGGGATCTTTCGATTTATGAAAAATCTTTGGTATTAAGTTTCACTCCGATCAGTCAATCAGTATGAGCTGTAGAGACGAACACAAACATTTGGTTAAAGAAGTGGAAGTCAAGAATTTTCATGAATTTTATACCAAAAACAATTTTTTTTATCAAAAATCGACCTTCCGCTTAATTTTTGGAAAATTAATCTGAACCAATACTGTTGTCCGTCTGGGATGTATAGGGGCCGAATTTTTGTACATAAATCATAAAATCAGAAAAAGCTCCAATGGTGCTCTGGTAAATCGATTTCAGCAAAAAATCCCTCAAACCTCTCAATTTGTATAAAAAGCATAGGTATGAAGTTTCATCCCGATCAATCATTCCGTCTGGGCTGTATGCAGAGCCGAATTTTTGTTGGGAAGCAGTTTTCCGCAAAAAAATCGTCATTTCCGTCTAAATTTTTGAAAAATGACCTTAGAATCTTTTAGTATATAATTGTTCTTCTCGTAAGTGCCATACTTTCCATAATTTAAAAAAAAATCGAAATAGCTCCTAGAGAAGTTGCATTCCGGTGCACCGATTTTGGCCAAAAATCAATTGGATCTCCTAATTTTTTGGAAAAACCTTAACTTATATTTTTGCGCATAGGTCTGGCCAGACCGTTTTCGATTTGAATTGCAATTTAAATATATTTTTATTGGAGGTGCAAATTAGTTTTGTTGAATTTACAAAAGATGGCGTACCTTGCCATTTAACCTGGTCAACCTTTGTACCAATAAAACACAATTTACGGGAAACGCTGCTTTTCTGTTTTAATTTGAGGAAAATTGCAACTTATGGAAGAGAGAGAAGAGAAGCTCGTCGAATCTTTGGGAGTGACTCAATAACCGATCACGATTCAAAACTTTCTCAAAACCATCGGTATGGAGCAAAAACAAAAAAATTGGCTTCCGTATATGAACTCTAGCTAAGAGACGTCGAGCGTGGTTTTTTCACGTGCGAACAACTGCTTCAAAGATAAATTGGGAAGGGTTTCTTGCATCGAATCGTGACAGCAGACGAAAAGTGGATCCACTACGACAACCCAAAGCACAGAAAATCATGCGGTAAGCTCTGTCATGCATCAACTTCAACCGTCAAACCGCATATTCATGGCAAGAAGCTGATGCTGTGCATCTGGTGGGATCAGTTCGGAGTGATCTCTCCTATGAGCTACTTCAGCCTTGCGAAATCATCACTGGAGAACGTTATCAACAACAATTGATACAAGTAAGCCGCACATTGAAGGAAAGCGATCGCTCAGCACAACAACGCTCGGTCACATGTTGCAAGAGTCGTTGAGGAAACTTTGGAGGTACTTCAATGGAATGTCCTACCCGATCCGCCGTATTCACCAGACATTCCTCCTTCCGACTACTACTTATTCCGGTCGCTGACTCATGGCCTGGTCGAGTACCACTTTACTGCTTACGAAGAAGTTATAAATTGGGTCGATGCTTGGATCGACTCATAACATAAGCAACTTTTTCAGAGCAGAATCCTTATGCTGCTTGAAACTTGGGAAAGCGTCGTATTGAATAAGATACATTGTACCTATTTCTCTGAATAAAGTTTCGAATTTATAAAAACCTCAAAACTTATTTGTACCCTCAATGATTGAGCTAGCGATTTCAATTTTCGTGTGCCTTCCTAAAATTTTATTAGCTACCGATCTATTAAAATATCAAAACGTAAAAAAATCTATACAAAGATATATAAAAGGATGTTTTAATGTGCACATCCTTTCATACTCATATCTCATGAGTCTGGCCAGACCCCTATACACATTTTATGTGAAAGATGACGCAAATTGTTCGCTTTTTACTTTCTATTGGTAAATTTACCATTCAAACTGCCGTTTATGTGTCTCATTGCTGTTTATTTGTCGGTTAATTTTTTTTAATCTCTCCCGTTAGTTCCAATAAAAAATATTTTACGCACCAAATTTTTATGATTGTTTGCTTTGTTCAAAATGAGTGACCAAGTGGAAGTAATTTATAATAAGCAGCATTGCGTATGTGGTAATTTAGATACCGCATTTTATGAAGGATTAGCATAAGCTTTAGCCAATGATATAGAACATGAAGGAGCAGCGGAAGAGGGCGAAGAAATCGATAGATTACAAGCCAAACGAAGACTACGCATCCGATATTGGGGACGAAATGGCCATCGAACCAACTGAATTATTTGCCAGTGATGATGACGAAGATTGTTTCTAAGTTGGTACAAAATGGAATAAAAATGACCCGAATGCTGCTGTTCGTATGCGTCAACACAATTTTATGCGTTTTCGAACTGAACGCAATGAACAAAATTCTATTCAAATTGAGGTGTTCAAGAAATTTTTCACGCCAAATATTGTGCTCATTATCATCACCGAAACGATTTGCTACGAAAATGATTCAGCTCAAAAATGGAATGTGGCTAATCCCGATAAAACACAAACAGTTTGAAAGGATGAAATCGAAAGTTAATTAAACGCATTTATTGCATTACTTTTGACTACCCGTGTTTCACACAATCACATGCAAAAACATTTTGTGGTGTACAGATAGTCTACCCATATTCAGTGCAGCTATGTATCTCATATCCGATTCGTCCATATCCCTTGCAAAGTGACAAAACGCACCAATTCGTAACACGCCCGCATGCGAATTTCAATTAATGAACAGCTGTTTCCAAATCGTTGCAAAATTAAATTCATTCAGTATATTCCTTCGAAACCAGCAAAATATAACATGAAAAATTGGTGGACTTGCGATTTAAAAACAAAATATCCATTGCGAGGAAAATTATACGCACAGGTCGAGAATAACGAGCTGAACGTGAAATGAATCAAGGCGAAAATGTTGTGTTGCAACTGGCAAAAACGTACTCTTACAGCTGCCGCACAATTTTCACTGATAATTTTTCAACTAAGGGACTAGCGTTTCGATCCATTAAAAAATGTATCCCTAATTTGTTGTTGTTTCGGATTTCACGACGACTTGGTTTCCATTTGCAGCGACCAAAAAGAATAAAAATGGATCATTTCACATAAAGCGATCAACAAAAGGATAGAGTTTTGTTTTATACAACATGTTGGATTTTGAAGGATTGACTATGTATTTTGAATTTGTAAAAATGTCGATGCCAACAATTGGTGTGACGCTCGACGAAATCGCCTGGTCACTTTAAGTAACACATCGGTTCTTCTCAAATCTGAGATACTTTCCAAAATATTTGCAAAAAAACGAAGTGGCTCCAATGGAATGTGTCACTTCCAGTGGATCGATTATGGATAAATGTCCCTGGGATCTCCAAATTTACAAAAATAGCTTAAGTATAAAGTTTCATTCCGATCAATCAATTAGTCTGGAATTCTCAATAAAACTGTATTTAAAAATATAATTAACAAGATCTATTTTTTAGCACTCGATAGAGCTGTTGCTCATCTAAAAATACCATGTTTTAATTTTTCTCTCCCAACCCAACTTTCGTAGATAGTTTTAAAATAAACGACATCCGGTTATTTCATTTTTGTTTTATTTTGCTTGGGTTGCACAATTTCGAAACTAAAAAGTGGCATCTCTAAACTATCACGACAGATTTTCCATTCTAGGATATCACCGTTATGAAAAACTGAAACGGCACTAACAACGATTTTAGTGTCATTTTAAATTTTACTGGTATGATATGATACGGCAGAAATCCTGGGCTGACAGTGAAAGCCGGGGATTAAAAAACTATAAAGTTAATAACTTTTATATTTTTAATTATTATTTTAATAAATTTAATTTTATTAATTAAATTAAATTTTTAAATTAATTTTTATTTATTTCATCCGCCTTATTATTGGCGGTGTAGTCTTTTGCGGCTGATGAAGACGAACTGACTGGAAAATAAATTTATTTTTGCCAAATAAATTGTTCGTTTTCTTTGCTCGTATTGGTCAGGTCTGTTTTTCGTAATTTCTTGTCTTTTTAGAGTAGGTTAACTCGCCGCTCAGCTTATTACATGTGTGGGTCGCAAAGTGGTGATAAATCTTTAGGCATCCAGTTAAAGTGGAATGTAGTGTCTATGATTATAACCATAGGATTTTCCACCATGTAACTCCTACACTAGACCATCTAATTCATTTAGAGTTAACCAAGGAGCACCTCGAATTTGCCCTGTCTAGTTTGGTTCGTTTCACTAGATTTTGAATACCACTATTAAAATTTAACAGTTCACAACAATAATTCTGATAATTTTTAACTAAAAACAAACAAAAACGAATTTTCACAATTATTAATTAAGCCACTTTATACCATTTACAATTATTTTAAATCACAGAACAATTTTAACTAATTATTTAGTATTTTGTACCGCTAAGACTCTTCAAAGACTGACACATTGCGATCGTTCCATTCTTATCTATGTATCGTGCTAAATATCCTAGTTTCTAAACGAACAATTGCCATGTTTCTAATCTAGACCAATCTGCTATAAAACTACTATTAATGTTTAGATATAGATGCCACTATTTCATAAATGTCAATAAATTCCTGGCCATTTTAGGAGAGATCGTACAACAATATCATCTATTACAAAAACGTGTATGTCTGTTAATCTGATTTTCGTTGCAAGTTCGGTAAATTAGCTTAACGTATCTCATCTATAGAAGTTAACCAATATTTTAATAGACTACAAAATTTTCATTCAAATTAACTAATTAGAATTTTTGTACGCACCACCGTTGGAAATATTCACTCACTGTTAAATAATTAATAAAAATTCTAGCGAAAACTCCTTCTCACCACAGAGCCACACACGTCATTTTAAATTACAGCATCGCAAAAATACAAAAAAAAAATTGAAGACAGAAAAATCTCAAACAATGGTACACCAAACATAAAGTAAATCAAACAAATCTCATTTAATTTTAACCCTCATTACAATTTGAAATAAAAGAAAATAACCAACCCGTCATTATTTGATGAATTATTTGGTTCATTTATCACGACAGTTTATGTTATGTGTGTAGTGTGTATATACAGTGTATGTGTGTATATCCGTATTTTGTAGTAGTGTTATTAGAATTTTCCTCATTGTTTTCCTCTTATCATTTTATATTGTCGACTGAAATTGTTTGTATTAAAGTGTTGTTGTTGCTGGCATGTTTCAATTACCATTGAATCCCTTTATTTGTCAAAGCACACAACACAAAATTACACAAAGACGTATTTTATTCATTTGGAAACACAAAATACTAAAACCACAATTTATTCGTTCGGAATGGTTTTATCTGGATGTTCATTTTATTTAGCCAAGCTGAGATGCCTTGTTGCATATAGCAAAATTCACGCAATACCACCTGTACATTGCACGAATATTTTTAAGTAAGTTATACAGATTTGCATAAAACCGACACCGCGACTACGTGTATCAAATCGGCACACAAAGGACAAAGCGTGTTTCGTATTACATACGTACCTGCATACATACAATAATATGTTCCTGTCTTAAATTTACAAACCAAATAATTTTCAACGTAGAGTAAATAAATTATTAATTCGCGATATTGGAACCTGCAAAATTATTTTCAAAGAGCAAACACAAACCAATCCACCTCCAAGGGCGAAATTCTTTTTTTGTGATACGCTTACATTTATCATGAATGAAAGGTAAATATGTGTACATGTTGCTGTTTATTATGTGTGTTTGGCAAGAAGTCAAAACATATAAGAGTTCAATAAAAAAAATCGTGCGCTCATTTCCATAAATTGGAGGAAAATCCATATCACTGATTGAAATATCAAACGAATAACCAAATTCCAAAAATGTTTCTAATTTATGAATGAATCTCACACAATAAAACGAATATATACCAATACACCTATAGGGGGTGCTGTTAAATTATAAACCTGTAGGGGACAATTTTTTGTTGTTGTTTTGTTTTCTTTAATTTTTTTATCTTAATCAACAGGAAATCTTTTTTTTTTTTCTAAATAAGGAATTATATTATAATTCGCGTGCCGACCCCTGTTGATAAAATTTGTTATATTGAATTTAAGATTCGCGATTTTTTGTACTCTGTTAACAAACTTAATTTACGGTTGGTTGGTGTTTTTTGTGTGCTTTCGGTATATTATGACTTTACAAGTAGAATTAGTGTTGATGGATTCCTGGATTAAATATAAATCGTGTTATCCGGAAAGGAATATTCAATTAATCAAATAATAAATCGTCGGGTATTTGATTTAAACCACCTTAAGGCTAATTTGTCACCTATTCTAAAAATTTTTTTTTTTGTTGATGATCATCATTATTATATCCCAATTTAGTGTTTAGCCGAAACAAAAACCAACAATACTAATTCGGTAGTTAAAAAATAATTGATTTCAAAATCCGAATATAAAATCCTAATCGCCTTTAGACTAGTTACCTTTCTGGTCTATTTTCGGTTTAAAAAATTCAGATTACGAAATTCCATTTAAAATAATAAAAAAAAATATAAAAACCCTGTGGCTCTTAGATTTGTATATCTTATTCAAATGATTCTATTACACATTTGGGACGATCACTTAAAAGGGCGCTAACAAAACCGTTCGGGCAATATAAAATTGTTTATGCGCCTCATAAATTTACATCGAAAAACGATCGACAGTGTTTCTGTAAAATCCTAAGGCTGATAATGTCGTGCGATCGAGAAACATTTTCATAATTAGAATTACTTAATTTTAAAGTTGTTATCATCCTCTGAGGCCTAAGCAGTAAGCAACAAATAAAATAAAAATAAAATACAGAAGGGTAAACTAATCAGCACATAAATTTTTCTTTGCACCGTATAAAAAAAACCCAAAAGGGGTTATTTTGTGCTGCAAGTTAGTAAGATATAAAAATAAAATATTTAAACACAGGTTCTTAAGATTAAATTACCATATAATTTGTACAACATTTAAATCGATTATATTTCATCTCAAATACATACCATTTAATTTAACAACAACAACAACAACAATAATAATAATAATACAATCATTTTTAATTCCATTTAATTTTTCTAACTCATAATTAGATTCACTTTACATCACTCATCGCCGAACAACATCCATACACACATAAATACAAATCATGTACCAGAAAGACGGGAGATACATAAAAAACATATAAAAACATCAACCAACATATTCAATTCTATAATTGATTACAATCATTATAACCTATTTTGATATTTCTTCTGGCGATAATCAAACCAAGACCAACAATACCGTGGTTAAGCCATCCATGTACGAGTACATAAAAAAAAATTGTTGGTGGTTTTAATTTTGTCTCTTCTTATTCTTCTTCATGAATTCTATAAATTAATTATCCGTGAAAAAGCTTTCTTGTTTCTATTTCGTTTTCTATTCTACATCTACACTAAAGTACCAACCAAAAACAGAAACAGAATAAGACCGAATGAAGCCTCTCAGCTATAGCTCTATAAAATAGAAAAATATAAACACAAACCGTTTTCAAGTTCTTCACTTCCATTTTACAACATTCAACTCATAACGTACACTGTGCTTAAGTGCTTGGTGTGCGGTTCAATGTCAATAAAACAAAAATATTTTAAATGATGATGATTATGGTTATGTCATAATCGAATAATATAAAAGTATTTTTGTGAACACTGGCTTTCTGCCTTGCAGATATGGGATGTACCCGCAGTCGATCAAATATTTGCTATAATTATAGTAAATTCTGTGCGAGTTGAAAATTAATCTTTATATTTTGATTTCAGGGCGATTTGTGATGTGACACGTCATAATTAATTGATATTTGGCACTATATCATATTATTCACACGAAACTGTTAGACGGGAGCTCAATGACTTTTGATAATTATAGTTGTGTGTTACAAGAAATTTCTATAAAAGATACACAAAAGTGCGATGATACATCATGCGATTTATTGAAGAACATATACTTCCATCATGGATTTCCTATAAAATTTGAACCTCGCCAACAATTGTCTTAACTCGGCTGATCGGAGAGACAAGTGACCTTTTGGTAGTTTATGAATCGCAAATTCATTTTTTACACATCCTTAAAGAGTCAAAGGAAAAAGTTGAATGATACCAAATTTGTAAAATTTTCGCTCTGAATGGTACTTTTCTTTTATTTTAAAAGTTAGAAGCTTCTTCTTTTTTAAACCACTTTAATTGTCTGACAAAAATAGTCAATGAACAACTCCCTTGTATCCCATCAAATGGCATTTTTTACGATATCGATACTTTTCACTGGCAACCTCAAATCACAGGAAAATCAATTTCCCGAAAATAACAAACAAACTGATCGTTCAGCAAAAAAGATAATTTGATTGGTGATGAAAATGAACACAACTATACCACCCCCTGACGATGTGAGAACTTATGGGCTGACCCATTTTCCACTTCAATACTAAGTACCAATGGTTCTTCGTAAGTCAGACCAACAGACTATAAGAACCTATAAGCAGGAACTCTATACATTTTTTGAGTATGGATTCTGCTACTTTATGCAGAAACATCAGGAAATAATTTAAACAGAACCAGAGTAAGAAAATACACAAGGTAATCAGCACCTCAATCTGATTTGGGAAACATCAAAAACTTCTAATAAGAAAATTGAGCGCAAAACGAATCCGGAAAATTTTAAAATTTGTTTTTCGTTATTGGAAAAACCAGTCCTGTTTTAAAAAATTTCATGATGCTGTAACGGCTAGAATATTAAAATCAAAATATTCTAATCGCACATATCGCAAATCTCTCTTTCACAAACACATCGCTAAATTGCACATATTAAATGCATCAACAGATATAAATATACACGTGAAAGACAGAAACAACAAGACGAACCTTCCAAACTGATATTCATTCAGATCGTACAAAATGCCGAACGATGGTTCTCCTTTAGACTGTGTATAGATGACATCGGGAGATAGTTCGGCACAAATACTATGGTATCGCACATAATGACAACAACAAAGTTAAAAATATATCAACTCGAGTATATGGAATTACTAGTTCGGGGCATAAATCATTTCACGAAGTTTGGTTGGTTTTCAGGTCGGGAGCAAATGTGATGCTTTTTATTTCCGATATCATGTACGCAGCACTAATGTTTTTTCATCTGCGAGTGGCAGATTTTTTGGTTTGGTGTGAATGCCCAATTTGTGCTAATTAGTGTTCACGGGAAAAAGTCGAGCCGAATAAACGGGAAAAGAAAATTTCAAATTTCGCCTTAAAGACGAGACAAATAAAATACGATTTCTAGAAAAAACCAGAAATAATTTAAGCTTAAATTTAACACTTTCCAGAGGCGGCTAAACTGACGAAGTTTGTGGTTATCATAGAAATATAATTTTCATAATTTTCTTTCATAAATTCAGGAAAAATAAACTAGCCCCTGAAAGATACTTCAATAAACAAAAAAATACAGAAATATACCTTTCAATAATATTTGTGTTGAAGAACAAATTCAACAATAGCAATGAAATGTTCTAAAATCCAAGAATAAGTAACTCGAATATTATTTTCCTGTCAAGCATATTCATTGCCATCCGAAAAACATAGTGGCTGAATTTTTGCTAATCCAGAATTGGCTCAATTCCATTGAACAGCAACGACCGTTGAATAAAAATGAATCTGAAATAAATTGTTTTAGAGATCAACACACTTGGCCAACACAGTGGCCGGATTTGTGCTAATACAGATTTGGTCCAATTCCATTTGAAAACAAAGACCGTTGAATAACCAATTTTCTGACATAAAGTGTTCTAAAAACCAAAGATCTTGGCACTTCTGATTGCATAACCCTGCGTACCCCTGAATTTGTGCTAATCCAGAATTGCCGATGAACATATCTGATAGGAATTTACAAACAAAGGGGTCCAGTTCGTTAGTTTCTAAAACACTTTATATTAGAAATTTGTTCATTCAACGGTCTTTATTATTCAATGGAATTGGGCCATTTATGTACTAGCAGAAATTCAGCCACTATGTTGCTCGGATGGCAAGGAACATACCTGATATAAATATGCTGTCAGAAGTGCCAAGTTCATTGGTTTCTAGAGAACTTTATGTCAGAAAATCGTTAATTCAACAACCTTTGTTGTTCAATGGAATTGGGCCAATTCTAGATTAACACAATTCGGCCACCATACTTTTCAGATGGCAATAAACATACCTAACAGAGGTTTGCGATTGCAAATTAGATTTTGATTAGAAGTGTTAAGTGTGTTGGTTTCTAAAGCATTTTATTTGAGACATATTATCAAAGGTCGTTGTTTTTCAATGGAATTGGGTTAATTCTGGATTAGCACAAAATCAGCTACTACATTTTTCGGGTGGAAATGAACATATCTGATAGGAATTTGTAATCAGAACTGCCTATAATTCATTGGTTTCTAGAACACTTTACGTCAGAAAATCGTTAATTCAACGGTTGTTGTTGTTAAATGGAATTGGTCCAATTGGATGGATTAGCACAAATTCAGGCATTCTATATTTTTGGAATGGCAATGAATATGCCTGACAGCAAAATAATATCTGAATTGCTTATTCTTGGATTTTAGAACATTCATTTCTGTTGTTTAATTTGTTGTTCACCACAAATATGATTGAAAGGTATACTTCTGTATTTTTTTGTTTATTGAAGTATCTTCAATAAACAGGGACTAGTTTGGGGACTAGTTTGTTTTTCCTCAATTTATGAATGAAAATTATAAATTATATATTTCTATGATAAGCTATGGAAGTGTTAAATTTAACCTTAAATTATTTCTGGTTTTTACTCAAAAACCAGGTTTTATTTGTTTCGTCTTTAAGGCGAAATTTGAAATTTAATTTTCCCGTTCTGTTCCTGGACTAGCATTAACGTTTTCCCGTGAGCACTAATTCGAAAGTTTTCTGCTGCAGTTACCGACACATTTTTTTATAAACACGTACTACTGAAACATTTGCAAAAACCGAAAATTGAAAAAGCTTAAGTATGAAGTCTCATTTCGATCAGTCAATCCGTCTGAGTTGCACAGAGGCCGAATTATTGTTGGTAAACAGTTTTACTTTTTTTAAAGGATAGTAAAAAATGGAGAGATGAATATGTTGTGGCCAACACCCGACTTTCTTTCACAACGAATGAATACATAGATCTCAAATCATGTAATTGCTGCTTAAATTTCAGAAAACCAACTAGGTCAACCCTTGTTGTTTGAAAATTTAATCTTTAAATTTATTAAATTTCGCAAGGATCTCTCAATTGATATCAAAAGTTTAATTATGAAGTTTCATTTCGAATTTTCAATTCGCCTGGACTGCGGGGAAGCATGGAGTTTTTTTTATCAAAGCTCGTCATTTCCGGTAAAATTTAAAAAATAATCTGAACTAATTTTGTTGTTAATTTAATTAAATCGAGAAAGCTCTTATGGAAGCTACCACTTCCGGTGGGCTTAAATATTAAGTATGAAATTTTACTCTGATTGACTATTCACAATGAAACTAGATACTTAAACTTTTTAATTCGGAAATATGTACCGGCAAATGAGAGCTTTTTCAATTGTTACAAAGATGTTGGTGTTGGTGTTTTTTTCGGGTGTGCCCAAATTTCATATCATAGGCATGCATGTGTTGGTGGAGGTAAATAAATTTCGAATACCCAGAATGGATGGGTTTGGAAAATGATGTAGAATGGAAACAAATAAATAATTCAAAAATCCAAGACTAAGCACCATAAACAGTTTAGGTTACTTCGATAAATTATGTTTGGGAGAGCTAAATCAGCAAAAGAAAATTATTTACAAAATCATGATGGCACCAAACAACCTATAAGCAACAGCAGACAAGTTCAAAGCTGGTCAAAACCACAATTGGGCACGTAAATTACAAAATGTAAAAACCATGTAATTTTTTCATGTAAAATGTATACACTTAGTTTTTACATATTGTAAAGTAAATAATGAATAAAAACTATTGTTTCGTTACAATTGCGCCATTTTTTACCAAATCTAACAATTATCGTGAAAAACAACAATTTGACGGATGAATAATAATAACAATATAAATTTAATCCAATCACTCACTAAGTTATACCAATTTAAAAGTTTATATTGATGAGTTGGCTTACATTCACAGCGTTTACTTAGTATTTCTCATGCATGGAAAATTGGTCACAAACGAACGCTATACAAATTATTTAGTCTATTTTAGCTAATACCGATTTTGAAGACATGATTCAGGTTTGGCTGGATTCTAGTCGAATAAATATCGATCTTTTTCACGCAAACCGTAAAACGGTTGATAATGCTGTTGCAGTCAAAGGTAAACAAGAGGAGAAAGAGGAACTTCCAAAAACACATTCAAGGCGCAACCAAAAGTCCAGTCGATTGAATTAAATAAGCAAGCGATTCAAATTTAGCAAATCGGACCCGCACGTCGTTTAATGAAATCAAATCAAAGTAGCCAAAAAGTAGCTAAAGAAAAAATTCTGAATAATTTATAATTAAAAGGCATTTCCTTTTAAAGGTTAATTTGTTTTATTGTAATTTTATGTTAACATATTGAGTTTAATTAAAATGAAACAGAAGAATTTTAACTTTCTTGGGCGTATCCATCCTCGATGACAAATTATTCTTAAGTTTATCGTTATTATTTCGGTTTTTGTTGTTGAGAATGGGCCCAACTCAAATTTATGTTCATCGTAATCTGTTTCGAAATAGAGCGCTATTGTGCTTACGGATGTGTGGAATACATTTATATATAATTTATTCCACACATTCGTACGGAAAATATAATTTTTAATTTTTACAGTTGAATTTAAGTTAAATTAAATGATTGATTGATTGATTGATTGGATTGTAGGACCAAGTGCTGGACAAATGTTCCGGATAACGCCGGGCGGATTCCCGAATTCCTACAGCCTGTTTACACATAACAATAGAAAGGATAGGAAAGGTTTTTTTGGCGGGGGGGGGCTCTGAACGACTCGGTTTCAGACACCTAGCGATCGTACGGCACAACACAATTCTAATCTACTAGAGGCAGGGAAAAGGCTTAATAGGTTTAATGGATAACGATGGTATTGGTCTTCAAGAATTGCTTCTCTAAATCAGCAACCTGAGAAAAAAAATATTATTTATTTCACGTAGATCTGGAAATTTCTTGAAATTTAATTCTAAATTAATACAATAATTTCCGGCTTCCAAAACAAAATTGATTGATTGAATCGGCCCGGTTATAGACACCTAGATAAAATCGATAGTTAGTAACACAATGACAACACAATTCCAATTTACACAATCAACAATTAATATTTCAAAGAAATATTATTTCACAGCATCTGTAGATTTCCTGAAATTTAATTCTAAATTAATATTTTCCGACTTCCTAATAATAAAAACATTTATTAATTTAATCCTCCTGAAATTCCGCAACTTAGAATAGAATTTCCTGAAACCACAGTTATTTAAATTATATTAAAAATTACTCTAAAATTCATTAGTATTTAACCCTTGAATTGGCAACCACCAAAAAAATTGCAAAAAAATATGTGAGGTATCGCAAAGGCAATAGTTCTCGGAAAACTATGAGTGTTATTCAATGCCAGATTAGCTACCGGATTGGTTATTTCAAGTAAATTTAGCTTATTGCGCCAAAATTTCAAATGTTTTATTAATTTTGCTCACCAAAGAATATTCGTTTTATTACCAAATATAATTGGTAGGTCATCTCTCAACAAATGATGGACAAATTCGGTGTGCAAAGCCGAATTTGACAAAATTTGTGGGATTCGACTATAATGAATGGAACCAAGCCGTTTCCCAACCGATAACTTTCCAATTTAGTTTGCAGAGCTGAGGTAGGATTCTAATAAAAAGGTCAGCTTATTTTGGGATTTTAACGTGTCTTTTTGATGAAGTGTAGAACTTCAATCATTTTGAATGGAACTTGGGCATATCAGAAAAAAAATTGTCAAATCAGAATTGGGTGGCGATTTAAAAATGTATTTTAGAGAAGTTCTGGAGTTCGCCCGTGCTAGGCAATTTATTTACTAGTTATGCTCGAATCTGGTATGTTGAGCTGAATTGAGATTCCAACATAAATCCCGGATGAAGTTCTGGATTTTTCTACAAAATAAATTTGAAAATAATTGGCCAAGGAATTATCAACCATTCACCATAGCCGAACCAAATTTGGTCTTAACCGGCTAAGAGATGACCCAGTCAAATTCAGCTTCCCCAAGACGAAAATTGTTAAAATTCAAATTCAGCCCAATTCGTACGCAAAAATTAATTTATGCATCTTCCGCAGTATACTGTCTAAAAACAGATTACTGAGACAATTCCGCACATCTCAGTCAATCAAAAAAGGGCAAGGTTTGCGGCAACTAATTGTATGCCTTTTCTTCATAACACCATAGATTATATTGTTGTTTACCCACTGTCCTTAGAAAAGAACTAAATTCTCTCTCAGAAGAAAAGCTGCTGATAATCAACAATCCTGCTATAGTAGACTAATTTAAGTTCGTATAAAGAACACCGCCCATCGCTTGTTGTTGTTGTCTAAATCTGAAAATTTCGTTTGACCGGATATTTCCATCTAATAATGATTCCACCTCCATTGGTTTGTGTAGTTTGTACCTTAATGGAAAAAATGTTAAATTTCAATACGTCATTGTCCAAAGGCACATCCAAATTTGATAACAGAAACCCGAATTCCCATAGTTTATACAAAGTTTAATCCCTACCGGATGACGAATGGCTTAGCTTCATTCATTTAGACTACTTTTTAAACAACATTGGAAACTTCTATTGCAATTCCATTTTTAAAATACAAATCCCATTTTTCCCATATCATTCGGAATACATTTTGCTTTATTCAGACAGAAACTCATATTGGAAACCAGCGTTTGTCATTCAAACCGAATCGATTCTTTAATTGGTAAAAAAATGGTGAAGTCCTAGTCACTTTTGTCGTTTTTCAGAACCCCACCGGAAACTCATATTGAAACACAATATTCATAATGCGTTTTGTCTGAATAGTTAAAATCTCTTGAGAAACCGGTTGGCTTAATTGTTTCAACTAAACTTAACTATATGAACAATCTGAATCAATCTAAAATCAATATCTTAAAATCCATGATTCTGATTTCTGGGTAAAAACTTCAGTGATTTTAATTTTTGGTATTTTGATTTCCAGGATTTGGAAATCCGCGATTATGATATCCAGGAGTTTTGGTCTCTCGAATGATATACCGAGGACATGTCATGTGCATTTCACTTAAGAAATTTCATGAAAGAAGAAATGTAAACAGCATTTCGCACACTTATCGTCGAACGTGGCCAGTTATTGGACAAGTCATTACAGAAACAAATGTGACTTGTTAGTAATTAGTCATTTAATCAGCATACCATACAAAATTGGAAAAAAAACTAATTTTTAATTTTTCATACACAGTTAGAAAAAGGTGAGAAATACGACGTATACCTTTCGTAAAAAATTACTCACATTGGTATAATTTATAACTATTAAGCCATTGCATCTTTAATTTATGTCATCGCACAAAACTATATTACATACAGTTAATTGTGAACAAATGATTAATGCCAATTAATCTTAATAGTAAGTTGTAATATTTATTATGACACATTATCATTATTAACAACAAATAAAACATGAAAACAATTAAACCACACTTCCGTCCATCATTAACTTTATGAATGTATAATTGTCTAATTACTGCATATGAAACGACTTAATTTATGATTTTCGTTCAGCTCATCGTATACCTCAAACGTTAGTTTTGAATTTCCCCGTAGGGATAAAAATTCATTGATACGGTTTGTACACAAAACCAACATAAATACAAAAATTACATTTGTATACGTACACAGTGTTAAATTAATTAAGGTGCACAGGCAGGCGTGCACTAAAAAGTGGAATCCACGCGACAAAAATTCTCACTTTTAATTTTGTTGATTTTTAAATATTTAAGTAAACGATTTTTTGTATTTAGTAGCCGCTTCCACAATATGCGCAGTTTTAGAAATCTCATAATGTAATTTCGCCGCAATGTAAATGTAGATACGAGTATCATGTAGGTTGTTGTGCACATTTTGTGAGTACTTGCACGTGACCTGTGTAATGTATCCAATTTTGGTTAATTTTTTTTTGTATCAAATGTTTAGGACTAAAAAACGTATTGTTAGTTGATATACAACATAACAAGTAAAAGGCCACGTGCCTCATATTATTGAAGTTGGATATTTAATATATTTTGAAGCGCGTTTTTTATATTTTTTTGTGCTCTTTCGTATTTTGACTTGAGATGCTGAAAGATTCTTTGTTTTGTTTGGAATGTTTTTTTTATTCAATAAGATTTTTTTTGTTGTTATTGCACGCTTCGAGATTATGGAAGAGGTGTACAAGTGAATTTGATAAGAGGTACTTCTAAAAAATTGGATAAAAAATAATACAAAAATTGGATGGATAAAATAATTGAAGTGGATAATATGTTGAAATAATCTTTATTAAGTTAATTATGAACACAAGATTATTTACCAAATTTGTAATTGGATCTTTGGTATTTAGTGTCCGCGATTTAGGGTGAATATTTTGAAAAGAGAGAATTGTTGCGCAGTTCTGCTTCTCAAATCACGAGACATACGCAGTATTAATTTAAATAATTATGCTCGAGTATGGCATGTAAGTACACATATCGTAGTACCTAGAAATGCATGCAGTTGTACATTAATTAATTTAATTAGTACGACTTGTTAAAATAAATGATTTGTGTAATACGTAGATTTAATTATTCCCATATCCGTTATTTACGGAAACGTCGATCATTTTTTTATATATCGTGAAGAAAATTAATTTATTCTTACCTATATTTTTAATGAAAACTACATTCAATGTTGATTTGCTGATACTCTATGATGCAGTAAAAAGCATAACTTATATAGAAAAGTTTTAATATAGATTAATTTGGGTGCTGCTACTATATAAAATTTTAGCAAATGGTTTTTGATGGTGTACTGATTCCATTCCCGTCCCTAGGTCTGATGTCTTGACCAAGGGCCAAACCTCTAGTACTGCGAACTTTTAAGTGCTTAGTTGAATACCACTGAATATAGGTAGTTGGCCTATATTGATGTGAAGTTATAAATAAAGTATATCCAGCATATCGTATGGATTTAATTTTAAAAAAAAGTCGAGAAACAAGGATCTCTGAAAGTAGTATTCATACCATTTATTTATGATCTAGGTAACTTATATTTACACGAATAAAGTTATTCGCCTTCAATTTCGCTCCTTGACCCACAGACAAAACACGTACGTAATAGTTTTATTTAAAAAATCGACTATGCGGATAGGTCAATTATGTTTAAATTACAGTGTTTACTTTACAAGCTTGCTTACCAATTTTAAGTATTTATAAAAACCTGGGGTGACATGCTATAACAATTATATCTCGTTCCTTTGGAATAAAATGTGACAGCATTTCACATATTTTATATCACTTACCAGTCTGAAAAATTTCTACTCCGTTTCTATCACCACTATACTTGAACGAATTTAAAGAAAGACTCCTGGGGTGGGATTTTGTAACGTCAGTTTCGATGCTATTTGCTGTTGTATTTTGTAACATTTTCGACAGATAAATCAAATGTTGAAAATGGCTCACGATGATGGCGAAAAATGTTTACGTTGAGTGTAGTTTTTGTTTGATCGCTATAACGTGCTGGATTTGACTGATCAAAAGTAACCCACAATAACTAGTATAACCCATTTATTAATTACTTGCACATAATGTTTAATTCAAGATTTTTGAAATATTTTCGGGTATCAAAAGACAAGAACAAGTCAACAAACTCGAGTAAAAAGACCATACAAAACCCCGAATGAATTTAGGAATAAGAAACACCAAAATTTCATAAAGAACAAAATTAGTTGCTGTCTTTAATTAGTATGCCACTGGAGCTATCAGCGATCCGTAGGAAACGTAATGTTCCATTCGATGAATCAATCGGTTATTTCAAACGCCATAACCGACATTACTGTAGTGTTAGGAAGAATAATATGCCATCCATACGTGAATCCTTATGAACGAGTTAAATCTGCTTGTAAGTAACGATTTATCAAAAAAAACGTCATCCCGGTTTTATTGGGTGCAATTATTTCACCCACATTAACATTGTTCGCCCGATTGTTGTAGATAGATGAAGAAATCATTCTATCAATGTGCAATTGGTAAATATACACATCTACCAAAATTCATTTGTTTTATTAACAAATTATGTTTCAGGTTTGCAATTATGACTTCTCAGTGTGCTATAGATATCCTGGATCAACGCATGGTGTCGCAAACTGGGAAATGCCAAAAGATAGTCGACAGCTTAGCACATCATACGAGCTTGGGAAGCACAATACATGGCTACTTGGTGGTTATGGGTATCCATTGGGGCCTTTTAGAATGACACCATCACGACATCCCATAGAGCGCTGTAGGGGTTCTCAAAAACTCTTTCCGACGTTCGCTAGCGGAGCGAGTATTGCGTTATGAGTCAATAAAAATAGTGCGAATGGTGAATGTGTACGCAAGTATTTACAACATTTGTGTAATCAATAAGTTGAACATGGTAGATCGGCCATGAATCCTGAAATTTGTTCTCATATTGCGGTGTTTATTGAGGAAGTGTGGAATTCAATTTTCCTTGATCTCTAAGCTCTTCGTACATTTTAGTTGAAATGTTCCTTCTGTGTCGCTGTATTCTGGGTGTTATGGACGCTGTAGCGCCACGAACAGCTTGTTCAGTTCTCGCAGTAAATTTTCCTCCTCAACATGTTCCGTTAGATCTTCACTGGGTTCATGGCCCGCATTAATACCAGCTACGCCTACGGCGGCCTCCATTGTCCCAGTTAATTTATTCACTCGCTCCTCAAATGGCAATAAAAATACGGTTCATGAACCTGGGTGGCAGCTCCGATTAACATCGACATGATTTTTTTTAATTCTGTTTTTTAGTTCCTCCCACATCTGTGATAAATAATAATAAAATAAATGTGGTCAAATTAAGTATTGATTCAATACTGATGGGGGATTGGATTTATGAATGGTATTCCTTGTGGAGGAGAATATGGTAATAACGTAAGCAATTTTAAACAGCGACGACAGTCATCATGGGAAATACTGGAATTGACAATTGCGTTAATCATCAAGAGAGGGGAATTCAGGAAGTGCGGAATATCCTGACTACAACTACATGCAAGTCGTACTGAACGTCCGAAATTCGTAACATAGTGATTGCAATATTGATTAATTGAATCATCGATTAATCGGGATATTTTGAGTAAATTATTAATCGGTTTTGATAGCTAGAATAACCGATTTTTCGGTTTTTCTATTGTATCGTTACTTCGCATACACAAATGCGAGAAACACCACACATTTTTTCATTATTACTCTCACTAACTGTTTCTCTATTTTGTTTTAGCCTAGATATATAGCCATAACCATAGTTGGGGCCGCTGTCATGAAAAAGTAGGCAACTTAATTCCAGCTTCACAGCAGTTGTATTTTGCGCATGCAATTCAATTGGCCGTGTTGAGTGCTTTGTATCGCACGAAGATGCCTGTCGTTCTTCTGCAATTCTGGACAGTGAAGAATTTGATTCATCCGATGACACCAACGCAGATTATAATGAAGACAAAGAGGATTTTGAGTTTTCGATTACCCCTGATAACGTCGAGACACCGATCGCAATATCACATGAACACCTCATGCCATTAATAGCTAAAATGCGCAAAGTAATCAAACTTTTTCGGCTTTCACCTACAAGGAATGATTAAATATTGCAAAAACATGTTAAGGAAGCCTTTGGAAAGAAAGAATTAATGCTGATATTGGATTCAAGAACTCGTTGGAACAGCTTGTTATCAATGTTGGAGAGGTTCAACAAATTGAGGCCCATGCATTAATTGACATAAAATCAGACATTCAATTTTTGAGCGACGACAATTCTGTTAACGCCATTCTATTAACTGCAGAAGCAGCATTAAAATGATTGCTTAATACCCTGGCAAAAATAGACGGCGACCTTGCTACTGACATCAAGGATGCATTAGAACTAAGGATCAAAGAGAGACGCAATAATTTATCAGGACTATTGCAATATTTGCATAATGATAAAGTAAATAATACTTCTGATGAATACTTCAGTGGACTGTTTGCTCCTTTGAAAAAAGGATTTGCCGAAAACCTTTTGTTAGCAACAGTACAGCGATTATTTAGTTCAATTAATGTCTAGAATCAGCAAGACATAATTAATAACGCAGATGTTGAAGATCAAGAAGTATAGTAAAAGTTGAAGAGGAAGCTGAATGAATCAGAGACCAAATGCAAAAGGCAATTGAAAACGAAATATCCATGTCTGAGGGAGAGAAAATTCATTCAATATTTTCTACGACTTCAACTATTGAAAGAACTTTAAGGCGCGAACAAGCTCAGTTTGAGGATGATAGAACTAGAGGGAAATATTTTACACTTTGCTATAATGCCCTTAAGTCTATTCCGCCTACTTCCGTAGAATCTGAAAGAGTATTTTCAGTATCTGGCAATTTGTGAACGAAACTTCGATCACGGCTAGGTGACAAAATCCTACATGATTTATGCTTTCTTCGCACATATTTTGACAAATTAGAGCATTAAAGAAGAAATAATGTCACGTGTAACTTTAGTTCAAAGTTTTAACACTGAAATAATTTTTAGTTTAATTTTTGAGACTGAATTAATCATTTTAATATAATTTTGTTATCATTTGCTTTTATTTTGTTAAATAAAATTAACGGCTTTTCGAAGTTTCGGCTTTATAATTAATTTTCAGTAAAAACCGATTAAAAATCGGAACAAAATAAAAACCGAAAACCGGGTTTAAAAATAATTTCAAACTTTGCAATCACTACTCTTACATTAGGGATGCATTCGGAGAGCGATCACGATCATCGTCACCGGCTTTAGAAAAATCAGAAATGGAGTTTTTGGATCATCCAAAGATCAAAATTTTCAACCTACTGAAAAGCAGTTAAAATTGAGGAAATTGCATCGGCGCATGAAATAAAAGGAACATAATTTTTGTACAATCGCTTGCTGCCAAGCAACAAAAATCAGCATTTGATTTAGGAGACATGATGAATACGCTTCTGTTTCAGGTGGAGATAAAAAACGATAAACTAGACAATCAAGATTCCAAATTTCAGTAGCAACATGATCAACATGAAGATGTTGAAAGTAAAATTAAAGAAGAGGATTTAAGCTTTGGACAGCGTGCCTCCCAAACAAAGGAAAGTGGTCCACAGATGGTACTAACCGTTGTTACCGAGAGCTCGATTGAACTTTTGAAAACTCGGACATTAGGTGATGAAACACATCCCCATCTTCTTGGTTTCCGAGAAAGGACAGCAGATGTGTCGCAGACGACACCCAAGGTATAGTGAGGTATTATCATCGAGTGGCGACATAGTTGAGGCTATGAAATAACGAAGGAGCGTGAAGTTTATCCACTGAGCCAACATTGGAGCAAAATCTCAATTCAGACAACGTTGCAGTATTCGAGAGGCTAGTGGATCAAGCAATGACAAAATTGGCATAAAGTGTTCGGGTTAAGAAGAATTGCGTCGATAAAGTGTTTAGCTAAGTGACATCAAAAGCCAAAGAAGATGCCTCAGATGCGGGTAGCTAGGTCACCACATCCGAGGCTATTGGCAACGGTGGAATGATGGTGTTTTGTGGCAGCCTGATTCCAATGATAAGCAATATGAAAACTGGCGAAAGGAACTGACTCCGGCAATAAATAACACCACAGAAGGTCACAAAACAACCAATAGGCAAGTCTGCTGAAAAGAGTTTACGGCCGAAGACGTAAAAAAGACGATAGACGGCGATAGTAAAATAATACGTGGCTGTAAATGCAACGTATAAGATGTACCTGTGAATGACGTTCGATCCACAGAAACGAACAATAGGGCCAAGGATAAATGGGAGACGCAACACGATCACGGTGGAAGATTTAGTAATTTTCGACGAGCTAATTTGGTGTGGTTGTAACTACATAAAGCGAAAAGGAAGACTTCGAAAAGCACATCGCAATTGAAAAGGTCCCTATAAGATTGTTAAGAGGATCAACGACGATGTGTTTTAGATACAATAACGCTTCGGTGGTGGACAAAAAGTCGTGCAGGACGATAGACTAAAGCGACTAATGTCATTTGTCAAGTGATAGAAACCCAGTATTATATTCCCGGTAAACGAAATGAGTCGATATATTGCATTTTCACTTCACTGAATTGGTCAATTCTCGGTTGGAAGAAGATTTTTTCACCAAAAAAATCAACTTTCTCGACGAAGCTCATTTTCACCTCAGTACTTATGTGAGCAAGCAAAATTGCCGTATTTGGGGACAGAAAACGCACACGTGACATTTGAGATGCCAATACACCCAAAGTAAGTGACTGTTTGGTGTGAAATATGGTTCAAAGGCATAATTTTTATTCAAAGGCAAAGAGCCGCGCTAATAGTCAATGGCGGCCGCTATCGTTCCATGTTAACTGATTTTTTATTCTTTACGATTAAAGAGCAAAACTTGACCGATATTTGGTTTCAATACATAAGTGCATACATTTTTAAAAAGAACTAAAAATTGTTGCACCCTGTAAATAAAAAAACGAGAAAGCTCCATGAAAAGAGAATAAATCGTATTAGTTTACTGTGTCGTTTACTTTATTCTGATTTTGATTATGCCAAAAAATTGTGCCATTTATAAATAACATATAAATACTTGTATATTGGTGAATCGATATCATCATTCGTATCTAATTAAAAAAATTCCTAATTCAGTTTTCAATTATGTGCATAATTGGTGCTGTGTTTACAACAAGATAAAGCTGTTTTATGGGATTTAGAGTGGACAGTTACAAGGGGCTGGGACTGTTCAAATGTCCACCTTGCCATAAAAATATTTACGCAACACGACTTTATTAAAAAATGTCGTTGTCACGTGACTTATCTCGAATAAATAAAACACTGACAAAATGAAAATCTGTCCAGTATGTACATTGCTCATATGTAGAGGAGTAAATCTCTCAATCATCAAAGAGATATTTTCCTACACCAGTATTTTCAGTGTTCCTTATTTATTCCTCTTCTTAGATCCATAAATATTATGAATGTTTGCTGTATGGCGTGTGTTGTTGTTTTTTATGTGTCAAAAACAAACATCAGAATACATATATAGGGTTTTTATTCCTTTAGTTTTGTTGTAAGCTTTTTGTGGTTTTCATGTCACTTGTCTTGATCAAATTGCACATACATACAAAATAAAAACGGAAATTGCCTGAAACCAATTCGAAATAATCAAAGAAGAAGTTTAATTTGATTTCGTTTTGCGTTTGGTTCATTCTTTCTCTCATTTTGCTGTAATCTCGGATTTTTATTACTTTACTGTCTTATATGGGATCTCCGTGTTCTTTCATCGTTGACTTTTCAATAAAATGTGTTCGTCTCTATAAACGTATTGCTTATACATATACGAGTATTCAAAAAATGTTTTGGTTGCAAAATGTACGTACATTTTCTGAAAGAGGGTGAAAATTAGAATTTTTTATTTTATTTTTGTTTTGGTTTGTGGTTGATCGTTTTCAGATTTGTTTTAAGTTTATTATTGTTGTATAAAAACCATCTGCTGTTAGAATTTAAATCATTATTTAACCCATTTGAAACTTTCCGCAATAAACAATTTGGCTACGTATTGCGATGAAGAGATGGTCGAGGGTTAAAATTCTTTCATTTTCATATTTTCGGTTCAATCCAATCAAAAAACCGAAATAAATTATTTTCATTCATGAAAAGTAAAAATTAAAACGAAAAAAATATCAAATAATTAATTTCCTTTATATTTTTATTTTTATATATTTAAGAAAAATCGATTTCGTTTAATTTTATCCTAATAAATAACAATAATGAATCCTTAAATTTTTTTTTTTAAATTGGATATCGAATATTGGAAATAAATGTTCGTACATAATTATTCGTTTCAACGAGACTACAAATAATATTTCTTTAAATAAAAATCGTGTAATTTAAGATATGTTGTTGTTGCTTGCACCAATAAATTGAAATAAAAAAATTGTATGCAGATTTGTGCAATAATGAAACCAAAAAAGACTTTATACTTAATCTTGAGTATTGATTACAAAAATTCATAATTAACCGAGTGCTCGGAAAATATATTCGTTATTTAATGTCGTTTAAATGCGTGTACACTGAAAATGTGTATTTCCATTTATGATTCATGAATAATTTTAAAATCCTTTAAAATGTACGTAAAACACAATATCATAATTTAGTATTGCAAGCAGAGAACTTCTTTTGATTATAATAAAACAAATCATTAAAGTAAAATGCTTAAAACAAAAACAAATTGTGCTGATACGAGTGAGGAGGAAAATTATTTACCTCCTTTGTACTACTATATTATGGTATATGGCACGATCCTTTATTTTAATGATGGAAAACAGAAAGAAGGAATAATGAAAGAAACACAAAAATATACGGAGTGAACAACAAAAGTAAATTTATTAGGATTGTTATGATAACAATAACAACAACAACAACAACAGTAATAATAATAATAATAAAAAAAATTATATCATTAAAAATTAATTGCAAATTTAACAGAACAGAATGGTAAGATGATATGCAAATAACAAATATTTCAGGAATTGTTTAACAAAAACTGTTAGGAAATTTAAAACAGAAAACAATCAATTTAAATTTGTTCCTTAATGTTTCGTATACTTACTTAGTTACTACCGGTGCTACAAATACATGATGACCGAGTGTATATATGATCTTCCACGAGACCTCACTTTCACTGGTGCCGACTCGAGGGTGTGCTTAGTAGTCCGGTTTTCTGCTCGTATAGAACTTGTTTTAGCCACCGCTGTTCAGATGATTTTGACTACTGGTCAAATCATCTTAATTTTTGTTTCACGCGAAACGCTGCAAGACTGACGATTTTGATGTTATATCTACAGAAACTGAATTTTGCTCTGCTACTATTGATCCTAAATATTAAAACTCTTTCACATTCTCATGCTCCGCGTCTCCCGAAATTTTAAAGGCGTATTTGCTTTCTTGCGGTAATCATATATTTGACTTTCGCCTCGTTGATTTGTATGTCAATTTGATGAGCTGTTGACTCTAATAGTAGGAGGCAGTTTTAGGAATACGATGTTGCGGCCAACAATGCATATGTCATCAGCGTATGCTAATAGTTGACTTCATTTAAAATATAGGCATATGACGGACGGCATATTCTAAAGATAAATTATAAAGTATTTGGGCGATAGGATCACATTGCCGTTCTCCTCTTGTTATTTTAAAGGTTTTCCGAGAGTTTATCTTCGAGTTTCACCGTTCATTTGAATCGCTCATCAATAATTTGTAACATATAACAGTTTTTTTTATAGAATACCTATATACGACAGAACGTCTCATAACGCATTTCTTTGTATATTGTCGTAAGCCTGTTGAAAGTCTACGAAGGGGCTGTGAACAGGAATAGCCTGTTCATAACATTTCATCAAAATAATCCTGAGAGTGAAGGTCTGATTGGTTATTGATCTATTTGGGCGAAATTCACATGGAAGTTGCCCAAGATACGCTCACTACATATCGATAATTTTGCTGCCAGTACGTTTGGTACGTTTGCTTAAACCAGTGTTATCAAAGCTATTCCACGGTAGGTATTGCAAATCAGAGCTGTCTTTTATCATCCCGCACGAAATTCCGTCAGGGAGATACTTGTTTGTCAGCAAATGGCTGTACTGGTCGATTTAAAAGAAAGGCAAAATAATTCCAATATACTTGAAGGACCTTGTTTGGTGTTCGTTACTAACTCTCCAGATTCCTTGCGAATAGTGCTGCTACGAGGTTGGATCTTCAGCTGTCTCTTTCATGTTGCGATATATCTCTCTTTAAGTTAAAGTTAACAGTAATTAGCTCAATTTTAAAAACTAACTTTATTATTTCTTTAGCTTTCGGAACCTTTTCGGTTCCATTTTCAAAAGAATAATATTACTGTTAACTTTAATTTATAATAAAAAGCTCATTAAACAATTTTAAGTTATCTCTCTTTAAGACTCGAATTTTTAATAATAAGATCATGTAAGATCGTTAAGTCATTTAAGTCGTTACGATCTTAATCTAGAATTGCTTTTGAGCAATCATCATCTGTTTTAGTTACAGCGGAAGTTTCATGATATACCACTGATCTTTCGTGAACTCGAGCAGTGGCTGGTTTTCAAGAATTCCTGATAAGGTCATAATTGGTTCTGGAAACGTGACTATTAAAAGCATCATTGTTCCAACGTGAGGTTTGTTGGCAGCGACTGCATGTGTATTTTGCGACTGCAAGCATGTTCCCGTACCTTGGATTAGCTTAACACAAACTCCTACAGGAGCTATCCAGGTAGGTATCGGCGGCCGCCACGAGGACGTAGTGTGATCAATTGTTGTAGTTGCAGCAAATTCGGCACAAGAAGCGAGTCTGGTATTTATCTCCTGCTTACACTTCGACCTAACCACCAATCCTTCGTATAGTAGTAGCACGAATATTCGTTAATCGCGAATACATCCCACTTGTTTATTAACGCCCTTTCCGAGATCGACATCTATTTAATACTTATTACGAATTTCCGTCATTCTATTTAAACTAAAATTTCGTTGTCGCATTTTCTCTAAAATCTTCGTTCTCTATTTTTTTAGAAAAGGCGCTTAATTATGAATTTGATCCAAATGTACAAATTTGAAACATTTTTGCCAAAACTACAAAAACAAGGAAACCCATTTGCTTAAAAAATGTTACTAAATTCATTTGCTAATCACTTTTTAAACTTATAACAAAGAGAGTAATTTTTATAGAGAGAGAGAGAGAGATATTTTGTAGAAACAGAAAAAAATGTGTTTGTGTGTATGAAACAATAAAATTGATATTAATAGAGAGGCACTATTGAACTTAAAAACAACATACACATTTTCTGTTCGTACAAAATATCTCTCTCTCTTTCTCTCTCTCTCTCTCTCTCTATAAGTTTTATTCTCTTTGCTGTAATGTAAAAAGTCATTCCTTCCACTTTAAACAAACTATATGGACACTTGTTTGGCATTCCATTTTTTTACGTCCCACATCATTTGACTCACTTGGTGTAGAATACAAGGGGTTAGTCTCCTTACTCGGGTTAAAATTAAAGTAGACCAATGTTGGGGTGGCACGATTATGTTCTGAATTATGTTCTGAAACTGAATGATCTGCCATAAACCTGGGACACAATTTTTGAAAATTACTGTTTTGTTCGCGGTTGGATTTTTTCAGTGCCAGCTCGCAATACAAATTTCAATGCCTAGAATACCGATTCCAGTCCAAGCACTCAAAAAATTTAAATCCTCGTCTTACAATAACTGATTAAACGCATTTGTTAAGTTCAATTTGGAAAATTTGACCACCCTGTAATTTTAAAAGTAAATTCTTAATCTGTGGCATTGGGTATTTTTCGTTGTTTTGTAATCTCCACATATCCGAGCTAAAGGAGCTGTCCAGTCAGATTATAAGGAAAAACTAGTTTTACATTTCAAAATGAAACACTTTTTCATATTTTTCAAAATTTAAACAATCTTTATTTATAAAAAGGTTAAAATCGATTTCGACTTGTTAGGTCTTCCTCAGAAGTATCATATATTAAGGATGATCTAACAACTTGAAATCGATACAGTTAAATAAAAATTATTTGAATTTTGAGAAAAATATAATTCAAATGTTTCATTTTAAAATGAGATTCAATGGTTATCGCCAAGTGCCGACGGTCTAACGATTGGTACCAAATAATAATTTGTTTAAAACGATTATAGTCAGTAATTTCAAAACAATTATTAGTGTCGCGAAGCATTTGTGTAATTGGCTCGTTCTGATCGTAGGCTGTACTATGAGGAGCAATTCTGTAAGGCAATTCTGTTATAAGGCATCGTCCTCAAAGTACTTTTAAATAGGGCTGCAGAATTTCCCCAGCAGATAAAAGTTGATGAATGGGCAAGTTGTAAATATTCACCCCCGTTTACTTCGGTGAAATTTTTCTTTAAATTTTCATATCGTCTGCTTAAATGATCGTCGTTAATGGATAAAAACCGGAGATAACTGCCTAGAACAGTACCTGGGAGTACCTCCAGTACTGAGGTGCACCGGAAATCTAATAGATCATCTGATACCTACGTTCCTTCAGATAAGAGTCCACCCATAGTAACAGCTGAGGTGCGAAACCAAGAGCCCACAGTTTAAACAAAATAGTATCATTCATCATACCCTGGCAGCCTCCGTAACGTTCAAAGTAAAGAGACTCGTTTACAATACTTTCAAATAGCTTAGAATTTCAGGACAGTTTGCCAGTTGGCCTATAATTGGAGACTTCTCTCAATAGAGTGTGCGCTTGAGTTTTGCAACAGAGTTGTAAGTTTTTGGGCCAAGTTTCTAACACATTTTTCTGATAATCCTATTAACGACAGTATCACAATCAATTTAAACGGAGACCAGAGATTTTTGAGTGTTGTCACTCATGTAAGAGGCCATATTTTCAATTTTTTCTTTGTGAATATGTCAGCAATGGTGTTGGGATCATCAGAATTATGATCACTGAACTCCATGGTAGAAGGATATTCATCTGATTTCTTTTTGGAGTTTATGAATTGTTAAAAAGTCCATGAGACAAGTTCGAACATTCATTGTAAACGTATAAAGGGTGTTTTTTTAAGAGGTTGCCGATTTTTTTTTTGAATAAAACACATATAAAATTATGAAATGACCAAAATTTTTTTTTATTTGGTAGATAATTTTTTGGCATTTAACATTTAAACACAATTTCTGGCATATGGCTACCACGACTATTTTTCACAAATGTCATTCTGGAGGTCCAATTTTCCAGCACTTTTTCAAGCATTTGAGGGCGTATGTCAGCAATGACACGTTGAATATTGGTTTCCAAAGCGTCAATCGATTGAGGTTTATCCACATAAACCAATGACTTCACGTATCCCCACAAAAAGTAATCGAGTGGCGTCAAATCGCACGAACGCGGAGGCCAATTCACCGGACCATTTCTCGAAATAATGTTGTCGTTGAAAGTTTCTTTCAATAAGTCGATTGTTTCACGTGCTGTATGGCAAGTGGCACCATCTTGTTGAAACCACATTTCATTCATATCCATATCTTCAAGATTTGACAACAAAAACTCATTTAACATGGTTCTGTATCGATTTCCATTCACGGTAACGCGTCGTCCTTCCTCATTTTTAAAGAAATATGGACCGATGATCCCACCAGCCCATAGACCGCACCAAACAGTACATTTATCAGGATGCATTGGTAATTCTAGAACGGCGTGTGGATTATCTTTGCTCCAAATGCGACAATTTTGTTTGTTGACGTATCCATTTAACCAAAAATGCGCCTCATCACTGAAGAGAATTTTACGGTAAAAAAATGGATCTTCGTTCAATTGATTTAACGACCAATCACTGAATTCACGGCGCAAACGATGGTCGTGTGGCTTTAATTCTTGCACCAATTGAATTTTGTATGGCACCAAACCCAAATCTTTACGTAAAATTTTCCATAAAGTCGATGGACAAAGTCCAATTTGCTGAGCACGACGACGAATCGATAAATTGTCGTTTTCTTCGACACTGGCCTCAACGACAGCAATATTTTCTTCTGTACGAACTCTTCTCATTCTTGTCGGTGGCTTGGCATCCAAAAGAGTGAATGTAGACCGAAATTTGGTAATTACGTTCTTTATGGTGGTCTCTGACGGACGATTATGTGCACCATAAAATTCACGAAGTGCTCTATAAACATTTTTAATTGAACACTGATTTTGAAAATAAATTTCCACGATTTGAAAACGTTGTTCTGGAGTTAACCTATTCATAATGATTTGCCAAACAATACTGAGTAGAAATGCCACTTTGAGCTGTCAAAACAACTGTCATAAAATAAAACGACATCTATCGGAAAAACAAACCTCCTAAAAAAACACCCGTTAGATAATTTGAGTAACCCGAGTCCAATCTAGTCTTTAAGAATTTTTTCACACTTTTATTTCTTTAATTACGCAGTGATCGCAGTCCTCTGTTGCTCCGTGAAAGATCTGCCAATTTACTTTCTATATATAGGGAACGGTTTAGGGTAACGGTAAAGGGTGTTTTTTAACAGAAACACACAAAAACATTTTGAATATTAGTGAAAGTAACTGTATTGGATAGATAATTGTATGCCACTAATGCTTAAATATGATTTTGGTCATGTGGCCGCCGCGGCTGGCGCGTACATGGCGTAATGTGGAGGTTCAATTTTCGGTTACTCCTTGCAGCAATTGCGACCGTATCTCACTAATAACTCGCCGAATGTTGTGTTCCAAGTGTACAATCGTCTCTGGTTTATCGGGGTAGACAAGTGACTTAACATATCCCAACGAAAATAATCTAATAGAGTTAGATCACTTGATCTCGGTCGCCAATTAGCAGGACTATTACGTGAAATTAGTCTTTTAGCAAATGTTTCTTGGAGTAAATTAATTGTGTCCCGCGCTGTATGGCATGTGTCACCGTCCTGTCGAAACCACATATCTGCAAGATTTATGCCAGCCAATTGGTGTACAAAAAAGTTAGAAATCATGTCTCTATATCATTCACCGTTGACTGTAACATTCCGCCCATCACCGTTTTTGAATACATGTGGACCAATGATTCCGCCGGCCCATAAAACGCGCAGTAACAGTGATTTATTTGTTTGGATGTAATGGTGTTTCAGCAAAGGCTTGTGGATTATCTTCACTCTCAACCCGACAAGTGAGCTTCAACGCTGAACAAAATTTTGTTTGGAAAATCAACATCAATATCAATTTGTGCTTCAGCCCATTGGCCGAATTGGCGGCGTGTGCAATGGTCGGTGCACAAGTTGAATTTTGTAAGCACGTAAACCAAGGGCCTTATATGAAATCTTCCATAAAGTAGATGGACATTTCTTCAGTGGCTGAGACCGACGTCGAATTAATTGATTTGAGTCTTCCTCATAGCTACACTGTACAGCGTCTATCACTTGTTCGGTACGCACTGTTTGACATCCTACTGAATGCATATTATCGTTTAGAGTATACGTAAAATGGACGTAATGCACCATGAGTTTGGCGAACAGAACCATTATTTTGATCAAGCAATTTCAACAATTTGCAAGCGTTGCTCTGGAGTCAGTCTATTCATGACAAACATTAGATTTCATGATTGTAAGATAAGCTTTAATTCATTATCTCCGTAATAATTTTAAATTAATTTCATCTTCATCCTTTATTACTCCATTACTTCAATTTTAAAATCTATATCTCACCTCACAACTTTGAAAGTAATGTAGTTCCTTTGGAACTGCACTTTGATTAATTCTTTTCAATTTAGTTATCATTTCACAGTGGACACCGAAACTCCCGACGAACGCAAAAACGTCTTGAAAGAGAGAAACCGTTGAACAACGTCGTTCCCTATTTACTAAAATGTCTTAGGCTGCCCAAGTTCGAAGGGCTTTATAAAGTCCTAAAGAACACCAACTCCAGCAGCTAGCTAGTTGCCCAGCTAACCTCAGCTAGCTCAGCAGCTCAGGTATGTAATCCGAGAGTAAGTTCTCAACTTCAATGAGAATAACGTTAATACTCACAGCTGTGGTGTGTGTGGTTGGATGACCTTTTCTCTCAATGCTGCTGCAAAATAAAAATGATGCATACCCAGATTTCTTAGGAGATCTCTATCAATCTAGCCACTCCCAACTATCGATGCTTCTACTTGAACGGAAAATTCTACAAAACTCTGAGGTTCTTTGAGTTTTTCTTTTCGCAGCAACAAAAATTGCTGCAACGCTTCCCAAAGGAGAATGAACTATTCACAGTGGTTTTAAGTTGCCAGTACTACTATTCGATACATCTATTTCGTCTATGTGTTTAGCCTCTTCTGATGCAAATGTCTTAACATCTTCACCGCTCATTATTATTGATGGGACGATGTTACAAAAGAATGGCCTGTGATGCATTGATCAATTTCTGTGCGAAATCATAAAAATGAGCGAAATACCTCGAGGTATACTAGCAGACATTAGTGAGGCGGGGCCTCGTTGAATTCAATGTGCTAAATTTTCCGTTGGAATTTCTACAAGAACAAACTTTTTCATTTGAACCCGAAAAAGGCTTATGCAACGGCACACGATTGGTGATAGAGCTCATGTTGCGCATTAGAGAAGGGGCCGTCATCATTCCTAGAAACGTGATCGCTCTTTCAGACTTGACTCTACCATTCGTTTTGCGCAATCAGAAAATTTTCCGCTATCTCTGCATTCTGCACCACAGTGAACAAGTCCCAAGAAAGTGTTATGGTCCCACATGTTATGGTGGGAATCGACCTGCAGCTACCTGTTTTCGGTCATTTTCAGCTTTACGTAGCTTTCTCATGCGTGCGAGACAGCATACAAAACAAAGCGTAAATTCAGCAGTTTCATAAGCAAGATCGGCTTCTAAAGAAGTTCGAGTATCTACGCGCTACTTCAACGAATTTAGACCTGGGTTATAAGAGAGTTAACAATAAATAGTCGGTTTTTGTGTAAAACCCGACAAAATGGATTAAATAAAATTTTTTAAAAATCGCGCCAACATAGTGTGAAATAATTTTTGACAGAGCTTGCCGCTCTTTAATTTTCTCTAATTTTTGTGTGTATGATTATATATGTAAGTAAACAGTAGCACTTATAAATTTTACTTGACCTTAAATTTGTACGTTGGTCATGATTTATTTGTTTTCTTGTGACTAAACTGGTTTATCCAATTCAGTTGGGGCTTTCCTTTCCAGCCAAGATTCACCGACGTGTATTTCTGCTTACATCATTCGCTTCGAGATTACAGCAACAAAGTGAACTTTTCAATAAAAAGTGTAGCTAAGTGTGAAAGAAAATGTGGCAATGAATATTGGATTGAAATATTACCAAACCCATTCTACTAGCCCATAATACCTTGGCCATTAATTGAATAACATTAATTGAATCAGGTTCTTGATAATAAAATCATGAACAATCAGTATTCTCTGAATTTGACCGCATGGGCTTCTATTCGATCCCAGTCCAAATATATTGTTGAAAAAATACTTATGGTATGAAATAGATTTCAACCACCCACCGCCAATCCAACATTTTCATTCGGCCATTTTTTTAAATTATCCTCCCATAATTATGCATCATCAAAGTCATGTAAACGAGCACCAATTACAAGACAATCCCAACCTCTTACTTAATAATCAATTTCGCTTTCCATAACCAAAACAAAAGAAAACAATAAAATTGTCAACTTGAATCATCTTTTTTTCCACGAAGCATTTTATGATTCAATCAGAACGCAAAAGACCTGTAATTATTCACATCAAAGAGTTAGGTATAAAATTGCTGCTTCAAACAAATCAAAACGCGTACAGTAAAACTCTTTTTGAAAACCGCAGTAATTGTTTAACGTCAAGTGTAAATTGCAATTCAAAACATCCAACAACAAAATTCGTTGTACAAAAACAAAACGCAAGAAATTTTTTTGGTATCTTATCATTCCGTACGTTCGTTCGTATGCTCCGCGCGTCTACCACAATTTATGTACATATTTAAACATATTGGAAAAAGTGGGATTTCCATAACTTCTTATGTATTGTATTATGTATACAAAATACATAATGTAAAAAATGTACGTACACTCAGCACAAAAAAAAAAATTGCAAAAAAATTAAATCTTTAAAATTGAATTGGCTGGAAGTTAAGATACCGCAGCAAGTATAAGAAACGATAAATAAACTCTTGAAATTAACTTCATTGTTTGTTGGTTGGCTTATACAGCATAACATATTTTTTATGCTGTGTATATGTTGTGAATTGGTTTGGTTGATTGGTAGAAAAACATTTTCATTTAATTTATTATTTCAATTGGCTGAATTATTGTACATTATACGGGCAAGAGTACGAGCGTAGCTGGAAATGTGCATGTATGTACGTTAAAAAAGGAAATTATTGCAATATAAATGCAATAATAATAAAATGAAATTATTGCACGACGTTCATTTTTGTTGTAAATGGTGTAATTGGATATTTCATTTATGTACTTGTACCGTGCATACTTTATATTGTACTTTGAATGAATGTATGAATGGAAACAACCTTTTGATTGGATTTTAATTGAATTTAATTATTCAGATTTAGAAAGTTTTTGCATTTTATTTAATTTTCTTCTAGCCAATTAGATTGTGATCAATTGAGAGCAATGGAGTTTTTGTATGTATTGCAGATACGAATTTGATCTGGTATGACCACACATGTCTATGTATAAGCCGGAATTTCATTATGTTGCATCATATCATGGACTCGTGTAATTTACGTTTGACCGCAGAAAAGCTCGGATCAGGTTGACCCGTGGTGAGTGTACTTCTTGCAATATCATCTTGACGCGAGCCCGTTTAACGGAAACTAGGTTCCGAACTGATTTGGTAAAACTTGAGAATTTTGCCCTGGTTTCTGCTGCTATGCGCATCTCACAAGATTCGTCTCCGATCTTCTCTAGTAAGGTTGGTTACATCAACTGTTCGTTCTGCTTTGTTTAGTTTCGGTGGATCGAACCGATTCTTTGCGTAATTATTCGGGTTCATTCCACTATAATGAATATTCGAGAAGTTCACCGAGAAGACGACTACGGGAAGCAATATCCATTAACTTCTGTTTCGATGGGACGTATCACCACTGTTGAACGTTTGTTTTATTTTGGATTTCAGTAGTTCTGTTCAACACGATAAAGAATTCCTTTTCTCGATAGATTTGCAAGCCAAACAAGAACAATAGTAGAGTCGGAGTATAAAGAACCTTCGGAGGCGTAGCTAATTCCAATGAATTTTCCGCCAAACATGTATGTTCTAGGAAAAGAGCCGCACATAACTCGAGTCTGGCTGTTTTAACATGTTTTATAGGCGCCACGTTGGTCTTCGCAGCGATGATGTTGGTTCATTCGGTTTGTATAATTGTTGTCTCATCGATAGTACTGGCTCCGGATATTAGATCGTTCATGTAAAAAAATCTCTGCACTCAAAAAAATAATTCTGGTTTTTTTTACAAATTTTACATCGTAATTTTTTTTTCGTAAACTTAACAAAATTTTTGTAAGGTTTCGTAAAATTTTCGTTGTAAATTTATCAAAGCATTCGTAAATAAAACAAATTTCATTTCGTAATTCCGGTTTCTGTGCAAATTCACTTTTACAAAGAAATTTAGTATTGTTTGCGGGAGAATTTGTAACATACTTTTACAAGTTTCTCTGTAAAAATAACGGAGTGTACGTGATTCACTTTTTCGCGTTACAAATAATTGTGTTATTTTTACAAACTTGGCATCGTAAAAAAAATTGTAAATTTAACAAGATTTTCGTTAATTTAACACCAGCTTCGTAAGGTTTTGGTTGTAGAATTAACGGATAATTCGTAAATAGAGCAAATTTTACTACTTAATTCCAATTACTATACAAAGTCAAATTAATAGTGAAATGTATGTGATATTTAAATTATAGCTGCATAGATGTGTTGTTGATCTAGTTAACTGGATTACCTCATAAGAGAAACCTTAGTATGAAATTACCGTGTTATAAATAATTCTTGTGATGTTTATTAAACGCAATGTGGAGTACAAATGTTAATAATAAGAACGAATTTCTATTACTTAGGTTTAACCGCTTTGTAAAAATAATAATTAGTTTACATTATTGCTTCGTAAATATTACAATAGGTTTTGTATACTGAACGACATGCTTTGTACCAGTTTTTACGAAACACGAGAACACATTTTACAAAATATCCGAAAATTTCCGCTAATTCAAAATGGTTGTAAAGTTTACAAAAAAAAATGCTATATTTACGAAATGCAGCGTTGGCTGAAAACGAACAGTTTTTTTGTTGATTTTACCAGTGTTTTTTGTTAAAATCGTCGGATTTTTTTTTTTGAGTGCAGAATTTCTACCGCAATTAGATAACTTTCACGGTACAGTTCTGTTGGTTTGCTGAGATCCTTGGTTGCCAAAAACGATACCTATGCTGTTCCATAAGTTCTGGTAAGAAAGCATTATGTTTCATTGAAGTGCAAGCGTTTGTTGTATGGTCGATTCGACCATTAATTAATCATTCAGCGATCACCGGTTGTACCACTTACACCACAACGTGGGTTTTGAGCTTGTTTTCTTGATTCCATCCTATTGTGGTAGATAATACCTTTTGTTGTTTATAATGTCAATTTCATTCGGTGGTGTCAGTTTGGAGTGACTGAGTGATTCATATTATTTCATGAAACAGTAGGTTTTGTGTAGTTCAGAGCTTTCCGTGAACTTCTGCTTCAGTTATCTAAACATCCGTATGACCTGATTTAATAAATCATTAAACATAGGCTTGTTAGGGGAGGCATTGAAATTTTTTTCTGTCTGCTAGAATTTTATCTAAGTTCAACCGAAGTTTTGGCTTGATTTGATGCACTATCCCATTGTTACTCTCCTCCAATGATGTGCCATTTGCCAAATTTATCAATAGCATAAATTATTGCTATGGGTAATAATGCATCGGAGCCTATGTGTTTGTGACGAATGCAAGGTTCAAGATGATCAACATGCAATACTGTTGTGGCATTTTCAGTAATGGATTGGACGGTGGTTGCGGATTGCTTTGATTTACTGGTGGGTTCAGAGTATGATGTCGTTTCTTACATTAGTTCCTCCCGCCCGTAGTGGAACACACAATGACCATCTACCAAACAGTTAAAACATCTCTAGTTCTGATTAAGTATTGCCTTTGTCGTTTTAAGCTCTTTTATTTAAACTAGGGGCAATCACACAAACAATTCTGTTGGTTGAAACATAAAGAGTAGCTCAGTGTGTTTGATTCTGTATGGAAAATTTTAGCTACTGCATAGCTTTGAGACCTTACAATGAGTTTTTATCCGTCTACCCATGAACTCTAGAAAGTCATTAACCTTGGAAAATCAGTTTCTTACGCCATAACTGCCGCGTGACGTCATCTTGTTTTGTATATACTAAATACACTAACCACCTTCTCTAGATTCGGCCACCTCAGGTGTCATACATACGGCCAACAGTTTCCAGAGATGGTTTTGTGATAGGCGACTGCTTTAAATATGCCATCGACGAACACATTCACTCTAATCCATTTCTTATCATATCGTTTCACCAACATTTGGAAAACCGCAATATAGCTAACGTCATCTACCCGAAACCTTACAAGTACTGGAACTTTTGCTCTGGTGATAGTACAGTGTTTTCATGCGCCGTGCTTTAACAAAAATTTCATGGACTAATTGCCATTCTGGGGCCTTGCCACTGAAGGTTGTTAACTTGAAATTATTCTTCATATAATCCCGGGCAACCCAGAACATCGACGCCGAAACAAAACATCCGACATGAAGGATGTGCTTACTTCTAAAGAGTGGCTCTAAAGGTAGAATATGTCATTAAGAACGTGGTTCTACAACTAAGGTAAAATATCCAACAACATAATTCAATTGTTTCACTTTACACACAGGTTTAACGTGGAAAATTTTACAGCCTTGGCCAAAAGAATTATAGATAAGTATAGCAGAAAACAACCCCTTTGTTTATTGATTATTTTTTCGACATCTAAAAGGGTTAAAAACAATGACTCACACTATTTTTTCATTTTGTATTTATTCTTCAGTTCGCTACTTTCGCTCATTGTTTGCACATCTAGTGACCTAGTACGCTTTTGGTGTTTTGATTTGCTAAATTTAGTGATATTATTGCAATATAGCCGAAACAAAAAGAGTTAAGTTTAGAACAACGAATGCAGATACAATTTCTGTATGAGCAATGGGAATCACAAGTAAAGATTTCTAAAACTATGAAATGTTCACGCCGATCTAAGCAATATACTATTGAGCGATTCTCCGCTAGAGGATCACACAGTAATAGGTACAGAGCCGAGCGCAAACGCATCCCCAAATACCGTGAGGACCTCGCTGCTGAGTTGTAAGTAGATATTAAGAAACCAATCTCTGCTCGCACCACTAGCAAAAGGCTTCAGGAAGCTGGTCTGAAAGGCTGTAAAGCCAGGTAGAAACCATGACTCTCCGAAAAAAAACTAGAAGACTCGGTATAATTGGGCCCTAAAATACCAAAGTTTCGCAGAATAAGATTGGTCAAATATTCATATTTTCAAATAAAATTCATTGATACAAATATTTTAGTTTTCCAAAGTCTACATTTTCTTTATTTCAGTTTTTTGGCACACCCGGTGTGCCATTTAAAATACGGCGGAGGCAGCATAATGGTCTGGGGCTGCATGACTAATTCTGGAGTTAGCGAAATGTTCGTGTGTGAGTTCATTTGTAACACTTTTGGTGATACAAGCATGGATGGCGTTAAATTCCAGTATGACAACGCGCCATGCCATAAATCTACCCGCACAATGGCATGGTTTTGAGAAAATGACATTGTGGTTCTGGAGTGGCCTGCCCAGTTCCCGGGCCTGAACTCCATATAACATTTACGGAGTTTATTAAAACGCAGAGTCAAGCGCCATACAATAAGTACCAAAGAAGACTTAAAACGTTGTCTGCACCAAAAATGGAGCGCCATACGTCTTGCAGAATGTAAACAACTTGTAAGCTCTCTACACAAAATAATTTCTGCCGTAATTAAGGCGAAGGGTGGACCCAGCAAATATTAATTTTATATAAATAAATAGTAATGTGAACCTAGAAAAATTGTTTCAATTTATTTCAAATTGATACTCCCAAAAAAAAATGTAAGATATCATGGGTGCTCAATACTTTTGGCCAAGGCTGTATGTGCTATCATACTCGTATACGAAAAATTAACTACCACTCGAAAAACGGCGGATTTATGAACTAAAGCAATATCGTCAAAATTAATACGACTATATGGAAATAATTTACGACTAATATATTGTATTGGGTGCATTTTTGATGGGATTTAGGGCAGGTACCCGATTCCTCGGCATTTTCTCCTTGATAAATCTTCTGTAATAGCAAGTTTGGTCAAAAATTGCTTTAGCATTTTGATACTTTTCTGGGATCTGCTTTTATTCCATCACCGAGTATTATGTATCCTAAAACTCTGTTTCCTCTTTCAAGAATTCTGTTGTGTCCAAGTTGACGGGGTGCCGTCAAAAACGGTGACATAATCGATGTATGAGTATACATGCATTTCCCTATGAGTTATTTTAGAACGTCATCAATATTCTTTGGAAAATTGGAAGCGCATTCTTCAAGCCAAATGGTAGTCTGATGAACTCAATTTTTCCATTCATTCGTTTTTTTAAATATCGCTTTCCTTTATTTTGATGTTGTGGAAGTTGGAAGTGAAATCTATAGTGGTGAAGTATTTCGAATTGCCAAGATTCGCAATTGTGTTTGTAGACCATCCCGAATTGGATATAGATATCTGATGTTGTGATTGTATTCAATTTTTTTACATTTATCAGTATGCGGTATTTCTTTATACCTGTAGCGTCCTTTTATCCCCTACAATCCAAATTGGAGAATTGTAGCTACTTTTAGGTGGTCTTATGATACTGCAGTTTAGAAAGTTTATTCACCTGTGTCTCCAATTCTAACCTCATATTGATGGTATAAGGATACTTTTTTATATAGACAGGTTCAGCCGTTGTAGTTTTGATCTCCGCACTCACGCTGTCAATGGCTTGAGCATCATCGATTGAGTTGCATAATCGTACAAAGTTGTTGATGATCAGTCACAGTTTAGCCTTACTTACTTTATCAAGGGGATGTGATATTATGATGGTTAGGGGATCTTCGCCGGTTGTAGCATCAAATATGGTTAATCCAGGTAAAACAAAGAATTGGTTATGCTTTCGTTATCAAATTTCTTAAAAAATGGTGCCGTGATTTTAGAGTTGTATATCACAGCCTTCCGCTTATTTTACAAACTTTTTACTGGTCGTGCGACCATAACAAGTTTTTTTCTAATTAGTCCCGGGAATGATTTTGGGGCATCTTGGTGGATTCGTGTTGGTTTACCGGAACGGTGATTCAGTTGCCGGAATTCCGAATGAGTATACACAGGTTTCTGAAATTCATATTTTGAATTTTTAAGCACAATGAATATGCTTCTGTAAAGGTAGATACTCGTTTTAAGGTAAGCATCATAGCAGTATCGCCGTTTAGCCCTTTTATAAATACGTCTAAAGCACGATTGCTTCGCTCAGGATGGTCATAGTACCTTGGCAGTAATTTTCTGTTTCAACTTTATTGATTATCAGTGATAACTGATGGTTGACATTGGTGATCTAATGTTTGCTAGTCTCTCTTATCGGCGTAGTTTAGGGATAAGCACGATTTCATGGCACTCCAGTTTTCATCAAAAAAGTTGTACGAATTTCGAGAATTAACTAGCACTTTTCAGTTAAACAATGTCTATACTGATTGTTACGACTAGTCCCTATTTTGGCGCCAATTAAAATTAAACGTTGAATTTAATTTAATAAAAATAATTTTATTGGACTGATATCAACTTTATTGAATTCGAAATTAAGCCAAATTGACTAAGTTTACCCCTAAATTTTCTTTAACATTCATGTTGGAAATTAATTTTAAGTATTAAATGAATAGAGACGCGCAATGAGCAAAATATCTACACTCGAAGTATCTTTTGAGGACTTACGAACTTAACATAAGCTGCGTGTGTTGCTCACATTTTGCAAATTAACTTTCATATGTCTATTGTTGTTTATCAAGCCAATTGTGGTAAGCGATCTGTGTGACGCTTCCAAATTGAGCCACGTCTTAACTTATTTACCGGTTAAATATGGTATAACAATCGGGTGGCGCTGCTAGTGTCGTGCTATTAATTTATGTTAAGCCAAAATAATGTATTTTTTTTTACAAATCATAAGATGGGCCTATAATGTAGATATACATTACTAATTTCGTAACCCCTTAATTTCAGGATCATGGTTCGCCAAATGAGAATTGAATACACACTACAAATTCTTTTGCCACCTCATTTCTTACGAAAAAAAAACTGAGTTGATTGAGCCGTTTCAGGTCCCCTATCATGATTAGTAAAATCATCGCCAATTTGATTTGAAAATCTCATAGTGATAAACATTTTAATAGCGTTGGCCGCGATTTTACTCAACATGTTGCCAACTGTTGGGTGCCCTGAAAGCGCCCATTGACACTTAATTGACTTTTAGGATGGTAGAAATTAGTTTTATTGTGACAAACCTGAAAAAATTGGAATCGCAATGGCAAACAGAAAGTTCAAATAATTCTATATTTTCTTGGTATACAATAAGTGGCCGAAATTTTCGTTTTCAATTTTTTCGGTAATGCTAACATAAAATGCATGAGGATGAGAAAAAAATATTATCCCCTAACTATATATGTTCAAACCAAGTTGCAAATCTTGTTAGAACGATATCATATGGTTAACTCGAAACTATAGTTATGAAATTACCAAGCTGGAAAGTCATTAACGACTCGCCAATGAATCATTTGCGTCCATCAAGCGTGACATATAAATAGACAATTATCATTTATGGCATGTCTAAGGTGAGAAGTCATGAACGAATTGTATGTAACATGTCCGAAATATATTGTAGGTGATGTATGTGAAATGAATCGTATATGATATATCTGAGATAAATTTATGATTATGTATACCGGTATCTGTAATAAAAACATAATATTTAAATGAAAACTAATATAAATTCCTATTATCTTTCCGACACATTTTTTAGTATTTCAAGTGGCTCAACTTTGCATTTCTGTCGAGAAAGAAAAAACAAAAATGGTGCTTGTGTTAAAATTGTTCGATTAAAGCCATTAAAAATGGTTTCCTTACCAAATCGACAAACACAATATCACTAACGTACACAAAAATTAAAAATAATATCGATGGCATTGTCACAACGAGATAACATAAAATGAAATGCAAGTTTTTTCATCTCACTCGATTGTCTCCATATTCAAAAATGTGGATGGAAAACATCGAAGACATGTCATGCATGTTTCGCTTAAGACAAAAAATAAATCTATATGATATGTCCCACAATTGTCGTCGATCGAGGATGAGTCATTTGAGAAGCTACTAAGTACTATGAAATATCGACAAAAAATATTTTTTTCTTTTTCATACATGAATTTTGTAAAAATTATTCAAATGTATCTTCACAAATTTTCAACTGATTAGTAATCTTTCTATAGTATAAGATACCTCGAGAACGCATGTATTTTCCATTCAATCAAAGATGGCGATGTAAAATGGCTTAGTTTACTAAATTGATCTAATTTAAAATTTCTATACACACAGATTATTCTCATGTATAGGATTAAAGATTTTTTTTGACCATGTTTGTCTGCGATCCAGTTACAATAAAACCACCTTGAGATGTAAATAATCGACTAATCTAATTACTAGCTCTAAAAATTATAACTAAAGTAATCAAAAGCGATATACATATTTTATCTAAATTTTAAATCTAATCTAAATCAAAATAAAAATTAACCAACAAATCATAATTTTTTATTTTTCGAAAGTCTAATTTCATGATTTACTTGAAACTCTCTTAGCTCATTAAAAATAAAGTAAAAACATAAGAAAAGTTTAAGAAAAATTCCGCCGGACATATTCATAAATCTCAAGACTCAATTTTTTTTCTGGTTTATTATACATCTTACGATTTTTCTTAGTTTGGCTTCATATTTTGATCGATGCCTCAATGTTATGTATGTTGGTTAATTTTCATGTCTGCGGTGGTTTATTATAATAAATATTGTCCAAGAATTAAATACAACGACTCAAAACAAAAAAAAATCGTAAACTGGATTAAATTATATATTTTAAAATGAAAATAATCTTAAATGATTTATATTTTTAAAATTTTTTTACGTTATCGATCAATCGATTTCTTGATCGTCCTTACTTGTGTTTTAAACATATACTCGTAATATATGTAAGACACAATTCTTCTTATTTATTATACGCGAGTATATCGAAAAAATTTGCAAACTGGATATTTATTGATCGTCGAATTTAGATTACAGCTTTTCTGCATAAGTTTGTGTAATAATATGAATTATAATGTGGTTGGTCTATGATTTTGATGTCTGGTGTCTAATTTATAAATTTTCGATCTTGCGTGTTGTCGTCGTTGTTGTAAATTAAATTAGATCAACCTTGTTAATATTTTAAAATGTATGCCTGTACCGCGAGATTAATGCATGCGACCGTAATCTGTTTTGATTATAAGGCTTTTTATCGTTGCTTATATTTCAAAGGTTAAATGACGTATTCCAGCAAAATTTTCGTATTCGTACGAGGTTCGGTTGAGCTAGGAAATATTTGAGCTATGGATGGTTATTTAACTTTCAACGAGGGAGTATTTTATTGGTTTCGCCATTAAATAAAATTAAGTTGTTCTTAAAATAGAAAATACAACATCTTCATACGATCCAGTGCAATGGGCTTTTGTGCTGAAAAGACTTAAACTGAAAAGACATGGAAACTTTTGAACTACAACCAATCTGAGGATGATGATATACCGAATCAAATTATATTTAGAGCGGAGGCTAAATTTTATATTTCGTTTGATAAAAACAGAATTATAAAAAATTCAGAATCAGCCGTTGACTGTAAAATATATATGATTAATGGCCAATCAACTGGCCGTCATTTACAGAATAAACTAAGGATCAAAGATTTTTAATAAGGAGGGGTCAAAACATTAGAAGAATCATTCAGGTTCTCTAATTGTAGGCGATATAACCAAAAGTAAATCTCAAATTTCATTTTGATAATGTTAACAACCGGCTTCAAGGACATTTGGGCATTATTGATAATCCTTTCTTCAATTACAAGATATAATAAGAAAGTCCAGGTGGCTCCAGTATGTTCAAAAATTCCAACGGGTAATTAACGATATCGAACGTATCGATGTCCACTACAGAATCAAATGGCTTGCACTTGATAGTAGTGACAATGGTATTTGGTTTTGAGTGCCAAGATGAATCTTCCGCATATCCAATCATGATTTCTCATTTTGTGAATGTTTGGATTTATTTTCGGAATCAGCTGCTAAATGCACGACACTAACTCACACTCACAATTGAAGTTCTTGCGCAATTTTGTTGACAGAGCTGAATGTTGGCGTTAAGCTCATCAGCAGGTGTTGGCCGCGAAATTACGGGCAGCTTTTGACAAAAATCGCTAGCCAGAACCAGTAATATTCCTTTCATCAGTTCACTACTCCTTTTTAAGACGGTCTTTAAGTGTACGGTTTAGGGGCTACCAATGATTTTTGTGTGCTATTGTGCACTCGTCCCATACAAAGAGTTACCACAATTTTAACGTTTGCCAGAACTCTTGTTTATATTTCAGATATAATTCGGATTGTCTATAACAATATTGACAGGTAACTTCATATAGCTGAATGGAGTGTTCGCCCTTCTGGTATTAGAGTGGCCTCTGTCAAAGATGATGCAATTGTAAGTAACACCTCTTGCCTCATGTATATCTCGTAGTTAGTGTGAGATTTATAAAAATGTTTTGCCTATGCTGTTAGTTGCATTAAAGAAAGATAGGCCGTCGCTCGATATTCTTATGCGTACCATCATGGTATCGTATACCCTTCTCTGATCGTCTATCGAAAATGGCTCTTGTCGTTGTAATTACGCTCCATCACGAAGAAGGTCTACGCTGTGAAGAAGGTCGAAGCCATTTCTCTCTGGAGCTTACACTGATAATCAGCGTGATTTCTACTGGAATCAAGAGCTATATCTTCGGTTCGGTTGCATATTGTTAACATAATGGCGAAGAGATTTCTAATTTTCACTGAAAAACACTTTAAAGCTGCTTAAGAAAGTTTTATTTTCTATAGTGTCGACATTCTCGAGTAAACTCATAGCTTTTGAAATACTTCACTGAATGTTTTCCATACTTCACCATAAACAGTTCTCAAAGCCAGGAAAGATGTTGGTTCTCGAATAGAATAAAGCAATATTCTCATAAAATAACACTCGCTATTGTTGGGATGGACGATGTATACCTAAGGCATCGATGCTGCAGAACAATGTCCAATAACCGTCAAAACTTGTTTCCGTAATTAGAAGTATTTCATAATACTTTGGAGCTTCTGGATACCTCACGATCCTTGCAAAGGAATTTTATTGACAGAGTTGAAAAAACACCATTAACGTTGTATTCGGTAATGTAGTGGCAATTTTTTTGGCTGTATTGGCTGTGAAATAGACTTACTGTCCGATTTTCAAATGTTCATCTAAGTGAATAACAGTTGGGTGGCTTTCGTGACTGCGAGGAAGCTAAAAATATGCCAAATCGCCCCATTGTTGCTGATGTATCTGCTGTTGATACTGATCTAGTGATTTATAGTCAAGTGTGTTTCAATTTGGCAGTCCAAACACATAGCTGCATCGCTGCTCTTGTTCACATATTTGCAAATATATTTAGTAGACTTGACTAAAATACACTACTCAACGTTGATATGAGCTTGGATCATTTTCGAACGCAACCATCAGTATGACTGCACCCACTTGTTGTCTACTTCAATTCTCAAGTTTGTTCATTATTTGACCTTGAGATTTAGCTTGGTCTTACCAAATGACGGTCGGAAATCCAGGTCGGAACTTGAAAGACCTTAGAACTAAGTATGACTATCGTTCCAAGTTTAAAATTCACGGTATGTTGAGGTAACTCAACAGGGTTGTTGATATTCAAATATTCTAGTGGAAAGTTAAGGAGCTCACTGTGATTTTATCTATTGATTTCAACTCTACTTAAATATACTCGACTTTGTTCAGGAAACAAACTAATTATTTGATTGTTTATTCTGCCCACATCAATGTTCTTTGGACATAAAATTATTTTTCTCGACAAAGAAGGGATGTTGTTAGAAGAAATTGTGTTTCCAAAAATCACCAACTCATCGTCTCAAATTCAGTTTTCTCGAATTTCAATAGTAGTCTTAATCAATGTATCTCATGTTCTCTACTAATCTCAGATTCTCAAAATTGTTCAGTTTTGCGAATACTTTAAGCTTGACCGAAACACTGCAGACCTCATTGCATGTGGAACAAGAGCTAAACATTGCCATAAATCTACTCCGATTGACTTTGGTGCAAAATATCACACCAAAAGGAAGTCTTGTTTGCATAACTAGCTAACATGATTGAATGATATAGTGCACTCATTGTTGCTTGGGGTTAAAATCATATTTTCGGCAATCCCATTTTGTTCTTCGTCCGCAATGGGGCGTAGTCGATATTTGGTGATCCGCTTGCTATAATGGGGATTGAATGTCCTTTTAAGTACAAGATTCGGAACAGGTGCTAAGCTCATCTCTTCCGTGGTCCTGCCTCATTTGGGCAGACATATTGTACACTTTGGCGTCTTCCGGAGTTGTTTGCCAAATTGATACATCTAACAGATATATATATTTAACTTTTCCTTTGTTACTTCCTGATTTCCTGTTTTACAACATTTGATGAACATATTGAACGGGAATTTAAAGTGGCACGGTCTGCTGCAATCAATCTATTTCCTAACCAAAAACAAACGATCTGATATTCCTGCAAATGAACTGGCAATCGATATATGGCTTCCGGTGTACTGGTACAGCGCGAGTCCGTATACATTAAAGATTCATTGTGATTATTTTTTTCGGATACTGAAACATTAGCAGTCATGTCCTTTATACACATACTTAAACAAATATTGGTCACTCTTTAACGTGGTACATATTCGAATGTTGGCATTGCAGTTATATTTTAGACAAAGGCAAGGATTGAACGGGACCATCGATGGCCGGGAAAACCTTCTACTATGTACGTCACTTTTCTTTTGTACTTTGGATATCCGTTTACATTTCCCAATGTTACCACTTGAAATTCTTTTGAGAAACCTTTGAATCATTTTTCTAACACCATGGTCGATACTTTGTCTGGATTACCGTTGCTACATGGTGTATGAGGTGATAACACATGGGCATGAATTTCAGCATTAGCAATTTTGGACATGTCTTCCTCCTTTCGTAATTTTAATTCATCATCCAGAATGAAATACTAATTATTACATGAACGATTTACTTCACACCTCCAAAACGAGATTTTTTCACAATGTCCACTAATAAATTATTTAACTTTAATCGAAAAACTCTATAGCTATCAAGTCTAGTCGATGTTCCACTTTTTGTCAGGACTCAAGATTTTCCACAATATCTTTCCATTTCGGATTGCAGGTAATTATGGTGACACAAAGATCTGGCTTTCCATACTTTCTAACAATGGCCATCGCATCTAGGTAATGCTGCTGCAAATTGCGAGGATATCTTGGAAACTTTATGTCAATATTGCAGATTTTCCAACCTGTTGTTTTCAGAGCCGGCGTCACGATTTATATATTCCATTAAAGCCTTATAACTATCTGCTCTGAATGCCAGTTGATTGTTTTGGATCCCTTGAAGATCGACTCTGCACGAACATAAGCTTCAACTGCGTACTGCTGAGACAAGCGAAAAGATCCTTCATAGATACTCGGAATCGCTTTTATGTCTCGCTCTTTTTAAAACGATACATTTCTGTACTCCATCATCCCTGACCCGTCATCAACTCGTTTAAATTTTGGTTCAGACCGTAAATGTGTGACAATATCTCGAAGAAACTGTGGTTCTCCAAATTTGACCCCCATCAGGGTCCAACACGAAATTCTGGACCAGTTCTCTAGCTTAATTTCCTTCAGGATACAATGTTTTAATCCGATGAACTGTTTGTCGGCATACGCGAAAGTAATACTGATACCATTTTCTTGAGGTGGCTTAATGTTGCTCCAATCAAGGCAAATGCAAATTAACTATTGTAAGATCGTTTATATTGGCTTTCTGGCAGAGCATTGTGCAAATAATGGAACAGGACCATTCTGGCAACATCGGGTAAACTAATTCTGCAAAATTGGGCGAAAGGCAATGTTCTATCAGGCAATGTAATATTGAATTGTTTCGGATATATTCGAATTTTATTTTCGATATTAGGTTCACCTCTTCACGAAAGATAACTTGATACCCTTTTTGATGTTACATACAAATTACCTGGTACTAATACCAAACAGCAATACTTCCTAGCATATTTTTCGAATAGTTTCCGAATGATATATATTCAACAATAGTGATGTTCTCTACCTTTGTTCGGAAGGAAAACGAAATTTTGAAAAAAAACATACAGTCTTCGGCATGCAAGTCATGCATGAAACAAATTTCATGACGAACGGTTGAGCGGCTGAAGCACCCATTCAGACACAGGGTGGCACAAAAAGACCGTTCTAGTATGAATGTTTAATAATTTTCTTATTTATTATTTGGTTTATAATTGAATACCGCATATTTCATGGATAACATGATTTTACGGCTTAAACGTGAAAAACGATATCTCACAAGTGCTGGCCATTTTCTGCTTCACACATTCGTGTTCTTTCTATGACATTTTCCATAATTTTTCTCAAAGTTTCACGTGTTATGACCAGGACTTCATATCGAATGTTGTTTTTAAGTTCTAGTATGGTCGCTAGTTGATTGACGTTCACTCTTTATTTCAAAAAAGCCCAAAGAAAACAGACGGGGGCGGTTAAATCTTGTGAACAATTGGCGAAAACAAATTGCTTCTTTTCGAAATTATTTGCTCGCCAAAGATGTCTCGTAACAGTCGGTCCTAATTTTTACACAAGTTGGATTTTAATGGGAACATTCTTAATGTGGCCAAGTTCTCTGTACGGACGGACCTTCAAGATAGTCTCAGTTGCTTTAAACGTCTAATTGTTGACGTTTCTGGACTATCCTGCACTATTCTTGCACTACACCTGGGAGGGTCCTTACGGCACTTTATTAATGAAACTTTGCAACCAGACGGTGTATTGTTGGTCTAAATGGTGCAGTACGCAGTCTTCTTTACAAAATTCTGAAAATAAAACAAAAAAAAACATAATTAAAAAAAGTTATTACATATTCACACTAGAACAGTCTTTGGTGCCACTCTGAATAGATATGATATTGTCCAAATAAATTACGAGTACAGTAGGCGAAATATTCAAGCCTAATAATTTTATTGTTTTAATTTTTTGTATTTGAAAATTTTAATATTGAACAAAATGCACGGCTGTCTTCGATTCCCTGCTTTGAGCGAACAGTCGGGTAAAATAAAACATTTATTTCGATTTCAAGTAAATTCATCATTTTTCAAAAAAATCTTTAGTAATTCAAATTGAACGGCAGTTAATATGATTTACCAAACTTATTGTCCACAGACCTAGCTAGCCTAACACGATCTTTGTGCGACAGTTTGGACCTGGATTTAGTGAAAATTTTCTTCTTATCATTATTTTAGATAAAATAACATTGGGGGTTCGTTTAGTAACAAAAGTATACAAAAACCGATTCTAAAGGTTTAAGAAACCTTCTTTTAAGAAACCTTTTCTAAGTTTGTAGGTGAGTTTGAATACAACTTTTCACGCATTGTATTAATTTGAAACTAAACTTTAAAACTTTTAACAGTCTCATCTCAATTTAAATATAAATTCTTCTAAAAAAACGTTAGCTTAATTTAATTTGTTCCATGACTTCACCGCAATGCTAATCACTACCATTTAGCCCAAGAAATATCTCATTTAACACAAGATTGTACCTATATAAATTCTAAGTCGTTTTAGACAATATAAACCAAATTAAAGCGTTTAACTTAATAAATAAATACCAACATTTAACAATAAATCTTCAACTTAAAAATGTTTGTGATGGTTTGAACAATTTCAAATTGATTTTCACGGTTGTCAAATAACGAATCCAAAAAAGAACTCGATATGAAATCGACATTACTGAATACGAATATCGACAATTCAGAAAGACATTAAAACCGTTTTTATTGCTTATTTTGGTAACAATATGGTGTTTTTGATGATCATCTTCACCATCCTCATCATGATCAATGACGATCATTTAAAATGTATATGATGTATATGTAAGAACATAAAGAATGAAGAAAATATGTGGATAAACTCGGAGAGCAGCCAGCAAGTCAAATAAAATTTTACAAGTACAAGAAACATAAAAAAAATATTGTTCTTGGGTTTTTGGTTATATTACGTTGCCGGAGGATTAATAGCTGCCTTAGTAGACGGTTTTGCGCCCAAAATAAATTTATATGCGGTTTAAGAACAGAATAAGGTACCAGTGTATATTTTATTTAAAAAAATGTTTATCCCTATATTGCAGTTGCGCACGCTGTCTTAACCCGTATACGATCTGAATATTTTTAATGCTATAATGGTACAAAGTCTAAGAAATAAGGACATATCATGCTAATTGGTTATTAAACCGAATTCATATTAACTCATGTAATACATAATTTGGTTTTAGGAAATAATATACATTTTTGGCAAAACTTGCATAACATCTCGAGATAGATCGCGCACTTTCTTATAATATATTTACCTCATTATTAAATTATTAGCGTAAGTCGTTTAAAAATACGAATTACTGTGTGTATATGTTGCTCTGTACAATGGATAATATACGTTATAAAAAATGTATAAACATAAAATTTTCTATAAGCACGCAAACTCGTGCTGGTTCGAGGCTACACTGGCATAAAAACTACGATACGATATATTTAATTTTTTCTGTTTCGAGTTGTGTTATTTAAAACTTAAATACAAATAATAAGAAATGTAATATTTAATATTCGCAAACACAAAAAAAAATTAATAATAATTTTAGAGGATTTTGAAATGATGTAGCACTTAAATATATTTTATAGTAGTGTATACTTAAATTATTAAAATCGATTCGATGTAGGTATGGAATTAGCGCTCTCGATAAATGTGAATTAATTGAAGGGATTAATATTCAAATAGATCGTGCACAATTCTTACTACTACTCGAACTGTAACCTTATAATAAAACAAACTAAAACGTCTATATTGTGTTTTGTAAGGGTTCTCGGAAATAATTATTCAGGCAATCCTAAATACGCCGTACTCAAAAATTTTTAAAGTCTCAGGAAGTATTATGCGCCCGTTCGTAATATTAGAAATCTAATCCAGCCTATTACAACAATTTTAGTATGAGATACTTGCATTATGACAATAAAACTGTATACTGTCGTGTGTCTACCAGTGTGGTGCCGTGATGTCTACACCGCGTAAATAATTAATATTTTACAAGTGTAGAGAATGTATGACGTCGACAATGTAGAGAATGTAGACAATGTCAAAAATTATTGTTACTGTTATTAATCAGTCAAATTTTATGATTTCTTTGCTTATTTAACCATTTCGGCATCATGGAGTTTATTCCTACACCACATTTAAAAAATTTCAAACTAACTTTTTATGACGTACTCCTATGTATATAATATATGATGCTTTGCACGGAGAATGGAATGATAGTAATACGTCATACACAGTTACATTCTTAAACCAAATACAGAGCTGTCAAAATCAACTAGTTTGAGCGACGATTCTTCAATGAACAAAATTATATCCACGCAATAAAATGTTAAAGCACCAGTTGATGGAAGAATTAAACAACAGTTATCACATAGTGAAAATTTTAGTCCGTTAAAACCACTCAAATACCTCAATATTTATATGAAGTTTGTAAATCCAGCAGGCAGATGCTGTGCCGCAATATTTATATTCCGCTATTTTGTTGGTAACGAATTTTATGATCGGAATCCATGCAGCATTTTTCAGCTGGCTAGGTTTCAGTGGCTGGTGGATTGTTTTATGAACCGCAGGAAAACTTGACTTTGCTGCTGTTGTTCTTTAATACGTTCAATACCGATGGCTGTGGAGAAATGAAATATCGAGAGCGTCCCCAGTGGCGTGGGAAAACAATTAGGCAGACATTTCGTTCAAATTAATAAATGAAAAAGAATTGATTTTGGTAAAGTAAATTGTTGAACATCAAAATTTTTATTTAAACCAATTAATAAAAATAATAAAAAAATATTAAAATTTTTATTGAACATGCATGATTGTTTGTAAGAAAAGATGTATGCTTGTGACATAGCATACCAATGCAAAAAAATTATTGTAATTATTTGAATTTAGATGCCCGAGAAAATTTTACTAATTTCTTTACGAACTGTTTAGTAAAATTTTTATCATGAGAAGTTTTCACTAAGCTATATTTTCCTTTATATGTATTAGTTAGTTAACCCTGTATAAGACGAAACTGCAAGATTTTGATTTTAAATTTTATTTAATTTCAAAAGACCAATGTTTAAGATTATAAACATAATGACATATCAAAGATTTAAAAAAATAAAAACACCTTTTAAAAATTTAAAATTTCGTCATTATTAAATATGAACATTAAACTTTCAAACCCACAATACTACAACCCATAAAAAATACGGTCAAATAATACGGTCAAATATTTATTGAAAACGAAAATTTCCAAATACATATTCATAGCCACATGCGAATCGCAATCGATTAAAGCTGATCCGCTATGCGGATCGTCAGGGTGTCCCATTTTGGCCCGTTAATTTTATCATATTTAGGACGAAAAAGTCTGAAAATGGAAATTCTGTGGAGCGAATCTTGGAGAGGAATATAATTAAGAACAATCATAATAATAAAATAAAAAAACCTGACATGTATGTATTACGAAGCGTTGCGGATCCGTTACGTAAGGTGTGATGTTGGTTTTGGTTCGCCGTTAATCTACGAGGGTGAATATTCGACTTCACGTACATGCATATTGCATATTGTTAGAAACTCCTAACAAGGTAGCATTGTAACCTATTGGTAACGGGAAATACTGGCATCACGGATTAGAAAGTGCCTTAGGTAATATTTCAACGACAAACTATTATTAAATCGATGATTATATTTTCAATGATTTCAATGATTATAATTGAATTTTGATACCGATGGATTGTTAAATTTGAATATTCATAAGATTTCAGGTTCTTGAATTCGCTTGAAACTGATGAAAGCTGATCAAAATATCCAAACGATGAGCTCCAGTTTACGCCCAATATTACCTGAGTAAGTGAGAACCAGTTCTATACAATGTCAGAATGTACATATACCCAATCCATCGAAGTATACTTCAAGGACAGCCTTGTACTACAGTCAAATGCGTGAAATGTGGAGAAGGTCAAAGCAATAACAAAAGTTCACGAGTATATAAACGCAATGTGAGATTATAAAACTAAAAACGGTCAACATAATAACGTTTCGTGGGGGGGGGGGGTTAGAAGTACTTCCTACTATTTGCGAAGTTATTCAACCTCAACTAAACAAACCAACATTTGCAGATACACTCCACTAAAAACGTCATGTTTGCCCAAATCACACCACAACAACCCAAGACACAGCCTCTACAGTTCAAACCACAACCAAAACTACAACACAAACAACAAATTCAAACACAATAAATTTAACAACAAAACAAACTACAGCAACAGCAGCAGGAACAACAAGCTCAACAATAGTCCGCACAATAATGACAATATGTGTTGGAATAGCTACAATGCCAAATACGACTTATCCAATCTAAACAACAAACATCAAGCAACCGACAAAGAGTGTTCAATTAGTTCGGTGAATCTATGATATAACGGTAAAAGAAATTATTTTTCTTGGTTTGTTTATTCTACTAAGATCTCGAATACTCCAACCACTCTTGATTTACAAAGCGAAAACTAAAAATTGGCGGACTTTTGATAAAACTGTTTTGTATAATCAAAAATCAATATTCTTGTTTAATTTTGAGAATCCAACCATTTCAACCCTTGTTGAAAATACCAAAAAGCTTCTATGAAAGCTTCCATTCCTGGCAAAAAACAGTGGAATCTCCCAATTTATGGAAAAAGCTTATAAGTAAGAAGTTTTATCCCGACCAATCAATCCGTATGGGCATTTGACCAAAACCGTCGTTTCTGCTTAAATTTTGGAAGAAAACTCATCTGGGCCGATAAAGTCACAAAATTAATTTAGAATCTGTTTTCTTGTAAAAAATCATTATTTCCGCTTAAATTTAGGAAAACTTATCTGAAACGGTATTGTTGTCTGTTTTATTTAGAATATTTTAGTTCATAAACGTTTTTCTTGTAAATGATATGCTTTTCAAAATATTCGGAAAAAACAAGAACACTACGACTTCCGGAGGAACGATTTCGATTAAAAATCACTGGGGTCTCCCAATTTAAAGAAAAAGCGTAAGAATGAAATTTGATTTTGATCAGTCGATCCGATAGTTCCGACTAATAGTTTAAATTTTAATAGATATTAAAACTGCGTTAAACACAGCAAAATGGGAGCGGATTATAAGCACCCGGATTATAATAGTCATGCTTTGCTACCTCAAAAGATTAATTGCTGACTATTTTAATAACCGTATTTTGCAGTACCGGGTTGTGCTATTTATATCACATTTGTTACGAGGACGAGAGTGATTAGTGAATAAAGAACTGCTACGAACGATGCAGCCTGCCTCATTGCGAAAAAAACAAAAGTCGTACGCGAATAGTCATGGAGGTACACTACAAACGCCAATTGCACTTGTTAACTATACAAGAATATATAATGAGAGGATATTTTTTCCAAATGACAACAGCGACCACCTGAATAAACCACAAGCATAAAAGCCAACTTCGAAAGGGTTTGCGATTGTTTCAACGCCAACGCCGAGAACGAGGTAATTGGCCTCCATACAGGTTTATCCGATCGGGCCAAAATTTCATACATAAGATTTTTTTTTATGAATGTGCAGATCCCATAGTGAATTTTAGCCTAAACATTTTGGTAAGCATTTCTTCTGTGAGAAGCACTTCTATGAACTATAACTATAATTCTAAATTATATTTGCAACAATATCGGTCTACATAATTTTTTTTCAAAATTTAACGGAAATTACACATCATTTTTGCTAAAAATTTCAAAAAGCCAATAAGGTAATCACTTGTAGAAAATTTAATTTTTAAATTTATTTTAACTGTTAACTATTTTAAATTTTGTCAGAATCTCCCAGTTAATGAAAAAAGTTCAAGGATGAAGGTTTATTGATGCCTATTTTGGTGAAATACAGTTTTTTGAATTTAAAAAAATGTAATTTTAAGTACAATCTTTTTGGTTTTAACCATTTTCTCGCAAATGGTATACTTCTCCATTTTTAAAAAAACAAAAAACTCTGTTGGAAGCTGCCAGTTCTTGTGATATCTCAACTTATGGAAAGAGATTACTTATGAAGTTTCATCCCGATCAATTAATCCGTCTAGGCTCTACAGAGGCCGAATTTTTGTTAAAAGCAGTTTACGTCAAAAATCATCATTTCCGCTTAAATTTTGGAAAACTGATCTGGTATTATTGCAAATTTAATTTGGAATATTTTAGTTTATAGTAGTTTTTCTCATAACTGATATAATTTTCAAAATATTTGGAAACAATCTAAAACGCTCATATAAAAGCTGACACTTTCGGTGGACCACTTGGATTTCACAATTTATAAAAGAAGCTTAAGTATGAAGTATCATTACGATCAAATAACCCATTTGGTTTAGAAAGAGGACACAAGCATTTAGTCTGCACACACAAACACATAGAGATTTTTTTGACTTCGGCGATATAGCGAAAAGTAACTCTGCAAAAATCTCGAGGTGGAAAATTATCATTCTCAATTTTTGCTGATTTACCATTCGCTATATCGCCGAAGTCCGTAAAAGTGATTTTCTAAAAGTTCTATGTGTGGAGTGTCTGTGTTTACCATATATGTGGTTACGTGCAGACTAAAAGTTTGTGTCTTCTCTACAACCCAGACAGATTGATTGTGAGGATCAAACTTCATACTAACGTCAGTTATTTTACGAAGAAATAGGTAAACCGGAAGTGGTAGCAGTTTTGTTCTTTGTAAATATTTTGTAAAGTATATACTTGTAGCATTGACCAAAAAACGATTTCAGATCATTTTTGACGAGTTTTGATAAACAACTTCATTCACCAAATTTTTGCATTTCTAAAGTCCAGGCGGATTAACTAATCGGAATGGAACTTAAACTTAGGAAAAGTTTCATTCCAAATACTTAATCCGCCTGGATTGTAAAAACTCGTCAAAAATGATCTAAAATCTATCTAATATTTACAAAATATTTACAAAAAACGAGAGCTACAACGTCCGGAGGACCGATTTCGGCCAAATTCAATGAGATCTTCTATAACTTGTGGATACAACTTTATTTTGATTTTTCATTTCATCAGTCAATCGTTCTGGGCTGTACAGATCCCAAATTTTTGTTAAAAACCTGATTTTATGTCAAAAATCGCCATTTGCGAATAAATTTGTAAAAATGAGCTGGACCGGTACTGTTGCAAAATAAGGTTAGAATCGGGTGATTCTTGCAAAATTTGTCGAAATCTGCTTAATAATTTTGCAATGATGTTGAAAGCAATTTGAAAAAACTACAAAGTATTAAAATTTCAACTAAATTTAAAGATAAATTTTAAAAAAATAGTTTATCTTGTTAGTTTTCTTAAGTTTAAACAGGAATAATAACTTTTGATGATACAAGACAGTTTTAAAAGTTCGGTATGATGAATTTTTCGATTTCAAAATCTAGAGTGGTGTATGCAAGAACTATGTACCGGGTGACTGATACGAAGTGTTACCAACTTCACACTGTCATTGCTGTCAAACCAGTGATGACAGAGCGCTCAAATTTACACTAATGACAGTTCATTCCATTGTTTATAAGCGTACAAAAGCATAAAATGGGAAATGTTCAGTGGGAAATATTCAGAAAAAAATGTATCCGCAATGGAATTCAAGCGTCATATAGTGTGATTGCTCTATATTTGGCTGGAAAACCACAGCCGCAGATTGTTAACCAGTTAAAACGTCTGCATGTGAATAAAATGTTTGTGTATCGCACCATAAATCGTTATAACGATACTGGCAGCATTGCAAAACGCCATGGTGGTGGACCGAAACGCACTGCAAAACGGCTCGTGAGGCGAACATTTCGCTCGAACGGATGCAGCACATATTAAAAGATCATTTTGGACTAAAGGCCTTGAAATTCCATAAAACGCATGGTCTCACCGATGCTCAAAAAAAAAAGTTAGAGTGGAAAGAGCAAAGGAGTTGTTACGCTTGCACGAAAATGGCGATTTGTCGGATTTGGTTTTCTCCGATGAGTCACCCGGTTTGGGCCGCCGTAACGGCCTAAAGCCGTTCACCACTCATTTTTTTGAACCGTGTTATCAAGATAAATGCTCAAATTTATCGCGATCATGTGTTGGAAGGAGCGTTGATGTCTTGGGCACAAAAATATTTCGGCCGCAGGGCCTGGATATCTCAACAGGACTCGGCGCAGAGTCATAAAGCGCGCGTCATTCAAGATTGGCTGAGAAACAACGTTCCGCGGTTTATTTCCACTGCGCAATGGCCACCAAATTCACTGGATGCAAATCCGCTAGATTTCTCGGCTTGGGGTATTTTGAAGAGCAAGGTTGGGACAAAAAAACACCAAAGTGTCGATCATCTCAAGTAAGCGCTTCGCCGGGAATGAGCCAAAATACCGGAGAGCCAATTTCGTGCTGAATGCAATAGCCTTGTCAGCCGTTTCAAGGCCATAATCGCAGGTAAGGGTGGCCAAATCGAAAACTGCTAATGCAATTCGAAAATTTAAATATTTGTGAACATTTTTTGCTTCGATTCAGCCACCATGTATATAGATTCGTGGTAAAAGAAAGTCGGGTGTTGGCCACAATATATTCACAACTCCATTTTGAATTGTCGGTAGAAATTATAGAGTAACAAAAAATGATAAAAGTGTCGATCACCATAATTTAATATATATTTATTGAGCTTATTCAGCACTCCCTCTTATGGTTATAGGTCCGTTTAGCCCAAACCATATTGCATAAAGTGTAATGCAGTCTCGTGTATCAAAAAATGCCTCCTGGTTTTACCGAATTGCGATAAAGCTCTTTTTGAACTACTAAGAACGCGTCCGAATTTGTTCTGAATCGACTAAACTTGTATTAATATTACAGTTCAACAGTAATGTTAACAGATGGCAGAATAATTTAGAATATCGAGAGTCCGAATTAATTTCTTATTCTATTCAATTTTGATCTGTCAAACTTACGATACATCAGGAAAGTTTAAATTTAAGATTCTTCTTAAATTATTTAAATAAAATAATTACATTGTTAATATTTCTATTTATATAAGTAAACTAAAAATAGTTAAATAAGACAGGCTAGTAAGACATATTCGACGGAAAACCAGACATCTTTTTCTTGCTGTTAATGAAGTTCCAAAATTTTTTGGGATTGGTTGTCAAAACTTAATCGATTTTCACTACGTAATTATTGAAAAGGAACCAATTAAGGGTCTTAAATTCATTGCGGGCTTTAACGAAATCGGGATAGTATTCTACGCCGTAAAGCCTGTAAAGGGAATGAAACTTGTTGCGTCGTTTCTCGTGCAGCATCAACTCGGTATTATACCATGGCTCCCGAAAGCCGGATTTATTATTGATAACCCGTGGAGCGTGTCTCTCGATATCACTCCCGAGAAGCGCGTTGAATCTGTGCACCGTGTCATTCAATTCATCATCGCGATGTAAAAATTCTCAATCGGCAGTGCTGAGAAATTGATTCAAAGATGCGTAGTCGGCCATTCTAAAGTTAAAGTGAAAATCGTTAGAAAAATAATTAGTATAGGTTGAGGATCCCGGTCGGATCCGTACGGAATATAAATGGCGACGGCGACAATCAAGGTATTGTAAGCTAGTCTGATGCGAACGGCAAAAACATCAAGGCAGGGATGGCAGGCGATCACTTCATTGGAGACTGAATTCTTTGCAGCAATTAAAACACCACCCCCTCTACAACTGGTGTCACAATCGTATCTGTCCTTTCTATGAACGACATAGTCTGGTGGAAAGTACCCTTCGGATAACATATTGATCGGCCATACTGAGCCAGGTCTCGCTGATTATTATAACATCGAAATCATTGTAGAGTATGCCTAAGCGGAAATCCCTGGTTTTACCGCGGATACTGGAAGCATTGTGATAGTAGATAGAAGTGAAGGCGTTGATGATATTAGATGAAGCGATGGTCGTTGATAAATTAAACTAGCTGGTTAACGCAGTAGGTACTTCGGCTGTTGAAACGTGGCCACAGCCCGGTTTTTTGATATGCATGGATAATTTGTAAATGGGCGGATTAAAACATCAGCAGGCCAAATGCCAGAATTGTTAAGTAGGTAAAAATCAGCCTCCTTCAAACCGATTTTAAATGAGACTAACGTTAGTGAACTGTCTGCAAAACGCGGTCTTTGGGTAATAATAGCAATAACAATTTACTGTAACGGTTGGGTTACGGATTCCGTGTCTTCAAGTTGATAGAAATTATACATTGCGATAATTTATAATAACGAAACGAAAAAAAATTTGCACAAGCAACATAAACCCGATGAATAATTTGCTTTAGTATCAAAAGCAAAAATAAAGAAAAACAAAAAAGAACCCAAAGAAAAAAAAGATCATAGTGGTTCCACGAAAAACACTACTTACAGAAGTCATAAAGTACATAAAGCGGTGGCGGATACACCTTCGTCATCCGAATTGTACCGCTAGTGGATGGACCAGTCGGCGTCGTTGTAGAGCATTGATACTGGAGGCCCTGATTGCTGATTACCGCGTGGGCGAGAAAAATCATTTCAGCGTGGGAGAAGCCTCTTGCCAAACCAACGGAACGTGTAGAAATAAAAAAAAATTGTGTACTGTGCTGCCTACGGAACACTAAACAACCGGCCAGGTGAGGTGAAGCCCTTGTGACCGAAGTGAAACCTATAGAACTTGTGTATGGAGTGGAATGGTCTCATTATTAAGAAAACCAAGACGAAAGTGGACACCATCAGCAGCGGCGGACCAATTGGTAAACCATTTTTTCCCCTTCCAAATTTATTTTACTTTTGTTTTTTTATATAGTTTAAGAAATTGCTTATCCTTTCAGGATTTGTATAACGTAGTTGTACTCGTTATAATCATTTTGCATTTAATTTTTTGTTTTTTTTTCTCCGTTAAATACTTTTAAACCAGTGACGAGGTTAATTTTATTTTCGTTTTTGTTGTTGCTAAATATAACAATGTATATATAGACAACCATTGAAGGAGAGATCGCGGGTAATGTGTCACAAACACGGACACACGGTATAAGGCCGATTTATTGTATTTTCTGATTATCTTCGTTATGGTATTAGATTAGGGACATGAACTTTCTTTTATACAGTAGATCGGTTACTCTGGTGTCTGGTGGTGTCGAACCCCCCTAGACCTGAGCCTTCCCCCCGGTACAAGCATGTGCAAACACGTCATGGAGCAACCGAAAAGGTCTGCGTTACATTACGTCACCTGGCTTTATATCGGTCCATGATGTTGGACCATTTTTCCCGTAGCTTTTGCCATGATTCACTAATACCCGCATCAACACCGACTTTTCTACCATTTTTTTCTATTATTTTCTATTCTGCCATTTATAAAATTCATCGTCATTTCTTCTGACCCTAGAAACACATTTAACAAAACAATTAGAAATATGCAATTTACGTACATCGAATTGAATATTGTTTTTGGAAATTCATTTTGAACACCGCAAATTTACTACACTAAACGGCCAAGACTTGCTTGTTTATTCTAGGAAACATACCAGTAAACAAGAATAATTTAGTCTACTACTCGTTATTTTCAACAGTCATTTGTATTAACGGCGCTATACAAAACTTTAAAACTGTTATGGTGGTTTTGTAGACTGTTTAATGTAAGAAGTGATTTGATTTAACAAAAAATTAATTTTTAATTTACAAATGAGCGTGTTCTACTCCGCAAAGTATTAGTTTGAATTGATTCATTTAAACGATATTAAGTTCTAGCTAGAACTATAATTATAGTTATAGTAAATAAACTTGCGAGCTCCATTTCATGATAAGTTCATATTATAGTTGTAGAAGTATATACATACCGTCGAAGGACATCAAGTAGTATATCGACGAACTTTTTCATGATAACAAATTGGAAAAATCGTTTTTAAAAATTTTCCATTTTTAAAACAAAAACTTTTTTCTGTTTATTATTAATATTTTCTTTAAATTAAAAACAACAAAAATAATCATTATTCACGAACCGCCTTGAGAAATTTCTTATCCTATATATTGTACATCTTCTTCGCCGTCTTACGATTCTTTATGGTTTCCATATGAAAATACGAAATTTTTCTTCTACTTAGTTTTCTTTTTTAATTTTATTCCTTTTTATTATTTTGATTTTGTATTTATAAAATATTTTTTTAATAAATTTTTAAATTTTATATAAAAAATATATTTTTTTTCGGTTTGTAAAATAAAATGATGATCAAGATGATGATGATTATTATAAAATATGTATATATACGAGCAATAATAATTCGGATGCGATTTTTAAAAATTATAAAATTTGCATAAAAGTTTAGACTACATTAAATAAGAAAAATTATTAAAATGATGGATGCAAAGGTATTTTATTATATTTCAGTACTGTACGAAATCGTTATTTAACGTGATCTTTAAAATAGGTAACCCCACACGAAGGTTAACGATGTTTTAAATCACGCCTTTAGTTTAAAAAAATATTCTGACTTTCCACACAAATTAATTAGATATCCATTATCTGCATTCCGAACACGAGAGATAAATCTGCACAAAAACATATTCAGGCACAAAAACAAAACTTTTAAAATACCTCGAATTCTTTGCATTGCATACCATCTACGTATTTTACATCTTCAGCTCGAAACGTGTGGTTATTTATTTTCAATTTAATTTGTTAATAAGTTTCTTATATACTTGTGTATATAGATTCTTATTACAAATTATTCTTAGTTTCATCTTTAATGCATCCCGAATGATGTGCGCACAAAATGCAAAGGAAAAATGAAGAAAATTTAAAAATCTCCGAACTGCATAAACACTTTTCAAATACACATACACACACACAGGCACAGACACACTTACATAAAAGCAATCAAATATTATTATAAATTTATAAATAATTTTTATGTTGATGGATTAAAATTAAAAGACGAATGGATGGAACACAAATATTATGTATGGTATGCACACATAAGGAAAATGGTGATGTTTTGCATATTTTTTATGTATTCTGTGCGAGTATGTGTGAAAAGAAATTGATTAAGCCCCGTGAAGTAATTATTATTACCACCAGGTGTAATTGATATTTGTCTTTTACGTCAAAAATTCATTTCACATTTTACTTGAACCGTGCGGTGTAATTATCGATTCTCTATAGGGAACTCGCGTTTATTATTTTATTCTTTAATTAATAATGTTTGGCGCTACTCTTCATCTTGTGATGAAATCATTTCGCACCATAAACTGATAGACATCTATAATTTCGTTTTATTACATCTAAATCAATTCTAAACGATAAATTAATCATTCTCAACCATATAATTCTCTTCCCAGTCTCAAGGTTGAATTTTAGATCTAGACCCATATGTTGCGAGAAATGTATCTCTTAATGACTATTATTTGAGTATAAGGTTTATCCCAAACCATAATAAATCCAATTCGACTCCAAACAAAATTTATTTATTGAAACCCTTTAATAAAATTTAGATTAACCTTTTGCCTTTTAACATTTTCTACTATTTGTGCCGGTCGGGTTATATAAATGTTAGGTATGCTTAAAAAGAAGAAGAACTCGAGATTTATTTTGGTGAAAACCTTTATTTGAAGGAAAACACTGTCTAATTGGTATTGTTGAGGGAATTATCATAGCATTAAGTAAATTCCCTCACCCTAACAGAAAGGTTTTATATGTAAGTTAAAAATCTCAGTTCACTCTGTAATTAAGTCCTATATATACTTAACTTTTTTATGTTTTGATAAATTGCATGATTGATGTGGATTACATTTTACCGCAGCTTCAACTATTTTAGTAAAGTAACCAATATAGAATTAGAAAACGCAATCTTAAATAATTTATTCAAATATATAAAGGTGTATTCGTGATTGATTAGCGCGGGGAAAATGAATGTGCAAAAAAACCGTAACAAAACGTTTACACGCATTTGAATTAGTTATCCTGTTATCACGGATCGATATAAATACAGAATATTTCTCAGAATTGTCTCAAATACATACGAGATCTAAAACGTTTTGTAAATCTTTCATCCCCCGCATTCTGGATCAAAAAGATGAAACTTTCGATTTTTTTTCAAATCTTATTTGAGTCTGAGACTATAACTTCGAGATTTATAAGGCGGTTTTATGCGTGATTCTTCTAATTTGTTGTTATAGTGCAGCTATAACAAAAAAGGAAGGTAAAAAAAATGTTTACAAATTGATAGAAATGATGATAGAAATTATAGTGATTTTGGTTATGCTGATAATAAGGTAGTTTTGCAGATGGTTTTACAGATTTTTGGGAATCTTGCTCACATAAAACTGATAAAGTTCGCACGATATTAACATTTTTAGAAGAATTTTGAACTTGGTAATCTAATTAAGGTTTTATAGTGCGGGAATTGAAATTATGTCTAAGCTTTAAATGCTTGTGTTCTTGATGTATTATTTCTTGGCAGAAAGGTGAGTTAAATTCTATTAGATCCGTTGTTGAACGATACTCGAATCATATTTAATATAATTTTGAATGAAAGAGCAACTCAAAAACTCAAACGTGCTCATATTTGCTGATGACGTAAACATTTTTCGAACTGATAATGAAATGCTAGATACGAAGAAACTTCAAGAAGACATCGAGAGATTAAGTGAGTGGTGTGATCGAAACTCGCTCTACTTATTATTAATATTAAGAAATGAAAAATCATGTCTTTCCATCGAAAGAGTAATTCGTTTATTACTTCGTACAAAGTCAACAACGAAGTATTGCAAAGAGTCAATGAGATTATAGATTTAAGGGTTACATTTGTCGAAAGTGCCAGCGAATTTAAAAATATTCAAGTCTTATGTTCACTCTATTTCGCTTACGTTCGATCTCAACTGGAATACGCTGTATCGGCCTGGAATCCATTCAAAATCTGAAAGCATTCAAAAACAGTTTCTGATTTTCTTGTTAAAGAAAAGTGACTAGAATTAGGTCAACGATTTACGATTTTATTTTTCATTGGTACCATTTTGCTTGGTCACATTGATTCAGATTACATTTTGGAAAATATACCAATTCATGTGTCTTGCAGAAACTTTCAAAACCATGAGACTTTAGTACTAGAATTTTCTATTTGTCTTTAATTTATCAAAGGACAACTTCAAAAATATGCTTAAGAATAATTTTTTAAATTTTTAATTGTTAAATCAAGATTTGATTTATATTTTTGTGTTTTAATTTTCTTTATTTGATTTTTCTGTGATGTAAATCACAGAATAGATTTCTTTAAATAAATAAAAAAATAATACAATTTTCATGGACGTTGCATTGAATGGAAGGCACAAGTTTTCTTAAATACCAGACGTTTGTTCGAAGGACCAACGACAACGAAATTTCTCAAATGACATCGCTTTTGGAAAAATACAGGCAGTATTGAGCGAATTCACTTAAACAATAACATTTTTCATTTTAAATTTTTTTTAAATATTTCTATATCTCAATACGCAATCGTTCTCTGCTCTTGTGAACTGAAAGAACTTAAACAGGAAAGACATTTGACTTACACTCAATGGTCCGTGTGATCACTCAAGAAACCCCCCCCCCCCTCGATGGCTGGATAGCTGCAAAAATGGTATGTAGTCATCGTCCCCTTATATATAGTCGTTGAACAAGAAATCTTGAGCAAGCCCCTTTCGTTGAAAGTAATGCTTCATATGACCGGAAACTTTAAAATTAGCGACATGAACTCTGAACTGGTTTTATTTTAAGATAAAGCGTACTTAGTTAACATAAGATTAGGGTCAACAATTAAATATTTCGCCTTCCGGCAATTGCGCTTGGTTTACTGAATGTTGCGATCATAAGCGTTTTCTCTGCCATTATTTAAGCCCAAAACAGCAACCGTCCGGTCCGATGATTTTCGGCACCCACATTTAAGTAATTGATTAAATATTTCCAAAAAATATAAAATATATTTTTGAACCTATAGACTGCCTTATGATCGAAGATTATGTGAGCCATCTGCGAAGCAAACTAACGACTCGGTCACGTGGTTATTGAACTCTTGAGGTAACCATAGATCTCTCAATGAAATCACTTAGTAGTGCATTATCGAAGTGAAATTCTGCTAATGATAGCATCATAATCATGTTAATTTTTGATATAGATGAACGAAAATGAACGAAATTATTGAAAATTAATTTGTGTCCTGCTATCAACCTGAAGTTATTCCGACTCTGTAAGCATAATGCATTTTAAAGTGTGGCAAGTTGGATAAAGCCAATTCTTTAATAAACCGAAAATTTGCTTCGGGTTTTCAGAAATGTTTAAAGATCAGTATGCCTTATAAATGAAAACCACTAAATCTTATTCTACAGCAGGAAAACCCATCAAGATGACCTGTCTTGTAGAGCACAAAGGAGAATACACTCAACGCGATTGTTGAAAGTGAAAAAATTACCGACTAAGTCGCAATCTGACATGCTGACGGAATTGTTAGAGCTCGAACAAAACAAAATTAGAGTTGAAAACGTAAGAACCGGGAAAGTGAACAGAAAGAAATAATTATAAAAAATGTATATTAATGAAGACCAGCTGCCAACAAACGCCCATACAACCAGCTATAAGAACCAATTTTTGTCTGAGAGTATTCAATAGTGTTCCTTCCTATCGTAGTCTCTTAGTTGGTAATAAGTGGACAAGATATTTCAACGCCATCCGTTGAACGTATACCCAGTGTTGTGCTGTACTGTCTACATCACGTAGATAATTAATATTGTACATGCGTAGAGAATGTATATGTAGATAATTAAAAATTTGGCGTCGACAATGTAGAGAATGTAGACAATGTCGAAAATTATTGTTTCGTTCATCAATCATTAGAATTCTATGATTTTTATGCTTATTCAACCATTTCGGCTTCATAGAGTTTTTAAACTACCCCACATTCGAAAAATTTAAACCCAAGTTTTTATATGGCAATGACGTACTCAAGTAGTGTATTTTAGTTCTGTTAGTACAATTTTGTAAAAATTCGAAAAGGGTCAGAAACGTATGTTGTGAAGTAAAACTTCATACACAGTTAAATTTGAAAAGGAAATACGGAGCTATTAAAATAAACTACTTTGAGAGAAGGTCCTCGTATGTAATTCAATGAGCATAATCATCACTATACGCAATAAAAAATTAAAGCTCCGGTTCATGGAAGAATTAATAACGACAGCTATAACATAGTAAAAAATTTATTTTACTAAAACAACTCAAATACCTCAATATTTGTGTCAATCTTGCAAATTAGAGATGAATCCTATATGAAACTACATTTTAGTAGGTCAAGTTAAAATATATTTTTATCAAGTCGATTCCGACTATGCTCGAATTTCAGTTAACATGAAAACTGGTATGATGACTAAATTATTAATTAAAGACAAGAAACAAATATTCTAAAATGACTTGCCTAATTGCAGTTCACGTTCGACGACAATTGTGAGGCATGTCATATACATTCCTACTTACATGAAAATAATTTCCTCATTATTACGCGAAACATGTATGACAAGTCTTCTATCTTTCTTATCCCATCAAGTACTTTTAATATGGCGTAGGTAATCAATATAGAGGATTGGTATAATTCGTATGTCATTTCACGTTCTTTTTTTCTGACTGCGCCAGTAATATTATTTTTTGTATACGACGTTAACTTTATGTTTTTGGAACTAGTAAGTAAACATTTTGTAATTGTTTTATTCGGAAAGTTTTGACAAAAAATAACCAACATTTTTTAATTTTATTATGTCCATATTTGTAGATACATTAGATTACTTCAGACTATGATTTGTATGACGATTCATTTCAGAGAACAATTCATTTCAGACATGTCACATACGATTCGTCTGTGACTTCTCACATGTTACTCAACTCAGACATGTCGTAAACGATTTATCTCAGGAGTCTTACAAAAAAAACTGAGTCCCATTTGACTGTCACTGATGAGTTATTTAGTCGTCAATTAATTTCTGGCTGAGATACTAATATAGTTGAATACAATTTCAATCACAACGGGCCGAAACAAATTTTAGAACACAGTAATCTAAGAAAATTGCATACAATATTTTGCGGGTTCCGTTGGTGTAAACAAAGTATTCGCAAGTACATCAATCTACCCATATCTACTGAAACAAAAATTTTCTTTTATTATTTTTAGTTCTCACTAACAAATTTGCGTTCCATTAAACATCTACTGACAAGTACCAGTAGTCTGCTAGCACCAATGGAACTCGGCTATTTTGTGCAGATTATCGATATCGAAACTAACAGAATGTTGTAAGTGGCGTTTAGTATAATAGCGAAGCAGAAAAAAGTCCGAAAATGATAAAAGTTGGCCGAGATATTTTGTATGAAAACACAAATAAATGAAAGTTTGACGGCAATATTGTATTCGTTAACTAGTGCATTATCGAGCAATTTCATGAATTTCTCAAATCTACTACCGGTGGAAATTTAATTTCGAAAATCTTCTTGTAGATTACTGATTGCTCTGAAAATATTCGAGAGACTGTATCTATGCATCACCCCACATTTACTAAGGAATATAGTTTAGATCTGTTTAAATTTTCCGTTCTCAGTGGAAACAATCCCAGACACTACTATTCTGGTATTTAGGGAATTAAAGAAAGAATTTATTTGTAACTTCATTTTTTTCCGGCCAACCGAGGTCAAAAGTGTGTTGTAACTATTTAATTTACTTTTTCCACATCTAAATTGGCAGCAAAAATTATTCCGAATTTAATTTTGTTTTAAAAAAAATAAATAGAAATTACATATAAATTCTTTCCCCTATCCCCTATTCCCGGGGAACTACCAGAATAGTCCGTTGTCTGCAGGTGGCAGTTGACACTTTGACAATTCCCAAATAAACTTCTTACCTGCTTAGTTTATTCTGTTTTTATAATTATTGAATTTTCAAAAACAAATTACCAAAAACGAAAAGTAACATCATCAGTTATCCATTTGTCCTGTAATGCATGCAATATGTACAGTGCTGGGGAAAAAAATTGGGCAAACATATTTTATTGCAAATTGGAGTCTTTTTTTGCTGAAATTACAAAACTTTCGAAAGCAATTGGCTTATTGTTACATTTTAAATACTTTTAAAAAGAAAATGTGCAGGTATTTAGGGGCAAAACCCCGAAAAATTACAAAATATTCAAAATACGTTGATTGGAGTTAAAGCAATGGAAAAATTGATGGTGGTAGATAAATTCGAGGGATCAGGACAATCGCTCCTTTATTGAATTCCTTAATTATTTTGGCCCTTAAAAAATTCCGAGCGGGTTCGATAATTAATCGGTTGTCATTACACAAACCCTCCTTCGGATTGAAGTATTTCAGAAGGATGATAATGACACCTTTTTTCTTTCACAAGAAGCACATGAGATGACATACCAGATGGAGTTTGATCTTTAAGAGATTCAACGGGGAAATTAAGAGTATCATTGGGATGGTAAGATTCAATTGATCGAAGAGTCTCCACAATGAACTAGCTTTAATAATACATTATATGATTTCTGTGCGTGCCTTTTGGCACTACTGGTAATGTTCGACCAAAGTCGAACATCACCGACACTTAAAACTTTCCCGACACACAGGATGTTAGATTCCATCACATCACGAAGCAATTGGTCGATGCAGCGATGTCCGTGTTTAGGCAGCATTGTAATTTTGCATATTCAATCAGAGCAGTTCTTTGTTTTTTGGTGAGTTCATCTCATTGAAGAGACAGGTGTACCGAGCGAAGACACGGGTAATTTGAATCCGCTATAGAGTGCGTCCTTCTTTCAATAATGTGTGAGCAATTCCCGTTGTTGCAAATGATAAAACGATTTTTCCTTTTCAGTGTTCTGTAAGCTAACGTCCTTCCGGAGCCTCCGGTATCGTCAACATAAAAGAGCTTTTGTTTTTCATGTATGTTCTCTACTGCTATACCATTATCTTGATAAATGCGTTGGTTAGGATCTCATTGAACTTTTCGATTTGCCCATCTGCTTGTCGAGCTTCTTCAACTTGATCATAGGTTTCTTCCTGCCTTGCTGATTGATATAGCTTCATAGTATATGAAAAAAAATAGTCGGATATGCCATATTTTCCAAAACATCTTGCGAAAGTGTCGAATTTTCCAAATGATCTTGCCACAATGCCGAGGTTGCTCAGTATGACAAAATATGTATATGTAGGTGAACATTTGGCGTTTGTTCAGGAATGAAGTAAGTATCATCATCAGTTAAACAATGCTCCCATACTCATCGTCTGATTCAAGAAAGGCTGCTGCATGAAATTTTGGTAAACTACTTCATTTACTGTTCGTAATGATTCGAAGTTGATTGCACCAAACACATGAACAAGTATAATACGTATAAAAACACTCCCCGTCTTTGACACTAACAGTAGTATAGATACGGGTAACAATTTTTACACCATCCCTTTCGAGCTTATTCCATTTATCCTGCACTCAAGCGATCATGCATTTTTGATTCTCTTAAACGCCAGTTTGTTTCAGCAGCGCTCATATAAAAGCAATCGCTAAAGTTGGAAATTTAATTTATATGTAGTTCCGGCTAATCGTTTAAAGTGATGAGAATTTAGTGACATCAACATTTATGTGTGTTTTGTGCTTCAGTAGTAAGTTAGAGCTGTATGGAATGATGAATCGATTATCTACGCGTTCACCTCTGACCTAACTCTGCTAATCAGCGCGACGTCTATAAAATGGATAACCATTGACATTTAGAAGGGTGGCATCATTCAAGCATTTTGAAAAGTGTTTTGAGTATTGGGCATTCTTCATGCAAGGCGCGTTTCGATAAGACCACAAGGGCCATGCGTCATAAATTTGAGCAGAATTTTTAGAAGCCCTGGTCTCGTTTTTGATGGAATCTCAGCACTGATAAATTGATCGATTCTTTGGACTGTTGTAAATTTGTCTTCGGCTCTTAATACTACCAGAATATGTGTATGAGGAAGGCCTCGCATTTGAAACTCAATATTCCATGTTTCGTTATATCATTAATCAGGGAGTCGAGTTTGATTCGCAAAACTCGCGCCATTAAATCTGGTAGATCTGAAAATATCTTCCCGGATCTTAAATTTCCAGCATTTTCAAGCCAACCTGGATTTCCAGTGATCGTTATAAAAATATCTGGAGCACCAAACTGCAAATATTGACATTGCAGCACCTTTCTCGCATGTTACGTGGTGGTCGTTTAAAGCTTGATGGGAGAATAACCGCAGTATCCACTAACCATTGTTGCGTTAGCTTACCAGAACTGATAATCGAATTGAAGGTGTCTCAAGTCCAGCTTTAAATCGAAACATGGTGTTACACATTGCCAATTCGGTTGCCAGCCGGGTTTACCTTAAGGAAAGACAAGTCCGTTAGTTATATATGGTCCATATTGGGATACAAAACGCTAAGTAAGGTTTACAAACTTTTTATTAGAATCAATAGAAGAATAAGAGAACCGCCGTCTTCGTTTACATATATCATATAGTGGCTTCATTTGAGGTCGGGGTATTATATCGGCGTTAGTCAGAATGTATATAGCGGCTAAATGTCATATTCACAATCGAAATTAGTTCACCTGCCTCAGTAGCGCGTGCAGCTTCTAGGGTCTGTACATCTCTTTAACTGATAGCTTCGAGCCAGTTTATCGAGAATGTCACCCCGGCTATTATAACTCGCGCCACATTGTTAACGTATTTATGTCGCTTGAGTGCTATCAATCATATATGTGCATGTTGAGGCGGGTGATTGTCAATTTTGTTCCAAATGCGAGCATTTTGAAAGCTTTTGTATTCGGCTTCGTCCTGAAAATAGACAACTTTCGCACTCATCGAAGCGAATGGCGCACACAACACTGTTATACAATCTAATATTATTGCGAACGTGATTACGTTGAGGATAATTCACTTGTGAAATAGGTTTCCTAGGAATTCTGAATAGTTAAGTTCGTTACCGTCTACATCCTTCAGCTTAAGCAGCATAAGTATACCATATCTGCAGAGTATGTGACTTTCTTATCAGTTGGAAGTTTAGCGCGAAAATGCTTTCCTCTACAAAATTGGCAGATGACGTTATAGGGGCCACAAAAATGCTCTTCATCTTTGGTTTCGTTGAATTTTACTGCCTCGTCTTTAATAGCTTGACAAACGATGAGATGCTAAGTTCACCGCGTGATGAACTGATAATTCTTCTCTCAACGCGTTGCCCCATTTACGATTTTAGAACCAGAGCTATTCTAAACGGATTTAAATTGGATATTTTTCCATCTAAAATGATTTTTTGTGTTATGTATATGTTACGGTGAAAGTGCAAAATGGGTAAATGCGCAAATAAAAATTAGAAAAATTATGTTAATGCTATGAATTCTAAGAATTGGGACTGCTATATTTCAGAAATAGCCCCCTCCGTTTACCTCCCTGGTAAATGAAACAATGGGTGTAAGAGTTGAAGTAAGCATATGCAGATATGTTTGGGACTTCTCTACAACCGATTTTTAATCGTAAAATCGAATTTCGCACTTTCACTGTAACATATACATTAGCTGGATATTCGGCAAAAATCAATATTCATTGCTTTCGTTTTTCACATTCCTCGTCTTTCACGTTCGAGCCGCTCGAGCACTATCAACACTCTACAGCTCGACGACATTACAAAATGTTAGTTAAAACGAAATCCACAAATCAAGATACATCTTGTTGCCAGGAGTCTTCAAGTAAACCGTAAGACGGTTCGACAAATATCCAGAGAAGACCTGAACACCTACCCGTACCAGTTTTGAAAAGTCATCTTTGTAAAGACAAATAAAAACTACACAACTTGCAAGATGCAGTGTTACTAACACAGTTCTGGGACAAAAATCCATAAAATTTTATTTTACCGAACAGCAGTTCACAATTAAACAATGTTATCCAATCGTTAAAAAGACGTGTGTATTCAAAACGATCTCCTGGAATTGGTTGTTTTGTGGCCAAATCTAAATATCTAATTATGAATGGACTTATTTAAACAATATTGGCTCTACCATTAAAATTCCGTTCAAAACCACAAAGCAATATTGACTGTACAATGCATTCGAGAGAAAATTCCGGATATCGTAGTAATGTACCGTATTTTACGGATCTAAATTTTTTTTAATATATTTTGTTTGAAGTGCTTTGAACTGCTGCTAATAATTTTAGTAAACGTTTCAAGGTATATGTTGATGCCCATGGCTATTTTAATTTGTTTTAAACGTGATATTTATAAGTCAATAACATTTTTAAATAATTTCGTTTAAATACTTTAGAAGTATTTGGAAGTCTCCATATTTTATTGGCAGCCGGACACTGCATTAACAAGCAAATTGTGATATGACGCTTCATGAACCTACCACTTATTAAATTTTCATTGGTGACTTCAAAATTTTAATAATTAGATATTTCAAAAAAATATGATCAGCACAATCAGATAAATGAAATGATATTTCGAAAGTTCTTGCACTTGTTTGCTAAGTCTGTTTTGTTTAAGGATTCAACCATTATTTCTTAAAATTGTAGAAAAATTAAATACTTAACAACACACTTTAAAGTGCCCAGCTACTTTGAAATTTGGTAAACAGGTACAATCATACTAAGCATTGTGTAGCTTTCTGTTATACCTTTGACGATGGAATAATTTATTTGTAATCATTAATTTCCGTCTTGTACAGATGTAATACAAAGTTTCAATAAGTTTGATAATTGGCTATGTTTATCCTGCTTGGTTTAAACAAAATAATACAAATGCTCTATGTAGAACTTATTTTAGTGGGTTGAGGATTTGAACTAATTAATTTAAAAGAACGGCTGAATCTGATGCATGATGCAGAATGTGTATCACAACCAAACAATTACGTCATGCTTAAGTCAGCCTTATTTTTATCTAGCACTTTATATAAAAAAATATCTACAGTAAACACAGTTCCACCATTTTATTTTGTTAAATCCTACCTACCTATCCTCTATGTACGAAAGAATATAAATTGTAATTCCATTTCTTTCCCATAATTTTTTATTATTATTTGTAAGTCTAATTTAATTTTTCTTTTTTAATAAGAAGTAAAATACAAGAAAATAAAATTCGACAAAAAACAAAACGAAGAAAAGTTTCCTTCTTGTTTTTCCAGCATCTAATTTTAACTCCGAGTTTTTCCTTTTTTTCGTTATTTATTTCAAAAGTAATTTACTCGACCGAGTAATAAGTATTTTTTTTTTGTTTTGTTTTCATTTGTTTCTTTTTTATTAATTTTCCCCCTATTTTCTTCTATTTTATTATATAATTTTATTGTTATTATTTTATTTTTATTTGAATTTATTTTTTCTTTGTTTAAAACAAAAAGAAAACGAAGTGGAACAAGAAAATCGTAAAGTTCAGTACATAAATGGAAAATGGAAAAATATAGCAGGTTACAACAACAGTGTATTGTAATAAGAATATAAATAAATAATAATGAAATTTTACTGTAATTATAATTTTATTCTATTTTGTTGGATTTGCTGGGGAATGAGGGATGTTCGAATTTGAACGGCGAGGATGGTCGTCAACGGTACAAGAAATACTTGAATTTGTATATAAAATATGCGTAACAAGTATTTTCCCAGTTATAATTGAGAGAATAATGATGCCAATTTCAATGTTCAATGTATTGGAGTGGGAGTGAAAGCATAACAAACACGTGCAATTGTTAAATTTGATTACTTGCCATTGTCTTATCTTTTGTGAAATTATCTCATCTTATATAAATATAAAACTTTAATCAACTTTTAATAAGCTTAGTATTATCGTTATTATAAACTGATTACACATCTAGTTTACATAAGATAATCAAATTTTAAAATATGTATTTTATCGATATATTGTAAATTTTTTTCTTTTCTTATTAATTCCTTTATATACAATTTGTGAACATACTCGTATTTGAAAATAAAATTTTTTTACATATACAAATTTATAAGAATTTGAACAAAATGAAGTAAAAATAAATTAATCGACTTTCGATAATTTAATAAATTTTGAATAGATAAGAAAATATATTTTATGAAATATCTTATATCTATAAATTGTTATATCTTCTTATGTGTATACGAGTATACAAAAAATATATGGAAAAACTTTTCCAATATTTATAAGATTATTTCACATAAATTGACCAGTCATCCCTAAAATATTTAATTTCCCAATTTTACGAAGTTTAAATTTTTCGTCTTATATTTTATGTTTAAGTTTTATTAAACGAAAAGGAAACTTTTTGCTTTGTTAATATTTTGCTACCTTATGTCGGAAAATTTCTTTATCTTCTGAATACGTACAGCAGATACACTAATAATTTTATACAGTTCATTCATAATAGTTAAATGTGAGTTGAATGCTTTATTAAATATTTTTGTCTACCAACAATTTCGGGTCTACTGTGATCGACACTAGCATAAATAGTTCTGTCATAACAACCTTATAATTTGAGGCTTCAGGTTCAAACTGACATACCAGATTTCGAAAAGTATGAACAATTTCGACAATAGAGGTTTTCAGACACTATGTATAATATAAAAGCCACCTAGATATAAGAGCCGTCATATTCCGCCATTTTTTATCGTAAGCTTTAAATAGAGAGGAAGTTTTGTTCTTTCTCACAAGAATCAGCTGCAATTTTATTATAATAACATTTTAATTGGTTCCATAAATAACACATAATAACGAAATCAACAAATTTGGTAACATATTCATTTGAAAATTTTGATTAGAAATTTTAATCGGATTGATAAATTTACACCCCGCTTCCGCTAGTTGTGTATTGTGTCATTTTATGTGACTCGTTTACTTTTAAGCCAGTGTTTGGCCAAAATATGTACTATTTATTTATTTATTTATTCACTAATGAGAATTTCATGAACGAGTCACCTCAATTTGAGCAGAAGCTCATTCGTTTAAAATGCGAAGTTCATTATAACATCCAAATAAATTATATATAAAACTTTCCTTTCCGTGTATATAGGTAGGTACATTTTCTTCATATTTTCATGCAGCTACGTAAATTTTCAAGCACAATTAAGCGCGAGTTTCTTCTGGCTAGGGCTCATCATTCAACTGGCGAGCACTGCTTCATTCCGGCAACAATAATGCGTAATATTTTCCTGAGCCAAATCGCTATATGTAGCTTTCCACATTATTCGCGATAGTTGTGGTTATATACAACTCCCAATATGGCCGCTAGAAATTATTTAAAATTTACAATATAACATAAAAAAATAAAATTAAATGTAAATAACTTTAAATGGGAAAAACATGCGACTGTTCGACACGAAAGTCAAAGTCATAAGTCATTATGTTAACTACAATCGGCATTCTTATGTGTTTGCTAGGCACCTCCAAATCCAATACGTCCCAGAACAAAAAATTTAATTGTTTCTTTGGCCTCAAGTCACTTACTAGTGTAGAAATTGGATAACTTTTCATACAACTAACAGATTTTTATTATCACTTGGAACGACAACGACTCAACTAACGGAATAGAAGTGTTAATAAGGTAATAATTTTTGGGATTCATAAAACTCCTGTATTAGTTCGTATTTTTTGTCTAATTTTCTTAGAAGGGTTGTGGTTTCTTGATTGCTATTAAAACTTATCGTTTTATTCCCCAATTTATATCGACGAGACCAATATTTATTTATAAAACGGAACTGTTTAATTAAATTTTTTAACAATTTGCGGAAAATTTTTCTAACCCACACAATTAAACAGAAAGTTCAATTCTATATAGAAAAACATTAAAACTATGCCCCTCTTTAATTTATTTTCATTAATTAAATATTATAATACATGTTTTTAAATATGTTCTTAATCGTATAAAATAAAAACTTTAATTACTCAATTAAATTTTCATTCACAAAGATTAATTCAAAAATTGGTTATTTTACATTGTTTCTTATGGAAACATACGGGTGTACTGCGAAATCCCTTTTTTCAAAATCCCGGTTTCTAAATTCCGGTTTTCAAAATCCCGGTTTTCAAAATTCCGATTTTCAAAATCCAGGTTCTCTTTTCTTTTAGTTCTAAAGTCTTGATTTTGGAAAAAATATTTTTTATTAATTCGGGCGGGCCGGACTAATTATAAATTAACATACAAATAAGATATCTTGCCCAAAAAATTACTAAAAAAACCAAGGCTGCGAAGTCAGAGGCGAGAGTCGGTTTCGTGGAGTCGGTGCTATTTTATCGAAGTCGGAGTCGGAAAAAATTAAACTCCCATTTTCTTTGTCAAATTACAACAACAATGCCATATATTGACACCTGCTCTAGAATTAGTCGAATTCCTAGTTTTTGATGGTTTTCGAAAATTGAAATTGCAATTCCGATGTACCAAATTCGAATCCCGATTGGGCCAGGACGCAAAAAGGAAATTTTCATCAACAGATTACGTTACAATAAAAAGGAACACCACCACGACCCCTTATCGGCGTGCAAAGCTCATGGGCCTACCCATCTTCCATGCCCAGTACTATAGGGTGACATGCAGCTGTGCAATGCGCAAGAAGATAACGTAAATCGAACCTATAGCCGTACGTCTTTGATTTGGCATAAATGCGCAAGTTAGGACGGGAAAACAAACCGCGAAAGAGTTGGTTGGTTAGGTACGCAATCATGGTTTTCAAAATCTTAGTTTTAATACACATTTTTATTAATTTCAAAGGGACTATAATATTTTGTACAAAAAAACTGAGATATCTTGCTCAAAATTTCACTAAAAAATATACGGTATTATTTAAAAGTTTTGGATTGTAGGGGCTAACAGCTTTAGAAACTCTCGCACAGATGACTAGCAGGGAATGGGTACGAAGGGCCGATTATTTTTTACAACAGCTGACAAGGAAACAGGCAGGAATGGAATTTATGTGGATTTGGATCCTGAACAATCGAAAATTTTATAGAATTGGAAAATAGCTTATTAAATTAATTATCTTTAACCCCAATCCAGCGTGAAATTGCATCGACTTACCTTTTACGGATTACAATCAAATGAGTAACAGCATCCCCAATATGCCAGCGGTTACACGACTTTTCAGTTAAACAATATCGATCGGAGAATCATTTGGCTACTTGATATTTCCGCTTCGCATTTCAAAAATATTTCAATATTTTTGCCTTTTTGAAATATGCCATTGTGAAAGGATCCAGTAATTTCACCATATACCATTTATTGTATGACAATAAGAAATATAAAATATTTTAAGTTATAAAATAAATAATCTTAAAACGAAAACTAGGCAAAAAACTGATAATATCGTAAATAAAGGAAGATCCAAAGAAAAAAAAATAATAAATAAATAATCAAAGTCTTGGGGATATAACTTGATAAAATTATCTTAATTTTATTTTTTAATTTTTATATAAGGACTTAGAAAGATGAAGTACGGAGAAAGTATTTTTATTTTTATAAGAAAGGATAGATAATAAGTTGAGATTAGAAAAGAAACCCTTTAATACTAAAGTGGATTAAACTTTTTTTTGGTAAATAAAAGGGGGAACGTAAAGGATAAGCAATCATAGATATGGGAAGAAGTATTGTTGAACTTCGTTAATTTGTACCAAAATATCTAGATGGTAAAACAAAATTGTTATTGTTTTCACATGACGAGATAATTATCCGCATCATACTGATATATAATCAATTCACTTCAAGGCTTTATAGAAATTCGATCAATGCACTTGATTCGATCAATCCAATCATAAAATCGTGAATCTCATAAAATCATAAAACAGCAACATGAAAAAAAAATATTTAGCTGTTCTCAGACATTTAGCCAAAAATTTGGAAAAATAAATTCCCAAATAATCTGTTGGAAACGGCTACTGTTCTACCCAAAATAAAAAAAATAAATAAAAATGTTAATACCCTGATTTGTGATGTTGGGTTTGTTATGTATACTCGTACATGTTCCCGCATCGATATGCTCGTATTTATGTTATAATCATCTCGTCCACATATGTCATTATTATGATTATAAATTTTCTTTGTTCTTGTATTATTTTGAAGGCGCACAAAAACGTATAACAAGCGCAGAATGTTTATATAGATACAAAACAGAACAACAACTTTAAAGCTAAAAAACATCTTATATTCTCAAATTCCTGATAACCGGAGGGTTGGTATTGGATCACGAGAAAAATATGATTCCTTTCTCTTGATCTGTATGTTTCTACTACACAGACCGAATCTATAATTTTTTCTTTTTATTTTTAAACATAAATTGCGAATGTTGCGAAGTATTAAAATGCACAGTGGCTGATGCATATATTTAAATGATTGGAATTACATGTAAGCGGATACCTAACTTCGAGCAGGTAATAATAATAATACGGCAGTTTGATTTTTGAAGGGCAGCTTTAGATAAAAAAAAATTGTTTTGTATTTTAAAAGTTCAAAACGTGAATTTTGTTTTTCAAAATTTAATTTAATGATATTTCATTTGTAATTATATTTTCCAATTGTAACATGTGGATATATGTATGTATATATACGGCGCATACATCATGAAAATTGAAGTAAAATTATGTAATTTCCACCCTGTGGGGGTTTAAAATGGTTTGCTGTCAAGAATATTTTTTTAATATTTCAAATTTTCAGAGAATTATTTTTCTACTCTTCCAATATACGTACACTTTTGTATAATTGTATGTATGATGTGCAATTGTACAATGTGGTATAATTTAGGAATTATAGATTATACCAAATACAAATAACTCAATCGTGTAAATCTGTAAAGCCGCACGATTTTCTTCGGTATGGTGAAAAGTTCATGACTTCATAAATTTAATTTAAAAAAATTTATAGTCCAGAAGGAAACGAGTAAACTGATCCAGAAACTTAACTTGACTTGTTTGCCAACCAGTAATACAACTTCATAATTGCGCATATGAAGTTTTAGCCAAATTTTTCCAACATATGGGCAACACTTCTGAGAAAAGTGAATGCACGATGAAAATATGGTATATGTGGTTTATGTGTAGTTGTAATTAAGCGTATTACGGATATCTTTATTTATGTATTCCAATAATAATGATCTTAATGTGTAAAGTTTAATTAATGAATCAAAGTACCTGGTGACAGTCGATCATTTGATCATTCTGTCTGCATTATTCCTATTTACTTGGCCGCATCTTGTATATAACAATGTTTATCAAATGTTTTTTTAGTTATTATCGAAACTTAATTTCACTTATCCAAATCTAAATAGTGGTGATCTAACATCTAAAATACCATCCATCATAACTCAAAATATACGAAAACTCTTACTGTTTTATTATTCAGTTATAGTTTGAAAATTGTATTTGTATTGTTCTTGAATACTCTTTAAACGACCTTAACAAATGTGTCAAATTTGTATGAAAACAAATTAAAATTCTTTCAATTTATTAAATTGCAGAAATCTAGTTAGCTTGAGAAATTTTCTTCTTGTTAAACATGGTTCAATTTTCAAAATTGGGCCGCACAATGACGACACTTTCCATAGACAAGCGACATTTTAAGTTGAAAAGCAAGATATGTCTAAAAATGCTAATTCAAAGTGAAATAATTTAAAAAAATTCAATCACCAGATTGAGTTTCGCGTCGTTGGTAACCAAGCCAAATTACAGCATCCATCTTGCTAAAAAAACAATTCTGTTAACATTTCTACTCATAAGACTCGTGGATTATAACATTGTTTGATTAGGTAGATACTCCATGCACAATAATAACTAAATACCGGGAAGCAAATGTGCGCAAGAATTCAAAGAATATTCGTACCTTCATCGATATTTGATAACGAAACAATTTCGATTTGAAATGTTTTGTACGTAAATTGATCAGAACCTATTGATCAAATAAACATGTAGACTACTTTGGACTGGTAGTCAAGAGTCTAGCACATAATAAAATCTAAGCAATAGTAAACGAATTCTGTAACATTGAAAGTGACGAGGCACCAAATTTGAGTGAATTACGTCAAGTAAGTTGCGTTTCATAAATTTCAATAGTTGGAAAATGGATACTGTTGGCGGACGAATACACTAGGCTTTCACTCAAACCCTTACAGGTTGAAAAAATGCTAAACAAAAATAATTTGTATCCCAAAAGTTTTAAATTTACCGCTACATTTTCACTAGCAAGTTGCATTGGTGTAACACATCCAACAAGAGAAAATCAATTCATACAAAAAAGGTTGAAATTAATTTATTGTTTTATAAATAAAAGTTTTGTAATGTAATTGTGTAATAAAAGTCAAGTTTATCGCTAGATGTCAATGCTTAAATTTTGGGTTATTCCTGGTGACAGACGAGGCTGAAAATCCAAAAAAGCTTGCAAGAGTGTATGAACATTGTGCTGTAACACATAATTAGGTTTAACTTATATCTTATACATTTTCCTATTTATACTGTACTTCGGTGTACACGTATCTAATTATTTATAACCGCGTCCGTCTCAAATTCGAGGGTTAACTTTTAAGCGTTCTCACTATTTCAAATTTATATGTGTGATTGGAAGAATATTTTAAATTCCCACCCGACAAAAGAATTTAGGTTGCAATTATAAATTTCATTTACAAATTGGCCACCATTATCCTTCTCGTTTATTATTATCGAATTATTTTACCTAGTAATTATTACCGGTGTGAAGTTTTTAACGAAAAGTGTAGCTACACAAATTAATGAAAAGTGTAACTTCTAAAAAGTGTAGCAATTAAAAGTGTAAATAGAACACCTTCATGCAAACACCGGGATCAAATTCTAACATAATAATTCTAGTCTAACAGTTGGCGATATTACGAGTAAGAAAATTAATTTTTTGACATTTAAATGTTTGAAATGACGCACATATCCGACACTATGGTCGATTAAAAAACTCAGAGATGATACCAATTGTTGGCATATGCCGTCTAACAGTAAACAACTTACGCTGTTCAAAACAGTTAACTAAATTAAAACAAATAGTTTTGGAATGGTTCCACACAAGAATTAGGATATAAATTTCAACAAATTCAAATATTTTTCAAAATACCTGCCACACTATGGCCGATTCCAGAAAACTCAAAGATGTTACCAAGTGTGCGCATGAATATTCTAATTTGTGATTGCCACAGGATTGTGTGTACTCTTACGGGTTAATTTTAATAACCGATTAAACCGCTCCACTTATGATATATGATATGAAAAGGGGGGGTTGTTTGAGGGCCAACATCAAGTTATTCTAGAGATGTCTATTCAAATCTGTGATAGCCAGTGGTATGCACAGTTACCTATAAGGATTAATTTTGATAATCCTCATATTAACGCGATCCTCTGGGAGTTCTTCACGGATTTTAGAAAAAAAGCCGTAAGAAGAAATACATTAGCTACCATAGAAATACCAATCAGACAGGGAACAAAATTGTATTTGATTGATTTGAGATCTCGACTAGGAACACACACGTTGCGCAAAAGAATGTTACGGCATTGGCCGGATTGGTTTCGAACTCAGCAACACTCTGCAGATTTGGTAATTCGCACTACGCTACGGGAAGAAAATTGACCTCCGCTAAATCGGCGGTCATCAATTTTTCCGGGCAACAAATTATATATTCTTCAACTATATCAATCGATTTTACTACAATCGTCGGTAAACGTGTTATTATAGTGAGTACATGCTTATCTCGACAACATCCTCAACGTGTAGTGTGAGTATGATGAACACATATAAAATTTTACCACAAATCACAAACCAAAGGCTTGATTGGATATGAACATTAATGCATATACTTTTCAGCTAGCCTATAAGCCCAATTTAAAGTATAGGATTGTAATGTACCTGGTTCATATAATGAACGAAATTACCGTTTAACAAACTGTGTGGCTGATACCAAGTTTTTCTGACTAAACAATTTAATGTTAGTTCGTAACGGTTGTTAATAGATGGCGTAAAACACTAAAATCTTTCTCTAGTTCGCAAATTTAATTTGAGTTTTATCAATTGTCGCTGTATTTATTATCAATGGAGAATAATAAACCTTTTAAAAATATCCAGTATAAGTTAGTAGGAAATATATTTTGAAGTAATAATAATTTGCATTAACTTAAATGTCAGGAACAAGTTCAAAATATGTACATCATTCAATCACTACTGGCATGAGCTGCAAGTAGTTGACGGTTAAATTAATACCCCCGCTTTTCATTCACGCACACACCCACCCATTCACTTACACACACAATTACAGCGCACCACTTGCACATTGCAAGCTCAATGTCAACTTGTATACTGGCATGGATAGTGGGTGGGCGCTGAATTGTGCACTCCAACAGAGGGTCTTAGTAGTTGTGTTCATTAACATCGCCGATTGTAATCGATGATGAAAACACGCTTTGCATCCAGCCTCTGGTGGGATCGGACCCAGTACCTCCGGTCCAGGTGCCGAATCTTTTAACCACTGCACCACTTATCTGGTGGCATTATTTATGTTGTCTATGAGTAGTCAACTTATTCGACGAGATTTTGATGTTGTCTACGTGACCACGTAGAAATTAGTAGATGACGCGAAAACGCCCATTTCTGGATGGCAGGTCCATCGTAAAAATACCATTTAACTGCAGTAAAACCAAATTAAGTGTCTAAAAAATAAAAAAGCAATTGCAAGATTCAACAATCTATAAAAAAAACTCCTAAAGAACGACGATTTAAAATCTCAATTCAGAAAGTTCATGGAAGAATATGAACAACTCGTGCATATGCACAAGGTCTCGAACGTTTCAACGGCTGAAATCATATTTAATCGCCTTTATGACGTCAAGCACCATTACAAAGTTAAGTGTGGTTTTGATGCCACTCCAAATCAAGTGGTCGGTCACTAAATTACAATATGTCCAAAATAACAAGAACTTGGACATATCGTCATGAGTTGGCCAAAGAATATATTCGCATTTATCGCAGGACAGAAATTTTCAACGCCTACTTTGGCGTAACTCACCAACTAAGAAACTTTAGGAGTGATCAACTTCATACCAATTAAAAACAGTCACATACGGAAGTTCAACAGCCAATTTACTAGGCTGCCCCGAAAATGCGGTTATATTTTAAGCAAATGAACAAGTAATTGAGAGTTACTAAACAACGTAACCAAGATCACAAGTACAGACTAATATTAAATTAAAGTTGTTAAAACCATTAAAGCTCTTGGAATGTATTGAAAACACCGTATAGACATTTTTGAATTCAACAGAGAATTTCTACACACACTGGATTAGTGACAAAATAAAACAGAGCACCATTAATCCTTCTCAGAAGAATTTTCCCAACCATGGATTGATGGAAAATGATAATTGTAAGATACAAAGACAAATAGGTTTCACAAGTGACGACGAGTTACGAAATTCAACAATTTAGGGACGCGTCGGAGAAGACATATGCAGCTTGTGTCTTTGTAAAAGTAATCACTGAAGAACAAGTTGACATCAGTCTCATAACGGCTAAAACGATTGTGGCGGCAAACCAAAAACTAACACTGTCAAATACTTAGAGTTAAACGGAACTGTTTTAAACTACTGTAAGAAGTTATGCAATCACTAGACATACAACAGACTTATCCATATACTGACTCCACCATAGTGCTTGAAATCTTACTTTCCCCACAGGGCGTCAGAAATTCAAATTTTGACTGAGCCAGATCAGTTACACCACATTAAATCAAATGTTAACCCAGCTGATTGCGCGGGTCGAAAAATAAGAACATTTCACAATAAATCACAATAACTGGTAGACAGGACTGCATTGGTCGAAAGACAACGAAAATTAATATTCGATGGAGAGATACAAATAACCAGAGCAGCAGTACACATCGGCACATCGTAAAAATTGTGAACAACTACAGAAAGGATCATTACAAGGCAGACTCACAACATAAAACGCAATTACTGAAGAATAAGTCTAAGAGAAAAAAACTCCGGTTTTCTAATTTCGATAAAAAATTTCCCGAGGTCCGATAGGTGAATGCCTTTGGATTGTGAGTACTCTTATGGATTAATTGGGATAACCGTCGTATGCTTGTTATAAATAATCAAACATCTCTAAAATTACTGTTCATAGCTTTCAACAAACCTTATGATGTGAAATCAATAATATCCCAAGTGGTTGCGGTTTCGAAGAGAGAGAAAAAATTTCAATTTAAACTATTTATCGCACAGTTTTTGGTCAGATTCCTCGAACTACATCGCTTTAAAAAATATCGTAATAATTTTTCTTTAAAGTTAAGGGATACCTTTAATACCCATGATTTTTAAATAGAAGGGAATTGATGTTTAAGAAAAGCTCAAAAATTGCTTATCCCTTTCAATGTCCTTTTTCAAATGATAACCCAAACAAACTAATTTAACAATGTTTTTGTGAAGATATGGCCCTACAAAAAATAAGAGAAATTAAAGCTTTGTTTCTTTATGAATTCCTAAGAAAATCGACATAAGGACAAAACGAATACTTAGTTGTTCTTATTAAATAATTGAATCCTATAAACTTTAAAAACATTGAATTTGAAGTGAAGTGGAAAACAGCCGTTGAATCCTTTGTAAAGTTAGCCCAGAATTTGATCCCAAACCACACTGTTACACTGAACTAGATCGACTCAGTTAATTATAGAAACTTTCGTTACTATGATGTAATTTTGCATTTTACTACATCATTCAACGAAAAAAGGTTGCATTCCACTGGATTACAGGATTTGCGGGTTCTTTTCATAACCAGGCTCAATTCATTATGTACACTGACTGCGCATTTTAAATAGTTAAAACAATAAAATCCAACATGACCCGAGTTAGAATTAAGCCCAGCTTGATAATTGACACGGTAATTTTATTCCACTGCACTAATATTATTAACTAAACTTTTGATTAAGAATATCTCCTTTTAATTAAGCAATTATATTCACTGAACGTTAGTGTTCTTAAGATTTATTCCCCAGCGCAGAACCAGTAATTTATAATTTTATAATGCATGCACCAAAACGTATTTGTCACTAGAAATTTGACCAGATATATTAGTTGCGCCGGAAAATCGAATGCGTCGGAACATCGAATTTTTGTAGGTGTCCCTTGCATAAGATGTGGTTAAAGCTCACACTTACGAATTAGAAAAGATACATAAATAAGTAACTGGTTTCGATCAATGTAATATATTTTCCCAGGTAGAAAATCCATACATCATTATTTACTCTTGCAATTGGATTTTCATTTGAACAAAGTTCTATAAATTTGTGTAATTTACTCTACCACATATGTAAATATGTGAATGCCTTTATATAAACCGTAAATTTTAAATTCAAGTCAAATATTTAAAATAACTTCACAAAAATTATAAAAATATTTAACATGAAATTATCGCACTTTAAGTAATCCATTATTTCGCGAGATCAAAATTCACTTTCCATTCCAAAATACAAAACCCCGTGAAAAAGGCAACACGAGTTTCGCAACCTATCTCTTCTTCACACATCACACAGCACCAACAAATAAAAAATGTCGTCTGCCATTGTTCTTTTTTGTGTAAAGTGTGATAAGAAGAAGACAAATCATCAGTACGCAATCAATTTTCTCTCATTATTTTGGGTTGAATGTATAGTTGTTGTTGGAGCGCAATGCACCCAAAAGAGAATACACGAGAGTTAAATAATTTTTTATGGTATTGTACCAATCAGCGTGCTGTACATCCCACGATATATAGTGAACTCTTTCTCGATTATACACCAATACGGCGATGAAAGAGTACGTGGTAAAATGAGTGAAGAAACAACTAAATATTTTTAAAGAGGGGATGAAAAAGCTTTAAAATATTCTTATGTATATAACCGCACCCCCTAGTTGTGTTATTATTTTGAATGGGTGTGTCCATCCGATGTATATTCATTTTCTTTTTTCAATATTTTTAGGCGTCGTATCCCCTGAAGGTTTTTAAACCAAAACAGTTAGAATCGATCTATTGCGCAGAACAAATCGCTAAAGTTGCGCTTTTTTGGTTCCTCTTATCAGCATTAAAAATAAAAACAAAATTCTTGTGAGTTGTTCATAATAAAAAAAAAATTATTCGTAAAATAAAAGATTTTGAAGATTTCACATTTTGAAAAACCAAAAAATTATTTCGGGAAAATTCACAAATTCAAGAACAATAAAACTGTTGTAAGGTTTTTCTTATATACATTTTATCTGGCTTATCGCATCGAACCAGAGGAAAATTTGTTATCGAGTGTTGTTTTTGTTTTATTGTCTACTTAACAAATTTCGTTATCAATTTTTTTTTTTTATATATTTTTTGTGCGACGAAAATTCCAAAACGAAAAAATTATTTTTATTTGAGTACTCAAAAGGAAAATGACTTGAATTTGCCCGTCCGCACGGTTTCATACATGGTAAACACACGGTCGCTCAAATACATACCTATAATATGGAAAATTAATTTGAAAAAAAAAACCGAATTAATTAATAATTAAATAATTTTTGTTTGTGTTTCGGTTAATCATTTTTTTTTTGTTTCCTTAAATTTCCGTTCTGAAATTTGTGTGATAGTGTTGCCTTAATTACGAAAATAATGGAAAAGGAGTTATAATTTTAACAAAAAGTGCCAAAAGAAATAATTGAAAGTGAATTTTATATTTTGTTTTTAAGTTATTCATCCTTATTTTATTATTTTGATATTTTTAGTGATTTTCCGTTATAAAAAAAATTATTAAATTGACGTAAGTGAAATATAAAGTAAATAACATAAAATATTAAAGTGAAAATTAGATTTTGTATTTTGTTTTATGTATGGTATAAAAGTTTAAATTAAATGAAAATTGAAAAAAATACAAAAGGAAATAAAAAATTAAAGTTTTTCCTATAGAAAAGTAAAATAAAAGGAAAGTTTGTGAAAAAATAAAAATTTTATTTGTTTGTGTTTTGTTTAAAAAGTTTGGTTTTTTTTAAAGATGGACCAGAAATATTTTATGGTATGGAATGTTTTATTAAGTTTTAAATTTTTTTACAAAATACTTAAACTATTTACCAATTTTAAAATTTGTGTGATTATTACTGTCACCGTTTTAATTATTGTCTAACAAGAAACGGTAATTTATATGGCGTGTTTAGACAATTAGACATTTCGACTAAATCGATTTAGGTTTAATGCGACTCAGTATCGCATATAATTATAGTTATTTCGGACAGACGAAAATTAATTTTTAAACTTACTGTCTTTCATTAAAAATGGGCATTAAAAAATTAACAATTTCCTTTTTATTATGAAACAATATGAAGTAAGGTTGAGGAAACGGTAAAAAAGATTTTTTTTAATCTTTAAAGAAATGTTTGTTTAAATTGAATTCAAATTTGTCGATCAGTGAACGAAAGGGAAAATCGTTTCTGTTTTAGGTTCACTCATGTTTATGATTGAATAATTTTATACTTGTCGATGCTTATCTATTAATTAGGACCTATTATGCATAATATTTTATGCCCGCTAAATTCTAATTTGCAATTATTTTTTGTGTTTTGTTAAAGCCGGTTTGATCTGGTTTATTTGCAGATGCCTGCAAAATATCAAAGAAAAATTGATCATCCAAAATAAAAAATTAGATTAAGTTGTCCATATAAAACTTGAACTGTACGGATCCGACCAATGGGTGCCATGAAATTATTCAAATGTGTAATTTAAATATCTTAGCAACTGTTTATATTTTTAACAACTGTCAGGAACCAGAAAAAACGGTGTATCGTTAACCGTTATATGTTTACCAAATTAGATTAACCCGACGATATGTAGCAAGCAACCTACTGAAGTTTAACAAATAATCGAAACATCTAGTATTATCTCAACAATCCTTTGTTGGTCGGTTATAAATTTTTTTGGTAAACCAATTAATGAACGATGCATTGTACAATGTTGCCTTTGATGATTTTTATAAACCAGTGAATAACCATTAAGTATTTAAATCGGAACAAATGCAAGATTACAAGTCTCTTTATGCGTTAAACAGTAGTGACATTTGAATATTTGAGACTCATCTAGCTTATCAACTAAATTTCCGAGATTATATTAATTTAACAGTACCGAAAAAAGTTGATTTCGTTAATCGTTGCTACAACGGATTTTCGTATTCCACTTTTAAGAGCATAATGTTCCCATGCGAAATCCAATCTGGAGTGTGTTTGGATTTTTTGGGATTAGGAGCACACAACTGGCTTATATCGAATCCAACAACTTGCTTAACAAAATATAATGACCGTTTGTAAATTTTGAATCCCTGATTAACTGGCGTAAAGTTGGGATGGCACTGTCATCGCTGATGTTTTAAATTGTGTCGTTGGTTTGTTCTATTCTTATTTTTATACGGATTCATGTGTCCCTTCCAGTAAATATATAAAACGATAAGTAGTGAAAAACAAACATGTACAGGAAATCAATTTTTCTCTGCAGCCTCTTACAATTTTTTTTTGTTGAAATTTTAGGGCTCTTTCAGACAGATTCATACAAAAACTCTTTAGAGACCATTACCTAAATTATACGAATATACGATTTGTTACATGCAGCGCGGCAGTTTTTAGTTAGCAAATTAAAACCTGAAGCTTAATCTCAGGGAAAGGTATCCAATTTATGAACGAACTATTTCGTGGAATCGACCATGGTTTAGAATCAAATTAAGAAATATTAAATGATTTTCTGCGAGTGAGAAAGAGGCGAATTTAATCATTGAAGGAATTAAAACAGCTAAGTATCTTCAATTTTTTACAGAAAGCTTGAAGAGAGCGCTACCCAAATTATTTAATATGTCGATCTCAGGAGGTGACTCTAGAAATATTGTAAAGAGCGAAAGTGATGCCAGTTTTTAAGAGTGGAGATGCATTGAAACCAACACATTATAGACTTAAGCAATATTCTAACATCAGAACAGGCCACACTTCTAAAATTAACGTACTATATTACCGAACTTGTTAACAAAAAAATAAAATTGCGGTGGCTTATCTCGATTTGTAACTGTAAATCAGGCTGAAAATTACCCTTTGTACTCTATAAAATATATCAACATTAATGGCATCTGCAAACAAAATTATAGGTTTTAAGCTTACGATGGAGTCTTCAAATATGACGGTAACCAATCCGATTTAAACTCATTGTACTTATGGCTCAATAATAATAGACGCCAATTAAATTCAAAAATAACGCACCACGCATGATAATCATGAATAAAAAATATCGGAAGCAACTCTCAGTGAAAACAGTGACTCTTGTGCTAATGTATTGTTGCAACAAGCTAATTTTTTTATATAGGATTGGTTCTAAACCACGAATTAAAATGGAACCATGTTATTGATCTGATCAAGATATTCATTCTTATTTATTCTCTATCAGAGGACTTAAGCAAACATTATCTAAAAGCTCTCTGTTACTAATATTCAACTCCGTCATCTTACCACAGTTAACATATTATTAAGAATTTCGGGCGTTCGATATAGATTCGTACACGTTTTTGCAAATAAAACAATCAGCGATTTAAGTTACAAACTTTATTCTCCAACATCTCTTTTATTTCCACAGTAATTCACAAATTTACTCGTTCACTGCACTCTAATTAACTTTTATTGTTCACTTTAAAACGTTCACTTTTACTGGTCACTACTTTTTGCACAGTTTATTTTTCACATTTTAACTTGCACGTTTTCACTGGTTAAATTTCAACTAGCCGTGCGTCCGAAATTGCTCGCGCTTATATACTTGTCTATCGCTGTTCGAGATTAACATTTTTGTTGCATTTAGCGATGAATGTGTATTGTAATTCTAATTGACTTTCTGCTCGAATATTCCATGTCATCATTTCCCCTTTGTCTTGATGATTAACGCCCGTTGTTAATTCCAGTATTTTCGATGATGATTATCGCCACCGTTTACAATGGCTTTTGTTAAATTTCCCTCCACATAGAATGTCATTCTGAAATCCAAATCTCAATCAGTATTGAAGCAATACTTGATCTGACAACATCGAAGAATAATAATCGCTTCAATAAAATTATGGACTCTGAAAAGATTCGAACTCGCGATATTTGGATTTAGAGTAGAATTCGTAACAATATCTTAACCTTGTTTGACAAGCTAGAGAATCATGAAAAATAACACTAAAACTTGTATACCATGCTCTCACCGTAGTATTCAACAACCGATATTTTTAAGATAATTTACCTCTGATATGCATTCATAAGGATCGAGACTGCATTGTAATACGCATTCAAGGGACCGTGAAATAAAAAATTTCATATTTCAACTTATTTAATTTTATTCTATTTAAATTTATAATTTTATGAGTTAAAATTCCTTTTTCTGCCTCTCACATCTCTACTAAACCAGAATTACAAATTGAGCCATTGTTGGCTGATCTCGTTATCTGAAACAGAAATTCAAAACCTGAAGTAAATGATATTAAGTAAACAGCGTGTCATACAATTGAGTAAACTTGTTATAGGTAACGAAATCTTATGTGTCTTATGCACTTCTAAAATACTAAATTTAGAAAAAATAATAATAATAGTTAAACGACAACCACTAACTAGACCATTTTCAATATTGATCACCATCCATCGTACTACCAATTAAATTTTGTTACATCTACATTAAAATGTCAATCGCTGAATTCAGTGTAAAATAAAAGTTGAATGTTATGCAAAAGTAGTACCTTGTCTGGCACTCCGCAACAAATTATGGCATAAATTCTGAAATCAGGTAGACACCCATTAATCTTGAAATATAACGAAACCGTTTAGTTATTATCAATAAGTTTGCACAATTTCCCAATCTTCCTTTTTCTAACAGTAGAGATGAACTGGACGTAAACTATTTTAAATATTTAAGCGATTAAATAATCAGACGTCCATGGTACAACAATGTAATAGAAAAGATAAATAACCGTTAAGCCGATTTCCCGTTAGGTCCCGATGGTTTACCCCCAATTTTCTTAAAAATGCATATTAATAGTTTAGCATCATCCCTGAAGCCATTTTTAAAACAACTCTCTCATCGTGTCGAGTATCTTGCAATACTTTCAATCAAACCATTGTTCTATGTCATGAAGCATGGTTTTTAAGGGATCGCTACACGATTACTAATTTAGCTATATTCCTCATTATTCACTCTGAATGCCGGAAAACTCCATTTTATTTAAGCTTAGAACCCTTGGTTTCACATCACAGTTCCCCTTTTGGACACACACTTACGAGTATATACAAAAAACCGTAGACACGAAGTATTATTTAGTTCGTAGTGTTTTGGTTCCTTGGTCTTTTGAGGTTGATTTGGTTGACGCCAACGATATTAAAACTAGTAGACTCAATTCAACCTATATTGACTGTACCATTTAGTAGGCACAGAATCACATTGAATTAAATGTTGCTAAATGTAAATGGGTCACTTATTGTCGCTAACACTGACATTATTACAAAGTTAAGCTCATTCGCGTAATCTGTAACAGTGAGCTGGACTTTACGGACCACTATGTGAATATGATTAACGCAGCTAGCCTAATACTTTGCTTCGTTAAACGATGGTCCAAGAAATTTGTAGATTGTTTGTTAAGAGGAATCTTTGCACGACTTTCGTTTGGTGTATACTCCAGTATGGTAGCCAGGTATGGGTCCCATACTAAATATTCATAAATTGAATTGATGATGTTGAATGTTGTGCAATGAAGATTTCTACGATTCTTGGGCGGATAATTATAATCTCCCTCCGTGCCAGAATGTTTGGAGTTTATCAATATACAAGTTCTTATCTTGCGGCGCATTTCCACAAATATTATTTGTAACAGCCAAGAGAAATGCATTCTGCCTCAAAATAAGTACCACCCCAACTGTCAATACCATAACGCAATCTAGCCTCAACCAAGGCATGATAAAAAATGTTAAGTGCAAAAAGAATAGCTCGAGTGCACGGGGTACATTTTTCAACTGCAGATATTCAGTTAGCTTTTAATTCTGATATATGGCATTCCCGCAGTCCACACGACTATCTACATTTAAACCTAAGCAGCAAATAACATTATTGCGGAATTAATCTCTTTTAAAATAGCGGAATAACAACACCGTTAAAAATTACGACTTCCGCGGAAAAACACCGTCCACTACATTTAAATATGATACATAGAATGTCAACAATATTAAATATAATCTTTTTAAGCAACCAACTTCTAGAGAGTTTATAATGTGAAACACTTCGGACGATGAAAACGACTGAAAGAAAAAAAATCAGTTTTTAAACTTTACCGGAAATGACGAGCTTTGAAAACGAAAATACTTTGTTTCACCATAATTTGGCTTCTGTACAGCTCAAGCGAATTGAGAGAACTTTGGCAGCTTCAGTAGTAGCTATTTCAAATTCAGCAAGCAAGAATAAAAAGATTTACATAAATTTAAACTTAAATTTCCAACCAACTTAAGGGTTGACCTTGTTGCTTTTTCGAAATTTAAGCAGGGATACAGTTTTTTGAGTATATACAAGTACAAGACAGTTTTACCAAAAGTCCGGTAAGTTTAATTTTTCGCTTCAGAAATCAAGAGTGATGATTTCGAGATGTACATTCGTGGTAAAAGAATTCCGGGTGTTGGCCACAATATATTCACTCCTTCATATTTTTCCAATTTTTGATTAAGATAAGTATTTTTTAGTTTTTAACTTCAACGTTTCAATTTGGATTGATCTCCACTTTTATAATTATTTAGGATTATACCCTCAAAAATAATATTAATATTGTGACTCTTCGGCCATTTTTGGCCACTTTTATTTGCCAATTTTCTAAAATTTATAAAATTTCTTGTATATATATGGTACGCAAATATTATAGTTTCATTATCTAAAATCTTATTAAAAATTTGACGAAAAAACATAAATGGATTGAATTTCAGATCACTAGGTTTCCCTCCTGACGATTACAATTTTAATTTTCAACCTTAGTTAATCTGGTATTTTGCAAGGTGTCTTGCCCATATTTCATTTTCATTTTATTTCAACATTTTGAATTTAAAATTATTTAGAAATATTATAATTTATTTTAAAATAGGTTCTATGTTTTATAAACTTTTTCAAACTGAAGAACAGGCACCTAAGATAATAACAGTGTACACAACTTCATAAAAAACCTATGAAAATGTAATTAGTATTAGCAAAGTTCCATTAACATTTATATACGTACAATATATAATTTAAATCTTATGGAAAATATCCAAAATTAATGACGGGCATTGGATTTACAACATGCTGATCCGATAAGCTCTAAGTAGTGTCTTGGTTGTTAGCCTTTCGAGTCAATCGGTCGAAATTTTATTTTCTTAAAATTTTAAGTTTATTACGAGTTTAATTATTTCTAATGTAATTGTGCTTACTTGTCGCCAAGGTAAGGGAGCGGAGTAATCAGAAAGCATAAAAAAAAATGCAAACATTTAAATGGAAATGTCCGTGGCCAAGAACTCATCCTGTGACCAATGCATATGACCAATCTAGGCTGTACTCTGTAATAACTATATTTATAGAACCAAAAAGCAATAACACGTACACGCCACAAATGAGCAGATGCTGATCAAAATGATGGTATTTGTTTTTTGATGTGAATTTCCATTTTAATTTGTTTGTAGCTTCCGGGTGGTAGAAAAATATTTTCACTATTATGCCCAAACATCTGGTGGTTTGTTAAATAGTTTCTGTTACGTCAAAATTGAAGTTTTGTTTCATTTATTTTCCCAGTAGCCAAACAAGGTGTAGTTTATTCTAAATCCGGATCTGAAGATACTTTATTGGTGCTATTTAATGCTCCTATTCCAGCAACGTTGCAAATTTTACTCGATTTAGTTTAGCTTCACAGTTATTCATTCTTTTATTTTTTCTCATGATAAGACTGTTTTCTCATGATAGCTTGAGATGATGTAAAACGCTGCATACATTGGCTATAAAATATGCGTTGAACGACCGAAGAAGTAACCATCGTTTACGTTCCATTATCCATTTCTAAACCCATTTACCTTCCATAAGAACATTACCATTTCATTCGAATCATCAACTATTTGGGCACATTTCTTTCTACCAATAACCTTTTTCTTTCCGGAATTAATTTTATATGTCTTCTTCTATATCGAGCCATACATATTTTTATAGAGTTTTTATAAACCTCTTTAATATTTGTGGCCAGCAATTGGTAATACCATCTGTTGTCTTAAATTTTTTGAGATGACTACACAGTCACGCTTTTTGCAGTTAAAATGTTACTATCGGAAAGCCTTGAATATTTTGCAGTTCAGCAAAATCAAAAGTGTAGGCCACAACTATTATTTGTATTATATACAAGCTGTTTTCTTTTCAAAACCTTTCATATTAAGTTTAACAAAATATACAAAAGAAATCATGATATTATTTCGAAATTGTATCGACTCTTAAATTTGTGGTCTAGTGGTCGGTCACTATAATGTCTAAAGAAAACAACTGTAACGCAGGTCGATTTAAACTAAACATCTTTAAAAATAAATATCATTTTTCATATGTTAGACTGGCTGTTACCCGTTTAGAATGGCGGAAATATTTTTACGAAGTTAACTGTAATATGTTACTTTTCATAATTAAGGACATTTTTTGGAGACTTTCAGGTCCTTCAACTGTTGACATCATGATTAGTGAAGTCACCGTCAATCTGATTTGAAAATTTCAAAAAGTTCGAAATATTCTGAACGTTTGCTTTGATTTTATACCAGTTGTTGTTGGTTGGCCTGAAAGCGTCCATTGTACCGGATTTTTCAATAAGGACATAACAATTTTGTATTTAAATAAAACTCAGAATAATTGGGACATTGGGCTGAAATTTATTCCACGTGCAATGTTACATTAAATTAAGGAATTCGGTCTCGTTCATATGACCACCGCGAGCAGGTTTGCAGCGAACGATTCTTTAGAGCCAATTTTTCACCACTCGTTCACACATTCGGGCGGCACGTTGGCAATTTTGCGTTCGATATTGTCCCTGAGCTTCTCTAACGTTGGCGGCTTGGTGGCATAAATCAACGACTTAACGTAATATGGGGTTACGTTTAAAAGAAATCTAACTGCGTTAAATCGTATGAGCGAGCTGGCCATTCAATCGGAGCATTTCTCGAAATTACATATGGTTACCGAAGCTTTGTGGCAAGTTGGCACCATCTTGGTGGAACCACATTTCACTGATTTCAAGTCCATCCAATTCTGGCCAAAAATAGTCTTCCAACCCCATTAACCGTAACATGGCAATCATTTTCATCGATGAAATAATATGGTCCAATTACACCTCCGAGATGAAATCTATACACAATACGGTCACTTTTTGTTTTTGGTTGTAATGGAGTCTCTTGAAGTAATGCTTAGTTAGCTTATTGACAAAGCCATTAAGCCAAAAATGAGCTACATCGCTCAACATGATTTTTCGATGAAATTTAGAATTTTTTTCAAGCTTTAGCAAAGTCTAATCGGAAAAGTTTCGGCGTTTCAAATGATCAAGGGACTTCAGTTTTTTAGTTAATTTGATCTATCTCCAAAATGCGGTTTGAGAGGTTCCCATGACTCCTGTGAACGGCTGCGATATTTTCAATACTTCGACCGGTGCGTTGTCTCATTGGCACAGTTATCCACTATAGCACGCACAGCCTGTCTGGTGGGACGATTATTTCGACTGACAATTGGAATAAGCGCTCTCAAAGTTGCGACCATCAACTCAGAATTACAGTAGTAATTTTTAATGATTTCCAAACCTTGTTCATTCGTGAACTTCGCGATGGTAAAAATGTTTACCTTGACTGACATTTTGGCGTTAACAGATCATGATAAACGTTCAAAAGTGCGTTCGTATTAAAATACAAATTTGTTGGGACATAACATTGGAAAACCCTTTACAATAAAAATGTAGCTTCAATCATTCACAAAATATGTGAATATTTAACTGGGGATAAATCTTTTGAGTCTACTGCAATACTCAGATTTTCAGAAATGTTGCAATCTTCAAATTATTTTAATTACACATTATCAGTTTCTCCCAATTTATGTAAAAGCTGACACATAAATTTGTATAGCGTACAATTTGCAAAAAATCCATCAACTTAGAGTTGACTTCCGCCGTTGATTAATTTTACCTTACACAAGAAAACTGTAACGTTTGATGTACCGGTTTTCTCACGAAAAAAAATTCTAGGAAGTCGACGAACCAGCTTAGTAAAATTCCTCTTCATTTCTGATGCATTGTATAAATCGGAATCTCTGAAATATTCAAAATCAAACTATAAAGTAATTGTTAGCGTTCTGCTGAAACCACACGTTATATCTAATCCATGCCATCCAATTTAGAATAAAAAAAGTTAACTTTTTTAACGTTATCGTACTCCTTTTAGTTTCAGTTCTCCATTCATCACGATTTGGTAAAATTACTGCTTCTGGTTTCCGTTTCACTTCATTAAATGCAGTTTTTGGTTTTGCAGATGTGCTCCATAGAAATAAGTCTTATGCCGAACTCCATCGCACTTGATCGTTGCTTCCTCGACTCTTCCGCCCATGGTAACGTCTCATAGTTACCATAGCAGGCTTCCTATAATGCCTATCTTTCCAGGTACGCAAAACAACTTCCCGGGATTAATTATTTCACCAACCAGGTTGTTGGTATTCCGGTCTCAATATTTTCCTTCCTATAGTTGTGCCGGTGCATTCCCCACATCAAAAATTCGGTTCGCATTGGGTTTGTTCATCTCCTCATTAAAATGTGATAAAGACTGAGCCGGATTTGTAATTTGCACACCTTTTTATACAATTTTGCTTTTATAACATTTTTTGTTTGGATTTTGTTTTTTCTGCACAGATTATCAGTGGAGTATTAAATAAAAGAACAAAAAAGTTAAAAAGAATTAATTATTACTGATTCCCACAACTAACAAAAATAATAAATTTAAATGAAATTATATAACATTTCATCTTCAATAACTTAAGTGTGAATAGTGAAACGATTCTATAAAAAGAAACGAAAATTCGGCGCCACTGGAATACAACCATTTTTTGTCATTTATGTTGAAAATAAACGCATAATTATGTGATTTTTTTTTTATTATTCGATAAAAATTACTAAATTTATAAACTGCATATCGGTTAATGCTTTGTGCAAATGCATGTTAGATGTGACCTTAAAAATATAAACGTCGGTTTTATTTACAGATGGGAACTAAGGAGTAAACCACAAAATAGAATTGTTTGACTATGAAATCAATTCAGAGATTTATTCTAAGAAGCAGATGAAAAGTTAAACTTAATTTGTATTATTCTTTGCAGATCTCGGTAAACTTTGCTCGACATTGCCAATTTGTTTTTGCATGAAAATTAACCGAGAACACAAAAGCGAACATAGAAAACCCTTTGGGTGTTCAGAATATCGAGATACTGCAGATTCCTATCGTGGTTGCCAACTTCAACCCTATATAGACAACACATAAATCGGTGCAGTAGTTTTAGCGTAAAGCCGGATAATCATAGTGAAGCGAACGGACAGACAAACAGGTCTGATGATATGTAGGGCATAAGAAATGTAAAACCTCAAAAACAGTCATTTATTTCAAAATTATGGACAGATACACCAATTTTATATATAAACACTATAAAATTCATAAAATTTTCATTTAAAATATTTGACCTTATTTTGACCTTCGCTTACATTTCAGGCTTATAAAACATATCAGTTTATCAGTGATCAAAATTTAAAACCGGCAATCATTACAACTTTGTATATTTTACACTTTGAACATTTGATCCAAAATTAAAAAATTTATGGTTGTAAGGAAGACCCTCAGTTTACAATAAAAAAATCAAACCGTCTTTCATAAGCCCAGAAATTGTGTTAAAGACACACTTTATGCACAGAAAAACGACAAAAGAGAAGAAAATCAGAAAATATTTATTGAAAATTTGCATATTCCCAATTACATGATCACCAACAACAGCAAAATCGAAAAAAATACCTTAACCAGTTTTGCTCATTAAATCCGATTTTTTTGTAGTTTTTTGTGTCATTGTACATGTCAATATATAATTGTCTTGTTTGTCAGTGCGTTTGTACCATTTAATCCTCATGTTGCATTGCATCTTTGATTTGTACAGAGTTATTATATTTTCATCAATGTGAATAATGGGTTTTAGACTTGTACGAGTAAGTTATCCCAAAAAAACAAAAATAATCAAATAATTATATGCATGACGATTTGAAATGCAGGCTGTTAATTATACGAATGTCGAATACAGTGAAACCTCGCATCATATACATAACCTCGCAAATAAAATTTTATTTTTATTCTAGCATAATTATATTTTATTTATGTATACGTACACATCATTTACATTACCATTCAACTTTATATTTTAATATCCAGACATTGTAAATAAAAAAAAAACCGTATGACAAGATCTGTCTGTTCTGTCTGACAGATTATAAGAAAATTGTAAAAAAAATTATTTTTATACTTTGCATAAATTAAATTTTATATTTTATGAAACTAGATTTAATGTATATATGTATATGTGCACACAGTAATTGAAAATTGAATTAAATTAATTATTTAAACAATAAAGTACGTTTTAATTACGTAAAATGAATTAATTAAATTTTTATGTTGTGTCTTCTAACTTTCTTTGTATAAATACGAGTACATAGGTAGAAACGGCATTGGATTTGTTTAACTAATCAACTAAAACATGAGTCGTGCAGTTATCCATGGAAATCAATTGGAACATGTCGTAATTGGTTTTCAATGGAATTTTATATTTTTTTTTTGTTTTTGGTTGTTAAACTTGTATTAAGACGTTTTATGCGCCGTATAAAATACATAACCGCACAAAATACATAAAATGCGACTTCTTAATGATAATTAGGCGAGTTTTAGTATTTGTATTTATGTATGTATGTTGCGATGTTATATTGGTTTTTAATCATCATTTAATATTAGTTTTAATGACAATTAAATTTGTATTGACGTTTCTACAAAAATTTTATTTTTTCATTTTTACATTACAAGTGTTGAATGGTGATGGTTTTATACATAATTTATGATGATGAAATCACATATCAAATGAGATATAATTTAATGATGGCGATGAGTGATTGCTATATGCTGAGTTCAATGTATTAAAAGCTATTGGTGCAGTTGAGATTATGCGTCGAGTTTCATAACTATGTATGTTTCTCTTTCTAGTAAGCACCTCAATCGTTTGTCAATTATAAACTAAAAGACATAATTATATTATCATGGGACAGTAATCGACATAAAACATACATGCATTCCTGAAACTTGAAATCAGAGACATATTTCTGAGATTTACATTGAACTTGCGAACTTTTATAATATTGCAGAATATTTACTTAACCAAATTTACTCATTAGTTTTATAACAAAATTGTTTTAAAATAAAACCGTTATTTTTAAATTTACATTTCATCTTTTGCAAGTAAAGATATATTTTTTAAAAATTTATTTACAAATTTACAACGCATAGGTTATTATAGGATGGAAAACATAGAAAACATATATAGTGAAAAACTCGGTCAGTTAATCGCTCCATAAACAATTATATCAAGATTTAATCAGTTGATATCAGTTCATATTTCATCCAATAAATAAATCGAACGCTTATTGAAAAATGTAAGTCTAATTGGTAGCCACATTAAATCAAACTTTAAGGCCTAATTTACCAAATATTGTTCAAGCTGAGGTTAGAAACTCAAAACTTGTTTCAGTAAAAAATGTTCTTAAGTTAAACCGCGATTTGCTCCTAATTTCGAACTTGACATGTGCATTTATCTTCCAAATTCATAATGTTGCCCATAAAAAAAATTACCTGTCAATTCTGGCTGGTCAATAATACCAAAAATAATTAGATTTACAAAATTTCTTCCTTATAAAACTTGACTGCAAAAACGAGAGCAACTCTCGAAGTTAGACAAAAAGCCAAGTTTTGGGACTCAAGAATCGGGGTATATACTCGTAATGTACGAATTAAAGGTTTTCACAAAGAGCAAAATAAGACTTTCCATAATTTTGGTAGAAAAACATTTATCAAACAAAATCCTAAGCGGTAAATTTAGTATGGAGTTTTTCAAAATTTTTTATTGTAGACTCTGTGCATTTATGATAAAATTCTCTAAAATAAAATGTAATTTCTATGTCTGTATAATGCACAAAGTATTCAATTGAAGTTTTGTAGTTGGTCATTGCAACTTGATAAGAAAACCACCATTATCTACCGAACTATTACTTATATCTTCTCGTACAGTAACATAATATCTGACCAGAATCTGTTTTCTCATAAACGGGTTACAGTTCAAAATCCTTATTAAAAAGCGAAAACCTTTCCCTCTCTAGAAATCCGCTCTCTGTAGATCATTTTCGTTCAAATTTTTGGAGGACAAGGAGATCTTCCATATTTTATAAAACCTTAAATGTAAAGTTTTGCTAATATACAATTGATTCCTTTATTTATTGTCGGCAAAGAAAAATATTTCGCGAGAATTAATAAGTTTATCGACAATTTCGATATAACCATAAACTAAGCTGTCAGTAATTTGGCTAACATCCATCACCGACAATTTTAATAACAATACGCTCATCAATCAGCATCTTGCATCGAATACTGAATTAATTATGGGTCTTTTCTGAAAATTTGATACAAACCAGTGTTGTGCGTCTACGCGTATTTCCAAATTTTCTATATGTTGATGTCGAAAATAGCGTCGACAATTGATTTTTGAGTAGACAATGTCGAGAATTAGTAGAGTATGTAGACAATTCGTAGACAATGTAGATTATTGTTATTTTTGTTGTTTTTCCATTGTTTTTCTGTACAAAGTCGGAACCTGATGTCGGAACCTTAAAATTCAATTTTTATACAAATATACGAGTATGAGATTGAAATATATTCCTCAACTGGAAACTTTGATATTGGAAGAACCATAAGCGATTTCATTTTCATTCGTGGAATAAAATTAAATTTATTTATAAATCCCAGTTTAATAAAATCAAACCCCAGTTCAATAAAACTTTCATATCAGGCGTTTACACGATCCTGTAATATATATGTTGATTTGCAGTATTGATTCTATATCGGCATCATTGGAAAAAAAATCCGAAAAATGAGAGAATCTTCTAACATTTTTTTCTGTATCCAGCGGGCTTTATAGAAATTAATAACTTTCGGGGGGAGGTGGGGGCGAGTGGCATAGGTAAATAAGACAACAACTACTTCATCACCAACGTCAAGCAACCATTGCTTGAATTAATCAGAAGCTCTGGGAGCTGGAAAGGATCCAATGGACCAATCATTCATTAATCGGACGTTATGTTGCGTTTCAAAATATTCTGAATACACGGAAGATAAAATGGATTATTAAAAGTGTTAAGCCCGTTAAGTCAGCTGGTTTGGATGGGATTGTACCAGCAGAAATTGAGAAGAACTTGGAGGTCTTGTCCTAGCTGGAGCTTATCTTCAAAGAGTGCCTGAAGCTGGGGTACATCCCGAAGAAATGGAGAGACGCTTGGTTGATCTTCATCCCAAAAGCAGGTAGAAGCTCGCACAACAACCCTTAGGACTTAAGATCAATATTTCTGTCACCATTTCGGGCTGAAAATCAAGGAAAAACTGCTGGATGTCTATAGCCTCAAAATGCGTACCAAAAGAGTAAGTCCGTGGATACGGTACTACATGCCTTGAGAAATTGAGAAGTCACTGGATTTTCAAAAATTATCGCTGGTGGCGTTTCTCGATATCGGGGGCGCTTTCAACAACGTAAAGGTGGGGGCAATTAGGAAAGGATTGCTGCCACTCGAGATGGAACACCCAGTAACCAGGCTAATTAAACGCTTTGGGAAGCAGAAGGGTTATTGCGGGGATGGAGGAAGTCTCCGTCAGAAGACGGGTTGTTCGGGGAACACTTCAGAGAGGTGTTCTCTATCCTCTTCTTTGGAATATAGAAATCAACGGACTACTATTGAAGCTGGCGGGGGAAGGAATAGGTGTGATTACTTATGTGGATGACGTAGCGATAGTGGTCTCGGGAAAGCACCTTGGTACAATTAGGGATGTCATGCAGAATGAGGTATCAATCTCTGCGGGTTGGGCTAGCAGATGTGGTTCGGGAATCAACCCTTCTAAAACAATGGTACTATGCTGGTCTTTACTGAAAAGCCGAGATTTCTAGAGATTATTCTGAACAGTAAGCTCAGTTGGAAACCAAATACAATAGAAAAAATGGAAAAGGCCACTGTGGCACTCTACTATTGCAAAAATGCCATTGGAAGGAAATGGGGTTGGAAACCGGAGCTGCTGCACTGACTATACACGGCTGTCTAACTGACATGGTAGTGAAACAAGTATGGCCTGAGCTGAATTTGAATCGCTCCAAGATCTTAATCACACTAAGGAAGCGAAAATTAGAATTATAAGGGTACTCACCGGACACTGCCTCTTCGGAGATCATGCGAGAAGGCTGGGTCTGGATTCAAATCACTTCTGTAGAAGCTGCAAGGACGAGGAGGAGGAGGAGGGGGATACTCTTGTTCACTTCCAATGATCATGCCCTGCGCTTGGCCGAAGGCATGGGAAATACACTATAGAAAGCCTCTATGATTTCGAAAGCTGTAATGTGCGAGATTTTGTACGCTATATTAATAGCACTAAATGGTTTTAAGGAGAGTTTAATGATGTCGGATCCTGTGGTAACCTAGGTGTGAAATACCGAACTTCTGTTTCAAAATTGGCCACTGACTTAAAATCGATATGTCTTGAATATGACTTCTTCGTAGCTCATATGTGCTAATCCACTTTTCAGTAACAAATACTTCCGGACTAAAATTTTTTGTAGCTATTTTGTTGATCCTTTACATTGTAAATTAACTGTATTGGGAGGAACAGTATCATCTGATAGTTTTCGTTATACTAGTCGTTCAATTAGAGCCGCGTTTTTCTAAAAAATATTCGGGTTGAGTTCGCGATAGCTTTAATTATTAAAATTAGATTTAATAGTAATCTTAGTAGATAGTAGACTTTAGATATTTATTTGAAAGCGTAGACTATTTTTTAGCCCACTTGCGAAATTGATTGATATTAAAAATAAAAAATAATAAATTCACAAATATTAAAAATTTGCATATCACATTGATAAAAATTTACTTAAAATAAAATTGCAAAATTAAATTCATTGCTAGTATAATTTGTTAGAGAAACTAACAAGAACTTGCTACCTCAAGCGAGAGATTATAATTGAGCCAGGAAATTAAAATTCAAACAAATGGTTAAATTTTAAACTAAAATTTGTCTTACAAATGGCGTGGAGGCCGAACCCAGCCCTTACCGCGTCTCTAACAACCTTCTTTCGAGCCATTTGTTGTACCGAATTGGTAAACGTTGTAAATAGGTGGTTATCACAACGAACGCAGCGAAAGGCACTCCAGAGCCTGGTGTGATTAGAAATTCACTTAAAACTACTACCCTTCATCGATTATACTAAAGCACTATATTAAAGCATTATATTACCTCGTCTTCCATGGGGAACAGTTCCAAAATTTTCTGCGAGACCTTATATTCGGAATTTGTAATTCTGGAATTTTTCTATTTTCAATATTCTGCAGCGACCTGGACTATGTAGTGTCAGTCAGATTTTGTTAATTTATGCGATTTTTTATAATTAGCTAAAATAAGAGCCCCTGTAGCACTATTCAAAACAAGCTCTTCCAAGTCCTGTGAAATTAGAAAAAACCAATTTAATTAATGGATTAAAATTATAATGCAATGAATCGGTGAACAAATATTTACAAATAATGACGTAACATAGTGTTTTCAGTATTGTTATTTGATTGCACTGGAGATTGGCCAAATCACAGAGACGTTTCTGAAATCTTACCAAAACTTTATAAAAAATAGGTATATGTCCTAAGCTTCCTTGTTTCCGTATATCACTGCTTTCACTACTTCACTACTTTTTAATTAAGAACGAAGTCATAATCTATCTCACAGTATAACCTCGTAAATATCTATATGATTCTATGTGGCCATCTATGTGGCCAATTTCCAGTACAGTAAACCTTTAAAATACGTGCCAAATCAGAAAAATGTTTGTCATTCATAGCCAAAAACAAGAGCTTTCTTGTTTCCAAGGGCAAAACGCATAAATCATTAACTAACTAACAGTAGAGGTGTAAGACCTGGCGAACATCTATCTGATTTGACCGATCTCCAGTTACCAGTTTTAAAAAGGCAAGACAAGACATTAGTTAACTAAAGTTTACGTAAGGCCTCGAGAATATTTCTGTGGTTTGGCCAATCTCTAGTAAAGTAAACCTTTAATTTACGTATAAAGTCAGAAAAATATTAGCCATCCAGAGCCAATAACAAAAGATTTCTTGTTTCCGTATTGACATTTAACTGGTTTTTAATAATTGCACCAGTTATTAGCTAACTAACGGTATAGATAAGACATTGAGAACATCTCTGTGATTTGATCAATCTCATATACAGTAAAAGTCCAAATTCGTACAAATTCAGAAAATGTTTGTCATTCATAAACAATAACAATAGCTTCCTTGTTGTTCCATACATTATTAGGCTTCTGTGATTTGAAGACATTTGCCTTATTTTAACAAAAAATAAGGGATGGTCTCTTTATGATTTTGCAGAATTACAATTATGAATGGCAAAATTTACGGCTGTGAAGTTTCTAACAAAAAATTAACAAGTATACGTATATGATTCCAATTGGATTATTAAACTTCTTTGGCTTTTAGTGTTGCACTGTAAAAACGTATTTCTTAATGAGACAGATATATAAAATCAGAAAGAGATGAGAAGTGCTATCCCTTTCTATACAATTATCCGTTTCCGATATTTTTCAAATTGGAATTTTATAAAAAAAATAGTAAAAAATCCACGTAAGAATAAATTTATTACACTGCGTAATTTTTTATAACATCCATTATCTATAGAATTACAACTGTTTACTATCTTAAATTTTCATAAACAAGAAAAAAAGCGTTAGTATTAAACTGTCCATTTACCATGGTCCCTGCCGTTTCCCCCTGTCAATTTTTTCTTAAAATTTGTATGCGATGCCGATTTCACCCGTTTGAGTAGTTTATATGTCGACTAAGATTATGAGGATCGCAGAGTTTCTTCTAAGACGTCATCATGATATTATACATAATAGTCCCATGTACTAAATATTAAACTGTTTATATGTCATGTCCCAGCGGTCTCCCGAATTTTAAATTTTTTATTTAATTTTTATGGCAACCGTTTTCACCTGTTTGAGTAATTTATATTTCGACTAAGATTATGATCACAGAGATTCATCTAAAACGTCATCAGTAGATTACAATATCTCTATGAACCTCAATTTTCAATTTTTCATCAACCTCCTGATGACGTCTTAGACAAATCCCTGTGATCCTCATAATCTTAGTCGACATATAAACTACTCAAACAGTTGAAATCGTTATGCCATACAAATTAAATAAAAAATTGGAAATTGGGGAGACCGCTGGGAAATGGTATATAGACAGTTTAATACTTAGTACATGGGGCTATTCTAACCTTGTAACCTCTTGATGACGACTTAGAAGAATTCTCGTGGCGCGTATGATATTATTCGAAATATAAGCTATTCAAACAGTAAAATCATCATGTTATACGTAATTACGAGTATTTAAAAATTCAGAAATCGGGAGGACGTTATACAATATGGCATATGGGTCTATTAGCTTTTATCACTTGAAACTATTTTATTGACTTGCTGGCATATTATTATAATCTTTTAAGCCAAAGCATGTTTTTTCAAAAAAAATTCACTCAAAATTCTTATTAGAAATTGGTTAACAGTGTAACACTAATACAATGATATTTTTGTTATTGGAATAGATTTGTACAATATTAAAAATTTCGTATTATGTTATCCGTCAAATGAAACATTTTTATTTATATTATCATTTGCAATAGATTGAAATTTTAAATTCTTAACTATTTACCTACTGTATAATACCTTACCATTACTAATACATTTTTTGTTAATTTCCGGTTTCTTGATTAAAATGTCCTTCCTTTGGCGAATCAAAATTCAGGAACTCTATACATTCCAGTCAAATAGTTTTTTTTGTTATCTAACACCATCGTTCGTTCATCATCCCTTTAATTAGATTAAGGTGTTCAATTTAAGGTATCACTGATTTTTTTAAACAAATTGATTAGTTTTAGGATAAAAATCCAGCCAAATTTAATTATCAGGATATCTTCTTTACAGTCATCATGCGACGCTTAATTTTTAAAAAAATATTTCTTACCAATGTATATTATTTGTATTTATACAAAGTAATTGAGAATTATACTTAAGCTATATATATATTTAATCATCCAACACCATCCACCTCTCAAATAAAAGATGTTACACTTTTTACCCGCAACCACAAAAAAATTCATCCCAATAAAAATACTAGCATCCACTTTATTACAAAAATGTGTATAATTATAAAATTCTTTAGTCTCATTTCAAACAGAACTAACATACAGAATACATCAGAAGACGATCAAACTCAGCACACACACACACAGAAAATTGAGGTTATGTTTATATATTCAAATATATTAATAAATATTATAAATAAAAGGAAAAAGGAAGAAGAGTTGAATGTTACGTGTATAAACTTAAGAAAAAAATCTTATAACCAACAACAAAAAAATATTAAAATTATATCGTTTTGTATATTATTATTATTATTAGAATAATATAATATATTTTTTAGAGCGAGACACAACCGAAAAGACTTTTCTTAAAGAATATCGAAAAGAAGGAAATATCTTAAGAACACCGGCAATAAATCATATCACCATTTAATATTTTAAAGTCTTAAGAGCAACATAAAAATGTTAAGTCTATTATTAAAATAAGTTATAACCATTTCTACAACAACAAAATATAGAAATAGTTTGGTACATAGAACTAGATTGACCTATAGCAAAATTAAACGATCATAGTTTTTTTTTGTACATACATCCCAGTGTGTATAGGGTGAATGTGTGATACCCTCATGTGGAGTTGTATATTGTTACTCTCTGTTGTATAAAGCTTCGTACACGTTGGTACACAGAAACCAAAATAGAAAGAAATCAACGATTTTCAAGTTGAAATAAAGCTTCTGTTTTGTGAAATGTTGCTGAGGGGCATTTTAGATTTTGTTGTCTAGTTTTTATTTGTTACGGAAGTATCAGTTGTATAGATAAATAAATGGATTTGTTAAAAAGAAGAGGAAGATAAACCGAAAAATTTAAATAGGTCAGGTATATTAGATGCCTATGGGGTAATTTCAAGTATATAAATCCTTCTTCACACAATTTCTCTTGTACATATATATGGGATACTCTTTGTGTAATCTCGTGTGATAACAAGATTTTCGTAACTGTGAACGTATTCAATCAAATCTTGACAACATAAGGCTACGAGTATTTGTGTACATGCCATATACATACATCAAACAAGATGATCATTGATCGACAAGCACAAGACCATAAAAATGAAATTATGTTTATATGCACAAAGCAGATTATTTTCGTATTTGGTAATTAAGACTACATACAAGTATGAAGTATCATAAATTCTGTGTATGCACATAATATAATTTAAATGTCGTTAAGAATTTTTATTTAATTTTAATTAATATTATTATTATTTAATTTCATGTACATTGTACAAATTTGTAATGATAATTATATTTTACAAACAACAACACAACATATAATCGTAACAATTATATATGTTATGTTTATTTAAATTGGTAATTAAAATGTGGGCATACATCCAATTCGAGTGGTATTTGTAAACTAATTTCAAAAGGTTATCAATTACTATGCGCACAATATATAAATAGATATATATAGAGTGACACTTTTGTGCCACTATATGGTGTATAATTATAGTACAATTACACTATATTTTTCACTTATTAATTACATAAATCAATTTATTCTAAATTAACTGTGATAGATTTTCAGTTTTATAGTTTTTGTAATTTTTATGTTAAAAATAATAATTGGTTTGTAATTAAAATTGTTTATGTATAATTGGTTTGATTTCAAAAGAATTAACATATAAATGCTATCAATAAGTGTCAGTCTTAGTATTTTATTAGAGTGCAACCTAAACTGCGAATTGAGATCAGGTGAATGTGATGGTCAACCGTCTTTTCCCATAAACAGAGAAAACAACTCATCGCAGGCGACGATTGCGCTGTTTGGGCCGTTGTTTGACTATATTTGTAAAACTGCTTATAAAGAATATTCATAATAAAAGGGTGTTCTGTAAATATGGTACTAATTTGTATACTAACAAATTAATTTTTATCACTAACATACTAATTTATTTATTTTCATATTTGGGTTATATATTATGCAAACATTTGTAGTCTTCTATCAAATTACACATTACGGATCAAAACTAACAGATTAACAGATAAACACCATTCCATTGGAAAATCTAAGGGCCCCGAGTATTTTAGTAAATAAAATTTGTAAAGATGCCTCTTTGCGTATATAGAATGGTTCATTCCGAGCAATTTTCCTAATTATATTCCAAGGCCTCTATTCTTGAAACCGGTGAAAATTTCCGCATTCGCTTATAATTTGCTTTAAAATTCTTTATATAATTCGAATTTTTTGTTGGCTACTTTAATCATTTGTTCAAATTTGTTTTCAAGCTTTCTTTTGTTTATTTCCCTACTAAGGATGTTTTCCAAACTACGATTTATTACAGGATTATTGACTTATTTGACACCATCTTGAATAAGTTGGCTGTCATTCCAATTTATTTTACCGACTTATTTGTGACGTAATAACAAAAAACAAAACGTAATTTCTATTATATGGAAGAAAAATAATTTCTTGACATGTTGGTCTGTAATTTCTTGGCATGCATTACATTTAGTCAAGACACATTTTTGGAGTCATTTCTGTGTAGACGTACTTATTCAAATAAGTCTCCTCGCGAGGCCACTTATTTGAATAATTCGGTGTCCACAAATAAGTCATTTCAATAAATTTTAAATTATCTGTTGCCATTTAGAAACTGATCGAAATTATTAAAGCAAGCAGATTTAAAAAAATATTTCGATAGATTTTTAAAATTATGGCGACAGTTTTTCTAAGTTTTCAAAATTCAAAATATCTTCAAAATTTTAGTGTTCTGAATTTTATTTAAATTATAGCAACAGATAAAAGATCAAACTATTTTGGTTTTCACTAACAATCGATCTTGGATAGTTTTAATTCAATAAATCAATCCAAGACATAAACAAATTAATTGAATAAAACAAAGTTCACTACGACGAAGCGAAAATTCATCGGTGCTGAAGTGCTGCTTCGCTGTCTCGCAAAGAACTATTTTTAATTTTTTTCTAATTTTAGTTACTTTGATGCTTTAAATTCATTAAGGTAGAAATATGATTCGAAGTTGTTTATCGATTTCATTGCTCTACGCATCTTATGAAATTATTTTAATATAAAAGAAGAATCCGGAATAAATTCGCAGATCCTGTTTGTGAAAATAATTATTTTGTGGTTTAGCATATCAGGAATGGTTTACTCTCACTTCTCTGTCGCACAACAAAACAAATACAAATACAAATAGTCCACATAGAGGAGCAGGGAGCTTATTCTGGAATCATCGTAAGCGAGGGCATATAATTTTTTTTCAATTAAAAGTTAACTACTTTAACTACTAAGGCTTTCGGCTATCGTAATTTAGATGCATAAGACTTCCCAGCTTAATATAATTTTAATAAGTAAATTTGTTTACTGATGATGCTGTCTAGGTCATTGAAATCGATATAAAAGTCGAATTTTATTATATTTTCACCTTAAGAAATCTAAAATTTAAAAATTATATTTTCAATTTTAAATGAATGGCTTTAGAGCCCAAAGAACGCATTGCTGATACCAGACCAAAGGCGTTAAAACCAAAGGCGTCTATTCCTTTGTGCAGATATCGGTACATAGCTGCGAGCGTCAACCTTCTTCTGACCGGTACGACGGTAAACAAATTATCACGACCGTAAAAATTATTTCTTTAAGTCATAACCACGACTTCCGTCGAAAAAGTGGCCGTGGCCAAGTTTATCATAGCGAAGTTCATTCTTCTTCATGTCATTTGCCCCAAAAACGGTACGAGGTCTCACCAAATTCTTTAAAATATCATACGGATTAATTCAGAATACTTGAAACCATTAATTTCAACAATGATTCTCCAAAACCTTGTCCCACTCGCTTACGATCCTTATTGCTTTTAAATAACAGAAGTTGCTTTAGATGGCATTGCTGTTTAAACCAATAGTTTACATAATTTTTAATTGGCCTTATTTTGCTTCCCAATATTTCACGGTTACAACTTCAACTAGGTCATACGTAACAGTGTGTTAATAATTCGGTCATACGCCATTTTAAAGCCTATTTCCGGTTTTGAAGTTCACACAGATGATTTGCGTAAAAGGCCAGGACACGCTTCAAATTGAATTTTGTCCTTTCAGTGTTAAGGGTGATTTATAACACTCACTTGTGAAAATTTCACAGATTTTATTCGTGTCTTCCATATAACATATAAATTAGAAGTATGAGATGGTATAAAGTGCCAGTTTGTTCCAAAAACGGCTAACATTGCTGCAATGTCGCCTAGTAATGTTGATATGGCTAAACGATAATTATGTTTTAATATTTAGAAACAAATTATTTTCGGGCAGTAATGAAAGCTTCTGTAGTTAGAAAGCTTACTATATTTTGATAAAGATCGGCTTGATAAGAACCGCCATACACATGAACAGAGCAATGCATCGTTCGTATATGCCTTGGGTCGTCATTCTCTGGTTGTTCTCAATTGGATGGGGGCCAGCATTGCCGGTTCTTGTCCTGGGAAAGGCTCGCCATTGTTGGACTTTGGCAGCTGTGGTTTCCATTAGATATTCCATTATGTATTATTTATGGGGCCGCCATTTTAGAAATTGTTCTACCAAGTTTCGTACTGCTGGCTAATCATGATCCTGTATTTAATTCTTAGGTCTATTGAATGCCGCCGTGCAACGTGCTATTTAGAACATATTCCATAACATTATTTTGTTGTGTTTGTCACAGTTTATTGCATTTCAAACTTTGAACCAGCTAGCCAGGTAAAATCGGAATATAATATCTATAGTAATATTCTACGTTTGGCATATTTTTCCTGAGGGTCCTTAGCTGTTTTGCAGCCAAAAAACAGTGTGACAGTAATGACAGGATTCTACCTGCTGTTGAATAAGTGGTCTTTCTATCTCGTACAATTCGTGATAAAAGATAGATTTGGTGATAAGGAATCGCGATCTCTCTCTTGAATTCAAACTTGATTGTACATTTTTCGATATCGGCGGCCATAATAAATTTGTGCCGCCGCCCACTGAGAATGTCTGCAAGGATCTGGAGTTTAGTCATTATTATATCATGTATTCGTACTCCCGTAGTGGTCTTTAGCCACGAAGTTTGGTTGTTGTACTGGTTTTGTTGAATACAATGTGATGCGGTGACGTTGTTCCAATACTTTTCTTTGACAAAATTAAGATAAGAAATAGTTCTTGGTTTTTAACACACATCGCCAATTCTGAAATTTTTTTATTTATTATTACCATCGAAATAAAATCATTTCTCTGAATCGAAAATCTATAAAAGCAAATTCGTTTCTGGACGCTTCAATCCGTTTAAAGAATATCCTGATTATCAGCCGCTTACCAGAGAATGTCTCTTTATGGAGAATTGTGTGAGAATCTATTTGCATTCATCCCGTCATTTTGATTCTGGAGTAGACACGTAGTCCTGGACTTCAAAAGCGCGTGCTCAAATTAATATAATATGCTATGCTAGCAATTAAAGCCTTTTAGGAAATTAATCAATGATAAAAATGAGTACACCCAGTGATTGTACAGCTTTTAATTAAGACAAATAAAATGAGTAATAATCTTAAATCATAAAATCGCCTTTGAAGATTATATACGATAAATTTAATTTAACAAATTTTTGATTTTTCTAAAGAATGATTCCATAAAATAAACGAACTCTTTAAAAAAATCAAGATTTGTAGGTACTTCCATACTTGCTTAATCCAATAGCAGTATGAATAGTCCTAATCATTTAAAAATCTCATTAATTCGATTGAACTTGCACATTTTTCAGAATCACATCTTTATCTTAGTTAAATTTCACCAAACCTGCGTAATCCTAGTTATATGGGATATCATAATCAGTGAAAAGATTTCTGTAAAAACGCCATTTTCCTAAAACACCATACAAAGAGAGTTTTATCCGAATCAGTACGAAATTGGCTTAAAACTATATAAAACAACCAATTCTCAAAACTCAGATTAGTATCCTATTTTCGTTATACAAATCGGAACTGAATTTCTTCTAAATTTGTGAAAGAATTATTAATTTAATTTTAAAACATTTTCGAAAATCACTTCCGCAAATATCAAATTGGCGTCTTGAGAAAACTCAATTTAAACGCAGCAGTTTTCTGCAGACAAATTACGTTTTCAAATTCCTAACTCAAATTAGTATTTAATCTTCATCAAATATAGAATTAAAATCGGTTAACAATTTTCGTCATGTGAACAGTGTTTTTCAACGTCGGTTTAGAAATGTGTTAGTTCCATTCAAATAAGCAATTTTCTTGAAACATATTCGAATGCTAAATAAGAATCACGCAATTGCACCATACAAACCGAAAGAGAAGTGGATTGGTTTCAATTAAATTTTAAATTTTCCTCAAGGTTACTTTCATATTGACTATTTACTATTTGTCATAGTGGCTATTGGCCACAACATAACTAACATTGAAATCCAATTTTCTACGTATCAGTTTGATCAGTTATCGATCTATCCTAAACAATATTTTGAAATCCGAGACTTAGTTATTCAAAATTTTCTGTTTCCAGTATTTTTATTTCCGGGATCTAGATTTTTTCAACTGCCATATTTCGGATTTTCTTGCAGATGTTGTAGCAACTAAGGCTGCAGAAAGATCTCGGATAATGTAATGCTATTCAATTAATAATTTTTCGAATCCGCTGTGATTTTCAGTCAACAAAATGTTTATACGTTGTTTGAAGGTGAAGGAGTCGACCATTTCAGTCGAGCTATAAACTTTGGCAACGTACAGAACTATATTTTTTGGCCGTAAAATGCGTCAGTCAAATCAGTTCTTTTTCTCTTGTTCGGCAATCCGTTTCCGTTCTGCCTAATAAAAGAATAACTAGAAACGTGATGTCGAAAACTAACTTTTGTGGCTTAAGGTGTGTTAGAGATTTGATGCAACAATTGTATTACACCACAACAGTAGTTGTCTCTGATATAACTGAAACATTAATATCTTCCTATTGATTAATACAGTGTCATACACAATCAAGTTACCTTCAAGTGTGATCGTCAATTTTTGTGTGTTTTAATTTTTGGAAAATTTTGAAATTATTGAAGAGGTCACAAATACAAAATCGAATTCTTTTAAACTTGTTGTAGACGAATACAACAAAAATTCAACAAAAAATAATTTTTTAATGTGCTAGCTTGTAAAATTTATAACCAGTTCTTTCACAACAACCAGTCGTTGAAGAAATTCTAGTTTTTTTGTGTGATAAGCATTCAAAATATTAGAAGTATTTTCCCATAATATTTTGGCGGTTTGCTTGTATGTCAGACTATTATATAAATTGGGTTGGTTAAATTTTTTTTGTTTTAAAATATGCCTCAGCCTCTGTTTTTTAAAAATACCAGGGTTTTATTTTTATCAATTACTAGAGGCTCGGTACTAGTCGCTTCGCGTCCCACACCATTTCACAGTCAATTTCTGCTTCACCACGGTATAGCTACTAGTAATTTTAGGCGTTTGTAAACCCAGAAAATGTTGGATTGGGATACATGAAAAAACTAGTTTGAACCTGCTTTTAAGCATTCATTCTATCCATAATCTTACTAACATGATTTGAAATTGGCCGTGACAGAAGTTCTAATCAAGTGGCATAATTGGCCAGCTTATGGGATTATTATGGAATAATTGTTAAAATGTTCAGGTTGTAAAATTTCTTCAATATAATAAGAATTTAGCATCAAAAGGAGCCATTAGGTAGTGCGATTGCGTCCATAGATTGTTAAAGAAAGCCAGAACTTAAGCAACACTTCTTCTGTATCTTTGAGAAACGTATAATTACAGAAGGCGACGGCCAATTGTACAAATTCGATTTCAGTGGTATACATCACCAGGTAGGCCTTGGTTAACCCACGACGTCTTCGGTACATCTTTAGTATATGCCCAAGTAAATGTACGGCCGGTCATTGTTTCATATTAGTCATGACAAATACGGAGTAAAGCGTGAATATTTATTAAATTTGATTAAAATTTTAACTCAGGATGGACTAACATTTTTGATTTACTTATTTACACTTTTCCGGGTTAGCTACACTTTCGAGAAAGACACCAAGTATTTTCGGGTTACCTTCAAAGACTTTTGATTTTAATAAACATATTTAGTAAAATAACTGGTTCTCTGCTTAAACCTATTTTCAACGTGCGTGCAATGAAAGACTCAGTTGAATGTCTTAACAATACATTCTGCAACTCATCACCAACATCACAATCAATCAGATTGTGTGCTGTAGTTTCCGTCAATACGATAGCTATGCTCTCTTTAATTTAAAATTGATACGTTTTTGGTAAGATTGAAAATCCTTTTCAATAAAATTGTTAAATTATTTATCGCCAAGGCTATTGTTTAGGACCCTCTCAGTTGTGCACCAGTATCATGCTTGCTTCTTGTTATAAAAACTACCATATTGATAAAATATACTCAGTTATTAGTGAAGTTTCCATTGATTGCAATTTTAACCGTCCGTCAGTGCTCTAATATAGTATCTCAAATGCCCCGAACAATACTTCTCGTTGTAGTGAACAAGTGACTTTTTTAGATAAGGAAGGTCTAAGTATTGACATCTCAATAATAACAGTATGCAGTACGCTAATCAGATGTTTTCACTCATTCGGAAATATTCGTCCACTTTACAAACGGAATTTTTTTTCACAAATTTCAATATTTTAACATAAAACTATTTTGATATAAATTCATCGACGATTTGATTCGATTAAATTTCAAGAGTATACTGCCCAGATGCGAGTGTTTTATTACAGAAAATGACATTTGGCAGTTTAAAAGTGACATAAATTATATTTCTTCAAAAGACAGGCGCAACAGTTTATAATCTTGAGCTGCTCGTCTATAAAATATTGTGTAACAAGTCTAAATCCAAATTTAGAAAATTCTAACAGTTCGTGAAACCATGAAACAACTTCGACAAATAGCAATAATAAAATACTTTCAAGTTGGAGCAGATGTACAAGACTCTGTAATACCCCTATTAGTACAAGGTGCAAATTTATAAAGAAGTTCTTATGGGTATTTAGTTCACGGTAGTTTGCGTGGGGCCATTTCACCATTTAAGAGTTATGGTAGGTAACTAGAGAGCAAATTTGAAAAAGTTCACCTCGGGCTGGTCAAACCGTGTAAGAGGAAAAACATCAGCGATGATTCTAAAATGTAAAGAACAAATTACTTTGTATGTCAAGATTAGTTCGCAGTATTCAGTAATCAGATAGATGAGGACATTGACAAATGTGAGACTTTAAGTAACCTTCCAGACGATCGTAGCCGCAAGGCTGTGAGAAAAAATAATTTAAGCAAAAAACAGGCAGAGGTTAGGTCTCACCAATAACGGTGACAAGCGTTAAACTTACGATTAAAAGCGCTTAAAGATGAAAATGTCAACGTCTGTGTGAAAATACCAAAAATCGAGAATCAAGTCATCAGATGCGATGGCATAGGAAAAAGTTTATACGTACACACCAAAGATTTGATCATAGTAAAAGGTGTCGATCACTCTGATCCGCCAGGAGAGATAGAGATAGTTACGTTTCCAAAAGTAAGGTCATTTCGCAAAGAAATGTGCCTACCATACAAATGTGTTGCCCCACGAAATAGGGACTCCAATTTTAAAGCGCAGCAAACTACGCGGGATGTAGCGTATTAAAAGCATTAAAAGAAAAATGTCGAGTGGCAAATTAAAATAATCAAGAACAATCCCAATAACTTGTCCGCGAGTGAATCAGAATCATCTGTAAAATTGATGGGCTCATCCGGAAGACAACAACAACGAAATCAGGTTGTCAATCTTCATCGATTTTATTTCTTCTTAATGGCAGGACCTTTTTATGCTAAACTTCTCAGACTTACTAAAAAAATTATTAACAATAACACAAAAACCTAGAAAACTGTCAGCTTTTATCAAATATATGATGGGATTATGTTTGAACTAAAAAATATCTTAATAATAACCTAAACTGTAACTCTATTGTTAACCACGCCAGTAGGATAGAATAAGAAAAACTAAGTATAGGAAACAAACAGACATTTACTAGCACAAGAAACGAAATTATCAATGAGACATACAATCAAAATTCAGCACAGCAACTTTCACAAGACATAAACTCAAGACAATGAAAGTTGAGATAGAAAACCTATGGTAAATAGAACGTTCTGCGATCGAGATACGAAAGGTTGACCAAGGAAAAAATTCTAATAATCTCCGTATATATCCCGTGCGCGCAGCTAACTATTCGACAATGTGACTGGTTGTGCACTCAAAAACTTGTTCCAATAAACAAACAACTTCACCCACAGTCAGTCAACTAAACTGCGATCAAACTCTTTTCTCCCCATCACTTTTTAATCACCACGAGCACAATATCACAAACCCTCTAAAATTTCACTATTCGAAATAAAACTGTTTTTTTGAGACGAATGGCAATAGAAACCAACATCAAACCTCGTGAAGTAATCAAATTCATAACCACAGTTCCTCCTACATTCAACAATTATAAACACAAAGAATGGTTTCAGGGCACCCAACAGTTTGAAACATGTAGGTAAAATCGAAGCCAATATTATGAAAGCACTATGAGCACTACTAAGTTTAGCACTATGAAAACTTGAAATCCAATTGGGAATTATTGCCAAAACCTAAGCAATAACGAATCTCTATACATATTGCAGAGGTTCTTCCAATAAGCACTTTTTTCAATGGTTATAAAGTTGACCATTTAGTAAAATGAATTCAATTTCGCTTCAAATTCGTATTAAACTAATTAAAAGCCATCATCAAAGTATGGTAGATCTGTAAAAACAACAATTCATAAAATTCGCGGTAACTGTGTCTAACAACAAAAATCTCCCATTTGAGTACGCTATTAAAAATGTAGTGAAAAAATTTGGGTTCACTAAGTCGAAACCGAAGCTGTTTCTGTCAATGATATTCGCTACAGAGACATGATAACAAATTTTGTATGGCCAATATTTTCTTGGATTGAAACAATCAATTAGTTCATTGGGAAACAGGTTTCTAATAATTTCGATCAAACAGAATTAGTTTATTTTTTGTGCGGCTATATGTGAAAGATACGGTTTATAAGAATAACCCACGTCATTCGTGAGAGAGAGCCCCAATTACGTAGAAATATGATCGAAAATTTCGACCAAAGAATCGGCTTCTGTAAACGTGTTCGTGGTGGACATTTGCCCGAAATTATTTTTAATTTTTGAAACGTGTGCTGAATTAAAAATTTAAAACAAAAAAAATCTTATTAGGCTCTAGCCCATCTTTAAACAAATAATAAGATAAGAGAAGATACAGGTTAAAGAAAGGTTTATTCCACAGAAACGTAAAATTTTTCCGAGAATTTCAAACAATTAGAATAATTACAACGGAAACTTAATTAACAAATAAATTGTGGGACAACCGTTATTAACCAATATAAGTTAAATAATAATAATTAAAGAATTACCATTTATCTTTCAAAGAACCATACTTTCCCAACCAATGAAAAGAAGCAACAATATTTTCAATATCAAAAACACCGAAATCAGAAACACAGACCCATAAGTATGACAAACACCTTAGACTAAATTTAGGAAAATTTATTCAGTCTAAACAGTCATAGTGAAAATAAGTTTGATTTTAAAGAAGGACATTCTAAGATATTCTGCCCTAAGCTATTTTACAGTTGCAGCTGCAGAATTTTTAAATAAAATAAAAGTAGTAGTATCTCGCCTGTTAGACATCGACAAGGTATTCCAGAAGCACTAATCATCAAACTAAAACAAATTATCTTAGCTCTCAATCTAATCAGGGTAATATAATGCTTCTTGCATGATTTTGACTGACCAGACCACTGAAACAGAAACCCTATTACTTGCGGACGACACTACTGTTTTTAACTAAAATACAACAGAGACTGAACAATAAATACAAATGCGAACAAATCCAAACTGAACGTGTATAGGCCACTCACAGGCATGTGAAGCAGACCAACAGTTAGAAAAAGTAGAACAGTGAAAATAAAAATTAACGGGCACCGATAAAGTCAAATATTCGGGAGTAAATTTATCCAATAGACTAAACTTCAATCCACCTGTCGATTATACAATTAACAGAGCCTTTAGTATATTCAAGAAAAGCTTTTACTCCACCCTATAATCAGCAAACTGCATATGAAGAAATTTATAAGAGAAAAATTGTACAAGGAACTGATAAGGCTCATAATGTGTGTGCTACGGGTGACCGATGTGGAAGAATTATACTGTTGAAAAAAAATTCGAGAAATAAATGAGCATCTGGAAGTAGTGCTTGAAACATCTAACAAGAAATAAAAACATAAAAATAAACTAAAAAGAAAATCGTACTACCTAAAAACCAATGATTTTTATAGAATTTCGATAAAAACTTCTTCAAGCATATGGAGCATATGCAATATTAGCATCATGATTATCGTTAGTATTAAAGTTAAAGTTAAACAAGTTTACACCCTATTGGAATCTTAAACGTAAGCCAATATCATTGTAAGTTCATTGTAAACTAATTAAAAATACTAAATAAGGGGTGGGCCATTTAACGGTTTCATTATAAAAATTTCAATAAAATAAACACAAATCAAAATTTATCCATACATGTTATTGCTTTTCTTGCAAAAATCGAGTAGCATGACAGTAGCCCATCCTGTGTATTTAATTCTTTATTACCTCTCTTATGGCTTCTATCTTTATTTGGCGTATAGCTCCAGCAATGTTGTGCTTAAGGGCCCGCATCTTTTATGTATTGCCAATCGATCTTTCACGGCATCTCAGAATCTTCGACAAAATCTCGAGTCGTTATTAAACCGTATATGGGTTATTCAGTTTTGTTTCGTGCTCTAATGTCAGTAAACATCTGAACTGTTCTTATCCAACAAAATGACGATTTTTGCTGCAATGAATAACTATAATCATATAATGATTACAAAATGAGGCATGGCGAAATACTCGTGTAATTGAATCTCATTCGCTTCATATTATTTGTATAGGTTAAAACGAAAAATGCCCGAAGAACTCATTCGAAAAATCAACTAACCTTAAATATGACATCTCTATTTTATAGAAATTCCACACTAATTAGGCAATCAATCTCGAGCGAAAGACACAAATAATATTTCTGGTTATATCGCATCTTAACAACTATAGTTCATTTATCTTATCCAAAACCCCAACAATAATAATGAACTCATCGGTCAAACGTTCTTATGAATGACTTAGGGTATATGTTTTAGTTCAACCATTCGTCAAATAATTATAACCACACTTATAAGTATACATAGGTATATATAACCTATCCAGAAGAAAAAACCAAAAACAACAAGAACCAAATTAATTAAATCGAACGAGAATAACACAAAAATTTCAACACTTCATGCCTTACATACACCTTGGTATCATATACGTAATATGAAGATCAACAATGATCATTAAACATTAGAAAACCACATATACAAAAATTTTGTTCTACTCATAATTAACTTTTCTCGAACGCTGGTATTATTAAATTAGAAAAATAAATTTTCTAACAAAATACAATTGAGCTATATAGAAATAATGGAAATTCATTTATAATTTTTTTCTCTAATTTCGTGATCATAATATATTTTGATGACCACATAATATTCGTAAAAAAAATGAAGATCAACAACGTGTACGAGCGAAGAAACAAACAAAAATTACTTTTTGTTTGTTGACGGCTGACTGATTGAATGAATTTGTTTTATATTTTTTGGGGGTTTGTATAATACGCGATGTTTTGTTTTGTTACTGATATCAAGTGGTGATCAAGTGCTCGTTTGTGAAATTTTTCAACTACAGTCTAGGATAAAATTTGTTTCTTTGATATCACCGTCGACCGCAAATATCTCCTGAACCAGTAATTTACCACAAATTCATGTGTATAGCAATCAAAGTGGTCGTGCTGAACATAACATTTCTATATACCAACAATTAAAACCACAAATTTGAAAGCCTGGCCGCGACTGAGGGGAGCCTCGATTTAAAACAATACCTTATATATTGATGAGATTGGCGGTGTGAGCCCCAAATACATAAATATAATGTTTAATGAAGAAGTTCAAAGAATCATACCAACCGTAATAAGATGAAATTATAAGTTTTTTGTTCTTTTAAATTAAAATGATAAATGTATTAAGGGCGTAACTGTGTAATAGCAAATCAATCTAAACAATTTAGTTTTTAGAATTGGTTTGGTTTATTTTTTTAACAATTTCTATGAAGATTTGTAAGTACGTTTCAGAGGCGGACATTCATGAAACCATAAAAAAATAAATTAAAGGTTAATGTGGTTCAAAGTAGGTTACCATTACCACAAAGATAGTATTTTATCCACCAAAAAAAAAAAAACATTAAAATTCCAATTTTTCTATAATTACAATAATTTTTCATAATAATATTTTTATTTCATCTATTACTAACAATTAATTTTAATAATTTTTGTGTAAAATCCGCGCACACTCAAAATGTAATCGCGTGACAAATTTATTTATCCGCGCACATAACTTTGCCTAAATTCTTGGTTTGCGGTTTTTAAAATTTGTTTTTTTTATTATTTAGCCTAATCACCGCTCAAAAAACGCTAAAAATCTGAATTATAGTCAATTTTATTATTAAAGTGTTCAAAAGTTCATTATATAATGTTAATGTGCAAAAAAAATGTGTACATATAAAACGAATTTAAAAAGAAATTCATCTTAAAATTAAAGATTAAATAAAAACAAAAAAAATTACAAAAAACACGCGTTCAACATCAAGCCTCAAGTTAAAGGCATTCTTATACTGTTGTTGAGTAATTTATTTATTTTTATAGTTTTTTTTGTATTTTACTTTGGAATTGAACAATCAAATTGAAGCAAGAAGTACATACGTACGTACGAGAATACAAGAAATGAAGTATTTTTGTGTTTTTTAGTGCTCACGAGCGAGATCTTTGCGATTGAAAATGAAAAATCAAAATATTTCAAATTGTTAAATATTTTCATGTTATATTGGTATGCAGAATTGCGCCACAATGGTGCTTGTTTCAGATTTTTTGTTTGAGGTAATTATATGGAGTGTAAATGATGGGTTAATATTTCGTGGTTTACACTTTTGATATTGCGCTGATTGTAATTGTTCATTTTGCCATTATATTGAAATGAAATTATTTCTAATTATTATTTCTTACTATAAAGTACGAGTATGTTAATTCCACATGTCTTTATAATCTGCTAAAATTTTAGATTAAGAATCAGATTGACGATCATTCAAATCTTTTTGCTTTATACTTTTCGAAAATGGATAATAACAAACCAAAATTTTCAAATGTGAATACTTTTTGAGTATAGAACTTTAACTAGAAAGTCCTTGGGTTCCAATATAAAGATATTAGGTAACCAAGAAAATAATCGTTTACTAAAAACTATTCCAAGAACGTTTTAGAAACTTGTTTTCACGGATTTGATTCGACCATTCATTTGAAATACTAATTTTTTCAGGATCTCCTAATATCCGACTGAAATAAATATCCAAGTATCGAATAGTGAAAGATAAAATAACTCGGTACTCTGCCATCTAAAAAATTTAAAAAATTATATCCAGCAATTTTTAAACAAACCCTAATTTTAGTAGAAAAAATGTTATTAAGATTCTCGATCGGCATAAGGCTTCTTCTCGAAATTATTAAACAGTTTTTAAGAAAGGCTTCTTTCTGAATAACTTTATTTACATCGCAATCGTCTGCTAAGGGCTTCTATTCTGTATCAAAAATCAACATCGTTCATAGCTTGAAAATATATATATTTAATCTGAACAAAGGAATAGAACAAAATTCTAGTAAAAACATTTTTCAGTGAAACTGGGTAAATTGTAACATAATTTGGGAATCACAAAGAATGGTACAGCAATTTCAATATAAATAGGTAGGCTGAATACCATGGCATAATACGTCAAAATCTTGATTAAAATCAAGTTTATCATCTTGTTTATAACCAAGGACCACACGTAATTTTAAAATATGTCCATAATTAGTCATATAATAAGAATAACAAAACATATCAACTTAATTTTTTATTAAGCGAACTGTAGCAGTGCGCAAAATGTATTGGCACTCCTTATATTTGGCTAATAATTTTTATTCGAATATTGAGACGTATCTTTAATATTATTTTTGTCTATGCTTAAAACATCCCCACTAGCAAACTAACTCTCTCACTATAGTCATATTTTTTAAATTACGCCAAATTATATTTAATCCTAGATGGCAGCACAATTATGTTGCGATATTTACTCTAAACTCCCGCTTTTTATTTTAATTAGAAAAATGAAATTGTTTACTCAAAAATTTCAACACAATGAAAAATAAAGTTAAATATTATGCTTCTGGGTTTTATTTTCTCCGAAAAATTTATTATAGCTTTCTTCAGATTTCCCAAATATTTTGCTTAGTAATTTCGTTAAGGATAGCCCTTTTGAGATCGTTTTCATTTTACTTTGATTTTAAAATAGAAATGTTATCATAATATTAATTATCTAACGAAGGCGAAAAGTGATGTTAGTGTGCTTAACGAAGCAGTGAGCTTGTCCAACAGATGTAAAATTAACAAGTGTGCTGTGCTAAAAGCTCACTAATTCCAAGTTCACAGATGGCGGGAAATGTAACTACGTTATTTAAAAAATTGGTCTAATTGGTATATGTATTGCCAAGAAAATTTTATTACCGGTGTGAAGTATTTAACATTTATCAAAAGTGTAGATACACAAATTAACAAATAACAAAAGTGTAGTTACACAATAAGAGAAAAAGTGTAGCAATACACACAAAAAATATAGCAGGGTTAAATTTTCAATTTTTACAAGAAAATAAAAACGATTACACAATTAAAACTAAAAATAATTGGTTTTAATTCATTGGACATTCTAGAACTATACACCTGGTCCCTTATACCTATATTTGATGGCCATTTACACGTGATGCTATTTACAACAAAAAAAAATTTAATTTTATTTTATTTTTTTTTAAATTATGAAAAGTGTACGTACAGTCTTCTGGATGTTTGATGACCATTAACACATAATTCTAGAGATGTCTATGCTTGTAAAATTGTGAAAAGTATCCCCAAAATGCGTAGACATCTCTAGAATTATGTATTAATGGTCACCAAACATCCACAAGACTGTACGTACACTTTTCATAATTTTATTTTGTTGTAAATTCGATATAAAACTCCCCGAGGGTCGCATCTATATACCGCATACCACTAAAAATTGTCAAAAGTATCCCCAAAATGCCGGTATGACCAGATTGGCGTATAGGCATCTATAAAATTATGTATTAACGCATCGACAATGTAGATTTGAGTAGATATGTCTAGCATCACGTGTAAATCGCCATCAAATATATACGAGACCGGGGTGTATAGTTCTATAATGTTCAATGAATTAAAACCAATTATTTTTAGTTTTAATTGTATAAGCGTTTTTCATTTTCTTGTAAAAATTGAAAATTCAACCCTGCTATATTTTTTGTGTGTATTGCTACACTTTTAATCTTATTGTGTAACTACACTTTTGTTATTTATTAATTTGTGTAGCTACACTTTGTTCCTGATAAATGTTAAATACTTCACACCGGTATTTTATTTTGTGTGTTTCACCAAAGCCATCTTTACTACTCGCCTATTAGCTAAAACGATGACTTAACGCTATGTCGACGGTTGTCAGTCGCTCATAATCGAAAGAAGTAGGGATATGTTCATTTTCATTGTAATTTTCTTTAGACGTAGATTTTAATTTTCTTTTCTGTTTTAATGTGCTCAATTCTCAACAAATAAAATCGACTACTTATTTGTGTTATTGTACTAAAAACAAAAGAGAAGTCATTGGCCAGTGGTACAGATGGCTGTGGTGAAACACACCGCCAAACCAAAAACAAAAACTGAAAGTTTAAAAATCTGGTTGATTTTATTTATTTCTGGTATTCTTAATAGAAAAACACTGAACAACCATGGCGGAAATTTTATGTGTAACAATTTTAAACATCTACACCGCTAATTGAGTAAGACTGAATGTAGAAACAAGTACTTCTTAATTCAATGGAACTCAGCTTATGTATTTTTTTGTCAATTTATTATATTCGAAATTAAAATATTATTATAAATTAAATCACGATTGGAAACTGTATTCACCAGTAATACTTGTGACTAGTGGGTCTTATTCAGATACTATACTTACCTTATTACAGCAATTCATAACAGAATAAAAATTGTCTCCTTGAGTCGTTTTTAAAATTACAAATGACCTTCATAACAACTCAATTTGATAATTTACACACTGCCTGTGCAAACGAAATTCTAACAGCACTTGCCTCTCGACCGAAAAACTTTGCACTTGCCCCTCCATGCGATCAAGTACGGCACATGTCTATGTATGTGTAAACTTATTTTCTAACTAACAACTTATGTTTTATATATTTTTCTTGGAGGAAAAGCCTACTATTACCAACTCAAAACAATATTACTCTTTTCCGGCAAATCATATTGCTAGGAGAGTGGCAATTATTAATTTTTATATTGACCATATGGAAGCTGGCCGATTGCGCGACTCTTACCATACGGCTGGTACTGTCCGACTGGTCACAAGTAGTCCGCGTAATTTAAATTAGTCAAAACATAAAGAATCATTTCCAGCAAATCATCGGCCATTTTTAGAAAAATGACATGATTTTCTCATATTCTTATATGGGCCCATATGGAACTTGGCCATTTGTGTCAATACTACCATACGGCTGGTACTGCCCTCTTAGTCAATGTGAGCCCGTATTATTACCAACTCAATACATTATCAATCACTATCTCTAATCCCAACATCTTTACATCAAACTTTGACAAACTATTTATAATCATTTATGCATACGTAGAATACAAAAACAACAATTAAATTAAATAATCTGGGATGGATATTTTGTTGTTGCGTAAAAAATTAATAAAAAATTTCGTCTTGTTCAAGTTTAGAATAAATAAAACTGGGATGAAATGAAATAGTATGAGGAAATTTTCTTTTTTTCTAAGATGAAAACTGGGTGATGACCTACTACCGTACAACGATCTAAGCAATTCATGGATGTCTATGGTATTACGAAAAATTAATTCCAAATTTCAATGTTAAAGGCGATTGACGAGGACTTGTCATATGCCGTTGTATTCGTTTAAGTGGCTACTATTACCTTTATGAATGACACTTGCCTGACTTTTATTACAAGACTTAATCGAATCCACCGACATATGACAAGTGCTCATCAATCGCCTTTAACATTGAAATTTGGAATTAATTCTTTGTTCCACAATAGACATCCATGAATCGTTTATTCGGTATAGTACTCAAATCATCGTATTTCCGTTCAACGTGATTTGATATAGTGCGGTTATTACGAAATATAACTCGATTGATGAACGATTCAAACCGAATGGTGAATGTCGTATGTATCCTAGTAGCCAGGTCAACGAATCATTTTTCGCATAATCGGATTTACTGCAATACGATCCCATTTATAATTTTAATAAGGTAAATCAGCTTTTAAAATTCTTGGGACCTCGTCGTGGCAAGAAGCTGATTCTACCAATTATTACCGACCACAATATTTTAATAAAATTGAAAATAGAAAATAAAATTGACGATAGCCATACTATGGCCTGCACATGATAATATATCACCAATAGTTTTTCAATCAAACCTAAATATATTCCAAAATCAATTTAAAAGAGTAAATAATTTACCTTTATTGGTTTATCCGAATAAAGTATATTATATTCACTTATTCATATAGTCTTTTAGGATTTAGGACAAACTTAACGAATTTGTAGTGCAAGTTTCTCTACAAATTCGTTAAGTTTGTCTTAAATTTGTCCTAACTTTTTTTTGTAATTTGGAGGGCACATGGGCGGACAATGTTAGAACATATTTCATGAAAATTAAGGCGTTTATTTTTTGCCAAAATTCAATTTCATACTAATTACGTAAAAACAAAACAAAAATTCTGATCCTACATTTCTTTCTGTTTTTTGCTTGTGTAATGCTACATGACATTGGAAATAAATATAATCGTAATCGCTCCCGAACTCAAAACTACTAGTTTCATACTTGAGTTGAAATATTTTTTACTTTGTATATGAGCATAATCAATAGTAACTAACTTCAGTACGATACGATGGTATTTTTTCTAAAGTAACTCCCAATGTTATGTACGCACCATTAGTGAGTAAACAACACGAGCCGCACATTTTTTACTGAAAACATGCTGCAAAAAAACCCACTTCAACATTTTATTTATAGGCAAAGAGGTAAGAAATGGTTGATCGATTGATCGGTTAGGAAAGTGCAATATAAAAATTAAATAATCTAGAAGGATTTAAGCACATTCTAAAATTCCCATAATTTGATCAGGCTTTTGTTTTTTTGTCAGGAATCAATTCTAAACGACTAAACATATGAAAACAAATTATGACCCTCTATATTGTTTTTTGGCTTGTATTAAGGATAGTGCTGAGATGTTCTAAAATAACCTTTTCGATACTTTATCGAAGTCACAGTATCACAACCTACTAAGAAATTAAACAGAGAAGAGAAAATAAATATTATAGAGGTCAGTTTTGGAATTAGTAATGTTTATTTCTGAATTTATCGTAGCAGAAGAAAATTATTCATCATAGTTGCCTTATTCGTCAGTAGTAATTATCAGTCGAATTCGATTTACATAAACCCTCAATTTTTTTTGTGTAAACCAATCTCGAATTTAATTACTACTGATAAATATGCTAAATATTGTGAACAATTTTTTTTTTGCTATGATAAAATCAGACAGAAACACACTGCTCAGACTCTAATATTTCTCAACAAAATGCAGCAAATCTCCCTAATTTCGTCCAAGTTTCGAAAATAAATTATTCGATGATAGAGATTGAGTAGAAACACACAATGTTTTAATCTAGCACGCTAGTGTGATGATATACAAATTAAAACAGAGAAAACTTTTATTCTACAGATACGAGACATAAACTTCGATAAAGTATCGAAAAGGGTGATGTTAAAACAGCTCAGCACAGTAAGTTCACAAAAAATTAAAATGGTTTATTGCTTATAAGTTTTACCTACTGTCTTGACATAATTGTTTTTTAATTACATTTATATTTTTCAAATCAATCCGCGGATCATTAATGTGTGACGCACGATCCCCACTCTTAAACTGTCTATAACATTTTGTTTGTTGACCACTAAGATGTAAAGAGACGAAAGAAAAGGCAAAGTGGTGGAGCAGCGTGTGGTCCGACAAAACACACTCAACATCATTTCGTTTCAAAACATTTAAAAAAACGTTGAATCGTTAAATGTAACGCACCTATTTAAGTGTTTTAAAACTAAATATTATTTACAACTGAGTGTTTATGAGTGTTTCTATATAAATATTATTATCCAACTCAAACCCCGCTAATATAAAATTTTATTAAAATCGTGTGAATTGTTTATCACGGAATTGTCTTTAAAATATTATCTTGCTTAGTCGCAGTAGTTTGTACAAATTATTTTTTGTATGCCGTTCTTTAAATCATTGAGTAAACTCAGAAGAGGCCCATTTATTGTTCTTAAGTAAATGCTTGCCTGATTAACCATTCAGATTCTTCAATCGTAAGGTACGTCATAATAACTATACTGATTACAAATAAATAAGCTTTTGGCTGTTCTTGTCTTTATACTGTTATTCATAACTTTCCCAAAACTCTTTGAACTCAATCTAACCCAACCCCAACCTGGTAATTCCTGTGAAATAGGGAGATGGGGAAAGAGTTTACATATAATTACTGTTTAATTTTTTTGAAAAAAAGTTGTGGTAATTTTGTTGAAAACAAAATAAAATTGGGAATAATTTTCTCTGCCAGTTTCCTTATCTCTGCCAGATCGTTCTCCAATTTATAAAAATTTACATCAAACTTTTATTGTCAATAGGTCAGAAAAAAATTATTTAAACATAAATCATACGTAAAATTTATCCCCATTTCCCTATTTCCGGGGAATTACCAAAGTGGGTCACTGGTATCGATTTTATGGTTCCAAAATTGATGGAATTTTGGTCATTGATTCGGATCACTTGTTAGGATAGTGACGGTTTGTTTGATTGTTGCTTGCTTTATACAGGCCAGGTTTGATTAAAAAAATTTCATCTAATTTCCTAAATTGTTTTAAAAACCGGTCACCTCATTGAGTGGGTGGAAAGACTACTGTGTGATTGTAGAAATTAGCTCTTGGCTATAGTAGCGTTTGAAATGGATTATTTGGTTATTTATTGAAATTGATTGTGACTTATAATCAATTTTAGAATTGAAATTTTGGTTGTTCTGGTTGATAGCCAGATATTGCTTTTACATCTAGGTGAGTTAACCAAGACGTTGGAATTGAAGCTTGGTTTCCAACTTCATCCTTCAATTTTTTTAATTTAAAAAATTCGGTCGTCTCATCAGACTGCAGTCACCAAACTACAAAAATATTGAAAATACTGTGTTCTTACGTATAAAGTATAATCACAATGCCTTAGCGATTATCATGTTTCGCTACGCAATTGTTAACCCCTTCGTAACCTCGAATTTTATTGTATTTAACAAGATTTTATTGTACTTAGCAAAGTATTTTCAATATGTTTGTAGTTTGGTCACTGCAGACTGATAAGACAACCGAATTTTTTAAATTAAGAAAAGTCAAATTTCATTAGTTGGAAACCAAGCGTCTATTCTAACGTCTTGGTAACCTCACCTAGATGTAATTTCAGAATCGGTTTGTGACATGTATTCTAATCCTAGAATTCCATCGAAGACCTTATTTAATTTCAGTTCATGTTAAGTTTGAATCGGCACTTTTCCACTTATTATTTATTTCTTTTTTTTATTCACGCTTTGGGTACCTAAATTATTTTAGCGAATACACGGGTGGTATGCCAAGTTTTATAATACTTTTGTTGATGCCCGTATCTATTAAAATTTTTATTTTCTGTTTTGTTATGGTGTGCTTTATGGCAGATACAGAAATAAAATTTTGGTTTCCGTATCTGAGTAATGATCCCCGTGGAAATTTATTTCTTCTAACTGTGGTTTGTTTGATTATTATCCATATAAGAATGCGACCATTGAGCTCTCAATGCTCAGTGTAATGCTTAGTGTAATGTCTCTTATTTTTTTGAAATAACTATGGAATGGCACATTGTCCATTTGTTTTGTTGCGAACAACTGAGATTTGTACTATGGTAGTTATCGTCTGTCACCAAGAGCTTCTCATAGGTGCCTGCTAGGTTATGATTCTCTGAAATACCTTAATCAGAAATTCTGTTTGAAGGGTTTTCCTTTATAGCGAAAGGATCAGATTTCTTAATGTTTTTGGATCTATTAATATATTTAGATAGTCTATATAGAATTTTGACTACTTGGAATTAAACCGGATTAAACCGACGGAAAACTAACCGAGAAAGAACAATCTATATTTAGCCGTAACTTCGAGTGTGATCTATACGTACTAACCGAGGTTGTGCTCTACGGAACTTACACGTCGATGTGCTGCTTCCGTAAACTAAAATTATGTTAATTTCGTAAATTCATTCGACGTAATTTATGAATAAAAATCCTTTAAAGAGTCAAGCATCTCACCTTTTCAAATACACTGCGCCAAAAAAACAAAACAGAATGTTTTTTCAACACAAGATTTGATCGCTACCTGAAATAACACCTGCCCAAAAAATTATTTTGATTTTAATTACAGGATATTTTGTCTGCTTTTTGATACTGAAATCCATTTAATTTTATTTTGCTTTTTTATGACTTTTTTGAGTAAAATAAAAACTGTATAAAATAAAAAAAATATGCTGCTGTTTGAGGCTGTAAGCGAACTTGTTCGATATTGCATTTCCAAATCCAAATTGGCTATTTTACAAAGAATTTAGAAACCTTGAAAATCTAGAAAAATCTTTTTAAACTTTATTCAAACTTAATAGAACTAAAATCTACGAACAAAATGGAATTCTCAATATCGTGTGATACTTCCTTTAGCCCGCATTACGTCATAAATACGCTGTGACATATTTAAAACATTGTGTATTTGTTGCATGGTGATCGTTGCACTTCTTCTTGTAAATCATCTCGGATTTCCGGCAAATTTGTTGGTTGTCTTGTACGTTTTCTTACACACCATCGTAACATATCCCAGACGTGCTCTATGCATAGGGAAAATCTAGACTTCGTGGTGGAAGGTTTATTAAATTAATCCGATGCTGTTGTAGAAACTGGCATGGGTTTATAGCTGTGTGCGGCCGGGTATTATACTTTTCATGGAAAGCATATGAAGCCTTAACATTTCTTCCATGAAATGAACCTCCTTGAAATGCTACGACTGGCATCACGCAATTAAGATTTAATCTTTGTCTTGATGGACGTCAAACTCTGCATCGGCCGTGTGATGCATACAAATTGGACCGCGATTCATCCGAAAAAAGGACATTACATCAGTCCCCCTGAGTCCAGTTTATATACTACAGATACGGAACTCTAACAGGTCGACGTGATCTTAGTCGATAAGCATTCAACCGATTTATTATCATCTGTTTTGTTTTCAAGATGATTTCATTTTAATTTCTTGAGCACTGCTTGTGTGGTTTTTATAGCATAACGCGCGATAGCTCGATCTTCTCTTGGTGTAGATTTTCTTAGTCGACCAAATCCTTCACGCCGACTCACACTGAGTGTTTCTAAATATCGATGCCAAGTCCGGTTCACAACAGACACATTAATATCACAAATTCGCTCAATTTCACGATAAGATACACCGGTTTCAACTAAAGTCACATTTTTTGCAAGAAAAAAAATGTGCTTGTTAACGTCTGTACGCTTTTTGATACGTTTCTCGCTAAAACGTCAATAAATCGACAAGGAGTCGTCGTACAGAAATTTCCATAGCATCATTTTCAAGGTTTCCAAATTCTCTATAAAATAGTATAATACTCTTATTTGGATTTTGGAATGAAATATTGAATAAGTTCGTTTACAGTCTCAAACAGCAGCACCATTTTTTCTTTTAGACAGTTTTATTCAAAAAAGTCATAAAAAAGCAAAATACAATACAACGGATTCTAGTATCGAAAAGAAGACAAAATTTCCTTCAATTAGCAGCAAAATTATTTATTTGAAAAGTGGTATTTCACCAAGATAAAAGCGCTCATATCTGCAAAATAAAATTCTGTTCCTTTGGTGTTTTGGAGCAGTGTATAATACGCCTGAATGCGGCTGCCGGAATTCTTCCTTACATTTTAAAATGCAAAATGCGGTATAACAAATTCGGGGTGCTGCTCTTTAGCATAGTACAGTTAGTTAGTTACCGTTAACAAAATTTTTGGACTCATTCACTGCGACTTCTTCCGATGGCGTTATACCCCATGAAGGAATTTCACCGTCTTAAGCGTATCGGTAATTTCCAAATTTATATTTCACCAATCTAGTATTTTCGTTACTTCATTGTAAATGTTTCAATAATTTTACTATATGTACATATCTAATCATATCATCAAAACTGAAGCACCAAACAAATTAATGTACACGAGACGTAACTAATTTCAAAGTACAATTAGTCTATTATACAAATGATTAGTTTATTTATTTTCTTCATTATCCGTATACTTAATTATATTTAACATTTATTTCTTTTATTTATTTTCAGGTAAGTCTAAGAATATCTGAATATCTATATACTATAATAACAACAATAATATGACCGTCTGTAACGCTACATAGAGGAACGAACAGAGAAACGTCAATTTATTTTTGGATACCTGTCTATACAATATCGTAAGTATTTACCTCAATTTTCTCACAATATTATCCTACATAACGTACACGAGTATAAAACGGGCATTTCAAAACATAATTATACGATCATTTAAGATCCTAATTTTTGTTATAATTTCAAATGTGATCCCACATAGAGATCCCCATATATGCACATATATACTTATTATTATATACAAAAACCCTTTTTGATTTGATTTTTTTTTATATCGCGCGCTAAATTGGAACAGACACGGAAAGTCGTTTTCATCGCACATGTGATCTTTGTGTTCTGATCAGTTGAAAATTATAATGTTTTGCCGCGTTTTTTTAGAGGGTTTATGTTTAGCGCACACACAAAAATTTCTCATATTTTACTTTTAAGCTAAGGCAAAAATATGTCGATCTCTTGATCTATTAGTTTTTCTCTCGTTTTCAACATTCAGAAATAAAATAAAGATCGTTATAATTAGATTTTATCACGCATATCGATTAGAGTGGAATGGAATTTTTTTGATGATAATTTGATCATTAGAAGATCTCTTTCTGCTGTTTTTCTTGATAAAATGTCTGATGATCATTTGATTTTTGATTTGGTTTTTTGGTTTTTTGGTTTTTATATTTGGTTAGGTATACTTAGTAAAATTAGAAGGAGGATTTAATGATCTTTTGATCGTTGCTTGCTTTTGTTGCGGCTGTCGATATATTATTTTATTACATACATAAATATATTTTGAAACTTAGGTAATTATATTTAAATTAATATATATTATTTACAGTTTTAAATATAATTAAAATGTCAATAAACATTAGATGAAACATTATTAATTTATATACCCGAAAGGGGATTAATACGAAGCTGTTACAATTACAAATTTTCATTTAATTCGTTCTGTGATCAGTGCGCTTACCACACAACGCTATTATGTACATAACGTTTTATATAATTTTTCTACATTGTGATGACTTGAATTAGTTTTTAATTGTATTAATTTGATATAGGTGTTAATTCGTTAAACGAGTCGAGTTAGAGTCATAAACAATCACTCGAGGGGGTTATACATAACAAAACAAACAACTTAATTCATTTTTTATATTTAATTCAATTAGAAACAGTTTTCGTGTAGGTTTGCTTTACCTTTTATGTCGGCTGTACATGGCTCAATTAAACTTTGCATTATTTGACTAAAATTGATTAATGTTGACATTGATAGTACAAATGTGGCCTTAAACAATAACGAATAACAATTCGGAGCAGTCCATTAATGAAACGAGTAACGCTATTCTAATTTTCGTTTTAATTGTAAACTTTAAACCTCTTATGAACGTTCATAATTGCACGAACGTTTATTTTACCATATATTGACAAAGTATTGAAACAACATCAGAATTTAAAACAAAATTTTACTCAGGTAGGTCGAATAAAATTCGTTTAGCAGTGATATACGTTGACACCTATTTTGGAATTGTCTACATGATGGCGTCGAAAATAAATTGTAGCGTAGAAACGATCGAAAATTGGTAGACTACGTAGACAATTCCTAAACAATGTAGAACATTGCTGTTTTGAGTTATCTATATAGATTCACGACCAATTTTAATTACATCTATTTAGATTTGCAATAAGTTCGATAATTTCACAAAATCAAATCCTATTGGCGTTGGGGGCCGTGACTTTAGACAACTTTTATGCGGAATCATAACTTTAAAATTTACTGCTATATCATTTTTAGTCGATTCGTGACGGCGGGTAATTTTATGAATAAAATCTCAACTTCATTTTATTCCGATACGCAGTGTTTTCTCTGCATTACCAATCGTCAATTGACATCTAATCAAATTTGATTAAAACGAATATACTTTAAGTGTGTAAATTTTTAACATTTTCGAATTTACACTACTTTAATATTTTTCGAATTGATGTCAGTAAAACATCTTCAATTGCGGACATTTTTTGAAGTTCAATTGAACTTTGATATCAAAATTTGTTTATATTTTTTACGTTTAAATAAATTATCCAGTATTAGCCACTCTACATCGACTGACGAACCAAATCAATAGATAGGTAGAGTTTTCGAAAGTATTATGTATCTGAGCTAGCAGTTTGGAATTTTAAATTTTACATTATCCCGGTTTGAAAATTAGCGTGGAATCTAAGATCGAAGTATGAACTATTTTACCGGCTGTTGAACTGACAACAAAAACTCAGTAAAACTTACCATTTGACAAAGGATGCCATAAAAGCACTGGTTGCTTGCCTTGCTAAGACATCGCCTTTATCTGACCCCAGAATATTCGTAAATTGAACAATGTATTAATTCGTGTGATTTGAAACTATGAATAAAGTGGTTCGAAATTTGAGAAATTAAGGATAAATCCTTGGAAATTAGTGTAGGGGAGAGTCGGTACGCTCCCCTAAACGCTACCTCTATTTAGATGTGTATAACAGATGTGTATTACCATAATTTGGTAATTGTATTGAATTGTAATCAATAAAATGTATGAATGTTATTTCCTGTTATATTTGGTGAGTGATGTAATACACGAAATATTAGACTAATTTAAATTTGGTGTGTAAAATTTCTTTGGACCCACGTGGTGGGGTAATACCGTTTTTCAGGGACTTTCAGAATTATTCCTATAAATTAAAAAGGATAACATATATTCTGTTTTCATAATTCTCCCAATCCAACGTTCGGAACCAAACTGTATTCGGTATAATATTTAAATTGATTCGGTAAAGCATTTAAATTGTTCAAGATTTGACATTTAATCAACTGTCCGTCGATTTAATACTGGGATGTTCAATAAGCGTATCAAAATAATTTCATTGCACCTGTTAAACAATCCGTAGTACAGATAAAGCAAATTGACAAGTCTTGCTTATAATTAAAATAAATCGCTTCTCCAGCGGTTGGACAAATCCTTTGGGACGGTCCAAAAATGTTGTGACCACCAATTTTGAAATGGGTCATCAATTTGGTACAGAATTTGTCTCGGTCGGAACCAAATCACTGATCAATGATCTAAGCATACCAAAAATTACCACCAAATCATACAAACTCCCAATTGGAGCACACAAATAATTGAGATTGTTGTTCTAAAATTTTAGATAACCACAAATGGAAAAAGTCTATTGACTTTTTACCTCCGCACCCTAAAATAATGGCAACGATTATACATGGGCACGAAGGGGGTGAGAGTGTTTATTTTAGAATAATGGATTGGGGTAAAAGGAATTTATTATTTTTTCACTAGATGGCTTTAGTATAAAGTGGGATTCATATACTAAAATATTATTTTATCATTGTTTTGATTGATCGATTTTGTGAGTTATAACATGACAAGAATGGAGGTAAACAAAGATAAAATTAGCTATAGTTTACAATTTTGCTTCGATAAAGGTGAAAAGGCGAGTCAGGCGGCTAAAATTGTGGATGGTGTCTATGGTCCCGATACTCTCACAGCCAATCACGCGTCATTTTAGTTTCTCGGAATCGCGAGCTATTTCTCGTATACTGCGTTATGATGATTATGAGCCACTGCAGCAAATACAACAAATTCAATATTTCCACCAGTGACTGTTGCTCGACGGGCCCTTTTTCGATTGACCACTTCCAACAGAAATAAATTGTTTGGAAGTTCGGTAAACTGAAGCACGTGATTGAATCCTATCCGAAAAATGCTAAGCGATGAGAGTGACAGCACTATCATGACCCCTTGTAGCTTCCTATTGAATCAAATTTGCGACTATTTTTCGAAATAAGGGAATGGTAGATTCCAGAAATTCTTCATTCAATTCAGCAAAACAATTCTTAGATTTCGTGCATCTATTTGAACAAAGGGAGACGAGAGATATCTTCCTTATTTGGTTCTACTAGTTAAATATTAACCAATTTCAAATTCTACACTTCTGAATTTGTTGCAAAATATGGTTAAAAGTAAAACAGTCTTTTTTATCTATCCATCATGGTCTTTAAATTTGTCTGCAGTTAATCGCGTAAATTGACACCTTTGTGAGATCATTTAAATCATCTAATGCGCATTGAAGAACGTTTGAGGTTTTTTGATATGATAATATGCCGAGCTTTTGACGTCATATCTACGGATTTTTGGAAACTTGTTTTAGTTACGGAGAACCGTGTATTAATTTTATAGGATTTTTTCTTAAATTACGGCTTCATTTTAGACAATGATTGCAAACTGAATATTCAAAATATTGTTTATCGCTAGCCATTTTCCCATCTCTCTGGCAGTGCATGAATGCAGTATCGAGAAAACAACTCGTCTATCTTCATAAGAAGTGAAGAGTTTCTCAGACAGATTGTGGATCATCGAGCCAAACAGGTGAGCTCAGAGAAGAGCAGTGGGCGCTTTCAAGCCCCTTATCATGGGGGATGATTAGTGAAATCATCGCCAATTTGATCCGAAAATTTTATAGTGCTAAACATTTTCATAATGTTGGCTTCGATTTTACTCAACATGTTCCCAACTATTGGGTGCCCTGAAAGCCCTCAATATCTGGACAATACGGCGGGTGGGCTAAGGCAATTCGCAACCAGTTGGAGCAGCTCATAGTGTATACTGTGACTAAACTGCCTACTATACCAATCTGTTCCCATCTTTTGCCGTTGAACGAGCTGTTCATAAACGAAAAATTGATTTTCTGCATTTCTTTGCTTCAGTTCAAACGGCACCCAATTTTCTTATAGTTTAATAATTTCCAGTACGAGCGAGTAACGTGAATAATTCTTCATCTTCGATATTTTCGGATGGTCTGAATTTTCCGTGTCGAAGTCACCACTTTTAGAGAGTTCACACCAGTATACTCACACGTTTTAATCGATGGCGTATAATCACCGTAAGTTTCCGAAAGCAATCGATGATTTTCACCAGCACTATCCTATGACTTAAAAAGTATAAGTAAAACTCCTCGCAAATGCTGTTTTGTTAGTACGTAATTCTATACATTTAAAGCTAAATAAACTGTTGTTTACCCTTCCCTTAAATGTTTAGTAGTGGTCCTTTCATCGCTTAGTGAATCAGGTAAATAAAAATAATAGTTCTTCTTGAACAATGGCCATAGGGTGTCCAATGGCCATAGGGTGCCTGTTAGCGTCCCTATCAATTATCGAAATCATTTCGAATGTTATGTTTACGTAATGAACTATGGCTGCATTATTTTTAAATGTTATGTCTACACTTTACCTTGTTTGGTATTGATAGATACCAATAAAGAGTTTGTTAAGTCTAGTATTAGGATGTTTGCGTTTGCTGAGCGTTAATTGTAATTATCATGTGACACTAATTTCGAGCGTTACTTTTGTGCACAGTTCTCCCGGATTCGGTTTTTACATTCCACGAAGGCCTACTTCAACTAATATGATGGAGTTTATCAGCAAAGTAATTAGAGCCATTGAAAACCACTTACAAGTAGATGCCATTTTCACAGATTTTCACAAAGCTTTTTGCCACTCACTCGACCATGGAATAGTAATTCGAACCATATCAAAATTTGGATGTTTCAATACATTTTTCAAGTGGATCCCATCTTACTTAAGCAACAGACAACAATATATTGAAATTGGTGGTACAAGACCAAGTTCCATAATAGCACACTCTCGGGTACTACACGACTCTCATCTAAGACCATGGGTTTCCATCATTCTCATCATCGACATAATCAATATTCAACAAAAAAAAAACAATTCTTAATAGAACCAAAGAAATTCGAGATTTCGGAGTCACATTTGTAGAAAATATGACGTACAATAAGCATGTTCTTAAACGGCGGTCGTGGGAGCTTACGGACGTTAAATGGTCACAACGTGAATTCGCTGTTTCGGAAGAAGGATGGGAATGATGGATGGAATTATGACAGCAATCTACCATCCTACGAAAACATTCGTCATCTTCCACTTTATATTGAAAGGAGTCATAATTATCAAATAGCAAACCTTGATAATATCAAAGCCAATGGACGCCTCAATGATATATGAAACGTTTTCTTTTGACACATCGACTCATCGTATATCATAGAAAACATGTCATTACACATTCCAACCGGGATTATTCGACAAATTAACTTACTTGAGCTGGAGCAACATCGAACTGATTATGGCGATATTTATCAAATTTATGGGCTAATTCGCAAGCTGAATGTAAACTGTGTAACTGTAAAATTTCCGATATGTACTAAAATGATAATCACAAAATGTAACTCAGCTCTATAAACTTAAGTTTTGTTCTATAATTTTACAGCGCCAAATTTGATGACGTAAAATTACACAACAATATTTTGAAACCGAAAAACTAGAAAATTTCATTTTCTCAAAAGGTTTTTGCATATATAAGTTTTACCTAGATCGTCAGTTTATGTCGATGGTTTCAATCTTTGGCTATAGATGGCAGTATAATTAAATAAATGATATAAATTTTTTGAATAATTTTTTTTCGCGATAATACCAATTGCTACAATAATATCAATTGCTAATTATATTACGAGCTATTGGTAAGAATTATTGCATTATTATTAAAATATGCATTAAGCATTTCGTTAACCCCCTAAATATTAAGTGATTTCACGAACATTAGTGCCATCTACAATTAGGAAAAGAAACTGTAGACACAAACTTGATGACGTATCAAGCAGTACTGCTTGGTACTCTCGGAGCATTGCTAATGCCAATAATTGTAGTTTTTGAGCTTTTAAATAAAATTTATTTGTTTCAAATTTTTTGGTTGTCTTTTGTGCGCGTAAATGTTGATAATGAAAATCATATATTCACAGCTGAAACAAGTAGTTGGCCGTGATATAAACGAAAAAATATTGGTTTTAAGATATACATTTACAACCGAATATTGTCAACTGTACTACTGCATTCTAATTTTTATTTACTTCTCAATTAATTAATTTACATAAAATTCAATATTTTTATGATATACAAACATAGCAAATTTTATCTCGTGTCACCACCGAATTTGATAGTTTGGTTTAAAATGACAAGAAGATAAAGTTCTGATTGGTAGCATGAAATGTCGGTTATGTAGTGCTCTTTAGCTGCCTTACAATAATAAGAGGTTCTGCGGTAGTGGACAATTCCAGCAATTCTGAAGCACGCATCAACTTTTCACATTTGACGTCCTCTGGCACTATAATAACGAGTGCGCTATCTTTTATGTCGGTATGTAAACATTGAATAACTTTGGAAAAAAGCAATCCTTTGCAATTTATTTGGACTAGTTTTTGAATACAACATCGATTAAGTGGCCGCCTTTAGTGGCCAAAACATAATGTGCCCTTTTTGTTTGGTTTTCCATTACCTTTCCGAGCATCTCGGGCAGTATAGTGATGATTTCGGCACGAATGGTTGCCTTGAGCTCGTCAATGGTCTGAGGCTTGCTGGCGTACACTTTGATTTTAATAACTCCACAAAAAAAAGTCCGGAGGGGTCAAATATGGAGATCTGAGTGGCCATTGACTGGTCTCCTCTTTCCGACAACATTGTTTGATTTGAAGTGCGGCATGTCGCACCGGCTTGTTGAAACCAGTAACCGTCAAGACCTTTTCGATTTCTATTGACTGTTTCGTTTTCTCTGAGAAAATATGACCCAATGATGATTTTAGCGGAAAATCCGGCCCACAGTAAAATGGGCCTCGTCGGTCATCAAAATTTGCTTCCAAAAATCAGGTTCAGTGTCAACCATTCGAGCGCCTGCACTTTATACGGAAATAAATGCAAATCATCCTTCAAAATGCGCCGCAAAGTGGTTCCACTGACGCCAAAATATTGAGCGCGGCGACGATACGACAGTTTTGGGTTCTGGACAACGTTCTCTCTGACCGCCTCGACCAGTTCATTGGAACGTCTTAATTATTGATGAAGGGCATGTTGACAATCTCTCACTGTCCCGTGTTGAACAAAATTCGACACCAAACGACGAATAGTGTCGTAAGACGGTACATGTTGGTAATGTACAGTGTCACTATTTCGGCGCGTTATTTCGGTGTGAAGCGATTCATAGTTAAAATTGTAAATTGACGTTTCAAAAACGTGCCTAATCAAATCAATCGGATGACAAATGTTACAGTTATTCAATGTTTACATACCGGCATAAAAGACGGCGCACCCTCAATGGTTCAACACCAAACTGATTGTTTTGCCTGAAATAGAGACATGTTACGAAATCATCTCTATATATTATTCTCTATAAGTTTAAAAAAATTAATTTTCATACATTAATTCGGGAAAAATCTTACAGAACATAATAACCTAGGATAAGTAGAATCTATGATGAAAGCGATAAAGAAATGTGAAGGGAACGCAGAATTTGATAATATCATGCAACTAATAAAATATATTTTCAGTCATTGGATTAAGACTCATATCAACTGATTATTTGAGCGGTTTTATGTGTAGAGTGTACAGATTTGCAATTGAAACTATTCAACCCGTGTTCGTTATAAATTTTATAGTATAAGAGATCCATTCTATAGGAAAGCTGCGTAATAATGATAAAATCCAAACCTTTCATCACTATTGATTACAATTCCACAAAACTAGATAAGTATAATATAGTGAAGTTAAAAACGAGAGACTACTGTTGTATGGTACTTCTTGAAACTCCAGGTCAATGGTTCCATGTTGAACGGATATTTGAAAACAAGATTATTCATTACATTATTACCAATTAATTCGAAATTAAGTGACCCTTCATTTATAAGATGATATAATTTAATACACCTGTACAACAGAGCCATAATTTATATAAGATTTTGTAAGAAAGCCTTGATGAATTCATGATTGATATAATTAAAATTAGATCACGATTTACATGAAAGAAATTTTATTAGTGGACATTAAAACCGAATAAAATTTTTCAAAAGTCGTATAGTTATATATCCACAACAAATGGTTTAAGATGCTGAGTACGGTACCATAAAATAATATATACGATATCATATCACTGAGCGCGCACATAATAACCAACGAAGATTAATAAATTTTAAAACAGATCGTAACTTTCCCAAAACGGAAATAGTTAGACAGAAACTGTATAACATAAAATATAAATTTATTTTATTTTTATTTATTATAAATTAAAAAATCATCGTTTTGCACACATACTCGAAATATTATAAATAATAATAATAATAAAATGCCAATTTCGCGTATAAATCTGTGTGGAGCGCACAGCTCGCAAAAGACGAGAGCGAGAATGGTTAATATAAAAGCTAATTTAAAAATTCCACAAATCGCGCAAAACCCAAAGTGAAAGAACACAAAAACAATAATTTTTTGCTCAAGAACTTTTTCATCTTAAAGCCTTTGCAGCAATTTTTTATGTTTCACGTTATTAAATCTTTTGTTATGTGGCGCAGGTATACGATGGATTAACGATAATATTTGTGGAATGCCTTGTACGTGCATGGTATTATAAAATGTTTTTGGTGGAAAGGAAAGGAAATTATACTGTGTGTTGATTATATAATTTGAGCTTTTAAGTGCTTATTTATATATACATAATAGGGATGTATCGGTAATTACTAAAAGTAATCGCCAATTTAATTTATATGAAATGAAAGTGAAATTGCGGTGTGCGGTTGTATATAGTGCGCGCAGACAATTAACCCATTAAAAACCCTTCGGCTAAACAAATCAACACTCTGCTTTTAACATAAAAATAAAACAAAGTGTTATTTATAAACCCCGTAGCAATGAACCCAGGCTATAGATCAGTAATTCCAGATCTCCTCACATTGGTATATAATTATAGAACAACGCCTTAAACGACAACAAATTACATCCATTCGCTGTTTTGTCTTATTTTCTCTATAATATACAGTCAATCAAGCATGACGTTATACTGACAATAAACAAAAATTGATCGATTAAGTAATTTTCAATCATCACAGCAACAAATCGAATAAAATGAGAAAATTGTTCATCTCAGAATTATGTATAATTTCCATCGTCGTAAATAACTAATAGACTTATCGCATTTATATCGTTTAGACTTAATGTGTATACGCGATTATCAACACGAGGGGAAGATGCTGGAATTATATATTTTATGGATTTCCACAAGTGGATATATAGTCGAAGATCACGAATTCTTCTTTCAGGTGCCTATATTAAGATACGCGGGTATATGACTAGATATAGTTCGCGTCATCTTCTCTTTATTAGTTTGTCAAAAAGGAAAACGATAATTATGAACATTGTAATTTTTTGTTATTTTGTATAATTAATTATGTGATGTATAAAACCAGAATTTTCATTTTAATGCTGCCTTTATGATTTTTTTTAATTAGTTATTGTTATTACTCATACATCTGTTTATAGTTGTTGCTGTACTTCAGTTATTATATATTGCGATAGTAGGTAGTTGCAATTTGCAAAATAATTAAATTTTATACCTTTTTGCCGATATATATAGATAGATGCTGCATTCAAAATAATCGTATTAATTTTCTATATGTAGGTGATTAATCAATCGAATATGCCGCACGTATACCCAAATGAGTATAGTCGTGGATGCCATGGGACCAATTTATCAAAAGCACACAAATATCCAATTTGTGCAAAAGTGTATATCAATTAAATCGCCGCAGTATAATAAGCCACACAACATTAAACTCTTCTTGTATTTGGTTTTGCAAATGATCCAAATCGATCACAAAACCGCACTTAAACGTATATACATAAATAATAACGTGCATATAGGTAAATATATACGACCATCGCACATAACATTTGACGTGGCTAAAAAGATAAATAAAATTCATCTTTACGATCTCTTCTTAAAATTTTATTTTTTGTTTTGATCTCTCGCGATCTCATATCTTACGATCATTATACATACAATTTTTTTTTTTTATATTTTTTATGATTTTATGTTACGTTATTATTATTTTACCGAAAATCATAAAATTATTAATATTTGTTATGACTTGTTTATTAGGTTGAGTGTAAATATAGGTCGTGGTCACTGGTCGGCTTATATGATAATTATAAATTGGTGAAGGATGCTATATTTGTGAATTAGATTATACTCGTTCGAAGTTCTGTGCCATAGTTTATAGGAATGAATTAATCTCTAGTACCGTCATAAAAATCACTCAGTTCCATAAACCCATAGCATTGGTCTCAGACATGATATAAAAACCGCAATGATGGATTTTTGAAAGTGTTTGCGATTTCTCTTATAAACCATATGTAATTCTAGTCCTCGAACAGTAAAAATCAAGCAGTAGGTCTTGTAAGCAAAACCGAACTTATTTACAATTTCCGGAGGGAACACCTACCGGTGACCACCCTAAAGTAAATTATGTTTTTGTTGTTGAAAAATTAAGCCACTGATCTGATTTTGTTTAATATTTATTATTTAAATTACCACTGGCTTAAATAATAGAGGTTTAAATAATAGAGTAAGAACTAAACGGTTGTAAATTATTTTTAAATCTGATTTATTTTTAGGTAAAAGGTCTTATTTATACATAAAATTTCTCACAGTTTATATGAAATAGCCAATGTAGAAAAAAATGTAAAAGATTAATCTGTACCGCATCGGCGGTGGGTTTCTGGAAATATTTCAAATTAACTATTCTGTATAAGTTGAATTCTCAACACATCTTATCTCAACTTATTCCCGGGCTCTAGTCTGACCATAATAAAAACAATTTGCTGCTAACTTCTGGTCGTGTTAGTGTTGAAAGGGGACTGTGATTGGTGACACATTTTCATCTTGATTTGTTTATAACCCAGATGATTCCTATATAAAACGTGAATATGAAGAACAACAGAAAAATGAATTAAGCTCCAGAACTACCATTTCGTGACCTTACTACGTGTTTTTATATATTTTCTATTACAATTCCTTGAGAGGATCGCCTTATATTTTATTGTTTCTACCGGTCGTTTCCCTTCCCCCAAATAAGCAGGTCAAATGTATCGTACAATTAATTATTGGGCGTGCACGAGATGCACGAGCAATGTTGCTGGGATGAGAATCTTTCGACTGGGTGTTACAATGGGATAAACCACGGTAAAGGTAATTTCTTGCAACACTGCACTTCCAGAATACGGATAACGAAAACGAAAAGGCAATAACCTCATTTTTTACGTTCTTATTTAGTTATTAGGCATCCATTCTACTGTCTTGATTTAATTGCTTTCTATATCTGATCCTTTGGTGTTAGGCCGGGTAATCCTTCCGCACTCTCTGTTATCCAGCCGAATATCACTTGTCGCACCGACGGTTAAGGCCAATCTTTCGGCACACTTTTGGTACTTCCACACACTGTAACAGTCGACCTTTTAATGTATATCGGCACAACTTTGGAATTTCTCACACATTTTATTAACCTCCAATTACTTTATTAATCAATGGCGGTCGTCGAACAATACCACTTCAACTTTAACAGGCTTCTCTTATATAAAACAAATAATTTCTCAATCAATGGCGGCCAGCTCATAACACAAATTCACATTCAACACGCGGCTATCTTCACAAGAAACTGGAATTACTACGCGGCCGTTATATACCTTCTTATATTAATTAATTAACCACTCGTTTTACCCAAGAAAAAAATCCAACACCATTTACGTTATTATATATTACTCCCGACATGCATGTTTCTTTTCTTTCTCATAATTTTCTCCCTTTTATAGTCTCTTTTCCATTTTCTTTCTACTCATCGGACACTAACCTTTTATTTCCCCTTTAGTAAATTGTTATCTATATTAGTACACCACCGATATCATTCAACGACATCTCCCACCATCTATATTCAGTTTGCGTAACTATCATTACTTTACTTGTTCGAATTGGGCACACCCTATACATATCCGAAATTGTTTATTGTTTAAAGGTGTAACGCGTTTTCCGTGGTTCCATACGGGATTATGCCACCCTTCATATTAAAGACGCGCCTAAGTCGAGCTAGTGTCGAGGATAGGGGATAAGGGAAGTAAAATGGATGTCACAGGTATCATCTCAGTCGAATTTCGGAAAATACCTCCTAGTACTTTCATGCACGTTACAAACTTCTTTGTCATTTTTCATTATCTCTGTGTATTTGTCCAACTTTGTTGTTTCTGGTGTGGTTAGTAAGTTCAATTCATTATCCTTCTTTCTTTCTTTTTGGCACTAAATTACCGTAAGTTGTTGCCACCATTCATTAGATAAGTTGGGCTGTATTTATTGCATTTATCTGAACATCAAAATCTCTGAGCACGCAGCCGGCCTCGATTTCCACTATACCAGAGCATAAAATGGGGTAAGATTGAATCTTGGAACTACATATGACATCGACTGTTGTTTCGTTGGGTAACACAGGGTACCACTTACTTGTTTGATTTTTGATATGAGCCAAAAGATGATTCTCATCATAGTTAATTTTCTCAAACCATCATATTTTTCTACCTCTCGTTGGATGAGGCCTCCGAATATGTCCCCTAACACAATGTTAGTGGGCATTCTCTAAGACCTTGTTCCACTCATTTACGATACTTATTGCTTTCGAATAATAGCTCGTTTTCTATTATTATAATTGTGTAACGTTTCAGTTTAAACCGAGCAGATCCTACAAGTTTTACTTGTTTATGTGGTTGTTGTCTCGAAGCTCGGTTTGCTTCGATAGCGTAAGTTCTATTGTCGGAGTATATATGGATACATAATCCTCGCCTGAAAATGAATCAAATGAGCCGCAATGAAAGATTTCCGTATTATTTCAATATGGATCGCCTTGGTTACCAAATATACGAATAGAGCTATATATCCTCTGGAAGTGTGGCGACTCCTTCCTTTGATTGTTCTCAATTGGATGGACCGGCATAGTCGAATCCTATTTTAGTGAACATCTTCAAAAATTCACAACCTTAATATGTTGTGTTGTATCCAATAATCTTAGATTGGATTTCTTCTGAAAGGCGTAATATTTGAATTTTGTAGCCGACCATTTACTCTTAGCATTCCATTGTTATCTAAGACCGGATTCAAAGACATTAGTCTACTTTTCTGTTTAATGGCCTTGAGGATTTTAGGCAGTGAATTTCATTATAGAAATCTTTTTCTTGCATGATTTTGATAATTGTAGTTTCTGCATCTTGGACTTCTCTATTCGACGGTACTCTTGCCTTGTTGAAACCTGGTTTATTGAAACTTGAACGTCGGTAAATTGGTTATTCTACTTGACGCTATGTCTGCCTGAATTCTCATTTGAATTTACTTGATGCCTAGGACGTAATAGCGCTTTGTTTGCCGGTTGTAGACTGATTGGTCCTGTTTTTGTTTTGTTTTTCGGTTGTTGTTTGACTGGAAGCTTCTTTGAGCACATCGTGATGCGGTATAATATCGCTTTGATTCACTTCGATAACTTCATGCTCTGCTCGGACTAACATGGTGTGTTTCAGGTTAATTTATTCCTGAATGATGCATCCTTTGTAAACTTCCTTTTGAGCTGTAATAGTCGTGTACCTGCCATCTGGACTGCACCTCAAATTTTACATTTTCTTCAAATATTTCTGCAATTTTTGTTTCCCCTCAATGAATATTTATAATTTCACTTGAAATGACTTTATTGTTGTTGGTCATCGTGGCGTCGTTGATATTCAAATGGACTGCTTGCTGCTCGAACGGTTGTTGTAATACCGGTCCCGGGACCCCAAGCTTAGTTGTCTTACCACGGATGATGGACCATAATCAAAAATCAGGCCTCCCTGGTGGGGTTTACATAAACAAAGTGAGAACTACGGTTGTAAGTTATTTTTAAAATAACTGCTGTTTAAACTGTTTATATGAAATAGACAAAATAAATGATGTCGGGTTTCTGGAAATATTTTAGACTGAATATCCTGCATATTGTATTCTCAATATGTGTTGTTGACCCTGTTGAGGTTATCTCAACAGTTGTCATTAAATCGATGTATCATTTCAATGGGAATCGCAATATGCTCTAACATTTTGACTATCCGTGTCGTGTTGTTGTCGAATCAATCTTTGTGGTAAGAGATTTATCCGCAAGTGAAGCGAAATAATTGTGTAATGACGAAAACGTAAAATACCAGAAAGTCATTTGCGGTTCTCATGAAAATGAAGGAGAATACAGAAAATGCGCTTAATCTGATGGTTAATTCTTTGTTGTTTCTCAAATCATGAGGAGAAAAACTGCATGGCGCAGCATATTTTTCAGATCGCTAAGAGCATGAACGCAGACGATTAATCACCGACAGTCACCTTCGCAACTTTCGAATCATACCCGTACTAGAAACCGAATCAGTTTTGGGGTATCGTGGAATCTTTGACAAAATGGCCAACACCTTTTGCCGTTTAAAGGTTTTGGAGATGTTACTAACCGAGTACCGAGCGCAGTATCGGCTGTACTAAGATTTAGTCGAATTCCTGTGTCATTGACAAATCGGCTTGCTAATCCAGTTTGTGTCTTGTTTATAATAGAGAGCACCACACATTATTGCGCACTTCGAAATCGAGTCTTGAATTATTATCTACCGAAGCATCATTCTACAATTATTCTTCACTAAATCAAGAATAATTGTACATGGAATTGCACACATACACGGAAACAACACGACGAGCATACGAAAACGAAAACAAATAGCGACTTGACAAATACGAGCAAAGCAAAACGAATAAATTTATTTGGCAAAAATCAATTTCTTTTCTAATCCACCAATCCACACTAGAACTTTTGGGTTCGGTTTCATTCTTCATTTTTCCCCTTTTACAGGTTTTATAGGTAAACGGGGCAAAATCAAGAATGAGGGGTAAAAGTAAAGGGGGGAAATGAAAACCGGCTTTATATTTAAAGGGGACAAAACGAATAATAAGACTGGACTCGAAGGACCTAGCGTGGATTTGTGGAATCAGTTCATCTCCAACCATCCGAGTAAGCAAGTCGTGCATGCATCTCTTCACACCACGCCAAATTAAAAATATTTTAATTAATTAATTAATTAATTAATTTAAAATAAATAATTTAATAAAATAAAATTAATAATCAATAATATTAACGTTATATTGATGATCGCGACGACGGTTTTTACCGTAAATAAATTGTGAAAATTACATGTGTGGCACGTGTGAGCCCAACAAAATTAAACCGCCGCACAAACGTGGGTAAAAAAATTTGGGTTCCAAACCCACGCAACAACAAAAATATTATATTGGCCAACTTTTGCCCCCACAATGGCGATATCGCTCAAAGAGGGAGCCGAACAATGGCAGCAACAACAACGATGCGATAACAACAACAGTAGATTCAGCGGCAACAACAACATCGAAGCAGCAACACGGCTGTAAAATATTTATTTTGTGTTTTGTTACATGGACCATTCCCCCGCCGCATGCACGATTTTTGAACAAGACCAACTTAATCACGCCTGTTTTCCTATAGCGTCAATATCGATCATGCAACATCCATGATCCATGAGTTAGCAAATAAGACCTATCAACCTCCACAGTAATCCCTCGCACAATCTTGCGGTAATCTCGATCGACTGGCTAAACATACATTCAACCAATTCCGAGAGATAAGATGTCGCATGCGACGGATATCCTTCGGACTTCAACAATTACTCTCGATCGACATTTTAACAAGTAAACTGGGGAAAAAATCGCCCCAAATCGGCAAACTCTTAATTACATTCCGAAAACCACACTGGTAGATTCATAGCATCGGTCAACTTAACAACCTTATGCACCTCTTAAGCTCATATTGAATAAGAATTAATGGTTACCACTAATAGACCAACTAATTACTACCGTATAAAGATAAATGTCTTAAAAACGGATATCTTTCGGTTTCTCAACCAATCAATTACAACGATCGCGCAATCTACTTTTCTGTGTAACTTATCTGAGGAGGAGGTGATGTAGCAGTTAGAATATAGCAAACCAATATTTCAATCGTACATATCGTACATACCATAACATCTCACAAACCAATGAAAAATTAATAATAATGGACAAACTTTAAGAAGAAAATCATGTTGTGACGTGAACAAATGAAATTGCAATTACTTATGCCCCGATGAAATAATGCACTACTACTTAGATTTGACTTTTTTCGACCGCGATTTGTAATGAAAGTGAACACAACTATGACCCCCTGTCGGAGTGTAGAATTCATGGGCTGACCCATTTTCCATCCCAGTAATAGGCTGGCGTGGAACTATGCAATGGACAGACGGTTGTAAATCGGACCTATAGCCGTACGTTCTCGATTTGGCAAGCAACTGCGCAACGAAAGACGTGAAAAACGTACAGCGGCAGTGTTGGGACTGCTTCGGCCCCAGAACAGATTGCAAAAAATAAATAAATAAAAATTCCAAATACTTTTGCCCATGACTGTAAAGTAAAATGTCAGTTTAATAGAAAAACACAGTAATTTGTGTCAATTCTCTGCCTGCTAGGGTTGAATTATGAAAGGGACCACAACAGCAATAGCAAGCGGTACGAATTAAAATGAATTCAATAGTTTTAAGAATAACATTCGAACGTATCTGCAATTTTGTAGGCTCGCACTATACAAAGTACTCACCACACCTGTGCTGGATTCCGGAAGCGATAGCTGGACCATGATCTCTAATGGTTGTAGAATGGTATACACGTTAACTACTCTTCAACTACAGGTATACAGATGCTCCGATGAGTAGTTAAATTCAGTTGAACGAATTTCTCCCTCTCAAAGCCGACCATCATAAAAAAAATTCAAAATATTTTTTAATAAGTGGTTACGTTGCATACAAAAAATTGTGTTACGTGTGGCACACCAACCAAACTAAAAAAAACGAACAAGAAAATCCAAAATACATACAAATGAAAACGAATTTCCAATTGATGATTTGATATTCAGCGCTCATGCTGGTCAGATATGATGTGGATAATCATCATCAAGATGATGACGATCATGCTCATATTGAATTAAATAATAATAAATAACAGCAACTACACATATCAGGAAAACGTATAACGTTTGATCTGAACTACCAGTGTTCGCGCTTAGCTTTACATAAACGAACAAGAGTATGTAGTAAGAAGATTTTTTTGGTACACGTACGTGATAAGATAATAATGAAGAAGCACCGTACCGCGCGCATACTCAACGTGTTCTTTAGTTTTGAAAACAAACCAAACACAACATGAAAATGTAAGACAGTGGAATAAATTGAAACCTGTCTTCTTTGTTATTAGTTTTCATATAATTTTCGTTATGTGGTGTGTGTATAATTTTCAGATAACATATTAGGCTACTGTGCTACCTTACCTACCCAACCAAATAATAATAATAATAATAATAATAACAATAATAATAGTAATATAACAATAAGAAAATGATTTTTGGAAGTAAAAAATTCTAAATTCCTCTGAGATTAATTTATGTGTGTTGCAGACGTAACAGTTCGAAAATTAACAAAATAAATGTTATGTTCTTGTGTTTTAAATATGAAAGACGGTAGATCGAATGAAAATGGAATATACGATAATTGGCGAAAATTACCGAATGAATTGGTTGGCTTGTAAATATATACAGCGCTTGGACGACGTCTTTGTTGATTAATTGATTGAAATTCCATTCTATACGCATGAGTCATTCAAGGAAATTTATGTCTTTATGGTGGCGCGAGATTTGTGAGATGACAGACACATATCAGAGAAATGAATTGCATTTTGCCCGTTTTCTGGTTTCCTTATATCCAAGTAACGATTATGTACGCCCATAACAATTACATGTTCTTTCATGTTTCAAGTACTTATGTATATGATACAGGCAAATAAAATTGTAATCAATCCTTCTATAGTTAGACTAATTTCCTATTTAAATAGTTAAAATGAAATATTGAACATGACCGAGCCAACATTTAGTACTGATGTATATGAGCAAACAGAAATCCTTCACATTTAAATCGCTTTCTTACATTTTTTTTTATTTGAGTAAATGATCAAAAGAAAAATGACCATAATTTAAAAAGAAAATATAAACAAATAAAAACATATCATGCTCATCATCATCATCATGATCATTTTGTTTGACATCAAAAATGATTATATTTCATTCATCACCGCATTCGCCTATATTTCGCTCCTTATACCATATAGAAGGTTAGTTACATGAATTCATTTCCTCTTCAGAAGAATATTAACATTTACTATAAACGAGCGCAATTTTAATAAATACCAAATCAAAGAGATACAGGGCGATTCAGAATATGCTCGTATATAAGCGCGGAGATGCGTACCTTTGTCTTATATAGGCACCTATTAAATATATAAAAGTGGTCAGTTCAAAGTGAAAAATTAATTTATTTATGAATTTTAAAAGACACACAGATTTATAATGAAGCACGGTGAAGGTAAAAAATCATTAAAAAGGAATCATTTATGATATTTTTTATGTTTTATATTTTCTTACATACATATATTATATGGTTGGTAGGTAGATTTACTGTATAGTGTGGATGATTCTGAAAGGATAGTTAAAAATACAGAAAATGATAATAAATAAAATATCTGTTCTTTGAATAAATATTAAATATTTAAAATAAAATTAAAACAAAAACACAAAACGATGAAAACTAAAAAATCATAAAAATTTCATTCATGGATTTTCGTTTATGCTAAATTATTTAAATGAGGTTACAGTGTGACCTCTCAGGAACGACTTGATGAGGTTAAGCAAGCAGTATTGTCATAGATATAAAATAGGATACATCCTAGATTTTTGACACATTTTCAAATATTTCAATACCTAATTTGTAACGCTGCAAATATGGTGCAGCCGCGATTTCAGTTCTTGTAAATTTGAGACATCTGTATATTAAGGGCCATTTCAGGTTTGTTTTATTTCACCGTGTGCCACAATGTTGTCTCTAAATATTCTAAAAATAATTAGTTCCCTGAAATTTACCTCGTAATAGAATTCGGCAGGTGGCATGATTCTCTTGCTCTTAGAGAATTGTTTAAATGTCTATACTACTACTTTGCGAGTGGTATGCGAATATGCTGACTGCCAAGCAAGTTACTGAGCTGTTTGAATAATGCTGATTCAAATTGAACTGCTTAGTCTGTAGTTATCTTAGCTGAAACGTGTCTTAGGAGACAATTGATACAACCTTTTGTCAACAATGCAATGTCCATTTTCATTCTAAAACTAAACATATTTTGAACGTATCAAGTTTCGGGTAGCCATAATTTCAGGATAATACAAATTGTGAAAAATTTCAAACATTTAATTTTTCTCATCTATGAAATAATAGACTTATTAATGTTCATAACGTTGGTGTGGTGAGCGTTCAGTTTTGAATGTTTGGGCGTTTATCCAATATTATGTGATCCGTGTCACAAAAGTGTTTATAGCCCTTGTTGGGATCCAGTAATTTTGATCTAATGGGTTCAATTTTTAAAAAAACTCAAGTAGTTCCCACATAGTTGCATTTGGATTCAAATATACGCGCAAGTTAAAAAGAACTGAGTGGTGTCGGGTAAAGTTGTGATGCCGATTTGGGTAGAAGGGTACTAGTAAGCGGTTAGTTATTGTATAAAAATTACATTGACGAAGTCGCCGTCTCTAGTCGATATTATTCTTAATCTTTGCTAAGTAAAATGGAGAAAATATATAGTAGGGCGACGATTTGCGAATGCTTTTATCTATTATATACTCCTCAAATATGAAGTCTACATTATGTTTAATTGGCACCTTATAATCCTGTGGAGATGTAAGGGAAGAAAAATGTGCTCCTATAATTGGACAACTAATAGCGGGTGTAATGAAAACGTGAAAAATTCCCTTCGAAGTCCCAAATATAAATTTAGAAACTTCCTACCGTAGGTTTGAATAACCTGAATTCGTACAATTTGATTGAGATTAAGATAAAATATTGTTCCTCTCGGTTCCTCTCGAAACCAGAAAATCACCTTTTTCCTTTGCTGTAACGATCTGAAATTAGAAGACGGCACTTACGTGCATCACTGATGGACTTCAAAAGACAATAGCAATTTGGAAACCTATTTATTGTTGATTTCGCGATCGCGATGGTCTGGTATATGATCTGAATGTGACCTATAACGTCCGTGATTTGAGTGGCAATATAATAACCCTATTGCTGCTAACATAGTGCAACCCTGAAACAACTTCCCATAGGAAATGCAACCCTTTAACAACGATATTGTTTATTGTAATGTCTAATTTCTTGTAACGATCGTACCCTCGAATTTATTACAACTAATAGGTTGCATTTTTATGATTTTTCTTATCGTGCGCAAATTCTTGGGCCAACGTGGGTCGGTTTGTTTCGCTTATTCTGTCATTTTAAGAGGTGTTAATTTATATAAATTTAATACAGGTAAAAAGGTTGCCGATTGTGGTCGTCCGTCCTAAGATTTGCCATAACGATGCGCTTAGATATTAATAGCACTTTCGTTTTGTTGGTGTTGATTTTCAAACTGCAAATTCGCTTCACGTGACGGTTAAGCAGTATTAAACAGTTGCCTTATATCTTTTGGGTTTCGGATAAGAAGCACGATATCATCCGCTCATCCAAGCATTTGACGAGAGTGTACGACAGACCAAATGTTATTTCGAAGGGGTCAGATATTGTCCTTTTCCACTACGATCGTACAAACAGATCTCTGGAATTCCCAAATATGAACCCGGTTGACCCAGAAGTTTTTGCAAATTACGAGTATACTATCAAACGAATTTTTAATGTAGAGTTGGTGAATTTTTACATTGTACTCCCAACATTTTTTCAGAATCATTCAGTTTGACATTAGCAAGCGTTTTGTATGCGGTGGTTAATAGAGCCACGTCACGGCAGTTTTGAGAGACGGTCACGGACATATAAATGACCCAGGTCATTACGATAAGGTCGTAATTATTAGATGCAACAGTTACTCCTCCGAGTTTTAATAATTCTTCGGGGGCTCTCATCGATCCTGGATGTTTTGCCATTTTTGAATCTACTTAGATGATTTTACTGCCTCTACTGTGGAATATGAAACAAACAGCTCGTAGATTTTCTATACTGAGAGAATTCGTGTTTTTAACCGCTGTGAATTTTTGATAGAATCTTTATTAAGATTTCGGGTGTTGGCAAAACAGTTTATCGAGATTCCCTATTCCACTAGGAAACTGATGTTTTCGATGCTATTCCTCATATATTCACAATTCTTTTGTTGGAGGAATTTGGTTATGTCTATTCTGACGTGGCAATATTCTATTTGAGAGCTTCTCGTGTTATGAACAAACCGCTTGACTGGCTGACCACTGATCGTCGAACAAATCATTCCCTGATTTTGGTAGTCTTTTCCCAATTATTTTTTCCGCAATGGCAGTTATGGCTGACTGAATAGCTTGGCAGTGCTCCTGAATGTTTGAATGATGCTCGTAGTCTTCATTGTGCCGGTCTACCGATCTACGCCACGTTATTCGCTACAACTATATACATTATACCAAGTTCAGCAGCACGTGTTGGCCGTTGTTGTTACTAAGCTGATATCGAAATGTTTCATTGGGAACCCATTTTCCTCCAAAGTAAATATTGAGAAACCCGAGTGGAAAACGTTGATTAACCAATCATAGCAGACTTAATTTGTAATCTGTTAAAATAAATTTAATTAGTTGCGCTTAACGAATATCAGGCCCGAGGATATTGAAATTTGTGTGCATAATCTACTCTTGGTACCTGCATGTGGGCAGTAGAACTGTAATTATTGATGGAATTATTGATTCCATTCTCACTCCACGTCTTGTAGTTCGAATGTGTAAATGTCCAGCTGGTTCGATGCTCTGGAAATCTCCAGGTTTTAGAATGCTTAGCAGGAGCCACGTTCCCATTTTTATACCATTGTCCGTGTACATTTTCCGGGGTCGTTGGTGTGATGAACCCGATAAATTAATCCAAGGCCTTTGTTGTGAGGAGGAAGGGGGAGCGATCACAAACCTGTGGTTAATTTTAAGGCACTCAGAGATAGTTAAAAGTAAGGAAAGTATAGAATTAAATGTATAGGATAAACGTAAACTTGTCAAAATGTTTTATAGAAAACTTAAACAATATTTGTGGCAAGAAAATAAATCATTGAATCAAAAGTATTGGGACAAAGTGATTAAAACCTGATTCGTACCCATCCATCAAACTCCGAAGCAATTACATCAATCAGAGGAGAGACTATTATGCAATTATGATAATGAATTTGGGGATACAGAGAGGATGGAGTATTCAGATAACAGTGGGGAGCCGTTGACGGTGATGGCTGGAGGTAACAAAGTGAAACCGGATGATGAAAATCATGAAGTGGGGGCCGTTGTCGTGAGGAACCGATTTGCTGATGATAAAGTACATAAGAGAAATTATCTAGTTCCAGTTCAGAAAGACAAAGGAAATGAATTCGTGTTTTGGATTCTGACCGATTACGGAAAAGTCGCATGGCATAGCTGAATTGACAACAGTGACAGCGGATTATCATCGCGGGTGCAAAAGGACTGGAATTCAGACCAGGGAGGATCATTGCAAAGTTGGATGGCGCGAAGAGGAGAAAACAGAAAAATGGTTGGATTAGTTGGCGCGGTATGGTCTAAACTACAGAGGCGGTATCTTGCTAAAATTATTATAACTGAAACCACAGTTCCAACTAAATTTGTGAACTTAAATCATTTGGTTTTACGGTAAAAACTGTTAAGGACGGACTCTGATTACCACGCTCAAATTGGACAGATGAATCATAGTAGATTGACTCTGTGGGAAACATGTGTCGCGTACTAAAATTCTTAGTTATCCCATTTTGCTAACTTCAAACTAAATTCGAAAGCAAAACATACATTTTAGAAATACTTTAGAGAACGTAGTTTAGGGGCTTAAATTATGTGAAATAATATTGATTAACTCTTTAAGCCGGAAAATGTGCTAAGTTGCTATGTGCTTTGGATGCTTTTGCTATAACCCAGATATAATAAAAGATGTTATTTTTATGTACAGAAATTTTTAAATACAAACTTAAGCTATTTACAAAACTTATAGTCGTGAAACACTCATCACGATAAAACCAAATCGTTTTCAGTTGAAATACAGAACAGTTTGCAGTTTTTTAAATATAAAATTTTTACTGCAAAATAGAGCCGATTTGGTTTAGAATGCCGACCTCTACATTGACAACCATTTGTCTTTCAATTGTTTACGTATTTTACCAATAGTCGACCTTTCCTAAATATGCGTTAAAATTAAAAGTTATGTATATTGTCACCTGCCAAAAATATAACTCCATTTCGAAGAACTTGGCCTGGCCGCTCATTTTTGGTTTTTCAGTCCAACCTAGACTGGTTCAGCTTTTCATGAAAACGCCAATGAAAGTATAGAAAAACATGTTAATTTACTGTATCAATTTTCTCTCGGCGAGTTTCTTTTCATCATGGCTTTGTACCGGATGCAAAATATTTCGAATCGCGAGGTAATACACGACGTAAATGTCCAAGAATTTTGAAACTGCAATAATATCGAAATTCTTCTAAATATTTAGGTTTGTAAGCTGTCACGCCAGAATATTCAAGGCGGCTAGATAGACGGACAATTTAAATTTGTAAGCACTGTGCGAGTTATACCGCCTGAAAATTTGTATTGCTTCAAATGACAAACACTTGAAACGTTTTTAAAATATTAACGTTCCACTACTTTGATTTGCCACCGTACGTTCCAAGCCCACACAAAAAAATCTCATTTCCCCAAAAATCTTAAAAATTAAATTGGATTTCGCTTAATCTTTCGTATACTCCATATTAACTTAGAAAGGAGACGAAAGAAGGTGGAAGTTGATTGTTTATTAATTGGAATTTTTTAATTTTTTATAGTTTTCGTAAATTTTGTTTTATACAGAACACAACGTTTATGAAGGGAGGGCTACTGAAACGCGCTAAAACAAAATTTAATTCTAAACAAATTGATTTTTTTGTATGTATATTTTCCTCTTATCGATATTTTATTTTTATTTATTTTCAGGTAAGAACGGTAACACAAGAAAACTACTAAAACTCGCGTTTCGTATAATCGAGACAAACGGAATATAAAAATCTAACAAAACGGAAACAAAACATATTATAAAAGTTGCGAACTTAAAATTTATAAAAGCATAGACAAAAAAATGACTTTTCGATGTGTACCTTCATACGACACCAGCGCTCAATGGGTAAGTAAATTAAGCTCTAGTAGTGAATAGCAGAAATAAATTTTATATTATTTCGTGTGTCTTTGATATATTTTCGGCTTTTATTTTTACTGTTTTAATAGACATCTATACGTAAACACGTATATCTATTATAAAACATTTATAGGGTTTTAATTTATTCAATGTTAATTTATTTCGAGTTTTTGTTGTTTTATTTTACTTGTTTTTATTAATAATCAATTTTAATTTAAATATTTTAATTAAAAGTGTATAATTATTATTGAACCGTTATTACAAAAGTTGAATATTTAGTGTATAGTAAAGAATAAGACCTGATTGTTTATTGATTGATTCTGTCCTGAATGTCATTAAGTTGGTCGGACAATGGCTTACTTGAGGATATCGAATTTAGGTTAATTTTGCGAAATAGAAAAGAAAAATATAATATTAAGAATTTTCACGGCAATGTTAAAATTTAAGTGGGTTATCATTATGCTTGAACACAAATCAAATGTTTATATTTCATCCATAAGCTGCCTTGTTGACTTGTTCAGTCTCTTTACATTTCTACACTGCAGTCAGTATATTTATTGTTCACTAAAGCCATCAGAAACATAAAACCTTGATTGCTAATCGGCCTTTAAACATGTCCACTTGGTTTCGACAGGATGAGAACAAGTGAGAAATTGTTCGTATAATACAACTCAGAACAATTACATAAAAGATTCAGAACTGTATGGTTTAGACTAGGAAGGCTCCGTGGGCGGTTTAGATTTAAACACTTTTTAGGTGAACGTTTTCCTTACAACCATAGAAATCGAATGGTAAAAAGGAATTTTAATTGGCTAGCTTAATGCCATCATATCCATGAAATAAATTAACAGAGAGTAATGACAGTATCTGTGAACCTCAGTGTCAAAACTCATAGCATATTTTATGTAGCATATCATAGTCAAGAAAGAAGTTTGACCACTGTGAAAATTTCTGGATCCAATATTTACAACTGCTACTTAAAATTGGCCTAATTTTTGGCACAGAGCTTCTCGGCTAGTACCAGAACTCAAATTCATTACCCCATAACACGACAAATTATAAACGTTAGATCCAGTAATTTTTGAAGTGTTCTATGAGTCCAGGTTTTATTTTATTTGACTATGATGGTACATAAAATGTGACCTAATTTTTGGTACAAAGCTTCTCTACTAAGACCTTAATTGAAATTTTCTCCTTAACACGATAAATTACATGCGATGCGTACAGAATTTTTCAAGTAGCACTCACTTCGTAGTCCTTAAGTAACAATTCAGTTATTTATTTATTTCAAATTATGGCTAGGGTTATTGGCATTTTACATTAAGTTCAGAAGTGAAATCAAGCCCATACATGGTCAAAACCGAATTAGATCTGTGGTTTAATGTTAAATTATGATCACTATTGTTCTTATATGAAATCCATTTTTCTTGCGACATTTTTTTCGACAAATTTCCTGCTGATTGCAGTGGAATGCAATTTTGGTCTAACACCAGTAGAATTTTGTGCAAATAACTGTGGTAATCAATTTTTATAGATTTTCAATTTTTATGGTCTGAAATCGGTTGCATCGGTTCTGAGATTACCCCGACAAAGATTCAGTGGATTACAGTATGTCCAAAACTTCAGTCTCGCTTTTCTGACATAACTTTTTTATTATAAATCGTACTGAAAAGTGTGGCATACGAAAAATGTTCAAAACTCGATTCTTAACATTTACTAATCGGTTATGGATTTGCTACAGCCACAAAGAAGAAATTTCATCTCAATTGCACAGCAACCGAATATGATACCAAAAATTACAATAGCCTATGTTACCAGCAGGTTGAAGTCAAATCGATCAGTGAAAACACGAAGAGATTTGGACACAACATCGAATAAATTAAAAATGGAGCTTACGGGAATTAATAATTTACCAAAAAAATCTAGTTTCAGTCAGTTGTCGGGAACAAATTTGTTTCTGTTTTCTCAGTAGAGTAAAATAAAAAAAAATCTGTTTACTTCCAAATACTTTTAAATTAAGTTCATTACATAATTTAACGAATGTTGAATACCAAAAATTATGCCACCCTGCCCACAAGCTTTCGTGAAAAACACGAATATCTGATGTGTAATTTTATTGAAAGTTTGTCGAATGGAGAATTCGTGGAAGTGTGGCAACCAAACAATTTACTAAATCAAAATTCAAAATAAGGTTATCCACTAACACAAAAATCAAAGGGGTCATTTAACATGTCTGCCAATGTCAAAAAAATAATTGGATTTGCTTTAGGACTCTCAGCTACAAATGCTGACATATGTATAAAGAACTTTTTCAATTAACAACGATTTAAAGCCAGACGTAAAGTCGAGCTTGATGATTAAAGGTGTAATATTGGCCAGAGTCCAATTCAAAATTTTGAAATATACTTAAGCATGTGAAGTTTACATCCTCAAACTCTATCTAGATTTAAGAAGTGAGTTATGTCGTTTGGCCCAGTTTTGTCCAAATTTTGCCGAGGTTTGCCTGCCTCTTTACTAAAAAAAATTAGTGATATTTGAGCTAGCCCTCCCAAATAGAAGTGGGTTAAATAGATGAAGCAATCTCAAATGTCATTTTACGCATAAATTAGTTAGGTTTTAAAGTTGAACCTTATTATGTGGAAGAAATTTTGCCCACAAAATAACTGATTTTCTCCCTATGTACGGAAAAATAAAATGTTATGAAAATTATTCAGTTAAAGTATAAGAAAATTCGAAAAGCAGATACAAATGAATTTTTATGCAGAATACTAAAATTTTCACTTAAAAGATTATATGAATGTTCGTTCAGTTATGTTTTAGAATTGTCCACCTGTTATTGAATTATGTCCAGTCAAAAATTAGTTTCATCCATCCTTTATAAATTTAAAACTGCGGCATAATTAATTTCTGTAAATTTCGCTTCGCCGGTTCTGCTTCAATTTTCAATGATTCTTTCTAGTGCTTCTTTGGGATGACAAAACTTTTTAACTTGTTGCAAAATCTGTGTGCAAATTTGTCCCATTGCTGAACTGGGTTGGGCAAACGCAAAGTGATTGCATATCAATACGGCGAAAACCTCTTATTTTTACTAAGGGTGCATTTGCCTTCTTTCATGCACGGTGATGACAGATTTTGGGCACCACTGCAGGAACCATGAATCATATAATCTTAGACACCTTATCATGCCGCTGTTGGTCAGTTTATAGGTTTGAAATCTCATCCTTATTGCATACAGATGAACGTGAGACAAACCTGTGGCACTGCGTATCTCTGAATATTTAACCTTTTGTAAGGAGAACAACCAACTTATGAACTTTGCATATCCGGGCATTATTTCTTGAATAAGTTCACGTCATTACACAAGTACGTGAACGCCTCTTGCGAGTACTCGTGCAGGTGCCGCAGGCTGTTTATACATTATGACGAGAAGATCAACACAAAGTTATTCGGATTTACATATACATCATTCCTCATCGCGTCTTGTAAGCGTATGTAGTTTTCCGAGCGCAGTTTTTTTTTGGTTTATAGAAATAAACCTCAAGCGTTCGCTCTCCATGTTCAAATACAGGTTCACCAGAAACTGATGGAAGAATAACCGTCTACATCGGGGACTCTTACGGTGTCTCACCAGATCGTTGGGACGTCAAATATGATGTGTGCTGTCTGATGCTCCACCTGAGCAAACCCTCGCAGCTCAGCTAACACTAGTAGATGTATCTCCTGGCTTCCAGCTACTTTCACAGCTCAAGCTTTGTTAGAGCTCTGTAAAATATTAGGCTTGCACTTTCGTGCCATATCTTTTTTAAATGTCATTTTCTTATTTTGTTGTTATAAGTTTGTGTTAGTTTTCTATCTTGTTCAATCCGTTCAAAAGTTTTGGCGTGAAGGAGTAACAAACATCTAAACAAACTTTCACATTTATAATATTAGTGGGAAATAAATTTTTTTTTAAATGGATGGATTGATATGTTGTGGCCAGCACACCACACTTGATTTCTAAACCGAAAAATTATACTAGCGGACTTTTGGTAAAACTGTCTTGTATAATAAAAACATTATCCCTGCTTAAATTTCAGAAAACCAACAAGGTGTTATTTAAAAATTTAATCTTTAAATTTATTTAAATCTCTTAATTCTTTGACGTTTTCGTAAATGCTAAACTTTTCTAAACCATTGCAAAAACTGAAAAGTTCTCATTGAATTTGTCAGATTTCCAATCAATTTCGCAAGGATCTCCCAATTATTAGAAAATGTTCAAATATTAAGTTTTATTCCGAATAGTCAATCCGTTTGGACTGTAGAGATCCCGAATTTTGGTGAAATCAATTTTTTTGTGTCGATACTCGTAATTTAAAAAATGATCTGAACTAATTTTGTTTGAAATTTATATACTTTTCTAACTATTTACAAAAAACAAAAAGCTCTCATGGAAGCTGCCTAGCTAACTATTTAGTTTGCACGGCAGACTACGCTTACTAAGCTTTATTTGACTATACGTTAAATGTTTTATAGTAAAAAATGGCTAGCACAATCTAATGTAGATTTGGAAATCTCACAAACTTTTTTGGGAATCGAGTAATCTCAAAATACAATTTAGACGGTTTTCAATTTGTGCAAAGATGTTGGTTTCTTTTCTCTAGCATTTATTTAATAATTTTTTTAAACCTTGAATGATATTCTTCAAGCTGCAAGGATAACCCTGACTTTTTAGCTGATAAGAAATTGATGGGATTCTAGTAATGTTTGACCGTTGTAAGTTGAAAACTTGAATAATAAAAACCCAAGTAAAGATTCACCTGTTATTAGATGAAAAAACATTCCGCAAAAATTAAAATTCATCCATGACTATACTCGTACCTGATCATTGTTTTGAAAAATAATTAAATCGTGGGTGTCTATATTACTCACCTTGCGCAAAGTAATATAATATAAAAAATAATGTAGGCCACACAATTCCAAAGACACAATATGCTTACGTATAACATAAGTTAATAAACAAATCCCGTTATAAGAATAATATTAATAATAATATAAAAATAATAACGAGAACAATTTCATAATCACAAATCGTTGAAAATTTAATCTAATCTTCACTAATGTAGCAATAAATTAAAATAAAATTTAGCAATCACAGCAACAAAAATCTTATTTCTATTTTCTTGTTTAACTGCACGGAACGTACATATTCGTCCATGGTCTTAAGAATAAAATACGTATATTTTATTGTATTCTATTTGTGTGTGTGTGGTTTGATTTGGTTGCCTGCCGATCGATCTCTGTTACTTCATTACATCCGCGCAACAATAATTTCACTGCAACTTTTACTCAGCAGAATTGTTTCTTTTACCTACCAAAGTACAACGACGGGTGCGCTCGTTAATACGGTCTCGCTTATATTTAAACGAATTTAAAATATGATCGAATAAATAAATAAGAATAATATATTATAACAAGAAGTTTAGAATGGAGAAGAAGAAAAATTGGTACTTAAACCTATATATCTTAGGAAGGTTATAAGAAGTAAAACTTCAAGAAAATAAAACGAGACACCTGTTTTTGTTTTATTTTTTGTAATAGAGAAATACGTACGGATTGTTTATACAGATTTATTTGGTGTGCTGTTTGAACTCAAAATGTAACTCATTTACGATTTTTTACTATTTAGATAATGTCTGTATCTATATGTAAGAGCACAATGATATGTGGCGCGCGGAGCTTTGGTAGATATACAGACATAAATTTAACGAAAATAATTTATGTTGCAATAAAATTAATGCCACACTTAAAGAAAGAGATTTAAAGTTTTGGGTTTAATTTTTTATGTTGTTGATCTATTTTTCTAAATAAAAATATTTTTGACATAAGAATGACATTACACTAAATGTATGTATACTTACGACAAGTTAGAAAGAAGTTGATTAAATAATCTGTAATTAATTAAAACCCAAAGTAATTCGACTTTCCCAACCTTTCTGATATAATTGGCTCAAACAAATAATATTTATTAGCCATGATTGATACCTTGGCAAAAGTGTGTGAAGTTATCCCAGTATTTCATCCCAGAAAAATAAAAAATGTTCATCAGGCAATACTAGTTATATCCCATCCCAGGATTTTTAAATTCAAATTTTAAAAATACACAAACCAAGATAAAATTTAATCTAAAGCGTTCATTCTTAAAATATTTATGATAAAATGATAAGAAGACAAGCCTTATGTTGGGATTGGCGCTAAAGCATCCTGGGATGGCGCATTTTAAATAAAATATACATTTTAGATTTAAACGCATGGCACGCTGGAACCTAACGTTTGGTAACCGATCACATTTGATATCGATTGGATATAATAGGTAATATCTGCAAATAAAATTCCAAGACAATCCAGCGACCATTCGTTTAAATCTAAAATGTATATTTTATTTAAAATGGGCCATCCCAGGAGCAGCGCCAATCTCAACATATGGATCGTCATGTCAATTTTATTTTGGATAGCGGACACGATTCCGTGTTGAAATCAGAAGAGATCGATCACGACACTTGTGGTTCCCGGGGACCATTAATTTTAAATCAATGATCCATACATAAACTGACCGGGCCATTCATATATGGGCATATTGCGCCAATCTCAACATACGGTTGGTTTTATGATTTTTTTTTTGTGAATAGAGGTCATCATATTCTATCGAAATCAGAAGAGATTGGTGACGACATTTCAGGTTCCTGGGAACCATTATTTTAAATTCAAATTTTGATCTTAAAAATGGTTCGGCCATTTACACATATGACCCCATAGCGCCAATCCTAACATACGGATGGTCTTGGAATTTTATTTGCAGATAGTACCCATTATATCCCATCGATATCAAATGTGATCGGTTACCAAACGTTAGGTTCCAGCGTGCCATGCGTTTAAATCTAAAATGTATATTTTATTTAAAATGCGCCATCCCAGGATGCTTTAGCGCCAATCCCAACATAAGGCTTGTATTCTTATCATTTTATCATAGATATTTTAAGAATGGACGTTTTAGATTAAATTTTATCTTGGTTTGTGTATTTTTAAAATTTTCTTACCAATCATCCTTCACTGACTGCACGCGATGAGTCACCATCAACATTATTACTATTTTTTGATTATAATTCTGGGGAATTATAAACAAGGATATCAGTTAAAGTTAGCCGAAAGTTTCCAGTCGAAAGATGGTAATGCAGATAGTGTATTTGCTGTCTCAGCCGAAAACATATTTTGTAGCCGAAACATATATTACTCAATACACCTAGAGTTCTACTATCACCTCCAAATACCGCAAAAATCTGTGAGGAGCTATATAATTTTACCAAATTAGTCCAAATCCTATTTATTTATTTACAGAAATCTATTATGTGATTTACATCTATGATTTCAGATTATTTAGTTTAAAACAATAAAGCGCCTATTCCATGGAAAAAATTTACTGACAGTATTTTTTTACTGAAAAAACGAAAACAAAAAAAATCTTAAAATTCTATAAGAGTGACGAAGAAAAGAAATATCTTTTATTTCATTTTTATTCAATTTCATCATTTATAATTTAATTTTATAATTTTTATTAATATAGCCAATATGGATTTGGAAGATTTTTGATTATTTAGATCCATCAAACATTATGGATCTGAATAATGTCCAAAATACGCCAAAAAAGAAACCAAATGTTGGGTACGCCTTTATTATTTAGAGCGGGATCGAACCGGGCGATACAATTGTATTTTTAGACAGTTGCGGCAAGATCCTAAATTATTTTATAATTATACTCGTATGACTGTGAACGAATTTGACTAGTTACTGGCGATGGTTGGGCCTCTGATTTCAAAAGAAACTGTGGTGAGGGTTAGACTATCCTTGAACCCTATTTTAAGATTGGCAGTGACCAGTATTTAGATTGTTTTATATATTTTAACACCATATAAAACCACTAAATACCCGAACGGTACCAAAGCTGAACTCCAAATTAAAAAAAAACTGAGATTTGACTATAAAAATTTCGAACGATTTATTTTGTATGAGTGTGAGACAAATTTCTTATCACAATGCTGCCATAAAAAATACTTCAGTTTACATTTTTTTTATAGTACGGTATGGCAGCACCTAACACCATGATAATTAAGGTTCTATTCCACTAGAAAAATTCTTCAAATTTTACTGATAGTAAACAAAGAAGAAAAGAGAAAAGAGTCCAAAACTCTATGTAACAGACAAAGACAACGTTTTTTTTTAAATTGTTTTTATAGCAAAATTTTAAGGAGAAATATTGACAGCACACAAAAACATTACCAATAACAAAATTAATATTGCTATTAATTCGGTTAGTTTTACATCTCAAAATTAATAAAAAATTAAATATTATTAATGCCCATATCAGAATTATATTTTTTAGTATATTTGCCGTAAAAATTAAACAAAATCTCTACCAAAAAACGTCATGTGTTTTTTTATTTTTACTTTTTTATAGCAAATTTTTAAGGAGAAACTTTGACCATAAAATTATTTTAGTATGTGAAAAATATTTCTCATCATACACAAGTTTTATGTATGTGTGGTAGTGAAACTCCTATAAAAAGTTCTCGATTTGATAATTTTTATAATTTTTATAGGAGGCTACACTACTACAGACACAAATAATTTTGTACTGAGAAGATTTTTTGTTTCATTCCCCCATCTACTAAATATATATTTTTTGCTTTCTTTAATTTTACTCACAGTACATTTTTTCTAGTGGAATTCCCCCTTTACTTTCTCAGTAAAATTTTACTGACAAAATTTTTTGTTTCGTACACAACCAGTAGATCTATATTTTTTTCTCGCTTTCATTTTTACTGACAGTAAATATTTTTTCCATGGAAAAGGTTCTTAATCATATTAAAAAAACTTAAAAACAAAAAAAATATAAATCAAATTTTTAAACATTTTTTTCCAGCATACTGTGGTAAGAAGTCAGTGTTAATTTTTTTGAAAACAAATGGGGAATAATTTTCCCTGCAAATTTAGATATGGAAAAATTACTCACAACTTATAAATATTTACATCCAACTTTTTCCTTAGTAGGCTGAAAAAAGCCTGCCTTTCCCCAGCTCCCTATTTCCTGGGAATTACCAGAATAGCGCCGCAAGATATTTTTGAAGTTGTCCTTTGATAAATAAAAATCAAATAGGTCATCGACGATGTTGAAAGATTTAGACGACCTATTAATCAATTGAATGATGTTCTAGTGCTAAAGACTCATTAATTCGAAATGTTCTGCAAGGTACGTGAATTGATATGTTTTCCAAAATGTAAGCTGAATCAATGTGACAAAACGAAACGTTACCAATGAAAACCGCACCTAAGAGAAGTCGCCTATTTTCAAGCGTGCATATTTTGTAATCCGCGCATTTTGTTGAGTACGGAGATAACCGAGCAATATTTCTATGGAATGGTAAATTGTGGTTGTAATCCCAGTCACTTTTCTTTAACAAGAAAATCAGACATTTCTTTTGGATGCTTTCAATTCTGTTAATATGCACAGCATAGTATGGATTCCAGACCGATGCAGCGTATTCCAGTTGTGATCGAACATAAGCGAAATTCTCGACAAACGTAATGCCTAAATCTATAGTCTCATTGGCTCTTTGCCAACATACTTCGTTGTTGGCTTTGTATGAAGTAATTAACGGAATTATTTTACGATTTTGCATTCCTTAATATTTAAGTAAAGCGAGTTTCGGTCACACCACTTTTTTAATCTATCGATGTCTTCTTGAAGTTTCAGCAAATATGAGCACGTTGGAGTTTTTGATTATCTCGGTTATTCGGTCTATGAAAACAATAAATATCCAAGGTCCCATGTGTGGTCCTTGTGGTACACCAGACGTAACTTTAATAACGTTTGATTTCTCATGTCCCATTATTACAAATTTTCGCCGGTTTGATAGATAAGACTTGAACCAATTTATGTTATCGAGTGAAAACCCAAATGCGAATAAACTCTGGAGTGCTTTTCGATGGCAGATGGAATTAAATGCTTTACTGAAATCCGTGTACGCTACATCAACTCGATGATGTTTTTCTATCTCATTATTTATTTTACTGGTGAATTTAACCAGATTAGTCGATGTGGTTCGGCCAGGCATAAACCCATGCTGGTTTATTGATATATGACGTACAATTATGGGTTTAAAGTTGTTGCAGAAAACTAATTCAAACAATTTTGGAATTGATGATGTAGTTGATATTCCTCTGTAGCATGTAATGTCGGCTCCTTTGCCCGATTTAAAAATTGGTGTAATTTTTAAAATTTTCGAAATCTCGAAATCATTATGAAAAAAATGTATTCATGCCCACCAGCGATTTTGGTTGGAGTTTTAAGTTTAGTGTTTGACTTCGGTGTAGTATTTTTATACGAAAATGCTGCCAGTTTTCTTCACCCCCGAAACATGGTCGGGCGAATTTAGAATTCAACTTGTTTGAGTCTATCAATAGAGGCACATTGTTGCTTGGTTCTGATTTGCACCACAAAGTGCTTGCAAGTCTACTTCTCACTTTGTACTTATACTTTCTATATTTGTATATGAAAACATAGTCACAACTTTGCAGTGGCTTTATCATTTTAATTTGTATTATGTGTGTCCGTTGGGATGAGTTTGTTCAGTGTGGAGCGTAGTTGACTGTGTAATTGGTAACTTCGAGTGTAAGTGGTGTTCCACAAAGATTCCCCAGGTAGTTTAATTATTTGACCGTAAATACCAGTTCAGCGAGCGAGTGAACATTTCAGGTCATCTTGTCGGCATTTGCACGAGCTTTGAGGGCTGCTTTAGGTTGGCGGTGAAAGCGCTCAACGATACCGTTTCTTCGTGTATGGTAGGCAGTAGTCCATATTCAATCTGAGCCTATAAGCGTTGCTTAAGCTAATATAATAGCTTGGAACTTTTGGTGCTCAAATGTACCTAGTGGAATCTGGAAATTCCCGTAAGGTGATTTAGTGCGGCGTGGCACTCTGCATTTTGACACAATAAACAAAATTTCGTCCACAGGGTTATATCTTTGTTCACAGAGTTTAATTTTTACACAAAAAATATGTTAAAGTGACGAATTTTCGAGTGCTCGTATACTTGGATGTAGATTATTATGCAGAGTATCAAAGATAGTTCGACGTAATGTCTCTGGAATGTACGAGCGATTGTTGCCAGTAGACATTTAACAGTAAATTAAGAAACCGGTATTGGAAATTGTTCTAAGTTGTAGTTAGAAGGGCGTCGATTTATAGAACTAGAAGTCATGTAGTTCTAAATCGCAAACTTGTGCTTTTGCGATGGTCAGAAATGGTGGTGACAGCGCTGAAATGAGACACAAAATCTAAGTGTTGTTTCGCTTTAGAGGAAATTGCTCTTGTAGGTGGATTGTGGTTTGTGAAGGTAGTAACTTTCCAACCTTCGACAAAATAGCGAAGCGTTCTATTGCTTGGAAAATTTCAAGCAGTTCGCTATGCGGAATATTTTGTTTCAGCATTTGATAGCTGCTTCGAGAAAAATCCTAGAGGTTCTCAATCACTCTATTTAGTTGTTGTAAAACTGCGCGTATAATTATGGTGATGATATATTTTGTAGCATTTAGCGGATGTGCTACAAGAGCTATGTTTTCTAAGCTTCCCTTGAGCTGAAGGAATGCATTTTAGACATTCTTCAAGCTAATAAATGTTTTGAAGCATTTAGGGTTTATTGAGAAGTGTTGCCAATTGTATATGAGAGGGGGTAGCACATCTGCGAATTTTGGGATGAATCGGTGGTAGTACTTTACCATACCTACAAGTTGTTGAATTTTTTTGAGGTTTTGTGGCGCGGAAAATCCTCTAGGAGAATGTAATTAGGTGTAACTTTATGACACACATTTGGCTGTGTTAATATTTTGTTCTACACCATAATTCGATAATTTTTGGAAAAGTTGTTCCAAATGGAGTAGATGTTGCTTATCGTATATTGATGGTACGAGCATATCGTCAATATAAACAAAACCAAATCGAAATCTCTTGCGATTTCGATGAAACACTGGAATGGTTGTGCAACATTTCTGAGACCAAATGGTATTCGGGTGAATTCGAACAAGATAAACGTGTGGCAATTGCGATTTTATGAACATCGTCGGGTGCTACTGGAATGAGATATTATGTTTTCATTAGATCGATTTCAGAGAAAATCGGGCATCCATGTAATTGCACGGAAAAATTTTGTATATACGGGATTTAATAACGCTTAGGAATTATGACTGCGTTTAAGAAGGTCAGCAGACTCCTACTTCAACCATGTGTTGGAATTGTCTTAAAGAGTTGTAGTTTGGTGGAACTGTTAAAGAATTAAAGTTGTTAACAATTCCACATCGGAAATTTTTGATTGTAAACAATAATGGTGAAGGTGCATCAACGCGTGCTGATGTTACGTTGCTTGTGACCCCATAGTGGATGGTGTGTTCGAATGAACGCCTTAATCCAATGACAACATTTAATAATTTGGTACCGTAAGTATTTATTACGGTGTCATTTGCTGTTGCCAGAACCAAATCTGGATTGCGATTTGTTCCGTAGAAATAGTATTTGTGGTAGAGAATTACACTTAGATCAGAGCCGTTATCAATCAGAAATATGATGTTCTTTACCGAATCGCTTATAAATAAGCGGTTGTGCTACGGTTGTCTTAGGTCTGACGCTGCCTTCTTAAGAATTATTGATTTGGGAAACAATACTTGCGGATTCAGTACATCTTGGCGCTTGTTGGTTGTTTCGTTGGATTAAAACTTCCTTGAGTTGGTGATGATTGTGGTTTTCTACACGGGGATGGTGTTCATCTTCAAGGCGTTTGGAAACACGAATGTTATCACTACGTGTGTGAAGTACTCTCTATAGATTTGCTAGCCTATCTCTAATTTGTTTTAGCATTGTTTCAAGAATACTAATGCTATCCGATGGGTTTTGATCACCTAATCCAATTATGCCGAGTATTGTCTCTAATTTAGGTTCCTCGAAATGGAGTAGTGATCAATTAGTACTCATTTAATTGTCTCGTCTTTGTTATAAAAGCCTTTCTTTCATTACAGGGTCGAAAAAAGAAGGTAACATGGTAACAGTGTTCGTGAGTGATAACCATCGTTATCTCCTTGTTGAACACAATTTTTAATTCAAAATATTATTTTTAGATTCGTCTCCAACACGTTTCTATTTAAACACTTTGTTGTCTCATATCCGAAATACACTTCCCAAAACAACCACATTCACAATTTACAGGGTATCAAGTAAAACACGATATAATTTAAAGAGACATGACTTTATAAAATTTCTAACAAGTTTAGGAGAGAAATTTATTGTTTAAGGAGAACGTCAATGCAAAACATACTCGCTGGGGATCAAGACTAGTTCTCACTAGAGGTAAAGAGCTTCTCGGAGCAGTTACAAAATGTGGTGACAACTGGCATTTGACTGAAAAATCAACTTTCTAACCCACAGGTGTCAATAAAATACCTATGATCTACTTGATTTTTTTATAACTAGGAACCGATGACGTACGTCAGTATCGAAGAAGATTTCGGCTTAAGATCTGACAACTCCTCCAATATTGATCACTCTCGCAGCGACAAAATATTATCCAAACTAAGTAATCTTACAAAAAACATGTACAGATCGGAAAGGATTCAAAGAATAACTGAGTCATAGAATAAAGATGAATGTACCTCCTAAGGAACAATTAGATCAAGAAGTTGAAAAATTCATGGAATAATACACGCGAAACCAAAAGAATGGCATCGTACAAGGATGCCCACGGTTAAAAATATACTGAATATTTTGAAAGAACCTCGTTACTGAAGCAACGAACTCATACCTATAATCATTAACATATGAAAAATATACTGACTATTGAACTAGGAACACAACAAAACGAATAAAGAGCCAAATAACCCACATTCCACCTATAAAATGAAGCAACGGAAGTTGGACCCGAAGTAGTAAACAAAAAGCAAAAGTTTTAGCTGATCACTTTGCAGATGTCACTCTGACCTCACTTTGGAAATTTGCGGAAGGGATCGACACCCAAGCAATGAGCATCACACAACGAAATAACGTCCCAAAGACCACTAGCACAATTACATATTATGTCAAAATTATTTGAGGGACTCCTATTAAAACGAAAAAAACTGCTAAATGAAAGTAAAGAACTCATCCCTATAAACCAATATGGATTTCGAGATTGACGCTCGGTCTAGTGCTGAAACTTAGAAAAGTTTGTCCACCATAATTTTGTTACTTTCTTCTTGAATCATACACTACAGACAGACACTCGCGTATTAAACAGGAACAAGCATACTCACAAATAAAAAAGAACAAGGCTAGAGTACTAAAAGGAAGTGTCTTCGCGCGAGTTGATAGGCAGAATTAATGTATGAACGAATCGATGGCACTTCAACTTGAACGAAACAAAATCCGTACGTGTTGACTACACTAACAGAAAAGTAAATCAGTTGCTCGTGGTACTAAATAATGTTCCATTACTACATGCTAACTCCGTAAAATATTTAGGTATGAATCTAGATGCTAAACTGCGATGGAAGGTGCATGTCAAAAAGAAATGTGAAGAACTCAGACTCAAATACAGTAAAATATACTGCAAGCAGTTATTAAAGCCCATAAGAACTTATATGGAATTCATCTGTGGGGTTGTACTAAACCGAGTATAGATTTTATTGAGGTTTGTAATATGAAACCACTGTAAATCGCTACTTAATGAGAACCGTCAAATGTGTTCGAACCCGTGCCATTAGGAATAAATTTTTATTGGTCCATTAAATTGTACAGGTCAAAGACTTTTGATATACAAACAAATTTATGGCTGTTTCGTTTACTTTGTGCACAACTATTCCAGTAATTAACGTAGCAAAATTTGGATTATAAAATTAAAACCAACTCTTAACTTTCACAAAACTATTTCAAACAATTAAAATCGCAAGTCTCTACTTTTTACTAGCTAGAATAAGCTAGAAATTCTATTTAGGAATTTTATTGCCGCGCGAAATCCATCGCACTTTCAAGTTTGAACCAAAATTTTGTTGTTGTTGTTGTTGTTGTGCACGACATTAAAACTTAAATTAATTTAAATCATAAATTATAATTTTAAAAGGTTATAACAGTTAGTTTTATTGGTTGTTAATATAGATTTAGTTGTTGTATAAAGATTTTAAGCGATAATCACCTATAACAAAATTGTAAGATGTAAACGAGATATGTCCGTGTGCCAAAATCGATCGACAACCAAAACGAATTGCGTTTATGTTGTGTGCGCCGCATAATAGAAATTGGAAGAATTTTCGCATGACTATCAAATTAAAACATTTTGATCGAAATGATTCTGTTTCTAGATCGCTCGCTTGAAGTTGGTGCCAGTGATGAGATCATAATATTGGTATATGATTATTAAAAAAATAAAATTTTGATGAGGCATTTTATAATTGCGTTGCGAATCTGGCGACCTAGAATCGAAACTGTCTCCCTTTTGTATGGTAATACTCGTATGTAAACGATATTTGTGTGCGGCCAATTATATTTCAAATTTATATGATGTTGTTGTATAAGTGATCGTATAAGAAATGCGTCAGTTAATTAAACACCAAATCGTATTTTTATTATTTTGAATAAATTTTTCTTTTGCTCCGAACGTTTAATTAAAAACGATCTGAGCGCAGGCACATGAAATTATTATTTATGCTCGCGATATATTTCCATTCTGCAATTTTTCATTTTTGTGAAATGGACAACGTATATACATAACGCGAGTGAATAAAATATCTTAAACAAATATAATTTTATGGCTTGCAAACAACAACAACAACAATAGTCATAATATTGAAATTACATAAATTTGTTCGGTATATGATTTGAGACATAAGAGAAAATTGTATTCAATACATAACTGCACATGCAATTATGATTCGTTTTTTTTTTGTTGCATACACAACAAAGTATGTATTTGCATGTGCGCTTATCTGTAACTGTCCGCATTCGGGCTCTCACCTCATAATAACGAACGGATGTTGAGCATTAAAATAATCACAATTTGAATATTTATTTGTATTTGTATTTGAACGGGCGCCTCTAACTACCCTACCCATGTATATACTTGGTAATCGCGCGCTTCAGAGTCTCGTCGCGTCATCAAAATTAATTTATCAAATCAAACAATCAAATCGAATAATTCAGCACACAAATTTGGTTTTCTATCATCATGTGGTATCATACCACGATTTTGTGCGCTCTTGCGGTCGAGTATACGAGTACACTCATTTAGATTGAAATTAGATTTTGTGTATGCTGTGGAGAATCGCACACAGCACATAACACAAAAGTTAAATTTACACACTAAAAATAAAGTGTAGTAGTTGTTAGGTCATTGTACCGCAACATCAGCATCATCATCTCCATCTTCATCTTCAAAGGTTTGAACTGTTTAATAGATTCTTTTTTTTCTCTTGGACGTTTTGGAGGTAGGTTAGGTATGTAAATATAATAGAAGACCGCGAATAGCAAAAAATTTGGGTTTCATTTAAAAACACTTGTCAATATTTTGACTTTGATTCTATCGATGAGAAAAGCTGTTGGTCATTCTTTAATAACGTCTATAAAAACACGACAACTACCTATGGTTTACTCAATTTATATTAATTAAGAGATCATAATTAGATTACTAACTTGTTTTCGATTTTTATTCAAATTTTTCAATTTGTAAATTTTTGTGCAGATCATCGTTAGATCCCGCTCGTGATTATCGTGATAATTTTCGTTGGAGTATAGCGACACCATTTGGCGGATGCTTATTTAGCATTTAAATAACTTCTAATTGAATGTGTATCTGTTTTATATATTCTTTACCTGACCTTTCTAACATGTGTTATGCTGCCGAAAAATTCAGATTTTAACAGTTGCAGGTTAAGAAGTTCAAACAAATGTTGAGCAAATAACATACATTTTAACTATGTCTATGGTGAAAGTGTAGTGTTGATGGAATTTGGTGGTGGCACAGAAGTATTATATTCGCTAAAGAACAACATAATCAATTTTCCACCAATCCGTCCAAGGGAGGGTTCGATATTAAAGTTGAAAAAGGGATCAATACGTTTACCATCTTTGTTCTGTCAAAGCACTGGAAATTCGTTCGACAGATAACGTTTAGCATTTCTTCGTTTTTCAGATCATAATTAACTATTTATACATTAGCAAAGCGTACTGCTATTGAATGACAATATTCTATTCAATTAATCACAGGTCGATGACATACCGCACTACCTAACTTAGTAATGTTTCTGGTATAGCTCGTTCACTATTTTCTATCAATATTTGTGGCTACAGGGTGACATACCTATCGGAGTGCAGATTTTATTGGTCGGCTCATTTTTCATGTCAGGACTATAGTACCCTTTCGAGTTGACTACTGCGTAAGGTAGGACGTGAAAAACGAACCGAAAAGCGAACGAATTGGAAGTCCTTGGCCCAAATAGCTAAAAAGAAAATCGCTTTTTTCCGAATTAGAAATTTTGGTATTTGAGCCTCTTGAAATTTACTATAACATTTAAAACACCTGAAATTTTTGAGATGTTCATAAGACGACGTTTATTATTTTCGATAGTTCGGACATTCGACTATCCTGTGGGCCAGTACGTGGGATACTACAACATGATCCTCAATAATTTTAAAAGAATTTAGAAAATTTCACGATTTTTTCCGCCAGTTTCTATTATTGGGCGCAGAGTAATTCACACAGGTTTTTGAATGTATTTTAGAAGAGCCAAAAGACTATAGTAAGTAGATTGCATCACAATTTTATTGTATAGGTTTCGAAAACTGTTAGTAGGTCTTCAAATTTTAATAAAAAAATAGTTATGCTTGGATAAACAGCTAACATTTTTATGCTACTGAAGTTAGCACAAAATATCAGTTGAAAAAACATGCATTATCGACATATTTTGAATCAGGTGGTAGTACAAAAGTCTGTTAATATTTGCCGAAAATGACATGTTATTGAAATTGGCAGTAAATTTTCGCCGAAAAAAAATTTGAAAACTCAATGTCACATAATACGAATGTTTAAAGGTCATATGAACTGGGTGAAGTTAGGCCAATTCGTAAATAGCAGGTTTAATTTCATTATGATGCTACATAAAATAGGCCTGATTTTTGGCACAGGTGTTCATTGTTAGTGCCACAACCCAAATTCATTAGCTCCTAACACGACAAATTATAAATACGGGGTCCAGCTATTTACGAATTGATCCAACTTCACCAAGTGCAAATTACCACTAAACACGCATCCAGCTTTAAATTCATTTCACAATGATATATGATATATATGATATAGCCTGATTTTTGGCAAAGACGAATGGTTTACGAATTGGTCTAACTTCACCCAGTCACACCTTTAAACATTCGAATTATGTGATATTGGATTTTAAAATTCTTTTTCGGCGAAAATTTACTGCTAACTTTCAATAACATGTAATTTTCGGCTAATATCAACAGAGTTAGGTACTACCACCTGATACAAAATAAGTCGATAAAGCAGGTTTTTTCGTCTGAAATTTTCGGCTAAGTTCAGTAGCATAACTTTTTTATGAAATTATCGGAAAATTTAATTTTTTTGTAAAGTTTGCATACAAATTGCTTCCCAAGATCATTGCGCAAACTCCAACGAGCCGTTTATCCAGATTATTTAAAAGTTTAAACAATTAAACAACAGTAGATTTTAAATAATATTAATTCTTTAAAATTATTAAATAGGTCCGGTTGGGCCATACAACAAATTAAAGTATAAATAAAATCCTCCTTAATGCTTGTGAAGTGAGCCAAAATTGAAAATTCTTGTAGATGATCAGCGTATTACTTCTAAAGACGGATCCAGCTTTTTATTTATTTGACAATGATGATATGTCCTAATTGTTGGTACATTTTCTCTTCTATAGAGACCTGAAATTCATTGTTTTTTAACAACATATACTATAAGCTACGTGTTTAGGGATTTTCAAATGTGGCTCATTTTCAAGTCTGAAGAAAGAATTTAGTGAATAATTAATTTGACCATGTTGCTATACACAAAATATGCCCAAAGTGTTTCAAATGGTGTTCCTCATTACTACCAAATCCAATACTTATAAACTCAACAAATCGATAACACAATGTTTTCCAGCAAAATTTTTCCGCTAACTTCATTACCAATTTGTATTTTTATTTTTACTTTATTCACCTTTTAAAAAAGTTCCTGATACCTAGTGATTGTTTTTGTACTAAACTGATAGTAGTAGCATTAGATCCAAGCTTTAGCTCTTGGTCGCACTAATAGAGGCACACTTAAAAACGAATATAAAATGATCGACAAGGCAAATTTGATTTCGGCTCAAGTTATCGCCGAAGTTTGAGCGTTCTACTCGGATTCGTACTGAATTTTGGCAACACTTTTAATATTTTCCTTCAACAATTCACTTCATTCACTCTTTCTTTATCACTGTTCTCTATTTCACTTTTACTGTTTATTTTTTACTTCAATTTTTTACTTTAAACAGTAAATTATTTTTTACTTCTTAACTTGCACTTTTCACTAGTTAAATTACAACTACTATCTCTGCGTCCCTAACTGCTCGCGCTTATATACGTGTGCATCACTGTTCGAGACTATTTCATTTATTACATCTGGCGATGTATGCGTATTGCAATTGTTTATCACTTTCATGAATTTATATTAGCGGGTATTCCACATCATCAATTTCCCTGTCTTGATGATTGACTTTGGTTGTGTCACTGCCGTTTATGCAATTGAGCTCGTGATTTACATATTCCTGTCCACATGGAATGTCAATCTAAAATCCAATTTCCAGAGGAGTACTTCATAGAAGATTAATAGTTGTCTCGATAAAATTATGGCCTCTGACTATATTCGAACTCGCAACCTTTGGTTTGGGAACCTTGGTGGTGTATACCTTAACCACTCGCCCACCGAGTGTTATACGTGTATATAGGAAAATTCGTTACACTTCTTTCACCATAAATATGCCCTTCCCGAACAGACTCGTCCATCTTTCCTCATGTTGTACCGTCGTAATCTATCGATGCGGACCACTTCCATTTAAGTTCTGGGGCCTAGTTGAATCCGATATACAACATCACTAATCCGTTTGACTATTTTATAAGGTATTTCCCAACTTTGTTGTAGTTTTGGTGATATTCCATTTCAACTCTTGGGATTGTTAGGCACTGCACTGCAATACAATACCCCAACATGAACAGAGGCATACATCGAATCCAGTTATCCTGGTTAGCATTGACTTCTTTCCGCATATGTTCTTCCATTCCCTCTGGCCGTGGATGTAAAAGTGTGACACGATTCTTCTTTATGTTAAGATTTTTACACAGATCTTGGAACATGGACAACCGAAATTTCTACCTTGATCAAATTGTAGTTCTTACAGTACTCCGAATCTGCAAATCGAATTGTTCACAACTGGGTCAAGGTTATCCGAGTTTCCTGATTCACAATCAGGAAGGCTTCCACTCACTTGCTGAAGTAGTCCATACATCTTTTGTTTCTCGAATTGGGCCAACGATATTCATAGCTATTCGTTCAAACGGTGCTCCAACATTCTATTGCAATGTTCTTCCTTGCACTCGAGTTTCTGGTCTCTTGCTTGCAGCATTTACTTCACACTGTGTGCACCAATCTTCCAATTGGTTCCGGATTTCCCAACGTGTGTTTCCGATATAACTTCTTATATCCGCGATTGGACGGTAGGCACCATTAACCAATTCCCAGATTCTTGTTAGTATTCCGTCAACTATTCTCAGAGAGTACCACTGCACCCAATAACATTTAACAGTGGCGCTTTGAGATGAAATTTCAGGCCAACGCGGTTATCTATCTTCTGTGGAATGGTTCCTTACTTCTTGTATTACACGTTATTAACATTGAACTGCACAGCGCCTTCTAGATGATACATCTGCATTGTTGTGCAACATACCTCGTTGGTATTCAATCTTGAAAGTGCAGGCATGTATAGACGTTCGAGGGTTCCTTAAACGACATAAACCATTTGAGTGCCGCATGATCTGTTCGAAGAATAAATTCTTGCCCATATAGATATTTGTGAACATTTTTTACTACTATCCGCAACAATAAACAGTTCTTTCCGTGTTATCCCCGTCTTGCTAGCATATGTAAGCAAAATGAATGTACCGCTGGCCTGCATACACGTTAAAATAGGAGCGCTGCTTAATTTCTTTAATTTTTCAAATGAGTTTATACTCTGTGTTCCACTCAAATGATTGACTTTTTTGGGTAAGGCGTAGGAGACGTCGTGCAACGTCTGCGAAGTTTGACACAATCGTAGGTAGCAGGAGCATAATCCTATGAAAGTTCTTAGTCGGCTAATACTCTTTAGTGTAGGCTAATCCATTACTTATACTAACTACTAACTACTACAATAATATGTATCAGATAGTCAACTTCTTCCCCGGACATTCTGCATTTCGTTGTACTTGTGTAAGATTGTTGACGTCTTCATCAAATGTGCGGCCTAATGCAGTGGTGTCATCTAAATTAACTAGACATATCAATTTAGGCCTCTTAGACTTGCTCCATTATTCTCTCAAATTTATTATTCGAATTGTATAATCCAATCGAAATTACCACAAATTGGTAAAGGCCGTTTCCTGCTTAAAATACCGTTTTCTCTATATCATCGGGATGGATCCGCTTTTCAGAACCAATGTAATGAAAATCTTCGTCATTGACAGCCTTTCCAAAATAACGAAATTAGTTAACATTATCAGAGACCCTAAAACAATATTAAGTAGTTCTAACAGTTTAAACTAACAATCCTGCTGCATCTTACTAGATCGAAAGTAGTAAATAAATTCTTCACGTCATTATGTGTGATACGTGGTATGTAGCCTAAATTTTTAGGATACACAAACCCATTTACTCTTTCATTGTTGAACTGTTTTCGCAAAACTGCCTTCGTGTGAATTATCTCTACATATTTTAGCGGAGCCACCTATATGTAAGAGCCATAGATTCCACAATTTTTTATCGTAAAAAGAATCGAGTTTTTTCTTTCTAAAATTGAAACTGAACCTCTAAATTTGAACTGATTATTTAGTTGGTTCTATAAATAACACCTAATTACGAAATCTATATATATTATCACACATTCGTGTGAAAACGTTTATTAAAAATTTTAATTATATTAACGAATTTACAGGCCTGGTTTCACTAGTCGTGTTGTTTTCAGTTTTAATGACTGATTTACTACATGAACTTCTGAAACAACAATCAGCGAATTAGTCACCTCAACATTTCACTCGAAATGGAACTTAATTATTTCTTACACCTCATGTCACCTAATGGTATAGAATCTGGGTTACATTTCGTATAACTAACACATTTTAAAGGTTACTTTGACGAGGGAAATTGATGTGTTATAGTAAGGGAATCATTTTTGAGATTCATAAAAACTCACGTTTTCTGTTCAATTTTCTTATAAAGATTGCGGTTTGATTTTTATGAATTACGCATTACATAATATTTGCTAATTTTCAAATGAGTGTTTATTAAATGTTGCCTTAGCCGTATAAAATAAATGTTTAAATTACCAGTTCGAATTTTTATTCATAAAAATTAATTCAAAAATAGTTTATTTTACATTGCTTTTTATGGGAACATAGTAAAAGTCAGCTCAACTTTTAATATTACGGGTCTTTAAATCACAGATGGCTCTGATTGTAATAATCACACATCTATGTAAGGATACTGTCCGTATCAGCTAGAAAGTTTAATATGACAAATAAATTGATTTTCAAATTACTTCTAAGTCACTGGTGGTCTTTTTAAATTTTGTAATGGAAACCATCTAAAATGCCAGGAAATTTTATGGTTTTGGACAACATTGTTTTGATGAATTAATCGGATCACATTTTGGATTTTATTAAATGCATTTTAATTTTTGGTTTCAGATCTAAACCTACAGTTAAAGCCCAATTTTTCGAAGGAAACTATCCTAAAATAAGATTTATGTAAAGATCAGTATTCCAGTGTAGGGTTTTAAAAAATTGAAATTACTTTTATCAACCAACAGATTAGACCTAATAAGTATCACATTTTGCACGATTTTATATAGGGAATACCCGCGATTTCAAAATTGTACTTAACATATAATCTTATCCACAATTAATAAACTTTTATACACATATTTCTGGCGAATTATTTTATTCAAATGAAAATGTTTCATTTATTTTATTTTGCTTGTTACATTGCAGCACGCCATTGACTGCACATCGGTTGAAGAGATTGATACTTATTTTTCATCAGTGAGAAACTGGAATCGGCGTAACATTGAGGTACATAATATTAGTAATTTTATTTATATTTCGCTAAATGGTTAACCAATTAGTGTTTCTATATCACTGTATGCTAAATTTGTATTATTTTATTAAATGTTTATATTTCGTATCACAGCGAGCACCGGTTTTTCAGACCCATTACTATTCATATAATCAGCATAATTATCTTGCTTGTAGTATTCTTATGAATCACAAGAGGTGAACGCGCTCGTGATCTATTTCAAAAACTTTACTTAATTAAAAATTCACTAAGAATGAATTCACATGGATCAATAAAATTTTGCTTGTTAATTTTTTTACATCCGCAGTTTGTGGGTGTGAATACAGTAAATGACTGGCTAGAATACATCGATCCTATTAATTCAGATTATAAATTATGTTTTGCATTTCTCTAAACTTGCTCGTATCTTCGTAAAATTTTTAATTTTTAATTAAATCCGCTATGTTTTATAACCAAACCGCCAATTTCCGTACCCAAACATTAAATATAAATAATTTGATTAGTATTTTAGAAGATCAAATACATACCACGTAAAAAATCCCCAAAAATTTAATTAATGACTATAATAACACTAATACAATAAATCTATTATTAATCAAATTTAGATAATGTTTTGGTTTAATTTTCGTCTCTCTACATAATATTGATATACAGGGGCAGACAGTAGAAATGTTAAGTGTTTTCGTTTTCTCATCATCTTACCTGTAAATATCGTATACATACCTAGAAAAGAAAACTACAACCAAATGTTTTGATTAACTACTACAGCCTCTTCTATACACCACTTCTCTAATCACATTTGCCAAATTTAGATTTATCTCTGAATTGTAAAAATTGCTTTGAATATTTAATTAAAAATTTAAAAAGTTGTAAGATTCCGCATAAAAACGGTAAAATCTCTGTTCGCGTCGAATCAAATCCACTTTGAATAATTCGAAAACGTAAAAATGATTTAACTCGCGATGAAGGTGGATTTTAAATTTAGATTTTATTAATTTACATATTTGGTGGGTGTTTTTGAACTGAATTCTCATTGTTCGTGTATACATGTTGTGTTATGTTGCAAATTTCTTTACAAACAATGAATTTGATTGAACCAGAATGACGATACAAAATTTTTAAAATTTCTTATAAAATTGATTTGGAATTATTGTATGATTTCCGTGTTGTATCTGAATGAATACACAACTTCGATAATTAATCAAAAGGCTCGTCTTAGTCGTATAACAAAAAAAAAATGTAAAGACGCGCAGGTCATATATCTAAAAATTTATAATGTGCGGCCCTAAAACTGTAAAACCGCGGATTTTTATGTAAACCGATCAATTAACAATGTAATAACTCATTTTACACGCACGCACGTAATAAAACAAGAAACTGAACATTAATCTTATATAAACAAAAATATATAAAAGATTTGTGTATTTTGTTGCTGTAACTCAGCGAATATAAAAATTAACCACAAGTGTCAACATTAACTATAAAAAGCCATAAACCATATGCAAAACAAATAATGTTAAACAAGTTAATCCAATTTAAAAACTCTTTTTAGTGATTACACGAATCGCACATATATAAGACATTACATAAAGATTGCGTGGGTTACGATTTTACAAAAATTATTTCTCAAATACACAACAAAGAGTTGATGAAAATTATCGGACATGCGATCTGAAGTGGATATAAATTTATTTCGACCAGTTTGTTTATATAAATTTGTCAGTTTAGAAAACCACTCTAACAGTTTTTTTTAAATATGCCACAACCCATGGAATAGTGATAGTGAAATCCAAACGAACATAAGGTGTTTAAAGATGACAATTTGAAAATTGAGTTCAGTTTAATGTCATAATTTTCTTTACAAAATTGTATCCAATGATTGTTGAGCTAGAGATCAATTATTTACCTCTTCATTTCTTTGTTAACAAAATATATTTGTTTATTAAGTAAAAGTAAGCCCAGCCCGGAATTTATTAGAAATTACGATAAATACAAAATTTAAATTTTGTTAAGAACTCATATTTGAACTAAAACTACATTTCACACTTTAGAGATACTTGGCATGTTAAAGGTATAAACTAGTCGGTTAAGGCTATGTTTTGAGATGGTCACACTCATGCGTTACTTTTAGGAAAATTAGAAAAAATTGTTCCGTGGCAACTTTGCGTAAGTCTGCATTGGGCCAAATATTTCCATCCAATTTGTCTTTTAACTAAAATTACATTTAAATTGGACACGTTAAAAGTATAAATTTGCCGAATTAAGGCTGTGTGGGTTTAAGATCGTCACACTCATGCCTAACTTTAATAAAATTAGAAAATAATCGTTCAGTGGCAACTTTCCGAATATCCTCTCAACGATTTTGGTTATATTTCCCTACAAGTAAGGCATGCGTGTGACCATCTCATAACTACATAGACTTAATCCGACCAGTTTATATACGTGCCAAGTAACTTTAATTTCTAATAAATTCTGGGCTGGGCTAATTTCAATCAAGAGTAAATGACGTCTTTTATTGACGAAATTGTTTTATTTTCTGGGATAGAATCGTGGGACAATTTTCCATACGTTGAGCTTAGCAAATATAAAGGAAGCTGACATTTGAGACCCAGGAATTTGTATTGCGTACAATTCTCCAATTGAGCCTTAATCTTCTTTTTTTGGTATGACAACTGAATATCGCCAGTTATGCTATGAAAAACTCGGGTCAAATCGAGAGTAAATGATGATGTCTATATATAGAAATTTTAGATTCCAAATCTAGGTAATGTAAAGGTGATCAACAAGGCGGTTGCTTAAAATAGATGTTCCAAATCTGCATAATCAAATATTTCCAAAAGATTTCGTACTAGTTCGTTCTAATAATAAGGTATGTAAAACATTTTGAAAATCTAGTTGCATAATGATAATTCCATTATATTCCACGTTACTAAGCAAAAGGATTCAAGCATTTGAGTATAATTCATCAAATGGACGTAATAGCGGAGTCCTATAAATAGATTTACAATATTAGTCTGAGTTTTCTGTATTTCAAATAAATGTAATGTCTTCTCGGTTTCTTCATTAATTTTGGAGTCGGCATTATGGAGTGGAATGGGTGTTATTGTAAGGAAGTCGGGATCGAAATCAGAAAAATATTGAGCGAATTCGACTCCGAAATTTATTTTTGTTTTCACCCTAAAATTATTTAGAAATTATGAGCATGCTATTAGATCTATTGTTTAATTTAACCTGGGCGAGCAGAGCTACCCAGCGTACATCGAGCAAACGTTGCGCAGTGTAAAATTATCCAGTGTGTGTGGCCACTGGTGTACATTCATTTCGGAGTAAAATAACAAACGCTATGTGCAGAGTAAAATTACTCAGGTTGAATAAAAAAACACAGAGTAAATTGTTGACAGCATACACTGCTCGCCCTCGTTGAATTAAAAATTAGACTCACTAACGCAAAATAAAACCCGAAAAGTAAAATAATGTTTTTAGCGTTAGTTTCCTTCGACAATGGTAAATCTTAATTTCGACAATGAACGTATCCCAAAAAATAGTAAAAAGACACTGTGTTTTGACTCGATACATATTAATGATTATCAGGTTGCTTTGTGAGTTTTATAGATTAAGTGAAGTTAGCAACATAATAATAGTTTTACTAAATTTTATCTCCCCGCCCTATATACCTACAATCCTTAATTGCTTTAGTTTACTCCGCAATTGGCATCGAAGTTGGAGGCAGAGTGAAAGCGTAATTTTTGTAGTCAATTTTAAAAATATCGGGGTATGGGGCGAATAAGTATTGTACGATTTATCAAATGATAATTCTCGACTTGTTAAAATCGAGGAAGACTAGAGGCCCTGAAATAACTGCTGATAAATTTTTCGAATTATTTGGTAATTTGCATTGCAAATTATTTGTACTAAGATAAAAAGTTAGTATGAATTAAAATGAAATAGGAAATAATTTTCCCTGTGGATTTATAGGGCCATAGGATCAAGTATTGGACAAGTGCCCTACAAAAATTAAAGCTGCATTCTGAAATAACGTTTCTTTCTTTTGTAATTTTATTCTCAGATAAATATTCTAAAAATTTAAAATTTTAGTAAATTAATAGTTTCAAGTGGATCGCTGCCGCTTGCCAGATGTCCTAACCCGGAATTCTAAATTAAATATAATATGAATGCCACTCTGAAAATTCTTAATGGCAGGTTCAATTCTATACCTAAAACCCAAAACGTTTATCACATAATTAATTTATTAATTTATATAAAAATGGAGGGGTGAAAATGCGGTGACCAACACCCGACTTTCTTGAACGATATATACATTTATATACTCGTAGATCTCGAACACACCACACATAAATAATTTCTTCCGGTTTTTTGAAAAGAACTCTCTTGTTCAATAAAAAATCATTTTCTGCTTAAATTTCACAAAACCAAAAAGGGCAACCCCCATTGTTGAAAATCTAATTTTCACTTCAAAAATTGGAAAAATAAAGGAATCTGCCACTTCCGGTACACAGACGTCCACCAAATTTCGCAATAATCTTTCAACTAATGGAAAAAGTGTTAGTATGAAGTTTGATTCCGAATAGTCAATCCGCCTGGACGGTCGAGAAGCCGAATTTTGAGAAAATAAAACTTTTTTGATCAAAACTCGTAATTTCCGGTAAAGTTTAAAAAATAATCTGATCAAATATTATTTGAAACTTAATTTACAATTTTTTTGTTTTCATTGTTTTTTCGTAAATGCCATATGCTTTTTTTCAAAAATCGAAAAATCTTCTATAGGAAGTGCTACTTCCGATGGACCGATCCCGGCCAGAAATTACTAGTACCTCCCAATTTATGGAAAACCCTTAAGTGTGAAATTTCCCACACACACACGAGGTCAAATTTTTTCGTGTATGGACAAAAAACAGTTTTGTAAAAAAATTGCCATTTCCGCTTTGAACCGATTTTGTTGAAAAATTAATTCAGAATCTTTTAGTTCATCGTTTTTCTCGTAAATCATATAATTTTCAGAATATTTGCAATAAACAAAAACATCGTAGGGAAGATGGCACTTCCGATGGAGCTATTCCGACCAAAATTCACTGGGATCTTACGATTCGTTTCAAAAAGCTTAAGTATTAGGTTTAAATCCTCAATCAATTCGTTTGGGCAGTACAAGGCCGAATTTTTGTTGAAAAACAGTTTTCTGGCAAAAATCGTCATTTCCGCTTAAACATTGGAAAACTTATCTGGACAAGTATTGCTGCAAATTTAATTTAGAATCTGTTAATTTATAATTGTTTTTCTTGTAAATGATATACTTTTAAAAATATTTACAAAAAACGAAAAAGCTCCTATTGAAGTTGCAACTTCCGGACTGGTTTCAGTCAAAATCACTGGAATTTCCCAATTTATGGAAAATGCTTAAGTATGAAAATTCACTCGATCAGTCAACCCATCTGAGCTGTAGAAAACCAACAACATTTAGTTAGCACGGCGTCACATACAGACACACACTTACATGCACACACACAGAGAGATTTGTTTAAAAACTACTTTAATTGACTTCGGCGAAGTAGCGAATGGTAAATTGCCACTCGAGGTCAAAATATTTCATGACTACTATAATTTGTTTTACTACGTAAAAGAAAGTAAAATGTATATTTGAGATACTAATTAAATAATCGAATTCCAACACACCAAATTCTGTGTTTATGATAAAACTGTATTCATTTGACAATATTCCAATCACCATCAGAAATGATCAAAACAAAAAGCAAAAATTGGGTATGTATTTATACCATTCAACCTCCATTAAATTTAAACAATTCTAATTTATTGGCTGGCCATAGTGAACTTCCTTAACAAAGAAAGGCAATTCTATTGAACTAAAAGATATTTTTCCAGTGCTTCGGACAAAAGCAGCACCATCGAAATCAAAAAGCATAAACATAAGCCAAAAAGATGCACTCCACTACCCAGTGACCAAAGTGGATTGCAGTTATCAGAAATATCCAATTATAAAAATCGAACAATTTTCATACAAAATAGTTTGGTGAAAATGCATTTTGAAGGAAAACTCATCAGACAGAAAACCCCCTCGTCGGTACATTACTTAATAGAGAAAATGCATTTACTATAAACCACTTGACGAGAACTAAGCACACTATGGTTTGTTTACCGTGCTGAGCCGGGCTCGACTAAGAGAGAATGTTGAGTGTATTTAACCTTAAATGTAAAGGGTGTTTTTTTAAGAGGTTGCCGATTTTTTTTTTGAATAAAACACATATAAAATTATGAAATGACCAAAATTTTTTTTTATTTGGTAGATAATTTTTTGGCATTTAACATTTAAACACAATTTCTGGCATATGGCTACCACGACTATTTTTCACAAATGTCATTCTGGAGGTCCAATTTTCCAGCACTTTTTCAAGCATTTGAGGGCGTATGTCAGCAATGACACGTTGAATATTGGTTTCCAAAGCGTCAATCGATTGAGGTTTATCCACATAAACCAATGACTTCACGTATCCCCACAAAAAGTAATCGAGTGGCGTCAAATCGCACGAACGCGGAGGCCAATTCACCGGACCATTTCTCGAAATAATTTTGTCGTTGAAAGTTTCTTTCAATAAGTCGATTGTTTCACGTGCTGTATGGCAAGTGGCACCATCTTGTTGAAACCACATTTCATTCATATCCATATCTTCAAGATTTGACAACAAAAACTCATTTAACATGGTTCTGTATCGATTTCCATTCACGGTAACGCGTCGTCCTTCCTCATTTTTAAAGAAATATGGACCGATGATCCCACCAGCCCATAGACCGCACCAAACAGTACATTTATCAGGATGCATTGGTAATTCTAGAACGGCGTGTGGATTATCTTTGCTCCAAATGCGACAATTTTGTTTGTTGACGTATCCATTTAACCAAAAATGCGCCTCATCACTGAAGAGAATTTTACGGTAAAAAAATGGATCTTCGTTCAATTGATTTAACGACCAATCACTGAATTCACGGCGCAAACGATGGTCGTGTGGCTTTAATTCTTGCACCAATTGAATTTTGTATGGCACCAAACCCAAATCTTTACGTAAAATTTTCCATAAAGTCGATGGACAAAGTCCAATTTGCTGAGCACGACGACGAATCGATAAATTGTCGTTTTCTTCGACACTGGCCTCAACGACAGCAATATTTTCTTCTGTACGAACTCTTCTCATTCTTGTCGGTGGCTTGGCATCCAAAAGAGTGAATGTAGACCGAAATTTGGTAATTACGTTCTTTATGGTGGTCTCTGACGGACGATTATGTGCACCATAAAATTCACGAAGTGCTCTATAAACATTTTTAATTGAACACTGATTTTGAAAATAAATTTCCACGATTTGAAAACGTTGTTCTGGAGTTAACCTATTCATAATGATTTGCCAAACAATACTGAGTAGAAATGCCACTTTGAGCTGTCAAAACAACTGTCATAAAATAAAACGACATCTATCGGAAAAACAAACCTCCTAAAAAAACACCCGTTATTTCATACTTCTAAGCTATAGTTGGTATTTTGGTTTGTCGATTCAAAAGTAAATTGTCTTCTAAATTTATTAACCAAAAAAAATTTATCATCAAAATACATCACAATTTTATTACCCCAAGCCCGTATCTATTAAGATAGTCAAAAATTTGTTGAATACATTTTTCTACTTACATTAATTGCATCCAATGTTTTTATGAATTATAATAAAACTATCTAAGATAATTGCTTTACTCCTCTGCGCGCACTATAGGTCTGGCTATAATAAGCAAATAGTTTAATACACATTTCAAACTTTAATTATATGTAAGTAACAAAAAAACTTGCTAAGAGAGCGCAGAAATAATTAAAACTTAAAACCTAACTATAATTAAAATAAAGTGTTAAAATGTTTGTTTTATATAATATAATATTTTTTATAGCTGAATAGATATAGTTAATAGACGTTATAGAGTTATGGAATAGTTGATGGATTGTATATAGTTGGCTCGTAGCCCGGCGATGATTAATACATTTTTAATTTATTTTTTATGTGCACCTTCTTAAGTACGTCTATATAAATATAAGATCTCGTTATCAGACAGTTTATATCTAACCTAGATTGTTTACATATTTAGTTGAAATTTACAAAATTATATCGGGTATGTAGAACGAACTACGCGTGATACCGCATAGATTTAAGGTTTTGGTTTGAGGTCAGTAATTTTACATTAAGCTACTTGTTTCGAATTTTTACTAAAATTTAAACATCCTGATATGAATCTTATTTTGTGATTTAATATTGACAGTCGGAGGAAATACATCAACTGTTTATAATTAATGATCATGCTACCTGAATTTATATACGTATAGAGCTAATTTGCAATTATAATATCCAAAATATTCCGATCGTTGCCTCATTCCCACTATACATAAATCTGCGTGATAAAAAAAAGTTATTAAAAGTCTTTATTTCTTTGTACAATATAAAAAATCGTTTTTAACAATTTTCTTTGCTTATTCAAACTACAACATGAATTAAATTTGATGATCACATTGTTAATAGATCGATAAATAAGGTGTTGATTCCCTCTTATAGCACAAAGAATATTATTCTTCTTTCTTGCGACTAAATAGAACTAGTCATCGTCGTTCAATTTTTTCTTTTCTTTTATCACAATAAATAATAATCTATTGTTATTATAAAACAACAACAATAAAAGGAAAATTCTCTTCCATTTTTTGGTCAAATTCGTCATTTTTGGTATAAGAAAATTGGATATGTTAAAATAAAACATACAACTAGACCTTCTTTAACAACAGTTGACTTTCTTGTCTTGACAAAAACAACAAAATGTATACGTTAGACACATAACAACGAAATGTTACCATTTCTATATTCAAAAAATCTTTTTTATTTTATTTTAATTGAAAATTATGTAATTTTGTCGTATTGAAGACATTGAGTGAAAATTGATGGAAAATATATTCTTGTACCCGGAAGAATTGTATGCATCTGTGGCCGTTTTATCAGCGCGTACATAAAATAATTATTCGTCGACTAGAAATTAAACATATAAGTGTATACAAGAGAGAGAGTAGCTATAATTAAGAAGAAATCAAATCAAACCTCCTCCACTGATAGCGAAAACGCATTAAAAGTTTTAAATTGAAGAGAAAAAGTGCCGACTTTGCAATTAAAACGATGTATGTGGTGAAGAGGAAAATTACGTGTATTGTAAAAAAAAATATAAGATGCATGTGGGTAGATGTGTTAATTCTGTTTTGTTCCATATACATACAATATATATATATCACGGGGTCTACATGCAGGATTTAATCTAAAACTAGTTACAGTTCAACTTTATATGGCTCCCCATTACATGATTATACCTCCTATGCTGTATAGGAACTATTTTAAATATAAATTGTACCAAAGCCGCAAATTACTATACATTCAAGCGACAACTAATAAATTTGTCAACCACGGTATATACGCACTAAAATTATAGTAATAATTTATCGTGTCGCAATTTATTATAGTTTCATTTAATATTTCATCTTCATTCAACATCTCCATATTATGTACCAAACTATGTAGGCATGACAAACAAGAAAGCGCATTATTGTTTAAAAAGAATAAATAAATTCATTAATTTTGAATTAAATATATTTATAATCGATTTAAATAAATCGTGCAGTGGAGTAGTAATATTATCTATACGGTCAATTCTTGAATCTAGGCTGTAAGTTATTTAGAATACAAATGAAATGATTTAAATATTTGCAGGTGCATTTGCGGCACAATAATTATGAGAGAAAGGTTATGTATATGCTATGTACTCCAAATTTTTAGTGCGTATAAAACTTCCGGATAATTGTAGAAAGTTCACAATAAATTCACACACCAATCATCAGTGAAAATAGTTTCAAATATATCAAGAAAAATATTAAGTTATTATCGAGATAATAATAAACCGCTACCAATTGCAAATCACAATTTCTCATTACATTTCTAGTCAATACAATAAAAATTATATTATATTCCAAGAAAGGGTTAATATGCAAATCGTGTATGAAATAAAAATTCTCTCGCGAAAAAAAAATCAAATTAATTAAAGCATATTAAAAAACCAATAAGGAAATTATTAATAACAATTTATTACTCTTTAGTATATAGCGATATATGTGTGTACGTCTATATATATAGATGTGAGAAAACTAATTTCATTCCAATTCAAAAGACATCAACTTTAATTATTTTGTATAAGCGACAAACCCGCGAAATGCTATTATAAGTATATAATATTTTTATTGATCTAATATTTTAATTCTTTACGTGATATCAATTTTTTTTTTTTGTTAAAAAATAAGTTTTAGCAGGTCGATTAGAATGTCTTATTTCTCTACTTGAATATCTACTTTTTCTTTTCTTAATATTTAAAAGGCAGCAGCAGCAGCAGCAGCAGCAGCGCGCACAGATAAAAAATTATATTCAAAACGCAAACGAAAAATAAATTCTCATTGCTAAAATAAAATAGTTTAATACACATACGAGTACATTAGATAAAAATAATTATTGATGTGACAGTGTTGGATTTGATAGTAACTCTTAATATGAATGTCTATTTGTATTGGTAATTAGGTTTATTGGAAACGGATATAATGATTTTCTTATAATTTCCTGAGGAGATTAAATATAGTGGTATGTCGGCGTTAATAAAATTTTAAAACATGATGCAGACGGAAACCTTAAGTATATTTTTATTGCACAATATCAAGATTCATTTGTTTAAGTTAGATTTAAATATCTAGACATTATAATGATATGAAATATTATTTTGAGACTATGAGAATCTCTATTGAGACGTTAAGCCCTTCATACCAAGATTTTAAAATTTATCATAAGGTTTATTACAAAATTGTTATTTATGTACTATGCTAGCACTTCTAATGGGGGCACTTCGCGCCTTTGGAGCTATAGTGAACGCTGCGTGCTCTATTAACTACTCGGCACTACGCGCCTCGACGACCGAGCTTTCACGCCTTTATAAACATCTAAACGTTAATGTTGTCAGAGAGATTTGTCAAAGCAACGAATTAATGATCTATCAAGTATATATATTTTGCTTTTGGTTTTAAAAATCATACAACGAATATTTATTAAGTTATCGAACTGAAATACATTTTCTATGTCCAAAAAGTCAGCAATTAGTCAGCCATCAGGGAACGAGTTGTGCCTAACTTTTGGACGAATTTGATTAACTTTAACTAACTAAACAAATATACTTCAGGCCAGCAAAACGAATGCGCTTCATGCCCCGTCAGGTTAGAGACTGCTGCGTACTCAAGAGACTCCTCTGCGTTTTGCCTTCTATAACGACGCTTTTGCACCTTTCCTAAATGTATCACTAAGTAATTCAACAAACCAAGTTCAAGATATTATAAAACAAAAAAAAAGTGTTGCTGTTCAGATAGCCACATTCCAGAAGTTCTTACAAAAATCAGTTAAGAATACGATTACCATCCATCATATACCAAATTTCATCATAATCTATTAAGATAAAACCTAGTTCTGTTCCAGTTAGCCATATCCCACAACTTCTTCAAAAAATCATTTTAAAATCCCATTTTGATCCACCATACTCAATTACATTATGATCGGTTAAAAAATGGGTTGGCTCCGTTCCCGTTGGTGATATAGAACCAACTTCTCAAAATTTTTAAAGAATCTCGTTTCCACCCACCATACGAGATTTCATTGTAATCTGTTCATAAATAATCTTGTTTCCTAGAATTCCATTTTCATTCGTTGTCGTAAAGAAATGGCTTAGTACCGTCCCGGTTTGCCATATATCAGCATAAAACATGTCATCAAAATCTATTAAGACACAACCTATAGTATCGCCCTAGGATACCATATTTTAGAATTTCTTCCACAAATTAAGTTAGAATCCCATTTCCATCCACCATACCCAAGTAACAAAATTAAACCAAAGTTTCAGAAAAACCAGACGCAAGGTTTAATTTAAGAGTTTATGTAACTAGAATTTAGATGTAGTTTGTGTTTGTATTTCTTCGATAATAACTCGAGAACAATTTGTGGCATGAATTAGGGGATATAATGTGGGATCATTGGTACAGGAACATAAACGCAATATTGGAACCTGTGTCAATATCTCTAGTTAGGAATGTTAATGGCCATTTTCAGTTCCAAGACAAATTTGAGTTTTTTTCGGTCCCGATAATGCGTCTAATATTTAATTAATAAGTGTTCACCAATTTTTTCACCACTCAAAGTGTTCACCAATTTTTTCAAAGAAACTCAAATTCGTCTTCTAACATAAAACGGCCATTAATACTCTATAACAGAAACTTTGACTCAGGTTTTGATAGTGCGTTAAACAGCTAACAAAATTCCTCATCCGGCGAGCCCAATTTCTATCCCCTAACCTAGGTGACAAATTGTTCACGAATTATTTCCGAAGAAACTCAAATTTGGCTTAACTGAAAGTGGCCAATAACACTCCTCACCAGAGATTTTGGCCCAGGTTCCGATAGTTGGTCTAATAGATAATTGAATTCCTCATTTAATGAGTCCAAATACGTGTTCACTATTTTGAGGAACCTTAAATTGCATTGGAACTGTAAATGGTCATTAACCGTCCTCATCGCAGCAATTTTGACTCCGGTTCCGATAGTGCATCAAATATCAAATTAAATTCCTCATCCGACGAACACAAGAAACCATCCCATAATCCGGGTCACAAAGTATTTATGAATTATTTTCTAGAAACTCAAATTTGTTTTGGAGCCTGAAAATGACCATTAACACTGCTGACTAGAAAAGTTGCCTCGGGATCGGATAATGCGTCTAACAGCTAAACTTATGTGTAAACAAAATAATTTTTTCTGTTGTGCTATAATTGATAGCAAATTCGATGCAAATCGATAAACGGCAAGTTTTTCCTAGTCTTATTCTTAAGGCACTCTGGATTTATAAATTGTTTTAAAATGTTCTGTATATTTATTAATTTTCGTATAGGAACCGTCATGTTTCAAAATTTAATTTTAAATTAATGAACTAGTGGTGTATCTGCAGAGTCTCGCAAGGGTATTGATAAATTCTTTCAAAAAGAAATTTTTCAGTAAACCCAGAACTTATATTTGATTGCCATTTTCATAAATCAAAACTAGTTCGTTATCCTAATCGATTGGCACATAGCTTAGTCCGATTGAAATACGAAATTTTCTAGTCACACCTAGAACTCGCAATTCGGCGAAAAAAGATGCAATTTTTTTACTAATTTTAACAAAATTATTCGACCCATAACAGTTTATAAAATGACCTGGGTTTCACTGGAGGAGTCCGAAATGAATTTTTCCGAAATCAGAAAGCATTTCCATCTCTTTCTGATATTCGACAACCACTGTCACAAATTTTTATAAAAATTGTTCGAATCGAGCGAATGTTATGTGTTATAAAAGAAACTCGGCCCTCAAGTTCTGAAATAAGGATTCTTATTAAACACCACTTTCTTAAATCATTCTCATAAATTTTCAACAAAATTCTTGGGGGTGAAAATTTTTGTAAAAAATCGCCTTACCGCTGGGATGAATTTCAAATTCATTCAAATGACGATTCATACAAAAGTCCCATTAAAACTAATCGTTATAGTAATGTGAACGATTTTTGTATGAATCGGTTTTAGGATGAAATGAAATTTTATCTTTTTGTTATATTTTAGCTTTAGAAACCGTTTTGCCAGAGGGTTTATCAATCAAAGAGGATGTCAAAGATAGATTATTTACTTCCAATAGCCGAATTCACACAAAAACTTTTTATAGTTAATTTTTGGTTATATTTTGTCATATAGGAATTGTTTGCGTGCGAGCAGAATTTCTGTGGTATACGTTACATTACATTATTTGCTTTTGAGTGGTTTGCAATTTGGATTTATTATGTATGACAGAATTTCTGAGTTTTGAAATAGTGACAAGGTTGTGTTTGCAACAATTAACAATTTAATCAAACTATGAATCTATCTGATCAAAATCGCTTATTGTAAAATTTATTAAGTTGAACCGCACTTGAATATTGAAGACTGAAGCTGTCAACTTCTTAACAAGAAACGTTTTCTCTTTCTATTGGTCTTAATACTATAGTTACTATTAATACTATTATTTTAAATACGAGCTTTGAGTATATCTTATTTAAAGTTATGTTTTTTTATTTTAATTTTTGCATGAATTTTTTGCATGCGTATTAAAAGTTTAATTTTTATTACGACAATTGCTTTGTTCAACTAATAATCTTTTCTTGTTTCTTGCAGGTAAGAAAATTTCAAAATATGGTTTGTAAGTATAAAAACAATATTTCTATATCTTAAACCATTACGATTACTTTTATGAACGGTTTTTAATGTAAATTGTTGCCCACGTTAGATAAAGATGTAAAATGTTAAACACAATGGACCCAGAGTCGAGCGTTTACGCGCCATCTACTAATTTTTTCGGGATCGTGTCAACAACTCTTCGACAACGTCGACAACTACTTGTGATCCACGCTAGTAGTGATTGTATGATCTATACATATTATAAACTTCTATTTCCGGAGCTTTTAGTTAATGGAAGTTATTATTACTATAAAATATATTTCCAAGTAACTTAGTAAAACTTTCATTGGTTTGTATCCACTATATCCAAAAAACGAAATCCTAAATTTCGTATTAGAATGTCAATTCACCATCATCGATAATAAACGATTTAGTTTAGTAAGTAATGTAGTCGAAAAAAATGTTATCAATCACACAATACAATTTTGTCTGATGTATAATTAAAAATTACAGAATAAATCAAAAAAATTCAATCTGCACAATATATCTAATAAGCGATTGATAAATCCGAACTAAATTTTCAGTTTAGAACTAAATGCCATGCATATTTTGGTATATGGACATTAGCGCCATCTATCAATAACTGGTATGAACTATCCTTCTATTTAGTTAGTATTAAATTTAGAATTAATTTATGATCTGTGTGCCTGACACCAATGTTTCCTAAATTGAAGGTTAGTTCATACCATGTCGCTAATGTCCATATACCAAAATATGCATGGCATTTACTTCCAAACTGACAATTTAGTTCAGATTTATCAATCGCTGATTAGAAATATTGTGTAGATTGAAAAATTTAATTTTTTCGGTAATTTTTAATTATTCATTAACAAAATTTTCATTGTGCCATCTATGACCGACTGGAGTAACCTAACAATCAACTTAGATAGTCAAAAATTTAGTCATACAAATGGGTCAGGCATAAGCAGTACAAATAAAAAAAAAATCTAAATAAGTCGCATAACAAAAAAATGTTTGTTTGAAAACCATAATTAAGAATTCACAGTGCCATCTCTATAAAAATGGTAGCTAAAGTTCGAACAATATGTATTGTACTGACTTCTTCCGAATTTTGATCAAACTAAAAAAATTAAGTTGAAAAGGTTAAAACATTCACAGAAAAAAAAATTTATCAATTTTGTTCTATGTATGTTTTCCTTAAATATGGTGAGCTAGTTAATTGTGGATCAGGTTTATTGCGGATGAGACAGAATTGAATGATAAAAGTGGACGCTTGATTAAATCTGGCCAGCTGGAAAGTAAGTCATGTATTCATTTTCGTCGCCGTTGAAAACTGTGATTGGTTTTTAAGTGTGGTCCACCACATTTTAAGTTGTGCTGATTTACTAACCGTGTACGACGAGGATATTATCCAGGTAGGCCATTTACTCACTATAATGACAAGTTTTTTTTAAATCTAACCATGCAGGATGAGGATGTGGCGCAGATTGAGCATGTACTCAGTATAGTGACACCTATCTAAAAGGTTTTTTTCTTAAATTGCGTTCCTTTATGCCCAACGATGATTTAATTTGGTGTTCGGATAATCGGTCATCAACGCCGTTTTAGCGCAGGTCTATTATCTTCCCGTGGTTTGCTGCAAATTACAGGGTGTACATGTGGATTTGCACTAACCTGATACGTTCGTATCTGAGGTTCGTTCCAATTGTTGCTGCGAAATGTTAATATATGAATTTGTTTCTACACATTCGCTCACTTCACATTTTTAATCTCAGTTCGTACATTTTTATCAAGATATATAAACTTCCATTGACCAGATTTCGCAAAAACGGTAATTGGAAAATGTATTTGACAGTTGGTAGATATATAAACATTAAAAATAAAATATCGAAATTATACACTGTCATGGCTGATAAAAAACTTCCATCGCGATAAATAAGTCTATTTGCTAACAGATGGCGCGCAAAGCAAATAATCTTTTTAATTATGTATATTATTAGTAGCTATTCCATTTTTTATTTGGATGTCTCTAGTTAATTGGAAATTTTTTTCAACTCTTGTGTATGAAAAGGGGTCTTTTGTAAAATTTACGTGATTTAATTGCTTAAAACGATGGGATGAAAAATCCGGGATTTTGTCTATAGTTATGAACCAGCTCTTAAAGTTGTAATTTAGAATATTGTATTTTTCTCGTATTTTAATAGTGCGCAAATTTTTTTTATTATGACTCCACTTAGTTTACGAGTTGAACTTATTTAAACTAATTGTCCTCTAGCATAATTAGACAATTACTTAATAGCTAAGCTATACAGCAACATAATTAAACAAATAGAAAATCATGAGAAAATTATGTTTCTATAATATCACTTTTTCGGTTGTCGACGTTGTTTACATTGTTGACAATAAGGTCATAAAAGCACTAAGTAATCTAAGTAAAAAATTACGAGACCGAAACGCGTAGATTACATTGCGTACTCTACCTCGCGCATCCCTGAATGGGCCTGATTTAAAGTAAATCTTTTATTTTCCTATTTCCTAAAAATTAACACTTGGTTGCAAGGCAGAATTCTAGTGCTTCATTAATAATTATTAGTGTGGGGAACTCACCCTAGTCGCACAATACATAATTGTGAGCAAACTCTAGTCAATGCGTGAACGATAACACATTTCACGCGAGATCTTCACCTTTTAAAAGCCGGCATTATTTAAATATAAAACCGCACAATCATTAATCCATCTCTGACATGGTCACAAGAAATAACAAAAATAATATTGAGAATATTTTTCTTGTGTATCTGTTTTGTTTACATCTCAGGTGTAACGTGGAGTTAAAATAATTGCGATACACGATTATCTTATAAAGGTCTTTTATATTAAAATTGTTTCTTTTATAAATAAAATATTCTCTCTTCGGGTTTGAGTTCTTCGCGCCTTGATTTTATTTAGTTCGAGAGATCACTTTATAGAAGAGAGATTAAAGCAAGAATAAAATCAAAAGAAAAATTGTATACAATTATTTTTAAGATGAAAATGGCTTGAGGCCATATGAGTATGGTGCTCCAGTGTACATGTGATACTCAAATCGTACGCATCGTTTTTGTAAAAAAAAAAAAAATATAAAAAGAAAATCTTGATCTTAAGATTCGTGTGTGAGATGACGGTGTTTTTGTGTTTATATATGTAGAGTGTTTACAAAATAGATAAACTAACGAAATAAAATATTAGATCGTGCCATTTTTTTTTTTTTTTTTACTAATTGTGATCTTATTTTTGTTACTCGAATCTGTGATTGTGTGTGCGCTTGTGAATTTTTTTCCTTACTTCGAAGAGAATGTTGATAGCAACAATAGCAATAAAATTAATGAAAATAGTTGACGTAAAAAATAATAATAATAATTGTATATAAAACACGTGTTTCATTGTGTTATTGTTAGTGGAAATTTAAATTCGATCAATTTAATTTTATTTTATTTTATTATATCGCGATCTTAATTGTTTCCTTTCAATCCGGTTTTTTATTTTTTATAATATTTTACGACTTAAGCTTTTTGGGTCGAATATAATTAATATTGGAATTGGGTGATTTGGTTTCTTGGGAAAATTTTGAAAATTCACCTGTTTGATCTTAAAGATACACGCACCCAAATCGAACCACACTCAGATTAATTTATAAAACGATTAAACTTTTGACTGATGTAATGAATGAGTATAACAATAGAAATAACAAATCATCATCTTCATCTGATATATACATACATACGTATATGGTTTTGAAGATGATCTTTTCACATATTTATTTGACCTTTTATCCACTTTTCCTTTGTGTGGATCGAGTAATTATGTTCTCACGCAAATTTTTACAAAAATAAAATTAGCAAAAAGTAATTTACATTTTATCAAAGTAAAAAAATGTGTTAAGATAATAAGATAAAATTACATTAATCAAGACCATGATAAATTGATTTAACAACAAAATTATTATTATTTTTTAAACACGCTTGCAGTTAATAATAATAATTTTTATAAATATGAACTAGTTTTCTGTAAATGTATAGCGAAATCATGTAGAATAGTAACTCGACATCTTAAATACATAGCGCATTAATACAGATGTCAATAAAAACGTTGATTGAATATTAAATACAAAACTCGCACTAGAATCACACGATGGACAATATTGATACGGCGATCGCGACAACATATAAAAGACGTCGTCTCATAAATCACAATAATAATGAAATAAAAATGAAAAATTTAGAGTACTACGATCACCACGCCACAACAACACATCACGATATCGCCGATCTGCGACATAATTCGCTAAATGAAATCCTTAAAAATAATATCGAAACACGCAGCTCGATCGACGATTCGAATAATGATGTGTGCAGCGTCGATCATGATGATGATCCTCATAGTAATATCGCAAAAGATGATGAAGTGCAATTTTGTCAATTAATCGAAGACGAACAAAATAATAACAGTACGAATAATAATAATAATATTGATGAAGACGATAATGTAAGTATTTATATATACCTGCCGCATATTTTTATTTCACAAAAATTAATATCAAGATCGCGCGATTCACTTTTAATTAAAAAACGTAAAATAAAATAATGAATTCTTCCAAAATGAGAATCATGATGATCAACGATCGCGCGCACTCTTATATATGATCGCGCTCGCTATACCAAAATAAAATAATTTATGATTTAATTTATATTATTCGATTTTAAATGATCAATTTTTTAATGTGCTTTAAAAAAAATTGTAAATAAGATTAAGAAGAAAAGATCGACTGATGAAGGTTTAAATTTTTTAGAGAAATCTAACGGAAAATAAGTGTAAGATTTTAATGGATGGGTTATTTTGATTTATTGTCATTTTATCGATATATGAGAATTGGATTAAATTAAGAAGATCGAAAAAAGTTTTACACTTCTTTATCTTGTACGTTTATGCGTCCATATAATAAATATGTGCTGCTCCGGCTTTAATTAATCCATCATAAATAAATATTCATAAATTTGATTTATTTATAAATCTTAAATTTTAAGATCGATTGTTATTTGAGTATAGTGTTTATATTTTTATAGGATTATTGAAGTTCTTGTTTCTCATCTTTTGATTTCTTCCGAGATTTACATATAAAACTTTATACTCATAAAAATGTGAAATTAGGTTTTGTCACATTTTTTATGAGTTCATTTAGAGCTTGATTTTATAGGACCAGAATTTTCAGAGTCAATGTCCGTGCGGGGTTAAACACTTTAAAACATATTCTTTCAAATCAATAAATTTCTCGATTGCAGAGAAAATTTACATTAATTCATTGCGGTCCTGATCAAGCACTCGATCATTTCAGAAAATTACTTATACTTCGTATTATTTTGAAATGTTTTGCTGTATTTCTTCTAAACACTTTTTTGTAAATTTTTCAACCTAGGTAATATCGTTATAGTCGGAACAATTGTCATCGCAAATACTACTTAGTACTAGTTTGTAAGTAGTATAACTATTAAAAGTACGTTTGGTCTACCCATATTTTAGAGCTTTTAAATTATGTCTAGTTAAAGTCGTAGACGAATAATTTATGAAAATTCTTAATACTAGAATTAAATACTTAAATTTTATAATAAATTTACAATATTTCAAAACTGAGTTCAAAAGCCTTGTATTTCATAAATGTTCAAATTGTTGCCCTACAACTTCCATAAAACAAACGTTGTTCGAAGTCTCACCGAATTGTATGCAATTGATCCCTAGTTATTTTGTCACTTTAGTTGAAATTTATTTTTCTGTTGTATAACTCGGTACCAGTGGTGCCCATTTTCTAAACATAGACCGTGGCACGTAAAATTTAAATGTGTATCAATTGAAAGGTATATTACTCGACCCACAATGTCATTTGAAAAATATTATCCCCATTCTCAGATGTTGCAGGAGCAAATCTATACTTAAGATTTTAATGTCAAAAATGCCACTTCGAAAAGTATATAAAAATTTTGGAAGTTATTCTGGGTGTTTTGTTTTAAATGAAACAATCTGTATTACTTTTAACAAATCGTTTCGTGATCTAACAGATTTTTGCTCATTTAACGGAGATTACATAGCACTAATTGTAGTATTTTTATCTCGTCAATATTGTATAAGATAGCATAAAACTTCCAACCAAAAAAGCGTTTTTGCTATTCTCCGCCCAGGGTCAGTAACACCACAAAAATAATATAAAACAGATTTACCTACATCACAGGAACCTTACCTTCTTGATAGTGGTATTTCTGAATTGAATACAAAACACTTGTAAAGCATGGCATACAATTTTATGTAAATATCACTCTAGAGTCATCCAATCGTGCAACCCAGCGGATTGTGGCTTTTGTATATCTACCGTATGACTTATTTGTTTGTAGGAGTTCTAATACTAACAGTAACGAATGATATTCTTACTGCTGATCACCGGTGTATTTCTTTTACTCTTAATTTGAAGAGATCGCTGATTACGCCGTACCGTAATAGAAAATCAACAAACTGAGAAATTTTCTCTATCTCACTACCAAGTCTACTATATACATGTCATGTTCGCTTTCGACTGCAATCTCGATTGTCTTTGAAAATGCCTGTCATTTTATACTAATCAAAATACTCGGAATAAACCTTTTTTGGTGCTCTGCTTTGAAAAGGTATGGGATACTAATCTGCAACGGCGCAAAAGGCTTACAATAAAAACGATCTGCATACAGATCTTCTTGGAATAAATTTTGTGAGGAAAGTAACAATCTGATGGCTGTCACTAGGTTCAATAAAATTTTGGCTAATCATGGTAATTGCCGACTTGATTTAAACTACCTAATGGTAAATTTAGTTCATCAGTGGCTGCTTAGGAGCTTCTTCCCTCCTTCCTTTTTCCTGGTTACACGCAATGCGCATTATCCTTGATTTCGGCCAGTCTATTATTGCTGTCGAAACTGCTTCGTTACACCATGGTTATCCTATATTAAAAGTTCATTTGTCACATCTGTTGCAGGCCTGCATTTACTTCGAGTAATTTAGTTCAACTGTTAGAAATAATCATTGACAGATTTATTAGGGAATATATTTTTATGTGTTTCACTCCCCTGAGTGACATCCAGCTTGAAAAGTAAGAGGTGTAATGCGACGCTTCTTGAACTAGTTACAGTTACTAGTTACTCATTCAGTAATAATCTGGACCACGCAGGCTGTTGATAGCACTTCGTTTGCCACTATCACGAATGATTGTCACAAAAGTTGCCAAGGGCTGTAAATTGGGGATGCATTCTCACTGAATTGCGAGACTCAATCGCATGCAAAATTTTGCTGTAGAGCAATTACTCGTACATTACTCGACTATATTTATTGTTATGGAGTACATTCCTTACCTTCTTCCTCTATAGTCCTGTAGTATTAGTGCGCAACATGTTTTACAACTTATTCTTTAAATAGTAATGAACCATGAAATCATCGTGGTGTTCTCGGGCGACATCGATAGAATGTCCAATTCGCTAATACCCGAAGTTGTTTAAATATTTGTTGTTGTTTTCTCAGGACTTCAAGATTGATTATTCCAAATCGCTAGTTCCTGTTCTGTGATTCTAAGGCTCGCGGTTGTACCGTGTTGCATGTTTTGGATTCAATTGATAGGCCAAAGATTAGGCCTGTTCTATATAGTGTTTTAAGCTGAAATCACCGTTTTAACTTTGTGGACTTGTAGCTCTGAAATTTGAGGTTACAGAGTCTAACATCGCAGTTTGTACACTGACTAAAGGCTATGCTCAATTCTAGATTAACCCATTAGTTGGTCGATGGTTTAAACTTCTTTGTCGATCTTACAGCGTAACGCTTGCATGAGTACCAGCTCACTGTTGAGCTGTGGGAAACGATATCTTCTAGTCTTGGTTGACAGCTAAAATCCGTCCCAAGCCTGCCGTTTGATTATCATTTAATAGTGGTAAGGCAGCAATAAAAACTTATTTTTCGGATTTGCTGAGGCATGGCTTTCTACTAAAAACCTGTCGCATAGCTAATCATTTTATCACTGAACCTAACAAAGGTTTAGCTAAATATTTCAATCTCCTTAAAGAAGGACCAACTAAGAACCTTATAGGGCTCGCTCTGACGCCTTACATGACGGCTGATTAGAGGAACATGATGATAGTATTCAATACGTTTATAGCTGTCCTGCATTTTCCAAGAAACAATTGCTTGTTTACAATTCTCGCTATATTACTGAGGATCAACTGCAATATAATCCTAGGTGTGTTAGAAAACTTCCTTGTACTGGGAACATATACCGTTGATTACATAAGAGATTATAACATTTCTGATGGTTTTGGTAAATCTTAGTAGTATACTTAGTAAAAAAAATTCTGCTAGTCTTGTGCTTGGCGACAATTAGCAAAATCTCTTTTCATGTTACAAATTTTCTTATATATTTTATACAGCATCTCGTGTACCACATCACCCCTGTCCTATATATTAAATATTATATTATATACTCTGAACTAAAATGTTGGCCTTCTTGGCATTAATATAAATATTCTAGAAGTAACAATTTCTAGTAAAGTGGTAACAAAACCAAGCAAGGTAATATGAAAGGTCAGTTACAACCAAAATGTTATCAATTTGCTGGTGGTTCAAAAATTATTTCACTTTTAGTATGCTGCTCTGGCATCACAAGAACTACAAGTAGTCCTCGTTATTGAGACTATAGATGTGTGTCTTATTTCGGAAACATATTTAACTAAGAAAGCCTACATAACATTTAAAGGCTATTGCGTATATCACACTACCATCCAGATAATTCAGCCAAAGGAGGAAGTGCAGTCATCATAAAAAAATATCCAATATTTTGAAAAAGCAAAGTATGAAAAAGAAGAAATTCAGGACCACAGTGGTTTACATAAAAACCAACAACTTTCCTATTATTGTGGCAGGATTGTACTGTCCACCAAGACATTCTATTAAAAACAAACAATTCAGAGTTCTTTAAGCATCTGGGAAAAAGGTTCATAAATAAGTGGTGACTTCAATGCGAAGAATACTCACTGCGGGGTTCTAGATTAACTACAACTAAAGGAAAAGAATTACTGATTGCCATTAAAGAAAATGAATGTGAATCCATTTCAACAGGAAAAGCAACATATTGGCCAACTGACCCATTAAAAATACCTGACCTGATCGATTTTTTTTATAACCAAAAATATTTATAATAATTTTATGAAAGTCGATGAAAGCCAAGATATAAGCTCAGATCATTCTCCGATAGTCCTATAAGCCTAAGCGAGTATATCATCCAAATAAGGGAATAATCCAGTACTAACCAACAAACGTACGGACTGGGAAAGTTCAAAGTACACCTTGAACAAAGAATGCTTTTGAAAGGTCCTTTAAAAACTATGAATCAACTGGGCAAAGAAGTAGAAAACCTCATTACGAATATTCAACAATCAGCATGGGAAAGTACTTCAGGAATCAAATAAAGGCTAAACGGAAATAACTATCCAGTAGAAATTAGAAATCGCATTAGGGACAAAAAAAGATTAAAAAATCTTACTCAACAACTAACAAACGAAATGCAGAAAGTAAAAAATGCGTCAGTTAATTTCTATTTAAGTAAGTTGACGAATTACAGTAATACGGATTATTCGCTTTGGAAAGCAACTGAAACTCTGAAAAGGCCAATAATGCCGATTCATCCCGTCATTAAAATGGATGGATCATGACCAAAGAAAGACAAAAAAAAGCAGAAGGATTTGCTTATTATCTTGAAAATTTATTTTAACCTCATGAATGTCAATTACGAGAAACATTGAATGAAAACATAATATAAATTCTCGAAGATGTCACACCTACATCACCTACTGAAGTAACAAACGAAATTAAAAACAATTTAAACTTAAAGAAAGCAACAGGGTTTGATCTGATTACCGGAGAAATAATAAATCAGCTACCGAGAAAAGGTACAGTAAAGTTAACTAGTGTGAAAAACGCTGCATTCAGGTTAAAATATGTGCCAAAACTTTGAAAAGTAGCTGAGGTTATCATGATTTCCAAACCAGGAATACCCGCTACATCTAATAACATCATACAGGCCTATATCGTTGCTGCCCATATTGTCTAAACTATTTGGAAAGTTATTATTAAAAATAACCGAATTCCGAATCACCAATTTGTTTTTCGCGTTGAGCACTCAACTATTGACCAAGTACATAGAATAACCAATATTATTGAGAAGAAGTTAGAAGAGAAAAAAGTTTGTTCCGCAGTATTCCTTGATGTAGCGCAGGCCTTTGACAATGTTTAGCACGAAGGATAAATCTACAAAATTAATTTAATCCTACCTAAACAGTACATCATAATACTGGAATCGTATATAACGGAAATATTTCAGGCTTAAGCAAGAAGATGAATATTCTGAGCTTAAGGAAATAAGAGCAAAAGTTTCACAAGGACGTATACTTGGGCCACCCCGAGATGTTCCAATCCCTTAAAACATCACGATAACCGCTTTCGCCGATGACACAGCCATCAGTAGGTAATAACAACTCAGATACAACAGAGAAATTGCAAACCGCCATAGAGCAAGTACACAACCTGACAAAAAATGGCGCATAAAATTAAATGAAACCAAACCTGTACATGTCGACTTTACAAACAAGAGATTATTAGTACACAAGCCAGTATATTTAAATAATCAAGAAATACCACATGCAAACACTGCCAAATATCTTGGTATGACATTAGACGCTAAGCTTCGCTGGAAAGCTCATGTAAAGGAGAAAAGAGACGAGTTGGGGTTACTGGAAATAAACTCTCATCTATCAATCTCTAATAAGCTTCTGCATTATAAGCAAGTATTGAAGTCTGTCTGAACTTATGGTATACAGCTGTGGCGATGTACCGAGCAGAGCAACATGCTGGATATTATCCAACGATTCCAAAATAAAGTGCTAAGAAACATCGTCAACGCACCATGGTTTGTCAGAAAATGCGACGCCCAGAAAGATCTGGGCATAGAATCCATCAAAACCGAAGTTATGAAATTTGCTGGAAGTCATGAACAATGGCTACTTCACCATGTCAACATAGAGGCCTTTTAAATTAGAGTAAAATCAGCTAAAATAAATCTATCTAGCGCACAACAAAAGTGCGATCAAATAATAAATATCAAAGCTAAGGAGTGATGAACCCTTAAATTTCAGAATTTCAGTAAAATTTAGTAATTTAAATTAGAATAAAATTGCTTATTAGTATTCGACTAGATCGTAATTAAAAAAATAAAATAAAATTGGGTATGATTTGGGACACTAAAAAGTTATTTTAAAAAAGTGTTTTTGTATATTTATGTTTTTAATACGATCTTGAAGAGTGTATCTGACGCTGACGAAAAAAAATGGCATATGGAAAGTTAACCAGCTATCAGTAAAATATGCGACAACAACGCATATTTGAAAATGTCATCACGCATATTCAAAACAAGGTGATTTGTCTAAATTATTTTACAAAGTAAGTTGTGTATTGCTAAACTAGCTGCTTTGTCAAAAAATAAAACAAAACTAATTTTAAAAAAACAGTAAACTGATTAAAAACGCCAACCAAACCCTAACAAGGGTCTTTAATCATAAATTAAACCAAAATATGTTGCAGATACGATAACCCAATCGGGAACATTTTCCAAATTACAGAATCTTTCAAAAAGTTTTTCGAATGTACAACGAAGATGGAATCTCTCATCATTCGAGAAGAGCTATTGGATTTAGTCTGCTAATAAGACGAATATAATATAATTGAAATGGTGACAGACTACCCATCTATCAAGTGCAACGTGTAAAAGACCTTTGGCTGCTGCGCCACAACCCTAGAGCGACGAAACTTTAAAAAGGTATATTTAAAAGGGGATATTTAACACTCGAAATTTCATTAAATGCTGTTTTTAAGAAAAAAGACCTTAAAACTTAAAAAAGGAAATAAAGAAAACGTTCTGATTGTTTTAATTTATTTTTAATGGGTGCACTTCCTAGTTCATCAAAAAATACTAAAAGTCGCATAACATTTAAACTTCAACACTATGTTTGGCTAATTTGTTTCGAAATGACCTTGCCAAACACCCTGCTCCGTTTGATGTTACAATTCTGTGGCATCCTTTATACACAAAAGTTAGAGGTTAGCGCACTAAGAATGAAACGGGTAGTGCAATAAACAAACAATAAATTGATAAAATTATATAACAGGTGTCAAATAATTATTTTGTTGTTTCTGCCTAATTGAAATGAAAATAGCTATAAATATTTAAAAACGGAAGCTTACTTCTCTTCTATATTTACATAGAGACGTGTGTGAACACACCAAAATAGAAAATCCCTTTAGGACAAATATACCGGACCGCCCAAAAGCATTCCAAAATGTATACGCACTTGTGTGTAAGCCTATAATAGCAATCAATCAATTTTTCAACGTGCGCACATATTACAAAGAAGAAATCAACAAAAAAATACAAATTAAAATGACATTTAGAGAAAAAAATTAATAAATAAATTTAATTAAAAACTACAGATTGTTTCGGGAGGAATTAATTTATTTAAACTTTCAAAAAATTCAAGAGTTAAGTAAAAGATAAATATGAATAAGTCAAATAATCATAAGACATGATCAAATTAAAAATAAAAATACCTCATGTTATACAATTTAATAAAATTGACCTAACCGCGCACCACACCACCTAAGTAATACATAAAACAACAACATAAACAATTAATTCCACGATCACAAGTTGCGGAGAAAAATAAAAAATCGCGATGCGGAAATTGATTGTAGAATATAAGAATAAGAAAATATTACAAAAATTTGGTCCATAAAAAAATTCTTGAATCGAATTTGTGAGTGTCATTCTGATAATTCTCTTCTCTTATTATATCGGTCTCGTACATATCGGTCTCGTATGTGTGTGTGTGTGCGATCATATATTTAAGAAGAAGAAAACTTAACGGGAATCTCAAATACTTAATTCCCTGCGGCAAAGAATTTATTTTTAGTTTTTTTTGGTGTCTTCGGTTTTTTGTTTTTACCATTTTTCGCTCAAAGGCGAGTTTTTTTTAACTGGTCGTGGATTAAAGTAGTTATTCGGCTCTTAAACCAGTGAAATATTAATTTATCATTTTGATTTTATGTTTTGCTCGAAGCGTTATACGAACTCTTGAATGCGTCTGCGACTTTAGACTTCACATAATATATGTAGATTAGGTTTAGAGAAGCAGAGATCGAAACACTGAGATTGAAAATGATTCATTTTGTGTTTCACGCTGTCGTTTGAATTTTATCGAATCAAATCTTATGTATACGAGTATGTGTGTACATTTATAATTTATATTAGATTTATATTTTTTTAATCGAAACATGATCAAAACTTTCTTTTAATATTTCTCGGTACGATTTTGTGTTGTTGTTTTAATGATTTTTTGATTTGATCAACGACAATTTATGTTTGTCGGTGGAATTGGTTTTTTTTTTGTATATTTATAAGTACAATGCGCAAGGTGGGATTAAATTATAAATTTTTAAAATTTTTATGAATTTGATAAATCAATCATATTTTTATTGGATGTTTGAATTACTTTTTTTTGTGTTTGGATTTAAGGCTTTAATCTCGTTTATATAAGCAAATTTGAAATCATTAATTAATATTATTGGATGGATGCGATGATGGTAAATTAGGTTATTGACTCAGTGCATATTTGGTGGAAAATAGTTTAGCAAATAGTTTGAAGAAACACTATTTAATAAAATAGTACTGTAATACTTGTGTTATACCTCCGAGTATACCAAATCTAAACACTTTGATTAATGAAAAATAAGTTGAATAGGATTAAGGGTCATCCTCGTTCCCAGTTAACAAAATAACCTTAACAAACATTGCCATGACTTATGTCATGTATGTGAGTAATGTAAGATTTGCTAAATCATACAAGAAGATAACTCCTTTTAAGCAAATATGTAAGGAGGAGAAATCCGATTAAAATTGCCTGTAGTTACAACCCCAATTGTGGATTAGGAAAAGCTATTTTCTATCTCAGAATACTGAAGATTCTAGAGAAATTTGGAAAAATTGTATTTGAGAAAATTACATTGGCTTAGATTATGTCGATGATTATGGAATTAACGTTTTATAGATAAAGATGCAAAAGGTTTACAGACAAGTAAGGTTCGTATGCATTTATATAAAACCTCACATGTGCTTTTTTTAACACTTGGTGGTATGAGCACATCCTTCTGGAAAACGAAAACCGTTACTACGTTTTTGTAGTAGAGTAATACGCGTTCGTTTTTTGTCATTGTGCCAACAAAACACGTTTTCTTTTTAAGCAACATCTCTAATACAAATGAACCAGTAGTCAACCAATTATCGACATATTATCAAACAGTATACTTTTAGCTTTGGCGAATTAACTTTGTTAAATACACGCGAATTTATACGAGTTTTTGAACCAACCGGTATACGTCACGATGCATAGGCAGGTAATATTTTCACACATGTGCCACTGGTGCCTGCAGAGAAAAGATGATTGATGTAGCCTATTAGAGAAAGTGATTCAAATATAGCATTTGCAATTGATAGTTGATGCATGTTGAATATCTTTGAATTTCGTTGTAAAGGGGCTTTCAATAAGGACGATTTATTCGTTAAACGTAGTCTTAACGAAGAAATCTATAAAGGCGTTAAGACGTCCGATCTCTGTTATCACAAGATAACCAGGCCATCAAATCGCTCGTGCAAAAGTTCATCGTGGCATGCGCTGTGTGACACGTAGCACCTTCCTGTTGGAACCACATTTCGTCGATATCTATATCATCCAGTTTAGGTCACGAAGTTGCTTTTCATCGATCTATAGCGCTCACCGTTGAAGGTTATCGCAATGCCAGTTTGGTATTGGAAGAAGTACGGACAAATGATTCTGTCAGACCAAAATTCTTACCAAAGAGTGACTTTCTCGGTATGCAATTGGTGCTGCTGTATCTCGTGTGGATTGGTATCGCGGCAAATCCGACAATTTTGCTTGTTCACATAACTCATTCATCCAAAACTTAGCCTCGTCGCTAAAGTACATTTTTTTGGCAAAATTTGGGTCAAGTTCCAACTGCGCGTCAGACTTGTTTATGGCCATTTACCTTAAGTTCTTCGGTCAGTTAGATTTTTATCAAAGTCTCGACGCAAAATTCGCCAATTTGAAGTCGTAGAAACGCCAAGATCTTGTCAACTTCAAAAAATTGATTGCTTCAGCGTTTCCCGTACACTATCACGCGGAACAGCGATATTTTAAGCAGACTTTAAGTGACGTGCGTGCGGATGTTGACTGATTTTTTATCGAACCTGTTGACTCGAATTTCGCCAGCAAGCGTCGAATAGTCATCTCGGCCGGGCTGCGAACGACGCACTGATTTTGAAAATAAATTTTGATGACTTCACCTAATAACCTTAACAACATTTTTTAAGTTAGCTATTCAATTTCCTCCTTCAATTCGGCACCTTCGTTCTCACTGCCTAATCAGCTATTATCGACATGGGTCAAAATTACTCACACACTCTCAAAATAATTAACCAACAATTGGTTGTTGGAAGGAGGAATTAAATACCTAACTTAAAATTTGTTTGGCAGATTGAGAAGGATTTATGTGACATTTTAGAAGTTTTAAGAAATAACTAAAGGTTATAATTTCAGTTAAACTCATTTCGCTACAAAGAAGGATCGAGACCTTTTCAACAGTTATGTATACGGCGGTTTTCCCAATTTTAGGGCCCTTGATTTTAATATTATAGATTTTTACAAATAACTTGTGCTAGATTTCAATGCTAGCCTAATTTCAATAGTTATAATTTTATAATAAACAGCGTCTACTTATAGCAAAATGAAGGGGTGTCGCGCCCAGACAGGCTAGTAAGCGCTGTGCGCTCAACTTTCTGCTCGTCATTTCGCACTTGGCTGACGCGCCTATATTCAAAAAAATATCACTACCTTTTCCCACAAATATTTTAAGAATTTAATTTCCGTTCTCCTTACCCAATTTCATCACGATTGGTTAAGAAATAGCTTAGTTTCGTCCCAATTGGCCATACTCTAGAACTTCATTCAAAAATTATTTAAGAATCCCATTCTCATCCATTATAAAAATTTGCATCAGTCAAAAACCTAGTTCCGTCAAAAATAACTTTAATCCGTCCCAGATTAAGTGCCATATTCCAAAATTTCTTCAAAAAATCATTTAAGAAACTCATTTCCATTCATGATCCTCAATGTCATCATTATCGGTTAATAAATGGCTAAGTTCCTTCCCAATTGGCCAAATTTCAGAATTTATATTAAAAATAATTTTGGAATTGCATTTTTCTCCAGCATAAAAAATTTCATCATAATCTGTTCAAAAATAACCTAGTTAGTTCCAGTTGGCAGTTAAGAAACCAAACTAGTTATTATAAGCCAAATGTTGCCAAGCATGCATCAATTTGAATATTGTACGGACGTATAGGCGTAGTTTTACGTCATAATATATTTAAATGGCTATGTTGCCATTTTTATGCATTTGTAAACATCACGTTCCTTAAATAACTCAGCCCTTCCAGTAATGAAAAGATATAAAACAAAAGAAATCTGGTGAAAATTGGTCCGGTTTTTTAGATCATCGAAAATAAACCATTCGTTTTGGTTTTAACAGTACAGATCGTTGTTGAGAACGTAGAGTTCCATTCCAACCAAGAATTCCGACAACAAACGGAATGTAAAGAAAATCTACAACCATAAATGTACCTTTCTACATGAGTATTAAGTCGAGCCCAATAGAATATGGCAACAAAAGGTCTAATGAAATGAGTACTTTTCAAGAATTCATTTTTCCATAAAAGAAGAGAAAGACCTTTGTACCATAATTAACTTAGAATCCAAATTCCAACATTTAAACCGAATTTTAAAAGAATCGGTTTAGAAACAGCATTGATCAATTTATATATCCAGTGAAATATTGGCCTAATTCAGGAACTTTACAAAAAATTATATAATATTTTAACATACGAACCAAATTGTATGACAGACGGTTGAGAAAAGGGAGAGTTCCATTTAGCACGCTCAAAATCGCCAATTTCGAAAATATCTCTAAAAATTATTATCAGAATCTTAACAAACCGAATTCAAACTGTGTTCAGAAATAATTGAATTTTAGTTATAACAAAACTAATAGGGTTATCTTCGAAAACAAGAATTTCCAAATCCGGTTTTCAAAATACCGAAATTCTAAGTCCTAAAAACTTAATCCCTGAAATCTAAATCCGGATTTAGAAATATCGATTTTGAAAGCGAACGAAAAAATCCTTATTAAATAGTAAAATCTTGTTTTTAAAATTATGGATTTTAAAATTAATAACAAATTAGGGCCAAACGTAGTTGGGTCTTTTGTAGTTTGGGATTGGTGTTCTATTAAGAATTATGGTCGTCCTATTGGAATTTGGCCATACTGATTGAACTCAAGTATTTCTTAACTGGCAAGTATTTCATAACTTTCTTAAAGAATTTTAATTGCAATTAGACGATTGCAAGAACATAGCCAGCTAAAACCCCTATCATCTTGATTGGGTTCATCTGGTTTTTGGCAGAAGTAACCGTTTTTCTCAAAATTCTTATTTAGAATCAATTATTTTTTGCGGTGGTCGAAAGCATTATTAATGAATTTCTAACGTCATTCATTTATTTCACTTCATTGGATTCATGTAACTAAATTTAAAAATTTTACTTTGTTTAGTCATAACAGACGTATTTAGAGAAACTTAATCATTCTCGTATAGTTGATATAAATAAGCATGTGTCCTCTACTTTGGATGCCAAAACACTAGACGACAAGCGTTTCGGTTTAAACTCAAGCGTGAACCCAATCAAGTTAAAAGAAGTGTAAGCTTGAAATTTTCTGATTGCAGTTAAAACCAATAATTTAAATGTTATTTGTAACGGCGTGCATTTGAATTGTAAAAACATCACAATTTGAAGTACATAAAGTTTAATTTGGTTCGTGGATTGTTTAATTGAATTTAGTTAAAATTGATGTAATTTTGACAAACGGGAATTTATATAAAAATTTAACTTGCTTTCTAAAATCTTAAACATTATTTGTATAAAATTGAAAGTGGTTTGCAAAATTGTTAATTTGAAGTGCAAAACCTATATATCAGATAACGTTTTTGAATTCAACTAATTCCGTTTCTTTTGACGTGCTATTTCTTTAGCGATTGTCTTACTTTTAAATTGAACTAGACTTTTGGAAATGTTTGCTTGGGATGGTATAAGTATTCTAACATAAATTTTAGATTAAGTTATTCTAATTTTTTATAATTACATTTGAATTTACATAACGTAAGAATTGGGATTCAAATAGTAAGCTTCTTCAGTCCTGATTATCATCTTCGCAGGAAAATTAACGTATTTTAGAGCCCAAAGTATAGTTATGGCCTTACTCTGTTTGTTATACTAAGCATGTTGTCTGTTCACCTTTCATTTAACAAAGCTTCCGTTAATTTCCTAAGTGGAAATTTAAACGCCGTGATAGCCCTCATACAATTTCTCTTCCGATTGCAAATGAAGGGTCGCACCGTGCCTAGATTTGTTTGTTTTTGTTGCCCAAGGCATCCAATTGGCCAAGGGCCCGATCGATTTATTTACATCTTCATCTATTTTCAGTATACGTGCATATATAAATTTTAGAACGATAAAGTAAGTTTACCAGCTCCAGTGAATATAGGGCCTTTCAAAGCAAGGAGTATACAATTGTCGGAAATTTCAACAGAGAAACAACTCTGTGTTACACAAATTATCTTCTAATTCGGCTGATTGATATGACTTGAAGCCGTTTAGCACCAACAGGGTTTGTTTTTCATTAACAATACCTCGTGTGTTTTGAGCGAGTTTCTCCATAAGCGCTGAACTCCATCCAGATCTCAAAGCTTACCAGAAAGTGAGTTTCAAATAAAAGCTCCAAGGATACCGTATTAGTAACTGAGGTAATTTTTCTAAGTCGTAAAGCCTTGAACCTTCCATTTTATAACAGAAAAATCCTCAAGACTAGTAGTAACTTGCTCAATTTTACTTTTCTACATTCTTAGGTTCTCCTAATAAGAATACCTGGTGCTATTCTATCTGGACTAGATGTTTTGGCTTTACTACAGGGTCTCTTAAATAGTTTCTGATAGGTTGCAAGATCGGCAGAATAATTAGTTATTGCCTGGCCTTAAACTTTACCACACAAGCAGCAGCACTTAGAAAGAAGTTTTAGGGATTTGTAACTGTGGTATTGTCTGGCTATACCAAGCATCTAAGTTCATCCAATTTAATCCGAGGGAAGGTTTATAGGCACTAATAATTTTCCAGTGTTTCCTTGTATATGCTCAAGTTTGTCTTCCTACGATTTTAAAAGGTATTCCGGATAGAAGGATAAATGTCGAGTTTATACGTCAGGTATCTTAGTCGTCAGAAACGCCCTAATCCAAAACTGTTTGGTTCTTGACAAGTATTTTAAACTTAGAGGATAACACACAGTAGGTACTCCAAAATCACTCAAGTACTCATTGGAAGTTCGTGTTACTGCAGGTTGTGTGATGAGTCTTCGCATCACCTTAAAATATCTCATCGATTTTCTTCTTCTCTGTTTGTATAACAGCTACCCATCTGGTGAAGCATTTTTATATTTTAGTTTGCGAAATACTCGCTATAGCAGGAAAGTATTATCCGGTCTCAAAGAAACTTTATGTCGATATCTACCTCTAAATCCGACAGCGCTTCATCGTTTCATCGCACAAACAGAGTTTCATTCCAATCGGTTGAAAAAGGGCTTAGCACAATTTCAACTTATATAGTACACACGTAGTTATATAGGATATTTTACAGAAGCTTCATGCTATTTGTATTCTCAATTTGTATCAGACAAACTCTGTTTTATTGAGAAATATCTTAGTTCCAATCAAATTAGCCAATTTCGAGATCTACACATAGAACAAAAAATCAAAAATCAATCCATTTGGCTGGCTTTGATGAGATTATGAGGATGAAACTTTTAATTTTACGATGCTTAACTGATTGATATGCTATTACATCAAAATTACCAGAACGGATCTGGCAATGCTAGTTCATTGAATCTTGATTCTAGGTAGACCTTAGGTTCAAGGTTTAATTTGTATGATGGTTACTAAGTGTTTGATTCCATTAGATCAATACAATGGATAATCATCATAATGTGATGTCACTATGCCAATTCCATGGACTAGGCCACTAGGTAAAATTTAGTTATAAGTTTGGATGGATTGTTTAATTCGTTTTCGTTTAAATTCGAACTTTCACTCCACCAACCACAACATAGCCATCCAATTAGTGGTACAGTCAAATATAGATGACCATCTGTGGCAAAATTTCGGATTGCAAAAAACTTTTATCGACAAATAGAATTCCGTTGAGTGCTTGATAATCAATTAAACGTCCCAATTTTCGGGTTTGTAAAAACAGAGAAGACATTCTTATTGTGAATCATCATTTGACAAGTTAATACCTAATTATTATTCGGAAACTAGTCCCCCAATTTTGGATTCTAAAAATCATTTTATTGATTAAATAACAATCACATGAATTACACTCCGTAATTAATTCAAATTCACAGAGCTAACTGCACTCCTCATAACCTTACCAAATACAACTCAAACCGATGATCAAATTCTATTTATGATATTGGTCAATAGAATTGTTCAGGTATTCATCTGGTGGTTGTACTCGTTTTCTGATCGGTAAGAATGGCATTACATTCGAAACTATAAGTATAAGGTAAAATACTTCAATGTCCATCGCGATAATGATAAATATTTTGATTTTAAAAGCTCCCTATATTTAGAAAATTTTCTGGAGTTTGCATCGTAATTAAATATCGAATTAAACATTTATCTTATCAATTAATCAAATTTTGCTTTCTCACAATAAATTTTTTCTGTAAAGATCGCCTGGAACGTTTTAAAAGCAGAAGCCAATTACTTTTAATTGAAAATGTTTTATGATGATAAGCTATACAGACTTTAAGCCTTAATGGATTTATTGGAATTCAAAAGGCTTCGAACTAAAAATGTTATTATTTTCTAACGGCTATTTAGCTCTCAAACCTAAAAACCTAAACTGTTAAATTTTTATGATTTCTTTTATTAACAACAATTTAGCGACCTACGTAATTTAAATTATTTTAGTAAAAACTTTAAAGTTTCAATCTTTTAGCAAAACAATGAACACACTTAACTTAATCTTTCAAAAATAAGATTTGCTATATATCGCAATCATTTAAACATAGGGAGATGACTGTTAATTTTGAAACTACTACAGGTGAAAATATTTAATTCTGAATCTAAGTAGCTTTGTACATTTTGATTGATCACGCTGATCATCGATGTGGTCCTAGTAAACCGCTGACGTGCTTAGTAAATTTTAGACACCTTATTGTGTGTACCAAAAATTCCATACTGTGTTCGCATGATCTATTCATAAAATTATCTATTCACCATTTATAAATTTGGCCAACATTTGTAACACCATTTTGAAATATTTATTTCCATCTCTCCGGATTTTGCGCGCGGTCCATTGTTCAGTTTTAATGAAATGTGTGATGATCGCAACTTTTTTGTTGAATTGGAATGAAGTAGCAAAAATTCTAGAGGTTGAATAAAATTTATATAATTTGATTTGATTGTCGTGATTGTGAGCGATAACGTTTTCAGGTGTATGTGAATCTTTAAGTGGATATGTGTTCTAAATGTATAAAAAGAGAGATGGAAATATTTAATCAAAATTTTCTAACCTCTTTAGATTTCCAAATATTTATAATTCGACATGGATTTTTGGTCATTACAATGATAATCATCGAACCTCTAAAAATCACTTTATATTCTTGTATATTCTATACATTTTTGATACATCATCGCGATTGATTGGTTCGATGTTTAAAAAAAAATCGCGATTATTTTCTTTTCTTTTCTTTTGAGGTGCTCGAGAGGTAATGAAAAGACAAACAAAAGGTAACAAAATAAAAAAAGAAATTTTAATAATTTTTATTTTTCGTTTTTTGACAGTAATTGTTATGGCAAAAATTGAATTGATTTCTTTCTTATTTTCAAAGTGGATTGTTTTCTGATATTTGCGTTTAACAGACAAGTGTATTTCTTATGTCTTGATGTCTGTATTCGAGGCGCGCGGTACAGTTAAAAGGTGAACTGTTTTTTATATTTCCCGATGACAAGCGATTTTCCATACATTATTATCTACCTTACGTGATTTAAAATAATTCATAATCGATATAATACTAATATCAGATTACGTTAATATGGAATTTAATTTACGACCCCCAATCGAATGACTGGCGAAAAAATGTGACCTCATAAGCTCTACATAATAAAACAATGATTATAAAGATACACGGACAGAAGTTGAAGAACAAACAAATCATTTATTAAATAAATAAAATATAATTTTGATTAAACAATTGTTTATTCATATAATCGAGAATATCCAGAAGAAATCTAAATCTAACATCGTCATCATCGTTATTATTGTTATATAGTGAATTTCTATAATTTTCAAGATGATCTTGAATCTTAACACATTCTACTGTATACATATATATACCTATTTAAGAAGAATAACATTTTTCTTAAATAAAATTCATTCAGATTTAGTTGTTGGGTTTATGGTGTGCGGAGTTCAAGACGCAATCATTGAAAGATTAATCACGAAGAAAAAGTTTTCTTTAGTTTTCTTTAGTTTCGAACATGATCGATTGGTTATCGTCATCAGAAAATAATTTAATATGAGAAAGGTTTTATCGCGCATTAAACATTTGTTTGTAATATAGTTATTAGCTCTAGTTTGATTTGAAGTGATTTATTATCGAGTTTAGACACACCGGTTTTGTGCAATGGTATACGTAACACTTTGTAAAAAGCCTTTTCATGCCTCATGATGACTAAAACAAAAAATTACATAAAAAACCACCTTTACAAATAAAATAAATATATGTTACATGTCTACACGACGTTTGGATAAATACACACGTAGCGATATTGTTGGTGGTCAAAAGAATTTAATCTTTAGGTTTTTAAGTCGCACAGCATAACGATTATTCCCCATCCCATACACAAAAAAATAAATAAAAATAACTGATTTTTTAATAGTATATGTGTTTAATAATAACAATAATAGTTAGTAATAATAATATTTTTTGCACTAACAACAACAACAATAATAAAACCGCAATTTCATCTCATGCATGTTGTGTAAGAAGATAGATAATGGACCTCAAAACTAAGAAATCAAAATTTATCGTTACTTGTAATTTTTTTTTACTATACTACAGTACATAAGACATACTCGACTCGTACATATGGACAAAGTTGAGTGAACTCAATTTTTTGGTTGAATTTTTAATTTATTTTCGCCATTTTTTCTATAAAGTTTTAACAATATATGTTGTTAATATATATCCAACACCCATTACAATCTAAATTGAATAAGAAGAAAATAATTTAGTTGAATAAAATGCAATTTGATGAAATATTTAAATGGAAGTTAAGTAGTTCATCATGATTAGAGAAAAGAGCGTGCCAAATGGGTGTACATTTATAGCTGCTGGTGTTTGAATTTGTAACAGTTAGTGCAAATTAAACATTTCCAATTGTATACAGGGTTTGGTGTGTACTTCTGTTTCTGATGATTACGTATATAATGAAATAAATCTGAACAACCGCCTCTCTTTTCAGGAATTCGCCATTTTTCAACTTTTAGGTTTAGACGTTTTGAAATTTTACAATAAATTTGAATATGGTTTTCCAACATGTGGTAAACCATGATGATGTCGTCTAAGTATCGTGTAGTCCACACATGAGCCTTCGAAAAGTTGTTGGGCCGTTTTTCAAATCGAAGGGAATTCTAGTAAACTATAAGTGACCTTTATCTATCGAAAACGCAGTTATTCCTATGATATTTCTCGTCCATCGGGAATTGGTGGAGTCTCGATTTAAGGTTTTTCAACCGTAGAAAAACAGTCGAATTTCCCTAGGCTATCAATTTAAGAGATCAAAAATTTATCGTTTATTGTCTTTTCATTCCATTTTCGATTATGACTCTCATCTTGTTTCAGCAGTACTTCTTGATTCTTATAGATTGTCTTCATAAGAAACTTTTTCTCGAATTTAATTAAATGTTTAATCCGGATTAGACTATCAATAATTTTTTTGTTTATTGGAGCATTTAAACTAAATGGAATTGGTTCGATTGTCTCGAAATTCTTTACTATATTAGGCCTAGACTGGTTAATTTTGAAGGTGGTTTTGGATGATCAGTTGTTAGCCTAATAGTGATTTTAAAATTTTCGGCTTTGTATAATTCTGGTAAAATTCTGGTGTCGTCATTTATTTTTGCGTAACCAAAACAGTCCAATCCGCATATTTTGTATCTGATTCTTATCCCTCCCAAAAATCCTCATGTTCTGAGTTGGTAATCGTTTTCTCCTAACTAATTTCTTGAACTTAGTGATTGATTATAATATTGGTCTTAAAAGTGTTTCTAAATTTTACCGATTGATCTACCTCCATTGGGATTGGTTACTTAACTTGTGACAGCCCGAATGATTTGTTTTCACTAGAAGCCCTTTCAAAATTGCTCTGATTTTTGAGGAAATTTAGTTTGATTGTGAGGCTTATTAACTGATATTTTTCTAAAATATTGTGAAATATCACCACTTTTATTGAAAATATGTGTTTAAGCCTGTAATAATTGCTGCCAACGCATTTTCTTCTATTGCATTGTATAATACGGTATTTCCACTTTACTTGTTTATCCCACTACCTATATATTTTATAATGTCCGTATAAACCACATTTTAATATTTTCAAACTGTCAACAATTCCGATTCATCTCATAATAGCTAAAGAACACACTTTGCTTTTCAACAAACAGATAAGTGCTGCTCATTCATTAGACTACTCGGCGCTTTGCGTCTCGATAAAGACACCAACTTTTCGTTAGTATAAGTTATTTAGCTACCAGCAATCTTAAATTATTGGGACATTTTTAAACAACGACGTTATACCATAACCAGAATTAGTGAATCATGGCGGAAACTGTGTATTCGTGGATATTTTAGTCTCTTAAATATTATTTTATTTTATAAATTTATTTTGAAAGAGTTACAAGTATTAAACTAGTTCCTAGTTACGTTTGTAAACATTATGGTATGCAGTCAATGTTGCATAGCAATGTTGCATAGCATACGTGAAAAGAGGAATATTTGACCTAAATATGAGAGAGATTCTTGGGTGAAGTTGTTATCTTCAATTTATTAATCATAAGAAAATTTTATAACACATAATGTTTATGCTTTATCTGAGCGAATTTCCCATAGAAAGTATCTCATGTATATAAGTTCAATGGCTTGCAGTTGATAAAGTGTAAACACAATGTGGGAGAATTATTTCCCAAGGAATGTTACGTAAATAAAGAAAATTTGATGAGATGAGTTTGGGAACGGAATGTGATTTCATTCCGTTACAACTCCATAATTTGTGTGTTTCCTCATCCATAAGAAACCACATACGTTAAACAAAATGTAGATTTAAACTTCATATCACTCACAAAAATAATGTACCTTGATGTACCAAGGTTTTAAAACAATTATTTTCTGTATATATTTAAGGTAGAGGACCGGTGTGAAGTTTTAATCAATTATCAAAAGTGTAGCTACACAAATAAACATTTTTCAAAAGTGTATATACACAATTTAATCAAAAGTGTACTTATATACAGAAGAAAATGTAGCTGGGTTGAATCTTTTTTATTTAATTAAAAAAATCATAGGTACTTAGGTATACACTTTCATATTAAATATCGCAAGTGGAGCGATATTCTAAATTCTGTGAGAAATTCCACGAGGGTTGCGTTAATCACACAATCCGAAGGCATTCACAGATCTGAATAGACATCTCTAGAATTACCCGTTGAGAAATTCCCCGAGGGTCGCGTTTAGATGGTGGTTATCAAAATTAGTCCATAAGAGTACACACAATCTGAAGGCATTCACAGATCTGAATAGGCATTTCTAGAATTACTTGATTATGGCCTACAATCTACCCCTACACTTTCATATTAAATATCGCAAGTGGAGCGGTATTCTAAATTTGGTGAGAAATTCCTCGAGGGTCGCGTTAATATGGTGGTTATCAAAATTAATCCATAAGAGTACACCCAATCCGAGGGCATTCACAGATCTGAATAGACATCTCTAGAATCACTTGATTATGACCTTTAAACAACCCCTACAGTTTTATATTAAATGTCGTAAGTAGATAGGGTTTTTTTAAGATCGGCGAAAGATTCGCCTAGTGTAACGTTAAATCGGTGTTTAACAATATTTATCTTTAAGAGTCACACATTCCAATGGGATTCACATATTTCAATATTCATCTGCCTATTGTTAACTACGGTTTAGACAGAACCACACTATGTCATTCAAAAATTTCAGCAGAAACCGATATAATGCCAGACGGATCCATAAAATGACAACCAGAAACGAAACGAGCACATTGTATTTTGGGTTGTTGTGAAACATTGTATATTTCAGTCGGAACTACTACGATGTTATAGCCGATGTTATATTATTTAGACTGGCATTTTATCGGATCTCGCTGAAATTTTAGATAGTCTGCACTATAATCCAGTTGTTTTCCGCTGTCCTCGTGACTTCTAATGATTTCGGCTGGTGTTTGCTCGTTCCAGCCGATATAGTAATGGTTCCGCCTTTGTTACGGTTCCGACTGAAAGCTAATAAGTTATAATGTTTATAATATATGATTGGTTTTGTTGCGGATGGTGTGATAAACTTTATAATCGAACGGTGTCTCTTAACCATTTTTTCATATGTACCGGGCGATTTTTTTAAGCTGAAACTTTCAAATATCTAGGAAAATAAGCACTCTACGAAAAAAATGTCCATTTTTAAAATTTATTCATTCCGGAGGAAACATATATTAGTGCTAAAATTAATACCCCTCCTCCCCTTGTTGTAGGTGGGAGGTAACTAAAATAATATAACTAATTAAAATAGGAACCTCTATTATTTATTGCAGGTTCGGATTCTACGGCTTAAAGTACGTACGATTTCTTTGAATCATTTTTTTCGATTCATGATAGATATGGCACTGTAATAAAACATGTTTGCGTTAGGATATTAATACAATACAAAATGGAGTATTTAACTGTATACAAGAAAAAATTTAAGTGGTCCTGGTTTATGGAGAAGCTAGCCGTAGTCTTGATAATGCTGTCACTCTCTGCACTGCGCGTTTTTCGGATATGATTCAATCACGTACTTCATTTTACCAGACTGTTAAACAATTTACTACTGATGGAAGTGTTCAACCGTAAAAAGGTCTCGACGAGCAACAGCCAAAGAAATATAATTGTTTTAAGACTCATTTCGAGCATTTACATTGAAAACGTGTTAATTTTAATTCAAACGTATTGCAGAATCGTATGCATAGGTTGTCAGTAAGAGATAAATCGAATAAAATTTAATATCTGAAATAAAAGATGGGTTCCTATTTCAATTTCAAAGTTACCCCCCGCCCCACCTACAAGAAGGGGAGAAGGGGTACTAATTTTAACACTAATGTATGTCCTACGCGGAATGATTAAATTTTGATAATTTTCAGCATAAAAATATCACCCAGTATATACCAGGCAGTTTGAAAAGTCCCGAACCTGAGTAATAAAATAGTATTTTTTCAGAAAATTCACATTTATTTTTCAACGTGGCTTCCTTCCAACTCGAAACACTTATTCCAACGAGTTTCTAATCGCTCGACTATAAAAAAGAGAAAGTAGCCGGCGCTTTCTTAAAGTAGGCATTTGTTTCGACAAGAACATCTTTAGTTGAGTAAAATATTCGATCAGTTAGCCACCTCTTCAAAATTGGGAACAGATAATAATCACATGTTGCAAAATCGGGAGAGTACGAGGGATGGAGAAGCAATTCATAGCCATTTGGTCATTTTGGTCATAGTGTTAATTGCTTTGTGAGCCGCTGCATTGTATCGAATCAATCCAATGGTTAACTGTAATATTGCGCAGTGATTGTTTATCGATCGTACAGATAGTCAGGATATGAATTATCCCATAATTCTACCAACTTCCACCCATTGGTTTGATATCTGGTGTGTAGTGATATATCCATACTCGTATGTTTCACTTTCGATTATGCTTGTGAAACATCAATTATTTCATTACTTTTGCTGGTCGGTGAGCATGCGCGACATCCATCGCACACATAGCTTCCACATGTTCAGACAATTGCATACAATTTCTGCACACGAATCCTAGCAATCTCACCTTATATTTCGTACCTTATATTTTCGGTCATTAGTCACCAAACGTAAAACTGTTTTGATTATTTCTTGCGTAGTCACGTCAAAACGCCTTCCTGAACGATGTTCGTCATTTGTACACATACGACCAAACCTAAGCTTTTGCATCCACTTTTTGACTGTTGGATTCATTGGAGCAGATGTGCCATAATACTTATCAAACTTTTCTTTCGTTTCTTTAGCCGTTTTGCCTCTCAAATAATTATGTTTATTGAGAACTCGAAATTTGCCTTTTTCCATTGTTTACAAAATTACTGATTGTTGACGCGTAAATAACTCTTAAACACCAACTACTTGACAGATTGTATGTTATTTTGTTATTGCAAATGTTGTCAACAAATTGTCTTAAAATATATACCAAAACAAATCTTTGATTTTCCAAAACTAATTCTGCGTATATCGTGACAGATTTTGTAGGGCTGGATGTTTAGCGATAATTAATTTTGCATTTTGGCAGAACATATTCCGGAACTGCTAGTATCAATAATAGTTTATGTCGTCTTACACTTTATAAGAACTGTTATATAAAAAAAAATTATGAGAAAGCTGGAGTCTAAACTAAACACAATAGGAGACTCTAACTCGACTCAGAAAAGTTAAAGGAGTATGTTGGAATATCAAATTTTAAATAAATAAAAAGTTAGTTTTGAACTCGACCAGGTTTTCTTAAAAAATTAAAATCAACGCGATGCGTATACGAAATTTGCAGTGATATAGTGCTGGAGTAGCATTCTCTATACCAGCGTGATGCTACGTATGAAATTCGACAGAATTCACACTATACATAATCATAGTTTTGATTTATTTTTCAATTAACCAACACTTGTGGTTTGTGCGCCAAACATCCTTGAAAGAATTAGAATATAATAAATTCAAAAAAAAAAAAACTTTCAAATTTTTGAAATAGCGCATTACACAACTAATTCAAAATAGTTGAGCAGTTAGACAGGCAAAAATCTAAGCACAAAATAATTTGACCAACTTACTCTTTATTATAAATACGTATTACAATGTGCATGTAGGTATAAATTCGCCACTAAAAACTTGTCTATTATAAAACAATTAAAAACTAATTTTCAAATTACCTTTCGCGTGTTCATTTGAATAAAAATAATTTTTAACATTACATACAAAAATTAAACGGTTACAAAAGAAAGTTCCGCAAGAAATAACCAAAAAGTTTAAGAATTTATTATTCTTTCGTAGCTGCGTTGTTGTTGTTGGTTCACTTATATGTCGTTTATATACATATTAATTCCTATTTTTTAATTTAACGAACGTACACAATTGATTTTTTGTTGGTTTCTATTTATTCATTTATTATTATTACTATTGTTCAATGGTTATAGTTAAATGATAATAAAATAGTTTTGAAACGGTAAATAAATAATTTTAGTTTTTGGAATTTCAACTTGTAATTATTTTATAGTTTTGTGGTTATTTACATAAAAAATGATTTAGCACGATTGATAAAATAACCGGAGCTGGAATTTTATTTTTGCATAAAGTGCAACAGTGAATTGTATTTTAATTGGGGCTACAATTTACCTGATAAATTTTGTGATCTTGATCTCAGGTACAATTAAACCCTTTTCTCCTGCACTACTTGATGCGAACTAATAAATTCCGCATAAATATTTATTTTCGTTAAATTAATATTAATTAATTCTTACAACTAAAATATATTTTTTTCGTAATTTCGAATTTATTATATATTATTTGTTTGGAATTGAAGGCCCCGGGCTAAATAACTGTGCCACACATAAAATCTTCAAATAAAAAAAATTCAATTAGGAAATTGAAACATTACAAAAAATAAATAAAAGATGCGTTTCTCATTTTATACATTTCAATTGGACTGAAAAGTTTATTTCCGTTTGGTTGTTATTTTGAATCATCGGAGTTAGGTCCTAACACACTGTGTTTATAGGGGATTATAATTATACGTACCGGCTTTTTACCGTACATGTAGAGAGAAATATTTTTTTAGGGTGGCAAATTAGGTGTGAACTAGTTGAAATAATTTTGGCAATTAGTTGCTGCGATCGTTATTTCCACTCGAGATCCATTCAAAATGGTTGCAAACATTCGGGAGAACTCTTTGCGTTATGTCTATATTATGTGCTAACAGATGTTAGAAGTGTAACATATAATATCTATTTGTTTAAATCGAATACATTTTTTTATTACATTTGGATTAGAGAGGTTGAGAATGTAGGTTTAATGTGTGTTGCATTCCGTTAATTAAATCTATTTAAAAATAATTACACTTCAAGTACATTTGAACACAATCTTTTAATCTTGTAACCTTAAATATCAAGTAATAACGTTACTAAGTTCATATTCGAATTCTTTCAACTCGTAAAAATTACGTTCCATCAAGAAGTTGGCTTACTTGACACCTCATAAAAAATCGTTTCTCAATTATCCCAATTCTAATATAGTTTTGACTTTAGAACTAATTTAAAATTTAAATTATTTTGAACTTTTTTTAAACTTAGTAGTATGTTCGTATTTTATGATCAAGATGAGCATGACTTGTTGTTGAATCATTTCATTACTTCTACTTACCATGTAACACTATTGAAATGAAAAATTGCATCACTGTAGTCGTCTGGTACTATTTTAGTTTGCAACAGAAGCTCGCGATATATGTATGTAAAGTTATCCCCGCGATTCTATGCCCGAAATTTAAAAAATTAATCAGGAAGTCTCTTTTGTGAAGTTAGCCCCATCCCGTTTTATATTATATTTTATTCTAAATGCACTTCTTTGTAAAATTTTATTTATTTAACTTATGCTTATAACATTAATTTAAAATCATAAAAGTGTGAACGACTATACTAGTGGATTTAATGTCCTTTAAAAGTTCATCATTCACACTTTATGCGTACAATACATTACGCATAAAAACAACAAATTCAAATCCATAACAATTAATATAATTTAATTTAATTAATTAAGAATGAATGGTAACATTTTTTTTTAAGAAATCTATATATCTGATAATTTCAACTAATCCCATTGATTATCTAGTAATTGTTTTATTAGTTTAGAAGTATATTCTTGTGGGATGAAATCTATCGATTCATCCCAGTTCTCCCTATCCTTTGATTTCAGCGACTCAGGGAACCGTTAATATTAAAGGCTTTATTTTTTTAGGCGCAGCTCCTCGTTGTCATGCTGCTCCAGTCGCAGTACATGACTCCTTGCAAATTTTTGTATTTCATCGCTGACATATTCCATGTTTAAGTCTCGATGGATATTATCATTTATAATGTACCAAGGAGCACTCACAATGATATACCTAGTAATTTGTTTTGAAATATTTGTATGATCTTAACTGTAGTTTTCTTTGTGCAGTCCCTAAGATGAATAACATACGTCCAGATAGGTTTTAGTATTTGTTCATATAACAACAGTGCATTTTTCTGAATTTTAAATCCAGTTCTTGCCTTTCCATTTTAACATGCACTTTCCACCTGAGCTTAGAGCCTAGCGTCATGCAGAGGTATTATTATCAGAATACTGAATTTTTTGCGAATTCAGTTTAATTGGAATATATTCTAATTTCCTATATGTGAAGTGATATATGTGTTGATTTTGATTCGTTTAGTATTATTCTCCATTTTTTTGTCCGGTTATTCACTATATTAATAGCATTTTGTAGTTTCCTTGGAAACTCAACAATACTAGCATCAGTGGTCATAACAGCAAACGGTCCTATCCTAACTGATACTATGTTTGGTAGATCATTTGTATACAGAAGGTATAATGCAAGACCTAGAACACTGCTGCCTCTTCCTGTCTCACCCGGAAGTAACGGTCGTTGATGTAAGGCTTTATCAATTCAAAGTATTGGTTTGGCAAATCTCGTTGCAGCTTAAATTCCAGACCACGGTGTTAAACCTTATCAAATGCTTGGGCTACGTCTATGTCCCGCTCTATCGTTGAGTGCCATTCTCCAACCCAAATTGATGTACTGGTATAAGATTTATGCACTCTATAATTGGCTTTAGTCTCTTGAGAAACAGTCTTTCGAAAATCAGCAAATTAATAGGCCTATACGATGTTTTGTCGTCTAGCGGTTTATTAGGCTTTGGAATTATTATGATTTCTGCTACTTTCCACTGTCTCGGAACATAACTTAGTCTAAATACAGCATTGAGTATGTGCTGTAGTTTCCTTAGTGCTCTTTCGGGTAGGGCTTTGATTATTTGGCCTGTTATCAAGTCGTATCCTGGGGCTTTTTTATCTTTGAGGTTTTTTACTTCTTATTTGATTTCTTTCAAAGAAACTGGTAGCACAGATACCTCATCTATTTTGCTTAAGGTGTTAAAAATTCATTATCCGCTTGTTCAGTTGGTGGTTTGAAGGTATTTTCTAGGTTTCTAGGCAAACAGGTCAGCTTTTTGCTTTTCTCTGCGAACCCAGGTTCCATCAACCATTTTTATGAACGGTACTTGCATTTTAGGCCTTTTTAAATCTTTGGTGGCTTTCCACAGGGTATAGTGCGTGTCAGATTTACCTGTCAGATTACTTAGGAAGATAGCAACTGACTCATTCTTAATCTCCTTTATATGTAGTTTAAGTTTGTTGCATAAGCTGTTTAGGATTGTTTTTTCTTCATGTGCTCTAGTTCTCGGCCAAGTATTATGAGCTCTTCTTTTTTCGTTAATCAACTCTCTCACTTTAACTTTTTTATAATATTTCTTCCTGATCAGGACTACTTCTCAAGCCTTTTTTGTACACTTTATATGAGGCGTTCCAGTTCTTCCAGTTTGTTTTGTTATTTGTTAGTCTTGGAGGGCTTGCATTCCTTATTACCTTGTCGCTTATTGTCATTAAAATTGGAGAAAGGTCTGACGATAGCCCTTCTTCATTTTCGACTGGTAAGTAATTTTCGCAGATACCTCTTGACATTTAGAAATGTCAGGGATTTTATTTGGGCCCGTAGGCCAGTAGGTCGGCTTCCTACTGGAGTGAAACTCACATTTTAATGTCCTGCCTGCTTCAAATCACTCTCTGCTTATGGGAGTAGTTCTATTTAATCAAATTATTACCAAGCGATTGAAGTTGTTCGATGTAGTCTTCTCTTTTGGGCTATATCTGGGTGGACTATAGATTGCTGATATACTATAGCCTTTGTTATTTTTGGTTTCAATAGATACAATAGCTACTTGCATAGTCATCCTCAATTTTGAATTCGTTGTGCTGTTTATTATTAACCCTTAATAAAGATTGATGTCCAGCCTCTCGCTATTTCTGCTAGATGTAGAGCTTGATAGCACTGGTATCCGTGTATTTTGACTTACGAGGTTCTGGTAAAATGACTTTCTGAGATTAGGCATATATCAATCTTTTTTTGTGTTTAAAAATACTTCTAATTCTGAAATGCGTTGCGCAGGGCCATTTGCATTCCAGGTAGCAATTCTTACATAGTGTGCCATAATTGTATCTTAGGTAGTCAATGTCTTCTCTAGTTTTACTTGACGCAACCGTTATTCTTTTATCGTGGCTTATCGATGTATTTTCTTGTGTTTCTGGTGCCTGTTCTTGTTTTTTCAGTAGTTCGCCCATATATTCTAGCCTTTGGTCTTGCACAGCCAGATGTAAATTGATAGCGTTTAGCGTTCCCTAACGCGGTGCTTTCTTCATATTTTCGTTCTGCTTAGCCGTTTGTGCATACGTTGAACCTTCTCTTACTTTGGCGCTAGTTAGAGGGGTTTATTTTGGGTATGATTGCATCCTAAGTTGAGAACTCTTACTTGTTTGATTTCTGTTATTGTCTCACATTCTTTGCAGCTCTTTGGCTACCTTGCAGCCTCTGTAATTTGCTGGGCGATGATTACCACAGTGTATGGATTTCTCTGGTTCGTTCTTACTTTCATTGCATTCTTCTCAGGGGTATTTCCCAGAGGCTAACTTTGGTTGCTTCTCTTTCACCGTTTGCGTTTTTAGTGAACTTTTTCTTTAGTAAGTTCACAGCATTTAGGATTTTGAATGCTTTCTGGTTAAGTTCCTTAATTAATTCTTCGTTTAGACATGTATGATGTAGCCATCTAGCCATGACTTTATTTGGTTGCTCAGCTTTGTGTTCATAGGTGAACCATTCGATCTTTTCAGCGGTGATTGCATTTGATAACATTCTGTAAGTTTCTGGGTCAAGTTCATTCACTTTCCAAACGTTATTATTCAGTGCAGTGACTTTATATTTATAGTTTGGATCTAGCTTCACTATTTTTTTTTATTGTTTCGTATTCACTAACATTAAGTATTTTAATAGGTGGAGGTGGTATTTCTTTATATATTGGTTGATTTTCCTGCATTTTTCCTTGGAGGTCTCTCTTTCGGTAGCAGTGATACGTTCTAATGTACCTCCAGTAGGTCCGTGGATGACTGATCAAGCCGTTGTGGTTTGTGCTCTGCGTTGATAGTTCCACCTCAGGCGAAGATTCTTCTTTTATTTTTTTGTTTTGACGTTTAGTTTTAATTTGCCATCGTATACAACCCGTTTCATATGCCAATTCAATTTTATTTATTTCATAGGTAGCTATAGTATTTTCTTTTGCTTGATTCTCATTTTTGATTATAGCAATTTCTTGTTTAAGCTGTTGGACTTCTGCTATATATATGTAGCTGCTGTGATTTGCATTAAGTTCTTTAAATCAGCGTTTTCTCTAGCGACATCGTGGAGGTTTTCTTAGTTCACGTTCTGCCTGAGTTCAGCATTTACGTTCTCCTGCTGAGTAGCGGAATGCATTTGTCTAAATGGTGAACCAGAGATTCTTGAGCTTGGTATGAATGGGTTTCGCAATGATTGGCTCACCCCAGAATCCGTTAAGCCTGTAGTATAAATTACATTTTGTTGCACACTCATTGCTTTAACGACTGGTTATTGCATCAGCTACCAACTTAACCAGTGAGATTGGTCGTGAGTCAGTGAAAATAACATAATTTGCTAGGTTCTCGGCGTTCGGTTATACCACCGTTTCTCAGTCGCCAGAGCCTCGTTGGTTGATTAGCAGGGAGGACCACGTACAGGTGAGGTAGATTGGGCTGGTATATATAGACCTTCTAAGCCAACGCCCCTTACCCCCCGAATGATAACATAAATCAAAAATAATCTTCAACTGATGATGACAGATGAGATTTTATCATTCGGGTAAACATAAAAATATTTGAACGCTCTTAATATTTTCTGCTAAATTAATATAAATAAAGGGTTTTCCAATAAAAGAGGTTTCATTTTGATATTTACAAAAGCGAGTATTTTTTAAGAGAAATCAATGAATGTTTATTTCATTGTAAGGAGAAAGGTACGCCATTAACATTTGAAAACGATATCAGCCAAATGGCCGCCACGGCTATGCTTGCAGCACCATATCCTTTTCATGACATTTTCACTTCACGAATTCCATCTTTAAGGTCTTGAATCGATTGTGGAGCATTGGCATAGTACTGTGGAGTATTGGCACCTTATCTTTCACGTGGCTCAAACAAAAACAGTCTAAAGGTGTTAAATCACAAGATCTCGGTTTCCAATTGTGATCACCTCTTCGAGAAATATAACACGGATAGGAAACTTTTCTTGCAAAATTGCGATTGTTTCGTTGCTTGTGTGGCACGCTGCGCCGGCTTGCTGAAAATAAACGTCGGCCACATAAATATCTTCCAATTCCGGCGATAAAAAATCATTAATCATAGCTCGGTAGCGCAATCCATTCACCGTAACAGTTGCACCAGCCTTATTTTCGAATAAGTAAGGTCCAATCACACCGCCAGCCCAAAACCCGCACCAAACAGTGACACGTTGAAGATGGAAAGGCTTTTCAACAATCTATCTTGGATTTTTTGAGACTCAAATGCGACAATTCTGCTTATTAACGTAGCCTCCGAGGTGAAAAAGGGCCTCATCACTGAAAATGATTTTTCGATGAAAATCCGGATCATTTTGATGCATTTGAATTACCTAATCAACAAAGATACGACGTTTATGGAGTGATCGACCGGCTTGAGCTCTTGTGTTAACTGAACTTTAAAAGCCTTAAGACCTAGTCTTTATGCAAAATACGGTGTAATGTCGTTTGTGGAACGTCTAATATCGTCAGCAAACATTCTAATATGACCCGTGAGCGATAAATTGGCCATCATTTATGTAGCTTAAAAATAATAAAGAACCAAGGACACTTCCTTGAGGAACACCACAATTTACACTAAAGTGAAGGCTTTTACACAATTTAAAATCACAACCTGTTTTCGATTACTAAGATAGCTTGCTAAAATTTTGTATAATAGACCACGGAAGCCATAAATTTGTAATTTCTGGAAAAGTGAACTGTGATCTATACAATCAAAAGCATTACGAAGATCAAGAGTGTATGGAGTATCATTCGTAATGAACATAACTTTTGAATGATATGAAAGAAATAAAATAAGTTTAATAATTTAATAAAATGAAGTAAAATAATTTTTTGATTGGCCATAAAAATCATAAATTTGTCAGATTATAATAATTTGGTTATAAGACAGTCAAATTCATACCTCACTTTTGGCAAAATATCAACAAAATTGTGCTATTGCAACCTAGCGAAATTAGGCCCCGAGCAATATACTTACATGTAATTCAATTTTATAACAAAATTAGCTCCCGCGAGCTCGTGTGAATTAGGAAAGCCGTTAGTCTTACAACTCCAAATTCCAATTGAAGGGTGAACCATTTCGAGAATATGGGATTCTCATTTCATATAGATTGCGAATCCATAAAACAGTTTTTTCCGAGTTTTATTCGGACATTTACCGATTTCGGGCTTTTACCCGAGTACTTTTTGTTTGTACATTTTTTTATAAAATATTGAGTGGCGATTTGAGTGAAGGTGCTACGTAATAATTTGTATTTTGTGTGTAACTCTGAAATGACTAAAAGATGCAACGCGTTAAAATGCTGTGGGAAATATGATCGATGATATCACACCGATTATATCAATATGTCAGTTACCAAATTTAAATTAATCCATCGTTTGTGTAAAGAGATTTTTTGGTTTTGTGAATGTCACCAACAAGTTAATAATTTACCTCCATCGCTTCTTAAATCATCTGAAATTTGGCAGAAGTACGGCATAAGCTTAATAATATTAAAGTTTTTTTTGAAAAAGCCATTTGATGTTTCGTCGACCATTATTATGCCGTATGCGTATACATTGAAATATAATGTCCTCCGTGGAATTATTATTAACCCGAAAAATAAACAGGATTCAGAAATCACAAAAGCGCACACTAAAAATAAAATTAATCCTATAGCAGTAGCGATTTGAGACTGAAACTGTAAAACAACTTGGGAATTTAAATGATATATCTAATACTAGTAAATCCAAGACTTTATATTAAAGGACTCAGTAAAGCGTATGCTGACAGTGAATTAAATGAGGAGCTATGTGATATAAATAGTTTGTAAATAATAAAACCGCGAAGTATTTTATTCCAATAAATCTAATGTTAATGCAAAATAATTTGTCCGGCCCTAATTTTGATAACACACGTATTCATTCCGTGAACGATTTTAATTTGCCTAACGTAATTCTTAAATCAGCCTTAAATAATAAGAGTACGTGTAATATTTGTCACTCCAATTCTTTGTGAATTTGGTTTTTACCTAAAAAAGATAAAATTCAATGATGTTTTCAAATGTTAATATCAGGAGGGGGAGTAGGAGTAGTATCAATCTTCGTAAGAAAATAAATTCCTATTAAAATTATATATAAACCTCCAAACTCAGCTTATGAGGTCTTATTAATCGAAACGCTTGTAATAAATAAGAAAATTCTACTTGGAGTTGTCTCTAACCCTCCTGGATCTGATTTTATAGTTGTCTTAGAAACAATTTTAATAAAATTTTCTATTTGCTACTCTGACTTCATCCCTGTTGGGGACTTTAATTATGATTTGCTTTACTTTAAGTCTACAACAGTTCAATTTAAAAATGTTGTTAGTATAGATTCAATTTAAGATATTTGCAATTCTGAACTTGGACTTAGTACTTTATAACTCAAATAAAATTAACTTAATCAAATTTCGATACCTGGAATTTCAACGGGGTATAATGGTATGCTTATTGAAATGTTTAATAGATTTGACCTTATAAAATCTGTTATAATTGAAATCTCTAAGCCGAAATGGTTTACAACTCAAATTTTAGATATCACGAAAAGGAGGAACAGAGCTTATGGATAGTACTCCGAACCGACAATTGTTCCAATGAATATAAATACCTGAGAAATAAGGTTACTTCACTTAAGCGGAACAAAACAAGAATTTTTAATTAAAAAATTAAATTATATCACCTAAAGTCTTTTGGAATAATTTAAAATGTCTTGGTATAGGAAAATTTATTGAGCAGGCACAGATTTCGTTTACTCCTAATAATCTTAATAAGTTTTATTGTAAATCTGCTAAATGTCAATCATCTGGAGCTAACACAATTAATTATTCTATTTTTCAAACCAATTTTAATTCTTTAAAATTCTCATTTAGTGTACGAAATCGCGGAAGACCAATTTTTTAAAGCAATTTATTTTGTTAAATCTCAAGTTTCTTTAATGGATAATATTTATTTTAGAATTATTAAATTACTTTGCCTTATATTTCTTAATATCTGGTCTATTTTTTTAATAATATTATTACTAAATCTTATTGTCCTAGTTGTTGAAAGTTAGCCAAAACACCAGTTTCTTGAAAAAAAAATGATTTGTTTGCTGTTAAAGCTTTGATAGGGGAAATGTCTATGGCGAAATTAAGCTCATGTATGCCTCGTGAAAAGGAAATCTTAAAATTAGTATTCTCAAAATAATGCTTCGCCATATATTTCATTAATAAACAATGGACTCTAGTCAGGCATAAACTAAATATTCATTACTTTTGAGAGTATTAACTTGGGCGATCGGCCGCACAAGGTGTATCCACATGAATGTTTCTCATCACATTATCTTACGGAGCACCGGAGATATTAAATTAAATTAAACGATTTTTGGTCGAAGGTCCATTTCCAAGTTCACCAATCCTGGGGAAAGATGAACCGGTTAATTTTCCTACTCAGATCGTCAGGTAGCATCGCTCAATCTCCACTAGAAACAAAAACAAAGATGACTTTTAAGCTGGGTATAAATATTCGAAGAGAGGCCCAACAAGCTCATCGAACTAGGTCTAGTCGACAAAAATATCTATTTTTTGAAGGTGCATCGTATAGGGATAACGAATCAAATGGAATCAGTAATATGGTTGAATACCAAAGCACACAATTTTGTTGACCTTTAAATTTAGATAAAAATTAAAGCATAACAAAGGCGAATTACGTAACATATTTTTAATTGTTTTTGATTTAGAATTCCCAACCGCCAAGCAAACTTCATCATAACATTTAAAAAATACATCAAACAAACGAACAAACATACAAATTCCGAAATAAAAACATTGTTCTTGAATAATTTTGTAAAAAACAACAATCCTGCTGTTGTTTGTATTTATAACAAATACACTGTTGCTGTAACAGTATAAAGCTATTTAAAGAATTTTCTCAAATTTTTTCCAAACAATTTTTAGAGGGAAATACATTTTTTCCTTCTTTCCTCCTTTATACCTACTACTCGAATATACCAACCCATCATTATTTTTATGTTATAAAGAAAATATGGAAAAGGGTTGAAACTACCAAAACACAAGCTTAAGGAAAATACATGAAATACTTGTTCCTATAAACAGAATATCTCTTATCTACTCCTTTTATTTTCTTATAAATTCTGGTATATACCGAGTACGTTCATATCCTGCATTAAGAGTCTATATTTATTTTTTCCTTCATCCATTCTTTTCTAACGCTCATAAGGATATGCATAATGGACTTGAGCACTAAAGATAACATTGATGAATTTTTTATTCAATATGAATCATTTTTATTCAATAAAAATTTTTTATATAAACCAATTCAGGATATTAGATACGATGTTATATTGAATATTTGGAACCTAAAAATAGGATATATGAAATTTTTCCGTTCGATAAAAAAATAAAAATTTTATGTTTGGAAAATTGTTTTGCAATAAAAAATAAACATTTTGAAATTAATCTTTTTATACAAAAAAAAAATTGGAACTCCACCTTTTAATTGTTTTGTTACGTCGTCCCAGTTTTTATTGTAAACTAAAAACTCAAGATGTTGTGTGTACACGTATAAGAAAGAGAATCAAATTTCTAATTTCACGTTAAACAAACAAAAACATTTTTTTTGTAAATTTGGTAGTTGTGATTGGACGAATTTTTAACAATACGTTTTTTCGTAAAATATTTTAAGACGACCTCTACAGTATTTGTGAGTACAAATGAGTAAATTAACCATTTGAAATATAATTTAAAAAAAATATTCTATAATTAAATAAATTGACTTTGTCACCACCACACCCGTCAATAAATCCGTCCGAGTAGCGCAAACGAGATAAAATTAAATTTGTCACCCGCGCACGGGTCTTAAGCCCTGAAACGACAACTCAATTGCATTTTAATTCTTTCATCTGATTTTAATTTATATTTTTTGACAATACAATCGAAACTATTTCCAGTGTATGCGGCCGTGTGTGTGTTCGGTTTTGTTAAACTTTTGAATTCTTGTAGCATTTATAATTTAAATTCTATTTTGTCATTTAAGTATGTTTGTTGTTTCTATATGTGTACATTTGTATATAAAAATAAGAAAAACTTTAGGAAATAATCTAAATCACATTAGAAATACACTCTACACAGTCGAGTAAAGTAAAATAAACTGTCAACAGTATTATCTTACAATTTTCTTACTGGTTTCATTTATACATATAAAATTTCTTCTTAAATAACCGTCGCGCGAGTACGTACCATGCCGCCTACATAGTTCTAATCAGTTGCTCGCATATACGCGCGGTGACAAATATTAAATGACGTTAAGACCTAATCAATTCCTTCTTTTACATATTTGTTGTTTGTATTAAATTGTTGAACTTAAGAAGAAAACTTTATGGTAGCTTTTTTCTTTCTTGTCGCGCGTTCTATCATTATCTAATTTTGTGAAATGCTTTATATGAAGTGTAAATATGTGTAACAGTAGACAAAAAATGTAAATTTACCATTTTCAATCATTGTGAATAATTTTAAAATTTAATTGGACATACGTACTTTGTTTGAAATGGATGATAAGAAATGTGTAAGAATGAAGTTGGACATTTTAAATTTTATAATGATTTAAGATTGTAAAAGTTTATGGTAATGAAAGTTACGGTTTTTGATATCTTACACGAATTTGTATTTTTTGGTATTTAGATCATTACCAAACTGTTTAATTAGAGAAATAACGTCGCCGATAAGAATAGACCAAACAAAGCTAGGTATTTTGAAGTTGGGATCCGATTGGGCCTGTTTTTAAAATGCTTTTTTACTTCGCACACTCTTCGAACAGCTTTCAATACGATTTTGAGACAGAGTAAAATTTAAAGAAACGTGTGTAGGATTACAGTTCTGCTTGAAGAGTTTACTTAAAAAATGTAGTATTCAGAGTAAAATTACCCAGTGGCACTATTCTGGCCTGGCATTTTTGTTTAAACTGTATTTTTCTGGTCTACCGAGGGAGTAAGTTAGACTTGACTTTTGTGTCGAGCGGTCGCATTTTTTTACAATTTTTTGTAAAATTATCGGATTTTAACTTTTTTCAATATGGATATATAATTGCCAACTGGTCCGTCTACGTAAATTTATAAATGGAAGCTGAAACCCCCTAACAAATCAGACAAGAGAAGATAGCAAGCAACCAGCAAATTACATCACATCTTGTATTCATCTACTGATGGGGATTTTACCCAGAGAGAAAAGGTCTCATATTATAAATGAGCGTATAAGCTCAATATTTGGTGTGTAGATCATTCCAAAATTATATTGTAAATAAATAAACAAACAAAAATAAGTTTGGTGTAAATATTCTCGAAACAAAGTGAAATGGGAAAATATTGCTCCCTGAGCAAAAGTTTCCAAATTCACTTTGTTTTGAAAATTTTTGTACTAAACTTATTCCTTCAGTAGGCCAGAAAAATACAATTTGGCTAAAAATGCTATCAAAATATGTTTACCAATTCCCTATTCCCAGGGAAAGCCAGAATAGTGAAACAGGTTGGCTAAAAAACATAAAGTAATTTTTGACAGCGCGCCACCAGCTTGGATTAATTTATAGACACACCCATTACTGACACAATTAGTTCGATAATATAAAAAATAAAATAAAATCTCATCCAAAAACTTCGTCTCGTATATTGAGGAATTTAAACTGCACGGTGCAGCAACTATTTTGTGTGCGTTGAAACTGTCAGAGCTTCTGTACCCAACGCGCTATCCAAGTAAAGGTTGCGCATTTTATAGTCCAACAAGTTCTGGTGGTGTTTTCTCCTTTAGTTCTGCAGAATATTTACCAGGCATTAATCTCTAGAACACGCAGAGTTCTGAAGCATCGTTGCAGTGTTGGGGGCTGTCTTGATCTTTTATAAATCTGGGCTTGCATGGCGGTGAAATAAATGCATTAGCTGTGTGTTTTTGTCTGTGCTATAAGAATACTTTAGAAAAGGCTGCTATAATGTGTATCAATATAATGAAAAGACAGAAGTATAATGAGAAAATAGTTGTGGATAAACAAATTAAGGGGCAGAGTTTTATTTTTGATTTAACTGGTGCGAGTAGAGTTCTAAAGCGCGCGAGTATTGCCTGAATTGTTGTTCGGACACGCAGAACCGACTAAACCTTTTATTTATTTATTTTTCTAGCGCTACCTCGAATGGGATTTCACCGACTCATTTATAATACACGCTGTGCTTTGGTTTTGTGAACTGTGCATACTATAATCGTTGATATTCGACAACGATTGTAAAAGTTAGAAAAGCAAGGCTAGTAACTACGAAAAATGTCATATGTGGTCGATATGTCTACAAAATTAATGATATATTGTTTAAGTCATGTGGTTTTATTATGTATGCACATAATCACAAATTATACAAAAAAATTATATTTCTTTAGTGCAAACGGGTTTAGACCGGTATATCACTATGCAACCCAAACGAAAGAGGAGCCCTAGATCAGCGGTCAATACGAGCGTTAATAATTTCACTTTCACATGCTGTACCAAAAATAACACATCAAAAACTGAGAAACCGCCACCGATCTATTTGAGGGAAGAATCAAATATAGAGATTTAGCAAGAACCATCTACACTTTAACGGAGGATAACTTTTATATTTCCGGGGGTTTTACGAGGAAATATAAAAGAAACCAAAATTCAGCCGTCAAATATTGAAGCATACAAGGCCTTGATAAATCAGTTTGATGAAGTAGGAAAACACTACTATACTTATCAACTAAAGAGCCAAAAAGTGTTGGATGTGATGTTAAAAGGAATTAAGAGCTTCGTTGGCCCAAACGGGATACAAGCTACTCTCACTGAAAAAAACTTCCGTGTTCTATAACTAATATTATAAATCGGGAAAAGGTGCCACAGCCAATATTCCGTCTGGAATTAGAACCAGATAATAAAAGAACAAAAGGATTGCATGAAATATATGATCTAAAATATCTTCTAATATCTAAGAACTGGACCGCTACAGTGTGTTAAGTGCCAAGAATACGGCCACACTAAAGCTTATTGCGCTTTGAGTGATATTTTTGTAATATGTGGTGATCCCCACAATTCAACAAACTGTGATAAAAATAAAACTCAAGTTTCTGTCAGAAAATGCAGTAACTGCGATGGAAACCAGACAGCGAATTTTATAGATTGCCCAGTTTAATTAATCTTAGACAGTGAGCTGAGCAACGATTGCTTAAATTACATTCAGAAGCTAAAGTTCAAAATGGAAACCAGAATATAAATGTAAACAGTAGTGTGCATCACGGGGTTTCGTACACAAGTGTCCTTAAGGGTTCCGTTCCAAAAGTGGAGGCAAGTGAGGCAGGAAACATCTCATCAGCTTTAAACAAGCCGATGATGGAGAGAACTATGGATCTAATGAAGCAGAATATGAACACGCTGATGCAGGAGTGGAATGCAAACGGCCTAGCGCAGCATAGAGCGGATGTTCAAGCATTTCTCATTGACCACAATATTGACATAATGTTAATATTTGAAACACGCTTCACCAACAAGAACCACTTCGAAATTAATGAGTACTCTCTACACTGACACTTAGCATCCGGATAGCAAAGCACACGGTGGCACTGCTGTATTGATTAAGAGAAGACTAAAACATTATGAGCTTATGAAATATGAGAAAGATCGTATCCAATCAACGAGCATTTATCTGCAGGAATGGTCTGGAGTTTGTGTAATATCAACAGTGTACTGCCCTCCAAAGCATGGTATAAAAAAATTGCAGTTTATTGATTATTTTGGTCAGCTGGGTAATAAATTTCTCACAGGAGGGTGATTATAACGCCAAACATACTCAATGAGCTCAAGAATAACAACGCCTATCGATCATCCTACTTACTAGCCCACGGATAAAAATAAAGTACCTGATCTAATTTCTGCGTAACCAAAGGCATTGCGCATACGTATGTTAAGGCCACCGATTGCTATGATCTATCGTCTGATCATTCACCGATAATAGTAACAATGAGTACTGTGTCTTAAAATCAGAAACACCGAAACGTCTGACAAACAAACGAATTGATTGGAATCAATATAAGAGACTAGTCGAACAAAACTGTCACCTTGATATCCCGCTAAAAACACCAGCAGATATTGATGTGGCTGCAGAAAAGCTAAAAGAGGCACGGGAAATATCAGCTGCAAAGGCTTCACTGATTATCAACAATTCTGAAAAAATTAATAAACTATCACACAATAGCCAGTCACTATAATCCAGGAAAAGCGGAAAATTCGACGGTAATGGCAACAAACTAAATCACCATTGTTGAAATACAAATTAAATCGAGCTATCATTAACCCTGAAATTTTCACTGCAGGAAGAAGAAAACCAATGTGTCCATAATTATTTAAATGAACTCTCGGCAACAGGGGAGGCTGATTATTCTTTGTGGAAGGTAACAAAAACCTAAAAAGGCCTATAAAGTCGAATCCACCGATTAGACTATCAACTGGAAATTGGGCGAGAAGCGATGAAGAAAAAGGCAATGCGTTCGCTGCACGTCTAAAGACGGTGTTTTCACCACACGAAGGAACTAATAATTTCGTGCTGCCTCACCAAATGAATGATAGTTCATCCTTTAAACCTATGAAGTTTGGATGGAAGAAAGTTAATAACACAATCAAGACTGATACATTAGCCCAAAAAAGGCGCCAGGATATGGCCTTGTTACTAAAAAAATAATAAGGGAATTACCAGACAAATGCATAAAACTAATAACCTACATTTTTAATGCGATCATGCGAACTAGTCATATTCCTCAAATGTGGAAGATATCTTTGATCACAATGATACATAAGCCTTAGAAAAACGAAACTCAAATCTCGTCTTATCGTCCAATAAGCAGGCTTCCCACAAACTCAAAGCTGTTTGGAAAAATTTTAATAACAAAACTGAAACCAATATTAGAAGAAAGGCAAATCATTCCAGACCATCAATTTGGGTTCCGAAACTAACATGATACCATAGAGCAAGTGCATAGAATTGTAAATACTGTTCTGCTGTCTTCATCGATATAGCATAAGCATTTGACAAAGTTTGGCACGATAGACTAATATACAAACTTAAAGCACTCCTACCGAAGAACATTCACTCAGTTCTGGAAAACTATCTCTCAAATACTTCCCTAAATGATATAAGCGCAGGAGTCCCACAAGAAAGCGTTCTGAGACCTATTTGATACTTGTTGGCAGTATAAAGTTGTCGGCAGACTTACATGTTACCGACATAATATCAACATTTGCTGAGAATACAGCTATTCTGGTATCACACGAAAACTCGCAAACAGACTGAAGAGAAGTCATCTGAGCAAAATTGAGGATTGGCTCAAGATCTGGCGAATAAAAGTAAATGAAAAAAAATCAATTCATGTCACATTCACGCTGAACAAACGCCCCTGCTCACCAGTACAATTAAACGGTGTCTATATTCCTCAACAAACCAAAGTCAAATTCCTAGGCTTACACCTGGATATATGGCTAACGTAGAAAGAACATATTGAAGCAAAGCGCAACCAATTAAAAATAACGTTTTTCAAAATGTATTGGCTAATAGGAAGAAAATCCAAGTTATCATTAGACAATACGGTCTTACTATACAAAGCGTTAATCAAATGTGGACATATGCGGTATTCAGTAATGGGGATCCATCAGTGCATCAAATAGAGAACTCAAGCGAGAATACTCCGATGTATTGCTAATGCTCCATGGTGATAATAACATACACGACGGTCTTGGATTAAAACCGTTAAAAAAACAATCAAGGCATTCAGTTCGAAATACTACTCAAAACATTCCAACGAATTGGCCCGGGATATACTAAAACAGGCGCGATTTAAACGACTGAGAAGTGCAGATCCACTCGGACTAATGAATCTGTAAAATCATTAAATGTGTAGCTTGTGATCTAAATTAAATTGTGAACACTAATATTAAGTATTAACATTGGTTAAAACTTAAAAAATGTAATTAGCTTAAGATTTGAACACTTCTTGTTAGTTTCTCAAGATTCAAGAATAAAGACATTAGCACCATAAAAAATTATAATTTTAAACAAAATTAATCCAAGTCAAGTCAGCACGGTAAAACGAACAAATTATCGCGAATGATGTTGATTGTTTACTATCTTCACGCATGAGGCATAAATGTCAAAATTTGTAGTTATCGAAGTTTATTAAAAATCCGCTAGATGGAATCCTTGATGTGAATCATCAATACTCGGTTCTTTAATGTTTACTCTAAAATTTATGTACAAAAAGTGTCAACTTTGCTCGGTGTGAAATACTCAAGGTACCTCTGATCGCTCGCGTTTATCTTAAAAATAGACGTGATTGTGTCAATTTTTAATAAAACGCCTGGGTTTTGCTTGCACACAATACACATTGTGGCTACCATTTTGGATTTTAACGTTACCCACTACCCCAAGAGGATTGTGAATACAACTATAAATTTGACGGTTTAAAACAACAATTCGAATATTATCGAAAATACCAGAAATATTCCCGCATAAATTTTCCCACTAATATCCACCACGCGTACTCCTCGTGTTAACTAACACTCTCCAAAGACTAACCCAATACTAACTCATTGTGTTCATCCCAACCGTATTTTTTTATTGCGATGAATATTCCAGATTCTACACGAACATTCAGTTTTGTTCCAGACTAATCTGCTATATAATTAAACTGTTTAAAGATGTAATTAAATTCTTAATTGGAACTCTTTTTCTGATAATGGATCAACTTTCTGGCTTCCGCTGGCGTGACTTAAACATCAACAAAAAAAATTGACAAATAATAAGACTTTACAGAACCATTGGTTTTTAATTGACAGAAGTTAATACAGCTTATAAAAATGATTTTATTGGTAGGCACACTTTTCTAGATCTTATTAGAAAAGAAAGTTAAACAAAAGAACTTTTTTAAATTAATTTTTTGGTGGGTGCTCATGCGATTTCACTAAAAAACAATAATAGTGGAATTATATATTTTGCACCATCAACAATTCGAAAAAATTTTACTTGGCTGTTTTTGTTGGAAATGAGCTCCCCTGCATCGTTTGATCGGCCAATTCTGGGACACTCTGTATATTTTCAAGCAATTAAATTTTTCTAAATGAGTTTATTCCAAATTCCAATTTAAGTGAATGAGTTGAACTTGAATTTTTCTCTGAAATACTTCAGCTCTTAAATTGTAAAATCGATCAACCGATGGTCTATTTCTGCCGGAGGGCGTTTGTGAAAAATTTCAAAAAAAATTTAATTTCGATCAAAGTGAACATTATTTGAAATATCGTAAGCCTACTTAAAGAACTAATTGGTGAGTTCAGTTCCACAAATGATGGTTTAAAAAAATTTGTCAAAACAAAAGTTTTAGGAAATGTTTTTCACCGTTTAGTTATCTCGACTTGTAGAATGTAGAAAGAATACTGAAAGCAGAACAAATTGAAATTCGAGAAATTTGAAAAATCGTTTTTCTGAACTCGTCGTACCAAACGTCTTCTTACTTAATAAAATAAAGTGCCCGCCCTATCTAATCCAGAACTTAAATCAGTATCAAGAAAACTTTTAAAGTGTAGGTAACACTTCTTTTGTGAATAAATAATTAAAAATTCTGAAATACAGAACATATAGTTTTTTAAGAAGATGATTTTCATGAAATCGAGTACTTCGTTTGAATTGTTTGTAATTTTTCACATTCTAAAAAGCGCACGAGTTCGAAAGTTCATTAAAAAGGCATATTATTTTTTAACGACCTAAAAGTGTTTAATTTCAGATAATGCTCAAATCAAATTTTCGAATTATAAAAAATATTATACCAAAACCTTGTCAAAATAACGTAGAGCTGCTACCTGTACAAAAAATTATGCAGAATCAAATTAAATACGAATTCTAAGACAAAGCATCGATATAATAAAAATTCTAAAACATTCAACGCCGATGATATCATATAGCGCCAAGGGCATAATGAAAACACCTTCCAAATATTCAAAACCTTATTCAAAATTAGGAGAAAAAATAAAAAATAAAATAAACTAAATTTCTAATTCCATCACCGAACGACAAAAACCCCGACATTAAATTCATCAAATTTTATTGGCTCTCAAAACTTCTAACAACAGAAAGCATTTATGAAACAACCGAAACGAAAAAAAAACTTCTTGTACCGTGCTTCGGCTGCAAAATAAAATTTGCTGCTACCGACGTGGAGACCAATATACAAAATCTGTGTATTGTAGCGTGTATCAAAGTAGCAGCATTAAGCACCAACAACAATCAAATTTTTTAACAACAGTAGAGTAAAAAATAAAATCGTAAGAAGGAAAGACGGTTTACGATATTTGTTGTTGTTGTTGTTGTTGTGTTGTGATTTAACTTTAGAATTTTGATTTAGTTTACTTTAGATTTTTGTAACGTGAGGAACAACAACGACGATAAGACGAATTTGTAAATTTTTTTTCGAAATTATTTTACGTGTGACTATCCCAAAATTAAAATGTTTAGTGTTTTGTATATGTGCGTGTGTGTGTGCTTTTCTAAAATTATATACGAATAAATAACTAATTAGAATTTTCAAAATTATAATCCGGCGGGAATTTTTGGTAGTTTGTTTTAAAAAATAAATCGTTACCAATCAATTAAAAATAGTTTATCTCTATTTTATCTATATCTATCTAATCACTCTAATTCGTCTTACTTATAACTATAAATATGTGTACAAAAGTATTTTATCTTTCAATCAATATTATATATTAAAATAAAATAAAAAAAATTTAATCATGCAGAAAACATTAAAATAATTTAAACTCTTTTTATCTCCTTCGAATATCTCTGCTTAACAAAATAATTATAACATCTTAACTTTCAAGAAATAATGGTAATAATGGTAATAATAGTAATAATAAGTAAAACGACAGCCGTAATATAATAATATCGTTAATCGGTATTATTAATAAATCTAAGAATATAACACAGTGAAATCTTGGGAATCAACTCTGTGTCTTGACACACAGAAAACTAGTTTATAGTTTTATTTAACATTCATTATTATAGTTAATTATTAATTTTGATTAGCAATTTTTGCTGTTTGCAATTTTGAAAATTCTAATTTTAAATATTGCTGCGTAAGATGTTAAAAGTGTTACCAATTCTTGTGCGTTGTGATTAAAATGTGACGGTGATAAGAAGATAAAAATTAGTTATAAGTGCTAAATTATATTAAGCAATTAAGAGTTACCTTGTGTTGTGTGAATTTTGTGTGCGGTTGCGCGACCCCCGGTGTGTAATGAATATGGCATTGGCTTATGTGGATATGACTTCTGTGTTAGAAGTGCAGGTAAATTATGTAGCCCCAATTATATTGTGCTCAAATTATGGTGAAATTTAGTTTACTTTGCCGACCGGCGAATTTATTTACTCATTAATCATGGTCACACAAAAACGTTTAATTGAAACTTTTTACTTTTTGTGTTTTTGATTTGTGCAAAAAAAAATTTATTTTCACATCAATCATTTTATTTAATCTGTGTGTATGTGCGTTTAATTAGTCGTTGTCGGTGCCGGTGCCGCGCAAATGAAAAAGTAATAAATAATTGTACATATGTGAAGTTACAATTAAACGGAGATTTTTTTTAAACTTTCTCGGTGTTCCAATTTTTGAACTCTAAATAACACTTATTTAATATGTGATGTGCAAAGCCAATCAAACATCTTTTGTGGGTTTAAGTACCCTAACGGTATTTGCTAATAGGGCCTTTTTCTTTTATTTAATTGGATGAGTGTATCGTTATTGGTTATGTTGAATTATTTCCTAAGACATGACGGCCTTCATTCTTTAGGCCTGTTTAAGCTTTTAGTCCCGTTTATGTGAAAATAAAAAGAAAAGTAAAATCCAGAAGCGTAATAATTATTATAAATTGAGAATAGGAGAAAGAGTTATTCTTGAAGCCACACTTCCAGAATATAGATTTCAACAGCAGAAAAGATAATAAATTGATGTAATCCAACCAACGCATAGTTACCTCTTAGACCCCCAGCATTATTCTTACTGTTAATTGTTGGAAAATAAAAATGATTAAATCAGAGAACTGATTGGACTTCTGTTTTATAATAACAATTTACGAAAATTTAGACGAACCAAAGCTTACAGGAAGTTTCATATATTGTTGACAATAAAATATTGCAAACATCTTGCAGGTTATAAAAATAGAATATAACAACATGTTACACGAGTATAAATTTAGCGTAAACATTTTAGTCAATCAATACATCCTATAATATCTTGGATAAACTCAATAGAGATAAAATACTGTTATGACAAGAAAAGCTATAGAACATGCGTAGAGATTAGACCTTCGCCAGTGTTGTAAGCGATTCCATTAGGTAACACCTTGCTCGACACGCATGGGCATGTAATAACCATGATACCACCCAGAAAGATAAACTCATTCTCATTAACTTCTGATGATCTCGAAAATTAAAATAAAGGAACTTATGGCGGAAGGTATTATGAATATCTGGGTTTCGCGCACCTATAGACGAGGGCTGTCATAAAAGTTTTTAGAAAAGTAATAAAAAATTAAAAATTTTCATCAAAAATTGCTTTATTGCTTTTCAAAATATTCGCCTTTAAGATTTATACCTTTTGCATACGCTCAAACCATTTATCGAAACACTCTTGCGATAAAAATTGTTGGCCACGCCATCTTATCTTTGATTCTTCGGAACAGGAAGAAGTCATTGGGTGCCAAGTCGGGGCTGTAAAGCGGATGACACATCAATTCGATCGTTTGAGTGCTCAAATATTCGCTTGTTTGATGTGGTGTGTGTGAGCTCGCACTATCGTGATGCAAAATGATTCGCCGTTTTGGGTAGTTTTCTCTCAATTTGTTGAAAACCTCGGGCAAACAAATGATCGAATATCAAGCTGAATTGACTGTTTTTCGATTTTCAAGAGCCACAGTAGCCACATGACTGGTTTTCGTGAAGAAATAATCTACCATTTGGTTCCCAACGCTCCGAGCTCGCACAAATTTTGTTGGTTTTTCAATTGGAAGACCAAACAGTCGATTGCCCTTTTCTTTCCGAGTCATACGTATGTATCCATAATTCGTCATCTGTCACAATCTTGTATACACTTTTGGAAATAACGAATTTTTCAAACATTTGGCGGCACCAATCGACACGAACCTTTTTTGTGCGTCTGTCAACAAATGTGGAATCCAACCTGCACATAGCTTCCGCAACCTTTAAATGTTCATGTAAAATCGTATGTACGCTGATGTTACTAATGCATATACACATGCCGCGATTTCACGATAAATGACATGACGATCCTCTTCAATCAGTTTTCTCACAGCATCGATGTTTTCTGACACAACAGCTGTTTTGGGCGCCCTTCATGAGGCTCGTCTTTGAGTACGTCGTCCGCGTTTAAATTCATTGTACCAATTAAAAACATTAGTCAAGGATGGTGCTTCGTCGCCAAAAGTCGAGTGAAGTGATTCGAAGCACTGTTGTTGAGTTAGCCCCTTTCAAAAATTGTAAAAAATCGTCACACGAAAATTTTCAAGCGATAATTCCATTTCTTCACTAATTTCAATTTATCAAGTAAATAAAAAACAATGTTTCGATGCGAACTGACAGATGACTTCTGAGAAACATAACCTCCAAAAATGTTATACTTTCTGACTGACATAGAGATTTGCATTGGAAAACACCATTTTCTAAAAACTTTTACGGCAGCATATATATTGCTTAGGAACAACACACACATAATAAAACTTGTGGTTGATCGGTTAAGGCGATTCTGCCAAGTACAACGTATGCAATCATTTGTTGGCGGAGTTTATCAGAGCTATGTGCATTATATGTGCGGCCTTCCATAACTCGGGAAGCTCCTCCTGGTCCCAGATCTTAACGATAAGTTCATATAGATTAGATGCAAGAGTAGCTCCTCTATCTATTAATAATTCTGCGTGAGTTCCGTCAAGACCCGATGTCTTTCCACTTTTTAATCAACTAATAACTGAATATATTTCTTCTACAGTGGCATACTGGACGGGTACCTCCTCGCCCGGTGAGACAATACTCTACTAAAAGCCACTTCGTCGTTCCGACTTAGTAAAGTTTAGAAATACGATTGCCGTACTGAGTGGACATCAGCCATGTCTATTCTCAATTCTCCATTCGTGTCTTTGATGGCTGTGGATCTTGGGTGGAAGTCCTTAGCAAAATTTGTGGTATTGGCAAAGCAGTCTCTTCAGTTTCCGTTTCCCCCTTGAAACCTAATATTTTCATTAGAGGTCCTAATATATTCGCGCTTCTTTTTCCAAAGGCATTTAGTCTCATCTTTCGTGTTGTGGAGATACTACTACTCTTGGTTGTTTGATTGAGTTTTGTAGTTTTCATTGTGCCGGTTTAGATGTTCAGTGATAGTTTACTGGTAACTGTGCAGAGAGTCTTCATTTTTAGTACTTCGATATTGCAGCGCAAGGTTTTATTCGATGGAATTATGTATTTGAAAAGAACAAGCATAACATCACTGATGGAAATGTCGTGGAATCAATTTGGATTTCGGTTCTTCCATCATTTTTCTTATGTTGAAAGAACTGACTCGATACGACTAGGTGATACATTCTATGTAATTCCGTTACACGTTGTCCGTTGCTGTTACTCAGCTGAAGCAAGCTGTACGGATCACATGATGTTGCATCCGCCCTTCAACCGAATTTTACGCTAGACAACCACGGCAATTTTGATATTATGGGACATTACTGATGATGTCTTCCCGCTCAACAAAGAATAAATCTTTGGAATCATCTGGTTTGCCTTCGGTGGGCACATGCGCATTGACAATTGTAATTTTTAATATTTTTTATTTTGATCGGACGAGAGTCGACGAAATAGTGCCGTACTCGCCGGTGGATGCGAAAGCAGATTCCATATTTGCTTCCCTTCTGATGGCCAGTGCAATGGAGCGTGTAACCATTGGTGGTATTATCGATCCAACCATCAGACCACCTAAGCTCTTGTAGTACCTGCTTCAGCCGCCTCTAACCTGGAGAATAGACGCTGATGTAATATTGGTTTTTCGGCGGTAATATAAAATAGACCGCCGTTGAATTGCTGTTGATCAAATTCAATAAGAATAAACGTTTTCTTTATTTTCTAAAAGCCACCAAATATTAATATTTGCGTGTCTAGCGTAATAGGAAACTTCGAATGTTTTGCACTGGTATGGCGCGTAAAGTGATTTGTTTAAGTGAGTGCTTCACACGCTCAATATTCAGCGCCGTGCGATTTGTGTACTTTCCTTTTTTATGTAGTAATGAAACTTTTCTCGTAGAGAAATTGCTCATCACTGAGAAATATAAACAACGCGTACATCGCGAATTGAGCTCCTATACGTTCATAAAAAATGTATAACATAATTATAGGTGACCAGAACAGATTTAAGGCAACAGCTCTGTGTTAATTCATTGCAATTACGTAATATATCTAATAAGACATAAATAAAGAATATCCGAGTAATAATATAAGAGCGGAAGCGCCTATTAAATCGCACTTTGACAACAATTACACAGTCTCATTTAGACTTTCAAAAACTTTATTCTAACGAATGGATTTACGACTCCAACGTTTGAATTACTTTTGTGGTTCCGGTTGCCGATAAATGCAACTTAGATCCTCTGTTGGAAGGCGATTGTAACGTGCGGAGGACGTTGCTGTAGTTGCATGAGTAGATCAAAATTTCCATGGTTATGCATTTTTTTTTTTCGCAGACATCGGTTGATATAAAAATTCTCAATTTTTACTATTAAATATCTCTATCTCGAATTTTTCTTGGGTTTATCGATAAAATAGTACTAAGTACTAATTTATTGGTTTATCGAGAATGGAATCCCCATACTAAGAGCTTACTAGCTATACTTTCTTCCAAAAGTAAATTTTCCGATGACATCTGCAAATACTAGAATCATTATTAAAATTAGAACACTTTCATTAAAAATTCGCACAACTTTAGAATAATAATTGAATTATTACACAGTTTCCAAAAATTGGGATCAATTCATAATCATAAGGTGCAAACCTTCCGTCTATTTCACGCGCCATATCAGACGTTTTTACTTACTTTAGTTATAAGACGTTTACATGGACACACCAACATTTTTATGTTTTAATAGTGGCTGAAAATAATTTACTTGGATAGAAAGTTTTTCCGATAGTGCATTCTCAACTTTTCCCGTAAAGTTTTGTTGATAGTATCGTGTTTTCTTCTGCAGAAAGCATTAGTGAAATGAAAAAATGTAACCTAGTCCAAATAGTAGCAATCCAGTATCAAATTTAACTTTCGAATATTCGCTGTGATAGTAAGGTTTAATGTAGTGTAATTCATAAAAGCGTCAGTGATAGCAGAGTGTAACAGATAATAGTTTTTGCCTGGACGGCGGAAAGTAACAAGGTCAGTTGAGTGATATCATGTACCACGCTTCCACTGGTTAACGAAAGCGAAGAAATATTTACTAATAATTTCGTTATTTCATATTTAAGTTTGTTTTTCGGCTAGTAATTTTCTTCATTCGTTAGTATATTAACCCAGTTTACCATATTAGCCAAATCAATATTATTAAACCAATTGAAAAGTGATCAAATTGGCATTCTGAATAGCCAAAATTCAAAAATATTGCGGGATTGTGTAACCTGAGCTGTTACGAAATTCACTACAGCCCTCATTGGTATGTTTGGATCATGGTAATCTAGTATTTAATTAATCACCCGAGAGGCAAATTCCGAGAATTTAAAAATTTAATTTTAAACTTATTATCTGGATTTAGACTTATCATTTAAAGGACTAATATTTTGTTATATCAGAGAGTCACAAAAAAAGAGTTGCATTTCACATGAGTCCTTCACTATATTTTACATTTGGCCCAAAATATTATAAGCCTATAGGCTACGTTATCACACATCGGATTAAATATCTTATAGGCTTTGAATTGAGCTGTTGAACACCCTGATTTCTAGAAACGCAATCATTGCATTATTGTTATTCTTTTTTTCCACAAAAATTGTCTCATGATCGAACTTCGAGTGATTTTCTTGAAAAGTACTAAAGCTGTTCGAAAGTATCGAGCCAATACAGCCAAAGTATCAAAAAAGGACTATTAGCTACTAATAATAAATATCAGCGATGCTATTCCATAATTGTCGATAGATTTTTAGGAATATTAGAGATTTTAAATTTATTTCAAATTTTTAGTTTAAGAAATGCTTGTATAACTGTTAGAATTAGTTTAAGAATAATGCTGAATATGAGTGAATGAAAAATATCTGCTGCGGTCACTTAGCTTAGGTCAGCGTAGGCGTCGGTCCATAGACTAACGATGAATAATTTAAGTGATTTAGTATCAAAATATAAACTTATTTGCCCTCTGGAATGCAACTACTTTATCAGACCCGCTAAACGTAAAATAATGAGAAAATTGAGTTTTTATTGTCGATGTCAACGACTCAAAAAATCGCTATGTAATCTATGGAGAGATTGCGATTTCCCAAGAAATTGCACATTGCGAGATTTCGAGAATATTTTATTTTCGCTTTCTAGATTTCTCGTGATAACTTTTACACGAGAGTTTCGAGAGTTATCGAGGATTATTCTCAGTATTGAAAAGCGATTTACTCTACGTTTATTTCAGAATTCCGTTTTTTTATTTGGTTTTATAAAAACCAAATATAAATAATTCATCTAATAATAAAATTTTAAGAAGCATATTACATCTATCGGACAAACCAGTCCTTTTCTTAGACACTAAATGTCCTGATAATGAAAAATTACGCTCATTATGGGTTGACGCCGGTCGAACGGTAAATAGCGCATTGCTAGTTAAATTTAAATTCGGGGATATTTGGCCAGTTATTCCAAATAAATTAATTTCTTTTAGTATTTTATTTACACCTTTGTATACTTTAATTGTTTCAAAACTCGAATTTATTGCATCTTCTAACTTTTCTTTCAAAGTTTTTGAAATATTACTGGTACATGTCGGGATGGAGTCCCTACAGCAATTTGAACTGTCTTCAAAATTTCTCAAATATTTTCCCTGAGCTTGTGTACTTACTATCCCACAGATGTTGAAAATTCAGTTCAATTAACCGCCTTTTCTATTTTCTATTCCATTTTCAATTCTTTAACGCACCGCTTTATAATGAAATTTCGTACGAGTTTTTAAATTTTTTAACAATTTGCAGAATTTTGCTAATTCTAGGATGTATTAATTAATGACGAATCATTTACTAGTTCATTTAAGACTCTACTGAATTCATCATACTGGCCCTCAGTCTCACTTTTATCATCGTCGTAATCCTAACTGGATAGATTTCCTTGAGTCGTTCCTGTTTTGCAATCAAATACTGGCAATACTGACCAATGTATAGCGTGGTTATAAGATAACTAAACTGCTAACGGAGATAACGATCCAAATTTAACCGTGACACTGGCGCCATTGCTTGTTGTACGGATAACATCTTTTTCAAAATTTATTTGAAACGAGTTTAATTTCTGCAGTGCATGCTTTCATGAATACGAGCCAGTCCGTGATTTTAAGATTCACTACGCTCATAATAAATATGAACATTTAAATACCTCCTATTGCACAATCTTGTCCATTCATCTGTACTTTACTTTGGCTGAATTGTTCTTTACTGGCTATCATTTCAGTGATTTTGCCTCTAATTTCTTCCCTAATTTTTTCACTGTACTTATATATAAGTTCATAATGCTAGTCGGTTGTTTGGGAAGAATGTAACCTTGAGGTGTTAAACTATGTCAAATAAATTGGCAAACAGTAAATTTTTTTTAGCGGCGCAGGTTATTAAAAGCTGCTAATCTGGAGACAATTTCTTCAAGTGATGATGATGTACGTTTTGTTTATACAACAAATTTCATCACAAACAAACAACTGACCTCTAAAATTTTGGTGGTCGTACCGCTTCCTTAAGTGGTCCAAATGGATCACAACTTAAGCTCTTAAGTGTTCGCTGGTTGAGGCATTAATGTAATATACGTTTGACGTTTGAGTTTAATGTCAAATTCATACAGCGTTGCCGGTTTTTCCAAAAAATAAAAATTAGAGAACTTAGTACTACGAAGTTATTTATTTTAACGTAATTTTATTTTATTCAAGTTTAAAATGTTGTATAGTAATAGGCTATTTGTATCTTGACTATTGGTTGATTTTTGATTTTCTATACTAACATTATAAAATTAACCATTTGAAAATTCCCGAGAAATACCAACGAGAAACGAGAATTCTCGGAAATAAGGAAAATAATAATCTCGACAAACGAGACATTGAAAGTTCTTAAGTTATCAAGAATTCTCGACACGGGAATTCCCGATCACAATCTCTAAATCTAAGTGATTACGTGTCGATACCCGCGTAGATAACATCGTGTAATCTACCTCGCCCATCCCTGGGGTCGAAGTGAATTGATTACCAGACTAGAATCTGCACTGAATCGAACATCCATGATGAGGATAGTCTGGAAAAGTTGTACGCAAACACTATTTAGTAAAGAAACCACGTATTTTCAGGGAACCAAGCATTATTAAGTTTTGGCATGTACATACTCGTATATATGTATCTCTATAATTGCGTGTGTAAAATTTTGATGAATGTTTCTAAATGATTATTGAAGCAAAACTTTCAATAACATCTGGACCTAACATGTAACATCTAGAGTACAACAAGAAAATCTTGAAGTTTATATAAAGCACACATAATCAGTTATTATTTGACCCTAACAATTCGTTACATCCCAAAACTAAATATGAAGGAGTAAATTAATCCAAATAATCGGATCCATCAAGATGCATAAAGAATCAGATTAAATTATGGAATCGAGAAAAATTTTGAAAAAAAATTCGTTGAATTTGCGGCATCCTCAAAATTGAAATAGCTAATACAAGTACAACAAAGGTACATGACCTAGCAAAACATTCTCGAATCAATGGTTCTTCGACGTTAAACATGACCTAAATAAGCAGCGGAAAAAGTGATTGCCGTCTCTTCCTTGGGGCCAGAATAATTTGAAGAATACTGAACTCCTATAAATATCCTTTAAAGCATAAAGTACTGTCGTTAATTAGCGGATGCGAATAGTTCATTTATTACGTTTTCATAGTTTTCTATTTCGCATAATTCTGTATTTTATGCATGACCATTTTTAGAGTGAATTTGGAGCTAAGAAAAGTTCTACAAAAAATGGATCTACATATGGTAAAAGTAAACAGGGAAACGTTGAGAGAAAACATTTTTTTAAATATGAATTCAATACAGATTTCTAATTTGAATTGAACTCGCATCAAACTTTCTTGTACAAAGCCAGACAGATTTTCACCGGACAAGTGGTACAGTGGTTAAAGCATCAGCACTTTGAGCGGCAGGTACTAGGCTCGATTACGATCGGTCATGTTAATAAACCCAACTATGACACTCTATTGGAATGCAAAACTCAGCACTGCCCCATCTTCCATGTCAGTGTACAGGTTGACATTGAGCTTGCAACGTGCAGATAGTATACTGTAGTTGTGTGAGTACGTGAATTATTGAGTATTTGAGTGAATAAAAAATTGTGTATTAATTAATTGGCCTCAAAGGACGCAAAATTTTGAAACTTGTAATTTCTTCCGTGAACTTTATTTTAACACATTCGTAAATTGTTAATCATTCGACTGAAAACAGTGATCGCTACAGATATAATGAGTCTTCTTTTAATTCAGCCCGAGCAGGCAGTGCGCTGTCAAAAATACTCTGTGTTTTTTTTATTCAACCTGGGTAATTTTACTATGTACACTGCGTTTTTATTTGTGAACTGTGCTTACACGGGGCATACTCGGTTCTTCAAATTTTACTCTGACATTAATGTCAGTGTATTCGTACACAAGTGTGCAAAGTAAAACGCAATTTATTGCTATAAGCACACTGGATTATTTTACCTTGTACACTCTTTGCTCGGTGTGCAATATCCGGGGTAAGCCGGCTATGAAAATAGTGAAGTATGGAAATAAGTTGTGATCGTCTTAAAATGTTAATGCACTCGATCGATAGATCGCGATCGACTGTTTCATCATACCTATATAGCGGATCACAACAGTTCTAAATCTTTTTTAAATTATACTATATTAATTATTTTGTTAATTTGAATTAATTAATTAATTTCTTATTTAAAATGGCCTTTCTTTGACAAATGAAAAATTGACTACACTAACTTGTAGATATGTCGTAAATTTATACTAGAAGAAGCGTCTTACAGCAAACCATAAGTACTTAGACATCCTAAGTGTTGTTCACTCATATCCGTTTAGTCCAATTACTCAAATACTCAAAAGTTCAAGAAATACAACAAATAGCATACAATTTAATAAAATCATTAAAATAAATTAAAGTCACGTAACACTTAGCACTAAATGGTTTGTAATTGCTCGTAAGCACAATTTAGCCGGAAACGCGCATGTATTGAAATTATGTACATTCAATTATGAATTATATTTTGTTGTTGCCATTTACCATTTTTATTGATGTCTTTTTTATGATTACTTACAGGAACGACTAACAAGTCATGGTGGTATAGGATTATCAAGTAGTAGCCCTGCATATACAACACATGCGTCGGGACATACGGGGAGAGGTGGACCAAATGGTGGCCACGGTGGCGGTGGAGGTGGGGGAGGTCATGGTGGTGGACATGGCGGTGGTGGTCCCACTCCAATGCATTCACATCAATCACTACAACCAGATTTCCAACCGCCATATTTTCCTCCTCCTTTTCATCATGCTGCACAAAGTCCACCACAGCAACAGGTACAAAACAATATAATTGTTGACCATAAACACATAACTAATTTTACCTTTTTTAAACATTATTAGAACCATGGACCTTTAGAATATTTAGGAGCCGATCCATATGGCCAATCCTTATCATCACTGCATCATGCTCCACTACACCATTATAACCAATTAGCTGGATTAAGACCATCACAAGAACAATTAGGTATACATCGATCACACCGAGAAGCTGAACTTCAGGGACATGTGGTAAGTCTTTGTTATATTTTTAAATATTATATTTCTTTATAATTGACATAATTTTACAAAATGTTTTAAAATCAACCCTGACATATATAGAGGGTTCCTTGAAGTACGCTTATTAATGAAAGACTCGTCCACCATTTACAACATCCGCAACCTTTATTATTAGACACAAATGTTTGACAAAATCTATAATCTTTCCACTGTTTAATTTTCCTCCGTGGTACATGATTATATCCGGATAAATCGACCATTTCATTATCGTGATCATACGACACATTCGATATGTAAGAGAACAATCTGCGAACTTCATTTTCTGTTAATAGTTGTGGTACGTCACCCGAAATCACTTTCTTAAACTGTGAATAATTCATTGTTGGAAATCGTATTAATTTCATAAATCGTTCACCCAGCACCTCACGATAATTTCCAGCAGTATGATCAAATTCGTTTTGTTTTTCGGCCCATCCAATCACCGCTTCATAAATATTAAACTCTTTCGTCCAATAGTCAACTTCTTCAAATCGTAATAAAATTTCTAATCCCACGCGGTCCAATTCACTTGCCAGTTCGAGTTTAAGAAATTTATACATATTGCGTTTAATAAAGGCGACAGATTTTTGAAAGGTTTCATTATACTGATCGCCTCGTAAATTACTAATTAGAAACGTACTTACTATCGTGTTGAAGTTTATGTTGTTCTTTAGATGTTTATCGAAATACGATAAAATTAAACCCTCCAACATGGTAACATCATAGTCGTGGGCTAATTTTAACAACGAGTATAAATTATTGCTTTGTTTACGATTATAAGGTTTAATTGAAAACCGATTTGCTTCCAGCGTATAGAAGTAACAGACGAATTCGGAGAATATTGAATAGTTTGCGTTTGTTATGACCAATTCGTAGTAATCGTTAAATTTACAAAATGACGACTCGTTGGCTCCGTAAAATATTTTGTGGAATACTGGACTGTGGATCGATAACAGGAATGAATGGCTGTAGATTACTTTGGGCTCGGCAGCGTTACGCTGAGGAAATAGAAATTTTACGTCAGCAAGAAACTGATTGTTGAAGAGATTTTTGTAGATCTGTAGTTTGGTTGAGTTGTTTTCCCATTCGAACGTCATAATGTTGTTGCCTAAAAATCGAAATTGGAAATATATTAGATTTTTGATTATACCAGTTTTATTTACAAATATTTTAAGGTAACAATTATTTTCCCTAACCCTTAAAATTCGCGTTATCATTTCATGATCACTTTAGTTAGAAATTTACATGTCAGATAAATAATTTGAACAATTGTTTATGACGTGGTATGCTTTGTTTGATTTCAATTTCATGAAGTAATCAATAACCTAGTTTATGCCATTGTGTAGTAATAAACGGGAAACTTAAGGTGGATTTACATTTGCGACGTGTGACGTGTCACAGGTTGAATAAACCTGACGCTTTCTTGACAACAATTTACATTTGCGACGGATGCCGCCACGCACACTTTAAATATTTGTTGTGGTGTATATTAAAACTACGTCGTTTCTACATACAAATTTGTATGTTCTGGTGCGAGCGTGAAGAAAAAGATCAAATTAAACCATGTCTCGACGTGTAGCGTGTGCCGTGTGACGAATGTCAAAATATTCGTCTCTGATTGGCTACAAGCTCCCGTCACACGTCACACGTCACACGTCACACGTCGCAAATGTAAATCCACCTTTAATCACTCTAAACTTAACTGGTCTGACCTATATCCAATAAAACACAGTGCGCATTCATACCATAAATATGAATTGTTTCTAGTTTTGTCGTCTGGCCAAATAAGAAATCCCCTAGGAAAGGTAAATTTCCTTATCATTTACGAAAAAAAAATTTAATTTCAATAATCGTATTAAGATAAAATCTCCTATGTATAAACATTTATTTTTTGAAGCGAAGGGCGGAGGCGCCGACCAAATTGTACATGTATTATTTGGCATTTGGAGCGGGAGGTACCGAGTTCAAATTTTGGCAGTGATAGAATTCAAACAAGATTTTTAATGGTCTGATTAATGAAAGAAGGACAACTAAGCAATATGCAGAAGGTAGGCGTAACCTGGACCTAAGACGCCGATTTTTCGGCAATACCGATTGCTAAGAGTTATTTTTAGAAGCGAAGCAGTAGGATTGCAGAAATACAAAATCTGCACTATTCTGTATTAATTGAGGATTTATTTTCTTAATATTGAAGTGGCGCGAGAAGAATTGATCAATCCTTTATTCCCGGATCATAAAGAGAAGTAGACCTCTATAAATTGAGGAGTTGTTTTAATAATCTGCTGCTACCCTATTTCGTGCGGAAATTGAGAGACGAAACCGTAATCCAACATAACTCTCTAGCCTAATTTGCTTGTTACTACATTTCATTTTGACAGAACAGGAAATAAAATTTGGTTAAAATTTAGCGGTAAAAATTAGGTTCTCAAGGTTTTACTAAGCTTTCCAATCAGAATTACTTTGGTTTTCCCCCTTTCTTTTACACAGTAAATAAAGTATAGTAATCATAAAAAATTTTGACCTCGAGATTTTTGCAGATTTACCATTCGCTGTATCACTGAAGTAAAAAAAAACACTTTTAAAAAAAATCTCTGTGTGTGAGTGCGTGTGTGCTTGAAGACTAAACGACTGTATCCTCTCTACAGCCCAGATAGTTTGTCTGATTTGATATGAAGTTTCAATACTTTTTTTTCATAAATTGTGAGCTTAGTAATTTTGACCGAAATCGATTCACTGGAAGTGGCAGCTCCCATTTAGGAGCTTTATCGTTTTTGCAAATATTTTGAAAACTATATCATTTACAATATGAACCAAAAAATTATAAATTATTTTGCAACAATACCGTTCTAGATCAGTTTTTCGAAATGTAAGCGGAAATGACGATTTTTAACAAAAAACCGTTTTCCAACAATAATTCAGCCCATGTACAGCCCAGACAGACAGATTGATGATATGAAGTTTAATACCTAAGCTTTTTCCACAAATTGAGAGATCCCAGAGAACAGTGACAGCTTCAATAGGAACTTTTTCGTTTTTGCATATATTTTAAAAAGTATCTCCTTTACGAGAAAAATGTTTATGAACTAACAGATTCTAAATTTGTTTCGTGAAAATATAGGTTTCCAAATTTAACTGAAAATGACTGATTTGCCAAAAGACTGTTTTTCAGTAAAAAATTTGGTTCCTATACAGCCCATATGATTGGATTGGTTGGAATGAAACTTCATACTTAAGAGTTTTCTATAAATCGGGAGATCCCAGTGATTTTTGGTCGAGATCGGTCCTCCGGAAGTGGCAGTTTCCATCGGAGTTTTTATATTTTTTGCAAATATTTTGATTGTATAGCATTTATGACAACACGATTAAAAATAAAAGATTGTAAATTATATTTCAACAAAATTAGTTCAGATCATATTTGAAATTTTACCGGAAATGACAAAGTTTTCACCAAAATTGGCCATCTTTCAAGACGGAATAAAACTTCATACTAAAGGTTTTTTTTATAAATTTGGAGATCCATGTGAAATCTGATGGACATCTGTGTTCCAGAAGTAGCAGCTTCTGTAAGAGCTTTTCAATTTTTGCAATGAAGATTAAATTTTCAACAGGGGTTGATGTTGATGGTTTTCTGAAATTTAGGCAAGAATATTGATTTTTGGTTATGCAAGATAATTTTTGTCACAAATTCTATCACACAGGTAAACCTTTGTGGATTGTAAGAGACGCAAAATTCTGGAACATGGCATGTCTGATTGAAAAAATGATAAAAACAGATACTCGATCCCCTACCCCTTATTGATACACTACTTTTAGCCTAACCCAGGAATAACGAAGAGGACGTAAAACTTAACTTAAGCCTTACCCTGAGGGAAGAGATGAGTGATCGAGTTCGATGTCACTGGAGAGCCTACTCTGAGGGATATGGGTGAGAGGTCGAGTTCAAAGTCACTAGATAGCGTTTTACGTAATGTTGAGCGCTTGCTTTTGTTTTTCGATCAGATATTTATTTTTTCATGGTGGTCTTACTTTTTGTCACTGCTATAAAATTAGGATATATGTGATCTTCTAAAATAAGTATCGGTTTGTGCCATGCCTTTGTTTGCCAACCAAAATTGAAAAAACCTTAGTACTTAAACATATTTTACAATTTTATGGAGTATTTTAGATGTCTCCCCATATTATACACAACTTATTAAAATCCTATCATGACTTTTACTAAAAAGGATGTTTTAAAACCTCTCCCTTGTCTTTAGCTAATATGGGGCATTTGTGCAGATTTGATCGCAATTCACAAGTCATATATACGTTAAAGCCATTTGAAAAATATAATATCGCTCGAAGTATCTTTTCAATTAATTTATCACCCGACCTGGTCCTTATTATCACCAAATCCGTTTTCTCATTTCACTGATTCAAGCCAACCCGCCGGATTTTTTGCAAATCAAATTTCAGCATTCTAAAGTGAATCTGATGGCGTGTTCTTTATGGATGGTTTCTAATGTAATTTTAACTTGTCTTATTCACTGAGAAAACAAAGCTTTAGGCACTAAACATAGCTTTCAAGATAACAATAGTGAATTAAAACCTGCGATTTATTTCTGTCTAAACTTTCCACAAAAAATGTCAACTTTATTTCGTATTCGCTAGTAAGAATCGGATTTTTTACAACCAAACATTTAAAAAGTACCGTATTCATTGTATCTTCATCGGAAACAAAGACGCTAATTAGTTATCGAATGGACGAACTATTCCTACACTGTAAATATATTGTAGGCCCTAATGGACTGAATTTTGATATTTCCGATGTTTTACAATGAATAATACTGCACGCAATGGATTTCAACGTCTAACAATATTAATAATATTTAACACACAAATCCTTTACATTTCACTAAACACTTAAGTACCAGATTCTAATTACCAGTCATAAATTATTAACACCAAATTAAACGTTTCAATTATCACTACACATATACACAGCGTATGTAAAATATGTCTTTCGCGTATTTTCCCACATAATTAAAACGACGATGTAAAAACCACCTAACTGATAATAATTTAAAAGTCTAATTAATTAATTATTTTTTTAAACGAATTCAAATAGTTTTAATATTTCCTTCTTCGTCGTTTTACTTGATTTATAAAAATATTCTTAAGACGATTTGAAATTCCAATTCGAAATCCCCATAGTGAAGAAAGCAAAACGGAAGAGAAACATATATGTAACACATAAAAATTCTTTATAATCACAAAAAAAACTTGTTGTCTTAGAACTCAGAATTTAGGTCAACTTGATGCGCGGATTATTGTAGCAGAAAACTATACAATTCAAACTCAATGAACTCATATTTCAAATGAATGACGTTTTACGTGTAGGAATTTATGTTCGTAATTAGCTCCTTATGTATAGTAAGTAAAGTATAATTACCTCGCAGACGAGTTTAATCTTATTACGTATCCACTTTGTAGTGTATTAATGTTTATCACTGTTGCGAGCTAACTGAAGTATGTTTCATAAATTTGGGAAATAGTTGTAACCTCATAGTTTATGTTGGTTTTATAGAATTCAAATCTTTTGTGCGTTATTTCGACACTTCCGCAAAGGGTGATAACATAATAGATTTATCGCCTACATTTGGATGTTTACATTATGTTTGTACTGTTATTTGTTGTGGTTTTGTTTACCTACACTATATTCAAGATAGTTGGTGCAGATAAGGCAATTTGATTAATATTCTAATTTTCAGTATTTCGGAAACTGGAAAATCACGTGCGCAATTTGAAAAGCAGATGTCTCATTTATTTTGTTGTGTGCGCCAGTTAATGCTCAACTACAAAAAGTTTGTAGTACAACGTGGTTACTAGTTAAACCGTAAATGTGTTGAATGAAACAACGATTATTCCGATCTCATCGTATCTAGAATAGTCAGACCGAATTAGCTTAAAGATTACGAACAAGTGTAGCCCGCACTTTTACTACTTTATTGTAAAACCATCCTAAACAAAAAAAATAATAAAGGTTCGGCCCCAGGCCATCAATCTGTAAAAATCACCTTCCAGACACTAAAATTTGTCTTCATCTGTAAGCAAAGTTTAGATCGTCACAAGTTGGAAACTTTAATTTTTATATAAAATATTGAAATTCGAATAATTCTCAACACATGGCGTAGAAAAAACTGCAGCTTAGAAGATTTAGTTCGAATCGATACCATCATTTCAAAAATATTTGTTTCGTGTTGAGTTATTGAAAATCGTGAAAGTAGTGAAAATCGCTATTTCTATTTTCTTACGAGCGCTACAGACGTCACAACTTGTCGCACCAGCTGTCGACCAACCAAATTCGATATTTTCTACACAGTTTTCTTATTTACCTACCATTCAATTTTACAAATTTTGTTTTTGGTTTCGTTTCCCTTTTTGTTTCTTTCTTATTTGTTTTTGTTGTGTATGCTATTTTTTATAAGAACGACCAAATATCGTCCAACATCACTACACACCAGCCAATTTGGTTGGTTGGTTCGTCGGTTGAATGGAATTTCTATCCAACGATCCAAAAATTGGACCAATCGCCGACCAAATTAGATCGTCTGTATCGCTCTTTATATTCTGCTATAATTGCAAAGGCAACTTGATATTCATTTAAAAATTGTTGCTGAATTAAGAACTTGTTCGCGTATTCTGCATCGAGTTTTAGTTAATTATTTTTCTCCCTATATGATCAACTTACAATGGCCAAATGAATACAGGTCCACTGTATAATGTCATCAAATGTCATTGTCGCTTTTAATAACGGCTCAGCATAATTACGACTGTTTAGAGATTTCTTCAGTTTCAGCTGGTATAAACGGAGACCAACATATTGAGGTTTTCGTATGGAGTATACAGTTGTGTCCACAGATGTTCTTCTAAAGAAAGTGAATTTTGGTACGTAAGCACCGATCCAAGTTATTATAACTGTTTCATTATTTCGAGCTAGACTTCTACTTAAATAATACTCATAATGTTTATAATGTAGTGTGTCTTCTTACGTTCACCATTTTTTGCAATAGAATAATTTTTTCGGAAAAACGAGGTTACAACCAAGAATGCAAATCTAAACTGCGTAAAACAGTTAACTTGGCCTCGCAAAGTTATCACTTTGAATTGTAATCCAATCTTTACTAGTTTGCTCAATGATATCATACTTGAGGATAATCCAGGACCCGACTTTAGATAAGTTGTATATTAGAGATGCTCTTTTTGCAGTACTTTTCTAATATCTACCTCACGCTAAAAGTGTATACTCTTGTTCATCTATTTGGACGGAGCCACATTGGTCTAGTTACCCAAAATCTATTGTTCTAGATTAATAATGGTAATTATTGGAGGCAATTTGACCTTTCTCCATGTTTATAAAGTGGACTTCAAAATGTCCATGTCCTTCCACTCGTGTAAGATTACCTCTTTAAAATAATTTAAAGTGTCGTTCTGTGTCGTATTCATTTTTATTTGAGGTATCACGATGCCGCACTTATCATAAATAAAGCGATGGTTGTCATCTTAATTTTGATGTTGACTTCGCTATTTCAAAGACAAAGTGTGTAACCATTTGTAATTCATTGTGAGTAGCGCCATCAATCTCCTAGTTTGAGATGTCACATCAACATTTTTGAAATAAAGTTTGGATTATGGATTCGTCAATGGTAGACACATAGAACAAACTTCGCGCTAGACTCCGTCACACAACACACAAACGTCCCACCAGTACAACAGGCGATTTGCGGACAAAACCAGTTTTTCTATTCGGTTTTAGGATTCGTTTATACAGGGTTTTTCAATAAGAGCACTTCAACTTTTTTTTGAATAAAACACAAACGGTTCGACTTTTGAACTAACTTTTTTTTTATTAACGAATTTGAACATATACATTTAAGTATGAAACTCGATTTCTTTTGCATGACCACCGCGTGCACATTTTACGAAGTCCAATCTTTGAACCCAATTTTCGACCACTCTTTCGCATAAGTCGGCCGAAATTCCAGCAATTTCACGATCTATATTGGCTCTGAGCTCTTGCAACGTCGCCGGCTTATTGGCATAGACCAATGACTTCACATAACCCCAAAGAAAATAATCTAGAGGTGTCAAATCACACGAGCGCGGCGGCCACTGGACGGGCCCATTTCGCGAAATAACACGCTCATCGAACTTAGTCTTCAATAACGCGATTGTATCGTGTGCTGTGTGGCATGTGGCCCCGTACTGTTGAAACCACATGTCGTCCAAGTCCATTCCATTCAATTGCGGCCAAAAAAAATCGTTTATCATATCGCGGTATCGATTTCCATTAACAGTAACGTGGCGATCGTTATCGTCGATGATAAAATATGGCCCAATGACGCCGCCGGCATGTAATTTGCACCAAACAGTGACTTTTTCGGGATGCAACGGTGCCTCATGAATCACGTGTGGGTTGCTTCCTGCCCAGTAACGCATATTTTGCTTGTTGACAAATCCATTTAGCCAAAAGTGAGCCTCATCGCTGAAGATGATTTTTCGGTGAAAATCTGCATCATTTTCGAGTTGCTCTTGAGCCCAATTCACGAATCGGCGTCGCTTCAAATGGTCAAACGGCTTTAGTTGTTGTGTCAGCTTGATCTTATACGGATGTAGGCCAAGATCTTTACGTAAAATTCGCCACAATGATGTCACAGAAAGGCCCAATTGTTGCGAACGTCGTGTGAGCGACACATTCGCGTCTTCTTCAACTGAAGCCCTGGCGGCTGCGATGTTTTCAACACTTCGAGCACTTCTTGCTCTCGAGGGCACCGGAACATTATGTAGCGAAAACGTAGACTCAAATTTTACCACTATACGGTCGATTTGTCGAATGGCCGTAATGCTCTTAAAGTAGCAGCAACAGAACGATTATTTTGATAAAAAATTTGCACGATTTGCAATCGCTGTTCACGTGTGTAGCGTTCCATGATGAAATGTATACTAATGAAGTTTCCAAATGACAAAAGATTAATAAAAAATATGGCGTCGTTCGCCGTCCCTATCGGAAAAAAGTTGAAGCGCACCTGTTGAAACACCCTATATATAAAATTGGGACTAAATTTAATTAATCAAAATCTCTTAAGAACATCTGCCCAATGAAGTAAGATAGATCAAGTGGGATAAAATTCAATTAGATAAATATTTCACCAAAACTCCACTCTTCCACCCACATTAAAAATAACAACAACTAGAACTTTTGCTACTCATATTCACCGGGAATGAAAGAACAAATTAGTCTATCAAAACAACCATGCATGCTCCTTCCAATTTTATTTTTTTGAACTGCAGAGAGAGGATGTCATGGCGAGTCGGCAGTGCATTTTTAAAGTGATTCTAAAATTACTCAGGCGTTTTGGATGGGTAATCAAAATGTTTTGACACTACAATTGCAGATTAATTTTTACAGGTTTGAAACTTTTATCGATAATAATTTCTTTTATTATTAAATATCAATTTGCCCTCTATAAAGTGTGAAGTAGACTGACAGATATTTTGTATGTTGCATTTTCTATGAATGACTACTTACAAATCAGCTCCAGATTCTTTAACCAGTCGTGAACTATTATTTCTAAGACACAAACCGAAAACATCAGGTCGGGAAAAATCTTATTCTTCGGCGTCTTAGCATCTCCCAATTAATGAATTTAAGTATGAAGTTTTATTTCAAATATTCAATCCACCTCCGGCACCTGTAGGGATGCCAAATTTTTGGAAATATAGTATTGTTTTTGTCAAAACTTGTCATTTCCGGTGAAATTTAACAAATTATTTGAACTAATTTTGTTTGAAATTTGTTTTACAATCTTTTTGTTTTAATTGTCTTTTTGTAAATGCTATATACTTTTCAAACTATTTACAAAAAAATAAAACCTCCTGTGGAGGCTGCCACTTCCGGTAGACCGATTTTCGCCAAATATGAGGTTGCATACTGGTCAGTCAATCCGTCTGGGCTGTAGTGAAATTAGAGAAATTTGATACGCACGGAACCACAAATGCTGACACGCAGGCATGCACATATAGAGATTTTCTAAAAACCACTTTTGGTGGGTACTTTGGCGATATAGCGAATGGTATAAATCGGTAAAAATTTCGATCTCATAATTACAAAAATTTGGAATTAATTTTTTTAAATGTTTATACGTTTTATTTACATGGCGCTTGCGGCATTGCTTTCACTTTTGGAAATGCATGTGGAGGTAGGGGAATAAGAGTATGCACATAGCTTGTATTTTTATTCAAAATGTAACACTTTTGCATTCCCAGGAAACGGGATTGATATTTTTATCGTTCCCGGGAATTCCCAGAATTCGGGACGGGACAATATTTTTTTGGTTTACGTAATTCTACTGATTTTATAACCCAAATTTGTAGTAAAAAGAAGCCGGGAAAAATATGCCTTATGATAATAAATATTATGATGATCGAATTTTCGTTAGAAATCCACCCGCGAATGAATAATTCCGTTCGTTTTCGGTTCATGTCGGTTCGATGGTTGACAAGGCTATATAAAGATTTTCTAAATTACCGGGACCTACAGGATATACAAGTTTAGCTCTTTGAATAAGGTATTAAAAATACTTTTAATGGTCCTACAAGGTATTTGGATGCACATTGCAATGGTTTTATTTAACTCGATCGATAGACCATGCGCTTCCGGTTCAGCATTCTCACAACCACCAACATCAAGCACATTAATTTCACTTTCTAGTTCTGTCCCGCAGCAGTTTTTTTCTCAAAATGAGCCATATCGGCTTTTGATTGCATTCTAAAGAATTCGTCATTCATAATTTCTTTTGTACTCAAATCTTGTAGAAATTTTATTAAAGAAGCAACATTTTTATTTCTACTTTCGTGTAGCTTTATATTCATAACTTGATGCTGTTGTCTGAGCTTTCAGATTTTTAAATAAAAACGCCAAAACCGCTTCGGTTTTCTCTTTTCCTAACGCTTCTGAAGCTACTTTCAGTGGCTTTAAAACCTGTTGAAGCTCGACAGAATTATTTATTGTTTGTTCATCCCACATTTTAGATAATTTTAACTCTCATAGTGCTTTTATTATGGAATTTTGCAAGCTAAGGAACCGGCCCAATATACTTGCTAATGTATTCGGTTGCTGCTATCTAGAATTAGATTTAGTTCTGAACCCTCTAACTCTGAACAATTTGACAACACTGCGTATGAAATTTAAATCAGCCCTAAACCTAGAACTTTGCTTAGTCAATAAATATATATCCGGATAAAAATGAGCTAAGATAGTACTGCCATTATCGTCTTCAGTAGATCCTTCAATGTCTGATAACTCGAAACTTTCAAGTTCATCATTTTGCTTTTTCCTTGAACTATTTTTATGCAACAGTTTGATAACTGACAAATGTATGACATGTGCGTAGCAAGTTAGATGCAAGCTTAGATTAAGCCTCTCAGTAACCATTTCCAGCATGCTTTCAGCGGGGCAAGAACCAAAAAATGTAATTAACCCCAAGTTGAATGCCTTTCCGCTATGGTGAATGAACACTAATATTGATGTAGCGCCGCTTATTGTTTGCAGGTATTCATACGTCTAATGTAATGCTGAATCTTTTTAATTCCTCCTTGATGCGTTTAATTTGGTCAATAATATTCGCCTGTGCCACAAAGTAATATTCATTAACTAGTTTCATAATGCAATCATTATGTTTAGGCAGAATGTAACCTCTTGCGAATATACCAGGTGTACAAGTATGAAATGCGAATTTTAGACAACAGATGGTGCACCAATGCAGTTTGTGCTTTACAAATTAGACACTGCGCCATTTTATTGTGTCATCAACAAGTGTCAGACGCACACGAGTGATTAATACCGAACATTTGCGCTCTGAAGCTTATTGTGAACATGCTCCATTGCAAGATAGGTGCGAACGATGGTTTCGACGTTTCAAAAGTGGTGACTACAAAGTTACAGACAAGGAACGTGGAAAACCTCCAAAAAGATATGAAGATATGGAATTTCAAGCGATGTTGGACCAAGATGATTCGCAAACACAAGGACAACTCGCCGAGTAGTTGGGTATTAAAGAAGATTGCGAAAGATTCAGAAGAAAGGTAGATGCGTACCACATGAGTTGAACGACAGGCAAATGGAAAAGCACAAAAATACATGTGACATTTGTCGTTTTTGGATCGTATAGTTACAGGGGATGGACCCAGGCGCACCATCCACATCGAACGCAAGACCAAATCGCTTTGGCAGAAAGAAGATGCTCTGTGTTTGGTGGGACCAGAGGGGCGTGGTCTATTACTTGTTGTTAAAACATGGGTAAACTGTTACTAAACGTTACCAACAACAATTATTGACCGATTTAAACCGTTTGTTTAAAAAGACCAGAACACCGAAAAAGGCAACACAAAATCATTTTTGTTCATGACAATGCTCCATCACACATGGCAAAACCGATTCGCGATACGTTAAAATCACTCAGCTGGGAGGTTCTACCACATGCGGCTTACTCACCAGACGCGGCTCCTTAAGATTGCCACTTGTTTGCATCGATGGGTCACTCACTTGTTGAGCAGCGCTTTGGTTCGTACGAAGATGTGAAAAAATGGCTCGGTAAACGGTTCGCAGCAAAAGAGGAAGATTTTTACTGGTGTGGTATTCACAAATTGCCCTAAAGATTTGGGAAAAATGAGTAACAAGCGATGGAGCATACTCTGAATAAAGCACTCTTTATCATTCTTCCAAGTTTAACATGATTTTTTAGTAAAAAGAAATTCGCATACTTGTACACCTATGTAGATTCCCTAATAAATGAGCTATTCGATAAACCATTTACAGAAAACCCATTTTTAGTTCTAATAATTTGGCGACGATTTCTGCTAACGACTTTCTCTTCGGATATTGAAGCATTGATTGTTGCACTTTTTTTGCTGCTTTTGCCAAACATGTTGTGCTCTTTTTCTAAATATTTCCAAACCTCACTTGTTGATCCACCTTCTTTTTTAAATTTTTTGTGACCCAGTTTGCATATTGCCTCATCCTTATTTTCCTTATTTACTTCAAATAGTCCTTCCTATCTGTAATAACACGTTCATCTTCCATTATAAATTAGGGGAATCACCGTTTAAAAATTGAATAAAAATATTTTGAAGCCATTGCGTAGGCTGTAGTATTTATTACAGAATAGGATACTGGTAACATATTAATTTACCTTACTACTATGAAATGAATAAATGATAACAAAAACTACGGAAGTGTTGCTTGAAATGACAACAAATACAAAGGACTTATTACTTATCTTGATCTAGTTGTCTAATTTAAAAAAAGAACTACCACAAAACATTGAACTCCTCCAAAGATGCTTTATTTTGGTGAGCAATATACCATAGAGCCAACTTAAACGTGTTAGGAGTTTTGAAATTTAACTCCCGAAAAAAAATTTAATGCTATGGAATTCCGTTCCGGGAATAGGCCTGTATACAAATCTTCATTAATGTTTAACATTAGTGCAGATTCGGTGAGTTTCTTCATTAAGCATCTAATTTTACAGAATTTTGAAATACGGTTTGTTTTAAACCATTCATTTTTATAAAAGAGAATCTTCAAAATGCCGAATTTATCAGAGCGATTTTTGATATACAGGATTATGTTCCGATTGCTTAAGCCACGAGTTCAAGAACATACAAGTACGCTGACTACGTTTAGTATTTGCTTATCAAAACAAATACTGAGATCATAAATTTCTTTAATTTGGTTTGGAGGATTGAAGGTTATATAATAATTTGGTGAAAATTGTTCTCGATATTAAAACTCTCGATATTAGGACTGACTCATTTCCGTATTTGTCACATCATAAGAACATCGACAGTACTTCAATAGCTTTGCATTCCTTAAAAATGAACAAGAAAAAATTTAAATCATCCAATAATCCGGAAAATTAAGAGTTGTGAAGTTGCTTTTCAAATTTTAAAGCAAAGTAGTAAATAGCATTTGAATGGATTTGCAATAAATAAATGTTTGTTACTATACATAAGCATGCACACACCACAACCAAGACCTTATTTAATAAAGCTATTTATATATTTTATGTTTACGGAATTTTATAATTTTAAAAAAATAAAATAAAAATTAATAATAAAATATTGATATATTTCCAATATTTTACTAACCTTAAAATAAAAATTCTTCTAACCCTCAGAAGACTGAAGAAGAAAAGATATTTTGTTTAACATTTATGCTTAAGAATAAATTCTTCCTCAAAACTACCCTAAATTTCATAACAAAAAAAAATTCTCAATTTCTTATTTTTTGTTGTCTTACATAAAAAAAATCCATTGGAATTTTCTTAAAATCTTACTCGACATACAAAAGTTTTTCTTAAAAAATAACAAAAATTATGCTAAGAATTTATTAACAAACTGATATACATAAAACATAATACAAAACAATGTTTATGAAGTCCATTTATACTTGATGTGCAGCATAACATCCTCCAACTACATAAACATAACAAATTCAAAGAACCTGGTGTTGAACTTTGCCTTGTATACATAAAACGCCTACAAAGACATTCATTCGACTTGATGATACAAAAGCAAATTTTTGAGATAAGTGAAAATCGGAGTGAAATTTATTAGGTGCATGCCCGCATCGTGTTGTGATTAAGCGAGAATAATTTTGCACACACGAAATTAATCTGGTAAATGTAAACTGAGCTTAAGCTGCAGCTTATTCTATGAAATCCCATTGGTGGTTGTATATTACATCATCTGAATTAGGTGAAAATCGTTTTGTCTTATCTTAAAGAGTTTTTTTTTTACTATTTCTTACAATTTATCATGCACACACGGTTGGTATTTTTTTATGTTTTGTAGTAACGCCAACGCAGATTTTTGTTAAAATGCTGATGGTAAATCTTACATATAGCGGAATAATGATTTATTTATTTAAATACAAATAGTAACACTTTGAGTGAGATTGATACGGGTTTATTTCCAAAATAGTAAATCTTTCGAGTGGAGTAGACGATGCATGAACATCATATATACACACACCTAAAAACAAGCAACAATTAAGATGTACTTCTCGCATTTTTCTTATCAAAATATTTTTGTTATAACTTTCACAACATTGTGCCATTATCATCAACATAATCATCATCACCGTCGTATACACACACGATAAAAACGAAACGCAAAAATGTTTCCCTTTACATAAATTCTTAAGATATTTTCATCGCATCGTAACAAAAACATAAGAAACACGATGAAAGACAAGACACACCAATTCCTTCTATATGTTATGTATATGCAAAAGATTTAATTTACCTTTTGATGATGATTTTCTTAAACATATTTTTCTCGATTTATTACAGACACAACTATCACATGGTTTTCCATATTCAGATCGGCGGAACGATTACGGTGGATCGATTGGTGGAGGTGGCGGTGGAGGTGGTGGTGGTGGTGGCGGAGGCGGTGGACCTACAACACGTCTAACTCACGAACACGATCCATTAGCGTTACACCAGGCATTACAATCAGCTGTGGATGATGGACAAAATCAAGGGATGGATGAAAATGCAGCATTTATGTCAGATTTACCATTACTTAAGAGTAAGTACATATATTTAATTGTTATGAAAGTCGTACGTATGTAAAGATGCTGTTATTTCTTATGAATGAAAAGATGTTTATATACGAGAAGTAAAAAACGAATCATTAATGATAAAATTACCTGAGGGCAATTTATTACAGTGCAAAAAATGTAAATGTATAAATGCATAACAATTTCCGGCGCGCGGTTATTATCTCTCTCCTGCCCCCCCTCCTACTAACATATACAGAGCAGTGAACAGATCGAATTGTGCACAGACAAAATACAAGAAATCATAAATTTCATGTCGACAAAAATATTGGGATTGTTAGTATCTTTGAGTAATTATTATATTGGTACTGTAATTTGAGTGTGTTTATTTGCATTATTATTGCACCAGGTATTAATTTATAGGTGTTCATGTCTGTCCGTAATATGAGCTAATTTAATCCCGTTTTGTATGTGTAGTGTCATATTCCGATATAATTCTAAAGGACCCCTAATCATGATCGAGCGTATATACAGATGTGTAAGACTTTTTTGTTTATTGTTAGTCTACCATATAATGAGCCGTTGTTTGTTAAAGGAGGGACTTTGTAAATAATGGGTGGTTATAAAAGTCCATGTGTAAATTCCATCAATCCTCTAATTTGGGGAATTTAAATAAGATATTCATACTTGAATTTGGACCACCTAATAAATTGCAAATAGAATAGTCAGCATTTTATAATTTAAATTCGTGAAATACTTTTTTCCACAATCAAATCATCCCAACTTAGGTCCTCTACAGCACCATCCATCAGCCGATGATCACATGCATCGCGCCAAATGCCAGAATAAAGGATGCTGGAGGGGGAATAATAGAGGTAAAAGATTCCACTGCACTCAACATGCCTAAATTTAAAATAGTAAAGATAGCCGCTGAACAATCTTGAAGAGTTAATTTTTTTTGCTGAGCTTTTTGATTTAATAGCTTTACCTCTTTACTAATTTCAGCAAGTGGCTTTTGGTGTACCCCTATATGGACATACTGATAAAATTTAATTGATCTTTCGGTGTCGCTTAAGGAAGTAGATATTAAGATGTTTACAATGTTTATGTTAACAAGTCCGGTATTCAAACTAGTACAAAATCGTTTGAGGTAGCATTCTCAAAGTACCACAGTCGACGTTGTTGTTGAACATTTGCTGAATTTGCAGCATTGAATTCGGCTATGGTGAACCTGTTGTTGGAGTTGCCAAGAGGACCACTGACAAACGACTGCAAACAGTTCGGCCGCTTCAGGATATGGTGATTTTCAATAATTAGCCCTCATATTCAATATGGTCAGATAAAACTAACGAACCCCTTATGAGTGGTACCGTATTATTAATTTTTCGGTAGGGATCGCAAAGTAAGATAGTGTTTTTCGAATGCCGATATTAATTTCACGTAAACCATCGTTCACACTCCGGCTCAAATAACCATAATGAATGAAGCGATGGATTAAGGAGTAACCTCTCTACTTGAGAAGCAAAATGGCAAAAATTCCGTGGATGTTACAAAACTGTATAACTAACGAACTCATCAAAACACGGGCTATTTCAATTTACTTAATATCGTCCTGAACACCATTTCTGTTGGATTTCTGTTTGCAAGAAATCTGTCATCATCTTGTACTGAGTTGTGACAAAATCTTTGGTGTACGAGAGATATTACCAGTACGCGTTTGACATCGATATCATAGATACTTCCCCTACTACCCTAATCCCGTGCTTTATTAAAACGAGTTTGTCGTTTCTAATATTTTGAATTTTACTGATGCCCACTGATTGACAATTACAATAACTACTAAATGCCGCCAATCATCCGCAACAAAGAAGTTCTACGGTCTCATATAATCAACATAGTAAATAATACGTACCTGATGGAACTTTAGTAGATGGTTATTTAATGCGAGAACTAATTGCATTTTTTTGTGAGATTAGTGACATCTAGGTTTAAGTAGTACCATTATGATAATTTTGTAACAGTTTTCTGGTATTGCAGATTATAGTAGTCTAGAACAGAACGGATGAGGTTTACTTTTGTATAAATTCAGGCGAGTCTAGAATACAATGAGTTACGCATTCAGGAGATTCGGTACGGAAAAAGTAACAGCGAAACTGAACAGTGCGAAAAATAATAATTAGTGTAAAGATAGTGGTGTATTTAAAAATTGTAAATGGTGTATTAAGTAAATGAATAAATAATTGTGAAAATTATTTATTATTGTATTCTTTGTAGTGTTGGTAAAATAAGAGTGGGAAAATTATTGTAGGAATATTTCTTGAAGAGGTGGGATTGTGAATATCAGAAGATTAACTCTAGACTAAATCTGACTCTACTCTAAATGTGGCAGATAGACGCGACGCAACGTTGTTGAAATAATTCTCAAACTATCTGGAAAAAGGATGTGGCATAATTGTTGGCTATTTTAACTCGGGGCTTTGATCAACAAAAACAACAATTTAATGATTTTAGAGAACAAACGAATCAAAAATTCGATCAACAAAATTAAAAGTTTCATCCACAAATGGATCAAAAATTTGATGATCTAGGTGATGAACAGATGATGACGTAGGCGATATGAAGCGGAAAGTCGATCGTTCAGAAAGCGATTATGGGCAGATGTTGAAAATGACTGTTGACAATTGCTGACAATTGTGGCAACTACGTTTAGAGGGAATAGAGAGACATAACTTAAAGAAATGCTGGCCTGACCGACATGGGATTATTGGAGCGGTCATCTTTGGATCGGATGAAATTCCATTGGATAGAATATTGAAATGTTTCTGGGAGAGATACCGGCTAAGGCGAGATGAGATTTTCCACCAATTATGACTTTCAGGGCAGCAAGGATAATCGGAAATGGCGATTGACCATTGGCAATTCACAGGAAGGTTATCGAGCAGGTCCAATGTGTGGACGGAAGAGAGAATTGTGCAGAAGTTGCAAACAATGAAAAAGAGCCCTGCACATTTTACACGAAGGATCAACATTACTTTTAAATATAGGATAGTATCGAGGAAAATATGCGGAACATAAAAGTCAAGGTGGTTTTAGGAACTGGCAGAGAGCAGTAACGTGCAAAAGTCGTGTGGAGAACGATTGGCATGAAAGATTGCTTATGGAAGGTATGCACAAACGGCAAGAAATTTTGGCGAGCGACAGCAATAATAAATAGAAAGGGCTTGACCTTGTTTCACTAAATTTCGAGAGGGACAGACAAAGGTAGAAAAGATCAGTTATGAAATTCTGGTATTGGCAATGGAAGCGTTGGCGGCTTGCAAGGATGACGGTATGGATGAAGTGACGTGTGAGAGGATGGTGCCGGGTATGGAAAAGACACGTGGTGAACCACCTGTGATGAAGTGAATTATTGTCAAGGATTGGGTTCTAATAGAAGTGGACGATAGAGATTAGCTACTAGGTTGATGTAACTTACAGAGGCGTTAATATGGATTCTATTCGGACCAAAAAGACTTAGGTGAATGTTACGATCTCACCTATTGGTTTGATGGACAAACAATTCAGCGTAGGCGAGAAATTTATTCAACAAAAATTGCAGAATTCGGGCAGCGGAAGGAGCCCCGATATGACATATGGTGTTCCTGGAAATTTTTTGCATAGCGAGTTGTATCCTTTAGGGCATTCAAAAAGAAATTTTAGATGTTTTTGATCCTCCGTGACCGTTGTTGTGGTGACGTACAAATCATATTTCATAAGGTACGCGTGAATCAAACCGTTGTAACGTTTCCCCACCATTGCAAAGTCCGCAAGTATCAGTAATAGCATCACCTCACGGTTTCTTCACCATCTTTGGTAGGTCTACGCAACAACTGCTTGGAGGTCGAAATATTTCGTCTTTTACCAAACATTGAAATTATTTTTTGCTACCTCAAGTTTTTCGGAAGTAATCGGGATTTTTGCTGCCGCGTTCGGTTTTGAATCTTGAGAAATACAGCGACCGCCGATCGCTGATTGATATGCTGCGCCGGTTAACAACACTAATCGCCCGTATATTTATTCCACATGTCTGGGTCGATTTTTTCGATTTAGCTGATGCTGTTTATGTTCTGCCACGAAACGTCGCATGCGTCAATTGAAGGACCTGTCGCCTCACCAAAATTGTTATTCGGAAATCATTGCTAGGATCGGCTATACACATATTTATAAAGAATATGGTTAGGAAGCGTGACGAAACTAACGAATTACACATAACAAGAAAGTCCTTAGAACTGAATTCTTAAGGGAAGCGATAGGTTCTTGCAGCTAGTTATGTCTCGCCACCTCTCTTGATTAGAATGTACTAACTACTACTCCATGTTTCCCGTGTTTTCTTCTCTTCTGAAAAACTTCAATTATTTCCGCCTTTCCGTTTTCAATTATTGTCGTCAAGTGTCAACTGTAAAATAAAAGCTAAATTCCTTTTTATCTTGCGGCCATTATTAAACCTGCATGAACAGTAATTTTAACATAAAAATTAAACTCAAATAAATTTTATGATCAAATTTTTATATATTTTCAGAATTCTGTTTTACCGACATGAAAAATAACAAAGATACAAATCAATTAGGTATCGGATCACCGAGTGACGTATTCTGTTCTGTACCTGGACGCCTGTCGCTTCTCTCGAGTACATCGAAATACAAAGTAACCGTAGCTGAAGTACAAAGACGATTATCACCACCAGAATGTTTAAACGCCTCGCTATTGGGTGGAGTTTTACGAAGGTAGGTTTTTCTTTCAAATGATTGCATTACTATTAAAAGGGTTACATTGTTACAAAAATTATTTTTTTTATTGTTATAATTAGGGCTAAAAGTAAAAATGGTGGACGATTGTTACGAGAAAAATTAGAAAAAATTGGTTTAAATTTACCAGCGGGTCGTCGTAAAGCTGCAAATGTAACACTGTTAACATCGTTAGTTGAAGGGGAGGCAATACATTTAGCACGTGATTTTGGTTATGTGTGTGAAACTGAATTTCCAGCACGGCAGGTGGCAGAGTATCTATTAAGGCAACATACCGAACCGCAAGAATCGTATCGACGTAAAGAACTGTTAATGAATACGAAACAAGTTACTAAAGAACTAATGGATTTACTGAATCAGGACAGATCACCATTGTGTAATACACGGCCGCAGTTAATATTAGATCCATCGATTCAACGCCATTTAACACATTTCTCGCTAATATCGCATGGATTTGGATCACCCGCCATCGTAGCCGCACTCACTGCCATACAGGTAAGATCCACATGTTTGTAAATTTATTTAACACTTACTGATGCCGCTAGTGCACTTGTTGCGTCTATTACCAAGTATTAACAATTTTCATTTTTAATTTAGAATTTTTTAAACGAGTCGCTAAAATATTTGGAAAAAATGTATCCAACCAATGGCGGTATGGTCTCGTCATCGATTGACAAAAATAAAATGGATAATGATAAAAAGTGATAAGAATTATTTTATTTTTGATTAAATAATTTTTTTATAATTTTGTGATAAGTGAAAATTTTAAATATAAAATAATAATTGTGTCATAACATTTTAATAAACAAAAGAAAAAATCATTAAAAATTTAACAAAACACATTTTTTAAAGACTGATTGCGTGTTATAACAAAATGTTAAGAAATAAAATAATTGTACGAGGCTATTTCAAATATAAACAAATCAAATAATAAAACAATCAAACAAACCACCGTTTTCATCTCTGTCTCTCTATGTAAACTATTTAAATAGAGCATTCAACACAAATCCATAAATAAAATAAATAATTTTTGTGATATACTAATTTTCAAGAAAATTTTAAAAATAATTAAATTAATTAATTAAAAATGTAAATTATTTTTTCTCAACATATCGTTATTTTAATAATAAATAGATAAATAAATAATTATATATATATATTCATTAAAATAAAAAATTAATCACAAATTAAATATACATAATTTGATTCTTAGACATTTTAGACCACAAAATACTTATTCGATCAATTTTTAATTAATTAAAAATTATAAAAAATTAAAGGTATAACGTAAATCTATTTATTTTTTAATTTTAGTTTAGTGATTTTTATAAAAGTAAATTATTTGCGCTCTGCCATATTCCCAATAACGGTTCACAAATAAATATTGAGTGCGCTTAGTACCACTGGAATGAGTACGTTTAATGGCGAGAGCGTGTATATTATTATGTGATTATACTTTATTTAAACAAGTTAGTCTCAGCGTTTGGCTAAATTAAATTAACGAAAAACCCTGTAATCATATTGCCATTTTAATTGTAAATTATATACTTGCCATAAATATTTAAAAACAATTTGTAAAATAATAAGTAAATTAAAGAATTTTGCAATGAATTTAATTTTCTTTGAGGATTTTTGTAAAACGTAATAAATAAATATTAAATAATTTAAATTAAAAAAAAATTAAATAAAAAAAGTCTTCCTAAAAAATTTTTCTGCCATCTGACAACAGATCAGGAAAAAAAATTATCAAAAAATAAAATATTTATAAACTAAAAATTAAAATCATTTTAAAAATCCTCTTATTAATTTTATTTATTTAATATAAATATAATTTTCATTCATTCGAATAACATTACTAATAAATTAATAATATAAATATATTAAAAAAAAACTTTGTACAAAATTTATGTGCCAATTTTTTAATTAAACAAAAACTAAAACATTTAAAATTTAAAAATAAACACACTCAAATTAAAAAATATCGGTACTTTATACTCATTTAATGTATTATTTATATATTGTTTTAATTTTAATTTATATATTTAATTTTAAATATTTTGTTCTGTCTTATATATATTAAATTTATAAATAGGTATTATATATAAAAAAATACAATAAGTTTTATGCCATAATTTAATTTAATTAAAAATGAAATAAAAATAATAAATATTAGTAAATAAATAAAATTAGTAATTTAATTTAAAAAAGTATATATAGTTTTAAGATCTAAATTCAAAACAAAACAAAAATTTAAAAAAAATGAAATGAAAATGAATAATAATAAAAACAAAAGTGTATTATAGCAAAGCAAATTAAAAAATAAAATATTACAAAAAAAAATTATTTAGAAAAATAAATTAGGTATTTTTATTTTAGCCTTTCAAGAACATACTAAATTATACTGCTGCCCTCATTTATCATTAAATATTTTCCTACGATCTTTTGATTCAACCAGTCTAACTCCATTGAAATTCTTTGATCATAGACCCGCCAGTGGCACGTATGAAAGAAATTAATAAGTGTTTCCTTATCAGTTAGTATCCCTTTATCGTCGTTTTAACGGGCCTACAAACCTTTCAGCGCGCCGTTTAACATGCCATGGGCGGTCCGGAATTATTGGTAATCGGTATGATGTCCTAGGTCATTACTTAACCAAGCTTCTCATCGGTTATTTAAAATTTTCAACATATCAAATACATGGTTGGTTGGTCTAGTTATTTTTTTTTTGTAGAAGTAAAATCCTAAACGCTTATAATAAAGTCGCAACACAAAAATTAAGATAAACAATTTTGTCTGGAAAAGTACTCCCAGTCTATAAGAACACACTTTTTGGGACAGAAATTTATAATTTGCAATAAAGACAATTTGTAATTACAGTAAAATATTTTCCCAAATCTCAATTCCTAGAAAACAGAAAACTATTACGATTTGCCTGGAGTGGAGAAATCCATTTAACACATTCCCCTTTAAGCTGACTCCGATCATCGACGTGCGATATATCTGTTCTAAGGGTGCGAAGTCGGCCCGAAAAGTGTTCGTTAAATTCACATTCGAAGTTCCGTTATATAGATCAGTAATAGTTTACTCAGTAATAGATTATTGTAGGCTGGTGTAGAATTATGTTCGATTACGCTTTTAACATGTCTAACAATGCAATCAATCAGATCAATGAGCTGATGGTAATGAAGTTAAACGACTACCAACTGACATTATAAGACATTTAAAATGTATTTAATTGACGCCTCAAACGAGTAAATTCATGGAGGCAAACAGCGAAATGACGCCCTACATGCAAAAATCTAAGGAAGTGTCCATTCTTCAACGAAATTTAATTTAAGGCTATTTAAACCAATCCTTACCCTTGCTCAAAGTATAAACTTGCATAAACATTAACAGCGTTGATTTTTAAAGCCGACAATTGTGTGTCGAATCAAAAAGCAACCAATGATTTTGAATTAAAATTTTTAAACAAGTTCTTGATTAGTATGCCAGAGTATTTACTACTTTGACATGCTTGACACGTAATAAAATATTAAACCATTTCATATTTTCGAACATCGGATCAAAATTATAAGTGCAAAAAATGTCGGCGTCCTATTACGGTAAAATGTGGATTGCCACAAAGGAGGATTTGGAAAATGTGCTTTTCCGCGAAAAAGTGCTGCAAAATTTAAAACCAATCAACGATCGTTTACTGGCACATCGAATATTTGCTAGCCTATATGCCCGCTATATTATTCTCGTGAATAATTTGAGTGAAATTTATGATCAAACCCTCCAGGTCCAGAAACGTGAAGTTGTCGAACAGATTCTGATGAACACGACGTTACGCCTGAAAGAGTTAGAAAAGGAGCTTAAAAATATTGAATTGAGTGAATTCGTCTACATAGATCAAACTCTCATCGAGATGAAATTTATACCGCAAGAAGTTCGTTACATGAAGCCATATTATTTTCCGCAGGAGCGAACTAAAGAGATTCAAGATATTGTGGATGGGGTGCGCCCCAAACACGAACCCACGGAAGAAGAGATTCGCAAGAAAGAAGAAGAACTTGCAAAATTACCTAAAATGTTACGTGCAGCTTATGTCGAACCAACGGAGGAAGAGTTAAAAGCAATCGAAATTAAGAAGACATTCGTCCACTCAATAGATTTGATAAAAATGCATGAGAAGGCGCGCCAGGCTCGTGTGCTTCGATTAAACTTCAAAACAAATCCCGAAAAATTTCATCCGATTCCATATCCCGGGCCACCAGAAATTGAATACGAATTTCGTGCAAAGCCAGACGAACGTCAACTGAAGATCGTCAAGCGCACAAAATATCGTGATAGTTTCTATTTGGCCGATATTAAACAAAAATCGAATTTTAAATTGTACGTATGCCCGCAACATCGATGCCCTCGAGATCCTACACAGCTGATCGACTATGAGAATCTGTTTGACGTAATTAAAATTCCGGAGAAACAGCTACGATTATCGGAAACGTCTATTGTAAACCAAATCATACCTGAATCACCGGAGCTCATTGCTAAGCGAAACGAAGCAGCTTGGATTATACAAAGAGCGTGGTTGCATTATAAAATTCGAGTTTTAGTTGAGAAACGAAAAATAAAACGACGAATGTTACTGAATATGGCTGAACCTCGAAACTGGGACCATTCACTTTTTGATAACATTGAAAAAAGTATGAAAACGCGTCGCGCAAAGAAACCTGAATTCGACGAAGAATTCATTCAAACGTGCTTAGACATCAAAGCAAGAATTTTAAAGATTAAATCACCATGGATCATGGAAGATATTTCAGATCAAATTCGGTTCTGGTTTCGTGAGTGGTATGATAATTTTGAAACATTTGATCGATATCCAGAAGAGTGGCAGGGTGGAACAATTTTGGTGATTAGAGGCGAAACGAAATCGATTGAAGAATATGAGGAATATTTAAAGAAAAAGGCTGCGGACGCGGCTAAAACGGCTGATCAGAAAAAGGCAGAAGCGCAGTTGAAAAAGGATCTCAAGGAACGTGCTAAAGAAAAACGTAAAAAAGAAAAATTGAAAAAAAAGAAATTGTTACAACAGCGTAAAAAGCTTGAGGCCAAACAAGGAAAGACTTGGTATCTAAATGAGCCGGAGTTTATCACCAAAAATTTCATAAAACTTGATAAATCAATGACGGAATATGAACGTGACTGGCGATTCGTAAATGAGCTCGAAAATTTAAAAGAAGCACCATATGAGGATTGGATCACCTTAGACAAGTATGCGGAAGCGCACAAAGAACTACGATTAATCGTTGATGAAATGATGCGAATTGAATTTGAGCTGCTTCGTATGTCATTGGCCAAAGACAAAAAGAAAAAATACAAGCCACAAAAAGCGAAAAAGCAACGTAAAAAGAAACGAAAGGGAAAGAAAAAGAGGAAGTCTAAAAATTTAACAGGCGACCGACCACTATACGAGTTGTTTGACGAACTGAAAGACGCGGGTATAATTCAAACGTATCCGGCACGTAGTCTGGATAAATTTGTGGGCGACTTAAATTATTGTGCTTACGAACTACGCAATTTGTATGATTTAAGCCCATTACACTGCAGCGGAGACGTAATCCAAGTTATAAGAGGAGCAATCACCGGTATGGGACCTCTACGTCTACCAAAAGTCAAATCAATGTTAATCGCCGGTCAAAAGCTATGTGGAAAAAAATTTTTAATGGAAGCAATTTGTACGGAAACCGACTCGGTTCTTTTCAATTTATCGCCGGAAGTGGTCGGACAGTATCCCAATTTAGACTATTTAGCAAGCATAATTACGAAAATGACTCGCATTCTTCAGCCATCGGTTGTTTTTATAAATAATGCGCATAAAGTGTTTTACAAAAAGATTCCGAAAGATGAAAGAGGAGATGCAGATCCGACTCGACTAAAAAAAATGATTCCTAAATTCGTAAAACAAATAAAACCCGATGATAAAATTATGCTAATCGGATGTTCCAATGAACCGTGGCGTGGTACTTTAGGAAAAATGAAAAAAGTTTTTGAAAAAGTCGTTTTAATGCCGTTAACTGATTATGGTTCAGTACTCTTGATGTGGCGAGAAATGTGTTTATCAAAATTGGGTTTTGATCGATTGTTTGATTTTTCACCACTTTCAATTGTTACAAAAGGATTTGCAACCGGATCCATAAAGGAAACGGTCGACCGAGTCATTGATATACGACGTAGAATGACAATTTCACGGGATGCCGTAAGGCACATGGAATTATTGGAGGGATTGTTACTTGAATCACCCTATACATTCCCACCAAATGACACCGAATTCATGAAATATAGGAAGTGGTATGCGAAAATTGATGTATTGGCCAAGAAACGGGCTAAAGCGGATAAAATTAAAGCCGCACTAAAGGCAAAAGAGGACGCAAAGAAAAGTAAAAAGAAATAAAATTGTGATTAGTTTTGTGTTGTACTAGGGTTTTGGTACAAATAAAGTTATGCAAATAAAGCTATTCTGGAAATTGCATTCATTACATAGATTTATAGGTCGTTCTAAATATGATCTATTGGTGTTCAAGTTAAAACCACGTGCAATCGCCCTGATCCCGGATTGAATACCGCTCAAATATGGATCCCATTTAAAGCATGGTGTCTCCTCTACAAGGAAAGTTTCATTGAATACGTGATGGGGGAAAATTTCCGAAGATATAAGGCAAGAGAAACAGTGGGGTTTAGTTTTCGTACGTGCCACCCATATGTGATCTAATATAATAAAGATTTATACTAATTTTAAATTTCCCGGTAGAGCGTAGTCAGTTACATTTTATTAAGACAAAAGGAATACAACAAAAAAACATTAAATTAATCTATCAACGCTCCATAGCGTTTACTTGTTCTTTAACGTTTTCAAACTTCTGTGCTGCCTCCAGCATGGCATCATACTGAAACCCGATATGAGTCCGTATCAATTCAATTTTTTTTAAATTTTGTAAACTGTTCTCCATAATAGATTCTGAAGCGGCAAAATTTCGTGCTGATTGCATTATAATCTAAAATCATATAAATTAACCGACTTTTATTCAAAATTCATCTTACAAATTTAAAATTATGTACTTCATTAGTTTTTGAACCACGAACTATTTGCCGCGCAACGGAAGTTGTATTATTTACGTTCACTGTTACACGATCAGCAAGACGACGTTTTGAATCAGCAAATAAATTTTTGGCACTGCTACTCGATGCGGACGCCATCTCTTATCAAATAGAACAACCAATAATATTGATCCAACCAATTTTAATAAATTTAGGTAAATATCATAACTCGGTTAATCTTAATTATTGTATATGTTTTCATAAATTTTAATCAAAATATTCACCATTTAATTATTTAATTAAATATGAAATTATATTTAAAAAACATAATTATTTTTTTTCACTTCTCTACACAACAAAAAAACACAACAAACTAACAATCTGTCAAATTATGTAATGCACATGCCAGTAAGCAAATATTTAGTACAGTTTTAATTCAATTTCATTACGAATTTAAGCATTTTGACTATTTGTTGCGTTATTTACTATTTATTCAACATATTTTTAATAAATGTTTAAATTATTTGGTGTCGAAACATAACATATATCTATTAAAGTGAAATTTATTAAAATAATTAGACCAACTCGGTCTGATGCAGACCACCACAATAACATAGTTGGCGCGCGATTCATTTTTGACATAAAAGTTGACATTTTCGAGGCAAGTGTGCTGTGTGGTATTTAGCGTTCGAATTTTCTTATTTATGAAAACAATCGCAATTAAATGTTTATTTTAACTCGAGGTAATATATATTGTCTAGTGTAAATCTTGTACAACGGTTAATTATTTTTGGGATTGAATTTTTAGATGGAAACTCCGATAAATCGTCGAAATACTCGTCCCCGACATGTTCCAACACCTAAGATGTCTGAACGGAAGAAATCTCTGTTTCCAGATGGCTCAAAGTCACCTATAGTTCATTTTCCGATTGATGAAGATTCCGATTTAGGTCCCATATCACCTTTAAACTTTTCGTCATCTTCTTCTCTTTCGAGTCCCCAATCTCACCATTTCGAAGAGGCTGGTGAGAATTCGAAGAAAATAGAGACTTTCATAAATAAAAAAAATTTACGGACGTCGTTTAGAAATATTCTTAATGATATAAATGGTACAAAATCGAATGCAATGTTCTCAGCATCACCAAAATCGATACAAGACGAAAATATAGAGGCTATCAGATTTGTGGATGGAATTGGTTCGAGTGACAATGCTACCGATCCGTTTAACATCGGATATGAAGGCGGCGATAAAGAGAATATAAATATGAAAACGCCCAGTGAACAAATTAAATCTACGCCCAACATAGAAATTCAACCAAAATTTCGTAAAAATGCGTTGGAGCCAAATGATCAAACCCCGACTTCGGAGGAACACGTTGCGATAAACGTTAAACCACAGAAACGTCATTATGTTTCGGCAACACCGAAGCCGAGTATAACCAATTCGAATACGTCTAGTATTATTGATGGCAGCCCAAAACTAAAACTACAAAAACTCGATTCAAAGGCACGAACTTCCTTAACATTCGACGAATTTATTCCGACAAAATCATTTTACGCATCATCGAAACCTAAAGACGAAACACAATTTGCAAAAGTTAAGTCACCCGAAGCCAAATCTATATCAAAATGTAACTTATCAACATCGTCCGATAACTATCGACGCTCTTCCTTTATACACCGTAAAAGTTTACCAAAGAAGAGCCCATCGAATACAATAAATCGGGGCGTATTTCATCGCGTTGTCAAAAAACGACCCAAATCTTTTCGAGGATTAATAGCACCGACACGGTCCGATACTAAATTTAATGCAATTAAAATGAAACTTCTCAAGAAATCAATTCTTCTCGATAAAACGGAGGAGGAACGTGAGAATACTCGTATCACAATGGAACAAGTGAAGCGGATCAATAATATTTTGCGCAACATGAAGAACCCGATTGAAATGGCACAACCGTTAACAGCATTTAATTCAGATGCTGTAACCGAGGACATGGAAAGTACAGTCGAGACGGTAGCTGATTTACAAGATTTTGATGATTTGGCAAGTGTTACGGGCAGAGGGGCAGCTAAAAAATTTTTTAAATCACAGAAACCTGTGAAAAATATTTATCGAATAACAAACCGATTATCGGCATCGGTTGAGAGTGGTGGTCGAATTGCGTTGGTTCCGCAGAAAATAAAACATGCAGATTTTTCATTGGGAGGTAGGTTTTTCAATTAATCCTAAAATTCTCTCTGCAACTAAAATAAATATTATCACTCAGCCAGCTTTCACTGTTCATGGACCCAGATAATTCTACAAAATTATTCTTTAGAGAGGGTATTTTTAAAATATGTATTAATAAATTTTTATTATTTTAGAAATCGATTTCACTGAGGAGCGCAAAGAAGTCGAAGGCATCATCGATAAGCTTTATGATCAATTGGTACAAGATGATCAAGACGAGAATGAGTTGAATTCTTCTGTCGAATTTGAACAAATAGACGATCAAATAGAATACTTTCGATCAAAATTACCGCCGACTACAGACGCAAATGAATTGGAACGGCAGGAAAATTTACTTCAATTTTTGACGATGAATTTTATGTTGGATGATTATCATTTTAAGGTTTTTATCCTAGAACCGGATAAACATTCCGAAGAGGCAAAGGCAATACTAGATCAGTTGGTTGTAGTTGATGATCCGTTAATTACAGATTCGGAAAATAATTTTAATTCTCCAATGTCACCGACAAGCCAAATCAGTAATATGACAAGTGAACTAGTTCTCGAATGCCCTATGGATACCACGGAAATTAATACGCCGCAAACACAGAGCCAGAGTGTGCTAAACAACAATAATAATGACGATGAGATTGGCAAAGAGGTGAACGATGTGCATAATTTCCCAATATTTGAAAAAGGCTATCGAGATAAAACGCAAACATCAGTGATGAAGCAGAAACGTGAACCAAAACTTTGGATACCAATTGGTGCCGATCAATATCAAATTGATGCAGGACAGAAGAGATATGGTGCAATCAAATGTTCAGAATGTGGCTTACTATATTCAGCTCATGAACCCGAGGAAGAAATCATCCATTTAAATTTCCATAATTCGTTAAAAATGCTGCGGTATAAGGGTTGGCAAAATGAACGTGCTGTGGCCGAGGTAGCCGAATGGGGGTTACTCGGACGCATTTTAATGATTGTTGGATCAGACCCTAAATTTCAATTAAATCGTGTTAAATCTTTAATACGTATGGCTGACAGGGACTTAGGTTCTGGGCGTGTAGAATTACATTCAAATTCTGTTGTGTACTTAGCAGTTGGTAAAAATATTATCATGGGTTTTTGTGTAGCCGAACCCATACCGAAAGCATATCGGTTATTCGAGGGCACCAATGGCAGTACTTCGTATAATGCTGATCAACCCGTTCCCATCAAATGTGGAATCTCGAAAATTTGGGTTGCTGAAGCATTTCGCAATCAGGGTGTGGCGCGTCATCTCGTCAATGCTGTCCGTTCAAATTTTGTTTTTGGTTATTGCCTAAGTTTTGAGGAGTTGGCATTTAGTTCACCAACCGAGTCTGGAAGAAAATTAGCCATGAAATTAACAAATCGACCCGATATTCTCGTCTACGAGTAACTGTACCTTTATATGTAATAGTTTTTATTGTTTATTAGTTTTTCTTCGTGTTGCGCGATTCGAATTTATCAAATTCATTTTCAGTTGTTACAGATGATATTATCGGTTGAACCGCGTTCTTTATGCAGTGTTTTATGTTTCGATAAATTAAACGAAATATTTAAATAGAAGTGTTTTTATGTTTCAATGTTTTTTTTTTACTTTGTTGTAATGTTTTTCATGAATTAATAATTTTGGTTTTGGTTTGGGACACAAAAGCTACCTCGAAGCATCGCGAACACAATTGGGGGCCATATTAACGTAAAATTCTAGTTTTAAGACAGTTTTTTGTAAACAATTTGGTTAGTCATTGATTTTCCAAGTGATTTTCTAGCATCTAGATTCGCCCGTTACAAGAAGTATATTTTATACAATGAAATTATTAAAAAGATTCTAGATTTGTTGTATTTTTTGTATGTAAATAAAAAAATTAAATTACAAACTACTTTATTTTTGATTTATTGAGAGATTCCCATCTCATGGATAATGATTGGAAGAATGGCGAAGCTAAATGGTTTTATCTATGTGTGTCTAATGTATTGCATTTTGTGGTTAGACGACAGACTATAGGTTCGATATATGTGCACACGTATCTGCACATTGCTTAGCTCCATGCCAGCCTACGGAATGGATGGTGATACGATTCATTAGTTCTGCAATCCTACAAATTATAAAAATCTGTTTAGCATATACGAATCTCCCTATCCGAATTCGAATCCGGTGTCACCCGATCCATACGCAAAACCTATGCTATGTTCACTAAACCCATTGGTCGATGACTAAATGGTTCAGAACGGTTGTAACAGGAATCCGCGATTCCCAAATGAATTGAGAATACACACAACTTGCTAACTTTAATTAATTTATACAGAACCTTAAGCCAGGCAGATTCTAAGCAATGAGCTTATTCGGAGCTTTAGCACTCGGCTTTTATTACTAATATGTTAGATGCCACTTTTGTTTTCGGATCCATATCCCCACCATCTAGATGTAGTTTCCGTCATGTATTTGTGTATCGTTTTACGGAAGTAATTGAGCGCAAATGAGGCCACTCGGACTGAAGGCATTCCAGTTTGAATATTAAAACATGGCTATTATGCTGTTATCATAGGGTATATTTATCACAGTGAATCAAAAACCGACCAAACGACATGTAACAATAAACATATTCAGTCTCACCTTGAATTACCATCGACAAGGCCTTACACTCAATTTAGAAGTGTATACAGAGAGAGAGAGAGAGAGAGAGAGTGAAAGGGCGATCGCCGCTCGTTATTTGATCCCAAACTTATTAAAATAACAATGTCCAAATGTTGAAATCGAATCCACATGGCCTAACCACTTACCCACAAAATTGTGGAGATCAATTTGGATGTTTCTAACGGGCATTCACAAAAGGCTAGCTGGAAGATACTCCGGAGCCGTTTTTAAGGAAAGTTTACCATACCATTGATCATCCGGTTAAACAAAGACAACGCATCAACATTCCACAAAAGCAATGAGTCAATAATGTATCTTACGTGATTTATTAACAGAATTATTAGGAAAGGTTTTTCTTGGAGTGTTCTAGCAATAAATTACAAGGATATAATCTGCTACCTTAACGGCGTTATATTACACCAATGTTCCAAATGCTCAAAGTCTCTCAATTCTCTCTGTGCTGTAATGGTTAAAATCTATTTCTAGTATTTCTGATAACTTTCGTCACTTTATAAAATTGAATTAAATTGGTTTAATGAAAACACTTGTAAATTTCCTACGAGTGACAATATTTATTTATTATTGGAATATCGATTTCGATATTTATTTAAGGAACTGAAGAAGAAATTAGTTTCTGAATCGATATTCCAATAATTAATCAATATTGTCACTCTAACGAAATTTACAAGTTCATTAAACCAATTAAATTCAATTTCAAAGTCTCTATTAAGTAGAACATACGTACCTAAGTATTTTATTGAGCAGTGTGAACAAATTGAACAAGAGCCGTGGAGTCGGCCTTATCCGTAATGAACAAAATGAAAGTCAGTCATTTCAATTCTCCTACTTGCCCAGATATAATGTGCAATATTCTGATATGATCTGGAATGAGTGAAGTTGTAGCAATAAACGAAGATGAAAGAAAGTAGAACCGTTATGTCAATGAACTGGTGAAGAATCCAGCAAAGTTGGTAATAATAAAGCAATTGGATCTGTAGCGGCTCAAAAACTTCCTCTTAGCAAAAATATTTATACACCCCGTCGCCTAATTACGAGGGTTAGCTCGTTTTACTGAATAAAGCTGTTTCGCCACCTACATTTGCGAATCGATATCTAGTGATTATCGAGAAATATCGACAATTCTACCAGGAAATAAGTGAGAAACAAGAAAAGTTCACGCCCTACAAATGTTCGTGAAGAAATTATAAACTGATATTTTATAGTGATTAAAATTATAATTCATGAGAAATATAAAGATTTTAAATAAATTGTTTATTATAATAAAATATAGTGAGTTATAGTAAATCAATAAATCACGAATAACCGCTATAGATCTGAAATATCCCGAATTTGGCGGTTTCATTGAAAGCATCTGTATTTTAGTAATGAAACGGAATACTTGTACCGGAAATTTGGTATTTCATCCTCTCATAATCGTCGAGGGCTATAACCGATTGCTCGAGTTTATTAAGCTTACAGGTAATGGCCCGATATCGAAACTTAAATTCGAGTTTGTAATTGTAGTATTTAATGGTTTCCTCAGCTGTATTACCCGATCCATATATTAGCACATCATCGGTTAAAATTTCTACACGTTTAACATCATTCATTAACTCCGAAATTTTTTCCGAGTCCAGAAACATGTTAATTCACTACTGACTTCAGTCAATTTAAATTGTTAGAATCGCTTGCCGTAGCCCCAACATTTTGTCGATAGTTGTTTTCTATATGTTTCGCATTATTCTAGAATTCTCTAGAGGCAGCCGGTTATTCAGGTTTTACATTTTCATTTACGTTTCTAATTCGACTTCTCCTGGTAGAAGACCGTATCCATTAAAAATATCATCATATATCTTAACAATTTCTTCTGCTTCTTTCTGCGGTGAGTTTACATTAATAGGAGTTTCCTTGGCATGCTCTCTATACTGTATTATACCTAAAGCAGCACCTGCACTGGCTGATAACAACCGTATGTGGTCCCCTTTAATTATTTGGAAGACCAGGAATCGATTATATTGGATTCCCATTAAAATCAATAAGACCTCGTATTAAATTCTTTACGTTTAGGTATTCACTGTCCATGTATCTTTCATATTTATTTTGATCGCGACACGAATTTGACTATCAACGCTCTTCATTTGTGTCCGAATTTCAGTTGAAATTCAAAATTTCTTCCTAATTTGAATATGTTTTCCCGGATGCTGAACAATCTTTTTTTTTATAAATTCGTGGTACTTTGAAACAAAATCTGCATTTTTTCTGTTTCGTCCCATTGACATAATTGCGCTCCTTTGACCGGTCACTCAACTCTCGAATTGTAATAACAGCGACTTGAGTAATGGTGGAAAATCCTCCAGTATCTTCATATTTGAAATTCGATTTTCAATTATTTCTGATATTTTACAGCTGACAATATTTGTGAGTTCCCGAATCTTCATCAATTTTTTTTAAATTGTCGTCCTAAATTTCCCCTGCAGTAATTTCAATATTTAACTATGTAGTTGTTTATATCCACTGCATAAAAATGGCGTCTTAAATGTAAAAACTATCGCGGCATAGCTCTATTGGACACTGTCTCCAAAGTGTTGGCTAACGCTGTAGCTGCTAGGCTCGACGACTGTCAATGTGGCTTTCGTCCCAACCGATCGACCATTATCCAGATTTTTGAGATTTTGGAATCTGCCCATTGCGTGATTAATTTAATTTCCAGCTTTAATGCGTGTACGATCTGTTTGGTAAAGAACTGAATCTGTTAGCTCAAGCCTGGGCAAACTAATTTGCTTTAGTGGGGTTACCTTTGATTTGGAACAGTTCAAATGTGATTCGAATTCTTGGTAGTTCTGGGTTCTTGCGTAGCGCATGGCTGCATAGGCCCATTTCCTGATATCAAGAAATTCGTAAATATTGATTGCTGTGGTGTTGATTATCCATCTTTGAACTTCAATTTTTGGTGTACCGCTTAATTCGCTTTGTATCTTGACAGTTATGTATTAATCACAGTTGGCAATTTCTCGTTCCAATCTATTTTTTGCAACCAACGCCTTTGAAACAGGATATTTATATAGGTTATCGGAGGGATCAGATCCAACGGATCAAAAATTCTACTTGCTCCTAGTACCTCCCAGTCTAAGTGCTGAAGCCTTAACCAGTACACCACTTGTCCGGTGACAAATTGCCACGCTGTCCCAATATTCATGATTCGATTTATATTGCTCTTCAATTCTTATAGTTGCGGTACGGTTGCTTTACTCCCATCACCAGGTAGTCGACATACACATCCTTTTTGATGGGGGATGCTTCCAGAGCTTCCCTTGAGTGTAGTAGAGCAGTTACAATAAACATTTAGTGGCCATAAACGAAGTGAAGACCGTGCAATTTTCTCTATATTTAACATGAAAGGTTTGATACGGTATTGCTTATCTCGCCATATTATTTGATCGTGACTTCCTTATCGATGACCACCTGTCGATATATTTTGGCACATCTCCAATCGATACATAAGGATGCTATCTAAATCGCAACAGAATTTCCAGTGAGCTTGATTGCACGGTAGGTCCGGTTCAATCATCAATTTCGAAGAGACGTCGAATACTATGCACAATTTAATTGTGAGACTACTCCCTTTCCATATTCCGTGATGCGATAATATAAACGTTATACGTTTGTTGACCTCTCTATCATATGACTCAGTTCGTAATATATAACAACTTTTGAAATTCTGGGTCGAATTTCCTGTTCATGGTTCATTTAGAGTGTCATGTGGTGGTAGGTTTGACTCGGATTATTTTCGTGGCGCTTTCTTTAAATAGGTGTTTTGTGACATATCTGGATTCGGGCATTCTGAAAGTCGTTGATTGGGAGAACACGTCACATTTTTTCTCATTTGGCCATGATTCAATTGATCAATGGAAGCAATCTCGATTTTCCAAATTCAACGGAGTATTTCATCGATATTTATTAATTTAATGAACGATTTAATTTTTTTCATGGCTGCACCTTTAAATACATCAACGATTACTCAACTCAGTTTCATATTCTGAGCTAGAAGATTGATAGCTCCAACTTTCTTATGCCCATTGTACCGTCGAAAATGATATCAGCGCCTAACAATTGTTGATTATAGCTGGTTTATAAAAATTAGGATCTAATTCGATTCCTGTTAGCGTCTTTAACTGGTTGATGTTCACGCTCGCAGGAGGTAGGCATGATGGGCATTATTTTGGACATGATGAATGCTGTTATAATGCTATTGGTTGACCACAGAATCAAATATTTCGCATTTAATTTCATAAACAAATTTCTCAGGTCACAAACCTCTGAGATCACTTTTGGCAAATAAATTTAAATTTTTGTTGAAATTTAATTTCACTAATTACAACCAACCAAAACAATTATAAATATTCATAAAATAAAAACAAAAAAATTAATTAAATATAATTTACGTTCATAGAGGTGTAAGATTATTAATTCGCTTATGTTACGTAAGATCTGTGCACATCATTTATACTTTCAATTTTCAAAATTGAATGTCGTAAAAATGCAACGGTAAATTAACTCGATATACGTACGTACTCGTAAATTATATAAAATAAATGTCTTGTACATATTTTACAAAAAAAAATTTCGGGTCTAATAATTTTATTTCTAATAATGTCAATTATAGGAAATATACGGTGGTGTGGCTATCATGATTGATGTACTTGTGCCCATATTATTTGAAGGTAATACAAGCGTAAATAGTAAATTGCATGCAATTTAATATTTATTTTATTTCTTAATAATAATATTTTTTCTTCTATTTGTTATTTACGCATTCTTATGTTAAACTTCACAATAAAATATTAATTTATAGGAAATTGCAATTAATTAGGAAATTATAAAGTTTATAACTTTATTCGTATATTAAAATTAGCGTCTAGGTGCGAACGCGACAAGCCTAGGTGTACGGGAATGTTTATAGTAACCGGGTAATATTAATACATTATTTAGTGTATTGGAGATGCAATTCAAGGGTGGCCGGAAACTCATCGAAACTCGTAGATGCCTTTGTTACAAATTTTATATCATTATTTTAAGGTTTCATTTTGAGATTTATCAATTTTTCCAAAATTTATTAATAAAGTAATTAAACCAAAATGCAAAAGCTAGCTGCCATTAGGCTATCTAATTGGCTTTTCAGATAACACCGAATCTGTCTAACTATTTTAAAGTACTCTCATTTGACTTGAATACAAGTCAAAACCAAATCTTTATAGTAATCCACTCAAATTACATTCTTTCAAAATAGATATCAGAGAATTAAGAATGCTTATTGCTGATGATGAATATTAAAGTGTCCTATACGCCACTTGTAAAATTGTTGGGAAATCAATTTTTTAACTTTAAAAGAAAATTTACTTAGTTTGCAGATACAATTTAAAGCCGATGCTAACTGTCGATGTTGCTAAGTGATACCGGACATTAACAATAAAAAAAAATTAAAATATTTTTCCGAGATTAAAAATCATAATTCAATGTTTTATTTTTAATGGGTGGTGGCCTGGTGGGTATCAAAATTATTACAATAACATTTTTGATTATAAAAAACTAAAAAATATAAAAAATAATCACATAAAATCAATTCAGGCTTTGAGATTGCAAGATATGTAAGTTTCTACGTTTTTAATGAGCAAAATGTCACTCAGTTACAGCCATAATTTATCAATTTGGCAATTTTACAATAATTTTGTAAAATTGAACATCCTCGGCTAACGGCATATAGCTGAACGAAGACTGAATGTTCTTGGTTTTTTCATTGGAAATTACTTCAGGAGTATTAATCATTACCACTAAAGGAAGTTTGTTTTTGTCTTCGGTTGGCATCCACCATCAATGGTATGGTCTCATATGATTCAGATTATTGATAGCTTCATTTACATTTAACTGAACGTAAATTGTGCTTTTCGAATAATAATTCAGTAATTGCCGTGAATTTTACGGTGCTAAAATTAAGTTCAAGTCCTGTTTTGTTATTATTGAAAAAATCTGTCAGATGCATCTGCATTAGTTTTAAATTGATATTGTCATAATCCACAGCTCTTAAATATCTCAAATGATATTCACTGTGCTTAAGATGTTTCTCAATTATACACTACAGACTGCATCTACCTCTTGAACTCGCGAGTACAGAAAAACGTTGGATTAAACTGTGAACTTCATTATTTTCACAAAATTTCAAGAACGCTAGAGACGTTATACGGTTCCGATTCTGTGGAACACAGGGATCCAACCGCAGAATGTCGTTTTCTGTTCGTTTATAGAAGAAGCTGAATACACTTCCTGGTTTAATCTGGTAGATTAAACATGTTTTGAAAATCGTATGAAATAATTGCCACAGTCGAATCGAGTTTAGCCTAGTCCTTATCTGTCTTTTTGCGTTTCTTGGCGCTTCCATTGAGTCCCTTGTATTTTAAATATTCTGTTGTTTGTTGTTCAGTCGGATTTGAAGTACTTTGTTACTTACAGAACTGAACTGATCTGAATCGTACTTCAATTTAAACAATTCCTGCATGTTTTTATGGAAAGTCCAGCTTCCAGATATTGTCTTTGCGTACCAGCACTCAAGTAATGCGAATCGATGCAAGGGAATAATTCAATGTGTTCTCGAATTTTCTGAATATGTTCATTACTCACAGTGTTCTTCACCAGTGCACCAGTGCTATGGTCGACATTTGGAGAGATATGGATAATGTGTTTAGAATAAACGATCGACATACTCTTAGCTGTTGTTTGCTTTGTTGAAGGGAATAATTAGACGTATATTCCAATTTTTATGGATATAGGTTATTTAAAGAAAAACTGTCATTATTTTTTTTTGTTCTGATACTTTGTCCTATATCCACATATATGGGATATGGGACATGTAAGAACAAACCCCATATATTTATTAAGGTGTTATAGAAAATTGTACTTCTTTGTGGTAAAATATGATATAGGACAATTAAACATAAAGCAGCATAAACAAATATTTTGAAAACTATTATACTCGTAGATAGGAGAATTCTGATAAGAGATTCAGAAAGAGTATTGTCAAATTAGTAGGACTAAATTTACAACTCATTTTTGTTAAAAATGGTCTGTAGGTCACTTTAATACTCGCACGACGATTTATTTATTAAAGAGGACCGACGAAATTATTCCTATTTAAGCTATGGCCAATAGCAAATTAAAAATGGCAGGACGCTACATATGTTACGTGATGGGCTTTAATACTTCGCAGTTGAATGAGAATCTCCTCTTCCGACACATTATGAAAGTAGAAGGTATTACGATCAGCTATCGATCATGTTGCGAAGACAGATAATTTTATGTATATGTAGCCAAACATTGACGCATGTTGTCAACAAAGTCCAGATTATGATCCTTTTTTTAAAAAATGGAATCACGGTACTACTACTACTACAGTAATATTTTAAGTCGTAAAACTCTAGGCACGCAGCGTGAGAAAACTGAGTTTTTTAAATCATTTCTTCGGCTCGGATTTTGTGCGAAAGGCGAAATGCGAGTTTTAATTCGATTTCTCACCTTCCAATTTCCAATCCGACAGATGGCTTTTGATTTTGCACAACTAGCCAAAATCAGAAGGCGACAAAATTGAGCAACTGTCAAAATCTTGTCAAAATAATGAAACAAGTGTTTTAATTGTTACAAGGGGAATATTGTATAAAAGATTGTAGGTCATCAAACGAGACATATCAAATTAGTCAACAAGAAATGTTTACGCTGAAGCATTTCAAACATTATCGATGTCGGTTTTGGAAAATGAATTCTAATTATAAGCAAAGGATTTTAAAATGCCCAATCAGTTGCAATTTTCAACAAAATAGGTTAAATTTATAGGACTAGAAAATAGCGAATCGCGATTCAAATAATTTTCGGTACACGCATAACAAATTTAGATAACTAACTTCTACTGAGCAAAATGTTTATTTTACTTAAAGTAAAGTTAACTCAACATATATTCATGTTTCTTGACAGTCATTTGACGAAATAAGAAGTATACATTACATACAACGACGTAAGGTTTTTATAAAATATTCTTTAATAGCATAAAGTTAATCTCACAGGCCGAAATTTGTGAGGATTACTTTGCGTTACTTAGTCTTAATTTTAACATAAATTTTAAGCTAAAATTACCTATATTTTGTTGATTATTTTTTTGAATGTATCGACGAAAGTCATGAATTTGGAGCAACCTGTGGATACTCTAGCAAATTCATTTAATCCTTGGACTGTGATGACCGTTATTTCTGACATTGTGCGGTAAGAAACCTTCCACAAACGTACCTCGAAACATTCGTACGATAAAACCCAAGTTCTGATTTCATTTGTCACGGTTTACTCTCGATGATGAAGAGGCTGCTGTTGCCGATCTTTTTAAACATAATATGGGAATATCGAATGTTACATGACATGGAACCCAAGGTGATGCCCAATGAACACGGACCAAGTGATGTATTTGTTCTTCTATTCATTAATTCAATTCTTTAGACCGGACAAGTAGTACATTTGTTAAAGCTTCGGCACTTGGACCGGATGTTAATAAACACAACTATGACCCTCTGTTGAAGTGTATAATTCAGTGCCGACACAGCGTCCATGCCAATATTCAAGTTGACATAGAGCTGCAATGTTTAGGTGGTATACTGTATTTGTGTACGTACAGGTGAAAAAGTTTCGACAGCAAACACTCTATCTTCCACGCCAACCGAATTCGAACGAGTCACACCAACATGTGAGCCACTATTCATGGGCGTGCTTCGGGCGTCTTCGTTATTCATTAATGATATACTTGATTGCTTCGAGTTTGCCATGAATATATTTGTTACGAGTACCAACCTGTCGGATTGCTCGAATTTGCTAGAAGATTTATCTAAATTTTGTGAATGGACGACTAACAATAATATATTATTGAATGTAAGTAAATGTAAGATTCTTTCATTTCATCAAATCCGATGTCCATTGCTCCAGTAGTATTTTCTGTATACAATTTTGACAGAGTAAATAATATCTGCAAGCAAGGTGTTACGTTTTCCTTTGGCATCACGTTCACCAAGCACATAAATGCTTTAATTTCTAAAGCTTTTTAAAGCTTGATTTTATTTAACGAAACTGAAAGAACTAGTAAAATCACAGTCAACGTTATGAAAATATTTAGCACTTTGAAATTTTCAAATCAAATTGGCGATGAATCCACTAATCATGATAGAGTACCTGGGGTGACACGTTATAACCTCACATTTTTGATAATTTATCGATGCTTTTGTCTCGCTTCTTTAGAACAAAACGGGATACTGTTTCAATTTTAATAACATTTTTCAGCCTGCTAGATTAAAACTTTGTGATATTTCTACTCCATTTCTATCACCAAATAATTTGTTTTCGACACTTGAACGAAGGTAACGAAGGGGAAAGAGGTACTGCCCATATTTATTCGAGTAGGTTGTAATAGCAATAGAAAAAAATAATTCTTAAACGAAACAGTAGCCAATTTCAGTTTAGGAAAGCGACATAACATTCGACAATGTACCGAAAATGTGATGTTATAACATGTCACCCCTGAAAGCGCCCATTGTATCGAAACTCTCGCTCATATTTTTGCTGATTTACCATTCTCTTTGTTGCCGAAGTGAAAAAGTGAATTTAAAAAAAATTTGTGTGTTCTTATGTGCGTGTATGGTATCGTGCCCACTAAATGTCGGTCAGTGCTCTACAGCCCAGACAGATTGATTGATCGGGATGAGACTTCATGTTTAAGCTTTTCTCATAAATCGGGAGAATCCAATAATGTTTCGCTGAAATCGGTCCGCCAGAAATTCCATTAGAGCTTTTTGTTTTCTTGCAAATCTAGTGAAAATTGTATCATTTACGAAACAAACAGTCATAAACTAAAAGAATCTAAATTGAATTTTCAAAAAGGGAACGGGAAAAAGGGAAGCGGAAGTGATGTTCTTTGACAAAAAAGCTGTTTCAACAAAAATTCAGTCCTGTCCTATCTAGACGCATTGATTGATTGAGATGAAACTTCATGTACTTAAGCTTTATCTTCATACTTAAGCCTAAGATTATAAATTAATTTTGAAACAATATCAGCCCACATTATGAAACAATATCTTCAGTTTTCCAAAATTTATTGGAAATTACTATTTTTGACAAAGTTTTTCAAAAAATTCGGCCTCTGTACTGCCCAGATGAACTATTTAAACGGGTCGAAATGAATTAGGATAGCTCATTGTTTTGTGATCTATGTGGCAACGTCGAGACTATCGCACAACTTGATTATAGAAAAATTTCGAGCAGTGATTACTAGCCTTTAGGGGACACGAAGCACTCCCGTTGTCAATTAAATGTAAAAGAATACAAGACGCTAAACTATAAAGAACAATTTGGGACACTAATTATTTACCAAATCAAAAGACCAAGAACGGGCCTAAACACGTCTTGTTTCCTTTATCCAACAATGATTTCGTTTTGAATGTGATTTTATCTAAGTCGTACAACAATTAATTGGGATGAGTAATTGTTCTTGGATCCAAACTGCAGTATTTTTGTCGGTTGAACTTGTCTTACATAAATTGTGTTAATATAAGGCGCACCTGGAGACCATTCACACTGAAACTTAAACCAGTTAATCCGTGTCGATTCATTTATAAAATTCCAAAAACTTCAACTATTAATAACGACGATGTGGTAAAAATACAAGTTTACAAATCACCGTATAAAATCTGAATTATTATAAAAAAGCCAATCAACCGTCCCAAGTTAATTGAACTATATGGGCCAGTAAAAACCCAAATCAATAATGACTGGAGAATTATACGGTAATCATTACACAAAATGATAAGGAAAACTCTAAAAATGAACCGTCCCAACCTACACAAATAATTTGCATTTTATTTTATTGGCGTACGCAAATTTATAACTGAAAACCGTAATTTAGCTTTTAATTAGGAATGGGTTTACTTGAGTTGGTTTGCAACGACTGCGTATCCCATATCATCGCATACCAATCCCGCAATAGAGGTATACGCGGCCTAAATTGTAATTTTAGAATGTAACGATGTAATGTAATACTCGCCCCATAAACATCATCGAGTAAATAAATTATACAAAAGAGTTTAAGCGACGAACCTGAAATAGTAATTAAAAGTTTAATTTAATTTATGATCCAATGTAGTAATTGTAATAAAATCGTTTATATGATTTAGAATTTGTTTATGTGTGGTTGGGTTAAAGGCCACCTCATGTTGAAGCGATATAACAACATACATAATAATACTATGTATGGCTATTTTATTATAAATATCCATAAGTGATTTTTAAAATGCCAATTGGTTCATTAAAATTTTGCATTGCACCTTTCATCTTATGCTTTGTGAGATTTTCTCGTAATCTTTCTATTTCTACATGGGCATTCTGTGCTATAATTTATACACTCGTAATGTATATGTTAATGTTAGAAATGCAAAGATGTGTGATAATCGCAGTGAAACCGCAAAAATTGATGGTCGGTTTGTGGTTTTAAAAATTTAGTTTGTTGGTTCAGCGCCGGAAACCTTGGGGATTGTAGTATGCTTACTCGATTACGTTATACAAACGGGAAATGCCGAAATTTATTAATATTTGTTCGATTACGATAGAACTGTACCAATCTATAACCCAGTTTTAATGATGAAATTATAGAATTGCCCAAAATATGTTTATCCAGGTGCTGTATTCAAAGTTATACTGAACAAATATAGACACCGAAATTGAGATCAACTTTTTCGTATAAATATTTCGATTTTTAATTCAAAACAGTTTAGTTTGTAACTTAGACAACATAAAACATGTTATATCATCTTAAAAATGTGCATAACGTTAAAAAAAATAGTTGTACTTGTGTGTCTCACACTAATAAAAATCAATGAATCATCACCGGCCACTCCATTTGGGCAATTTGCGACCACCGTAACCGGCGCATTGAACAGCATCGCGTTAGGCGCCGCACAAAATTTGGAGAATAGTATGACCAGTGCTGCACAAATATCAACATCCTCAATAAACAATGCATTAAATCGAACGACAAATTCTTTTGTAACCACAACAAATGCTACCACCAACATTATTAATAATTTAGCACAAACGACCGCAGCAGTTGCGAACAATTTCGCGAATACATCAGAAAATGTAATACAAACGGGTGTTAATGTAACAACAGCGAATATAGCTAATTCACTTGTTACCTTAATTAATACAACAACAAATGAAACAAATAATCTAATTAATGTTACCGATAGCATAATTGAAAACACATTTAATGGTGGTAGCGAAATTGCCGGTAATTTATACAATCAAACGATAAATTTAATTGGCAATGTTGTAAATTCAAGTGGAAGTTTATTTAATACCACGGTTAATTCGATAGGGAACTTAATTGGGGGAGCGGGTCAAACACTATTGGATGCGGGTGGAAGGGTAGTGAATGCAACACTGGATACTGGTGGAAATATAATTAATAATACGATAAATTTGGGTGGCGTCGTAATAGGGACGGCGCTAAACTCAACCGGGAATTTGTTTAATTCCACTGCAAATACTATCAATTCGGCTATTGATGTAACCGGAAGTTTACTAAATACAACGTTTATTGTTGCAGGTGAATTAGTAAACACTGGTGTTGATCGATTAGCGAATACAACGGATACATTAGTCGTATCAACTTCGAATTTATTGAATCGAGTGGTGAACGGAAGTGGTAATGTGCTCAATTATGGTATTGATGCGGTTGGAGAAGTTTCCAAAGCTGCGATAAACACGACAGGAAATTTAATTAATTCTACGGGAAATTTACTGGATACTACTATTAAAGGGACTGGACAAATTGTATCTACCACCTTAAATACATCCGGAACCGTAATTGGAGCTGGAATTGGGGCTATTTCAAACTCTACATTTTATTTAATCAATGGCACATCAAACTTGATCGGAAATACGATTGGATCGGTAGAAAATGTATTGACTATAACTGGATATGCTGCAGCCGATGTGGTTAATTCCGGTTTAATAAATACGACAGGAAATTTGATAGTTGCGGGTGTAAATGCTATACCGATACCGGCCACTGGATTTACGAATGGTGTCCAAAATTTGGGTTCACTAGCCGACGAAATCGTAGCTGGTTTTGAAGTAAGAGGAAATAGCATAATTAATACGGTTGGATCGGCATTAGATTCAACCATAAATGGTACTGGAATAATTCTCGACTCAGCACTAGACCAATTCGGGAACGTAGCAAATACAGTGATCACCGTGGCTGAAAATGTTGGTGTTAGCTTTATAAATTCGACTGAATTATTAGGCACAGCCCTATTAAATACAACCGGAAGTGTAGCAAATTCAACTATAAATTTAATCGGAGCTTTTAGTGGCACCATAGTTAATACTGGAAATGATGTAACCAACGCTGCCGGTGATTTAGTTACCGAATTTATAAACGGAACTGGTGTGGTACTAGAAAACGCAGTCGAAAGTGCACAAGATATCTTGAACAGCGTTATTAAATTAAGTGAAAATATTATAACAAACCTCATTAATCGACCCGCCGAGATATTAAACGCCTCTTTTAATTCTATTTTATCGTTGATTCAAGGTTTCCTTTCAAATCCGGATAATAACAGCGAAAATCTAAACAATAGATCGACAAGATTTCAAAATATATTTCGCTTATCACTTCAAAATCTATTACTGGGAATAAATAATTCGCTACAACAATTTATGAATGTGGTGGGTAGATATATGGAGCCGACAAGTGCCAATGAAATTAACATTGAAATGCAAAAATTTAATAAGGAGGTCAAACAGGAACTAGACCAATTCATCGAGCGAATTGTAAAGAAGTATCGAGAGGCGGAGGCTCGAAATAAAATCGGAATTAGCGGAACCAAATTTGAAATTAAACAATTGATCGGTGATGTTTTGAGGCGGTGCTATCCAGAAGACGAGCTTAATAATATTTTCGAGTTGATTGACACCGAAATGAATATCTGCAGGCGGCTCGACGATTTTGATAACATTTTGAAAACTATTGCAGAACTCAGTGATTCAATAACAGACGAGGTGATCCAGTTAATTAACGATTTTATAAATGTGCCGCCGGATAAATACCAAAATGTAAGTAATATACAAAAAATGTCAATTTTGACACCTTATGGTTTTAATCCACATTTTTAGTGGTTGCTGATACCAAAATCAGATCAAACTATGTATATTCAACTCCCTCAAATCAACTGTAATTATATCGTTTTTATTATGCATAAACCAAAAATAAAATAAAAAATTGCGCGTTTCACATATAAGGTGCCAATTTATTTGACTGACCCAAATTACGCTATCTATAGGTGCTTGCTTGTCATCCCACATTACCAATTAAATTAAAATCGACCAATTAATACAAAATAATAAATTTTGTAATAATTTTTTTCAGTATTTTATCGACATCACATCAACCAAACACAACATAATCAATCGAATTCAACAAACAGAAGATGACATCGATCACCATCAAATGAAACAGCAACAAAAACAAATCGAAAATTGTCTTCAGATAAAATCGAACGACTTGAGAAATTATATTCAAAATTTAGAAAAATTATGCATGTAGCTGCGTGTACGTGTGTGCGTATGTTAGGCAGTAGGTACACGTAAGTACATAAAATCCGAAAGTAATGCGTTTGTACGAACCTACTTAATAATTTTCATGTCTCACTAAAATATGTTTAATAATTGTGTGTTAAAAACTATTTCGTGTTATACAATATCTATAATAATTCAATAAATTATTAGTTTTAATTTTTATTTGATTTTTTTTACTTAAGTATAAAATAAATAAGAGAAAACCAGTTAAAAAATATATAAAGTAATAATTGGCCAGTAAAAAAAATTAAAATTTTTTTTAATTGAATTTCCGTAATTTCTGGTTATTCTGTGGTTTAATTAGAAAATGACCTAATCAACTGTAATAGAAATGTTATGAAATGTTGTGCGCACTGTAATTAAGTCAACCCTTTTACGCTTCATGTGCGCGATCGAACTTTAATTGCGTCTATATAAATCTTTTTAGATTAAGTTTAAAACATTTATATTAGGCTAACGTGCTGTGTAATGTTTAAGCAAATCATAATCATAACACCCACAGTGTACATAAATGTTTAAAAAATAATTTGAAAACTAATAATAATAATTTCTTCAATAGGTGAGAGTTAACCTAAGCCATTGGGAGGAACTGAGTTGAATTTGTTAATGGTGTACCTGGTTGTCTTAACTTGACTGAAAAATTTGAAGTTTCGATCGAGATTCGATAATTAAGTTGGCCACATACATTTATTTAGCAAAACGAGCAATGTCTCGTAATAAGAGACACCGTGTACGAAATATTTTTTCCCCAGAACTTTTAAGTACCAAGTTTATGTTAGTTTCTGATTAATATCCCTTCCTAAATCGCTATGTTGTAATGTAAACAGGACTCACTTCTGATGCCGGATAAAGCAGCAGAACTACAACAAGTGCTCACACTGCCTCCTCGTAGCGGCATATCGTACCATAAAAGAGATAGCTTCAGATGTTCATCCCCGTAGCAGCACTATTCGCAACGAATCTGGAGAAAATACTGAAAAACTATGCTCAATTTAAGCAAAATAGGAATTGATTTTATAGTAAATTCATAAATTTTTGAATTGAGTCAAATAAAGAACTTCAAAACATAGTCCAAGACAAAAAAACTACTTGAGTATTCTCTACGAGTATTCTACTATTGAATATTAATTAGACCCAACATCCTTGTGAAATACATACCAAAAATAATACGATGACGTTAAACTTGAAAAATTTCTTGTAGTGAAATTGAAAATTTTTTAGTTTAACTTTTTTCTTCGGAAGAAGAGATCGGAATTTAATTATGATGGCTTTAAATTTTTCCTGCGGATGTTAAACATATGTGATTTTTGTTTTCAATCTATTTGCATAGGTCATAGACTTTTGAATATAGTTTAGGTTAGCCTAGACGCAGAATCCTAACATTAAAATGGACATGGTACGACATATACGACATAGAAATTTCATGGATTTGAATAAATTTTCAATATTTTATTTTACAAATCCTAGAGTTGTTCACTTGGTCTCACCTACATGTGGTCGGATTGCTCAGCTAAAACCAAATGTGTGTGGTGAACGGGAAATAATTATCACGATTTTTAGCTTGTTTAGAGACACATTTTTCGTTTACGGTTACATCGCATATCCGAGAAATGTCTACGAGTTCTCTTTCACATATTCGAATAGGTCAATATTGTGAAAACGACGTACATATAATGATTTTCACCATGTTTTCCAAAATTAAAATTTGTTATTTTCAATAACATTCTCGATTGGAAATTTTAATACTTACGCCAATTGAAATTTTACCCAATTGACATTCCCAAATAAGCTACGAACCCGATATATTGCAAACAACAATCAAATAACTGAAATTCTAGAGATGTTCACAGAGTCACGTTTATACTTTTGGATAGATAAACTACCATCGATTATCGGTAGTTCCGAATAGGTATCGATTATGATGATATTTAGTTTGGAAATTTTTTTTTCACTGATCCAAGAGATGTTAACGGGGTTTGTATAAGACGGAATTTTTTTTAAGTAGAGTAAAAAACAACAAAATATCCATCCCAGATTATCCCATTTAATTGTTGTTTTTATACTCTACGTATGAATAAATGATTATAAATAGTTTTTCTAAGTATTATGATTTATAGGTAATAATTGATTGTTTTGATTAATGATAGCGATTGATACTATTTTAAATTGGTAACAGTACGAGCTTACAATGACTAAGAAGACAGTATCAGCCGTATGGTAAGATTGGCGCAAATTCCATGTGGAAATACTACCATACGGCTGATACTTCCCTCTTAGTCATTGTAAGCCCGTACTATTATCAACTCAAAACAGTATCAATCACTATCTTTATTTACAACATCTTTACATCCAACTTTGACAATTTATAATCATTTCCTCATACGTAGAGTACAAAAACAACAATTAAATGGAATAATCTGGGATGATATTTTGTTGTTTTTTACTCAACATAAAAATAATATTCCGTCTAATACAAGTGCAATTTCCGTCTTATACAAGAAAAACTGAGATGAGACGAAATGTATTGTTTAAGGAAATTTTATTTTTTTCTGTACCTTTTCTTCTGTATTTATTTTATTCAATATCTTCATCTAATATACATTTTTGATGACTTTTTTAGCAAAGATTCGCTATTTACTCATGACTGACTTTTTCAGCAACGATTAGCTACATTTTTCGTTGAAATCTTTCATTGAATAATGGTAATGTATATTGGTGTACTAGCTTACTGTTCAGATTTTTGCTGTTAATTTGAATGTCTGTTGTTTTCTAACGTAGATATAATGAAACTGTTTTGCCTGCCTAGACTAGATCATTAAGTAGATTTAGTTTCCGATAGAGACAAAGGAAGACTGGTGTCGTCCATAGGCTGATATCTAAAAAACTGACGGCACGTAGATAATTACGAAGAAATTTAGAAATATGTCATTTCGTACGAGATGAACCGTATCATATATCTTAATACCATCGGTGCCCCGTTTAACCATATCGTAATATGTCTATTAACAGCTGACCTACAAGTTTCCTTAGAGCAAACTATTTAACTTTCATTTACGTAATAAAATAAATATAGTAATATGGTAATATGATATGATAAGAAAAATAAAGGCCAACCACCACAAGATCTAGAGAACGCACTGTCATCTATTAAGAGAAAAACCGCACCCGATTTGCACCAGATTTCAATTGTGCTATTGCAATTTTTACCAGAAGAGGGAATAACTGTTAGTATGTATATGTTATGCAGCAATTATGGTTGTTAAATATTCCCCCAAATGAATGAATAGAAACTATCCAGTTTTCTATACAAAAAAAATTACGGGCTACCGGAATCACTGATTATAGACGAATAACTTTATTCGATACTGGTTACCGAGTTTATGCAAAATTTCTATTAACTAAATCTGGTTCTCATCAAATCGGGTTCTGTTAAGCTGCCTTCATACGTTTTACGTTACGTGATTGATGAGGAATGGGAAACAGGAAGAACGGTTTATGTGTTGTTCCTACATTTAAAGCAAGTGTGTGATACAGTAAATCTCAGCCAAGCGACTATTATTCTCTCCCATATTGGAATTCCTCATTATCGTATCTACCGGAAGTGGCAACCACCATAGAAGATTTTTTAAAAAGTATATCATCCCTAGAGTCCAGACGGATTGATTAGTCGAGATGAAACTTCATTATTGAAGCTTTTTTCATAAATTGGGAGACCAATGCGGAATTTTGGTGGACATCTGTGTACTAGAGGTGACCGCTACCGTAGGATCTTTTTCAAGTTTTGCTATAAACCTTAAACTTTTTAACAAGGATTGACCTTGTTGGTTTTCTGAAATATAAGCGGGAATAATGATTTTTTTGATTATGCAACAGAGTTTTTAAGTAAAAGAAAATCGGGTGTTGGCCACAATAATTACGCCCCTCCATTTTTTCCTTAGCTCTGGTGTAGAAGCATAGGGCGTTTACTAGACTAGACCATATCAATCTATTAGGGGTTATTTCTTTTATTTCTCCCCGCATTTTTCCAAGTGGTTTAGCTTCAGCTAAATTTATTTACAAATCCCTCGAGTGTTTTTGTAATGTTCTGCGTGTGTGTATTTTTTTCAGCGCCATAAAGGAGTGCCGTTTTTACACAGGAAATGAACATTCGTAGCTTTGTGTTTCTTTACAGGATGAATATATCTCAATATTTAGGACGCATATTGAAAATATTTGTAGCTTTATTGATGCGTTGACTAATGTCCTATTGTGTCTCGCCTGTTTTAGCTAGCGTACAACCAAGATATGTACTCGTTTACGAAGTGCCGACATTCAGTAACATTGCCTTTGGTTTTCTAATGCCATGTCTGTTTGTATATGTGTTTGAGCGGTAGACAACATATATCGTCAGCGTACTGCGTAGTACAAATCATCGGGTAGACTTATTGGGTTCCACTGGATGACAATCGGTGTTTCATTATCTAGTTTGCGCATCAGACTGTTAATTTTACTTAGGAACAGTGGAGTACACATCCTTGTCTAATTCCTCGTGTATTTTAGTATTTGTCACTGTGTTTTTCTTTACTTGCTGCATCCCAGTACATTTCATTAATGAGTTGGATTATTTTCTTCATCTTGCCTATTTCGCAAAATGATGTTGATAACTGTTGATTTAAACAAATGCGGCTTGTTCAAAGTCACAAAGAGTAGGTAGAGTGGCAAGCCCCAATTGCTTCATTGTTCAATGATGATGCGATTGGGTTGTTGTGGTGTGTACAGTTTGTCCTGATTTGAAACCTTGTGCTGATTGATTTTTCAAGTTCGTTCAAGAGTGATTGTTGCTAGTACTTCATTATAACGATGAGGAGATTCCTAGCCAGTTTTGGCATTCTCTAAGGTCGCCTTTCTTCGGAATGGTTACGGTTAAGTCCACTTTCCATTTCAGTGGATTTTTACCAGTATTGCACATTTCGGCTAGTAGATCGAGTTCCGCAGTTATAGATGCGTCGTCGTTAAGTATAGTTCGGCTGATAATTATCGAAGTTGGCCACTTTGTTGTTATTAAAACCAGTAATTACCACTTTTAAGTGTTGATAGTTTTGTTTTAGTTACCATCAGGAACATTATTTTATTCGTTATGCAGTTGTCTTCGAAGAACCGTTTCATCTATTTAGCAGTTGATTTCTTGTGGTTAAGACTTGACCAGATATAATCTTTATTGGTGGTAAGTTTCTAAATTTTCCAGTATTTTTTTTATACATTGATGTAATGTTCGCATGTTTCTGTTTGTTGCTGAGGCCTCTGCAGTCCCAAGCATATCTTCAGTATATTTCCCGCGATTGTTTCATTTAGTTTTCTTTATTTGTTTAGCTATATCTTCACATTTCTTTCGATGCGCGTTGGTAACACAGACTTGACATATGTTTCTCCAAGTTGGTTCCATTTTGGATTGATATTATTGCTTTCGTCGTTTGAGAAAGGTGTTGCTTGACCAATACACGATTTGGTTGTCAGTTAGTATTAGTTTATATTTTTGGGTGGGAACTTGCTGCCTGGAAAGATTTTTTGTTAATAAATACTTTTTTATACTTGTTTCCATTTTACCTAACTGTTAATTGTCTGTGACAAAAGCTATCCTTGATGTAATGATTTCTCGCTCCTTTCTAAGAAATTTAAATAGTTTTCTACTTCTCCGATAAAGCGACGATGACATACCGTGGCAGACCGGACGATTGTTGACAACAAAATCTTAACTCCCAAAGCTGAGAGAAAGATAATGCGTAAAACTTTAATCTCGAGTCTGGGAGAGAGATATTAGATGTTGCCACCGCCTCCGACTCTATTTCATTAGAATAAGATTGGCGAGCCAAAGAGCAATCCTTTTCTGATTCAAATCTTCGGATCCAATACTATATCAAGCCGCTGTATGGTAGAAACTAACACTTGCAACCTCTATCTAATTAGTAAAGGCTAAGTGTAAGAAGCAACCGAAGTGGTTGTATACGGAACTGACAACCTTTTGAAAATTTTGTAGGAAAGCCTGAATGGTTCTATAACGGAAACTTGATTGTTAGAAAGAGTGCCGAGGAAGGCACACATGAACTTCTGGGAGAGTCGCATTAAGTTCACCCTTTTGTTAATGAAAGTTACGTAAACAGATTTTGTTGCATTGTGTGTTATTCGTCATATATTGGTCCCGGTACTGACAATGTAAGTAGCTATTTGTAATTTTCTTGTGGCTTCTTTTATGTTGTTAGCAACTGCTATAGGAGGACAGCAACATCCGCAAATGAAGTGTTTAACACCTTTATGGGTGACAGGTCTGAAGATAGAGTAAATTAATTTGGTCCCAGAACACTACCTTGTGGAACTCCTGGGGAAAATTCATTTATTTCAGGGTAATCGTCTCTAATTTAACAAGGAAATTTCGGCTAGCTATGTAACAGATTATAGTTTTTGATATAAAATATCGTTCGTAAGTTTCTATGATATTTATATTGAAGTCCTGACGCGATATTTTGTTAAAGGCTAGTGCTACTTCTAAGAAAATGGTTGGATTAGGTAACAAGATTACTTCTTCCATTGACTTGGAATTTGTTTAAGTCTGAATATGTTTCAGCAAGGGCATTTTTTATTTATCCTGTAATTAACTCATATCCCGCAAATTTATTTGCACTTAGGCTAAATTTGAATTCTTCCTTTAATTGTAGTTCTATGTTGCAAACATAGCTTTCTGTTTGGCGCTATAGCATAGGTTCCATAGTCAATCTTAACTCAGAATACTTGGTATCTTTTCCCAGTTTTGATTTCTTTAAAAAATCGTTTAGATTTGTTTTCATTATTTCCCTTGAACTTGAACGGGTATTACTATACGTCACTTCTTGTTTGCTGTTGTTGAGAAGTTCTAATGCTTCTTCTAGCTTTATCGGATTTTTAATTGGTATCTGAAGAATATTTTTATCATAAACGATAAACGTTCTGAAATATCTCGAAACATATTTTGTTATTTGATAGTCAAGGCGTACTGATTTTCTTTACTTCGGTGCACTGGTTGTCACAATCACAGGTGTAGGCCATAATCCCCTCGCTGTTTTTTTAGGTAAAACGTTTTGATCTAAAGAGTTTGATGCAATTATTTTTTTAAATTAAATAAACTATTATGATGGAAATTTGTTTATACAAAAAAACCCGCTTCGATTAGTCATTTAGGCGTCACACGCTGCAATTTTTTCTACGGACAAAATGTATAAACTTGCATTTACCGCTGCAAAATAATGAAACTTCAATTACCCAACAACCCTGGAGAGCGAATTTAACATTAAGAGTAACAGCGTCAAACTTTCAGGTGGTCAATGCTGACCATAGTAATTCTCAGTTAAGAAATGTATAATCTGAAGAAGGTATACGTAAAAGAGTATAGGAGGCCTAAGGGCAGTCTTATATATAACAAAGCTTTATTAATTATTTAAATTTTTCTGGCCTCCATTATAAACTTGAATTTCAAGGTGGTTGCCGTTGGTTTTAACGTCGGTATAATAGGAATTCAGTAGGTGCGACTACTATATTTGAGCTCAGTTATGCAAATATCTTCGGTTAAATTGGGAAATTCCTGGCCAGTGTCGACTGTTTTAGAATTCTCTGGGTACTGATGTAAAACAATCAGGTAAGCCAACATATCAAAACCACGAAGAAGGTTTAGATAAGTTAAAATTTAAACCAAATTGTAGTTTCAAAGTTTCTCCGTGAATAAACTTTGGCTGTCACCGACAAACTCTTAAATTCCGAATAGTCTAAGCGGTTAGAATTATTGCTGAATTTGCGTAGAACTGCTGCTGCTATCTAGAGTTTTGTCGATAAACCTAAAATACATTCTTTGCCATTTTTACTTAAAATATTTGGGTTTAGTGAAAATCCGTTGTAGAATTTAATAAAGAAAGACAATCTTTTTAAATTTGTACTTAAAAGAAGTCACACGAAATACAACTTTATATATATATTTGGTGTGACCATACCAAGAGGATGTCTGCCGAGTCTGAGGAGTAGTTTCCGGTACCGGAATTGGATTCATCAATAGAAGAAGATTTGTTTCTGCTCTTCAAATATAAGGTATTCAAAGTAACCTTTCGTTCTCGTAACGATCCTTCAAATCACGTATTCACGTGCTGAGTAAAGCATTTCTGACCGTATAAAGTAATGAGTTTCTATGAGTAAGAATCACCGAAATTGCGATAACATAATCATTTTCATAATGCGTGTCTTGCGAAATACCGGATTATCACAACTTACGAGTATGTTGATGAAGTCTTAGTTTAAATAAATATTTTGTGGAAGAAAGGTTTGTCGATAAATAATGTTTACGATAAAATAAATTTTAAATTAACGCAGTCACAGTTTAAGGCCATATACAAAACGTTAAATTTTATTAAGAAAACCCATCCTTATCCGTTGTCGTCAGCAAAACACGGCGATTACAAGTTGTTTGCAAATTTTTGTCTTGTTTTCAAACGCGTATTGTTATGTAAAATCATGCGGTTATCAAAAATTATTTATTTTTAAACGCGATTTGGAAAGTAACGCCGTGACGATGATGTTTATGATATGGAATATTTTATAGGTAAAGGTGAAGGACTTAAGTGTGCGGTTTATATTGTACGGTAATGACAATGAAGATTCATAGTATTTACGATATACTGCTTTAGGCCATGTAACAGTGATCTCGCACTTAGTATTAGCACATTGTCCTCGTCAAGTCAACATAAAAACCTGATACTCATTATTTATCTATACAGATTTCTTTAAGATGTGTCATGAATTCATCACGGTACACTTGAGAGTATATATTTAGAATTATGAAAAATATCTCCTTCTTTCATCCATCTCATTAAGAAAAAATCCTCCATTTCTCAAAACACACAATCGCAATGATCTTGTCAACTTTATCATAAATATAATATACGATAAGATCATCATTTCTTTTTACACGGCGATACGGTATATTAGCATTGAACGTTCATCTTTTATTTGCAAAACACTTTAAGAATTTGATTTGTTACAAGAAAAATTACTTGTCCTTACACGTCATATTCACAAGTCTGTATTATGATGATTGTCAATATGAATACAACAAAAACAACAGATCATACGCGCTTTGCCAGAGAATATATGAAACAAGATAAAATTATATGCAGATTGACAATGTGTGATGGTTTTGCTTAATTCAAAATCAATGCAAATAAGTTCAAGATCATAAAAAGATGGGATCAAGAAATCACAATAAAGGAAATAATTAATCAAGCACACAATAAGTTTGCATGTGTCATTCACCATTCTATGTTATATCGTCTCAGCATATTTTTTCATGATTGCTTGGATGCGTATACTAGGTCCAGCTTATTCGTTTATAGACCGCGATTAGTTCAAGTTAGGCAGACATGATTCCAATATTAGCTAATCTCCAAATTACGGTCACTGAAACATGAACGGTAGCATGATTCGTTTACGGTATGATGGGAGATACGGTTGGGGTTGAAATAATTGACCTTGGAACCATGACCTAGAAGAGAACGAATGAGATTGTGGTTCTCGATATCGGTTAATTCGGTACCTTGTACATTAACTCAAACCTAAGTCAAATCAGCTTGACAAAATATATATTTGATGGATTATAATCTCAGCCTGTGATCTAATTTGTATGACTTTTATTAAAACAAAAAAGTTTTGTGACCTGCGCAGATCATACTCGTAAGTAAATTGTTTGATGATTTTTATCACCATGTTTAGAAACCAAAAGTTAATTATATACTAGAGCCTAGAGTTGTGTCGTTTTAACTTGCGTCATTTTTACTTCCGTCCTTTAACGCGACTCGAAATCAGATATATCTTTATATAAGCGATGTGGTTATATTTGCTGTTCAAAATTTAAATTGTAACGAAGCAGTAATGAAGCAGTTTGGTACATTTTGAGTTTTCCCACTCGGACAGAGACCCTGCTTTGGCCGAGCACCTTGAAAATCGGCAGCGTGTTAATTTCACTGAAGAGACTGCTACAACAAGCATTAACTGCACCAAAAACGATACTAACCGAGTTTTTCAAACTATGCAACCGACCAGGTATTTTCGGTCAATTCGCAAAGACAATAATATATGAGCAAACAGTCAATAATGTAGAACTCATGAAAGCGAGGCGTTCCAGTCCAAATAGACGACGGCAAGCTTATGAGATATACATTAGGCCAATTATACACAGTCCATCCAAAGCAAGCCGAATGCTTCTTCTTGCGTTTGTTGTTGGTTAACGTTCCTGAACCGACGTCCTTCCAATACTTGCGAACACTCTGGGACAAATATAAAGATTCAATGAGTGACGACATTCTGCATCGCATTCGGACCGCTGTTCAAGATCCCAATATCGATTTTTAACCAGAAATATATAACGGGGTGTTCATAAAGATTGAGGGTCTTTGCATTCTCATTTCGGTATGCCCATTGCCTAACCGCGCAACAATAGACACGTTGTAAATAATGAGTAACTGCTCACTGCTGAGCATATTCGATCGAATTAGTTTGTCAGCTGCAGCATAACAAGGCGGATTCACTTTTTGGACGCAACACGCGGCACTGGCAAGCCATTCCTCATCTCACTGATACTTGCGCGAATTAGGTCACAAAATCATATTGCATTAGTAATTACATCATCAGGCATTGCAGCGAGTTTGTTTGGTTGTGGACGGACTGCACATTCAGCACTCAAGTTGCCATTGAATGTTCACGCAAATCCAAACGCAATGGGCATCGTAAAGAAGCATTACGGCATGGCTAAAGTTTTGCAAAAATGCAAAATTCACTTGGAGCTCTCAATATAATGGTGAAATGTCTCAACAATAATACAAGATTTATATTATTGTTGCCCAGGCGGTGGGGCCCTACTGTTGCTGTCCCTTGATTTCATACACGTTTTCAGACGTTTTATATGCGGACGAAATAAAGTATGTTTAAAACAATCATACCTATGGCGAAATATCAATACATTACGCCTTAACATAAATATGCGTGTTCAACTGCAAAACGATCCATTGGCACTGCAATTCTCCGAACAATTGCTCATCATTGGCAATGGAAAAATTCGATTGCATGGAAATACACAATGCACCAAATTGCCAAACAATTTTTACAACATGGTAGCCACGAAAGATGCTTTGATTGAAAGCAAATTCCCAGATTTGTACTACTTGAACGAGCCATTTTGACCGCAAAAAATATCGATTTAAACGGTTCATTGTTCAACTCGCATTAAGATAAAAACAAAACAAGTATTATTTCTTATAGTTTTAAGATTCAACATTTATTCAATACTTTACTTTTTACATTAATAAGAATATGACTGTCATGGAAATGATTTGAGTTTTTTCTTTGTTTGCTATTATTTAATCAAAATGAAAATCGTCCAAATTTGCATCATATGTTATTGGTAAGCCGTCACATTCCTCTGATGCTCGCAGCCGGCCCCCTCTTCGGTGTACATATAATTTAGTGGATCAACAGCGTAGAAGCGTCCATTATCATGAGTCGCCACATTTCCAATCGTCGGTAGATCCATTATTAGCTCACCGACTAACTGAGTTCCACACAGTCTTCACCACCCAGCTAATACATACGAAAAAACACAATTGTCAGATATTTACACACATACAACACAACAGCAAATCATACAATGACGAGACGAAAAGACTGAAAGTTCAAACTCAATGTCAAATGTCACTTAGTATTTAGTGCATCAAAAATTCGAATATCGGAAAAACGTTTGCTGAACTCGCTAGTAGCAGGCAAGCCAACGTTCGGGCAGGACAACGTTTGTCGGGTCCACAAGTTTTAACTATAAATTTTGTAAGAAATTTAGTGCTACGAATTTGCCCAGTCAAATCCGGTTCGTATCACTGGATTATGAATACAGTTATAAATTTAGCTTCCGGAATATTGCTGAAAAGACTGAAATTAACCTTATAAGTTTCCAAATACAGTCAACCCTCCTATAACGCGATTAATTCGTACCGCGTTATATGGAACCCGTGCTATAAGGAACTGGGTTTGTCGCAATTTTCAACCACGTTATAAGCAAACCGCGTTATAGGAGCGTTTGTCACAATTTCTGCTTCGCGTTATATCGGAACCGCGTTCCTTATAGCGCCGAGTTATAGGAGGGATGACTGTACTTACTTTACTCTTAAAACACAACAACATTAATTTTCACTATTATTTTATTAATTCACTTTCCAAAATTTACAATAAACCAGACATACTTTTAAAGTCTCGCTAATTAGTTGATGACGTTGTTCGCTGAATTAACGCCAAAAGGCGAAATCATAATTTTACGTCCACCTAAGCTTGATCGTCCCGAACATAATCCAAACTACCACATCTGTATAGTGCCAACCGTTCCACAGTTATGACAGTAAATGGCCTATACCATGCCGGTTGGGGCTCCGGTGATAATTATTTTCTTCGTTGCGGATTGTAGAGCCCAGCCAGTTCTCCTTCTTTGAAAGTTGTTGACACGTATGTCATACCTTACCTTTATTTAATCGCTTGCCAACCGTGTTTTTCTTTTACAAATTTGTGGTTCTTATCAAGTTCTTCTTTCATTTTATCGACGTAATCTTGATTATACATCGCTGATGATGAAACAGCACCAAACTTAATATATGTGTAATCCCGGTAGAGCCCGGTGGATTTCAAACAGTTAGTAGTAAACGAAAATGTGTAACTAAAATCAATATTACAAAAATCAATTTTATGTTAATGGTAAAAGTGTATGCAAAAATTGTAGAACAGTTAATGCAATAATAGCCGATAACCCAGAGTCTGTTGGAATTAAAGAAATATATGGTCAGGCATGATGCAGTATAACTGATTCAGCTACAATTAGAAAAAATATATCAATGTGTCCTTTACAAGTGTCGGTACAAATAACCCCTCAACTGTTGATCTAGCAATCACTGAAAAGGAACGACTAATTAAGGACAGCAATATTACAGTAAACAGCTTTTACTTTTCGCCCATTACGCCTTGCAAATTACAATATAATATGTGATAAATTCTTTAAAAAATAAATAATCGTATCGTCGGTTGTCGACACGTAATCTATCACGTAGATTACATATCCATTTTTTGTATATATTTTACGTTAGCAGGTTTGACCAGTTGCCGTTAAACGTGACATTGTAGTGAATACATGGTAAACCTAGACAACATCCTCATCGTACGGTTAGTATATTGAACACATTTAAAATTTCACCACAAACAAAAACCAACCACAGCGTGTAACGTACCAACGTTCGCGTGAGTATGGCTCGGGTGAATGACTGCAGAGCGGTCTTCCTCTTATTTTTGTTGTGCTTGGAAAGCCAAAGGAATGCGACCAAAACCATCAACCGATCTCGTCGTAGTCAAAACAAAAACAATTAGATAGAAAGGGGACTCACATGGTCTGAACGTACTTACTGATCTCACTTTTCCCTTCTTCTCTGTTCGTCGGGTGCCGTTTCCTCTTCGTTCGGGGACAACCCTTAACCACGTTCCAACGTAATCTTTTTCTTCCTTGCTTCCTCAGTATTCTCGTTGAAATGTAGCGCAGGAATAAACTGGTCTCAACCGTAGACACCCATTGCATACACTACTTCTCCCTGCTATTTGAGTCAGACCACGATATTTTTTCTTGTATTTCTTTAATTTTCCACCAACATGCGATGCTTTTCCTTTTCTCTTTCTTTTAATTTCATATCAGACCCGTTACTAATAGATGGCGAAGTACATAATGCACTATTTTATTCTAATAAGCCAATTTAATTTGAATTTTATCAATTGTCGAAGTATTAATTATCGATGTTGGGTAATTAACAATTTAGTACGAAATTTAAGACTAAATTTAGGCCCAGTACGTTTTATAACTACGCAGTAACAATAATAAATCAATAGTACAAACTAACGTCAATTTAGTTTAGTTAGTAATTCAAACTAACAAAATTTATGCTTGGTTCGTACTAGTCATTCATAGATGGCACAAGACAAAACCCGTCTTATATTTATGCTGTGAGGCTTAATCGACTAAGTTGATTCAAATAAATTAGGACAAGAAGTTCGTGGAGTATAAAGGTAAATGTTGTTCAAATAATATGTTTATTTTGTACCTTTATTTATTAATTTTTATATAAACAAATAATTAATGTCATTTTAAATTAGAAAACCATAACACAACTATAAAAATCAAATAAAAAACCATCGAAAAGTAAGCTCGTGAATTGACTTTTCATCAGCCGAGTAGAATAGCAGAATCTTTAACTAATTTTAACTAGCTCTGACTATCTTATGTAACTAACATTACTAATCTAAATTAAGACTGACAAATCTAAATTAAGTTTGCAGTTTGTATCGTGCATATTTTAGTTTTAAAACATTAGAGACATCTACATATGACACCATACCGGTACATATGACCTCATACTAACGTTCTATTTAGCTAGTTGGAAATTTAGGGACAAAATCGACGAAAAAACGGTGTGTATCACACAATATAAGTTATAACCTTCAATCTCTACTGTGGGAATTACATTGAGTTGCCAAAGTTGACGACGAGTGGTCGACAAATATTCGTAGATTAGTGGCCGACGTGTCGACGAGTTGTCTACGCAATCGTATAAAAATTGTAGACGACGCGTAAATGCCCACATCTGGTGTAAGTTCTATCCTTTATCTATAATTTACGTGTGGAAACAGCAGCTTTTCGGGTATTCTAGAAAAAAAGCTCTCTCGATTTTTATAAAATGTGATAAATAATGTGTTAACAAATATCGCTGGATTTGAAAAAGTTATGAAAAAAAGAATTGCAAGCTTTTTAAATGTGAATAACTTACTTTCTGGATCGCAATACGGGTTTAGATAAAGCAAAACACCAGAAAAGCATTTTTGTCTTTCCTGGTTCAAGTAACTGATCATATGGATAGTGAATAAATTTGCTCAGCTTTATTCGTCTACAAGACAAAAGATTTTAATAGAGTTGATCATTCCATCTTATTAAAGAAACTGTTCTGCTGGGGATTCCGCGAGGCGATTCTGAGGTAGTTTAGTTTGTATTTAAATGGCCGATCTTAATGTGTTAGAGGGGTAGGGGGGGATAGGGGTTCCTCAGCGTTCGGTGTTAGGACCATTATTCGTCTCTTCTATTTATTTCCATGAATTCTGCTGTAATAAAAATATGCCTCGCTCCTCAATTGGTTGGTTTCCTATTACACAAGTAAGTGAATTTAGATATTTGGGTATTATATAAAATGGAAAGCTGAACTGGAACTCTCTAGTTGAAAGTTTGAGGATTAGACTATTATTGGTTGCAAGGAAAGGGAATGCTCTATGATTGTATTGTCCAAATCTGCGAATTGTTTATTGTGCTTTGGTCGACTCAATTATCCAATATGGTTTACTTAGTTACTTCTGGGTTTTAAAGTTTTGCAAGACTCTTCTTGTCTTATATTATTTAACAATATGTCTATTCATATAAGAATGTGTAATGGTTCGTCTGTTTTTTCCAAAATTCTTCTTGTTTGGCTTAAAGAAACTAAACTTATTCAAGGTCTATCAGCGTAAATGTGTCTATTAACATTTTAATTACAAACATAATATTTCATCAATTAATTTCTTACCTAAATCTTGTTAAGTATTAATTAATAAGTTTTGTAATGTAGCAGTACTAGTTGAATTTCGTTAACACTTTGCATTCGTTATTATTTTGATTCAATTGTTATGAATGATTAGTCGATCATAACAAAAGAATAACTTAATTTCGATTAGCGCGCTATCTGGAACTTTATCTTCTAAAGATTTTTTCGTATAATGGTATTACTATATATGGTTGGTTGTATTTTGCTTTCAGGAACACTAAAAAATTGATAAATTGTCGTACAGGATTTTAGCTTCAAGCCATTTCTTTGACATGAAACATTTTCATATCGTTATTAATATGCGTAGGCATTAATCGATACTTCGATCGAGTTCTAAGCATTGATATATATAAAGGTATATTGATACATAGATGGTACCACAAATTTAAGACCCATATAAGTTTTAAATTCTGCCAACCTTCAAACGATATGTTTCTAAATTGCATTACATTCCGACCATTAGTTACAAGTTACAAGCTACAAGTTACAGTTATTTTAGTGACGCTACTTTTGTTGATTTCAGTAAACACTGTTTTTGATGAGAAACAATACCGTTCAAGCAAAGCAGTGGCTTGATAAGTGTTATCCGAACTCTTTCAACAGGAAAGTCAACCATTATTGACTGGTATGCTGAATTTAAACGTTGTCGTACAACCACCGATGATACACCACGCTCTGGACGCCTGGAGGCTGTGACTTCAGAAAACAGAAAACAAATCCACGAAATGGAGTTGCGCGAGATAGCTAACATTCTAAAGGTATCAATGGAACGTGTTGCTCATATTTTGCACAAATATTTTTCTATGAACAAAATTGCACTTTCACTAAGATAATGCACCAAGTCACAAGTCGGTCGCAACAATGGCAAAATTGCACGGATTTCACATTGAATTGCTTCCGCATGCACCGTATTCGCCAGATTTGGTCCCCAGCGATTATTACTTGTTTGCAGACCTCAAAAAAACGCTCAAGGGAGAGAGAAAAATCGTACTATAAAAATGTCATCGAAATGTTAGAGAGGCATTGAACTGTTTGTATCGTTCTAGAAGGAAATTATGTTGATGAATAAAATGTATTTTGCCCCAAAAATTGTGCTTTCTATGTTAAAACGGGAACTTTTTAGGCGATGTGTTATATTGTTATCGCCAATATTTCTATTTAGAATGTGAAACAAATTGGTTCTAAAACAGTAGCACAGATATACGTTTACCGTTTAAACGATTACGTTGTTTTGTTATTTACTGGTCTGCTTTTGAAAATAGTCTGTCCGATGAGACTGATGTTACAGCAGTTTAATTTTTTATTTTCTTCTAACTATCATACATTCTATGTTTGTTTCTTGAACGAATCTTGAACGAAATGCAACCAACCGAGATTTTGAAGTACCAAATAAAGTACAGGGTTTGAACCCAATAGGGGCCGGCTGCAGATCCTAGGGGGAGATTTGGGATCCTTTGATTAAGGTGGGTGATAAATATGAAGTGCAGAACTCATGGCCCGACCCTTCTTGCATGTCGGTATTATATTACAGCCTGTCATGGAGCTATACAATGTGCAGATGGTTCTACGTAATCTATAGCCATCCTCGATTTGGCTACTGGTTAAGGCAGGACTTTAAAAGTGAGTAGTGGCGTTGGGAGTGCCTCGGCCCTCGAACAAATGGCAAAAATTAAAAACAAGCAAACAAACTCGATTATGCAAAGATATTGTGAATTGTTTAACATCGATGACAGATCAACGATCCATTTAAATCCATCCGATCGCTCGTTTGCTGAAAGAGTGACACAGCTTAAGATTCACACATAAGATATTCGAATCAAACGATTCCTCGTAGTTCATATTTTTATTATTTTGTATCAAAACATACTCGTACTCCCTTATGTCGTTATTTCTAGCAAATTAGGTAAAATTCCATATAAAAAATTACTCAATTCGCGATAGAGATAAATATTTTAAGATTTTGAAAAATGTTTTAAGAAATTTTGCAAAGTATTAAAGGATTATAAAAATTAAGATCGATTGGGCAGGTAGTAAAAGGAAAATTTTGATTCTGCTAGTCAGAATGTATTTTCTTACTGTTAAGAATCGTCGTTTTTACAAACAATTATGAGTGATGTTTTCAAATCGTGCTACTGAAAAAAATAAAATTTTTGGATTGTGTCGCTCTTGCCGCAAATGACGACATTACCTTTCAGGAACACTCGTGCAGATTTTTAGCTATAAGCCATTTCCCGTGATATTTATAGAGGCCAATTTAAGGTAAAGTAAAGAAAGTAAGTACTTAAAATAGAAAAAAGCACTCAAATAATATTTAAAAAATTATAATTAACACCAATATTTCAACACTTAGTAATAAGAATAAAAAAAATTATTTTGTGGGAACAGTTTTGAGATAAAGTTAAGAAATAAACATTCTTAAAACAAAACTAGTGTGCGAATCGCACAGAGGTGATCGAAGTGGTTCTGGATTACTTTTTAATGTAGGAAACCAATCCTACTTAGCCACATGCTCGGAAATTTCTAAAATATTTGTTATTCGAGGGAGATTATCGTTGAGTGTAATACAAAAATTCTTAGACATTGGAAATTATTTAACTCGGCCCCTGCGGATCGCACAGAGGTGATCAAACTGGTTCTGAATTAGTATTTGATGTAAAAACCAAATCTTAGAAAACTCTGTGCGACCGTAAGGACTGAGTTAAATAATTTCAAATGTTTACGAAATTTTGAATTACACTCAATGATATTCTCGCTCGAATAACAAAAATCTGAGAAATTTCTCAGTATGGTGCTAAGCAAAATTGTTTTTTTTTACATCAAATTCTAATTCAGAACCACTTCGATCGCTTCTGTGTGGTCCCTAGGGGCCGAACTATATACTATAAAATGCTTATACATTTTTGTATTACACTCATTGGTATTTTCTCTAGAAAAAAATCTCATATTTTCGAACATTTGGCTAAGCAAGATTGTTTTCTTACATCAAATATTAATTCATTTCGTAACTTTCACTCAGAACTTTTCTTAAAAATTAAACTGTTTCGAATAGAGTTGAAATATTTGTGTTTTTCCACATTTTCAAATACTATTACGAATGTTCAATTTTTGAGTGTTTTTTCAATTTTAAACTCTTTCGATTCGTACAGATTTGTAGCTGCAAGGTTGAATGATCAGAGAGCGTGATTCAGGTTTGGTTAGTGTTTGTTATAGAATATTACAATACCTTTCAGGAATTCTCAATAATTTGATAAGTTCTTGTACAAATTTTTATGTGCAAGAAATTTTCCGTGAGTTTTATCTTAGGCGGAAACACTAAAAATATTGATAATTTTTTTTACAGATTTTTAGCTTCAAGCCATTTTCGTAATATTGGTATACGCCGATTTTACTCAATGTTGGCCATTTTGTAAGTTAGAAAGTATTAATTTGTATAATTTTCAAATTTAAAACAATTTTTAATATAGACACTCAAATTTCGAAATTATATATCACTCCAATTTCCTATTAAAATCTTCGTTTTTTCTTATTAGAATTTCTTTTAACAATGTAATACTCATCGTTTTTCTCAGGTGCTTCTTAAAATAATATAATAATATTTCCAACGCGATCTGAAATAATATAGCTGTGACTGTGATATTTATTGTTGGCTGTCTACTAAAATATTTAAATCTTGAGTGATCAAACTGATACATTTCGAACCCTAATTAAGCTTAATGTTTTTTTCTGACCGTAGCAAACTCTGTAATAAATTCTATAATATTATTGATTAAAAATATAAAATACAAGATACCAACTAAAAATAAATTAATTCAATCTGAATTTAAATTAAACACACAATCATCAATATGACAACAAGAATTTAATCGTCACCGCACTGGAACACCGCACGTTTGAAGACATTCGTAAAAAATGTCCACTTCGTCTAGGGGTGCAACATTTTGTAATTTTCCTAAACAACCAAATAATAATAAAGTGTAAGATTATCTAAATAGCCTATACCGAAACACACAGATCCGAACGAAATTTTTGCTCCAAGTGGTCATTAATCGTAAAAATGTCGAGACAAATTATTATCGCGGATTCATTTGCCATAATTATGCGCCAACAAAATTTTATATTTTGTTTCACGAAAACATGTTAATCCATTTGAGTCAAAATGATCACCTTGAGTTTTAAAATCACGTACCTCTGCGTTAACCATTTGTCTATATACGAATTCAAATATGAAATGAAATTTTGTGTGTGTATCAGCGTGGCGGCGCGCTCTATTAAATAATTCAATGCGACAAGAGGAACCGCGTATAGTTCAAGGCGATGGTAGGTGGCAAATTTTACAACTTCCCATTATGTAAACCTTTTAACAACAATAAATAAAGACTTTTTAAATCTTGTGTTATCTCATATCTTATCAGCGATTAATTGAGAGTGGCTATTAAACTTAAACTTCTTCTTTATGTAAAAACAAATCATTAAGCTAATATCGCGCATATTTTTGTATTAATCATCATAAGTATGTAGATTAATCGTGAGTCTCAACATTATAATCTCCAAAATTAAATACAAAAAAAGTTCTTGCGTAGGATTTTAATTAATGGTGATGATGTTGTTCTATTCTATGTCTTGATTATGACCATATCGTGATCAAGAATAACAGAATATTTAAATAGAATCTAATTAAGTTTATTAAAGAAATTAGTCGTGTTATGTGAAAGGATTCAAACTTGATGACTGTTCCTAAAATAGTGTCATAAACCTTTATTTTAAACATTTATGCAGGTGTGTCAAAATCACGATATTTTATAATGTTTTATTCTAAATTTATCATAGCCATACATCATCTACTTAAGTACGAATTGTCTTGTCTCGAAGAAGAATCTTGAAAGTCAATAAAAAGTCACATGAAAATTTTCCATTCACAAAACAAAAAAAAAAATAGAACCAATTTAAAAATTTAGGTTTTATGATAATTAAGCTCTTATACTCTGGTCTGCTAAAGAGGCGAGTAAGGCATAAAAAACTCGATTTAGATTGTTACACAAATCTATAGCGAAATTTTAATGAACACCTTCTCTGAATATGACTTACGTAATAAACGAGTTCACGCATAATCTAACACAAATTCTTAGAATTAATTACAAATAAATTAGGATAGTTAAAAGACTATAAATAGTTTGTGTGTGTTCGTGTTTTTTATTTCAAAGGGCTTAGCGATAATATTGAATGTTGGATCCCGAGTTCATTGGCATTTAGGTACCATATAAATATTGCATAATACAGCGCACAATTTGAATTTCACTTACAGAAAACCACTTAGTTTGAATTAATGAAATCATTTGTCACTGTCCAAAATATTATATTATATGAACCATTCAGAAGTTTAAAAATGAATTTCCAAGAATAATTTCAGTTTCTTTGTTTACGTGCTTAAGATGAAAACGAAAAAAAATCACCCCAGGTGGAAAAAATTTGAAAATTTTACATCTCAAATTGAATATTACTTTTGGCAGGTATTTTATCTTAAAAAATATTAAATTTTCATAATCTCGGTGGTGAATTTTTGATTAATGCCTTAATATGTAAATTGAATTGAAAGATTGAAATGATAATTATGTCTTGTGTATTATAGTTTATCATTATTACAGGCAGGAGATGATTGAGATCAGTGTATGTTCGATGTCCATCAATGACTTGCTTTTAAAATTCCCTCTCGAACTCGGAACGACTTCTTGCGGATATTAATCAGCGAGCCTTGCTTTATCTAAATCAGCCTATAGTGCGTTCAAAAACCCTGTCCCATTATTACCCAGCAAAGGTCGCGACTGGAATTTATCTCACGAACTAATAACTTTCCATGTTTTGCGTTCAAGCTTATTCGTATTCGCACTTTATAAAGCTGGTGGTCCGAATGGGAGTTTTTCCCTCATTCAGAGTCATTTGTTCAACCTATTCTAGGCCTGGTTTACCTTTGGGATGGTGCTGCAATCTTTTAATAAACGTAGAGTAATATTAATACTGAAAGCTGAAAGGCCAGGTTATGCTGACCTTAAATCATTCCACTCGATCGGTCAGTCTTTGATCTTTCTTAAAGCGTACAAAAAGCTTCGATAAATTTGTTCGAAATAATTTTTACCATGACTCCACTCAGTAAAACGCATCATGTTACACTTGTTAAAAGTATTCAAAAATCACTTAATAATAAAGGGTTTCTTAGGGGCACTTTGATGATTACAAATATGATCGCATTGATCGGTTCTTGAATCGAGTCCATGTGAGCATAGAAACCATTCAAAACTTTAACGGGTCATCCAGTCCGTTAAAGTTTACAATGGTTGTTTGTACTCAGGGGGAAGCGCTATCCTTTTCCCTTGACTTCTGGTTGCGCAAGTGGAGATTGGTATCAAGAACGTGGTTTGCACGTTAATCCATGAGACCAGTTCACTTTTCCTTAGTAGACAAACAGAAGCATAGGTGAACTGTCGGTGACTTCTCTTTATGGGCAGACAATTACTAGATCTACTTACTCCGTTACAACTCACATTTATTTACAAAAATTTAAAAATTTGGAATTTTCATTTAAGTACTGAGTTATAAACAAATCAATAAGATTACAGGGAATTACTTACCGTGCTGTTACGGGGCTATGCCTTCGACTCTTAGAACCCCAGAGTTTCTGATCTACTATTCAAAGTTTTACAATTGGTACATTGTGGTTTGAAAACATTTTTGACACTACATCCAAAACAATAGATATTACGAGTTAGACTGGCATAATCCTTATAAATCCTTTTTAAAAGTACGGGACTTGGGAAATTCCAATAACTTCCGAATTTGTGTTCTATTGTACTTGGTTTGCGTATTGGTCGAATGTTCGGCATGAGAAATATGCAGACATAATCTTGATATTCAGGCTGCTCAGAAAAACTAGTAGAGCAGGATTTTTTTTCACCAACATTTTCTCCCACTAATTTAGTGACGGGCTGGGTATCTTTGATTATCAACCAATTCTTTGCCAGGCGTCTTCAATCGAAACACATTGATTCAGGAACGTTGTTATACTCGTATCATCAAAAATTTTACCGGCAATCTCGGTTTTTGTCTAAAATTCTGTTTGTTAGTAAATGAACGTCCATCATTACCTGTTGGTTTTGAGATTCATAGGGTTTAGGAATCTTGGTAACGGTATAAGAAAACCACCAGTTTACTAACAGTCGTGCCCATGTTTCCCACGTCTTCCCACGTCAGGTTAAAGTATATTGCCACCTAAAGTTAAAACATAACTGCACATGGGGTCATTGTTTTTCAAACTTATTATACGACTTTCATGAAACACAACTTAATAAACGTTTTTGATATTAAAACATAGTACGCAGCTAAAGAGTCCCATACATGATGGTCAAATAATCTGCGCAACAAACGTTGTGCAAACGTTTTGATCATCAAGCCACTGAACCGGACCGGATATCATATTTTATTAATTCATAAATTCATTGTGTATTAAATTTATTAACGGTAATTTTTTTCCTGCCATGACACGAAGCTTTTTCTGGACGTAGATTTATTTCTCTTAACAATATTCTAAATCGAGTGACTATACCGGGCGTCGAGCGCGAGTCAACCTATAGTCCATGGCTTGGTGTATTCGTCTAAATGGTTTCATTTACGTTTCCATAAGTGGAAAAGCGTCAACACCAACTATGACATATATGGTGATTCAATATTAGTGCCTGCTAAATTTTCAGGAAAGGGTCAGAGGCTCTTCCGTTAGCTCCTACGTCTACCATTAAAAATTCATAATTTGAATTTGCGATTCCTATTAAAACAAGGCTAAACTGTTGTTTATAATTCAAATAATAAGAACTAAACCCTGGTGGCTTACGAATAGTAATATGTTTGCTTTCTACTGCCCCCAAGCAGTGCAGATAGTTCCATTTATTCTCAAATTGTGAGGCTACAAGCTTCCATTTATCTCTGATTTGGGTATCTGTAAAAACAAAATATAATTAGTAAGCTTCCACTGCGGTCTTGTAACAAATTAATTTCTTATTTCAGGATGTTTAGGAAGAAACCTTACGATAATCAGCGTAATACAAGGCTAAGCCCGCACAGAAACTAGCCACCAAATGGAAATCGCCAAACCATGAAGATAATCAAGCAAAACGAAATGAGCTTTTACAAATGACAAAAAACTGTTACAAATGACTAAAATTTACTAAAACTTTTAAGACACGCCCCATGCGTGTCAATAATAGTTTTTCTCAGAGTTTGAGCATATATCGCAGATTCGATATTTAGCCCTTCAAAAGTTAATGTGGATTAAGAGATAATGCAAAGTGACATATAACATTTGCTTGGAAGATATCTATTAACTCATAATAGTATCTTTTTTCGCCGAAAGAAGCAGAGTCCATCCTTAAATAATTGATATAATCATAAGGTGCAGATAGTTCTGGCTCCATTATTAAATTACCGTGGCCTTTGCTTTAACCATGCTTTCATTCAAACTTGTATTTTATTTTCCAATACTTTTGGTTGTTTTTCCAATACGCTATAATTTTTTGATTTTTCGCGGCCATATAATTTCTTTTCAATTTCTGGCCAATATCTCAAAAACTCCCACTAAGCTTTGCTACGAGTATTGGATAAACTACCGAAAGCATTGGTTAAGTGAGAGTTTTTGAGTTGCCATTTCAGAACCTTGTTCAAAATACATATAAGAATTACAACATTGACCTGCAATGCAAATTTTACAATAATTAACTAAGAATTAGCCGAGTTATATCCAGCTCAAAATACATTTTAATTCGTAATTCGTTAAGAAATATTGGAAAGATGGGACATTGTTAAATTTCAAAATTTCATATTCCGAGTTCATTACCTAAAAAGAGATAACAACTGAAATTCTCTTGTGTGATAGTGCTGACGCTTGTGGCGAGTAGCATAATCTCTTATTTTCCCTGGCAAATTTCCGATGTCGTTTTTCTTATAAATAAAATACTAAAAAAAGCTTAAATTTTTCACCAGATAAATCAGGTTTGACCTCTGGTAATCAATTCGTCAGGGTTGTAGAGTGCCAACAGATATTTAGTCTGCATGGAACCACTTACGCACGCACGCTGAGTCCATGGAGTACATAGAATTTTGTAACAACATGTTTTTTGATTTCGGAGATATAGTGAATGGTAGATCTGCAAAAATCACAAGGTCAACATTTTTCATAATTACTATATTTCACTGTTACTACAATTAAACAAACAAATAGACCCATCAAATGGCAGATCTTGAGTTTTCAAAAACAAATCAAGGACCTTTGTGCCTCACCTTATATATCGATAAGAAAGGGACTGGTTTTTTATTTTTTGTAATATTGAATTAATTAAGGTTTCCAATACTGCACCTAAAATTAATAAATTCCTGTATATAAGTTGTTTCGTGCCAGGAAACTGACACATTACTGATCTGAATATGGCGTCCGATACTACGATTTTAAATGAAGCAACATGATATTGTTCCACATTAATATTGTTCACAGAATAGACTTAACGTGGGCGAGAACGTCTGTAGGCGAAGCGGATGTAATTAGTCTCGTCATAAACATGATGGGGCTAGTATTAAAAATAATATTAACTAGTAGATCCACTGAAGGTGATGATGCTGTTGATGTAGGTATATAAGGCACGAAGTCAGTAACGTAGCAGACGTAAGTTCTTGTTCAAGAATAATGCTGTTTGGAAGACCTACTTCATTTGTTGGTCTATTAACGGTCGCACTAAACAGGTCGTACTGAACTTTTGGGGCGCAAATCCGAGTCCCACTTGGCTATTTTTTTCTTCTTTTAACTGCTTTTTTCAATTTACTACTTTGTGATGGTGATATCGATACTGATCCTTTTGATTACAGATCTCCTTTTTGCATAAACAATTCCGTTGTTAAAAAAAACTTTATTTAGGATAAGAGTGAGTTAGATGTTTATTTGTTGTTTTTAAATTAAGTGTTTACCTATGTAAAGGTATTGTATTGGTTTTATTTTTCAATTTTATGAAATTAAATGGTTAAGGAATAACTTCCACTGTATGTAATAGTCCACTATATGGCACATAAATGAACGTGCTTTCATGAAATTATTTTCTCGTAGCCGTAATGGTTCTTTATGTACCACATGCTAGAAAGAACGCTCAACCTATTGCTTATTCCTGTTTGTAATCAATAGTTAGGCTGCGATTACATTGGATCCGAATTCGTAGGAAATTTTGTTCGTACGAATTAGTACAGTACGAGCATCAGCTACCCTATTTCGTGCGGAGATTGATACACTATTTTGAATATGTGTGCTGTCATTTTTTATACAAGTATGTGTGTTGGTTTTGTGATCATAAGCATCAAAATTTATCGAACCGGGCGGAATCGATTCAATTTTTTGGTGCTTCCATTCCTATTTTGAGACCTTTTCCCATGGTATTGAGATGGGGAATTTAACTTTTCAGTATAAATTTGAACATTTCAGTATTTCGGGCTTATCGTTATAGCAAAATCGTTAAAGCAAATGGTTTTTGGCATTTTTTTTTTAATTTTATTTTATTTTACGTCCGAACAAGCTACACGTGTTTACTAATACAAACACATTTATGCAACACTAATGCGTTCCGGTAATTCTTCTCTCCTGTCATTATTTTTGGACCGAAATATGGGCTCAGAAGTAAATAAATGTATGTAGGTTTGGATGTACGGTTACATAACTTACGCTTATTTCGTACGAATACTCACCAATTCTTACGGCATTTAAATGCGAACAAAATATTTTGATATTTTATCAGTTGTACATACGAATTCAATACAAAATGGTTTGTGAAAAATTAATTTCACTAGCGTAAGGAAAGTCATTTTTATGGGATCAAAAATGTAAACAGTATCACAGCAGGAACTAAAATAAAAATTATGGAGGAGATTACAAAGTTAGTAATATAACAGGTATTTTGAAACAAAATTTAGTAAATATATTTATAAACTTATTGATGTAATTAACTCATATCGTTTGATTAAAATATTGTAAAAATTTGTTGCGAATTTCGTTGGCCGCAACAGTAGATCTGTTGAAAGTGCGAGTTCCCCTTTGTATTTGTTGTACAGTTTGAATAGTTTCGGTAAAATCTGGAGTACCCTCTAAATCAATAATTATTTTATGTAATAAGAAAACGCATTCCATAATTAAATTAACTTTGTCAGGATAAATTTCAATCTCTGATTTTAAAATTCGCCATTTTGCGGTTATACCAAAAGCACATTCAACAAGGCGTCTTACTCGAGAAAGGCCATGATTAAAAACTTCTTCTGCTGGAGACAATACTTGTCCTAAAAATAGTATCATTAAATAGTTTTTTAAAGGATACGCTGCATCTCCTACCAAAACATGTGGTACAACACTAATCGTGTTTGGTAGCGGTCTTGGCTGGGGTACGCTTAAAGTTCCCTGTTCGGGATGGTGGTACAATGATGAAGTTTTAAATACCCCGCCATCACTCTGCTTATAAATTTGTAGTTTGCGTGTACTAAACCTTGTCACACAGAAAAATAATTGTTATAGTTAAAATACAAAGGTCCTGAACTGGCTGGGCATTTAATTCTAATGTGCTTGCCATCGCTAGCTCCGACACAATTGGAAGATGTCCATTTTCTATAAAACTGCTCTGCAATTGATTCGAATATTGATTGTGTAGGAAATGGCATATTTTTCTAATAAAGCATCCCATATATAGTAAATTCGCAGGTGTCATAAACAGCTTGCCTAATTGTAGTGTGTGACATTCGGAATGAGAAAGCTAAGGATCGAGAAGAGGTCTCAGTGTCAAGATACCTGGAAATAAATATTTTGCTATAATAAAAATCTTTGAGAATGTAGTTCGCTCCGTTGGAGTACTCCTTTGGATATCGAAGAACAAAAGTTGACCCATTTTAAACAGAGTTCTCAACAACAACAGGATGATGATTACTATTTTGCTTTAAGTCTTGTTCTCTATCTCAGACAACACAAATATCAGGTCAATGTGTTCCTGTTTCAACATCGTCACCAGCTTTTAATTCTCTCAACGATACAAATACACGAACATATTTTTCTCAATTTCGACCTGGTAACTCGTAAATTGTACTGAACGGAAATTTTATTGTAAATACGAGTAGCTGAAATGAAATTGGAATAATTTATTTATTTAAAGAAATCTATTCTGTGAATAGATAATCAAATAAATAAAGAAATTTAAAACACAAAAATATAAATCAAATTTTGATTTAACAATTAAAAATTTAAAAAATAATTCTTAAGGATATTTTTGAACTTGTCCTTTGATAAATTAAAGTCAAATAGATCGTCGACGAAGTTGAAAGATTTAGACAACCTATTATGGGGTTATTTTCTCCATAGTTTGTGGAATGGTGGTCTAGTGGTAAAAACTCATGGTTGCGAAATGTTCTGCAAGACACATGAATTGAAATAAATATTTGTTTATTAATAGTTGGTTTACTTACCTTAAATGTGAAATACATTTTCGGAAATTAGAGCCCTTATGAAGTTTAGTCTCAATAACTATTAATATATGATCAAATGTAGTAGGAACCATTCTGTTATATTCAAAAAATACTTCATCATTATTTTTGATTTCTTCAAATGGTCTTCCAAATTCACCGTTTTCAGCTCTAGATACAAAATAATCATCTACCCAACATCTTCCGAGATTTTCCAGTGAAAGAAATTTTATTAAAGACGGAATTTCTTACGAATTGGTGAGAATACATTTTAGAACTGATTCGCATCCAATGTAACCGCAGACTTACTTGATGTTGTTACTTGAATTGTTAGTGTAATTTTACCAAAACCACGTTGGTTCCGAATCAATTACAAATAGTTAGAAACATAACAAAGCGGGAAACCGAAAAGTAGTAACAAGAAATAAATAATTCATTGATTACATATTAAGTAGTTCATTTTGACATAATACCCAAAAATTCTGCCAAAATGTTTTGTAACTTGTGAATGGATCAATTCAGCACGCGAAGAGTAAACGGGCTTGTCGAGTCGTATAAAATAAACGATTTTATGTTTAATTAAATATCGTATTCGGTCTTTATCTCACAAATATGCGGCTACATTATTTTCAAACTCCAATAAATTTTACATAATATGATCATAATGTGAACCCAAAAAATGTTCCAATTTTAATTAAAAAATTTATTTTTACCCAACATTATTTATATTTAATGGTTTTGCTTTCTGCCTTATCAAACTTATGTATTTATGCCGTCGCCGCCACCACCAGCATACGAAGGTTAAAAAATTAATTAACCGGAAAATTTTTAAAACTTAAAAACAACAAAATGTATTCGTTAATTAAATTTTTAATAAATATTTAAATTTGACGAAATTTATTTAAGCCGCCGAATATTGTTTTGTGTATATACGAATGGACGTAAGTAACCAAATTTCCAAAACCCATATACCGCGCGGTACGAATATACAAAAAATTATTTTGATTGTCAACAAAAATCAATTGGATTGGAAATATTTTTAATTAAAAATTATATAATTTAATATCGAGTACAACTTAATTAAAAATGTTGTAAATTTCGTAATACAAAGCGATCTGGCTATATGTCGAGAATTTTTCTACTTTATATAAAAAAGGAAAGAATGTGATCTGGGTGAAATTCACTTTCTTGATTTGATCGATTACGCAAAATAGGTAAAAGTAAAAGTATTTATATAACATAACTACCTTACGTGTCACACTGTATTTTTTATTTTTCAAAATATTTTCGCGGCGAAAATAGTATCAATGTCAAATTACACATTGCCTAACTATATTTGTATACGTAAGTGTTGTAAGTATTTATTAGTGGTAATAACCTACTTATCCTTATCGATCTGTTATGATGTGTAATTTTGAAATTGGCAAGTACGCTTTAGCCAGAAGCCTATTTAATTCCTGCCTGCACTAAATTGGGCATAGAGACTATGGTTACATCACTTGGTTCTTTTTCATGTGACTCATTTTAATCCAATTTTTTCCGGTCCAGTTGGAAATAAATTCGCTGTATTTTTTTCAATTTCTTCTCAAATTTATATAAATCACAAATTTATTTAACATTCTTGTTGGTCGGTTGGTTGGCTTAATATCTTCTTTAAGTTCTTCTTAAATTTCAAAACATGTTTCATTTTTCTTTTATATATTTCTTGGTATAATCTGTGTGCTTGCGTATATACACATTTGTATTAATGGTTTTTTATTTTAATTTTTTGTTTTATCTTAAATTTGGCTAATGAATTTCCCGTTGGATCACTCTCGTCCAAAAATGGTCGATGAACCCTTTACCATATAATAACATTTTTTGTATTCAATTGAAAATTCGCTATATAAAATGGATTTACGTATTTTGGAAATAAATTCGGGTAACATGAACGAGATCAAAGAATACGGTGTACGCGGTTACCAAAAAAAAAAAAGAAAGGAGAAAGATTCATCTTTGAACATGAATACTATAAAGGTTTGTTCCTTTATAAAATATTATGTGCAAAATATTGTATGTGGGATTATTGTAATTTAAATTGAATCGAAATGATAAAAAAAACATCTGGGTGGTCTCTGAAATGTTTATTACCTGCACTGCACTCACAATACAATAAAAATATATGGGGGTCTTCAGATTTCAATTTAATAAACTTACGATTATTATTGACCTTCGCGATATTACACCGCCTGTACTCTATGCATGTAAAAAAGCCAACCGTTTGCGATTTTACACCAATAACAATGAACGCATCTTGATTCTTGAGGTTCAATTAAATATTGCAATAAATTGTGCGGAAGAAAATTTAAACTTAACATTGATATTAATTTTAAGGCACGAAAAGGTATAAAATATTCTTCTCCATTTGAAACATTTAAAATAAAAAAAATATTTTTCATTTAGTGTGGCACTAAAAATTGGTAGACTGCTTGTCGTGTAAGAAATTATATACGTTTTAATCGGTTTTCTTATATACACTTATGGATGATGTAAACATGAGATAATTTTGTGGACATGATACCATGAGTGAGTGTCAACTAGAGTTAGTGAACTTTTATGATTTTTTTGAATACGCAATAAACGAATGAAAGTTTTTGGTGGCCACTCAGCATTATGCGCGTGACCACACTTACTTTGCATTCCTCTGCGTCATCGGGCATAACCGTTACGGTGTAAACAAATAGAAAAGTTGGCACCAATCAATAAAATTTACGTATCTAAAGTATTTTGTTTTTCGTTGACGCGAAATTGATCGTGAAATTGAGATAAAACAAAGAAATGATTTTTATTTTTTTGTTTATCTTAAGATAAAAATTCGTTATTTTTTTAAATCGTAAATAAATTTAAATATTTTATTAATTTATGACATTTTTTTTTATTAAGTTTCAATAAAATCAAAATATACAATATGAAGATGTTCAACATCGTCATGGTCTCACTATATACATATACGCGATTCCAGATTATGGCTTGATTATTAAACGATTCATTCTTGTAAATAAATAAATAAATATTCAGAGGTGTTTAGCCTTTCCGCGTGTACATAAGAGATGCTGACTGCGCGTAAACAAGAACATTGGATAACATTTTATTTGGTACATTGTATGCATCAACAAGATAACATCGCACAGTGACCTATTTCTCCTTGCAGAATGTATTGCGACGCAGAATTTCTGTTTTTGAGATTTTTAAAAATGTTTCTTTCCTGGAATCATAAATTTAACGAGAAAGCTGTTGAACATTACATAAATCAATTAAAACATACAACTTACGGTCCCCAAATTATTAATGTGAGTTTTGTATGAATTAAACAGGCATACTAAAGTTGTGTAGGTCGTTTCATTTAAAATAATTCTTTTCATAACTGCCTTAAACCAAATCTCAAATTGGCTTTGATTTGTTTAAATACAAAACAATAAACTTTTAATTACGTGACTGTAATAATAACATACCACCCAAAGAAATTTTAAAATATTTGACACTTTTCATTATCTTCTAATTATCTAAATTTGAATTTTCTGAGCTACTCTTAAAACTAAATCGTTCTCATTTGATCAACAGCGACTTTACTAACAACGGTTGTGTTAGTCGTGGCATTGCTCTGGTACTACTTTCTGAAATCATCAATAAAATTCAACATTTTCACCGCTTGCTGTCTATCTTAACTCAAAGCACCATCAGTAACTACTCGTATTTGAAAAAGTATTACATTTTCAAATGAATGAAAGTAGTCTTTAATTAGTCTTTAATTATTTTAGCAGTTAAGAGAAAGAAAGCAACTAGTATCGGTAAAAATTCCCCAAATATAAGAAATGACTTTCTTTCAGCAGTGGTACTACTTCCCTAAGAACCCCAGAAAATAATAGCCCGACATGCTAAGATTAAAAATAAACGAAAGCGCAGGTGAAATGAGTTACCGTAACTTTGATGGACGCAATAAGGACTTGCTCTATTTATATTTAAAAATTAATTTGCAAATCACTATTAGATTTAAAAGGAGCGCCTTCGGCAAATTTCTCGGGTAGCACTTAGCACTGACTCATTGCAATAAAATCATACCTTTTTCACCAAATTTCGTTAGGTAATCCTTAGTTCAGGATTGGTCAACACATTTTCACGTTTGGTGCCAATGGATAATTTTTTATTGCGAAAACACGAAATCAAAATTGTTTTATTGCAATAAAATCAGGTTCGTCGCTCAATTAAGAATTCCATTTTACACAAATAACAACAAATCCAATTGGACAAAAATATATCTTTTATCAAAGAATTGTATCTAAAGTAGAAGATATAAAGTTAAAATCAATTACTCGACAATAATTAAATTCAAAACGTTAATAAGAATAATATGCGGGAACTCGTTAAAAACTCATATATTCCACACGATTCTGACTGTTCCGATCTGGAAAGCCGGCCTATACTACGTAACAGATTTTTGCAAAAATTCGTTCCAGACTCATGTTTCAGCATGATTCGAAGTATTCGGGTCTGGAAAGATGGCCACTGTAAACAAATTTAAAAATTCGTATTGTTTCATCTACTACTGTCATTGAGCATTGATTTCTAGTTGTTTTCGGTTGTCCAACCTTACGTAAGAATTTATTGTGAAAATTAGATTTATATGACCAAGCAAATACACTATAGTGAAGTTTCTGACAAACTAAAAATATTGAAAACTTTGCATCAGCCCGAAAAGTGTAAATCTTCACTATAAAAACCGTGTTATGCAAAACGAAATTAATTGTTAAAATAATAAGTCCACAATACCAAGCTAATTTAACCATAACCAAGTGCCATAGCCATTCTTTATGATTTCTAGGAGCTCACTTATTTATGCAGTCATAGATTTTTTTTAATTTTAAAATTTTGCTATAGTAGAAAGTGTAAAGGCGATGCGATTGTCAATAACAAAGCATCGTAGAGATATTTAAGTAAATCAAAGTATGATATCGTATACTACTGACCCTATTGCATGTTTTGTAGAGGCCAACATAATTATGCGACCCGTCGAAGCATAAGTTTTCTATGTTGGTATCATAAATAATCGAAAAATTCGAAAAATTTAACCTTTTGAATTCACGTGGTTGGATGATGAATTCGAATGGTTGAATGTGCGACCGTGATTGCGTCAGCATTTGAATTTAACATCAATAATGAACTCACGTGGTTGGATGATGAATTCGAATGGTTGAATATGCGACCGTTATTTCGTCAGCATTTGAATTTTCCACCGATAATGAATTCAAACGATTGGATGATGAGTTCAAATGGTTGAATATGCGGCCATGATTTCGTCAGCATTTGAATTTACTATCAATAAACAATTCAAACGGTTGGATGATGAATTCGAATGGTTGAATATGCGGCGATTATTCTTTTTCTATATAAATTAGAGACACCGGATTTATTTTGCTTTGCTCTGACGTATTCAATTTTATGGATAGCAAATCGCCATATATTTCCCAACATTTACTATTTCTTTTTATATATGATATGTAATGGTCAGGGCTCGAAAGTTTTGCTGGTCGTTGGAAGTGAATGATTCCTCTCATAAGGTATAACTTTGATCCTAAATTAAGTTCTGGCGTAATATCATAAATTTTTGCATTGTAGTATGTTTCAATATCAATAGGTTGCAGATCCATTACAACGAATTCATTATGCGATTTAATCTGTAAGGAGCATGTTTTTTAAATCATTGACTACAGTTGGTACAGGTTGTCTCTTGAAATTGTACAGCTTCCTGTATGTTCTTAAGGCTTCTTTTGCAGAAATATTGCAGTCCATAATGTCAAACATAATGTCATTAATGTTAAAACATTTTAGAAGCAAATGTGTTCTTCTTCGAAATGTCGAATAAATTACTCCAATTATGACAAAATATGATATAAAATCGGAAAAATCCGTATTAGAGGCTTTAAAAAGATCCATAACATGACTATTATCAATACATACGAGTAAAAACCTTATAATATGGGCCAATGCATCGAAAGCGCACGTATTATAAATTGATACCGACCAAATGGCATAGTGGTTAAAGCTTTGGCGTTTGGATCGGGAGGTACCGGGTTCGAATCCCGATAGGGGCAGGATGCAAAGGGAATTTTCATCAACAAATTACGATTTGGGATGAGAAGGAACACATCTATGACCCCCTGTCGGAGTGCGGGGCTCACGGGCCGACCCATCTTCCATGCCAGTATAGGCTGGCATGGAGCTATGCAATGTGCAGATGGTAATAAAATCGGACCTATATGCGTACGTCCTCGAATTGGCCAATACAGGCGTAAAGGTAAGGACGTAAATAAGCGAATCGCGAAAGAGTAGGGAGAGCTTCGGCCCCAGAACAAATCAGGGAAAATAAAAAAAAAAAAAAAAAACTATAAATTGATACCTGAAAACCATTTGGTAATGAATATCCATTTGGTAGGATGTGGTCGACGACAATTTCCTCTGGCCTTGTCAATGGCCTTCAAATGGTTGAATTTTTCGATTATTTTTGATTCCAACATACAAAATGTATGCTTCGCCGGGTCGCATAAATATGTTGGCTTCTACAAAAGATGCAATAGGTTCAGTACTACACGATAGCATACTTCGATTTACTTAGACATCTCTACGATGCATTGTCAATGGCCTTTGAATAGTTGAATTTTTTGAATTTTTCGAGTTTTTGAACAAATAATTATCTAATTTTTATTTTTGATTTTAGTGGCGTAAAATAAATTTAAATAAATAGATTTTTTATATATTCTTTAATTATTTCGTGTTTGCTAAAAATTGTAGTATTCTTAATTTAAAGTGTAACATTTTCGTTTACACTTTTTGACTGTTATAAGTTTTTTTTGTCAATTTGTCAGAAACTTCACACTGCCGTAAATACAACAAGTGACCAATCCTCAATGTTAGTTTACCAAACAATTCCCATCATTGGATTTATGATAATATTAGGATTATCTAACTAGAGTAAATTATTTCTGATAGTGCGTTCCCGCATGTTATTCTTAACGATGTTTTGGATTTAGTTGTTGCCAAGTTATGAACAACCAAAAAATTGAATTGACTTTAACTTTATGTCTTCCATTTTAAATACAATTCCTTACAATTTTCAATTCTTTGGTAATTTCAAATATGCAATGCCAACGGAGTTCCTTTTAAATTCGCTTGCTAACACCACGCTCTTTCTATGGAGAGAACCATGTAAAGTACACGGAAATCCATACTGCTCACCAAAGAAAAGTGTCACAAAAATTCCAGTGTGGATGTGAATTTCGACTAAAAAGAGAAAAAATCAAATTGGAAAGAAGGTGGAATTTCGCCGTAAACTCGTTTTTATTCCATATATTTTTCCATACTAATCGCACACACTTTTCTGCATGCAACTAGAGCAGATTTCCTTAGCTGACTTCCTCAGATAAACGCAACATTTCGAAAATAAAACCACAAATAAATTTCATAAATAAAACCTCGTAACTGCGCACATGTTCATTCGTCGACATGTCACACCTCACACGTTTGCAAATCAGAAAGAGATAGATTTATTTTTTTTACTCAAAATCGGGATTTGTGTGTCTTTGATAATTTGTAGTACGGAATTTAATTTGGAATTGGAGCAGTTTTTTTTCCAGACATTGGAAAAATTGCATGTGAGGAACCCGATTTTATTCAATTAGTTTTCGCAATAAAAAATGACCAAATGTCAAAATATGTTGACCAATCTTGAAATAAAGGTTCCTTAACGAAATTTATGAAAACGGTTTTGATTTTCTTGCAATGAAGAGCTACGCGGGAAATGTTTTTGTTGAACTTTTCTTTATTTATTTACTGTTTAATGGTAAATGATCAAACGGTGAAAACTAGTGACCAATCCTGACCAAAAAGATGGCCAAACCATTCTAATTATCATTTTTATTAAAACTTTTGGATGGGGCTGATTTCAAATCTCGTTTCATTTGTTAAAACGTCTGGAATAATCATGTCCCTTCTCTGTAGAAACGACAAAATAAAATGTCTTCTAAGATCTCTGTCTAACGAAATAATTTACTATTTCTAGCACGCCTCCTTAAATTAAAAACACCATGTTCTTTCTTTTTCGGTAATTAAATCGAAAATATTGGTTTTACTGAATAGTGGGCCGTTAATAAGATCATATTTAATGGGTTATAATTCCAAAATTTTCTAGTTGTGCTTCAGATCAATTTGCTTTGTAATCCAATTAAATTTTAAACATTAATTGAAGCTTGCGCAAAATACCCAATACCTTAATTCTAGCCAGCTTCCAATTTTTAGAGAAACGGCAACTTTTTTGCAACAATCCACATGGAATAACACTAAAACTACTCACTTATGCTACTTCAACCTTCTAAATATAAGGCGAAGTCCTATAGGTTCGTGTCTTCGTGCGGTGCTCTCTGGGTAACTTTAAATTAAGGCGGTGTAGTGAAGGCAATGCAGGGAAAATTTTAGTTAAAGTTATTGATACTACAGCGTCTGTTCTCCAGGTTAGGGACGGTTGAAGCGTATATATGAATGTCTTTGTAGTATTGGATCCCTTTAGACTGCTCACCAGTAGGCGAAACACATGTAACCAGCGAGTTGAGCGGCTGGCTAACAACCTTCTTTCACTAAATCAACTCAGTTAAGGTTAGCCTCTTAAGACTTGGAGAACTCCAAAACCGAACCAGGCAAAGAGGTACACATTAGAAGCAATTCCTTTACAACAACTTAGATAGTCTGGGTTTGAGATCCATGGTACCACAAATGATTACACTTTACATTCCAGATCTCCAACAGAGAAGGATAACCTGGCATTGGCTTTCTCATCCATCGGCGTTTGAAAAACATATCAGATATGCACGGTTAAGAACTTTATTAATTCTAATTAAGAAATTTAAGGTCACTATTGTTAATGAACATGGACCCGCTAAGGATAAATCAGATGACGACAAAGGTTTATTCTTTGTTAAGTTGAAGGAAATCATCAATAACATACCTACATTAAAATCATCGTGGATGACTTTAAAGCAAAAATCGGCTGTATTAGGCACCAGACACAACAACGGCCAAGAGAATCCACAAAGTAACGTAAAGATCGAATGATGAAAGAACGGAAAACCAAATCGATCACGTCATGTTCTCTAAGAGACATTCCACGTGATGAGGAGTGAAATACAATTTTTTCATTCCTCTCGATTGTTTACCTACGCCATTTTTCAAACTGCTTGATATAGTGAGAAACGTCTAAGACATTGTTATGAAAGAAGAAAAGGCAGTTATAGGACTACTGATTTGAGAGACCGAATTATGCTGCAGAGTGACGCATAATTTTCTAGCATTTGAGTGTTAATGGATTGAGTCAAGGTTTATAACGCGGGAATGGTGTGGTGCCAATATGAATATTGCAGTTAGGTTGAATTACAAAAATCTGGGATAGGTTTAACAACGACTTCATTGTTGACGTTCAGTTTCCATTACGTGAAATAAAGCAATATGCAATTACTAGATTTTAGCTCAAAATTGGTGATACGAAACAAAATATGGATCAAGTTTTCTATAGAACATTTGAACTGGTCGGAATCATTCGATGTCATGAAATACACTAATTAACGTTGAAGATGGATACTTACATTTTTACATTTGAAGCTAACCCACTTCGTGGTCTAGACTCCTGTAAAAGACTTTCCAAATGCTCGTTGGAATAAAGTGCAGACTGTGGTTCAGATGGTGGTTAAAATTCAATTAGACTTCATAAAGCCGCAGCTTTTAATTTAACGAACGGTGATTCAATAAAATATCGTGAAAAAAATTTCCCGTTGGTGTTGGCTTGCGCTATGAAATTTCAGGGCGATCCTCAAGACTTACATCACAAATGCCAATCACGATTTTAATTTCTTACACGCGGACGAAAGCAGATCCCCGAACATTGACTGGTACAACTCTAAATGGCCACTCATGTTGTTTACTACAATTCGTGATAAACAACATGATTTTACAAATGAACAAAACAAGAAGGCAAGGAGAACAATACGACGAGTATTCCAAAATGAAAACAAAAGAGCGGCACGACGAGTACAAGGACAGCAAAATGAACAAATATATTTAACCTAAAATACAGTTTACATTCATTCAGTTCGTTTCTACCAATCGTTGCAATTGGCAGCAACCAGTAGTTGCACCACTTGCGCTCGCAACCTCCACCATGCCGCGTTCACGTCGTTCGCCATTAAATATGGCGGATAATAATAATAAATTAAAATTTAATTTAATAAAATAAAAAAACGTGAATAAATAATTTAAATTATAAATTATAAAATTAATTATAAATTTTAAATCTTTAAATGTTTTAGAAAAAACAATGGACTATTTACTACGTTAAATATTGATTTGTCTAGACAACATTAAATATCAAATAAGAGTCGGTGGTGTGTAACCGCAGGATATCCGGCATACTAGAAAGTCGGACAAGAGCACAATAAAAGATTTCATTAGGCCACATATATGGTAATGTGTGTGCAATTCTAGTGTTTGACACTGTTGAGGTTTTACTACAACGAAGGGCTACCACTCAACTAATCCGATATACTCGTATGTGGCATTTCCAATTTGAATAGTAAAAACACAAAAAAATATACGAAACGATAAATTTATATGTTTCTCGAGAACGAGGCTGGTTTTTTATTGGCTTGGTTAAAAAAATTTTGTTTGTGCTTTGGGAAATCACTCTTGTTCACTTCGAAAATTACAGACTTTGCCGTTAAATAATTTTGCCACATTGAAACTTTTTGGCACATTGATTTTTTTAATCTCCCACTAACGCATAAATATTTTATTGTATCAATGGGCGCTTTCAGATCCGCCAACTGTTGGAATCACACACACTTATAAGCTAAATCTGAACAATTGATACATTTAGCCATCCGTGTCTGTGGCTGCACTTTATCAAAATTTTCAATACAAGTTTTAAATTTACGTGTCACGTATTGTAATTTATCAATAAGAACAATAATAAACGTTAATTAATATTTGATTATGCAATTTTGAATATTGTTTAGTCTTCTATTCAGATCGTCATCATGGTGGTAGCAGGTATCATTATAATACGATACTGATTATTATAAATAATAATATTTTCGGAGCTGAGCGCCCCAATGAATGGAGACTTTAACTCGTTTTTGCTCTCGGTGGTTTTAGTTCATGATAAAATTCAATGTTCTCTACGTTTATTGTGTCTTCATTACCTGATTAGTTAAGTGTTCAAGTTCTCTCACATCGTTAATAAAGCTTAAAATTTTTATTAATTTACTGAAATAAGATGTTTGGTCAACGTACATCGATTGTATTGTTATTATAAAGGGTCTTTCAGTAGGGACGTCTGAAATTTGTTATGTTGCAGCAGCCATTTTGTTAAAGCAACAAATTTATTGCGAATTGTTCAGTAGTGTATGGTAAATCACCATGGAAGGTTATAGCGTTGAACAACGTGTGCAAATCAACAAATTTTATTTTTAATTTTCGTGCTCCGTTCGAAAAACGTTCCGCACATTACGTATCCTCGCCACAACCGACCTGCCGAATCGACTATTTGACGTTTGGTGGCAATCAGCAAAAATTCATACGTCACGGAAACTCAAGGTCTGCTGAAAACATGGCTGCTGCAACTTTTCAAAGTGAACATAACAAACGCCATCCAGCAAATTCAGCCAGATTTGTGCGATAAAGTCGTCGAAAATAGAACCTTCCGAATACGTGTCACCAAGCAAAGTATAGCGGAGTAAAAGTTTAATGGCATAAAGTATTCTTTCAAATAAAAAAATTGAGCAGATACGTGAGTAGAACGTGCATCACGTTTACATTTAAAAATCGCGCGTCCTTATTGCAAAATCCTTTAGTTAGTAAGTGAAACAGATGAGCCCCTTCATCTCTAATCAAGCAGGTTAAGTCCACCATTGTTTTAAGTTTGTATGCAAACTAATCAAACTAACTCGACAAACTAATCTGTTTTTGTCTAAGTTGTTCATCGATAGATTTATCCGTTACGCCACTGCAGAATAGGCTCGTTCGTTCGCGTCCATGACGTTTTGTTTCACATCCCAGCTAAAAATTTAATTAACGAAATTCGACAAATTCTGCTCTAAATGGCTCATATTATTACAATAACGGGTAGTAATTCGTGGTCCCAGTCTTCTTTTGTTATCCAAAGTGTATTATAGTGTATACAGTTGATTGGCACATTGCATCTTTAGGCATTTTGGAAAATATCCAATTTTGGTGTGCTTTTATCACTAAGTTATATTATTTTGTTTTCTGAGAATAAACTATTTATTTTCTTTAAGTGCTAATTAACTTTATTTTAAGTACATACTATGGTTCCGGGCACATAAGCCTTTTGTCAACTTATTAAAATATTCTTAGCGAGAATAATAAGTTGATAAAGGGTTTATGTGCCTGGAACCATGGTATGTACTTAAAATAAAGTTAATTAGCACTTAAAGAAAATAAATAGTTTATTCTTATAAAACAAATATATCTTTAGGCAGCCTAACCTTAACAAATCCAATATGAAACTAAGATCTTGGCATTTTCAATGGAGGTGCCTCACCTCTTGTTCGCAGATCATCAACATAAAAATATTAACATTTATAAAATATTTTCTGAAATTGTTAGTCATCTTTCACAAACTTCAATGTCGACAGCTAACGCGATTTTATGATAACCAAATTCGATTGTAGTTGTCCAAATCCTGCACAATGTTAAGGTATAAAGATTTCGCGCATCTGCCCCAGCTCTACATATTCGTCTTTCCGTTCCACAGTGGCATTTAATTTTCTCACGAAGTTTTATTTGAAATGTTCTTTGATGGTTCATAATTTTTTAATATTATCGTAAATTGTATTTACTTGGTGAACGAAGCGATAGCTTACTTAATATCAAAGCTTTATCTTTGTTGAAATTATTGAAAAATTGTATTTACAATACGTTACGCCTAGGAAGTTTCGGTTGCTATATACATCGCTCGGAATGAATGGTGTTTGACCTTAATAAAAGAATGTTCAAAATTTTTGGTATCTTGTCAGTAGAATACAAAGTTTAAATATTGCCTGCTGTTGTCGCATTGATTTGTAATACTTCCTTGTTTGATAATCTTAGATCTTTATTTATCGAGGTAGTTCAAGTGCGTTTTTATTGCGTGATATTTTGCTCTGAATATTATACACCTAACACAATAATTACATCCTGCGGCTTGCTGGTTTCAGTCTGTCGGACGAGCTGAATTTGTATGGCAATGTCCGATCTATAAAAAGGATACGATAACAAATCAATATCCACGCAGAAAAGTGGTAATGATTATAGATGTAATAGAGCTTCAGACATTCCAACCACAGAAAGATGCTCTGCCGTGTTGAATTTTTTGTCTTCTTCGAATTCAGAATACACAGCAGATCCAATTAAAAGTATAACTATGATGGCGGTGTTTGTTTAACTTTACCAAAATAGGAAGTCAAGACCTATTTTTTCCGAACCTGTTTCCGCTACTAATTATAGCTGAGCTGAGCCGTGCAAAGCGCTCTCACATAGTCATGAACATTTTAACGGCGCTGAACAAGATGAAAACTAACCAAAATTGCAAAGGTAAATGGGCACTGCCTTTGCAATCCACCCTAATAAATTGTCAAACGAATTTCTTAATTTAAATTATATTCAAATTCTCTTTAACCGGAACCAAACTGCCCGACCTCATAGTAACCTCACCTCGATGGAAATGTTGTTTATTTTGACAAGATTTTCTTCGATTGTGATGGTTCTCAAGTAATGGGCTGTAATTTCGTAAAGAATTATCTGATAATTTATCCGGAAATTAACATTTTCCAGTTTCAACCGTCACTTTACGGTGAAAGGTATAGGGTTTATAGTACTTTATAATTTTTCTGTAAATCGTAAGTTACGATTATCACGATTATCATTTCGAAAATTAACTCAAAATAAAATTTTGAATAACCTGACAGTCTTTGCGTCGCAACTCTCGCAATGATTCATTTTAATCCGGTTCTTATGATAACATTTATTGGATATTAGAATTAATTTAAAATGGTTTTATGACAGCTGGGGTGAGTTTAGCAATTAAAAATGTTCTCGATAAGCCCGATCATTGATAAAAATAAGTTCTGAGAAATATTAATGCTGTGCGGCCGGTTTATTAATTTGCGATGATATCAGAATTTTTAATCATATGCAAAGCCATTAAATTGCACTTAATGTCTCTTGTAACTGTTAAAATTTTATTGACTCAGCTCTCTAGTTTAATTAATGAAGTGTGATCAATAATGTATTTTAAGATATAAATTAGAATCGATAATGTTGTATATAATCTCGAACCTGATTTTATTTTATTCTTAGCATTACATAATCAAAATTGTCGTCCATTTGTCCACCGCTGAAAATTAGATCTGTGCCACTTAGCACGATTTTAGTTTTATGAATTACAAATTGGTAAGGAATTTCGATATGTACGATAAAATACATGTGAGGTAAAATATATTTAAGGTAAGTGACAAGGGCAAAGTAATTATAGTACTCGTATGCTTATTTCATAATCGCTAATAACTATTTGGTAACTTTGTTAGGTTAGTTATGGAAAACCAATTTCATGTTATATTAAAAATAAAGTTTTGGGAACTAATTAAGACACGAATTATTTAAAAACCATAATTGAACTCGTTTATATTATAATACTCGTATGTATAAAGTATTGACCATTAGTTATGCCTCAATATCATAAAGGTTTTTGAGGTGAATGATTATTAATTTGAAAGAGAAATTTGTTTGGTTTTCAAACTACTTTTAAAATTATTTTCGGCTGCTTCAAAAAGATTCCGCTACCTTCTGCGAAGCTGATTGACCATAGTGACAGTACGATGCTTTACTCTTGAACGAAGTAGAAAGCTAAAGTTTGTATATGTTTATTTGATATCTTAACTCTCGGAACTTAACTGAATTTTAATTGCTTATTAAGGTTAATTTGAACCAATTTTCGCACTCCATACAGCTCGTGCTCGTCATTACTTCCTACCACATACTATTAATCCTTCGTGATAATGGAGCAAGATCCCTTTTTGATGTTTGCAACTTCTCTATTCTGTCCACAGGCAATTACCCGGAATCCAAGTCGCTTCTTTAAATCGTTAACATTTTCAGGAAATGCCAGGTCAGTGCTTTTCATGTGTGATATTGAGACGCATTTTGTTCTGGTTAATCTAGCTCTCGAGCACGTGGTAAGAAAAAGCTGTAATGAATCTTAGCGTTGCATTTTCAATTAGTCAAACCCAATTCTTTAATATGCAGGTGATATCATGCTTCTGGGCCGGAGACCTAACGATATCAAGCACAATTTAATACCGCTTATCCTCTACAGAATTAAAATTAAATGATATTTCAAAATGAACAGCAACCAAACTAAATGTTTATCTTCACCAAGAAGCCTTCATTTGGTAAATCTCGTAACAGACTACCATAACTTTGACAGCGTGGAAGATTTCAAATATCTCCGGTAAGTTATAACATCGACAAATGATCCGCAGGCAGTATAAAATCCTGCCTAGCCTAACTGTAGCGTGTTCTCTAAGCGCAGCCAAGGTTCACAGTCATGTATGCTTGCACTTTACAAACCACTTATAACACCTGTGTTAACTTTCGTAATCGAAAGTTGAACCTTGAGCATTAACGATTGTAAATTATTTTCTACCTTTAAAATGAAGGTCATTCCATTCATTTATGTTCAGTTAAGGTTGTGAACAACGAATATCGTATTCGAATAAACCACGAAATCAAACGTCTCCTTGGAGGCTGTGGCATTATCAGATTTATTAATTCCAACCGAGTTAGATGACTGGACCACGTTGAACGATCCCCATCACGACGAACCATAAGAAAAGTGTCCAATCAACAACTAATCCGAATAAGATCTGCGAACTAGAGGATTTCGAAACTGGAGGATGCGTCCGATGAATCACAACAGTCCTCTAACTATCTAGCTAGAGTGGACGCAAGAGACAGAGAGTTATAAAATACAGTGATTAAGGTTATTGTTTTAATTGTACCTTTTGTACCATCATCCAACTTGGTACATTTATGGTCCTTCAAGTCGGGTTTCAAACCTATGCATTCCGGGATTAAATAAAATAAATAATTATTCATACCATAGGAAGCCAAATCCTACAGAGTTGATGAACCACATACAAGAAAAAACGTGACAAATTTGGAAAAGCCGCTTGGAAAAACCACAAGGAGGCAAGTATAGATTTATTTAAATCACAAGAATATTAAAACAATTATTGGAGTCTTTGATTTATTCTAAAAATTGAAACTACCGAAGAAAGTAAATCGGTATTCGGAAAATTCTTATAAAACGAAATAATAAAAAACGAGTTCCTTTGTCTAGCGAAAAGGTGAAACAAATACTGTTATAGTGAATTAATAATTTGAAATGGCGGATTTAAGAGTTCTAAAAATGTGCCAAGTATAACAGGAACCATACCAACTTTGGGTCTAAACATTGTCAGATTACAATGTCCCAACCAGTAATCAATTAATTGATTTCCTCTATAAAATTATTGACGCTTTGAGTTCCTTAGTGGTGATGCTACTATACGCCCCCAGCATTTGATTAATCTTCAATGAAAACATTACAGATTATTCGAATGTACAAAATTTAAATTACGGTGTGAAAATATCATAGGAAGCACCATACACTACTGCATGATAATTTACATATGAAACCAGTTTCAGAAGTGGCATAATCCACAACGCACAAGATAGAGAGATCAAAGCAACCCGTCATAGTGCAAGCAATGAAATCGGAAGTTCTTTTCTACCCACAATACTTATGCGTGAATTGGACACTTGATACTACTTGACCAAGGATCACAGTGCTCATTTAGTACTGAGAACTGTCCACAAAGACTTAGTTTAAGTCGAAGCTATATGTTAAACTTACCACTGGCGGTTTGGAGGAATTATTACTATATTTTCATACTGTCATTAAGGCATGGAAATTGACGTATATATTATCGGTGCAAGCAGATTCATATTTTTCGATTAGATATGTGCGGAAAAAATTACTACCCCAATTGAATTAGTTCTGCAAAGAAATGTATTTGGATAGATCGTAGCAGGGAAAAGAAGTCAACGCAGTGAATCAGGGTTGTAATGGGCAACTGATTTCTATAGATCAGCTGTACAACAGATGTATGCAATGAATTTGTGAACATTTACTAAGCCGTAGAGCAGAATACATAAAACTCAACCATGCGGTACCACTAATCGGAGAAAACGAAAGGAGAGACGGGTACTACCTACCTCATCAAGGCGTTCTAAAGGATTTCAAGGTAGAAAATTCAAGGTAGCATGGCTGATATCGAAAAGACGTTTCGACAAGTATTAATTGCACAGAAGATGCCAGATTACAAAGAATACTGAGGAGCAAGTCACCAAACACACTATTTAAAATTTACGAGTTAAAAACAGATCTAATGACAGGAGCGGATTCAGTAGAGGAGGCAACGAAACTAATGGATGATATAATCAACATTCTGTCAACTTCCGGATTCATGCAAAGAAACTAACTAACTAGAGAAGGTTTACCAATAAGAAATCAGACATTCTATCAATTTACCGTAAATAGAGCCCTCTACTACTGTGGGCAAAAAGTAGTAAGACTTTTTAATTTAACTTTCGCACGGAAAACCGTTCGTCGAAATATTTTTTTTCTATGTTGGTATGACTATCAGTGACATCTGTGCCAAATGTCACATCAAAATAATCATTAGTGTTTAGTATACGCTTGTCTTTCTGAAGTACAAAAAGTGCATTCGGCGATTTTTACAATGAGTGAAATTATTCAACAAAGAAGTTCCATTAAATTTTGTGTGCGAGATTAATTTTTGTGGTGCCGAAACGTTCAGAATGTTGCAAAAGGCCTTCGGTGATAATTGTATGTCGCCAGCAAGTATTTTTGTTTGGTACAAATGTTCAAAGAGGGTCGAGAACGTGTTGACGACGAACCACGTCTAGGACGGCCATCAACTTCAACTGATGATCAACACGTAAATAAAATCAAGGAATTGGTGCTCGAGAATCGACGATTAACAGTCAGAGGCCTTACTGGCTTCGTTGAAATATCGGATTGGTTCCAAAATCACTCAATTTTTTGGAAAAACAGCGTCGCGTTGACGTCTGTGAAACAATGCTTTCCGACTACCAGGATGTCATGAAATGTAATATAACTGGCGATGAGTCTTGGATCTATGCTTACGACCCGGAAACAGACGATCAATCGGCCGAATATCGTGCCAAAGGTGAGCCGAAGCCGAAAAAAACACGTCAAAGCAAGTCAAAAATCAAGGTGATGTCGACAGTTTTCTTCGATTATCGAGGTGTGGTGTACTCCGCATAGTAAGGAATACTATTTGAGTGTTATGCGTCGTTTGCGCGAAACTATTCGAAAAGAGGCCGGAATTATGGATCGACAACTCTTGGTCTTTGCACCACGATAATGCACCTTCTCATACTGCATTGGTTTTACGTGATTTGTTCGCCAAAAATTCCATCCATATGGTTCCGCAACCACTGTATTTGCCTGATTTAGCTCCGTGTGACTTCTGGCTGTTCACCAAACTCAAACGACCGCTCCGGGGAAACCGTTTTGAGTCAATTGAAGACATTAAACGTGAATCGCTACGCGCATTGGAGGCTATTCCGGAAATTGACTTTAACAACTGTTTCGAGGATTGGAAAAAACGTTGGCACAAGTGTATTGAGACCTGGGGGGATTACTTTGAGGGGGGACGAAATAGATTTGGAGAAATAAATAAAGAATTTTAAAATTATGAACAAAGTCTTACTATTTTTGCCCACAGTATTATTTCTTTAAAGATTCTAGGTTTATATTGGATTCCATTAAAAGATTGTTTCCAATTCCAAGCCAACTGTTGTAGTCTTCATTCGATAAGAATGACTGATTGACCTGGCCTTGGATGGCTTGCCCAAGTAAAAATAAAAATCAAGATATTTTTTTCAAAAATTATAGATTGAAAAATGGAAAAATATACATCAGCACGATCAACCTAGCTTCTAAATACCCTTATTCAGCAGTGGCTTATGCTGAAATTATATTGTGCTATTGGCATAGCGGGTCCGTAATTTTTACCATCCTCTGAAACCAAAGTAGCACCGATGAAACTGATGCCGATTTCACGATTCGAGTTGTGTGGCGCAACGCTCCTAGCAGCATTACTGCTAAAAATCAAAGAAGGATTAAAAATAGATATTTCAAAAATCACAGCATGGACCGACTTCACAATCGTTCTAGATTGGTTTGCTGCACATCCAGCAAAATGGAATACCTTCTTCGGAAATCACACGAATGAAATACTGACAATTATAAGCTGATCTCAATGGAGACACGTTGATTTACATAGAAGATCAAGACCAATTACGAAATTTAAGCTTATGGTGAAAAGGCCTTTAGAAGATTTGTTGTTTCCGTACCTTACTCATTCGCAATTTCAAAGGGCGCAAGCCCTAATGATTAAACACATAAAATCAAAGTACTTTACTATATAACTGAAATTACTTGTACCAAATAATGAACTTCCATCATCAAGGAAGCTCATCTATCTCAAACCACTTACCGAATCACAAACGCGTCAATATGTTATAACATCAAGCACTCATTGATTTTAGAATCAAGAGATCGTTTAAGAAAACTAATTGTCATATAACATCATCTACGTTACCTGCAAGCCGGAGAAGGGCGTATACGAAGCTAAAACTCAGGACCAAATAATGCGAGGTCTGTCTGATACATGAGTAGAGCTAATCAAACAGTTTTATCAATTTATTATTTTATTTTTTAATCAGACTATTTTGGAGCAGACTATGAGCGGCCGTTTCAAATTCACCTAACCAGACGAAAAGGTCAGAAAACATACAAGTCTTCCATGTGCTTACTAACATTTCTTATAACAGATCAAATAACATTCAAATTCATACCTCCAAGCTCACTGCACTTTGGAGGACTATGAGAAGCTGCAGTAAAGAGACCCAAATTCTAACTGCACAGAGTAAGTGATGGATACATACTGACTTTGTGACCAATTTGTGTGCTCTCAACAGACGAGGTCAGTTATTTGACGCCAGCATATTTCTTAATTGGGTAGGCCACAACACTACTATTTGCAGAAGATCACGGCAATTGCTAAATTATCCTCAGTATCTAGATGGAAGCTACTGCAAAGAATCAACACTTCTAGAAAAGGTGGTCAATGGAATATTTAACCGATCTCCAACAACCACATAAGTGGCATACAAAGGAAATCAACATAAAAACTAATCTTCAGAGAAAACCATTTACCTCCAATAAAGTGGTTGCTGCGGGTAAAGTAGTAGGCCTTCTGTACACAAATTATGTTTACTACCTGTAAATTGAATCACTCGATTCAAGGCGCTCGCAATGTTGATGATTGTGATGTAGCCTCTTGGACTGGAGCTGAATACTTACCCAGAATACTTATCTGGACAAAATTTCTCTAAACAGATAAAAATTTTGTATTATATTTATTGGATCAAAAACTAAAAAGAAGAATTTCTATTTTTAATAACACTTAATCATGTATCTTGTTAATCACTTAGTTATTAGTATAGCACTACAAATTTGAAATAATTAATTCATTAATTTAAGTAAAATTAATCGCGATTTATTAATTTTAAAATCTTAAAAAAGATAGACTTTGGTAGCACAAATAGAATAACTAATGAGTAAGTTTTATGGATATACTAATGTATAGCAACTGTCGGCGGTTAGATAAACTAAACCATTGTTTTATAAAAATATATTTTATTAATTGGGACCACTAAGCTTCTAAAACGAACCTCGTATCATTTTTGTTACCTTCTGTGCCATCATTAAACTTGGAACAAAGTATTTCAATAAAAGACGTTTTTTATGCTCGTCACATCAATAAATCTTGATATATCTTCCGTCATTGTAGAATAATAAGTTTATTTCGAAATTAGACCTCGTTGTGTACCCTAAATCTAAGGAAAAAACATTCAAATCTCCGGTTGATCCCCATATGCCCGGCTTAGAGGAAATGTTAGGTATAACCATAAAATTTTATGAAGTTTTCTGGTTATTCTTGCTGTTTGTTTTACACTCAGGTTATCAAATGTTTAACGAATTTATAATAATTCACTAAAACATTGAGTTTATACTTTTAAAATAAGTTTGGTTACTGCAGTTTCATGAGACCTCCTTGCGATATAAATTTATATATTATTTCATATCGTTGGTTAAGAGGGAGCAGACTACTTCGCACTTGAAATTAATTGTTAGTAAATTGATCAAGCTAAAGTTGTACCTAAAAAAATGAAAATTTAGCAAAAAAAAAACACCTTGAAAATACTAAAATTGGAAAATATGTTTCCTTCAGCCTAATTAAACTATTCGCATGATTTGGTTTTAGAAATTCATATACATAGTGTTTGTACTTGAAGTTGATATTACCGAAATGTTGACAAATCAAAGTAAATTCCGAAAACCCAAATAGGATGTATGCACGCGAATGTCATGGGAAATTGTGAACATAACCGCGAATAATTGTGGCGTTTGCTTAATTAAATAAAACATTTCGTATGCCTCTGTAATACGCGAGTATTTAACGGAATTGTTCCAGTTGAGCTGATTCATGCATAAACATTCTAATACCCAGCCAAATTAAATTAAAATATTGATTAATGGCCATTCATTACAATACCAATTGTTTTCAATATCATTCAAATCACATAAAACGAAAAAAAAATGTCGAAGTTTTATTTGAATTGACATTAAACCTTTAATAGTCGGTGACTAATTAAATAATTACACTTCCATTCCGAAAGTGATATGCCTTTAAGTCATATCGAGTATTTACCAAATTTAAATCCCTCAAAGACATGTGTCTACAGTTTCTTTCACGAATTTAACACGATAACCTCTAAAGCTAAACGGCTGAATTTTTTTTGCATAACGATTCAATCAAATCAATCACAAATCCGCGCCGTTTGTTAGCCGTACGTATAGAAAACCAACAAACGATAATTGAAAAGTAGTCAAAAATCAACAAGCAGCAGAGTTGATTAATTAAAATATTTGTATGCGAGAATTTGATCCCAAAGTCAAGAATTGTTTTTCAATTTGTACATACCAAATTAAAATAAATTATCTCCATGAACCAAATTCTTGGTACGTACGAGTGTCGAGTATATACAAAACTTGAACTTTCTTAAGATTTAAACTTGCACTTGTCCAAATTACATCTCTAATATACACATAATACCATATGCGTGTATCAAATTTAATTTTCAAGTGCAAAATTTTATTTTTGTTAGTTTTGCGGCTCGTTGGAATATTTAAGAGGTCCGTTTGAAGTTTAACATTGATTGCGAGCGGTATGTCTAACTTGGAAACGTGATCGAATAGACATTTTCGGTGTGCACTCTCTCCCTCTTCAGGTGGCAAAAGTAGTATTAAATAGCAATTTTTTTTTACGTTTTCATTGACAAACTTCATTATGGTCGATATGTTATTTTGACGGTTCGATATGTAAATATTAAATCAAACATAATTGGTGGAACAAAAAGTTTCATTCATGTGCCATGTGTTGTGGCACGCGATTTAACGAAATTAATACTTTTAACTATGAACATAATGAAATTTGGTGAGTGTGGTTTATGGTCGGGTCCTTGATTTATACTATCAAGTTCTATGTGAATTTCTTAAGGCCAAATAATTTTGTGTCAGTATGACGATTACTAATCTTCCATTATTAAAATTCATATTCATTCTCAATTATATTAACGTTTGGTCGATATAATTTAGTATTAAGGCTTAAATAACTTGTGCATTTTAGACTGAATGACTAGATCGGAGGCTCATGGAGGTACTACCTAGTATCCGTAACTGCTTTTGATCCGTCAATGTATAATATGACATTTTCAACATAATTTACAGGGGTTTATATTGAAACTGTAGCACCGTCGTTTATTATTTTAAAAGCTAAAGTTAGAGCGTTTGTGATTAGGGTATGTTACAATCTGATGAGTAATTGGTCCTTCACTACCAGCCACTACCTGCCATAAGTAATATGCCACAAGTACTACCTGCCATAAGTAATATGCTTTTATTAATTCAAAAACTGATCGAATACACAGTCATGGATTCCTTCAGAGAAGAAAATATCATTTGAGTGTATGTAGGCTTCCCGACAGATTAGAAATAGGTGCATGTGATAATTTTGATTCTCAGTGCTGTTTTGCTCTTAGTGTTGTATCTAGTGAGAGAAACCTGATAAGTCATCCAGTCATTTATCAGTTTGCTTCTGTCAGCGAAGGACAGACACCCATGTCAACCTACACGCGAAATAGATTCGGTTTGGATTTGAAAATTAAAATTATAAAAATAATGCATTGGGGCATAAATTTGTCTCAATCTCGTCTCAAATTATCGTTTTGGATCGACCGCAAGCACAATACAGGATTTTAATTTTCTCCAAATCAAAACTGTCATCCAACGTTTGATAGAACCGAGCATGGACTTCGGTTTAGCAATGCACAGCTCAGTAACTGAAGGAGTATACCATTTATCTTATAATCTTGTGTAACAGGGTCGGGTTTTTGCTGGAAAATAGAGATTTGCACTTTTCGATGTTGAGACTCAGAGAATTAAACTCACACCATATCGCTCAACTGACTCGATGACTTTGTAGATTTTAACAGAGCCATCTTCAAATATGGCCAGTGACAAAGCTGATTTTATGCTAACGGCGTCACTTTATGTCTATGACTTTTCTTTTACTATTTTTTTAAATTCAACAACACAGTTAAAGAGCTAAGATATAGACTACAGAAGTCAAAAACTATAGGTTGGCCCAACTATCAGGATACATCTGTTAATAGGTGAATGTTTATTGAACTGGAATAATTTATTTTAGAGTTTTTCTATGCATAGGAACTGAGATATAGTCCACGGATTACAGGAACTATTCGTTGGCCCGACTAGCAGCATACTTCGTCAGATAGGTAAAAAAATTCTGAGTTTGGATGATTTTTTTTAGAATTTTTCTGCAAAGGAGTTGAAATAAAGTCCACAGAAGTCAATAAATATACGATGGCCTAAATAGCGGCGTACATCGTTAGATATGTGAAGGTTTGATTCGCTGTGATGGATTATTTTCGGCCGCTACTTAGTCCTCTCGTATTATTACGGACTATCCTTCTTGACTTCTGTGGGTTATATGTTCGTCGCTAGTGGGCAATCGAATAGTTCCTGACTACTATAGACTACATGTAAACTTCAACTGATAAAAAATTCGTGAAAAATTATCCAAGATTTATTCAAAATTCACCTACCAAACTTTGGATATCTAATGATTTTTAAGTTTACATTTTCTTGGTGAGCCATACTCGTCCGCATACAATGGCCAAGCAATCATTCCTCACTCTACAGCCTAAAAAATGTATGCATGGGAACTTTGTACTAAGTTTGTCCTAAACCAGCAAAACAATGAAACATGTTTATATGTATTTGTGAAATGTAGCCATTTAGGCGAATACACAAAATAACCGCTTGTTTAAATTAACTTTTAAATTTTTTATCATGTAATGCTAAAAAGTTGAACTGAAATTCATAAAAAATACGCTTTAATTGAATAAAAATAAATCATATCAAACACTTACAATTAAATGTCAATTTAAGTCAGCTTTTTAAATTAAATGTGACGTTTATGTGAGCTCACTTAGTGAGGCAGACGTTTATGTGAATTTATGTGCTTAAATCGCTTAGGGGTGCCGTTTTAGGGTCATACTAAATAGGGTTACAGGTTATTCACATCGATTTCACTTGTAACGGAGCAAGATAATAGTACTACCGACTCAATCTTTAAGTTTCACAAATTTATCATGGAGCTCACTTAGTGAGACAGACGTTTATGTGAATTTAAGTCTCTTACATCGCTTAGGGGTGCCGTTTTAGGGTAATACTAAATAGGGTTACAGGCTATTCTCATTGATAAAGGTACCAACTGTAATTAAATGTTCCTCATTGTTCCTTTTAAACATTATACATCCTTTTAAATTAATTAGCAATTTGAATACATCGTGTGATCGCCTAAATGTTTACATTTCACAAATACAATAAAACATTTTATATTGTTTTTGTTGGTTTAGAACAAACTTAGTACAAACTTCACATCGGTAAAATGTAGGCCTACACTGTAATGATGTAATTTACATCTGTAATGATCATTGGTCCGTCTGCCGTTTTCAAGAGTGGATAACATTTTTTGTCCAGTTTATACTGGTTTTTAAGTTATTTCATATTCTTTTATTTATTTTGATGGCCCTAGGTCCTGTTGCGTGGACATGAGCCAATTTGATTGTTAAATTTGCCATCGAGTTACGAATTTCTCAACTCTAACACCCATGCAGTTTGATGCTAAATAAATTGGCCTATTGTCTTACCACTTCACAATGTATCTGAGCTGGTCACTCTAACATAAGAACCTCGCCTTTTAACTTCTGATTATCATATACATGTAGGGGATGTGCAAACCGATTAACTCTTATCGTATGAGTTGCATTAATTTTTAATTATTTTAGTCTCTCATATAACTGATAGCCCTTCATGTACTATTTCATATCGATACGCCCTTTAAACGGCATGATTTGCTCGTCCACTGCGAGCGTTTCTTTTAAGAGATCTTCCCAACATCTTCTTAAAATAGTGTCGATTAGCGATCGAACTAACTTGAATTTATTTTATTGTGAGTCAAACTTGTCAAACTGTTAACTGTCATTAAATTCTTGGTGGCATCAAATCTAAAATATTCGTCCCAATACATCGAAAGTCTACTTAACCTAAGATTCCCCATTAATATATGAATTCCAGAAAATTTTACCATTTCTTCAGGGGTGGTTTCCTTGAAATTTAATATATTTTATAGCACGGCGTATAAATTAGTATATTTACTAATATCAGTAAACTTCTCCTTCGGAACACCATATATCGAAAAAATACTTTGCTGGCGTAAAATTGATAACATCATCCTTCGGTGAGCAATCGGTAATGTTTACATCAAACGGAACTGCTTCTCTTTCAAACGCACCTCTACGCCACCGAATATCGGATTTTTCGGATAACCAATTCTTCATTTAAATTCGGTATTTTCAATGTTAACATCCGATCTCGCGTCATTTCCGGTAGCACGATCGCAGTTTCAAATATCAATTCAGTTTGTTCGTTATCCTGTAAAATATTTTGGTTTCGTTACTCAATCGATCTTTATTTTTATATAATTGTGTTTGGTTCAATTCATTCATCACATTCTTCGCCTGAAATTTCCAGATCTTCAGATCTTATGCGGTTTAAAATATTTTCCTGGTAGGTAAACGGTTCGTTGCATTTTATACAGGGTGGGCCGTAAGTCACTGAACATTCTATTTTTGATATAATTTTTTTAATTTTTTATTTTTTCTCGTTTTATTTTTCAGTATTAGAAACAACGTTTGGGAGATTCAGTAGCCATGTATACGATTGAGGAACGAGCACAAATTGTTGAGTTTTATTTTGCTAGTCAAAATTCAATAATTCAAACTCAAAGAAAATGTCGAAATTTTTTTAACACCAGAAATGCCCCATCACGAAATCAAGTACTCAATCTAGTTTTCAGTCATCGGGTTCTGTTAGTGATTTACCTCAGAGTGGAAGACCGCTTGAATCACGAAGCCAAGATAATATCGAACGAGTTCGGGAGAGTGTAAATGAGAACCCTGAAACATCGACTCGTAAACGTGCCACTCAGCTTCAATTGTCCAGAACTTCACTGCGTAGAATAATGAAAAAAAAATTATTGTTCGGAAACCGTACAAGATACAAATAGTACATGAAAAATTTCCGCAAGACTATCAACCCGCTTAAGATTTTGTACAAAATTAACCGAATTATTAACAGATGATCCTGATTTTATGAACAAATAATAATGACCGATGAAGCGCATTTCCATTTGAGTGGTTATGTTAATAAGCAAAATTTTAAAATCTGGAGCACTGAAAACCCAAGAGTGATTCAACTCCGTTGCATCCACTTAAAGTCACATTTTGGTGCAGAATATCAGCAGACAAGATCTACGGCCCGTACTTCCTCCAAGGCGAAGATGGCATTGACTGTAAATGGTGAGCGTTACAGGGCTTTGTTAAACAATTTTTTGTTTGCTGAACTTGATAAAACTCAAGAAATGTGGTTTCAACAAGACGGAGCTCAGTCCCATACTGCAAGGGACACAATGAATTTGCTGTGAATGATTTTTGGTAACCGTATCGTTTTACGATTTGGAGATGTTACTTGGCCATCACGATCACCCAACTTAACACCACCAGATTTCTTTTTGTGGGGATATTTGAAAGATCGTGTTTACGCAAATAAACCGCACGGTCTGCAACAACTAAAAAACAACATAATAAATGAAATTATTGCAATTAATCAACCAGTTATTTGGCTTCAGTTATGGATAGCAATGAGCAGCAGCTTGCGAGCAGGCTGATGGCAAGCATCTAGGTTCAGGTTTCAGTGGTTGCTTACTGCACATTTAGGCCAATTTTTAGGCAAATTTTTAGGCCCATTGTGATACCACTCATTCACTCCACATCATTAACCCACCTACTTCACCTACTCACACAACTACTCCATGTCAACCTGCACATTGACATGGAAGGTGGGTCGGCGCGTGACACGGAATTCTGCACTCCATCAGAGGGTCTTAGTTGTATTTATTAGCATCACCGATCGTAATCGATGATGAAAATTCGATTTGCATCTAGCCTCTGATGGGATTCGAACCCAGCACCTCCCGGTCCAAGTGCCGAAGCTTTTAACCACTGCACCACTTGTCCGGTGGCAAGCATCTAACAGATATTACTTTTAAAATGTATTTTTTTTAAACTCTTCATGATTAAAACTATCTTTTGTAATCAAAATTATTCATTTTCAAAAAAATACAATGTTCAGTGACTTATGGCCCACCCTGTACCTTTATATTGTTTAAGAATCGTGTTAGTAATGAAATGATTTGTACCAGTTTATGGATAAATATATTTAGGCTCCCAAATGAGGACGCCATCCTTGAAAGATTTTGTCCTCACAACTTTTATTGTCAAAAAACTATTTTTTGTATAAAAAATTCGATAGTAATATTTATTTTAATGAACTTATCAATATTTTATAATCACAACAATCTAATTTACAATTTTAGAATTCATAGCACAAATAAAAAAAATTTAAATTTAATTCTTATGAGTTTCGATGAGAACCTCACACTTTGAATCACACTACACGACTAATAAAATTTTCTAGTTGAAATTCGCATCAAAACAAAAAAATTGGGGATTTCCCTTTTTTAAAGAGTGTTAACAGCATTATATTTGACTAATAAATCCAACGAACAGATGACGTCCATTGTGGACAAATTCACTGAAAGGTTTAATAACGAATATCGTGACAATTAATTCAGGAAATTAATTGATTTTCCGTTAATTAATTGTTTTCTAATTAAAGTAAAATTGGGGCCAAATTGCGTATTTTGTGATAATAAGTCCTGTAATGTTAAATCCAGTCAAACTCGGATATTTTTGAACGTGAATTTTAAAAACTATTTTGTGTGTTAGCCAAAACAAAATATTTATTTAAATGTTAGTTTGGAAAAATTTTCGTGTATCTAAAATCCAAATGTCTTTTATGAGTTCACATCCATTTGTTACCAGGTGAGATCGTTACGCCACTTCACCAATGATTTATGACCAAAGCCTTGTATAATTGAGATCGCTAATAATTAAACATAATATTTAGCAAGAAATCATAAATTGGAAAAAAACAACGAAAGAACGAAATAAGAAATAACAAAATTTGTTACACATACAAAGATGAGGAGAATTCGAGACAGATCTAGTTTATCGATTAATATTCAAATTTGCAATTATCTCGCACCACGCGATCAATATTTACAATTTCGATTAGATAATTTAGTTAAGAACACAAAACATAAATTATAATTCAATATTATAGCGGGCATGTATACTGTGCAGTGTGCACCTCCTGTGGTGTATGAAATTATACCAATTTAATTAATTTTGTTGTTGTTGTTATTGCTCTTGTCTAGAAATACATAATCTAAATATTTATCTGCAAAATGTACATATGTACGTAGATTTTAATGATTTACGTATGTGTTTACACAAATGTGTGCTAAGTACTCGTACAAAATGGTTCGCTGTGTTTTGATATGTTGCCAAAGATAACAATAAAATATTACAAAAATGTATGTTCAACATAAATTATGGGCAGCTAGCATCATAAATTGATTTACCACTTCATCCATTACCTACATATTTTATTACACACCTTACACAGAATTGAAAATAACATCGAAATGCACATTGCTAAACAGCGATTACCTCGTTTTCATTAAAGTTTGTCTTCAGGTTACGTGAATTATTATATTTTTTTGCGTAAACATACACGATACCTAAAAATTCGAATTCACAATTTTATTGCCGTACTGAGATTGTGTTTATGTTTCTTAATGGCACTTTACATATTTAAAGATCTATGTTTCATAAGTGCAACCGCACGGTGCGTGCGGTTGATATTTCCAAAGAAAGCGCCGTTACAAATGCCTACTCATACAAAATTTGAGGAAGGTTAGGTGTGGCTTCGCAATACACTTCCATTCATGCATATTTTTGTCAAAAGAATGTGTATAATGACAAATTGATTGCTTATAAATTATCATCTTTATCTTACAGATCATCTTCATTACTGTTTTGTTGTATTTTGTTGCTGTTCGCTATCCTTGAAATTGATTTGTAGCGTAAATTATAAACATTTTCAGATATTTTATTATTTATGCTTTTTTATTATATTTATATCTATTCTTAAGATTCTTACGATATTCTTTTCCTTAATGTATCAGGAAGTTGTAAAACTGTTTAACGAAATCTTTAATTTTTTGTTTGTGTTTTGTTAACTTTATAAAATTAATTTAATTTTTGTTTTGTGTCTTAGTTATAATATGTTTACAAAGCAAATTTGTTTTGGTGTCTTGTTATCAAATTATATCCAACACATCGAAAGAGAGACGCGCGACTGTAATAGATAATCAGCAAGTTTTTAGCAGATATGCAAATTATACAAATAAGTTTTTTTTTAAAGAGATTACAAAGTATATAAAGACGATCGATTAAAATATACCGGTGATCACTGTCTTACATATACACATGCACCACGGTATTATATTCTAAGTTTGAATCATCATCAGAAACATAAATTTAAGTTTTATTGGTGACATATAAGAGTTTATTTAGAAGATCAAAGAAAATATAACGATCTTACGGAATGAGATCATATTTAAATAAAAACGTTTCGCAGTTTGTTTGCGGCTCCAAAATTGTCCACTTTTATGATTAGATTTTATCAGAAACAATAACAATCAACATGTTGAGGTTTTTTTAAGGTATTTATGTTTGGGGTGTTAAAATTATCCAAATATCGTTTTAATGAGGAAATTTGATATGTTTGTTATAAATGTTATAATTTTTTTAGTGGGTAATTTTTTATTTCCAACTCGCGTAATATAAGATTCGTAATCTCTGAATTTCCAGGGCATATCTTAAAAGGGTTGATATGCAAGCTGTCCCGAAACAGAATTTTTCATTTTGCGGTAAAGTTCATAATAAAAATAGTTAAAACAAACCAATTTTTCACTGTTGGCAATTTGGGTTTTTACTGAATATATGAATGAAACATCGAATTTCTTACGAACTTTGTATTTGACTTTACTTTGACTTCCTATAAGACCTTATTATTTTAACAAAAATTGGAAATTTGCTATTTTTTTTTTAAATTTTATTAATTTATTGCAACTAATTTAAAAATCATCTAGTAATTTATCTTTCATAATTTACATTCTCGTTTGAAGGATTGTAGCCCCTTGGCTAGTCCCTTTACAGTTTCATTATATTTTTAGTCGATCCAGATTAAATCTATGTATACCAAGTGGATTCTTCCTTCGCAGCCATGTTACTGGGTTTGAATCATCCAGTGGTCCTCAGATCTCTATGGAGACGGAGGTTATCATTTCTTAGGCACCACGGTGCATTAACTATTAGACGTAGTACTTTGCTTTGGAATGACTGGATGATATTGACACTCGATTTCTTTGTACAGCTTTCATTATGTAAAATTAGCTCTGAATTTCTTCTTTAAGAGCCAATCCATCTTTCTTTCCATTTTACTATCACGTCTAGAGTTATGCCTAAATATTTTTCCGTGTTTGCATAGGGAATTTGCTGAGAGTTCAGTTCTACTAGTATCTAAAGGGTGATTTTTTTGTGGTTAGGATTTTCATGCATTAGTATTTGACAGATCACGCGGGATTTCAGACAAGGTGTCAAAGAGAAAGATGCTCAGTATGCTTTGACATTTCATAATGAATAGACTTACTAACGAGCAACGCTTGCAAATAATTGAATTATATTACAAAAATCAGTGTTCGGTTCGAAAAGTGTTTCGCGATTTACGTCCGATTTATGGTCTACATAATCGACCAAGTGAGCAAACAATTAATGCGATTGTGACCAAGTTTCGCACTCAGTTTACTTTATTGGACATTAAACCAACCACACGAATGCGTACAGTGCGTACAGAAGAGAATATTGCGTCTGTTTCTGAGAGTGTTGCTGAAGACCGTGAAATGTCGATTCGTCGCCGTTCGCAGCAATTGGGTTTGTGTTATTCGACGACATGGAAGATTTTACGCAAAGATCTTGGTGTAAAACCGTATAAAATACAGCTCCTGCAAGAACTGAACCGAACGATCTGCCACAACGTCGAATTTTCAGTGAATGGGCCCTAGAAAAGTTGGCAGAAAATCCGCTTTTTTATCGACAAATTTTGTTCAGCGATGAGGCTCATTTCTGGTTGAATGGCTACGTAAATAAGCAAAATTGCCGCATTTGGAGTGAAGAGCAACCAGAAGCCGTTCAAGAACTGCCCATGCATCCCGAAAAATGCACTGTTTGGTGTGGTTTGTACGCTGGTGGAATCATTGGACCGTATTTTTTCAAAGATGCTGTTGGACGCAACGTTACGGTGAATGGCGATCGCTATCGTTCGATGCTAACAAACTTTTTGTTGCCAAAAATGGAAGAACTGAACTTAGTTGACATGTGGTTTCAACAAGATGGCGCTACATGCCACACAGCTCGCGATTCTATGGCCATTTTGAGGGAAAACTTCGGAGAACAATTCATCTCAAGAAATGGCCCGGTAAGTTGGGCACCAAGATCATGCGATTTGACGCCTTTAGACTATTTTTTGTGGGGCTACGTCAAGTCTAAAGTCTACAGAAATAAGCCAGCAACTATTCCAGTTTTGGAAGACAACATTTCCGAAGAAATTCGGGCTATTCCGGCCGAAATGCTCGAAAAAGTTGCCCAAAATTGGACTTTCCGAATGGACCACCTAAGACGCAGCCGCGGTCAACATTTAAATGAAATTATCTTCAAAAAGTAAATGTCATGGACCAATCTAACGTTTCAAATAAAGAACCGATGAGATTTTGCAAATTTTATGCGTTTTTTTTTAAAAAAAAGTTCTCAAGCTCTTAAAAAATCACCCGTTAGCTAACTTTTTTGTTGGTGAATTTAACGTGAAAAATGTTGCTTCATTAAGTTTTATTCGTCATCTCTTCCTCCAGATACTGGAAGTACATCCGCAAACGCTGCTATGTTATTTTATCGTTTGCAGTTCCAAGAAGATATAAGAGAACATAGAACATATAAAGTTGGTCCTAAAACGCTACCTTGGGGTTCTCCATCTGATATTTTCTTTATTTTCGAGTATTTGTCATCTAATTTAACAAGAAATTGTCGGTTACATATGTAAGATTTTAGTATTTCTAGTCTAGTATTTCTTTCTATTCCCAGCCTTTATGCCATACTCTGTCAAAGGCATGTACTACATCCAAGAAGATACTTGAACATACTTCCTTATTTTCTTTCCTACTTTCAAGTTAAGTGGCTTTCTCTGAAGCCAAATTGATGTGGAGTGATAAAATTGTTTTATTCTATTACTGGTTCGAGTCTGTTGAGGAGTAGTTTTTCCAATATTTTTGAAATTGTTGGAAGTAAGGCATCATGATGACTTCTGCAACCTTCCGTTGATTTTGAACGTGTTTTAGTCTACAAACTACGTTAACTATTTGGAGGAGTTTACGTAATCCTTTCTCGAGATGCACTCTTATTATTTGTCCTGTAATTAAGTCATGTAATTACGTCATCTTTTAATTCTTGTAATGTGACAGGAGATATATTGTAGTTAGGGGCTGGAACGTGTTCTCGAGGTGGGTGAAAAACAACGAAGCTGTTTGCTTTGCACTTAGCTCATGTTCCATTTTCATTTTTAACTGGTGGAATTTGAAGGTTAGGTCGTAGTACTTTAGTTCATTGGACACGAAATTTAGGTTTGTTTATATTCTAGAGCTCTAACTTCCAAAGGGTAAATAGTTTTTCGGCGCCTTTACTTTGAACTTGAGGGGGCACTACTCCACACCGCTTCTTGTATACTGGTGTTGAGTTGTTATAGTTCTTCTTGTACGGTATAGGTATAGTTTCTGGAATTTCTCCTAGCAAATTTTGTTTTTAGTTAGCCAAGGTGGACTAGTTTTTTTAATAATCATTGCAATGGCGTGTGATCCGACATAATCCCCTCGCTACTTTCTAGGTATCTGTATTTTTCGTTTATACCTTTGCTGATAAAGAAGTCTATATGGTATAGGGTATTTTATTTCTATCCGTAGGCCAATAAGTTGGTTGATCTCCAGAACTCTCCAAAATTGCAACTATATAGTCGTCCTGCCACAAACATCTCTCTTCCTTTTGATAGAGGTTATTCTTGATCCCCAGTAGGTAGTTTTTGCGTTGAAATCACCTCAGATTATGAAACTTGATCCAAGTGATTTAAATAATGTGCAACCGACGATTCTTCTCTTGCCCTTCCTGCTGGAAGAAAAGCGTAGTAACAGCTGTATCCATATATATTTTAAGAAGTGAAGTTGAAGTAAAATGGGTTTCCGATACTAGGCATTTATCTATTTATGCAGTATTAGTTCGTTTGCATTCCAGGTTATATTCTTAATATTTTATTTGTGTTTGTGTGCAGCATTTGCAGAAAATGTTTACAGCATTTTGCTAATTGATAACCCTTTTGCCTCAAAAATTTCCTCTTTTTCGTAGGTTGGGAGAAGATCTCTAGCCATACCTTTGATTGGACGATTATTTTTACCTTATTAGGTAAATCATTGATGTACCTTGGAATTAAGCTTTGTAACCAAAGCTCTATACGTTTCAGAGTCTCTCTCTCAACATTAATTTTCCAGACGCCATTGTTTAAAGATACGAGTTTGTACTCAGCTACCGTAACCGATTTCATAGTCGATTGTATAGTTGAGAATTTTGATATTTCAACGACATTTCTAGAGACCTCTTTGGCAGTGGATAAGAGTGGATAAAGTTTCTACCATTTCTGGTGAGTGTTGGGCCTTCCTTTTCTAACTAGGTCTTTTACTCCGGTTCAACAATAAATTTGTTTTTCTTTCTAATTCCTCTTCATCCGTATCAAATGGATTAATGTCATCGTGGATTGCAGGGTTAGGTGTCGACCAAGTGTTGCACGTGTTGGAGTTCCTCGTTGTCTTTCTTTAAAATAGTAAATTTTTTTTAATTTAGTTGCAAAATCCTTTATTTCTCTTAATTGTTCACGGAGTTCAGCGTTTTCCTTCTCGTACTGAAAGATATTTCCGCAATTGGAGATCTTGGTGATTTTGATAATTTAGAGCTTCGTCCAGATGGGTTAAGCAATGATTGGTCCACCGCAAAATCTAAGGGTGTGGATTTCGATGTTCAATGTGCGTTTAAAACGCAGTAATTTTTTTATATTTTACTTCATAAAACGCACTCAGAAAATGTCAAAATCAAAAATGGTTGGAATGGAGAATCTCTTTTGGTTATTTTGTTTTATTCATATAAAGGAAAACGAAATTTCTTTGTTTCATATTATAACCTATCATAACAAAAGGTAAGAAAATTTATATTAGTACATTTTACAACATGTAAATTTCTTTTTAACATACAATTTTATAGTCCTACGATGTCGACAACAGGAAAGAAAACGAATCTTACCAAACGGCATGTAATTTCGTTAGAAACCAAGATTTTGGATAGTTTGAAAACGAGGCAGGGATCAATCCTTGCGGCAAAAGAGTTTGGATTGAATGAGTCGACTGTAAGAACAATAAAGCGGAAGAAGATTATATTCGTACAAGTATGGCGAAGGGTACAACAGTGAGTGAAAAATTTTCAACTTATAAACGGAATCATATTATGGAAGTCGTTGGAAAAGCTATAATTATTTGGATAGAGGATAACGGTAAAAAGAGAATACCGGTAAATAGTAATTCTTTTAAACAAAAAGGCGCTTCAACTTTTGCAATCAAATACAAGGAAAGGACATCCACTACCTCGACAACCGAATCTTCCGCCAGTCGAAAAATCCAAAAAACGGCATAACTTACATAATCTTCAACTAAAATGTGAAACCGTGTCCGGTGATAAAAAATCAGCCAGGGAGTATCCGTGTAAAATGGTCAAAACTATTCAAGATAATTAGTATTTATTGCCAATGAAACCGGACAGTTTTGGAAGAAAATGGGGAAAAATTTATTAAGGCAACTAAAGGTAGAGTCACATTGCAATTTTGTAGCAGCGCATCAGAGGATGGATTCGTTCTCGAAGTGAACAGTTATTTGGGAAAAAAATCTTGAGATTAAAGTGCTTTTACTATTAGATAATTCACCAAGTCATCCAATATATTTACAGCAACCGAAAATTTAATTTTACCGCCCAACGCAACATCAATGTATCAACCTCAAAATCTGGACATAATTTTTATTTTTAAGGCATTTTATATTGGACGAATTTTTGACGCTATTTTAGGAAAATTAGATGGTAATGCAGTCCTTACTGTTCATGAGGTGTGGAAAAAGTTTACTATTTTCAATTGTGTGACACATGTTGGTTGGTATGCTGAAGATTTTGATATTCCCGATGTAATGGAATTGTTTGAAGATAACGAAATGTCGAATGCCGAGCTCCTAGTGTTACAAGAGGTGTCTGAGGACGTAGTAGAAATTATTCTTATGGATACTCTTGATGAAGGCGTAACAAGCCGAAATCGATCGAGTGATTTTTTAAACTTTTTGAAAAAAAAATTATTTTTGCAAAATAAAAAAACAAGTGCTAATAAAAATGTGTTTATGAAGTGTAAGTGTGTGTTCGCCAGATGCCTATGCCAAGTAGTGTTAAAAGTAGTAGAAATTAACTCCAATAGCGAACAACCGTAGACCAATTTACACCAAAACTAATTGGAGAGGGTCTGAAGTTAGGCAGAAGTTTGCAAACGTTTTTTGAGCACTAAAATTTCAAAGAACAATTATAAATGCACTCAAGCAATAAGAAGAAATTTATACAAAAATACGCGAAGACAAACAAATGTTGAATACGGATTTTTCAACGACTTCTAATAAAAAAAATCATTGGTCAAGTCTGAAACCGATAATTCCACTACAGCCGATAAAGTAGTGGGGACAATTGGCCATTGCTGAAACGTCTATCAGTGATTCCAATAGTGACATAATAAATGTGCCAAAGAAAACTCGAGTCCTGGATTTTAAAAGCTCGGGTGAGGATTTAATTTAAATTTAATTTTAATTGTTTTAATTTGCACACCGTGAAATTTGTTATTTTAATATTAGTTGCAGTTAAATTGCAATAAATTTATAAATTCAATGAATAAAATTTAAATTATTTTTGCAGAAAACCAAATTTAAACTATTCTATAGTGTTTTGTTGTCTTGCCTAATAATCGAATAAGCTTGCTTTGTTTAACATAGGCCGAGAGAACAAAATTATGCGTATGTATTTTGTTTATGTTCTTTAACTCAATTTACATGGTTCTAATTAGTGGAACCTATCTACCTTTAAAATATGAATGCTTTATCTCATTTTACACGATTTAGATTTTCATGATTTTCCGTGGAACATATCTACCGCGTAAATCGAGGGATGAGTGTATCTAGATAAGGCGAGATCTGCTTCGTTATTACACTTGATGCGCTTTCTTAACCCATCTATCGTTCGTTAGAATCCCAGCTTCCAACACTACATCAGATTGCCCGTATAGCGAGCGGTATTTTAACAATTGCTCTAGTATGAGAAATGATTGAGGCTGTACCTCAGCGCGTCCTAATATGCCCTTAAATTTCTCGAATTATTGAAATGCATTGGTAATCACACGAATTCGATGTTGAACTGATCTGTTAATGGACGAGAAACAGTTTTGGTCTACTTTCGACGGAAGGACAGTTTATTTTAACGATGCCTATGGAATCGCTGTATCAATATTCACCGTCACAATTAACTGGAATGGCCAGACTGTGTACGCAATTGCTGCACCAAAAACACAATCAAAATACTCGGTGTCGTATATCAACTCACACACAATATACGCAGGTGAACACCACACTTTGTAGTTATACAAGCCACAGTATTTTAAAATACTATACCACATAATTCACATTGCTTTTATTTGATGTGTCTCCAGCAGAACATTACAAGATAATATGCTAATAATAGGCTAATTGAATACTCTATTAAAAGATTTTGCAACTAAACCGGTGGGTTCTGCTAATTCGTTCTAGAAAAAGCATTAGGCTTCAATGCCAGCAGAACTCAAATCGAAATTCGGATCAAAACCGAAATTAGAACGCAAAACAAGATCTATTGACATACAAATATGCCCCATTAAAAAATATTGGCCTTCACTAGTTCTTGAGCAAGGTTAGAAAACCTTTGAGAATTTTATTTGCCAAGGATCTGGGATTTATTTTTGGCTATAAGCTATCATGTTAACCTATAACCTTGAATTTAAGCTTCAAATTGCTACGTTTTGGCAATGTCATATTGGGAAATTTAGAAAGTTCACTGTAAAAATGTTGCTTCGAAATTCTAAATTACTTGTGCTACCCATTATCCTTCACTTCAGTCTGGTACTGGAATTTAGAAATATATGATAGCAGATATATGACTTGCCTAAAATCGTTGCCTAAACATAATTTTTCTAACTTATTTTCGGTATGTGGTACTGAACATGGTCGCTTTATAAATCATCTTCATCTCATCCAGAATTTATTAGTTTGAAGTATATGTTCACAAGTATCGACATATTGGATTTTCAACGATAAAAATATTAATGTAGCTCGTTTCACCTCCTAATATGTTTAAGTATTCATTAAAAATCTTACCGTTCTTTGCGTCATATTGCGTCATTAAATATTTTTCACTGATTTCAAACCTTTTAAATTCGCGAAATGATTTACTCTTCAACTAATTAACTTTTTGGTAGTGTTACCTAGTTAATAGGAACTGTATTGGCTAACGGCTAGAATAATCGTCACGTACGTGGGAGTACGTGAAAAGTTGGTGCACATCCTACCTGCCGCGTTTAACTCTCTCAAAGTGAATAATTGTATGATATATACGACTTTGTTGTTTGGCTCTGTTCTTAATCGGGATTGATTATCGCGTACTTAACTAAATGTTAGACAAATCTGGTACAACCACTTCTTAGATTATCAAATCATTTTTAGGATTCCTAATAAAATTATCCTTATCCTTAAAGGTACATACAGAGTGCGAATATATATTCGTCGAGCCTATTGCGGAATTATTTCTGTTTGTTGCACTATTCAAAATAAAAGTTGTTGTAAGGCAGTTAACATTTTAGGATTTATGTGTTTCTTATTTTGTCTTCAAATTCATTTCCTGCGTATATACATAGAAACTAGCACTAGCTCAACCTACCTTAAATGCTCTATTCGGACTTTAAACCGTTTACAGCGTAACAACTGGTTGGAATAAATATAAACATAAACGAATATATTTGCATATATAACCTACCCCAAAAAATTTTAATACCGGTATACCAACACCGAAAAGCGGGAATTTTAATAATTTAGCTAACTTGTTTATAACCTGAAAATAGCAAGTTTTATTAAAGAGAGGCTAATATAAAGCATTAATTTGACATTTTCAAATGTATAATAATTTTGTCTTACAGAAAGCTTAGGTTCATCGCTTATGAAAGATTTAAATGTGATTAAATTTCTAAACTTAATGAATTATATAATACAAGTAACTAAATTTAACCTTTGCATGGCTCGGACATACTTTCTAAGTCGTATCTTTTAAATACCGTGCTTTACAACTACAACCATAATTATGGTACTTAGCGTATAAGTGATTATGTCTGAATCTTATGTCGATTCACCATAATCACCCATTAATACTTCTAAATTATAATTATTTGCTCTCTTAATTAGAAGAAAAAAATAAAATAAAATTTTAAAAATTGTGTTTGAATGTAACGTAAATATAAAAATGAAAAGTGAAAATGCGGAATACATAATAAATGGTAAAGAGGCTGTAATCAATTATCTATAGATAAAACATTACAATTTTCATTTCTATTTCTAATTTAATGTATTTTTATTTTTGTATATTTATATTTATTTAATTAGCGTATACGTCGACGTCTAAGCATAGATTAGAAGGGTTTAAGAAATTGCCGAGTTCATGCAACGTTACACCTTGATTAAATTACCTGTAATATGCCGGTGCAACCAAATGAACATAAAATATTAAATAACAGCAAGAAATTATTTACTCAAACATAAATAACATCCACAGTGCGGTCTAATATCACCGACATTGCTCTTGCTTGCCTTTATACTGTGTGGTTTCATCGCTTTTTTCTCAATATTAAAAGTTGAAGGTTACATTTTTTTTTATTATGTATAGCTTTAAGAGTTCTCCTTATCACAAATTAATCTGCTTAATTTTTATGTAATTAATTGTTTAAAATATACAAAATTTCTGTGGAACTGTAAAGTTAATTGGATTGGTTAATGTAGAGAGTGCGCAACAATTATCGCGCGACGATTACGTCTATAGTGAGAGCGGTATCGTTAAAAATTATGTGATGAATCATAAACACGATTTATTTGTTTGTTTAAGATCACACGAAGAAGGTTTTTCGTAAATAAATTATTCATCAAGATAAAACCATTGCATTAGTATATAAATCTAAATAAAACAGCGCGCGTAGCTTGCTCTGTGTTCTAATATGTGTTTTAATAAAACATATGTAGATTCTAGACAATAGTGTGTCTAACATATCGCCCAGTAGATACTTAAACAAGTAACACAATTTGTGTAGCGTCAACCGCATTTTTCGCCTCGATTAAAGTTTCACAAAAAAAAAAGTTTACAAAAAAATCGAATCATTTATTTGATTATACTGTCATCTATAGCCAAAGATTGAAACCATCAACATAAAATGACGTCATATAGCAATATTTTTAAAGAAATGAGGCCATTGGTATCCATAAAAAATATACTTGCAGGTACACTACACAACAAGAATAACAATAGTTACGTTTGGTTTTATACTACTGCACTGAATCATTTCGGAAAATTGAATGAACACACTTTGGGGAATTTTTTGATGTCTGGCAGAAAACACATAACGTAAATTGAAATTATGCTTTATTGCGATTTGCGGGACTTTAGAACTGAACCGATGTATCCAGGATATAAAATGCATTTTGGCGTCTGGAAGTAATATACATTTAACGTATGAGTAAGGAGATATTTTCTTCTTTGGTTACTGTAAAAAAATTCCCAAATATTTCTATATTCGAAAATTTTTAAATTTTTCCAACTGCTACTATAAGAGAATGAGCGAATGTGTTAATGGCCGAATGTGTTAATGGCCGCATTACATGGTAACGGCCATTAAACACCTACAAAATTCAGTGTACACTTTCTGATATTATCAATTATTGGAAAGTTGAAAACAAATTCCCCGAGGGTTGCATCTACATGCCGCATATCACAAATAAATGATGAAACCGGGCCTAAAATGCTGGAGTATTCATATTTTTCTAGACATATCTAGAATTATTGTTAACTATCACCACGTTTTCGATTGTAAAACTTTCTTATACTTTCAATTTTTGGAAAAACATTCTTGAGAGTTTTTTTTGGGCTGCATATTAAATTTTTATTATTTTTAAATTATAAAGCTTTATTTCATTTTTGTAATATTTTTTAAATCCTTTACGATTTAATTCACATAGATTAAAATTGGAAAAATTAATTAATAGGTTTCAGTGGTTGCTTACTGCACACTTAGGCCAATTTTTAGGCCCATTGTGATACCACTCATTCACTCCACATCATTAACCCACCTACTTCACCTACTCACACAACTACAGTATACATAAATAAAAATATAATAGGTTTTAGCAGCGCTCGACCCGTCAATGCTAACACAATTTCGCCGAATTATCAACGCCATGCCAGATTTACGAAAATACGAATATATCAAAGAGAAATCAATTGGATATGGCTTTGGCTGGAGGCCACCAGTGACGACCCAACCGGTTTTTATCCGAAACGTTATTAAGTGGCATGAAACTTAGTCAACTTTTCCACGAAATGCGCCGAGTAGCCAGGAAATCAATCAGTGACTTGACCCTTAAGGGATTTTGGGCTCAACGTTTACCCGATCATGCGCGATCGGCGTAGCCGCTTCATGTGGATCAGTATAAGTATTTACTAAGATAGCTGATGCTATTGTCGTGGTTATGCAATACAATCGAGCCCGATAACGAAACAAAGCAAGAAACGCTAAAACCAACGAGTATTCAGGAATTACGACTCGATGTAGCTCCATTATCGAAGAAATTTGAGAAATTAAGTTTCAAAACTAAACTATCTCGCTCTCCATCACGTACACGAAATGTTACATCAAGTGGCCGTACTGACGAATGTTGAGCCGTACTGACGAATCATCAACAATTCGGTCAAAAATCATTTAAATGCCGTAATCCCTGTTGTTATCAGAAACAGGCTACGATGAGAAGTAATCAGTCTGAGACGAATCCGAAACTTCGAATTCACGTGTCAACTTATACCGTCCGTCCAGTGGAGAAAAAAAGGCTACTATGTTACTCATTGATACGGGTGGAGATGTATCCATATACCGCCTACGCCACATGATAAAAAAACTGAGTATAAACTCTGCGGAATTTTTTATTGCTGATGTCAAAACACGACGTTTCGACCTGTTGATTGATTTAAAAGGGGGTCGTTTGGTAGTTAATATAACTAAATTATCTACAATATGTGATTCACATCGTTTCCATATAGCGGAAATTAAAACCATCAATCTACAATTACGTTGTGCTGCACTAAACGAATTCGCAAACATCACAAAAATGTCTTCTCCATCGACAATCGAAAATGCAGTCATCGTACGTACATCGAATAGAAACAATAGGACAGCCATCGTTCACTCGACCTCGAACAATAGACTCAGAAAAGTTAGCCAACCGTCCGTCGACTATTTTAAATGTTCAAACAATTTCTGATAGGTACGATTTGGTTTGCGCAATGTGCCCAAACGTTCGAATGATTAATACATGAAACATTAAGAGGCCTTAAATTCGTTTTGCAGTATTTTGTGATATTTTAATCGTGTCCGAAAACACTGCCGAGCACAAGAGATACCTACGATTAGTATTCGAGCGCCTCTGGAAATATAAGCTAGCCATCAATGTGGCTAAGAGTGAAATAGCCGTAGAAAAGTACAATTTGTGGGACACAACATTTCGAAAAATGGTATTTCACCTATTCCCAGTAATGTATAGATTTTCCTAAACCTGTTTTGACAAAGGAACTAAAAACCTTCTTGGCGATGATACATTATTATCGGAAATTTATACCGAATGCAATAGATGCCCAAATCATGGGCGTCTATTGCATTCATTCGATGATAAAATGGAATGTTAAAAATTACAAAATAATTTGACCTGGACCGAAGAAGGAAACGAGATCTTCGGGAAATGCAAACTTGCATCAGCGGAACAACTCACATTTCATGTAAATGAATCGAACTTTGCTGTAGGACCAGCATTGCATCAAATCGTCAATAGAAATTTCGAACCGTTAGGTTATTTTTCGAAGAAGTTGAGAACTTGTCAAACATACATATTGGATACATGTTCGATACATGTTGGAAGGAAGAGCAAGCCGAATTTATACGGATCATAAAGGTATATTTTCGGATATCAACAGAAATTAGACAGAGCTATACGCCTAGACAAATCCGTCATTTAGACTTTGTGAGCCAATTTACAACCGATATTCCATACCGACAATTCCAACCGATTGCATATCAACGGGAAAGAGAATATAACAGCGAATCGTATATCAAGCATCCAACAAATCGAGATATTTGATTACGATAAATTATCCATGGAAAAAGGAATGCACAATGAATTCACCGACATTCGGTAATTCAACTTCTCTAATTTTTAAAAACTTTCTATTCCAGATTTTAACAAGATAATATCTGAGAGCAGCGGCTCATAAGCATTTTTATTCCAGCATAAAAGCTATTATTAGACTTGCAGCTGAAGTTGTGTACAATGCCAACGCTCCAAGGTACATCGTCATATAAAAACATCGATAAACAAATACAAACCGCCTGATCGACGATTTAGGCACATCAACATAGATCTCTTTGGCCCATTAGTGTTAGAACGCGGCTATCGGTATTGTTTAACCGCAATCGGCCGTTCTACTCTCTAGCCAGAAGCGATTCCATTAAGTGACATGTCAGCAAAATAAGTTACACGGGGACATCATCCTGATGTGAGAACTTTATAACATCATTAGAGCTGATCTGATTCGAACGACGCATTATCATTCACAATCAAATGAGATAATAAGAAGGTGGCATAAAACGCTAAAATTGTCAATCATATAATTGGAACACGACACATGATGGTTGACAACTTGCCAAATATAATTTTGGGTTTACGATTATCGCCTGTTTACAATGCCAGCTATGATTAGTCTATGGTACGATGTTACATATTCCAGGTGAATTCTTCGACATAAAAAAATCAAGCGGGAATCAACACAAAGTACACCCAAGCAATTTTAATACTTCAAAAGCACCTTAACCAAATTTTGCTAAATATATCGTAGGTTAGTAATATTATACAGGGCATTATAATTCCACAGCTTATTTTGTCTTTATAGTAAAAGAAAACTGCTCATCATAGTTGGCGCATTTAACAGTAGAAATAAAGTTCTAGTTTGCTTTATGTAAATCAAAAAAATTGAAGGTTTACAAAGGGTATTTCAATAGGGGTGCTCGAAGTTTGTAGCATATGATAAATCACCATGGATGTTCATAGCGTTGAACAACGTGTGCAAATCATCAAATTTTTATTTTTAAAATCAGTGCTCCGCTCTAAAAACGTTCCGCTCATTACGTGATATTTATCCTCACCACAACCGTCCAACCGGATCGACTATTTGACGTTTGGTGGTCAAATTCGAGACAACCGGTTTGATCAATAATCAGTCAACACTCGTACGTCGAAACGCAAGGTCTACTGAAAACATTGCTGAGACTGTACGGGAAGCCGGTGCCAGTCAATTCTTCGTTGTACACACTTCGGAACTTAAGGTAAACGACCCGAGACAACGCCGTATTTTCGCTGATTGGATTCTGGATCAGTTTGAAGTTGAACAAAATTTCGCTAAAAAATTCATCTTTATCGACGAGGTCCATTTTTGGATAAATGGATATGTGAGCAAGCAAAATTGTCGGATTGAAGGCGAAACCAATCCAAACGAGATACACCAGCACCAAATACATCCCGAGAAAATCACTGTTCATCAATTTTTTGTACCCTAAACTGGATGATATGAATACCGACGATATGTGGTTCCAACAGGACGGCGCCACGTACCACACAGCGCATGCCACAATGGACATTATGCACATTTTAAGACAGTGCAATTTAACGCCTTTAGAGTTCTTCATTTGGGGCTATCTTAAATCGCAGGTCTATGCAAATAAACCGCAAACAATTGATGCCCACAAAGTCAATATAAAGAATGCCAGCCAGCAAGTTCACTCAGATTTATGAGACAAAGTCATCAGAAATTGGATCTCTTGAGTACATACCAAAAAGCAAAGCCGCGCCAAACATTTGAACGATGTTATATTCCATATTTAATGCCATAAAATATTCTTTCAAAAAAAAAAAAAGAATGGACATCTTCACATATCTCTTGTTTTATTTATTTTTAAAAACTGAGCGTCCTTATTGAAAGACCCTTTAGAAATCGAATTTGAATCATAATAACTATACTGATGAAGAAGCAAACTATGATGAAAATTTTTTTTGCTCCGATAAATTCAGTTACAAACACTTCTAATTCGAAAACTGACCTCTAATTTTTTAATTCTCTAATTTAATGCTAATAATGATGTTCTTTTAATTTTATGTTGTCAGTATCAGAGTATAAATGCTGACAACGTAATATCTGTTGATTAATGTCATTCTGTTGAATATGAGACTTGAAGATCTCACATGCTGACTGTTTCTTTAAGCGATATTGATGAGAAATAAGATAGACTTTGCATGATATTGAATATGATACCTTTATGATGAGACATCACTTACGTTGTCTGTTTTCGTTATGTTAGAAGACTGATGCAGTGTCGTCTGAATCGTCATATGAACGTAATTAATGTACGGATTCATTCAATTTTATTTTAAAGATTTACAGGATGGTATTACTTTACCTCAAATTATAGAGACTATAGAGAATCGTCTACAATTTTAGTACAGCACGTTAGTATCAATGGCACGTCGCGAAATTGGAGAACGCATACCTGTTCAAGTACATGCGCGTTAAATTGATATTCTATATCAAAAGAGAAATTCTGCAACAAATTAATTTTACAGACACTTGGGGTGATTGAACCAGATTGCGGTGGAGCTCGCGACATCATCTTTTCATACTTCGACGTCTCATAAAAACTTAAAACACAAAAAAGAGTTAAAATTGTAATTACGATTTGTTGGTTATTCACTTTAGAATATATTGATTCATCACCATGAAGCAACCACAAACACAATTAGCAAGTAAGTTCAATGTTAAACGTTTATGAGGGTATAAAACAAACAAATTCTACTTTGCTTGAACAAAAGACGCAAACACAACAAATGTGAATTAATTTCGATTAAATTGAGCGTGATCTCGAGAAAAATTTATTCAAATGATAAATGCGATTTACACAAAGGTTGTTGGTTTATTTGAATATACTAAGAAGAAATTCCACGAGGCATAGAATTTAAATTATTTTATGATGTGCTGATCTACAAGTTCACCTGCATAGTTATAAAAGTATTACCACGCGATCCGAATATTATAACAAATTGGTAATAAAAGTGTCATCAAAATTATCCACCTTAAAGTCTAACATTTTGCTTTTTGGTTGGTTTTGTTTAAAAGAATATAAAGAAAGCGCGAAGATGAGTAATAAAATAAAATTCTAGAAATCCGCGCACATATTGAATTAAATTGCAATTAATTATATGCGAGGTATTTTATAGTCTTGATGTCACCAACACACGAATACTGTACATGGGAGTTTTTTTTTTGCATTCCGCACAAAATAATAGCCGCAAAATTAGTGATGTGCTCATAAATATTTTGGGTTTTGTTTTTCTATTTGTTTTAGAAATTGTTTTAGAGATTAATAGCAGATAACGTACGCGGTAAGGTGTCCATATTCATATATATATATATATATATATATATATATATATATATATATATATATATATATATATATATATATATATATATATATATATATCGATTTTTTAGTACCGCTAAGATGACACAATCAGCCACAAATAGCGTTACACAATATAGCCGAATTACGTTTCAAAATACACAAAATTAATAATTAATGTACAGCTTGTTCAATTAATATTGATGGAATTACAAAACCGATCGTTAAACTTTAAACTTCTGCTAATGATCTATGGTGAACACGACCACAAATTTTATGTAACCAATCTTAAACTGCACCGTTTGATCTTAATACTTCTGACATATTTGCGCGTAATCGGATCAATCGATCGCAATTTAACCATCATCCATTATTCTTCGGTTAAACGTTTTAGAAACAGAGCAGAAAATTTCACTTTTCTCATCCGATCAACAGTACAAATAAGTTTATTACTTTCTTCCATCTTTTACCATAATCTTGATTTGAAACATTGCATTTTGTTGCTCTTTCCGTCTGCTTTTGTATTTTTTTTTCTAAATGCAAGCAGCTTTTGTTACAAGATAAAAATCTAACAGAATCGAAGACACATTTCAAATTTAAACATAAACTGATGTAACAATAAATTGTTTTGTTGTGTTACGATTGGGTTCATTTGATGGTTGATTGAGTATTAAACAGTTAAAGATTTTACATTACTTTGTGCGATTTTACTTTTTAATATTTATAGGAAATATTGTGTATAATGCCATTTAGAAGATGTTATGGTTATGGCATTTATAAAGTACATAAAACTTTAATTTACTAAAAGCTTTCAAATTGATTACGATAATTACATCTTTAATTTTGCGATATTATATGCACATTTAAAAGTGATAAAATCAAATTATGTAAATCTTTAATTTGCCTCCCGAGAAAAATTATTTACCACAACCCCCGTTAATTTCCAAAAATTCGAGATCAATAATCTTGTGCAGTATGCGATCATATATAGTGATCTAAATCCAAATGTAAAAATTCTATCAAAGCACACGTTCGATCGTGCCACTTAATAAAACAAAACAGTGTATGTATAATAAAATCACAACGCGATGATCCAATAATCGCGATCGCATTCGCGATATAATTTTTGTTTTTGTTGTGTCGACGAAATGTCTACCTTGAAAAACCTAAAATAAAATGGTTAATAAAAATTCAATATTAAATATTGTTATAAATTTGTGTTAGTTTATTTCATTTAACATATTTCAATTTTTATTTTTATTTTTTTTTGGTTATTAACATCCACATTTTATTTAATTAATAATTAAATTTGGCCAACAAAACAAACGACGGCCAATATACAAGAAAAAAAATATGATCAAATAACAAATAACTTTTTTCTGCAGGTTTTTTTTTCAGAATATTAAAAAAAGCTCTTCTTTCACATTTACATATAATAGCGACGTTGGTTTCTTCTTAAATAAATCTATAAATTTTAAAGAAATAAAAATCGCGATCAACTGTGATCAACACAAAAAAAAAATCTCTTAAAGAATAGACAAAAATTATAAATTTAATTTAAATACGAAAAAAATTAGCATAACTCGTATAAAATTTCAAGATGATCATCAACAAACAACGACAAGAATTATATATATATAAAAAAAACTTGATCAATCAACCTGTTCAATAAAAATTAGAAAATAAAAAAGGCTTAAAGAAAACAAAAACATGACAAAGAAAAGATTAAGACATGGATTTTGTATTGTTTTGTTGTTAAAGTAATACAATTATATAAGATGCTCCACGTGTCAAAAATTAACTGACTAATTAAACTTTTACGCGTGTATCTATCTGCGTATCGGCGTATAAGAACACCGCAATAGACTTTAAGACTATAGAAAAAAGAATTTTCAATATAGTGAAAATTAACAGTGTACCTCAAAGTTTCGTATACTCTTCAATCTTGATAACAGTTTATGAATAAATATAAACGATCATATGTCACATGTCAACATACACACACACACACTCAAACACACACACATATATATATATATATATATATATATATATATATATATATATATATATATATATATATATAATGATAAAAGATTTAATTTGATGATCATTCGAATACGGTGTTTTGTTTAATTAAGTATGAAAATAATGTATACAGTCGTTAATTCTATAAAAGTGGTTTTGTACACATTATGATCGTCAAAAAAGAGCTAGACACCTGTGCTTATATGATCGAATGAGATAAATCAGAAGATTTTCTATGAACATGTTTTGAAGGTTAACGATGGTGCATCATTTGATATACCGATCATGCAATTTGTTGTTACTAAGACGAAAGATTTAGTAAAAAACTGGACTTAGTTAAATTTTACAAACGTTAAAATATTCTCAGTTGTTATTCCGCCGCGATCTAATGAGGACTTTGAAATGAGTTGTTGGTTTTGAAAAAAAAAACACTTATAGTGATATAAAGAGATAATTTGTGGCGAATGTACTTCCATTGTTCTTCCACATATACATGTAAAGAATCAAATATTTGTCTCAAAATCGCGTCTGCATAAAACTTTGTTCAGGATTCTATCCAATGACAATTTAGTCTTAAGACTAATAAGCAATTTCATTCTAACTTAAATTAATACTGTTCCTTTAATTTAGGGAGTTATCCATTGAGGTTGCACATATTTTTGACTTTCTTGTTTGGTTACGCTTTTGTTTCGTCCAGATATTGCATGCTTTTACTTTTACTTGAGTCCAAACAAAAATCCTTTCTAAAAATAATTTAAACAATTAAACTATTTTAATTGATCGACTAACATGCCATGACAAGATTCCAACGAGAAAAATATTAAGGTCAAAGGCATAACTATATGGCTGAAAATTTAGAAAGGGACGAACATATATAAATTCTTTTTTACTGATCACCACCACCAGGAATCGAACCCGGGACCCCCGAATAACAGGCCAAGCACTCTACTTACTATAAAGCGAAAGAGAACGACAACTGAAGAGACAATCAATGTGTGAGAACAATCGATGATGAGAGAACTGAGAAAATGTATTGTTGTTGTAAATGAGTTGTCCTTAATCATGATGAAAGATGAAATTTTATCAACGGTCGTCAATTTCTTGCTGAAACAGTTGGTATTCAAGCTTGTGTTTGGTTTTAATGACGTAGTACCAAACCATTCTGCGTAACTCGCTATTATACATCTCCTTGCTTCGCACCTGATTGATTTCTCCCCAAATCCACTTCGCATCAGATTGGAAGTTTCACACGAAAACTGGTTGGCTCACAATGAACTTTCTCCACCTCTTCTTCGTTGAAGTTGAGTACGATTAAATGGAGATAACAGAGTCCTTGGTTACCGACCAAGGATTTTCTCGCTCGGAGATTTATCATCAGGACTCGTCGAAAATCGGTAACTGCTAAGTTCCCACAAATATTTTTGCCTCCCTATTTGACGAATGATGGGAAGGCGTAGTTATTAAGTGATCAATAACATTGCGTTGACGAACCAGTGAAAAGCTGCTGATGCAAACGCTATTGCATTGTAATTTACAATGTTTTCTGACAACCCTTCAATTGGAAAAAGTTCTTGTACCACACAAACCGTAGATTTGGTAGTAATGTTTGACATCTTCATTATTTATAGATGCCGATAGAAAATATCCACATATAAAATTTACATTTGACTAGAAATGTTTGAGATTGGCCAACTTTCGAACACCTTTCTCAGATCCGGAGCAACCTCCTGGCACACTCAACCTTTCTTCTGTGTGGTTTTGATATCGTTGTCGATGTCCGGCTACAAGCGGTGTTTAAGGGCTAGCTGCTTCATACAACAATGCTCCAAAGTCTAGTATTTAACAGGGCCAAAACTTTCGTCCGCAGACAGAGGGAAGTTATGAATCGAGTAAACTATTTCTCACATAGGGCTGGACACTCGCTTGAACATATGCTCAAGCTGTTTCTGTAGCAATTTGTGTACTATCCAGAGAAAACTCTTCCAACATGACGTGATATTCTTCAATTGACGTGTTCAATTGTCACGCACACTCTTCAACACGCTTAAGACAGTTGGCTGTCATCACTGGCAACTTTTTTTCTGGAAGAAACAGTGATACCATAGAGATGAGAAGTGGTGAAATTTTTTACAGCCATAGATGATCGAAAGTGATTCTTTCCGAATCTGATTAAATTTCTATTGATGATCATCAAGCGTCTTCGATGAAAAAGCTATATCGGATACTCCGTTTCATTAGGGTAAATAAAAGAAATCACTAGCCTTACTTTGTGACTTGAGACATCTCTGTCGCTAATAAGAATAGACAGTTATGCTTTACGTGGATAAGCTGAGACACTTACATAATAGAATTCTTTATTTGGCAAAAATAATTTGTTTGCTCTTTTGGCCAAACAGATGGAATATGTTTCTTACGCAATGCATTAAGAGGAGCTGCAAGTTGCTAAAAATTATTCAAAAAGCAGTTATAATAATTAACATTATCGATGAATCGAATCATTTATTTAAAACATGCCCTAAATAATCCGATTTAGTTTTGGAGAATTTGCACTTGCTCGTCGTCAGCACTTGCAAGTCGTCTAAAATTATCTTCCAAATTTTTTAGATGTTCTTCTTCGGTTTGACCTGCTACAATTATGTCATTAAATAACTGGTAAGAAACTCCTGATTCGCCGTCATCTGCTCAATAAATCGCTGAAATATTGCTAGCGCGCTATTTATTCCAAACGCTTATCTAATTATTCAAATGGAGTCGAATGTGTTTCGCTAAGATCGATCTTCGAAAATAGTTTCCCTTCTAAATGGCGCTGAAACAACTCCTCAACTTACGGAATCAACACAGAGAGTTTACCGTGACCTTAAAATTTCCGCAGATTCTCAGTGACTGTTCGTCAGCTTCACGGACAACAACGATTGGTGCGCTCTATCGACTAAATAGAATTAGTTCTAGAACACCAAGTGAAACCACTCTGTCAATCTCTCTTTTAACTTCATCCATTTGTTGAAACGGTGATGGACGTGCCTAGAAACATTTCGGTGAAAGCATCATGGGGTCGCTTAACAACTTAAACTTTTCTTAAGCCAAATTTTTAAAAATTTGTTGAATTTTTTTTTTAATTATTTTAGAGACGAAAAAACAAAATGCACACCAATGCCACACAAAAGTCAAATGCTTATTTTCGCAAGTAGCGGCAAGTTGGCTAAACGATAAAAAAAATTCTCATTAACGTCAAATTTACTTCACTCTGCCACCAGAATATTACGATAGGCACTCAAGCTTGTGTTCACGATCGCGAATTTCAACTGTAAACCATCAACGAAATCCGAGATTACTAATCATGGTAATTGTTGATCTAACGTCAACTAAAAATTTTAGAGGCTTCCCGACAATTTCTATTGTGATCAATAATTTCTTACTTCGTGCAATTTCGTACAACTCCAATGGTTCGTATTCAAACTTGACCACATTCTCACTAGAACAAATTTCCTCTAACGAAGACTACCTGTTGGCTCGAACTATCACCTTCGATTGGATTGCTGAACAAGTTTTTGAAATTTTGACACTCGTCACTGACATTGTTATTGGATTGACTTCGATAACCGCCCTTTTGTGAACGACTGACTTTAAAACATTTCCGGCATTTGGCATTCAAAAATCGACGTTTGATGCGACCATGCTTTAATCCACAGCCCGGACATAACTTTAAAGCATTTTTATTTGACGCACTCCGATTACGCTGGCTCGACACACTTCGATTGCGGCGGATCGACTGAGCATTATTTGGCCTTCATCGAGTGTTCAACTAATTTACGTTCGAATGAATTTCGCTTTCGTTCTTGAAAATATTCATCGCAGATTGGGACAATTGAAACTTTCGTGAGCTTGGGTCATTAAAATACCGTCATCCAAGCTGGGGTTACCGTTAAGTAAGATCACTTTTCGTTCTGGCTCGGGAAGAGTCTGTAAAACTGTCATATCTCGAATTACAAAATCAGAATTTTTTATATTCTGTGCATTTGAACTCACATTTTGCAGCTACTTCCTTTAAATTAGCGATCCAGTTTGTACAAGTGTATCTGCACTACTCATTTTCAACTTCAAGCACTAGAACCGAGATGACAACACATGAACTGATTTGGTAAAATATTCTGTCCATCCATTCTCAATTTCATCGGATTATTGTCGAAACAATACTCGTCGTATAATTTCATAATGGTATGATACAATTACATAATCAATCGTTTGTTGTGGTCGTACACAAGCAACGGCGCAGGTGCAGAAAAATTCTGCTTTCTTTCAGAGCTGTGCAACCATCTCTTCCTTCACCCATTTTGGCAACAAAAAAAAAACAAAAGAAAACAAATTTTCAGTGAACTATCGTTTTCGGTTTCAATTGATGTAAGACAATTGAACTGAATTGTTGTAAGACAATTTACCGAAAGCGACAATTCACCAAAAAACAACAATTCACCGAAAACTCGAAGTCTGTTAACACACACGGTATCAAAGATCGGTTATATGCCCAAGTCCAGTCCACGTCATTAACAGGATGAAGCTCCATTATTGGTCTTGTTAACTATATTTAGTTGTTCCCAAAGTTAGTAGTCAGTATTTCTTTCGTTTATCAATTCAAGGTATATTTTGAAACTTTCCCAATCGGTATTGTAACTCGAAATTGTAAAAATTAACACAAAAAATTAAATTGTAATCAAAAATTATTTCGGGCATATGGACACCGCTGTTGTTCTTGACAAAACGTATTCTGGACGTCCAATTTTGGGCCACTTTTTCGAGCACTGCTGGCCGTATGTCACGAATAAGACGAACAATGCTGGCCTCCAAGGCGTCAATTGTTGCTGGTTTATCAGCATAAACCAGTGACTTCATGTAGCCCCACAGGAAATAATCGAGAGGTGTCATATCGCACTACCTTGCAGGCCAATTGACAGGTCCATTTCTCGAAATCAACTTATCGCCAAATTTTGATTTAAATAAGTCGATGGGTGTGGTCGTCTTATGACACGCCATCCTGTTGAAACCACATCTCGTCCGGATTAATATCATCCATATTTTCAAACAAAAAATCATTGATCATTGTGCTGTATCGATCTCGATTGACCGTAACGCGATACCCGGCCTGATTTTCAAAGTAAATGTTAATAATTTCGTAGCGTCGTTCAAGCGTGAGTCTATTCATGACGATTTGCCAGAGTATACTAAGATCTGCCAGAGTATATTTTTCATACAATTTAATTTTTTGTTTTATTTTTACAATTTCAAGTTCTATCAGGCTTCAAGTACTCCCGGTATATTCACTTATCGTTAGGATTATTGGAGAATGATCTGAACGCAAGTCCTGGCTCTCTTCGACTTTCATAAAATTGCTACAAATATTTATAGTTACAAAAAAATCGATTAAGTCAGGCAGTTTTCCTCGGCCAGTGGGTCAGTGCGTTGGCTTTGCTGTTGAGAGTTTAATAGTTTTCTTGATAGGTAAATTTATGTTTTCTATGTCGAGGACTGCTTGTAGTTTTTGTTGGGGTCTTAGAAGAACATTATAATTCCATAACATTATTTTTAGTGTACTAGAAATTTCCAAGTTTGCTAAAGTAAGCGATTTGCTCCTGGTAACCGTAGTTTTTTAGTACAGCCACACAATAACATTGGATTAAATTACTTATAATGAAAAATGTTCAGTGTCAAGCGGGAGGTTTAGTGGTGATCTTTCAATTAACTTAAAACTTATTAGTTTGGGAGATATTGATGACAGTTAGTTTTTTGTTATATCAGAACCTAGATTTTTGAGTGCACTTCTTGATTAGGTAGTTAAACATAAATGCTTTTTGTTAATACAAAATTTTTCGTAAAGTGTATGGCTTCAGAGATATGAGCAAAAATTGATCTGCATTACAGTAAAGCAATTTGCTCAGAGTTCTAACACTGTTTCACTGCAACGACAAATAAGAAAACGGAGGGCTGAATATGTTGTGGCCTACACCCGACTTTCTTTTACAACGAATGTACACATAGCTCACGAATACACTACACTTGATTTCTAAATCGATAAATTACACTTACCCGGTTTTCGGTAAGTTCTCATGGAAGCTGCCACTTTCGGTACACAGATTTCGATATGAAATGTTTATTTCGTCCTAAATCTGTTTATTACTTAAACCTCGAGAAATTGATTGTGGTTATGGTTTGTGTTGCAACGCGTCATCACGTTTTCCAACCTAACTTAATCATTTATTTGTAACTCCTAAACAAGCCATAAATTAATTGTCCGATATTTTTATAGCCCGACGAAAAAAACTAAATTCATTCATTTACATAATATCAAAATATATGATTTTATGATCCTGTTTTTGAAGATTATCATTAATGTTCGGTTGAACTATAAATTGTAGTATGATTTATGGTGTGTAATTTATGCACTTTGCACAAAAACTACTTCATATTCGTTTTGAATTTTTGTCTGCCTTCAATAAATCAGTCACCTCGAAAAATTTTAAACTACGAAATCGGTTTCGATTCATCCAAAATTCTGATTAAAACTATAATAAAAATAACCGTTGGTGGTATGAAAAGTTTTTAACAATATGCCATGTTTATTTATATTTACAAATCTTGCGTATAGTAATAATTTTCTCGGGAATTAGCATCTGCAAAAATAAATAAACAACATCAATCTTCATAAAACCAAAACACTAAAGTAATTAGTTGTTTTGCTCGCGGCAGTCCCCCTCCCGAGAAGTGTGCAAAATTCTTGTAAAACTACGCGACATCATAACACAAAACTATCATGAAACGCGTTCTGTTTATTTACTTTCGATACGCGACTTGTGTCGTTAATAACGTATTGCCAATTTGCGGAACACTTTTTTCGGTTTCATTCATCATTTCGTTGGAAGAACCGTGGATTTTTGTGTACCTTTGATGCGATGACGACAATACATCTGTAAATATTTTGATAAATTGACAGAATTGGAATACAAGACTTTTTTATATATGTAAGATCGTAATTTGCATTCTGTCTCTTTACTCAGAATCAATTACACTTGTATTTGTTATTGATGATTTATTTACTCAGTAATTAATCAATGTATTATGATCATTTGGTTTAATGGACACATTATAGCTTTATGCATAATATAAACTAAAAACCAATATAGGTACTAATTGATATGACGTAAGTAACGCTCTCAAGTGCGACCGCGCGAGTAATACTGTCTTAAGCGAAGTGATGTAATTTTGGCCGTGGATTCGTGGAATTCGTTTGTAACATTGAGTGTTTTTATCTATCCCGATAACAAATTTATCAAAATAATTTTATCAGAATATTGCGGTTTTGTGAGAATTCTAAATTTAGAGATTTATGTAAAATAGTGAAACATGTAAATTTGCTTGATTAAGAAGTTATCAACGATAAAGTAAAATCCGCTGTAAGTTTTTTATTCGATTAATAGTTCGTGTCTAAAAGTCGTAAATTACGAGTGCGCACTCTAGAATTGTGACACAAGTAACTCGTGTCTTTAATTTATTTTTATTCTGATTACTAAAATTTATAACCTTAACGATTAATTTATTCCGTTTTATTTAATTTGTACTAAGAAAATTTGATTTATTATCACAAAATACTTTTTTTGTAAATTAATTTGCGTGTCTGAAAGCTACAAGACAGAAGAGCAACAAAATAAAACTCCGGAAATACCAAAATCTTAACGTCTCAGCGAGGAGCATATAAACTTTCATCTTACATCGTGTGACGAGGGCAAAACAAGTTTAGAACCCAGTACACACAGAAAAACAGTTAAATATTTATTTCGCGGTAGAATTTATATGTCGATGGAGCTTTGAAGCTTTCTAAAAATTAAAATTTTGTTGTACAAGGTTCGGTATATGTTGACATTTCAGATTGCTGGTTGCCGTCTCATTATCAAAAAAATGTGTGCACGACTTGTTTTCTAATTTTATTATAATTTTGCGTTTTTTTTTTCGTTTTTGGTTTTGGTTTTCTTAACTTCATCTGTTTTATTGGTTTAGTTTTAGTTGACTTTTTTGTGTTTAGCTTTTGTGTGTTCGAAATATCAAGAAAACTAGTATTTTAGTGTGTCTGTATATATTTACCTAAAATATAATTTTTTTTTCTTTAATCATTCTTGTGGTAAAAGATTAGCGCAGAAAATATTTTACCTTGACCTCTTGTGAATATCGATTAGTTCAGGATAAATCGAAATTCGATCGGTACATTTTTTACAAGTTTTTTGAAGGTGACATTGAATGTAGAACATTCGGACATTTAGAGTTTAGTTAAACTATTAGATAAACTTTAGAGAACAGCATTAAGGCATATGGTGAAGTAGTAAATGCAGATTTTTCCATTATTTGCCTTAGTATAAAAATATTACGGTGAAAGTCCGGAATCGCTAAATGTCCGAATAAAAATTTGATAAAACTGCTTTATTGATCCGAAACCTACAAAATAGGAGCCGTATACTCCCGTAACGATTCACCCTTTACCCTACTGACTACTGTTAATAGTTGTTGTGAGTTCAAAGCCATGAACGCGGGAGCTTATTTCACCCTTCAGGTTGCTTAACCCTCTGATAGAGGAATAAAAGAAACTGTGGGGATGTTGGTGGGAAGTTCAGCAAACATTTCGTTGACGTCGCACCTGTACAATCCTGTAATTTAAAAAATAAAAATTTCGAACATTTATCTGAGTGGTATATTGAGTGGTTTAAAGTGAAAATAGTGGTGTAATTAAAAACTGTAAATGGTTTATTAAGTGAACTAACAAATAAATGTGGAAATCATTTATTGCTGTGAAAATTATTGTCGGGATATTTCGACAATATTCCAGTAGTGGCGTAAGTATTTCGTAAATATTTAAAAAAATCAGGGATTATTTCCGGTATTTTCGCGAATGGTTTCACAATCCAGTGATAGGATATAGAGTTTTAAATACAACAGAAAATAGTATGTTCAAACCCTTGATTAAACATAACAGCATCACAAAAACCAATTGCACGATCAAGGTCTCTTCAGAGTCAATTGAGTCCACATTATGTCAATCACGGATTTGAACATGCTATTATCAGGTGTCCTAGGAAGAAATTTGTTGACTTTTTGTGTTTAGAGAGAGATATCAAAAGTATAATTACTCCTACGGCCATTATTATGTCAGTTAGCACGTGATAATGAAAAACAGTTTTTTTTAATTTTTGCTGAGCAATGGTTGTTAGAAGTTTAATTATGTCCGTGTTTAAAACTGAAGTTAGCTGGATTGTTGGTACGTATCTGTCTCTGTTGGTATGGGCGGTGGCCCAGATAAATATGATGATTATCTGCGTTCACTCCAAATCCTTATTGATATAGCGAAAGAACAATTAATCTTGTGGGATTTTTCGTCGATAGTTGTGAGATAAATGCTCCATTTACTTTTACTTTTTTTGCGTAGTAATATAATAATGATGCAAAATTTTGAGCTCGAAATTTTTGTAGATGAAACTGAAACTGCATACGATTTTTGGTGGAAATCGGCGCGTTGAAAGTGGCAGCTTTCATAATAGCCCTTTCATTTTTTTGAAAAGTATATCATTCCTATCCAATGAAGTAGAATATTCTAAATTAAATTTACAACAATATCGGTTCAAATCTCCCTCTCCCTTTAGCTTTCACATCCTATGAACGGATTTTACCTTCTTCATTAAGTCTCGATCCATGCGGTTCTCGCCCTCCAGTTTCGACATAATATTATACGTAGATCTTTCCTCTAGAACACTGTAATAATCATATGTTGTTGTGGAGACCTTGCAATGTGGCCCAGCCATCTAACAGTTGCTTTATCTCGTGATTCATACGAATATTCATTTTGCGAAACTGAAATTGAACCAAAGATGAAGCGAATGACCTTCGTTTCGAAAGTGGATTACATTCTAAAGTCGTTAGGAGGTAGAACTCTCCCTTCAGAAGGCTAGCAAAGGCCTTGTGAGTGATTTTCCAAAATCATCCTCATGACGAAACACTTGAGAGTGGTTAATCGGTTTGGACGAAAACCACACTGATATTCGCCAATGAAGTTTTCGGTGAGAATGAGTCTGACAAGTACAACGTTTTTCAAAACTTTCTAGGCAGTGTTCAATAGAGCCACGACAGTAAGCCACGACAGTTTTCACATTTAAGATGGTCGTCTTTTCAGTGCAGCATGATGTCAGCGCGGTCTTCCAATTCTTCAGCAACTTTTCTTGGTCCCAAATAGAGTAACATATTCAAAGTAAGTTTGCCATACTGAAAGAAGATAAGCCACTTTTGTTATCCACTCTCCGTGCCCGTCTTTGATGGCTCTACTTCTTGGATGAATATATGACGCTGTATTGAGAAACGTGACGATAGCAAAACGGTCGTTTGGATTTCCTTATTTCGCTTGGAAGCTGATGGCGAAAGTGTTTAATCGTAGCTTGTATAGCGCAGAGATATTCCTATGGTGGTCTAGACAGTCAGTAATAAGTAACAAGTGATTGGAAACTTTGTTTCCAATTTTGCATTTATATTTGAATATGTCCGCACATCTGTAGCATCTAACGTCGTTAATGTTGGTGAAGTGTCTCTTAGAAACCATGACGTGTCGTTTTGGTTTTCCGTTCTTGCATCAATCTATCTCCAAGTTTATTTGTGGATTCTCTTATGTGGGAAAAATGTACTTTATACATCTACAATGCGTGCATTATTGCCAGGTCAGTGACGCATTAGCCGTTGTTGCTTCTAATGAGGAGCAAGCTATTAGGACCGTTGTGTGATATATTTTCTGCACTCCTACCGATTTTTCTACCATAATTTAGGAGGTTCTAATTATTTGATGATGTTTGGAAGAAATCGGTTCATCGGAAGTGGTAGGTTTCGTAGGAGCTTTTTAAATTTTTTCAATGATGTCTAAAAGTTTTTACATTCCCAAAAAATGACAAAGAAATAAAAGATTCAAGAAATTTAAAGGTTTTCTGAAATTTAAGCCGGGATAATGTTTTGTGATTATACAAGACAGTTTTACAAAACGTCCGATAAGTTAAATTTTTAGCTTTAGAAAGCCGTACAGTTTAAATATCTGTGAATTTTCTACAGCCTAGACGTATTGATTGATCCTGATGAAACTTCCAACTTAAGTTTTTGCCATTAATTGGGAGATTTCAGTGATTTTGGCCAAGATCGGCTTACCGGAAGTGGAAGCTCCCTTCGGAGCTTTTATGTTTTTTTGCAAATATTTTGATTTCTTTGAAAATTCTAGATATCACTTGTTCGTATTGACTTCCTCTTCTGAGATAGTACCTACTAATAGTTCTTTAAGAATCTGCTCAAACTGTCTTACCCTAGTATCAAGTGTGTGGATGGTAACAATTGGTTTAGCATCAGCCGATTAATAAGCACATTTTAGTGTCTTGTGCCTTGAACTTATTGTTGGATTGTTGAATTGTTGGTTATCCTTTTGTACAGGCACCGCCTCTAATTTGGCTTTTAATTCAGCTCGGCTATTCGCGTAGAATTCATGCCCATTAATGCGTCTTTCATGCTTGTGTCTACGTTGATGAATTCATACCATATTGAATACGTCAGTTTTTTGCGCAGGTATTCCCTTGTTTTCCAGGATTCCCTATCTCTGTTGAAAATGGTTTTTTCTCTTTCGAATTTCATCAAAACGAGTACATGGCCATTAGAGGGAAGAGGTCCTCCATCTTTTATTATGTTTCGTAGTGTTTATTTGAAGCCTTATTAGTTACTAGGTACCTAGTATACCTTATTCCGCTGGACGTTAGTGTTATTCAGTACAACCAGTGTAAATAGAGACGCAAAGTATGTACCGGAGATCCGCAAAGGACCTTGTTTTATACATTAATTTTGTATTGTAAGATTTTCATATACAATACTACGAGATAGAATACCAATAACAATTTTACAAAATAAGATAAACAGGTATGCTTAGTATGTTCAAACCCGTGATTGAGTACACACATAACTGAAATTTTGATTTTCTAAAATTACACCTCCCAGTTTCCTATATAGTACGATAGATGGACTAGGCCTATATCTTACCTATTTGGTCTGCCATTTAACCCAAACATTCCATTTAAACAGCTGTAATAATTAGTTTGCTACAGCACTCCATATTAGAACTGATCTAAAAAGACAGGGAGCCAGACAGATATTTCACATGCCAAAAATGTTCATATGGGTTTAAAACGTTCATTGCCGTCAAAAAATCAATAGGAGTTCAATCCGATGCTTGTATCGCAACTGGCCTACATTCATTTCTGAAAATGACTGTAGTTCTTAATAGCTTTCCTACCATTATTAAAGGCCAAGGATGAAGTCGGTTCATGCCTAATGAATTCAAAAGTGAGTGAGTCTTAGCCAAAGCATTAGCTATGACATTTTCCACATTTTCCACATTTTTCACATTTTCCACATGATATTGCAATATCACAATGATCCGGAACCAACCTAACCTTGACACTATTGCTGGAGCTAGGTGGTTTCAGTGGTTGCTTACTGCACACTTAGGCCAATTTTTAGGCCCATTGTGATACCACTCATTCACTCCACATCATTAACCCACCTACTTCACCTACTCAAACAACTACAGTACACCACCTGCACATTGCAAGCTCCATGTCAACCTGTTGCTGGAGCTAAGAATACTAATAAAATATTTACAGTCCTGAAGAAGCGAGGTTAGATGCATCAGTCGCACATCGTATGAGTGCTATCAGCTCGCTTAAACTCCCACCGGTGTGAAGTTTTTAACGAAAAGTGTAGCTACACAAATTAATGAAAAGTGTAGTTACACAAATTAACGAAAAGTGTAACTTCTAAAAAGTGTAGCAATTAAAAGTGTAAATAATACACATACTAAAAAAAATTCCGTCAAAAATGCATACTTCATGCAAATACCGGGATCAAATTTTATCATAATAATTCTAGTCTAAAAGTTAGGGTTATTACAAGTAAAAAAATTAATTCTTTAAATGTTTGAAATGATATACATATCCGAATCTATGGTTGATTAAAAAAAACTCAGAGATGAATCCAATTGTTGGCATATAACGACCAATAGTTAACAACTTAAGCTGTTCAAAACAGTTAACTAAATTAAAATAAATTGTTTTGAAATGGATTCACACAAGAATTAGGATATAAATTTCATAAAAATTCAAATATTTTTCAAAATACTTGCTACACTATGGCCAATTCAGGAAAACTCAGAGATGTTACCAAGTGTGGGCATATATTTTCCGAAAGTGGATGAATCTTCCTGTTCAAAACAGCTAACCACGTCAAAATAAAAAGATTTGGGATTGCTTCACAACAATTTTAATTCGGTAAATTTAATGAATATTCTGATATTCGTCAAAATATCTGCTACACTATTGCCGATTCCAAAAATCTCAGAGATGTTACCAAGTGTGGGCATATATTTTCCGAAAGTGGATGAATCGTCCTGTTCAAAACAGCTAGCCACGTCAAAATAAAAAGATTTGGGATTGCTTCACAACAATTTTAATTCGGTAAATTTAATGAATATTCTGATATTCGTCAAAATATCTGCTACACTATTGCCGATTCCAAAAATCTCAGAGATGTTAAGAAGTGTGGGCATATATTTTTCGAAAGTGGATGAATCGTCCTGTTCAAAACAGCTAACCACGTCAAAATAAAAAGATTTGGGATTGCTTCACAACAATTTTAATTCGGTAAATTTAATGAATATTCTGATATTCGTCAAAATATCTGCTACACTATTGCCGATTCCAAAAATCTCAGAGATGTTACCAAGTGTGGGCATATATTTTTCGAAAGTGGATGAATCGTCCTGTTCAAAACAGCTAACCACGTCAAAATAAAAAGATTTGGAATTGCTTCACAACAATTTTAATTCGGTAAATTTAATGAATATTCTGATATTCGTCAAAATATCTGCTACACTATTGCCGATTCCAAAAATCTCAGAGATGTTACCAAGTGTGGGCATATATTTTCCGAAAGTGGATGAATCGTCCTGTTCAAAACAGCTAACCACGTCAAAATAAAAAGATTTGGGATTGCTTCACAACAATTTTAATTCGGTAAATTTAATGAATATTCTGATATTCGTCAAAATATCTGCTACACTATTGCCGATTCCAAAAATCTCAGAGATGTTACCAAGTGTGGGCATATATTTTCCGAAAGTGGATTAATCGTCCTGTTCAAAACAGCTAGTCACGTCAAAATAAAAAGATTTGGGATTGCTTCACAACAATTTTAATTCGGTAAATTTAATGAATATTCTGATATTCGTCAAAATATCTGCTACACTATTGCCGATTCCAAAAATCTCAGAGATGTTACCAAGTGTGGGCATATATTTTTCGAAAGTGGATGAATCGTCCTGTTCAAAACAGCTAACCACGTCAAAATAAAAAGATTTGGGATTGCTTCACAACAATTTTAATTCGGTAAATTTAATGAATATTCTGATATTCGTCAAAATATCTGCTACACTATTGCCGATTCCAAAAATCTCAGAGATGTTACCAAGTGTGGGCATATATTTTTCGAAAGTGGATGAATCGTCCTGTTCAAAACAGCTAACCACGTCAAAATAAAAAGATTTGGAATTGCTTCACAACAATTTTAATTCGGTAAATTTAATGAATATTCTGATATTCGTCAAAATATCTGCTACACTATTGCCGATTCCAAAAATCTCAGAGATGTTACCAAGTGTGGGCATATATTTTCCGAAAGTGGATGAATCGTCCTGTTCAAAACAGCTAACCACGTCAAAATAAAAAGATTTGGGATTGCTTCACAACAATTTTAATTCGGTAAATTTAATGAATATTCTGATATTCGTCAAAATATCTGCTACACTATTGCCGATTCCAAAAATCTCAGAGATGTTACCAAGTGTGGGCATATATTTTCCGAAAGTGGATTAATCGTCCTGTTCAAAACAGCTAGTCACGTCAAAATAAAAAGATTTGGGATTGCTTCACAACAATTTTAATTCGGTAAATTTAATGAATATTCTGATATTCGTCAAAATATCTGCTACACTATTGCCGATTCCAAAAATCTCAGAGATGTTACCAAGTGTGGGCATATATTTTTCGAAAGTGGATGAATCGTCCTGTTCAAAACAGCTAACCACGTCAAAATAAAAAGATTTGGGATTGCTTCACAACAATTTTAATTCGGTAAATTTAATGAATATTCTGATATTCGTCAAAATATCTGCTACACTATTGCCGATTCCAAAAATCTCAGAGATGTTACCAAGTGTGGGCATATATTTTCCGAAAGTGGATTAATCGTCCTGTTCAAAACAGCTAGTCACGTCAAAATAAAAAGATTTGGGATTGCTTCACAACAATTTTAATTCGGTAAATTTAATGAATATTCTGATATTCGTCAAAATATCTGCTACACTATTGCCGATTCCAAAAATCTCAGAGATGTTACCAAGTGTGGGCATATATTTTTCGAAAGTGGATGAATCGTCCTGCTCAAAACAGCTAACCACGTCAAAATAAAAAGATTTGGGATTGCTTCACAACAATTTTAATTCGGTAAATTTAATGAATATTCTGATATTCGTCAAAATATCTGCTACACTATTGCCGATTCCAAAAATCTCAGAGATGTTACCAAGTGTGGGCATATATTTTCCGAAAGTGGATCAATCGTCCTGCTCAAAACAGCTAACCACGTCAAAATAAAAAGATTTGGGATTGCTTCACAACAATTTTAATTCGGTAAATTTAATGAATATTCTGATATTCGTCAAAATATCTGCTACACTATTGCCGATTCCAAAAATCTCAGAGATGTTACCAAGTGTGGGCATATATTTTCCGAAAGTGGATGAATCGCTCTGTTCAAAACAGCTAACCACGTCAAAATAAAAAGATTTGGAATTGCTTCACAACAATTTTAATTCGGTAAATTTAATGAATATTCTGATATTCGTCAAAATATCTGCTACACTATTGCCGATTCCAAAAATCTCAGAGATGTTACCAAGTGTGGGCATATATTTTCCGAAAGTGGATCAATCGTCCTGCTCAAAACAGCTAACCACGTCAAAATAAAAAGATTTGGGATTGCTTCACAACAATTTTAATTCGGTAAATTTAATGAATATTCTGATATTCGTCAAAATATCTGCTACACTATTGCCGATTCCAAAAATCTCAGAGATGTTACCAAGTGTGGGCATATATTTTTCGAAAGTGGATGAATCGTCCTGTTCAAAACAGCTAACCACGTCAAAATAAAAAGATTTGGAATTGCTTCACAACAATTTTTATTCGGTAAATTTAATGAATATTCTGATATTCGTCAAAATATCTGCTACACTATTGCCGATTCCAAAAATCTCAGAGATGTTACCAAGTGTGGGCATATATTTTCCGAAAGTGGATCAATCGTCCTGCTCAAAACAGCTAACCACGTCAAAATAAAAAGATTTGGGATTGCTTCACAACAATTTTAATTCGGTAAATTTAATGAATATTCTGATATTCGTCAAAATATCTGCTACACTATTGCCGATTCCAAAAATCTCAGAGATGTTACCAAGTGTGGGCATATATTTTCCGAAAGTGGATGAATCGTTCTGTTCAAAACAGCTAACCACGTCAAAATAAAAAGATTTGGGATTGCTTCACAACAATTTTAATTCGGTAAATTTAATGAATATTCTGATATTCGTCAAAATATCTGCTACACTATTGCCGATTCCAAAAATCTCAGAGATGTTACCAAGTGTGGGCATATATTTTTCGAAAGAGGATGAATCGTCCTGTTCAAAACAGCTAACCACGTCAAAATAAAAAGATTTGGGATTGCTTCACAACAATTTTAATTCGGTAAATTTAATGAATATTCTGATATTCGTCAAAATATCTGCTACACTATTGCCGATTCCAAAAATCTCAGAGATGTTACCAAGTGTGGGCATATATTTTTCGAAAGTGGATGAATCGTCCTGTTCAAAACAGCTAACCACGTCAAAATAAAAAGATTTGGGATTGCTTCACAACAATTTTAATTCGGTAAATTTAATGAATATTCTGATATTCGTCAAAATATCTGCTACACTATTGCCGATTCCAAAAATCTCAGAGATGTTACCAAGTGTGGGCAAATATTTTCTGAAAGTGGATGAATCGTCCTGCTCAAAACAGCTAACCACGTCAATATAAACCACGTTAAAATATATGCCCACACTTGGTAACATCTCTGAGATTTTTGGAATCGGCAATAGTGTAGCAGATATTTTGACGAATATCAGAATATTCATTAAATTTACCGAATTAAAATTGTTGTGAAGCAATCCCAAATCTTTTTATTTTGACGTGGTTAGCTGTTTTGAACAGGACGATTCATCCACTTTCGGAAAATATATGCCCACACTTGGTAACATCTCTGAGATTTTTGGAATCGGCAATAGTGTATGAACATCAGAATATTCATTAAATTTACCGAATTAAAATTGTTGTGAAGCAATCCCAAATCTTTTTATTTTGACGTGGCTAGCTGTTTTGAACAGGACGATTCATCCACTTTCGGAAAATATATGCCCACACTTGGTAACATCTCTGAGATTTTTGGAATCGGCAATAGTGTAGCAGATATTTTGACGAATATCAGAATATTCATTAAATTTACCGAATTAAAATTGTTGTGAAGCAATCCCAAATCTTTTTATTTTGACGTGGTTAGCTGTTTTGAACAGGACGATTCATCCACTTTCGGAAAATATATGCCCACACTTGGTAACATCTCTGAGATTTTTGGAATCGGCAATAGTGTATGAACATCAGAATATTCATTAAATTTACCGAATTAAAATTGTTGTGAAGCAATCCCAAATCTTTTTATTTTGACGTGGCTAGCTGTTTTGAACAGGACGATTCATCCACTTTCAGAAAATATATGCCCACACTTGGTAACATCTCTGAGATTTTTGGAATCGGCAATAGTGTAGCAGTTATTTTGACGAATATCAGAATATTCATTAAATTTACCGAATTAAAATTGTTGTGAAGCAATCCCAAATCTTTTTATTTTGACGTGGCTAGCTGTTTTGAACAGGACGATTCATCCACTTTCGGAAAATATATGCCCACACTTGGTAACATCTCTGAGTTTTTTGGAATTGGCCATAGTGTAGCAGATATTTTGACGAATATCAGAATATTCATTAAATTTACCGAATTAAAATTGTTGTGAAGCAATCCCAAATCTTTTTATTTTGACGTGGCTAGCTGTTTTGAACAGGACGATTCATCCACTTTCGGAAAATATATGCCCACACTTGGTAACATCTCTGAGATTTTTGGAATCGGCAATAGTGTAGCAGATATTTTGACGAATATCAGAATATTCATTAAATTTACCGAACTAAAATTGTTGTGAAGCAATTCCAAATCTTTTTATTTTGACGTGGTTAGCTGTTTTGAACAGAGCGATTCATCCACTTTCGGAAAATATATGCCCACACTTGGTAACATCTCTGAGATTTTTGGAATCGGCAATAGTGTAGCAGATATTTTGACGAATATCAGAATATTCATTAAATTTACCGAATTAAAATTGTTGTGAAGCAATCCCAAATCTTTTTATTTTGACGTGGTTAACTGTCTTGAACAGAACGATTCATCCACTTTCGGAAAATATATGCCCACACTTGGTAACATCTCTGAGATTTTTGGAATCGGCAATAGTGTAGCAGATATTTTGACGAATATCAGAATATTCATTAAATTTACCGAATTAAAATTGTTGTGAAGCAATCCCAAATCTTTTTATTTTGACGTGGTTAGCTGTTTTGAACAGGACGATTCATCCACTTTCGGAAAATATATGCCCACACTTGGTAACATCTCTGAGATTTTTGGAATCGGCAATAGTGTAGCAGATATTTTGACGAATATCAGAATATTCATTAAATTTACCGAATTAAAATTGTTGTGAAGCAATCCCAAATCTTTTTATTTTGACGTGGCTAGCTGTTTTGAACAGAACGATTCATCCACTTTCGGAAAATATATGCCCACACTTGGTAACATCTCTGAGATTTTTGGAATCGGCAATAGTGTAGCAGATATTTTGACGAATATCAGAATATTCATTAAATTTACCGAATTAAAATTGTTGTGAAGCAATCCCAAAACTTTTTATTTTGACGTGGCTAGCTGTTTTGAACAGGACGATTCATCCACTTTCGGAAAATATATGCCCACACTTGGTAACATCTCTGAGATTTTTGGAATCGGCAATAGTGTAGCAGATATTTTGACGAATATCAGAATATTCATTAAATTTACCGAATTAAAATTGTTGTGAAGCAATCCCAAATCTTTTTATTTTGACGTGGTTAGCTGTTTTGAACAGGACGATTCATCCACTTTCGGAAAATATATGCCCACACTTGGTAACATCTCTGAGATTTTTGGAATCGGCAATAGTGTAGCAGATATTTTGACGAATATCAGAATATTCATTAAATTTACCGAATTAAAATTGTTGTGAAGCAATCCCAAATCTTTTTATTTTGACGTGGTTAACTGTCTTGAACAGAACGATTCATCCACTTTCGGAAAATATATGCCCACACTTGGTAACATCTCTGAGATTTTTGGAATCGGCAATAGTGTAGCAGATATTTTGACGAATATCAGAATATTCATTAAATTTACCGAATTAAAATTGTTGTGAAGCAATCCCAAATCTTTTTATTTTGACGTGGTTAACTGTCTTGAACAGAACGATTCATCCACTTTCGGAAAATATATGCCCACACTTGGTAACATCTCTGAGATTTTTGGAATCGGCAATAGTGTAGCAGATATTTTGACGAATATCAGAATATTCATTAAATTTACCGAATTAAAATTGTTGTGAAGCAATCCCAAATCTTTTTATTTTGACGTGGCTAGCTGTTTTGAACAGGACGATTGATCCACTTTCGGAAAATATATGCCCACACTTGGTAACATCTCTGAGATTTTTGGAATCGGCAATAGTGTAGCAGATATTTTGACGAATATCAGAATATTCATTAAATTTACCGAACTAAAATTGTTGTGAAGCAATTCCAAATCTTTTTATTTTGACGTGGTTAGCTGTTTTGAACAGAGCGATTCATCCACTTTCGGAAAATATATGCCCACACTTGGTAACATCTCTGAGATTTTTGGAATCGGCAATAGTGTAGCAGATATTTTGACGAATATCAGAATATTCATTAAATTTACCGAATTAAAATTGTTGTGAAGCAATCCCAAATCTTTTTATTTTGACGTGGTTAGCTGTTTTGAACAGGAAGATTCATCCACTTTCGGAAAATATATGCCCACACTTGGTAACATCTCTGAGATTTTTGGAATCGGCAATAGTGTAGCAGATATTTTGACGAATATCAGAATATTCATTAAATTTACCGAATTAAAATTGTTGTGAAGCAATCCCAAATCTTTTTATTTTGACGTGGTTAGCTGTTTTGAACAGAGCGATTCATCCACTTTCGGAAAATATATGCCCACACTTGGTAACATCTCTGAGATTTTTGGAATCGGCAATAGTGTAGCAGATATTTTGACGAATATCAGAATATTCATTAAATTTACCGAATTAAAATTGTTGTGAAGCAATCCCAAATCTTTTTATTTTGACGTGGCTAGCTGTTTTGAACAGGACGATTGATCCACTTTCGGAAAATATATGCCCACACTTGGTAACATCTCTGAGATTTTTGGAATCGGCAATAGTGTAGCAGATATTTTGACGAATATCAGAATATTCATTAAATTTACCGAACTAAAATTGTTGTGAAGCAATTCCAAATCTTTTTATTTTGACGTGGTTAGCTGTTTTGAACAGAGCGATTCATCCACTTTCGGAAAATATATGCCCACACTTGGTAACATCTCTGAGATTTTTGGAATCGGCAATAGTGTAGCAGATATTTTGACGAATATCAGAATATTCATTAAATTTACCGAATTAAAATTGTTGTGAAGCAATCCCAAATCTTTTTATTTTGACGTGGTTAGCTGTTTTGAACAGGACGATTCATCCACTTTCGGAAAATATATGCCCACACTTGGTAACATCTCTGAGATTTTTGGAATCGGCAATAGTGTAGCAGATATTTTGACGAATATCAGAATATTCATTAAATTTACCGAATTAAAATTGTTGTGAAGCAATCCCAAATCTTTTTATTTTGACGTGGTTAGCTGTTTTGAACAGAGCGATTCATCCACTTTCGGAAAATATATGCCCACACTTGGTAACATCTCTGAGATTTTTGGAATCGGCAATAGTGTAGCAGATATTTTGACGAATATCAGAATATTCATTAAATTTACCGAATTAAAATTGTTGTGAAGCAATCCCAAATCTTTTTATTTTGACGTGGCTAGCTGTTTTGAACAGGACGATTGATCCACTTTCGGAAAATATATGCCCACACTTGGTAACATCTCTGAGATTTTTGGAATCGGCAATAGTGTAGCAGATATTTTGACGAATATCAGAATATTCATTAAATTTACCGAACTAAAATTGTTGTGAAGCAATTCCAAATCTTTTTATTTTGACGTGGTTAGCTGTTTTGAACAGAGCGATTCATCCACTTTCGGAAAATATATGCCCACACTTGGTAACATCTCTGAGATTTTTGGAATCGGCAATAGTGTAGCAGATATTTTGACGAATATCAGAATATTCATTAAATTTACCGAATTAAAATTGTTGTGAAGCAATCCCAAATCTTTTTATTTTGACGTGGTTAGCTGTTTTGAACAGGAAGATTCATCCACTTTCGGAAAATATATGCCCACACTTGGTAACATCTCTGAGTTTTCCTGAATTGGCCATAGTGTAGCAAGTATTTTGAAAAATATTTGAATTTTTATGAAATTTATATCCTAATTCTTGTGTGAATCCATTTCAAAACAATTTATTTTAATTTAGTTAACTGTTTTGAACAGCTTAAGTTGTTAACTATTGGTCGTTATATGCCAACAATTGGATTCATCTCTGAGTTTTTTTTAATCAACCATAGATTCGGATATGTATATCATTTCAAACATTTAAAGAATTAATTTTTTTACTTGTAATAACCCTAACTTTTAGACTAGAATTATTATGATAAAATTTGATCCCGGTATTTGCATGAAGTAAGCATTTTTGACGGAATTTTTTTTAGTATGTGTATTATTTACACTTTTAATTGCTACACTTTTTAGAAGTTACACTTTTCGTTAATTTGTGTAACTACACTTTTCATTAATTTGTGTAGCTACACTTTTCGTTAAAAACTTCACACCGGTTAAACTCCCGTATGATCTTAGATCATATGAAGGTTGGTAGGGTCCAAAACCAGCACCAAATTAAGGGTGAGAGCCGTTGGCGAAAAACACTAGCGACCAAAAACGTTACTTAATCCGTGTTTGAAAAGTAAAATATTATTTCGACTATATGGAATCAAAAAATAAAAAATATTTCAATTTGAAATATAAATTTTTATAGTCGTATTTTTAATTAACTTGAAACGATTCGAATTTAGGTATGCTCAATCAAAGCGTGATTCCACATACAGAAGTAGCACAACTAACTGAGGTCATGGCCGACTTACGAAGTTTAAAGCATTATCACACACTTGGCCTTATTGGCATTCCAATGCATTTTTCTCATATAATGTGAACAATAAACTAGCACAGGGATAGGAATTTGATTGTTTAACTGTAACTATCAGGGCCACATATAATAAGAGCTATAAGATTCCGCCGTTCGCCGCAAATTTTAATTTCAAGGCACACTCTCTTATATCGGCACTTCAAAAATTAAACGTTTGAGGTTACCCAACGGCACAGTGGATGAAGCTTTGGTGTTTGGATCAGGAGGTATCGGATTCAAATACCGATATAGGGGTCGGATGCAAAGAGGTTGATCATAATTTTATTACGATTATTTGTCATGTCAGTACTACATGCTGACGTGGAGTAAATGTTTCGATGTAAATCGAACCCATAGCGGTACGTCATCGATTAGGCTTCTGTGTAAGGTAAGACGTAAAAAGCGAACTGCGAAAGAGTTGCGAGTGCTTCGGCCCCAGAACAGATTTCAAAATATAAAGTAGAGACACCTTGCTCTTTATTTATTTACAAAAACTCACTTGTATAAAAGAAATAGCACTGCAGTTAGATCTCAAATGAAATGAAACAAACACGTAATTTTATATTACACCACACTAATGAAACAAAACAGAAACAAAACATTTTGTTTTGTTTTTAAAACATGTTGTTTTCATGAGCGTGTTGTTGGCATATAACGACAATGTCACTTTTCAACAAAGCAAAGAAAAGTCACTAAAGCACTGAGCGTCGCTCGGCCAAAGTTGGTTGAATTAAGTTTTTTGTGCCATTAAAGCAGAAACAGTTCAAAATTGGTATGTTTTATAAAGCAATAAATCAAAAACTTAGCCGAATGTTAAGAAAATGTTTTTTTTATCAAAAATTGTAATTTTTGTGTAGCTACCATTAAATCAACAAAAACTACTTTTGACAAATTTATTTACAATATTTTTACTTACACAATATTTGCGAAAAACGAAAAAGTTGTTATAAAAATGTGGCAAAATTCGTCATTTCAGCTTAAATTTTTATAAATGATCTGGACCTGTAGTAGGACCAGCAAATTAAATATAGAATTGATTTATCTATCTCTTATTTTTACTCCGATCATTCAACCTGCTTGGGCTGTACAGTGGCCCTATTTTGGTAAAATGACAGTACTAATTTCCGCATAAATTTTGGAGAAATGATTTAAGCCACTTTTGTTGCAAATTTACTTTAGATTCGTTTTGTTCATATAATCGCTTTTGTCGCAGATGCTAAAATTTTTAAATATTTGTAATAAACGTCACAAAGCGAAAAGCACCTATGGAAGCTGCCATTTCCAGGGACCGATTTCCGTTAAACTTCACTGGAGCCTTCCGATTTATATGAAAAATGTTTAAATATCAAGTTTCATCCGATCCAGTCAGACCAACAGGCAAAAACCACCTCGAAAGTCTTGATCCACTGCAGTCGATTCGTGAGGTTCGAAAATATCTTATCTAAAAAAATTTGTCAAAATCGTTAGAGCGGAATTTTTTTAAGTAGGGACCCGGACCTTATCTGGGAATATGCTTAACAAATTTTCCCGAATTTAGATAATCGTTCGATCCGGCAAACCCTATTTTCCCAAAATTATCACTCTTCGAGGCAAAACAAATTTAAAAGAGGGTCCGGGGCCCCTCCGAAAGGCTCTCTAAAGGATTTACCAAGAATTACCACCCATCGAAAGCGTTTCCTGAATTTGTAATCTCCCCTTCATAAATATTTATCAAAATCGTGCGAGTCGAAAAAAAAATTTAATAATGGAATCCAACCTTCACCGAATGACCTCCTACTTGAATTCCCAAAAGCAATCTGTTTCTGTCACTTGAAAACACTGTCTCAGAAAATTTTTATAAAAATCGAGCGAACCGAAAATGCTATAATAAAGGGAAACCCGTCAAACGATTTTGATGTTGCCTAGTGAGGCCAACCAAACGGCATTAAAATAGTTTCAAGCAGAAGCAAATTTGAAAAAGGGGCCAACGTCAAAACATTAATTATAAGGCGAATGCAATAAATCAACACCATATCATACAATGTCATCGGCATGCAACCAACACAACATGGTGCAGTATTGTTGCAGTAATGTTTTTGGAGCATAACGCCAGATATTTAATTAACGAAAAACAAGATGCATCACCCAACATTGTGCAACATCACGCAACATGCAATATGCAGCACGCATCTCAAGGTCTTAAAAGACATCATATTCCTTGTTCCCGTGAACAGTTTTCGAGGTCGTTGTTGTATTTTTATACTATAAATGTATCCAAGCCCTTTATGTATGGTTCATAACGTATTTTTTTGTGAGAGTAGGTAGTTGGGCTTCCGCCCAACCCACTAACTACATGAGTGAGTCGCGTACTGGTGATAAATGTTAAGGCATCCAGCTAACCAGAAACATGTTAATATCACGAGCCACTTGCTTCAAGAAAGACGACTGCTTATTACCGAGTTCGTCTATAGTTTAAATTACTGAGTTACGTTCCAGGTGGCGACATTCCAGAACTTCATCAACAAATTATTTAAGAATCTCGTTTCCATCCACCATATATATCATAATAATCGGTAAAGAAATTATCGAATTTCGTCCCAGGGGGCCATATTCCAGAACTTTTCGAAAAATCATTTAAGATTCCCATTCTCATCCAACAAACAAAACCTCATCAATATTGGTTAAGAAATGGCTAAGTTCCGTTGTAGGAGGCAGTATTCCACAACTTCTTCGAAAAATTATTTAAAAGTTCCATTTCCGTCCAAAATACGAAATTCCATCAATATCGGTTAAGAAATGGCCGGGTTACGTTCCAGGAGGCTATATTCCAGAAATTCTTCCAAAAATCATTTAAGAATCCAATTTCCATCCAACATACCGAATCCCAACATAATCGGTTACGAATTGGGAGCACTGAATTTGTTTTGCAGAAAGTTGTGGTTGATTTAGAAAAAATTGGCAATGAAGTATAAAAAATTGTGGTTGACTTGTAAAAAGTTGTGAGCTAAAAAAATTGAATATAATTTGCAAAATTGTGAATTTGAACTGCAAAACCTATATAATACTCGAATGCATCCATAGACACGTGCATCACTTGAGTTTTGCGTGGAAAGGCAAGTGCTGCTTGAATTTTGTTTGAAAATGCAGTGTGTCTACCAAATGCGTGTCAGGAAATTCAGTATACAGTGTTAAGTATAAAAATAAAATTTATGGTCTAATTCACAAAGTGTACGGTATGCTAAGTAACTGTAAAACTTCCGATATGCATACAAAAATGGTATTCATAAAATGTAATTCGGCTCTGTAAACGTAAGATCTGTTCTGTAACTTTCTAGCATCAAATTTGATGACGTTGAGTGACCAAATTTTAAAAAGGTCATATGGAAGCTCCCACTTTCTTTGAATCAATTTGGGTCTAAAATCACTGCGTTATTCCAATTTGTGGAAAAACTTAAGCATAAAGTTTCAGTCAGATCCGCGTGGGCTGTGGGAACCAACAATATTTAGTCTGCACGACACCGGACACGCATAAGGTCAACATTTTTCATGATTACTATAAAAAAATAGTATTTTGTAAAAAATCGTCATTTCCGCTTAAATTTTAAAAAACTGATGTGATCCGATATTTTTGAAAATTTAATTTAGAACCTTTTAGTTCATAGTCGTTTCTCGTAAATGGTGTACTTTTCAAAATTAATGCAAAAAATGAAAAAGCCCAAATGGAAGCTCCGGTGGGCCGATTTCGATCAAAATTCACTGGGATTTAATAATTTGTAGAACAAGCTTAATCGTCTCAATCAATCAATTGGTCTGGGCAGTATAAGATACGAATTTTTGCTGCTTAAATTAGGCAAAACTGATCTGGACGGGAATTGTTAAACTTTTAATATAGAATCTTTTAGTTCATAATCATTTTTCTTGCAAATAATACACTTTTCAAAAAATTTGCAAAAGCGAAAAGCTCCAAAGGCTGAATTCTCAATGGCGTTTTTCTGCATTCATTCGAACTTTAAATTAATGAAACCAATTTTTAAAAAGGAGTTCATGATGCTACTGCCAGGCGCATCGACTATTAGAAACAAAACTTCAGACTAGAAACATTTTCAGTTTTGGAAGATCATTGCGTAATTCGGAGAAATCTGTGCACCGGAAGTGGCTGAAACTGCCGCTTATGGGAGCTACTTCTATTTTTGCAATGATGTTGATAAGTTTTTTTTATTGTATTATCCCTGAAATCTGGTCTGGGACCAAGGCTTTTACGTTCAGTGTCGGCCAATTCGAGGACGTACGGTTAAAGGTCCGAATTGTCCACCCCATCTGCACATACCCCATCTGCATAGCTCCATGCCAGCCTATACTGGCATGGAAGATGGGTCGACCGATGAGTTTTGCACTCCGACAAGAGGTCAAGATGCGTTTCATTTCATCACAGTTCGTAATCTGTTAATGAAAATTCTAGTTGCATCCTGCCCATATCGGGGTTCAAAACCGGGACCTTCTGATCCAAACGCCAAAGCTTTAACCACTGTGTCATTTGGGCAGTATGTTGATAAGTTTAGCATTTACAAAAAACGAGAGAGAATTTTAGTTGTTCATTAGTTGTTACTTGTCCAAGTAACATTTAGTAGTTCTTTTACACCCTCAACTTACTGTTAGTCAGATAGTCTACAATTTGCAGCCGAAAAGTGGTAATGCAGATAGTGTCTTTGCTATACAAAACTAGCAAATTCCACAAAAATATGTTATTACCTACAAATTTTACCAGATTGGTCGTAATCCTATGGCGTGTAATTAACTAGACATTCTTACCAACACTTGCTCACCGATCATTCTATGGTCTGGCGGAGTTCGATACGTAGAAATAATATCCGATAATGTGAATAGAAAAAATACGCGAGCCACTTCGCATCAGTTTCATAAAAGCATCACAAAAGCTTATTTTGATTTAATGTTTTACTTTTTATACCGAGCGATCAACCACAGTTCATGTTGACGTTGATCAGCGAATTCACTGTGCTCCAATAGATAGATTCTCATCGCATTCGAAAAACTATACGTAAACCCGAAAGCAAACAAATTTGCCGAATAGTTTCTCGGGAAACTTAAATTTAACAACTCGATGTAGTACATCTCATTGGAGTTCAGAACTTCTAACCAACATCTTCGAAGGAAGACATCACTTCTTAAATAACTTTTCAAATATCGCAGTTCATTTATCTTTATTTAACTCAAACTTAAAACCTTCTTGTTCCACAGTGAATAAACAAATATAATTTAAACAAATACCGTAAAATAATTAGTTAAATCGACGTCGGGTATACGTAAACAATAGCAGCAAACAATTTTTTCGGGTTCGCCGCTTGGTTAGTTGAACTCGTTTGAATTTTTGTGTTAAACAAATATAAAACATTACACCACACATATACATAGAAGCTTTATTAAATAACCAAAAAAATCCATGAGAAATGTTTAATGCTTAATGTTACATAATTTTTTTGTTTGTTTTAATTTATTAAAATAAACAAATTTATAAAACAATAAAAGTTTTAATTTAATTTTTTGCATGTTTGCTTAGTAAAAAATCGTTTTAATTCTCGCGTCTATTAATTTTAATAAACATAAAATTCGCCTTCCTTTGTGCATTTAAAGGTAACACAAATTTAATTTTAATTAACAAAAAACTAGAGAAAAATCATTACAGCAACAATTTTAAATAAATAAACAAGAATTAATTGAAAATTTTATTGTTGATTAATTATTAAGAAAAATGAAGTTGTCGAAAGAAATAAGATAAGGCCGCAAGCTGTTAAGATTATCAATTTTTCACTTAATTTGTTTGAGTTGTATGAAAAATACGGAAGTAAAATCGGAAAGACAAATTGTTTTTAAATGGAATTCCGATTGCTATATGTGGTGTGATTCACTAGCGAGCGCTTACTCGCATGTTTACTAAACGTTATTAAATTCAAGGTTAATTTACTATTTTTTGTATCAACTTACGCAGTTGCGTATGAGCCCTAAACACCAATTTAGGTGCTGCCAGTTATCCCTAAAACCACAATAATATGTCGTCGTGTGTAAGTAAATAAAATTTTATGTTAATTAATTGTTTAGCAAACACGTTATGACGCATCTCAATTCACAAATTTATGTTAATTATGAAATGGTATAGGTTTTGAAGCCATAAAGTTTTTATTTAAAATTAACGATAGTTCATAATTAACAACAAAATAATAAATTTCTAAATTTAAAGTTTTTAAGAGACATTTAGACTACACAAGGGGTAAATCGAGTTTTTCGGTGTTCAAGACATACGTAGATGTAAGAGATTTGAACGAACGATAAGCTGGAATACGAAGTTATATTTCAAGATGTCTAATTTATAGGTGAAATGATTTATGTTTGAAATGAAAATGTTGATTTTGCGGTTTTAGACGTCTAAACTTGTTAATATTTCGATTGCAGATAAATAGGTAAAATTCGTATCAGAATTTCGGGTTTGAGTTGTTTAAGCTGCTCAAATTTTGTGAAATAAACGTTTATATATTGAGAAATATGCAAATGATGTGAGATAAAAATCATGCACCGTAATTTACGTCTAATAGACATATTGTTCTTTAGAAAGATTTACGACTTATATGTTGTTGTGCCATAAGTTTATACAATAGAATTTCAATTATGCTGAATCCATTACTCTCTTGTTAAGCCATAAAACAGATTTGTTTTCATTTATTTTAATTCACACTAAGGCAAATCTATAAATAAAGTTACAAAAAATGGAACCCTTGTAACAATATAATTATTTTATGCTTCCATTTTGCATTATCCCTCACGTGTGTAGTGATACAAATATCACATTCGTACCCCTAACCATACCCCAGGTTTTATTCCGGGTGGCAACCAAAAAAAGTTACCCTTGATCAAGTGAAATAGAAAGGCACCTTTAAAAATTACCTGTTGGATAAAACTACAAACTTTCGTATGCAACTTTGGTTTTATTAGGCCTCTGGTTTTCATAATGGGTCGATTCAATGTAAATTTTTAACAATCCTTTTATTCTGCTATTATTAGCAACATGAACAAAAATTCTAAATTTTTATTAGAGAACCAGTAGTGTTTTGATTTCGAATCAAGTTTGTTTAAAATATTTTAGGAATTTCTAAAATGACAACATACTGCTGCAAAGCTATCGGATTTTCCGAGAATTCTAACAACCGCAGCTTTTTAGCATCCGCAACGACAGAGAGAAACAATCTTCTTCGCGAAAAAACTTGACACAATTGATCCATTGGATTGAAAACATCAGCTTCCAAGCGCGTACTCGATCTCATGAGGCTGGTCTGTTAACACCTGAAATTTGATTAAATATTTCCATTTAAGATTTACAAAAATTTGAGATGGAAACGGAGAATAGTGAACAAATGACTGCTGTTCTTTGAGTTTGGCAATCATACCTACAAAGTTTCTTAATAATCAGTGCAATCGCTCATTCAAGAGAAGTACCCTCTAAGCCTTCTAAGTGTATAGTCCGCGTCTAATTTGTACGATCTAATGAGGAACAACAACAGTGCGCTCATAACTAAACGCTTCACAAAAAAGCTCTGATCCAAAATATTTTCTGCGACCATCAGAATGATTTGATGAAAATGACTCTGGAATGGGAAGTGTTGGTAATTGTTATATAACATCAATATACAACTCCGCCTTCAAGCTATTTTTCACATTTGAGATAGGCATACTATCGTAATCTCTTCTTAAAAAAATTTCAGAGGCTCAAATTTCGAGTTTATGATGATAAAATAACTTCTTGCGGAGTTTATGATAATTTCGGTTGTAAAAAATCTCACATGAAAAAATGTTCCAAAGAGTCAGTTTTCTCGCGGAAGCAGAGACGTTTTGCATCTGCATATTACAAAATTTTATATTAGTTGTGTAACCAGTCGATCAAAAATGGCCGCAAGATTGTGCGGGAACTAGCGTAGGAAAAGGTTAGTTTGCTTAAAAAGCCCTGTTTCAAGTTCAAACTCATGGAACCAAGTAATTTTGAAGTTCCGCGAGTACAGCTTTTAATATGGGGTTATTTATTATAGTGGGTGGGTTTTCCTAACTTAAAGGGTATGACAGAACATCAAGACCCAAGAAAGAAGCAATATTTGATATGGTTGACCCAACCATATCAAATATGTTCACTGCATCATGCGAGTCACGAAATCATGGTTCCATGTGTGCCGCTGGATCATGGGAGTTGCATAATCGAGATCGACGCTTAGGAAAACGATGTTCCCAATATCATTTGTGCCGCTGCATAATGGGTCATACTTGTATGCCGAATGTATATAATAAAAAACTGAAAAAATTTAATTTATTTACAGTTTTTGTTGTTGCTGCTTTTCCGTCTTATTTATTGCTTGTCTGCTGCACTTTTGTTGTAGTTGCCACGATGTATTTGTTGTTGAATGCGGCTTGTGTTGTTGTGTTAGCTGTTGTTGTTGTTATTGCCACGGATGTTGTTATTGTCTTTTTACGTGGTGGAGACGTGTTTGAACACCCGCGTTGGACGCCCACCAACTCGTTTTAAAATGGAGCCAGAAAAAATATTCATAGTGAGTCAAGCATATAATAAGCACCATTGGCACACTCTACCATAAACGTATCGGAAAATAAATGACAAACATCACAGGTTATGAATGGGTGGAGGAATAATTTAGTTTTTCTACAAATCATGAGCAACAAACAGGGACCGGAGAAAGCTCCTAACGAAAATACACCACTAGGAGAATCCAACAAGTTATCCACACCACCTAAGAGCAATGAAAGTGGGCAGAAGAAAAAGCGCAATACTATCCGTCGTTCCGCAAAGTACTTCTCAAAATTACCTGCAAGCCAATCGAATGTCAGAGACTGTTATAAACATGGAGGAAGAATACTAGGAAAAACCGAACTAATGAATGCAAGAAAGTAGAATCCAAGAGTCGATACTGCTCACACACTGATTAGAGCGATATATCATGGGCGGTAATATTGCTCAAGGTTAAAGTGAACCTTAGTCTTAGTTGACTTGCGAAAAATGTAAAACACATCCACAAAATGCTAGAGAAAAGTCTTTTATTGCGAGAATTACGAAATACCGGAAGTTAAAAACTACCATCAAATTCAAGTCAAGATTGAGAGAGCTTTCATTGTTCAGTTCCCAGTGGTCTTGTGCGGGAAAAGTTATATCCGAAGGTAAAATTTGGATTGGCTGGGTATTCTGTTCAATAGAAAAATGTCTGGCGGGAAAAGGGAGCAACCTTACGATAGTCGCCGCACGGACATGTTGCTGGGAAATGTCTCAATAACATATGGTAGACCGTTCAAAACTCTCCTGTAAGTGCGGTATGGTAATAGACACATTGCGACGACATGCAAAGAGCAGCCAAGATGCAAGATATGTCATAGGGAAAATTACAACAATGGAAATATCAGCCTCCATAGTTAGAGATAACCTTGTGACTTTGTGAGAATCTTCGGTATTTATATCTACAATTGTAACGCTCAGTCTATTAGATCGATTGGTGAAAGTCGTCGAGATCTAAATCATATATTTATCGCAGGCGATTTAAATGCTTGCTTTACTGAATTTCAGCAGAAAATTGAACGATCGATGAGACGCTTTATTGGAAGCTTTTGCCACACTGCAAATTGTCCTGTTAAATACACATAACACACCAACATTCCACATAGGTATTTTACCTTAAGTTGATTAGTAGCAAAATTTTTAGTAGAGTAGTTTCGTGTTTCGTGATAACCAAATTATAATTCTGGCCTTCGCGGTGTTACTCCTAATAGAACGCAACCGAACTATGTCAGAAATATCGGTTAGAGATCCAAACTTTTCGATCATATTATGCTCTTACGCATGTTAGAAAACAAAACTATCTCTGGAACAGCTGAAAACAAAGCATCTCAAATGATCAAGGTCATCACAAACAACTATGAGACAGTAATGCCTGGCTCAGTAAAGAATAGTAAATATTCGTCGTAATGCTATGTATTAGGGGAGGAAATCACGAACTAACGTCGGAAATGCTTCAAGTCAAGGAGGAAGTATCAGTGTTCAAGGCATAGAGAAAGAGAGAGACTAAAGATTTTCGCCAAGCTTGAGCAAATTCGCGCTCAAAGTAGCAATTTCAAGAATACTCGAACTGTTGGCTAAAATCGTTGATCCCTGTTTAAGCGACGGTGTATTTCCCGAGAGGTGGAAAAAGCAAAGGTTAGTGCTTTTATCGGCATAAACCACCTAAACATTAGGTGAAGGAAGCTGTTGGGTGGGAGGTAAAAAGAAATACTGTAAAATTGTTACGCATAAGGAATGCTTTTAATATGGCACGATGGAAGTGTATTCTTTATAAACTCCTCTGTGGGACATTATGTATGATGGCTTGTTATGGCTGCAAATTGCCGAAGAATCTAATATCAAAGGATGATCCTCACCACGGGACTGGAGTTGGCTTGTCAACATCGATTACAACATCGGGCGACCACATCACTCAAGGACAAACACTAACAAAAATGGAGGATACAACCAGCTGAATGTTTGAGAGATTCCGTAACCGAACAAGACGAAAAGAGCTATGGATAGAAAGATAAATAGATAATCTAGTTAACAATATGAGGACTAAACATAACCTGATCGATAACGATGATTTTGTAATAAATATGATAAACACAGCCGTTGATAAACAAACATGTATCGCTTTACCACTGGGTCATAAGTTTGCTGTCAATGATCCCGATTACTACGACAATATGAACAATCTCGTTAAGTCGTTCTTTGAATGCTTGGATAACCAAGAGACTATACTCACAGCGTATGAAGCTCGGCATATGCATAAAACACGTGACGCGTTCCCTTAGGGACTACTATGATATAGTTGTCAATCACGCACACAATGGCTACATAACGGCCCTAGTGAACTCCACGGAATACCACTCGAAGATGGAGAACCTGCCTTGGACTACTCACTACATAACACCGATTCTTTCCATGAGCTTGAGAAGACGCTAAGTTCACTTGTAGATGAAGTATAGAAAAAATTGCAATTACTGAAGAAGAAAAAAGGATACTTTCGCATCCAACACCCTACCAAGAATATATGGCCTAACAAAGGTACACAAACCGGCGGTCCCCCTAACACCAGTCGTCTCAACGTTTGGGCCTTTCTCATACCATCTTTCCAAATTCTGCGCCCGAATTATACCTATAAGAATTTCGTCCGACCTCTGCATGTTCTCGTTGGACGTAAAATCGCTATACTCTTCGGTAACGTTCGGATCGGCAATAAGTAGCTCACTCTCGGTCGTCATCGCGGACGTGGTCACACTTTTAGTCAAATATGTTGATGACATCTTCATCATCTCTGATAAAGAGTGGTATAAAGAGACTACGAGTAAGGGACGGCTAATCGATTTCTATATTCCTAGAGTCCACACCACATAACGGAAAGCTTCTAAATCAATTTCTCCGAATAATCCGATACCCTTCGGAGAAATCATTATCCAGAACGATTAATCGAAAACATCCTGGTCTGCAACAGAACACAAAAACAGGAATGAAATGCTGGTAATTCTGACACAGAGATTCTACGCACTAAAACTCCGGATATAAAGGTCGTTCAAATACCAGTGAAGAAACTAGGCCACGTTTTATTTTCTAACACCAAATCCAGGATTAATAATTTACGGAAACGTTTTGTTGTATATAAAATCAACTGTATATGTTTTGATCTCTGGTATATCGGCCATACGGGAAGGCGACTAGACGAACGAATACAGGACCATACAGATTATTGTCTCCTAAGCCGGAGTAACGGATCTGGTACGGCTTTGTCAACACATTCACTCGAATTTCAAAAGATATATTCGATTTAGACAATCCGCAAATATCAAAACGTCGATAACTTCAAAGTTGACAGCACGAGAATACATCCATCATACACCACCATTTAGAATACGGGTCGCTCCCCCTACACATGATGTTTACCAATTCTCGCCTTCTACAGTTTATTTTTATTGTTTTTTTGTTTGTTATGATTTTTATTCCACAATCGGCTCGAAACTGAAATTTGTATACGTCCAACGATATATGTTGCTGGATACGGAACATACACGCACTTTAATTGATCTCATTTTCACGTAGTTTTTCGTGATAATTAACCTATTTAAAATATTGCAGTTGATCATAAATGTTAATAAAATTCCGAAACGTCGTGCTCACTTTTCGTTTTATTGATCATCGTACACGCATAATGTATCACCGAACATAATGGAGAAGAAATTACAAGTATGTAACAAAATGAAGATCTCGTATAGGCGTAAGCTGAACTCCGTTTATAAACTTAGAGCTTTAAGGTAATGTGTGCGTTTCCGACAGTATCATGCGACGCAGTGTGTATAATCGCCGGAATATCACCATTGGACCTTGTAACTATAGCGTAAAAAATTGTATCAAGAACGCAGTGATGTGAGTATTGCAGAAAAAAGGACGCGTACGCGAGAGGAACATACAACAAAATGGAGATCTAGATGGAAGAATCCAATCATGGAAAGTCCAATGAACTCATCGAATGGTATATTAGGCTCATTAATAAAAGACTTTGAAAAAGAAAAATTTGGTAATTCCTCTGTGCCGTCTTTTCAATCAATCGAAAGCATTTTTCCTCAGCAGTGGAAAATAACAAGAGTAATACCAATATTCAAAACTGGAATCAGGAATGATGTTATAGAGGTATAACGTCAATTTCATCAATTCAATTTCAAATTTAATCAATTTCATCATTACTGTGGTATCAACACCCTTTGTTAAGGTCTTTGGCTCTATCAATCGTTATAAAACCTTGGAATGCTTAAAAAAATTGAATTATGCAGTCCGTTTGTCAACTGCTTTAACACATACTCAAGCAACCACTCTCAATACTTCGAAATGGGGAACAAAAGGTCAGAATTAATATCAGCCAGCTCCGACGTGCCCCCCATATTTTCCTTTGGATCTTCACGATTTTCATTATACTGGAATCACAGATGTAACTCATAATTCAAAGGTCCTTTTCATCGAAAAGCTAATCCTGTTGTCCGACAGTGCCATATAAAGGTACCACAAAGATGTTTCCAATCTTACTGGATGAAGTCCATTTACCGACGTTACTTTAGTCTTTGCATAGGTAAAAGTCAAAAAGATGGTAAAATTTGACATTAAAAGAAAATTGAAAAAAAATTGAGTCGACTATTTAATTATTTTTTAACATGTTTTCTCTGTATTTTCTCTGTGTTTAATTTTTTGTGTATTCTCAAGTCATATTTGTGGATTTTTTTTTTCTAAAATACATAAATTTGTTTATTGGGAGGAACAAATAAGTTTTGAGGGATTTACAGAAGATGGCGTAACTAGAATTAAATCGCATCAGGCCATATATATTGTTTGACAAGAATTGTCTCTTGGTTTGAGTTCATACGGAACCTAATTTCCAAAACATGGAAATTAGGTTCCGTATGAACTCAAACCAAGAGACGAACTGCTCCAAGATCGAGACAAGGTCGTTACGGTTTTAGCATCGAATCGTGACGGGGGCTGAAAATTGGATCCACTTCGACATTACAAAGCAGCCTAACGAATCACTGCAGAACCTTATCAACAACAATTGAAGCAATTAAACCGAGAATTGAAGCTCAAACGCCCACACTATGCCAAAAGACATGACAAAGTAATCTTGTTGCAAGAGTCGCCAAAGAAATTTTGGCAGCGCGTCAATAGGGTGTTCTAACCCACTCCCGCCGTATTCACCATACAGTGCTCCTTTCGACTACCACTTGTTAAGGTCGATGACTCATGGCCTGGCCAATCACTTCATTGCTTACGAAGAAGCCAAACACGAAGAATTTTTTCGACATGGAATCCGTATGCTGTCTGAAAGATGGGACAAAGTCGAGATAACGATGGACAATACTTTAAATAAAGTAATTGTACCAATTTCTCTGAATAAAGCTTATTTGTACCTGAAACCCGGAAAGGTTTGATAATCCATCCTTGCAGCTTTTACTGGATTGCGCTGTTCTATATGTCAGTTAATGTTTCATATAAACTCTTTAAAAGATCTCCTCATGCCACCAGAATATTAAAACATTCACAGAGATTGCTTGAAAACAACTTTTCTGATTTCGGCGATATAGCAAATGGTAAATCTGCAAATATCTCGAGATTGAAATTTTTAGTGGTGAAAGTTCGAACAACGCTCGAAAATTTAGTTACGGCAGTATAACTGCGTTCCCTCTCGAAAATTCCCATTTACCTCCATATGGTGAATCTTGAATAATACCAATCTTCTACAACTCATTGTTGAGAAGTTTTGGCCTAAATTCAAATTTCTTTTTGTACCATGAATTTGAAAACACCCTTCAAGAAAACGTCAAAAAGCAGTAATTGCATGCAAAACAATCATTTTTGAATTAAATCGAAGTGACGCCCGATCTAAACCACCCCGTTGAAAATTCTAATAAAATAGTTCAATGTCCATTACAATGTCAAGGCCATAAGCGTTATTTTAGTTAGCAAACTCTAAAAACCATTCACAAAAAATAAATTCTCACACTTGCCAGTCCACACACTAAGCAATTATTGTACTTTACCCTATACATCTCTAATTTAAATAAATGTAATTAAATTTTTTATTTTTCTACTTAATATTTCTAGCTTGTTGTCTAAGGTGTGATTTTATGTACTCGGCTTGTTTACCTATATACATTTTACCCAAGTAAAATATTTTCTAATTAATCAATAATAAAACAAGTAACTCGAAACATTTCAATGAAACTGATCACGTCGGTGTGTAACATTAAATGTCATTAGATAGAAGGACTGTGGTAATCAACAAAATAAATAAATAAAAACATGCAAATTAAATTAAAGATGTCATCTCGAGAGTGACATGACAGGAAGGATATTTCGATTTTTTTTGTACTTCTTCATGCAATTTCTTATAAACATCCGACCAATTTACAAATCGCGGTGATTAATGAGGTTTTGATGATTATTTCATTTTGTTGCCGCACTGTGGCTAGAATTTGGCACACTTGTTGGCAATGAATGAGAATCGTATGGATATTCGATTATCGATCATAACAAATACAAATATCATAATAGATTATAATTAGCGATTATCAATAAACTTGCGAATAAATAAAGTAATCGTGTTAAAAATGGAAGACGATTTCTTGATATTATATTGCCAGTATTGTGTTAAATAACTACTGAATCATTGAAGATTCAATAGAATTGCGCGTTTCGATCGAAACTAATAGATAAAATGTTTGCGATTTATACACGAAACAAGTTTTGCTGATACATTCATCTTGTGGCAGATCAATGATTTTGTATACATGCTGCATACATGTCCAACTATTATTAAATTACAAGATTAATCAATGACAAGATGGAATGATACAGAGTGAGAGTTCAAATGTGATGATTTTAATATCTTAAGCCCGTAGTGGAGTAAGGTTTTATTCTTACGACAACAAAACTAACGGTTGACTCAATAAACTTTTGCACTTTAAAAAAACTTAGAATATTAATAATGATTGATTTACTATAAATCACTCTTTGAATAGTTATTGATCGATTCTGAAATAGTTTCCTGGATTTTATATCGTGTAAAGTGATACGTTTATCTTTGACGTCATAAATTCTTTAGAGTAGTAGGACAAATATTTTGTTGGTGCGATACCAGTTTTGAATTTAAAAAATATTGTTGGTAAGTATAAATTTATTTGTGTACTAAGTACGATATAGAATAGAGCGAATCCTAAGAAGACGTAAATTATCAAGGCGTTTAATAACGGCAACCAGATAGATATGCTAAATTAGCAAGATTTTATTGATGTTCCGGGTCGATTAATTAAGACCACAGTTGGGTGCGTAAACTACGAAATGTAATTTACATGGTTTTTATATGCAAAATGTATAAACTTGTATTGTAAAGTAAATAATGAATAAATTAGTACTTTTTCGTTACAATTGCGCTATCTTCTACCAAACCTATAAGTTATCGGAAAGTTGACTGTGTACTCGACCATTTTCCTTATCCGAAAATCGTGAAAAATACAAAGGGAGTACAAATTAATTCGGTCCGTTCTTTTTTTTTAATTTTAAAACAAAATGAATGAACAGACTAATTAAAATATTGTCCATCGCTGCTTACGCCTTTTTCCACCTCTCAGGCAATTTTCGAAACCCATCTCGGAAAAACGTGTCGTGTTTTGAGACGATCCAAGTTTGAAGCCAATTTTCAATTTCTTTGAAAGATGTGAAACGTCCGCAGATTACGGCGAGTACGGTGAAATTTCCCACTTGAGCGTTTCAAAATATTTGTTTACGACTTTTGCAATGTGAGGCCAAGCGTTGTCATGCAGGAGAATAACTTGATCATGCCTTTTCTCATATTCCGGTCGCTTTTCTCGTAATGCGCGGCTCAAACGAATTAATTGTATTAAGTACCGCTCGCCCGTAATGGAATCGCCAGGTTGTAGCAGCTCGTAGTACACAACGCCTTTTTGGTTGCACCAGATACACAGCATATTATTCGAACCATGAATGTTCGTCTTTGGTGTTGATAATGGATGAGGTCGATGGCAATTATTGGTCGAGCAAAGCGTAGTATTTTTCCTCTTGAGGTTATCGTAAAAGATCCACTTCTCGTCACCAGTCACTATCCGATGTAAAAAACCATTTCTTGTTTGCCTTTGAAGCAACTGTTCTCAAGAAAGAAATCGCCTTTTCACGTCTCTTGGTTTCAATTCATAAAGGACCCAATTGTCTTGCTTTTGAATCATGCCCATAGATTTCAATCATACAGAACCTGTTGGTTGGGTTTGTTTGAGTCGAATCTTCATCGAGCAATGCCTCAAATTCATCGTCTACGAATGTTTTTGGCTGTCCCAAGCGAGGATTATCTTCAATACTGTAATCATCATTTTTGAACCGTCGAAACTTTTCTCTACATTATTTATCGGTTGGAACATTGTCATCGTAAACTTCCATAAGCATTCGATGTGCTTTAGCTGCACTTTTTACAATTAAAACAAAAAATTAACACATCCCGCAAATGCTGTTTAGTTATCACAAAACCCGACATATTCAATACCGTATAAAACACGTTTGTCACACCGTTTGTCAATGGAAACAATGGAAATCAGCTGTCACTATAATTCAACCACAAAAAAAAAAATGTCAACGCAAACTTGATTAAATATATTTTTCCTTGGAAATGTCAAAATTGGCCATTTAAATATTTATATGCAAGCTATAAATATTTAAATGGCCAATTTTGATTGAATAATTTTTTAACTAATCGGCCGTATGTCATTTTTCTGTGCAACCGAGCATAAGTCATACAAATATAAAATTTGATCATAAAAATTATTGTGAATAATCCTGTAATTATAAATATTTACAAATTCAATGAGTTTATCGATGATACTCAAGTACCTAAAGTATGCGGTTAAATGAAATTCATATTTTTTGGAATGTACTAAATCTTCTCTTAGCTTCCTTTTGAAACAGTAACTTACGTGTGGACAGAAGTATCCGCGCTCTGCTTAAGCGTGTCGACCGAATTAATCCGCCTTCTCATTCCCCGAAATATTGAAATGCCCTGGCACCCACATCAAGCGGTTGTTAAATTGATCTGCCATCTCGTTACGAGATGAGGGATAATTCTGGAATACTTTCGAGTAAGGAAATATGATTTGAGTGTCTTAATTGAAGCCTGATCAGCCATAAATATGCCAATATCCTTTGCAGATATGTCATCATACCTAAACCAGCAAACGGCTTCCCTATTCTCAATTAGATCAGTTTGAAAAACGCTGCAGTAGTCCAGGAGAGAAAGAGAGAGGATTACATTTATTTCTTCACAGAAAACCAGACCCCCAATGTTGCCATCCATCTTTGAACCATCAGAGAAAAAATTAACACCTTCAGTGTTCAGAAATACTTCTCTCTACCTAGTCCTCTATGGTGGGAATATCAGTCCTAAACCTCTGATCAAAAGATGGTGACGGAGTTGGGCCGTAGCTGAGTTTGCCGCTATTTTTTTACCTATTCGTTCGCTGTACTTTCTTCACCTAGAATTTTTGGTTGGTCAGAATATTTTAAAACTGGCAGTCTGGCACCAAACAGTAACCCCATATAATTAAATGGGCCTAATAGTAGAAATATAGAGCCAATATATAATGTGGGGTCTAAAACCAATTTTTCTCCAGTGATATTTCTACAGGAGTAAAGCACTATTGTAGCTTTCTTTATTCTTTTTAATATTTTAGGTTTCCAAGTTAGTTTGCTGTCCAAGATGAGACCCAGATACTTCGATTTATCAGCGAAGGACAATCCAATACCATTTAAGCCAGCATACCATTAAGGGGTCGATCTGAGAACTTCGTTTTTCTTAGAGAAAAGAACGAACTTAGTTTTGTGTGTATTCATATTCAAACCGCGACTGTTACCTCAATTGGAGAGAATTCCAAGCGCAGTTTGCATGCGTTCTCTTAAGGTGCAAGGAAATTTATCGAAGACATCAATCGCAATTACAGTTCATTTATGACCACTTCCAAAGAATAGTGGATAATACCCCACATTGCGGTGTCCAACCTTGAAATTATGAGAAAGGACTTGCTAAAATTTGAGAAAGCATTACTTCGGCTTTTTGTATTGTTTGAGTTCCTCTTTACTTCTTGACATTCGATTGATATTCGTTTATTTTTACACGAAAAATTAGGTAAACTGATGCTCTGTAGTAAAACAGGAATAATTCTTTTGGTGGTGCTCATATTACAAAATACTATAAATTGCCCTCACCCCTAGATGGGAAGCTCTTGATTATACCTGAGTTGGTGTTTAGTACGCGAGGGATATTTCATATCATAACCCAAAATTTTACAAATTGTCTCCACTCCTGGAGGAGCAGTTGCTTACTATTTTTTCACTAGCATAAACCACAACTAATACTAAATTAATATTTTTTCTAAGTTTCCTATTGCCTCACCTATTTTACCCACATTTACTAAACTGCCCTGGATATAGTTTTTCTAGTTAATTTTATTGACGTTTTTATCCCCATTATAAGTGAATTCTGATTAATGAAATGGTAACTATAATTTCTTTCAGATTTTTAATGTTAACTGCCAATAGTTTAGAAACCAAATGTCAATAAATTAAAAGTTACATTCATATCCGCTTTATACCGGTATCATTTTGATGCGCACCAACACTTATAAATATTTAACATAGTTTTAGCATAAGCGTCACACTGACATATAGGCATTGGAAGATTATGCTAATTTGTTTAGTGGTAAAACATTAGAAGTCAGTGCAACTGAAGTCCTTCAGTTGCATTAAAATGTGAATAATTTTGCCATATCAAAACAGACAAGGAAAATTATTCTCAATTTACTACTGACTGACTTTCTAATTTAGTGTGTCAGAAACAAAAGAATGTACGGAAATTACTTTACCTAAATAGTTTAATGTTCCAAATTGAAGGAAGACCCTACACTGGAAAGCATTTCAGGCCAATTTTCATGTGAAGGGTCCGGGAAAACTCGATTGAATATATCGCAAAGGTGCGAGCATCATTAAGACCTGTCATTTGAATCTATTTACAACCACGATACTTTAAACGATCAATATTTAGAAATTTTCAAATATTGTGTGTGCGATATATTCAATCGAGTTTTCTCGGACTCCCCACATGATAATTGACCTCAAATGTTTATCAGGTGCGACCATCAGAAAGACCTGTAGTAGCTCAAAATCTTGTTCACTTCGTGGCACTCCTCGTAGCAACACTATTTGTGATAGTGTTATAATAAAAATTATAAAATGGCAAAACAGATTCATACTAAAAATAAACACGACGAAAAACTAAAGTCATGAGCTTAGTGCAGTGAAAAACTATGTATGCGCACGCACTAACGCAAATTCGAAACCCGGTCAAAAAAAAAATCATTAAGAAAAAAAAAATTTTAAGTGCGGAAACATCCAGAAAAATATAAAATATTGGCCCCCGCAAAGCCATATGGTGCAAAAGAAAGACAAGGACTGGTGCCCTTGTGGAGACTATCGACAGCTAAACACTGTCACTGTCCCAGATAGATATCCTATTCCCCACATACACAGTTTCTCATTGAAACTCGCCGTCGCCACTATTTTCTCGAAAATACATTTGGTACCATATCATCAAATTCCCATAGCTCTCGAGGATATTCACAAAACAGCGATTACTACTCCGTTTGGCCTTTTTGAGTTCACCCGAATGCCATATGGTCTTCGTAACTCAGCTCAGACATTCCAGCGATTCCTTAACGAAGTGTTAAAAGGGCTGGACTTCGTCTACTCTTATATCGACGATATCCTCATTGCGAGCAGGTCCGAGATGAACACAGTGAACATCTCGAGTCAGTATTCAAACGTCTCTCCGCATATGAAATTAATATTAAAGCTTCGAAATGTATTTTCGGCGTGAAGTCACTCGACTTCTTGAGCCACATAATTTCGAAAGATGGCATTCTTCCGTCGAAAAACAGAGTTGATGTCATTTCAAACTTTCCAGAACCAACATAAATCCGCCAAATACAGCAGTTCGTCGGTATGGTAAACTATTATCAATACTTTATACCCCGATTAGCGGAACTGTTATCGCCTATTCACAGGCATTTGGCCACCTTACTCAAGAAAGGCAGAAACAGAAAAAACTTATCTTGACCCGAAGATTGCACAGAAGCTTTCGAAACGGTCAACCGTTCTCTTGCCGCTGTCACTCTTTTGGCACATCCGTTGAACGACGCGCAATTCAACATAACTACCAACGCTTCCAATGTAGCAGTTGGAGCTGTCTTACAACAACGTAACAAAGGATGTTAGCAACCATTAGCGTTCTTTTCACTGAAGCTCTCTCCTGCGGAAATTAAATACTCTACTTTCGATAAAGAACTTCTTGCTATGTATTTAGCAATCAAACACTTTCGCCATTTCGTCGAAGGCCGAAATTTCTCTATATTTACCGACTATAAACCACTTACAACAGCTATTGCGTTTTGACGCAAGCACGCAGGCAGAACGTAGTCCCCAGCAATTACGACATCTCGATTACATTGCCCAGTTCACTACCGACATCCATCACATCAAAGGTAAACACAATGTGGTGAGCGACTGTTTGTCTTGTTCTGGTGAAACACTTCTCACAGAACTCAGCGTCTTCTCCTTCGATTCGAAGGAATTACTTGTACAGTAACAACGCGACGACGAATTGCAGAAAGTTATTTCGATCCGAGTTAGTAAAAATCGACCCTACGTTCCTCTTAACATGCGACGGACAATCTTCGATAGTCTACAAGGCTTATCACATCCCGGCATCCGTACTACGCGAAAACTGATAGCTTCAAAATACTTCTGGTCAAGAATGAATACTGATACAAGCAATTGGGCTAAATCTTGTATTCCATGCCAAAAGTCCAAAGTTCACCGCCACACAAAATCAGCGCTTGGTCAGCGCATCTGGTTGGTCCACTGCCCCAATCGAATGGCTATCATTATATTTTAACGATAGTCGACCGATTTACCCGTTGGCCAGAAGCTTATCCAATCCGAGAAATGACCGCTAAAACCGTAAGTAAGATCTTCTACAATGAGTATATCTGTAGATATGGTGTCCCACTCTTCATCACGAACACCCAAGGAACACAATTCGAATCAAGTTTGTTCACCGAGCTCACGAAGCTCCTAGGTTCCCATCGCATTAGGACAACTGCATATAACCCGAAAGCGAATGGTCTTGTCGAACGGTTCCCCAGGCAATTAAAATCCGCCTTAACAGCTCGATGTAATACATCCCATTGGAGTTCAGAACTTCCAACTATCCTATTGGATATTCGAACGTCTATCAAGGAAAGCCTAGAATGCACACCAGAAGAGCTAGTATATGGTCAAAATATCAAGGTCCCCGGTGAATTCTTCATCAACGATCAAAACTCGAACCCAAACACAGATACTTCGGATTTCGTGAAGCAGCTTCGTACTACAATGAGAGCCTTAGTTCCTACGGACAGACGACATCCAAACGAACAGGCAACGCACATTCCCAAAAGGCTGGAAACCTGTTCACACGTATTCGTGAGTCAGAGGTCCTTTGAGTACACGCTATTCTAGGCCGTATCCAGTAACCCGTAAATTGCGCAAATTCTTTGTTGTGGATATAGATGGAAAATCAACAACAATTGGCATTGACAGGCTTAAGCCAGCATACGGAATACTTGTGGTAAACCCAGTCGAAAAACGTAGTGTTCGAAAAACGGTTAGATTTAATTTAAACCACTACGGTTTTCGATCCAGGAGGGGAGAGATGTAGTGGCTCCAAATTTTTTTCACTTCGTGGCACTCCTCGTAGAAAAACTATTTATACACCGCGCCGCTTAATTACGAGGCATAGCTCGTTTTGCTGAATAGAGCTATTTCGCCACCTACATTAGCGAATCTCGATATTTATCGATTATCGATATATATCGAGAAATAAAAATATTCACACGGTAAAGGAAACAAGAAACGAAAAAGGACAGTCGGGTTTTGAAGTTCAAGAGACGCAGTCTCATATATGCACAGGCGAGTGTAAGTGAAGTAAAAGTGAAAGCCAGAAACAATCGTATACCATTGAAGTCGTGGACTTGTGTTAAAAAATCTAATAAATTATAAATGAATAAAGTTTTAATTTCCCAATTGTAAATTGAATTTTTCCGAACAACTAAAATATATACTATTAATAATATTCTTTAGTATTTTATTTTTAACGGTTTCAGTTGATTTTTTTTTGTTGTAGAAAACAAATATTTTTGGTATAAAACACTTTCGGCTGAAAAATATCGGCTGAGAAATGTCGGCTGAAAATATCGGCTGATGCATATTAATATTTGACATAACATACTATATTTTCGGCTGAGATAGCAAAGACACTATCTGCATTATCGATTTTTTTACTTTCGGCTGGAAATTATCGGCTAACTTTAACAGGCTCGTTTACCAAATAATTTTCTTAAATTTTAAGAGATTGTTTTTTTAAAAATAACAAAATAATTTGCTAGTTTTAAAAGATGTATTTTAATTTCGAAATAATTGTATTTTTAACAAATGTCACACAATTTTATTAAATTCAAAAATTTTTTTTTATTTATTAATTATCTAATCCGAAATACACTATGTTATAATTTGAGGATGTAAAATGATGATTTCTAAGAACTCCAGTAAGTCCTGAATTTTACCACGCCCTGCATCTGCATCTCTTGGTCTTCGAATACGGTTGGTCGTCTTTAGATTCACTACAAAAATATAGATTTTTCACATTCAATTATATTTAGTTCTATTAATTTCACCTAACATAATAGCTTGTTTTGCAAATTTACAAAACTGTGTAAAAAATCACCAAGTCAAGAACATTTGCAACATTAATTGCAGCGTACTATGTCAAAAAAATTTCTTGAAAAAAAACAATAAGTATAAACATTTTCATAAGTTGTCATTATTATCACAAAAATTGTTTTAAAATGCTATAAAACTTCTTTTGAAATAAATTATTCTGTTTAAATAAATAATATTTTTAAATTTAAAAAGTATTTTGCCCCTCAGCCTAGGGTACTCAGAGGGCTTCGGCTGTCTCTGTGTACACCTAGGCAACACCAAGGTAGCCGCGTCCTCGTCGCGGGGTGCGGGTACTGCTTCGACAGTAGCAAAGTGCTACCGGGGACCAAATTCCAGTGGTATAAATTGGCTAAAACAAACAATGAATACAACAAATACGGAATGTAATACCCCAGGTGGTACAGCAGCAGATATGCTGCCAAGTCCACACTCTTCGGAGGCAGGCCCGACAAATTCTGGGGTGGGCCAATCATTGTTTAACCCATTTGGACGAGGTTCCAAACTATCAAGATCACCAAGATCTTCAACTGGAAATATATTTCAGTACGAGAAGGAAAATGCCGAACTCCGTGAACAACTAAGAGAAATAAAAGAATTTACTACTAAAGGGTGTTTTTTTAAGAGGTTGCCGATTTCTTTTTTGAATAAAACACATATAAAATTATGAAATGACCAAAATTTTTTTTTATTTGGTAGATAATTTTTTGGCATTTAACATTTAAACACAATTTCTGGCATATGGCTACCACGACTATTTTTCACAAATGTCATTCTGGAGGTCCAATTTTCCAGCACTCAAGCATTTGAGGGCGTATGTCAGCAATGACACGTTGAATATTGGTTTCCAAAGCATCAATCGATTGAGGTTTATCCACATAAACCAATGACTTCACGTATCCCCACAAAAAGTAATCGAGTGGCGTCAAATCGCACGAACGCGGAGGCCAATTCACCGGACCATTTCTCGAAATAATGTTGTCGTTGAAAGTTTCTTTCAATAAGTCGATTGTTTCACGTGCTGTATGGCAAGTGGCACCATCTTGTTGAAACCACATTTCATTCATATCCATATCTTCAAGATTTGACAACAAAAACTCATTTAACATGGTTCTGTATCGATTTCCATTCACGGTAACGCGTCGTCCTTCCTCATTTTTAAAGAAATATGGACCGATGATCCCACCAGCCCATAGACCGCACCAAACAGTACATTTATCAGGATGCATTGGTAATTCTAGAACGGCGTGTGGATTATCTTTGCTCCAAATGCGACAATTTTGTTTGTTGACGTATCCATTTAACCAAAAATGCGCCTCATCACTGAAGAGAATTTTACGGTAAAAAAATGGATCTTCGTTCAATTGATTTAACGACCAATCACTGAATTCACGGCGCAAACGATGGTCGTGTGGCTTTAATTCTTGCACCAATTGAATTTTGTATGGCACCAAACCCAAATCTTTACGTAAAATTTTCCATAAAGTCGATGGACAAAGTCCAATTTGCTGAGCACGACGACGAATCGATAAATTGTCGTTTTCTTCGACACTGGCCTCAACGACAGCAATATTTTCTTCTGTACGAACTCTTCTCATTCTTGTCGGTGGCTTGGCATCCAAAAGAGTGAATGTAGACCGAAATTTGGTAATTACGTTCTTTATGGTGGTCTCTGACGGACGATTATGTGCACCATAAAATTCACGAAGTGCTCTATAAACATTTTTAATTGAACACTGATTTTGAAAATAAATTTCCACGATTTGAAAACGTTGTTCTGGAGTTAACCTATTCATAATGATTTGCCAAACAATACTGAGTAGAAATGCCACTTTGAGCTGTCAAAACAACTGTCATAAAATAAAACGACATCTATCGGAAAAACAAACCTCCTAAAAAAACACCCGTTAAATTGAAAGAAGAATTTACAATTTTAAGGAAAGAAAATGAAGAACTCAAAAAAGCAGTTGAAACACGGGCAGAACTTGGGACGACACCTAGCCCAACAGTCGATGATGGCATTAATTCATTCCATACGGATGAAGAAGAATTAGAAAGAGAAACAAATTGGATGTTGAACAAAGACCAAGTAAGAAAAGGAAAGCGCAACACTCACCAGAAATGGCGCAGACTTTAACATCAACTTCAAAAGAGGTTGCCAGAAATCAGTTAATCATCAAGAAACAACTAGCTCTAGAACAACAACCAGCTAAACCGAAAGAAAAATCACCTCCACCAATAAATGTCGTCGGGATATCAAATTTCTCCACTATACAATCGATTATGAAATCGATTACGATAGCCGAGTACAAACTCGTATCTCTAAACAACGGCGTCTGGAAAATTAATGTTGTAGACTCTGAAACTTATAGAGCTTTGGCTACAAAGCTTAATTCCGAGGGGCATCAGTGGTTTACCTATGAGGATAAGAATGATCGCTCAATTAAAGTTATGGCTAGAGGTCTTCACCCAACCTAAGCAAAAGAGGAAATTATTGAGGATCTCAAGCAAAAGGGTTATCAAATAGAAAATGCCGTAAACATTATTAAGAAAGAAAAAATCGAAACTGAACAAGGAGTTCAAGTTAACAAAAGAGGACTTCCACTATTTATGCTCACTTTTAATAACAAACAAAATGTGGAAGATGTGTATAATATCAAGGCAATACTTAGCATGAGAGTTAAAATAGAGCCATTGAAAAAGAATAACCGATTAATACCGCAGTGCAAAAAATGTCAAGGTTTTAATCATACGCAGAAATATTGCCAAAGAGAAATTAGATGCGTGAAATGTGCCGGAAAGCATCATGCCCAGGTATGCCCGGTTAGTAAAAATATTGTTGCAAAATGTGTCAATTACAATAAGTCACATCCCGCAAACTACCGGGGATGTGAAATAGCTAAGGGGCTACAACGAATAAGAAATAAAACGCGAAAACAAAGTCCAGGAGTATCGGTAAAAAATTATCAAACTTCCACCAAAGAGGAACCTAAACCTCATGCTAGTAAAACGGGAGAACCAAAACCAAAACTGTACTCGCAAGTAGTCATGACAAAACCAATTATTTTGGAGCACACTACTGAAGGTACAGCAGTGCTCCAAAACATACTAAGAAGCATGGAAGCTCTTAACACTCGTCTAGCTAAACAAGAGAAATGCCTTCAAGCTCTAAGCAACAGGTTAGATAAGCAAGACTCTCTAAATGAAATGAAATCCATGCTCTATTAAAATGATGCAAACAACAACAAATAAAACATTAAGAATAGTAACCTGGAATGCAAATGGGCTAATGCAACATATTCCAGAATTAGAAATTTTCCTAAATACTGAAAAAATAGATATATGCCTAGTATCGGAAACCCATTTTACTTCAACTTCATATCTTAAAATATATGGATACAATTGTTACCACGCCATTCATCCAGCAGGAAGGGCAAGGGGAGGATCGTCGGTGGTTATAAGAGAAAACATCAAACACTTTATAGATCTTAAAATTGAAGAGGAATTTATGCAAGTAGTCACCTTAAAAGTATTGATAAATAACAACAAAGAATATAGTGTATCGTCAATATATTGCCCCCCAAGATATAATTTAATTAAACAAGACTATTGCACGTTATTTAAATCACTTAGATCAAGTTTCATAATCGGAGGTGATTTTAATACAAAAAACACCTACTGGGGATCAAGAATATTCTCTAAAAAAGGGAGAGAGTTGTTTGCAGCAAAAGGAGTATGCAATTGCGATTTTCATTCTGGAGATCAACCAACTTATTGGCCTACGGATAGAAACAAAATACCCGATATCATTGACTTCTTTATCACCAAAGGTGTAGACGAAAACTACATATACCTAGAAAGCAGCGAGGGGATTATGTCGGATCATACGCCTGTCATTATGACACTCAGTGCAACGATTATTAAAAAAACTAGTCCACCTTCGCTAACGAACAAAAAAACCTGCTGGGAGAAATTCCAGAAACTTGTTGAGGATAATATTGATCTTCAGGTGCCAATTAAAAACCCGATAGAGCTATTTAGAAGAAGAACTAGAACAACTCAACAACAGTATACAAGAAGCAGCGTGGAGTAGTACCCCCTCAAGTTCAAAGGAAATGCGCCGAAATGCTACTTAATCTCTAGAAGTTAGGGAACTGGTTGCAGCAAAATGAAAAGCAAGAAAGGCCTGGCAAAGAAGTCGAGCGCCAGAATATAAAACAACTCTTAATTTTGTATCCAATAAACTAAAGTTGCTAATTAAAGAAATCAAAAACGAATCCATTAATAAATACTTGAGTGTCCTTACTGGGGAAAAAGATACCGAGTACTCCCTTTGGAAAGCGACAAAAAGTTTAAAACGACCTAAACTCCAAATTCCACCAGTAAAAAATGAAGATGACACATGCGCTTATAGCAAAGCAAAAAGCTTCGTTGTTTGCAACCCACCTCGAGAACACGTTCCAGCCACTACCTAGACAAACTGCAGAGGAAAACATACCACCAGTATATAAAATGGATAACTGCAATATATCTCCTGTCACACTACAAGAATTAAAAGAGGAAGTCAATCTCAACCTAAATACAAAGAAATCTCCAGGATATGACTTAATTACAGGCCAAATAGTAAAAGCTCTTCCTGAAAAAGGTCTACGTAAACTACTCCAAATAATTAATGCAGTGTTCAGACTTAAACACGTTCCAAGTCAATGGAAAGTAGCAGAAGTAATTATGATCCCTAAACCAAACAAACCACTTAATGGCAAAAATTCGTATAGGCCTTACTCCCAATAATTTCAAAATTATTCGAGAAACTACTCCTAAAGAGACTAAAACCAATAATAGCAGAAAGAAATCTTGTTCCTCCACATCAATTTGGCTTCAGAGAAAACCATTCAATAATAGAACAAGTACACCGAATTACAAACATAATTGAAGACGTACTTGAAAAAAAGAAAGTATGTTCAAGCGTCTTCTTGGATGTAGCACAGGCCTTGACAGAGTATGGCATAAAGGTTTAAATATAAATGAATATAAATTACAAAGAGACATACCAAAGCAGTTTTATGAAATTCTAAAATCTTACATATCTAACCGACACTTTCGAGTTAAATTAGATGGCGAATACTCAGAGATAAAGAAAATATCAGCAGGGGTACCACAAGGTAGCGTTCTGGGACCAACTTTATATGTTCTATACACCTCGGACCTGCCAACGATAGAGGATACTAACATAGCGACATTTGCGGATGATACGGCCATCTTAGCAGTTGCTAAATGCATAGAAGAATCTACAAGCAAATTGCAAAGAGCTACTAATATTGTCAGTACCTGGACCAAGAGATGGCGAATAAAACTTAATGAAACAAAATCTGTTCACGTAAACTTTACCAACAAGAAGGTCAAATGGATACCAGTAGAAGTGAACTCCCAGCAAATTCCCTATGCAAATACGGCAAAATATCTAGGCATGACTCTAGACGCGAAACTAAAATGGAAAGAGCATGTGAAAAAGAAAAAGAAGAGTTAAACATCAAATACAGAAAGATGGATTGGCTCTTAGGAAGAAATTCTGAGCTAACTCTATATAATAAATTGCTACTATACCGGCAAATCCTAAAACCTGTGTGGACTTACGTTATTCAGCTCTGAGGCTGTACAAAGAAAACCAATGTCAATATCATCAAGTCATTCCAAAGTCCTTCGTGGAATAGTTAATGCACCGTGGTACATAAGAAATGACAACCTCCATAGAGATCTGAAGATGGATTTCGTTAGTGAAGAAATAAGCAAACACGCGAGAAAACACATGCAACGTATTAGTCTACACCAAAGTGCTGAGATACGTCATATGTTGGATGATTCAACCCTAGTAACACGGCTGCGAAAGAAGAAACCGCATGATCTACAAGATCCAATCAGGATCGACTAAAAATATAATATAATTGTAAAGGGGACTAGCCAAAGGGCTACAACCCTCCAAACAAGAATATAAATTATGAAAGATAAATTACTAGATGATTTGTAAATCAGTTGTAATAAATAAATATATAAAAAAAAAGTATTTTATAAATCATTTTATTTTGTAAAAATCTCATTTCATTTCAAACAAATACTTTTAAAATTCAAAAAAATAAATTCGAAATTAAAAAGTTCGCTTTTTAATTTTACAAATCAAAATTTTTCTTGGGGATACTGAGCTTCCAAACCTAAAATCAGAAGAAATGTATTTTGATTTCGTAAGTTCCTGAAAAGAGGGGATAGATTGGTCCCATCATGTCAAATGGCAAATACTTGATTTGCACAGCTATTAGTGCAGCCTATTTGAAACGACTTATTACAATAAAATATCTTGTTTTGGATGTTTTGTAATAATAAACCTGCGGCAGTGGAAATGATTAATTATTAAGCCCCACAGTGTTGTATAAACAACAATTATATTGAAGGTTTATGGGAATTTTTTCCGCGCATGTTAAACTCCTATACGCTAATTTAACCTTATGTTATGCGGAAATTCCCGCCATTTGGAGTAAATAAATTCATAATCAAAAAAATTCCAAACGCGTTTGCTAAGCTTAACGAAATAGAGGACCGATGAAAATGTCTGCTTTAAATTTAAAATACTCATGAGGACTCAAGAACGTAAATTTGAATGAAACACGCAAAATTTTAAAAAAATTAGCGATACTGATGAAATTAACTGTGATATGTATATTTCTGGTCAGATCTAATTTTTTAAACATCGTAAAACAAGTTCTGTCAATGAAATCATATTTAACACGTGCCACAAACTATTTTAGGTAAATAACAATTCAAAAATTATGAATTTAAATTTAGATACAGCAAAGACCGTTTCGTGTTTATATCGTCTTAAGTGATTCTATTGACTTGTAAATTTCACTTTAAAACATTACATGACATTGTTCCTAATATCATTTCATGATCATTCGGTCATTTTATTTATTTGAGACTCGCGATGGCATCTAGTTCATTGAAAACGAAAGTCAAACTGATCGAATTTATTACTTTTGTAAATACGATCGATTGGAAATGCGAACACAACAATATTTTTTATTATATACTTGACTCGGTTGAACTTTTTGTTTTGTGCATAAATTAATTTAAGAATAACAGCTTTTTAAAGACTTAATAAAAGCAAGATCCCGGGGAAGAAATTCATTTAAAGTTTAATGTTACTGTGTGCTTCTTGGCTGCAAGTTTGCGTTTAGCCTTGATACCTTACTTAAAATTTATACATCTACTATCTTATATCAAACGTTTTTTTTTTTTTATATAATTAAAGCTCGCGATATGCGACTTGATACATTATTTAGAATTAAGTAGAAAAAACACAAAAAATCTGCTAAGATAAATTAATTAACATTTAGTCGTCACTCTGGCTAGCACATTTTAAAATAATGGTTGCTAATATAGTATCGATGTCTGAATATGGTGAATGGTGTTGGCGAAAAATTATCAAAATATTATCATCGTTTTGTAATTAGCATATAGATTAAAATTGACGTCAGCAGATTGGTGTTTAGAATTAGTATCATCCGAAACTCGTTTTTCTAGTTTGTAATGTTTTTTGTCTTGATTTAGAATTAGAACATTTTATTATATGAAAATTTTGTTTTGGTATAAACATTGTGTGGCACCTGAGAACCTGGTATAAAGACGTCAACATCTATAAAAATTGGTATCCCATAGGTAGATTATGTAGCAACATGAGCGTGGGATTGTTATTTGAGTTTAACGTCAAATCAGTTTTGAATTGGCATGCTTTTGTAATTACCTTTCGGGTTTGCGTCATTTTTGTCACATATTTTCAGCAAACATATCAATAAACCACAACCCTGGTCCGCCTCGCATCCGTTTCACATATTTATTTTGCAGAAAACCTCATAATAATTCCCAACAACACAGAAATCTTAAAATCAATAATAATTTTATTATTATGATTCTGTGTTATTTAAACAAAATCACTGAATATTAATTTAAATGCAAGAATTATGTTAGCACACAATCTTAAAATCATGAATGGCGCTAAAAGATTATATCAATTGAATTTGAATATTAATCATTGTGTAAGATAAACACGTTTGCGCAAAACCCGTACAGATTCAGAAAAGTTTGCGGTTTGTTGGTCCCACGCAAATTAAATAAACAAAAATTCGCGCATCCAATATACCATGTGCCATTTTACAAGGATGTTGTTGTTAGTAATTTTGTATTTGGTATTTTCCAATTTCAATTGAAAAACACGTTACACTATTGTTGAACATAATGAAGATACAAGTACGCGTTAATTGAATCGTTAAACAAGCCATGTTCTCGTTATACGAGTATCTTAGTTCTATACACAAAATACACTCGAGCCGAATTTATGAATGAGACGCATTTGGAGAATTATTTTATGAAAATTTATACGAACCAGCTTGCGCGCACACCTTATCTCAAAAGTAACAATTATCTGCGAAAAAAAAATAGTTTAGTTGAAGGCCAAGAAGGTATACCATACTCGTATATGAATATACAGATACAGTGAGATATTTAAATTTATAACCTTTTAATTTAGAAGTTAGACACTTGTCAATTTATTAGCATAATAAACAAAACAAGTCTTATTTCATTCATAAACTCGGGATCCTATTAAAAATTTTAATGGTCTGCGTTAGCCGCGTCATGTCCATATTACAATATCGAAGATGTAAATTTATGTTTTAACAATTTTAACCTTGATGTTTGATCGATAAAGAAAATTTTTTTATAAAGTCCCAAGTCAGTTTGACTGAATATGATCGTTGCAAATTTTTATTTTGTGTACAGCTTCACGTACTTAAAGGTCAGAGTTACAAATTGTATACTCTTTACATGCTTGTGCATGGAATTGTAAAAAATTAGTAATAATCATTAAAATCGATTGAATATGCATAAGATGTTTTTAACGGTCGGGAAGACGATACCAATAATATTTTATTTGTGAAGATTCCATCGAGTAGTTTTAAAGAATTTTCGTACTATCACAATTCTGACAACAATACTTACCAGTGATCCTAGAATATTAAGGCGTGACTTGTTTAACCTAGGATATTAAGGCGTCATGAGTTGTCCTAATTTAGTTTACTTAATCAAAATCTTGGAGAATTTTCTTCTAAAAATGCAGTACGGAGATAATGCAGTAAATTATAGCTTGGAAGATCGTCTGGAAAATATAAAATAAAAATAATTAGTCCAAATAATAATGATTATGATTGATAATAGTCGTGTGCAAAATTTTGATGTCAAAATACAAAGTACAATTTCTGGGAGTAAAATGTATAACCTGCAACAAAATTGTTGTGAATACAACATGTATATACATCATCAGACTGCTGCACATTCAGATACCATATACCATCGGATCTAATTTAATTTTAATTGTAATATAAACACTTTTTGCATTTACATACTTTTGTATTTTTTTATGTAAACTGCTTAGGCAGCAGTAAATTTTATATAAAATGAGCTGTAATGTAATAAAAATGCTAGAATAAAGTAAAAATTCAACGTAAACACTTGTTCTCATTAATAGGCCCCACCAGTGGTAACCTATTAATAAGTATTATATTAGACGACACCAGACATAGCTCATGCGAATATAACCGCAAGCTGTCTAGTCATAACATTGCTCCTTCGAGAAAACATTTCGAACCTGCTGATAAATATATACAATAACAACAACAAGTAACTAGTAATACTTATTCCACTAAAATGGATTTTAATACGCTGTTAGAACAACAAGAAGCGGTAGCAAACAAAATTCAACAGCTTCATACTAACTACAAAAAAGATGGAGAACATCGAAAAACCATCCGTTACCTCGAATCAAAAATCGCCACATTAAAGAGTCTGTATCTAGATTACAAGGCTACAGACCAAATATTAATATCGTCGACTAATCCGCAACTCGAGCAAAGACATCAATACTTCGAGTCCAGGAAAAATATCGGAAAAACTTACGAAGCCTTCATTGAGGAAATGCGCCAACGACTCAACAGCGGTACACCAAGCACTCCGGATGGACAGCAACAAGGAAAATCATTCCACTTTTCGTCGATCGGAACAGAAGGTAACGACTCCAACAGAGACCAGTTTAAAAGATACCTCAAACAACAAGGTATCAAATTAGAAAACCTGTGGAAAAAAATAGAAGCCACGCAAAAAATGGTCAAAAACGGAAGTTCGCAGCATGCGCTAAAACTGGCCCTGATTCAGACGGAAAGGCAGATGAATCAGATCTCTGATCTGAACGAAACGATATATTTGGAGGCTTGCGAAGACGAAGAGAACACATTGGACTACTTCACTGAGAGGCATTACAACGACATATCACAATCCTATGACCACATAGTAATAGAAGTCCAATCATCATTAGAACAACCAAAAGCTGACAAAGAAAACTTGTTCGAAGTGAAACTTCCAAAAATTGGTATACCACACTTCAACGGAGAGCACATGAAATGGATGGCATTTCATGATGTCTTCGACAAGTTAGTGCATAACAACGGAGCACTAACGAACACACACAAGATTAATTATCTAAAAACATACACCGGTGAGCAGGCAGCAAAATTAATCAATCACCTTCACGCCATTGGTGAAAACTATGACACAGCCTGGTCGATTATCAAAGAAAGATACGACAATCGCAGAGCCATAGTAACAAGTTATATCCATACATTGATGTCACAAAGGAGCATCGGAACCGAATCTGCTTCAGCCATTCGAGTGATATACGACACTACCAACGAGTGTCTTCATGGAATAAGAAATATGGGTGTCAACATCGACTCTTGGGATCAAATCATAATATACGTTATAACCAAGAAGCTCGACTCTGAAACCTTAAGACTATACGAGATGTCACTAACAAACACAAAGGGATTTCAAACTTTAGCGAATCTCATGATGTTTTTGGAAAAGCGATTTACTGCATTGGAATCATTACTATCCGCAAACCTTCAACTTCGGCGGTAAAATTTAATCCAACAGGAGTAGCCTTGTTAACAAATAATACGACATGTAAAATCTGCCAAAAAAAAATCATCATGTCCAGGACTGCGGGAAATTCAAAACCATGAATATTTACGAAAAAAATCAATTGGTCTCATTACTGGAGCTCTGCAGGAACTGTCTTAAAAGCAACCATTCAACAGTCAAATGCACGCTGAACCAATCATGCAAACAGTGTGGCGGACGACATCATCAGCTTTTACATAACAACAAGGACAACAATCCAAGAACAACGAATGAAACTAGAACAGCAGACAACCGCATCATATCATTACACACTGGTAAGGAATTAGAAGACAAAGAGTACGTGCTGTTACCAACAGCACTAGTCAAAACAGCAACCAACGATGGAGACTACCGGTATCTACAAGCAATTATTGATCCTTGCTCGAACACTTGCTTGAAAATAACAACAAGCAAAGCCAACATGAACATAACGGGAATCTGCGGAGACCAGAAAGAAACCATAAAAAAATCAGCCGCACTGGCAATAATGCCGCGATTCAACTCTGAATTTCAATTAACTATAAAAGTCCTTGTAGTAAATAAAATAAATAATCGTAATAGTAAATAAACTCATGATCAGCCACAGCAAACAATAATCAGTCAAACATGGGATAATCTAAAGAACTTACCACTAGCCGATCCAAACTACCATACACCAGGGTCGATAGACTTACTTCTAGGAGCGGATTATTATGCGGATATTAAACTACCTGAAATCATGACGCAAAACAATCAACAACCAATAGCTCAAAGCTCCGAGCTAGGATGGATAATTCTGGGAAAAACCACCAAATCAGCTAAGTCAAATGAAAACTTAACAATCGCAGCTGCGATTGCCACCGAGAAGAATTCTTTGGAAGAAATTGAAAAAACTCTTAAAAATTGTTGTAAAATCGAAGATTTACATCCGCCAAGAAAGCAAACACCCGAAGAAAAAAAGTGTGAAGAGATATTCCAAAGCGGATTCTGATTCTGATACAGATCACCTTTGAAGTGAAGTTAATCCTTAACTTACTTCACTTAATATTTCCCTTAAGATAGAAATTGTTTAACGAGCTGTAAGTCTGATGATCTAACATCGGTTTCTTCAAGATATTGTTTGGTGACATGATCAAATACAAATATGTTTAATTGGCGCAAGGAAGAAACAGAAAATGGCAGTAGATGAATATTTTTGATGTAGTGTTATCCTTTATGTGGCCTTCAATCGGGTTGTTTGACAGCACCTTTTAAAAAATAGGAGATGTAGATGAAAAATCCGTACAATTAACATGTTAAAATTTCGAGGGTTCACCAATAATGAGGTGACCTATTGAATGGAATATTTAAATCACATCTGATGTTCGTAATATAGTCCAACAGCGACATAGATTTGTTGAGATGGTGGTTAACATTCAAAGAACTATTCATCTTCTAAGAGTAAAAGTTAGAGATTCTGGAGCGTATAGTTTAGATCTCTGCAATCAATTTTAGATTGATATGTAGCCATAAAAAAGTATTCATCCTCAATTTTATAAAGCTTCGTAAGCTTTAAGGTGGTTTTTAAGACGACAATTATCCAATTTATCGCCTAAGACAACACAAATTAAAATAGATGAAATTATTAAGTGTTTGCCACTTATTGGGGTGGAAATCTGAGGTTGTTGAATATCACAAAAATTTCTGAGATGGAATATCTCTAACAAACTCATATCCGGTTATATAGTCTTCCGAGTGGTTGTTATTTGAACCACTTATTAACGTAAGTTTAGGTTTAAATGATGAGATGATTGATTTGTGATGCATTTCACAATGTTGAGATGCGCACATATTACTCAACCTTGGAAATTTTGAGTAATTTCCTGGAAATTGAAAACGCCTCGCGAAGAGGATTACTCTATTTTAAAATCAACAGCATGTATGATTTTGATGGAATTACCTCTCGCTGCCTTGATGAGGTTTCATTAGCGCGAAAAGTACATCAAATCAGGTTTTTAGGTTGTTTGGCACTTAGTGCTTTTTTGGAAACTCTAATTCCTTGAAGAAAAGGCTCTGGCCAAGCATCAGAATTCATCATAGAATCAAACTGTAAGTCGTTGACGCTGATTCGATATGAAACGTTTTAGGATGGTTTTATCCGTGCTTAAATTTAATATTTGAAATGTATTACACACAAATCGCTAGAATTGCTCATCTGTAAATGATGAGTGAATTCTACTAATAAATATCCATCTGCTCGGTTTCACCACACTAATTGTCTCAAAATCATTTGAATTAGCAGCGAATGAAGAGCCCCGACTGGTTTACTATGTGCAGTTTTCTACTATTTCTGTTTGTTTATTTGTGAGTTGGCACTAGTACAGGTAGACAGGCTACAGTTGTTGTCAACGACTTAAACGTAACAGATCCAAAATCGAACTACGCATAACACATCAAAACAGAAAAACATTAATTCTCAGACTTTGACCGCAACTTAACAATATTGCATAAAGCCAGAAAAGGACACACACTCAGCAGACTTTAAGAATTCGAGATTTACAAATACAAAGCCAATCACATATTATTGAACGATAAATTGAACACCAAAACCAACAGAATCTATATAAATCGATACATAAACCAATTTAATTCAATTTTATAAAGTGACGAAAGTTATCAGAAATGCTAGAAATGGATTACAGCACAAATACAGTTTCTCGTATTGGAAAATTTGTCAACTATAATAGTCATTTATTTGTCATTGCGGACAATACCGTCCTAGTCAGGTCGAGTATGGAGCATCTTGAAAACCCCATTTTTTCTGTGATTGGGTGATGGTACGGTTATTTATTGCAGGCTCGGGTAATTCACCATGTGTATTCTCCTAAGCATCTTTATCTTTCAAACGAGTAAAACAAACGTTTGATGATGTGGAGGCATTCTGCTTGCTGTGCAATGTCCAAACTTTATTACCATCTGTTAAGGAAATGAACTCTTCATCACATCCAAATCCATAATAAAAGAAGTGATGATGATCTGTGTAATATTTTTCAAGGATGATTCTCTAAGTCACAACAAATGCTAATCAAATTAGTTTATTATACACTTCTGTATTATATGAAATGTACCGATGATGATGCTGGCTTGGTGCCAATTATCATAAAAAAAAGTTTAAGATAAGAGCAAAGTAAATGCGTTTTTTTGTTTTTAAGCCGCGCGCAACCGATGATTTCATTCCACAGTAGCCAAAAAGTAGTTGTATATGACTCACGCCGTACGTTAAAATATCTGCACTGTTGAATTATGTCATAGAGCTTTAGGCCATAATTTATGTAAAAACATACGTATAACATTAGATCGGGTAAAGTGCGACACTATATTTTGTGTTGTGACATACCATGCATTACCGTACTGACCTGTTTCAACAATACGCGCGTTGTCAAAATGTTCCATTGACATTGGAACAATCATTCAACCCAAAAAAAATAAAATAGAAAAATAGTTAACAATCTTAAAATTCATGGTTTTGTACGTTAATTAGCTTATATAGAGAAGTTACATTCCTAAAGGTTTATAATAAATAGTTTCAAGAATCGCGCAGCTCGAAAATCCATAAAATTTAAAATCTGGTTTTTCTAGAATTTTATATAAAACAGCTAAAATTTGCGCACCATACTTGCTTGATTAATTTTGAAAACTAATATTGAGAAGTATTTGATTATAAAATTTATATTAAATAATTTTATTATTATTATTACTTTTTTATTTATTTATTTTTTTTTTTGTTGGTTATTAGACGCGATAGGAATTAGCGATTTACTTTATGGAGATGTGCGCGCTTAAGCAAATACATTAGAATATACACCATGAAGACCAAACACGAAAACGAAACAGAAAAATTGTTACCTCTTATTTATTCGTTCTACTAAGACAATATTTATGCTTTAAGTCATCGTCGCCGTCTTATATTTTGCTGTGTGTGTCGCTAAGTGGGGATTTAATTTAAAAAAAAAAATTGTGTAATGTAATGTATACAGCTGATCGAACAGTGCTTATATAAATATTAGACATTTGTGTATGTATATTTTGTGCTGTGGTTTTTGGTCGAGATCTTGCCTTTTAACGTTGTCATCATTCTTACAGAGAATTGAACCTTTATATTTATGACTAATATAAACTTGAGAGTATATCTAGCATAAAGCCACTTGTCTAATCCTCTTAAGTACAGTTCCAATTAGAAATTGATTCCCCAAACACGTATTGGGTGGACAGGAATCCCCTTCGAATTCACATAAACACTTGTTCAAATCATGCGACTTAAAGATTTCTAATTAAATCATTAAATAGAAATCTTATGTATAAGGGGAATCTTAGAGGTGTGAACAAAACGATCGGAGTAAAGTTTATGCCAAAATAACAAAACATGTACACTGTCTCCCATAAGTACTTAAATTGATAAAACTAAAAAAATTGATAATCATTATTTGAAAATTTCTCAAAACATAAATATTTCAACACGATTTGACAGAAGAAATTTAATTTTTAGGATAAGTTTGAATGAAAATGAAATAAAATCATTCAAATTTGGGTAAAATTAGTCGTTGATGTAAGAAATAAATCATTGAAATGTTTTTATTCAAAAGAGAGTATCATTGAGTGCAATGCAAAATTCTTAAACATTAAAAAATATTATTTCGGTCCCTACTGATGACACAGAGGTGATCGAATTAGCATTTGATGTAAGAAACCAATTATTATTTATTCAATATTACAACTGATTTAGAGATCACCTAGTAATTTATATATCTTAAATTACTGGTTTTAGCATTTGCTTGCGCAGAAGCAATTTGCTGTGTATTGACAGCTCAGAATTTCTACTCATGAGTCAGTACGTTATAGGAATATATTTGATGTTTAACTGATCTTGTTTCTTCTTGATTTGCTGTTTCCATCTTAAATTAGCATCGAGGGTTATGCCCAGGTATTTGCTTTAAGTTGACATGCATAGTGATTTGGCTTCATTTAATAAGATGCATTTTAAAGTTTGTTTGTTGCTTCCAATATATATTTTCTTAACTACTTTAGGATAGCTGAATCTTCTGCAAATATTAATACTGCAGCACCTTAAATACTAGGCATATCTGTCATATAAAGGATTAACAGAATAGGTCCAAGATCGCTATCTTGCGGTACACCTGCTGATATTATAAGTTCAAAGTATTCGTTTTCAAGTTTGACTCGAAAGCTTCGACCTGCGATGTAGGGTTTACAGAGAAGAATTTGATAAAACTGGTTACGTAAGGCTCGATTGAGTTTAAATTCAAGAACTTGGTGCAAACTTTCTCTGTGAACTTATTCTAACCCCAAATTGGTGTGGTGGATTTCTTATATTATAGGTTCAAGCCTCTTGAGCAGCAGCTTTTCAAATATATTTGATATGGTCGGAAGCAAGAATTTTTATCGTTTGTTGTTTAGGAAGCATAATCATACTGCTTACTGATACGGTTATCTGGCTCTAATTTGAACCAAAATTCCACGAGAAGAAGAAAGAAGCTCAATCTGTTATTGTTATTTGAAAGGTTGGATCATTTGGACTAGGGGTTCATTTTTAATATCGACAATTCATCGCTAGCTCTTGAGGTATTTTTGGGTAATATTTCGACTATTTTAGAACGTTGCTCCACATATTGCTCACATTGCTCATCAAAAATCAAACGCTTGCAGCCTTGGATTTTCTTTGGTCTTGCGCGACGTATTAATAAAAGGAATAAACTGCGAACCAAGTTAACTAAGCGTCCTGATAATGCAGTACTTCGCGAAAGCTATAAGAGAATATGCACGATAATTAATGTGGATACCAAAAAAGGAAAGGAAATCTATTATTCTAAGTCTTGTTCAGGTAACCGCGGTGATATAAAACAACTGGATTTTGGTGAACGAAATCTTAACTCGTAAACCTAAAACGCAACGATAATTAAATCTATTTTAGCACAGAACGGAGAACTTCTTACGAATGATTTACCAATTACTAATGAGTTTAATTGTTATGACTCTAGCAACACGTCATTTAGTTCCGATTTGCCTTTTGATTTCAGTCCGTCAACGTTTTTTATATCCTCAGTGTCTAGTAATGAAGTTTTTTCAAATATTTATGCTTTGGAAGCGAAATACTCAATTGATAACGTTGGCCTGAGTAATTAAATACTATAATCCATCGCTGGACATATTAGTCCCGTTCTTGCACACATTTTCAAACTTTCCTTTGAGCTGGGAGTTGTGCCCAATCGATTGGAAACAGCAACTATAATTCCCTTTTTTAGGGCAGTTAAAAATAGGGTTTCTAGTTTTTTAAACCAAACTAGTGTACTGAGTAATCATCAACATGGCTTTCGTCGAGGTATGAGTACCGAATCGGCCTTGTTGAAGTTCTTAAATACAATCAATATTGGTTTAAATACAGCTAACCTTCAACTTCGGCGGTAAAATTTAATCCAACAGGAGTAGCCTTGTTAACAAATAATACGACATGTAAAATCTGCCAAAAAAAAATCATCATGTCCAGGACTGCGGGAAATTCAAAACCATGAATATTTACGAAAAAAATCAATTGGTCTCATTACTGGAGCTCTGCAGGAACTGTCTTAAAAGCAACCATTCAACAGTCAAATGCACGCTGAACCAATCATGCAAACAGTGTGGCGGACGACATCATCAGCTTTTACATAACAACAAGGACAACAATCCAAGAACAACGAATGAAACTAGAACAGCAGACAACCGCATCATATCATTACACACTGGTAAGGAATTAGAAGACAAAGAGTACGTGCTGTTACCAACAGCACTAGTCAAAACAGCAACCAACGATGGAGACTACCGGTATCTACAAGCAATTATTGATCCTTGCTCGAACACTTGCTTGAAAATAACAACAAGCAAAGCCAACATGAACATAACGGGAATCTGCGGAGACCAGAAAGAAACCATAAAAAAATCAGCCGCACTGGCAATAATGCCGCGATTCAACTCTGAATTTCAATTAACTATAAAAGTCCTTGTAGTAAATAAAATAAATAATCGTAATAGTAAATAAACTCATGATCAGCCACAGCAAACAATAATCAGTCAAACATGGGATAATCTAAAGAACTTACCACTAGCCGATCCAAACTACCATACACCAGGGTCGATAGACTTACTTCTAGGAGCGGATTATTATGCGGATATTAAACTACCTGAAATCATGACGCAAAACAATCAACAACCAATAGCTCAAAGCTCCGAGCTAGGATGGATAATTCTGGGAAAAAACCACCAAATCAGCTAAGTCAAATGAAAACTTAACAATCGCAGCTGCGATTGCCACCGAGAAGAATTCTTTGGAAGAAATTGAAAAAACTCTTAAAAATTGTTGTAAAATCGAAGATTTACATCCGCCAAGAAAGCAAACACCCGAAGAAAAAAAGTGTGAAGAGATATTCCAAAGCGGATTCTGATTCTGATACAGATCACCTTTGAAGTGAAGTTAATCCTTAACTTACTTCACTTAATATTTCCCTTAAGATAGAAATTGTTTAACGAGCTGTAAGTCTGATGATCTAACATCGGTTTCTTCAAGATATTGTTTGGTGACATGATCAAATACAAATATGTTTAATTGGCGCAAGGAAGAAACAGAAAATGGCAGTAGATGAATATTTTTGATGTAGTGTTATCCTTTATGTGGCCTTCAATCGGGTTGTTTGACAGCACCTTTTAAAAAATAGGAGATGTAGATGAAAAATCCGTACAATTAACATGTTAAAATTTCGAGGGTTCACCAATAATGAGGTGACCTATTGAATGGAATATTTAAATCACATCTGATGTTCGTAATATAGTCCAACAGCGACATAGATTTGTTGAGATGGTGGTTAACATTCAAAGAACTATTCATCTTCTAAGAGTAAAAGTTAGAGATTCTGGAGCGTATAGTTTAGATCTCTGCAATCAATTTTAGATTGATATGTAGCCATAAAAAAGTATTCATCCTCAATTTTATAAAGCTTCGTAAGCTTTAAGGTGGTTTTTAAGACGACAATTATCCAATTTATCGCCTAAGACAACACAAATTAAAATAGATGAAATTATTAAGTGTTTGCCACTTATTGGGGTGGAAATCTGAGGTTGTTGAATATCACAAAAATTTCTGAGATGGAATATCTCTAACAAACTCATATCCGGTTATATAGTCTTCCGAGTGGTTGTTATTTGAACCACTTATTAACGTAAGTTTAGGTTTAAATGATGAGATGATTGATTTGTGATGCATTTCACAATGTTGAGATGCGCACATATTACTCAACCTTGGAAATTTTGAGTAATTTCCTGGAAATTGAAAACGCCTCGCGAAGAGGATTACTCTATTTTAAAATCAACAGCATGTATGATTTTGATGGAATTACCTCTCGCTGCCTTGATGAGGTTTCATTAGCGCGAAAAGTACATCAAATCAGGTTTTTAGGTTGTTTGGCACTTAGTGCTTTTTTGGAAACTCTAATTCCTTGAAGAAAAGGCTCTGGCCAAGCATCAGAATTCATCATAGAATCAAACTGTAAGTCGTTGACGCTGATTCGATATGAAACGTTTTAGGATGGTTTTATCCGTGCTTAAATTTAATATTTGAAATGTATTACACACAAATCGCTAGAATTGCTCATCTGTAAATGATGAGTGAATTCTACTAATAAATATCCATCTGCTCGGTTTCACCACACTAATTGTCTCAAAATCATTTGAATTAGCAGCGAATGAAGAGCCCCGACTGGTTTACTATGTGCAGTTTTCTACTATTTCTGTTTGTTTATTTGTGAGTTGGCACTAGTACAGGTAGACAGGCTACAGTTGTTGTCAACGACTTAAACGTAACAGATCCAAAATCGAACTACGCATAACACATCAAAACAGAAAAACATTAATTCTCAGACTTTGACCGCAACTTAACAATATTGCATAAAGCCAGAAAAGGACACACACTCAGCAGACTTTAAGAATTCGAGATTTACAAATACAAAGCCAATCACATATTATTGAACGATAAATTGAACACCAAAACCAACAGAATCTATATAAATCGATACATAAACCAATTTAATTCAATTTTATAAAGTGACGAAAGTTATCAGAAATGCTAGAAATGGATTACAGCACAAATACAGTTTCTCGTATTGGAAAATTTGTCAACTATAATAGTCATTTATTTGTCATTGCGGAC